>CM073602.1:47917354-49217354 GCA_037074985.1 Solanum bulbocastanum
TACATCTTATCCTCTTCAAATCAGCAGATTGCACTGAATTTGTCTTTTTAGTTGTTGTATTCAACGTAAGTTATACTTTAATTGCAATTTAGATTAAATTGCTTTAGCGAAAATCTTGTGTTCAAAAAATCACTTGACGGTTTAAATAATTTATTCAAAATTTAATAAGCTTTCTCTTTTAGAATTCAAAATCTAAAAATTTAAAATTTTGAATCAGCCTCTAATTACGACGTCAGATAATACATAAGCCATATTCCTAAACAAAAACACATGAACACGATTGATGATACTGTGGAATAATAATAATCGTTTTTTCACTTGAATAGATTTTTATATGATAAATAATGTACGTGTTAGTGAATATAATAAAAATCTTAGAAACTTTATCCTCTATCCTATACTGTTTGGTTTTGCGATCCAGGAAAATGATACCTTCTTGTTTTAATCTTTAGTAGATTCTAAAATGGCCAGTTAAACTTTCCAAATCAAGTGTATAATTAACAGAATTTTAAAAGAAGTAGCAAAAGACCATTAGTCTAAATGCTATTTGTGGAACAACATTCGTTTACCAAAGGAAAAAACATATGCCTCTGTACCCATGATAAGATAAGGATGCAATTAGGAGGAATCCAGTAGCTTTTCTGTGAACCCTATATTTGAACTAGAAATTAAGTAATAACTTCTGTGAACCCCTAAAAAAACTGATAAGGAAAAAGAAGGAAATTTAGAACCTCCAAACTCTCAATACTGACTCTGCCTCTGAGGAGGATTCATTTTTTCTTCCTTATATTCTTTTCATTTATTTATTTATGAATAACAACTCTTTTGGTTCGTTAGTTATTTGTAAATTTTTATGTTAGATCCTATTTTATCATGCTTAATATATTTTATTTTTAATTACTTGAAATATGTGTTTGATCTTTTTTACTTATTAATATTCATAAATTTTTATAATTATTAATCGTTTTCTTGTTTAATTATCCATGTGTAACGTTGTACTTTGTTGGTGAAAATTACAAAGATTACAAATTACAATTGAAAGTAAAATAAAGAAAATAAAATCAATTCAAGTTGAGGCGCGAATATCTGGCTCTCTCTAAGGAGATTCAAGCCCATTGCAACAAATCTTTTCACCGATCCAGCAGTAGTCCTCTTGACTTGTCACCCCTCCCCCCCCCCCCCCCCAAGGATATAATAGCCTAATCACAAAGAATAACTCAACTCTGGACAAGAGCTGAAACAAATGAAGACCACCACCATTTTATAGATGAGTAAGTTTTTCTATAATGAATAGGAAGATAATAGGGTAGTAAAAGTGAAGATAAATCCTTGGAGAGATTTATCTTACTAGCTAGTGCTACTTTAGAGAGATTGTTTTCGATAAAATTCTTGACTGAAGAAAAACTTTTTAAAAATAGATTTGAAAGATACCACAGAATAAAACTATGATAAAAATACAGAAGAAGAGAAATGTATTAATTACCATAGTTTCTTTTGGTTCATTTATTTGTGGGCACTACGAATTAGTCTGAAGGTTAATTGCCATTCTTCACGATTATCAAATTAATATTTATTATCTGTAATTAATTAATAAGTGATCTGGTTATATAAATATTCATCGAACTCCTCGACACATATAATTATAACTTTTCAAATAATGAGATGTATCTACTGTTCTTTAATTCCGATTGCAGGCCTTCCGTTAATGAAGGTTCTACAATTGATAAAATAAAATAATTAAAAGTGAAGACACTTCCGTACTTATTTCTTTTTATAATTTTCGTTGATTTGATGTATCAACAAATATTCTCTTATTGTATTCTCCTTTATTTGGAGAATTTTATTTTTTAATATATTTAACTTTACAAAAAATTAGGAACAAGATGCTTTAATGAAATTACTCCTATTTATTCGGTTGTATTCCAAAATGGGAGAAGCCTTTCAAATCATTAAAGTCGGTATAATCAATGGAAAAAGTATGTAGTTTATATTATATAATAAAAAATAATCATGCTAATCTTTTAACTTTATCAATGTAAATACATGTGTATCGCACGTATTTTTTTTTTTGGCAATATATACAAAGTACATATGTATAGCACTACGATGCACACACTCAACAACGTAGGTGTAGAATAATTAAACTTAATTTATTAAGGATTCAATAAGTAAATAAAGAAGTTATAATTCAAAACTTATAAATTAAAAGTTTTAATTCAACCGCATCTATTTAGTGTCTATATTATTTTATAATTTGAATAATAAAAATTAATATACACACGTATATAAAAAGTATAGTATATACATTAAGACTCACGTCTTCAAAGAATAAATTTGTATAGTAGAAAAAAAATATGCCAATGGACTAGAAAAAGACTAGGACTAGTGCGTAGGGCACATGACATGATTTGGTCTGATATTTGTCAACTAATTAATCCACCATGTCATATAATAAAATGATTACATACTTAATTACTCCCTATAATTACTATTAGTTGTTGGGGTACAATAACTGCATGGGATGAGACATCACTTGGTACTTTTTGATGTATCTTTGGCTAACATCATCACTATCTTTAGACTTAAGTAAATTAAACACATACTAAGGAACTGAATACTGAATGCTTAAAAAAAACATTTTTTTCAATTGAAAGTTTGAATATAATTGAGTGGTCATTTTTAAAGATGTTTGATTGAATCGATGAAAAAAGAAAAAATAGTTATGTTTTCATATGAAAAAATTAGTAAGCTTTCCATTATTTTAGTGATAATCTGGTTTCACCATGTGAGTTTATTCGATGAAAAATAAGTAAAAAATCACATTATATAACAATTTTTTACTGATTAGTCATGAAAAAAATTTGTTTCTAGTAATAAAACTATCGCCGCTAGCCTCCAAAGCCATCCATCGTAGTTTTCCAATCCTTTTTTTGGGGGCATTCGAAACCGCACTATGCATAAATTTAAGGGTGAGGTTTATATCTAGCTGTTTTTCAGCTTCTACAATTAAAAGATAGTCAATATCATTGAGTTTTACCCGTGAAATTTGAAACTTCATAATAGTATATTTTTTCAAAGACGTGATTGAAATATCCAATGAGCGTTTTTCTTTTGTACTAAATATAAGTGTTTCTCAGAAAGAAATATGGAAGAACTGGCAATTTGTATAAAAAATAATAATAGTATAACAATAATATTTGGACCATCAAATTTCTCTCTCACTTTTTGGTTCTTGTTTCTTCTAGTACAGTAGTAAAGCAAAGCCAAGGAAACAAAAAATAGTTCACATCATCAAGTTGTTTGCAGCATCTGATTCAAAACTCAAAAATCAAAATCGTGATTTTGGTACACAAAGTTTATAAAGTCATGAAATATTGATGATTTTTAAATAGAATTTTGTAGTCCAAATTAAAGGGAAAAAATTTATAGAAATTTTGCAAATTGGAATTGAATTTGCAGCTTCTTATATAAAGTGTCAGCTTCCTTACTATATATTAAATAATTAAAACTAATAAACTATTGATAGAATATTAAGGGTATCTTAATTAACATTGGTATGTTATTATTATTGTTGTTGCATTAATCCGGAAAGGATCAAGTGGTCAAAACCGATAAGAGAAATTATTAATAAACCTCTGAAGATTTGGTAGCGAACACTTATTGTGAAGCTACTTGTTATACATCCATATCCCCTCTCGAATACATCCAAATGTATCCGAAAGCAATATAAAATACTAGATTTTTGTAATTGGAAAACTTTCGGTATAAGATGTAATTAGCGTTTGTGCCTTGTACAAATTTGATAGATAAGATCCACTCACTTAAGGATTAAGCCCACTGGACCAGGCCCATATTTATCATTTTAACAGTACTTCTGCCCAATAATTTGGGTTGGACTTAAAGTGAAAGATCAGAACCCGAATACCCGATTATCAGAACTTTGTGTACCCGTTAAGCTGTAAACATTTTGGGAGTTCTCATCCCCGGAGGCGAAGTGGTTGTTACGTATAACAGGAGAGAGATTCGCAGCGGAGCGTGAACTCAACGCTTGATTTGATGGGAGAAAACAGCTTTGTCACCGCCGCACCACCTCCGTCGTCGGAAAAAACCTCCGCCATCGACGACGCGCTTCTCAAGCAATTCTTCGCTGAGGTCAGCGAGGTTGAGCGCGACAACGAAGTTATAAGGTCCAGCCTCCTTCCCTCCATATTATATATATAGATACAAAATACACACACATATAGATATATACGTATGTGCTTGTTTACATCTGTGTGTGCCGCGATCCTTTTTGTTTGTGTCAATTATTTGTTCTAAGATCTTCTCCACTTGTATAGCGCGAAATTTATAACATGAACCTTGATATGGATGCTATTCTGGTAACTGTAATTGTATTGTATCATTTATCTGTGAGCTTTTGCCGGGAAGAAGATCAATAGTTTCTAACACCTAACATCTGAACAGGAAAGTTATATGGGATAAATTGATTTATAGATTGGTAGGATAGACACGTTATCGGAATTACATGAATATCTATCCTTACAAAACTCACTTTTTCATAAGTTTTGGAAGGAAAAATCACCTTTTAGACAACTACTTTGGTCTATGATTTGTGTTTATTGAGGATTGAGCTTAACAACAACAAATACATGCCCAGTGAAATCTACAAGTTGGTTTTGGGGAGGTTAGAGTGTTAAAGGAGACCGTAACCCTACCTCGTGGAGGTAGAGAGGTTGTTTCTGAAGGATCATCGGCTCAAGTGCAGCAAATCAAAGTAGCTATGAAAAGAAAAAATGAAAATGAGTGAAGAAAACATAACAACCAATAAGCAATGCGGAGTAGTTAGAAAAGGAATAGTAACAACTGCAAATAGAGTAATAACTTCGGAGGCTAGCCTCCACTTCATCCACACCATATCAATATGATGTTTCCACACCTCCAACCTAGCATTAACTCCGTTGCGTGTCTCATCAATCAATACTATGTCATCTAGCATACATCATGGCACCTCATCTTGATTATACCGCTTCAATTCATCCATTACCAAAGCATAGAGAAATGGGCTAGGCATTGATTCCTGGTGCAACCCTATCTTGACTAAAAACTGCTCGAGTCTCCTCCCACTGTTCAGTATTGAGCTTAATAATAGTCATCTATTCTATTTTGAAATATACTAGTTTCCTTTAGATTTGTATATCTTAACTGTTGATGTTGATAGTTGAATAAATACACATTCAATATTGTTTGTTATTTGCACTATTCTATATTTCATAATTTGGGTTCAAACATAAAAAATCGCAGGATACTTTCATGCTTCAAGTTGAATCCATTTGAATACCTTAACCTGTCATTTGATTCATCCATTGACGAAGTTAAAAAGCAGTATCGTAAGGTACATTTCTTGAAAGTTGAAATTCCCGTTGGACTCAAATGATTCCATTTTTTAAATCATATTCTGTGACTTGACCCTAATATATTACCATAAATTACATATATGCAGTTGTCTTTACTTGTTCACCCTGATAAATGCAAGCATCCACAAGCAAAGGAGGCATTTGGTGGTAAGAAATCCACTTTTGTTGTTCCTTGTATAGAGGAGTATTGTCATTTTAGGTAGTTTATTGAGTGAAGGACTTCCCTGTTCAAACAAAAAATTCTTTTTGTAATGGATAAATACCATGTTCATACTTCTAGTTTCTACAGACTTATAAATGGATCTTTGCATTGAGTATTTGGGTTATGCTTTACATGATATCCCCTGTTCTGTTCATTAGGTGGTTTTATGTTAGATATTGATATCTTTCATCTGTAAGCTAAGTTTGATCATTCCAAGAATTTTTTGAATTGGAGACTTGATCAATGTCCAAGCTGTAGATATATTTGGGAAGTTGGTTTTCTATTATATTCAATTCGTATTAGTTAGTGTCCGCGCTTACTGCCTCTTAGTGACTGGTTTAAAATATTTTGTCTCAAGATTGGTTATTCAAAATTTAAGGCAACCACAGTGCTTTAAAATGGCTAACCTACTGAAGAGAGCAGAAGACTGCAGTTCCTTGGCCATTGATGTGAACCACAGTTACTCACTACATATATACAGGAAGTGTATGTGGAACTACTCGTTATTGTATGCAAGTGTAAAACTATTTTTATTTCCATAAATATATCTTGCTACATTAATGATCTCTTCAGAAATATAGTATATGCTGAGTCTCTGTCGCTATAGCACTAGAGAAAACATATTTTACAACTTCAAAATTCTGGTGTATACTGGGATCTTTCTGTTAAACTACCAGTACAAAGATTTTTTTTTTAAGCTTCAGTTTTTATTTAGTTTGTGTATTGCTTGGAGTGGTTAAGGGAATTTTCATCTTCATGAATGATATTGCTTGTGTATGTCATTTATGTCGAGTCAAAAAGAATTGGCAGAAGCAAAGATGAGAGCTGGAAAGAAGCATTAAACCTTAATCTTAAAAGATCACTCTTGTAAATGCTTATATGTAGTCTTATTATGGGATGATTTGGTTTGATTTTGTTTTTTTAACTGCTCAAGTAAGAATTTTATGTTTAATATCTTTCCCCTTCCTGCTTGTGAGTTTTATTTTTGCAAATTTTTTCTCATGTTGTATGCAGCCTTAGCTAAAGCGCAACAGTTATTACTTGATCAACAGGAGAGGGATTACATTCTGAGCCAAGTTGTTGCAGCAAAAGGTTTGCCATCACCTCGCTATTCATTCTTTTGTTCTTTAGTTTTCCTTTCGCCATGGGATAGACTGCGTTCACATTCTCTCTGCATTTCCAATGGAGCACTAGAACTGTTGGAAAAATGTACGGCGGTGTCTGTTTATGATTTTCATTCTTTTGCAAAAGGGACAATTTTTGAGAAATGCAGTTTGCAAAAAATTGATTTTTTTTGTCTAAGTTGAAGAAGTGCTGAGGAGTTGTTTTTCACCGAAAACTCTTCTTTCACTGTGAAAACATGCATAAATTTTCCCAAAAAAGATTAAAAAAACCAGAAGTACACACAAATCAGCTTACACAACTTGTTTTTCAAAAACCTCTTCAACATGCTGTCCAAATGAAAGATGATACTCAATAGTGGCGAAAAACTTGTTGGTCTGGTATTGTGAGCCGTCTTCTGTAACTCAACATGGACAAATGGAGACTGTTCTGTATTTTCATTATATTGCTCACTCACTGGAACTACTATATCAGTTATTCTTCTGGTTTCCTTTGTCTCTTTCAATATATTATCTCCATAAAATACTGAAACTTTGTGTTTTCCCCTTTTTGTGTATGAGCACAGAGGAATTAAGATCAAAGTGGAAGAAGCAGCTTAAAAAAGATACTGCTAGCAAATTGAAGTCATTAGTTACTGAGGTAGGTCTGCAATTCTCTCAGATTTTTTTAAATTGATCTGAATTTAGCTGGAATTATTGCTTCTGGATATTCAGATGGTGAATTTTCTTCCTAATGTTGTATCTACTACCGAGATGACATTTTTTTATAATGAAACCGTGAATATTTTCACACAATCAAAACCACATTAAACCATGCAGGTCATCGACTCCTTGATTTGGTTATGTAACTTGCTGCGTTTTAGACTTGCTCTCGTTTCACCTTTCTAATAGTATGTTTCTTATTGAACTCCTTGTGTTTCGTTTTGCATGATTCTTATTCCACCTTAATGGTTTGGTTAGGAACCTACATGGTTTCAATAGAGCATTTAGGAAAATATATAGCACTATGTAACTTTTGTGTTTCAGATGGTTGATTTCTGTACTCCTGATTGTGCTAACAGGGTAAATATGACCAAGAACATGAGCAGTCAGAGGAATTCCAGCAGCAGCTGAAGTTAAAGGTTAGAGAAATATTGACAGATCAAGAATGGCGGAGGAGAAAAATGGCAATGAGGGTATGTTCCTTGGCTGTTTTCTTGATATGTCATCTTTTTGGATTTCTAGTTAAACTTATTGTTGGATTTTGCGTAGATATCTGAAGAGGAAGGTCGCTTGAAGAAAGATGAGGAAGAAACAAAAGAGATGTGGAAAAGAAAACGTGACCATGAGGAGCAGTGGGAAGGAACTAGAGAAAATAGGGTTAGTTCTCTAGCTCATTTATAGTTATTGTATGTTCAGTGAAGTATGTTTTTTTATATAACTTGCAGTTGGTGAACTTCTTAGTTACTACTTACCTATTTTTCAGGTTTATAGGATTTATAAAAGATACTGATGGTGTATCCTCAGTTATTAGTAACATGTTTATAACAATAGCAGCACTATAGTTAAATGTTTTCTGAGGTATAATCTACAGGTAGATTTCTTTCTAATAGCTGCTTTCTTTTTCCTCGTGTCATCAGGTGTCCAGTTGGAGGGATTTCATGAAGGGTGGGAAAAAGGTTAGTTTGATTTGCTTAGATTGCCGTCAATAAATGCTCTACCACTCTTTTGTAATGATAAAGAATAAGATGTGGGTGGCGAAGTTTCATCATGCTTTTTTGCAGGCTAAGAAAGGAGAGATTCGACCTCCAAAGCTTAAGACAGAAGATCCAAACAAATCTTATGTTCAAAGACCTGTTAAAAGAGGTTAACACATGTACTCTGATGGGTTTTTACTGCTTCCATAGTGCCGTGAATCTCATTGAAAGCGTGAACTGGCTTCTTGAGTGTAAGCTTCAACCTTGTATAAAGTTGTATTTGTTGAAAAGCAAATTATTGAGCAGCAAATTACATTTTGCTCTCAGTGTAGACCAGGTAGGAGAGAGCTTTTGGTATTATGTTCTATGTGCCTTATTAGTTCATCAGACTTCATTGTGTGAAATCTCGAGAGGAAAAAGTGGAATAGAAGAGAATGATTGGATCTGGGGTACTGCACCATAGCTTTCTTCAAATAACTCATCACACATTCTAAGCATAAAAAATTACGAAGATAGTTTACAAAAGGAGCTTCCCGTAATCAACAAGAAATCTTAAAAATAGCTTATCTGCAACTTACATAGTAAATAACACGCTACAATTTTTGCATCTCCTTTTCTTGTTCACGAGGTAGTATATTTTACAAGGCAGCAATCCAATTACACAAAGCAATGACATCTATGATACATGAATTACAACAGCTCAGGATTATCTATCTCACCAATCCGCAGACAAAAATGATGATACACCTAAACGAGGAAAAGAATATGTAGGGACTAACAAAAGGAATAAAATTCAATGAAAACCCAGCACTACCCGCCCATGAGAATGATCAAAACTCCGAAAGGGTAAAATCCGTCTACCTGCTTGCGGCACAATGTACACCTCTATCGAAAACCCCATCTGCTCTGTATCACGACGAATTGAATAGACCATGCGCCTGCAACCTCCAATATCTAAATCTGATTTTCTAAAGACCCTTCCATGGAAGAATTACAACGTGGATCGAGCCTTAAACTTTTTCACGAGGATAAGTATCTCCGTTGAACTCTGATTGGTGACCGGCTATGTACATATCACTGGAAATCCGACATGTTAGCATGAGCCTGGAAGTATAGCAAGACAATTGCACTATAATTTAAGTCCAAGCAACAGAACCTCGATCATTGGCTACTTGAGGACGTCCTCTGGTTGGTGTCGGTGGTCTGTTGGCATTTAGCTCCTATCCCAAAAATTGCGAGCAAGATCAAACACACATCAAAGAGAGAAAAATGGGTCGAAAGAGATCTGGTAATAACAAACCTGCATCCAAGTATCTTCTATATGCCGCTCAGGTGAAGTTTCAGGAGAGGAAATTGCCGGCGGCAGCGGGTGAATAAGTTTTGGAACCACAACAAGATCTCTACCCAATACCAAGATAGCACCAGCATTATTAGCAGTACCTGTCGAAAGGATGAGAAAAGAACAAAAAGAATTTGTATAAAGATAAAAGACTATCCAAGAAATAGAAAACCTCTAAACACCCAAAATTTGCGACATCTTACCACAATAATTAGTGGCTGAGAAAAGCGTAATTAAATGTCCCTGAGCAAATCGTTCAAATCCATCCATCACACATTCATGCGCTCGGACAATCAATTGAAGATCATTATTGTTGCAGAATTCCATCACACGATCGGGCTGCATGCATGCAAGTGTTTATATTAGTTAAACGAAAAATGCTACGGAAACTATAACCAGCCAAACACCTTGGAGACCAGGATAGCTAGGAGATATCTAATATTGAAGCACCCCATAAACTGAAGTACTAAAACTCCAGTCCCAAATAACTGGAACCTTTAAGTCGTAACAGCCCAACTGGTGAATCAAATAAGTGCCTTCAAGGAATTGTCAGTTCAACATATTAAAAGAAAAAAAGCTATGACATAGTAAGGTCCAGGTTTCAAAGATGGAACAGCTGCAATTGCACAAAACGAACTCAAGAAAATGACAGCCCATAGAATGTCAAAGTGAAAAGCAGGGCGGATGAAGCAATCTGGACTTTTTTGTTTGAAATATCATCTCTTTCTATACTGGGCCCTTATAAACAACTCCAGTTAACTGATAAGAATATGCAGCTTCCCAAAATAACAGCCAATAGGTTGAGCTAGCATGCGTAGTGATCGGACGTTGCATTTGGAGAGAAAAATATCTCAAAATTGATATGAAATATAAATTACTCACCCCAAAAGTGACCAACCCAGGCCCTCTTGCATTAGGTCTTAATCCTTCAACACTATCATTTTCTGTAGGGTCGGACCTACAAGCACGCGCCAGTGTGAGAAAATATGAGGATGCTAAAGTCAATTAAGGAAGCATAGGAGAAGACGGAGACTAACCACAACAAATCCATAAGAACAATTGAGCCAGCATCCATAGTAATAGGGCGTTGGATATTTTCTATTTGTTCAACATGATTAATTGACCTTCCAATACCACCATGCATACAGATAATCTTTTTCTCGATTAATGCTGCCAGAGGAAGCCAGTTGAACAACCTATTAAATCGATGCCATGCCCAAATTCCATCTCGCTCACCCTGTTGCATAAATAGACATCAGTGTCTAGCTTAAAAAGCAAGTACAAGCTTCAGCCAGTAAATCATAACATACCATGCGTTCAATGCACTCAATTCGAAAACCGAAAAGCGCATTAATATCAGCAGCTTCATGGTTCCCACGAATTAGATGTACATTGAGGGGATACTCAACCTAAACCATCAATTCATATCATCAAAATCACAGGGTAACTAAGAAAGTGAAAGCAAAGAAAACATCAAACTATAAGAAGTGCCTTTAAAGCAAGAAGAAGAGTTAGAAACAAGAGGTACCTTTAAAGCGAGAAGAAGGGTCATTGTTTCCAAACTGTGCTGGCCCCTATCAACATAATCTCCTAAGAAGAGGTAGTCAATATACCTAATGGTCACTTAGCAACATTAGTATCAAGACTAAAAGAACAAATATCAACTCCACAAACCAGATCAATCAAAAAATGGAGTAAGTCTGCAGGAGTCAGAACTACAGGAGAGACAGCAAAGAGACACCAACAAAATATTGCGACACATTTTCTCTGTACTCCTTCAAGGAGTTAGTTTGGTTCTTGTTTTGGTAATAATTACTAACAAGCTCTCACAAGGCTTAATTTAGAGAATGAAAAGGGAAAACATCCCCTTCCATTTCCATAGAAGTGTTGCCCCACAAAATCAAACAGCCCTACTGAGACACCTGACAGTTACAGCAACAAGCTAATTGTGATACCCACAATTTCAATCAAAATATCCATTTCAAAACAAAAATGAGGATTAAGAAATAATACTGCAATCCAGGGAACTAAAGACTGTCAAAAGGACACCTGGAACTGAAAATAAACAAACAGAAGCAAGATTGAGCCAAGGCACTTACGATATATCCCCAGCAGTCGATGGGGAACCATACTCATCGAAAAGACGCATAAGATCCCCAAATTGCCCATGCAAGTCACCAAATATCTTAATAGGAGCCTTAAGCTGTATAACACTAGGTTCACTCGCAAATATCCTTTCAGCACTGTCACAAAGATCAGCTATCTCATTGCAGTCCAAGAAAAACTGTCGTTGAACAGGCGGCTTCCAGCCACGAGGCTTCAGAAGATGGGTAATCACCTGAGATAGTAAGGAAAAATAAATAATATAACTAACATATTGCAGTTATTTATCTTTACACGATATAACAGCTAAAGCTATAAAATTGCTCACAGTTACATTTTTTGCAGAGTGGGGAAGTCTTTGCTCGGGTGGTTCAGAATAGTTAGGGGACTGATTGAATTAAGACAGTCCAGCTCTCATCACATCCCCCCTCCTTTTCTCTCCCCCCTCCCCCTACCTCTAGCTCACCCTAGTACAAGGCCACAACATATAGACAAGGAAATATAAATATTATTCTCTCTCTTTCTTCCCTCCAAATTACTGTTACACACTTCTACTCCCCAGTTCTTTGATGAACTTCTTAGAGACCGATAGTTCTATAGCTGAAACCAAATTCCCTAGTGAAGCAAAAAAAAAAAAAAAACAGTTGCTGCTTGTAAACTTCCCCATTGGATTTTTCTTACTTCCTCACTTCATGATTCAACCAATCTTGAATTGGTCCAGTGCCCTGCCCTACTTTCGGTCATTCCAATCAAGGTGGTTTCAACATATTTAAAAAGCACTCTTGAAGAAACTCTTGCCAAAAGCAAAGAGAGGAAGAGATAGTTAGGACATATGACCTAGAATGGCACATGGAAACAGTCAACAAAACACCTATCTTCCTCGTGAGATAGAGCTATGCCAGGAGCAGAACCAATCAAATCGGCGATTTACTATCTAGCTGCTACTCAATGGCCCTTCATACAGATATGCCCAAAAACAGAGACAAGCCAAATATATTGGATTTAATTAATTCAGCTACTTATTTAGCAAAACTTATGCACTGTTTCTACCATAGGATTTTGAAGTTTCAGTGCAAGCAGTTTACCCTTTTTACTTTCATGAATAACACATCAGATAAAAATTGGTAGCCACATTGTGGCACGTAATCAGGTAATTCGTCTAGAGACAAATCATTGTAGTACCTTTTTAGGAACACTGTTGATGGACATTTGACGATCCAATAGTTTCCTTGCTGCTGTTGCATTTTCTGGGGTTCCATAACTAACTCGCCTGCCTTCATTTTCAAACTGATCAATCGAAAGCTGCCGCACCATGCCACCTAGAGCACCACCAGTCTCTGCAGCTATAACCACCTTCAATGCATTAAGGCACATCATCAGTCAACTTATGAACAAACTAAGACCAACACATAGCATTAAGGATCTGAACACTGACAGCACGGTGATGCAGCCGGACTCCAGCTGGGGCAGAATTATTTGATAACGCAGAGTCAGGCTTGATCAGAGTAGACGCCTGTTTTCCACTTGGCGTTGCCTCCGCTCCACGGTCTCTATCTGGAAGTTCAACTTCTCCATTCCCTTGTTGACGAGCTTTTGCAGCTGCTAGTGTAGCAGTAATAGCCTCAGCTTCTGCAGCAGAAGCCTCCACTAAATATTCAACACCTTTGATGAGTCTCCTGCAAACGAAACGAACCACAAGATATATCCTTAAAAACTAATCATGCATTAACAAAACAAAGACAGCAGATGCTGTTGTTCCTATGCAACTACAAACTCACCGAGGTCCTTGAAGCGTCGCATTTTCAGAGCTTATATCGGAATACATATCACCATTTACAGGGGGTGCGACAGGAGTTCCCAGTACAACTGAGCCATCATTAACTGCTTCAGGGTCTGTTTGTCTTGTTCTTTCATCACCAAAACCATACCTTCCTGTTAACCTCCCCGATTGTACATTAACTGCAGCAGCTGCAGCGGCAGCATGTGAAGCTGCACTAGTTGTTTCAGCAGCAGCCAAGTCTTCAGCAACAAGTAAGTCATCTAGTAATACCCCTGCAACCAAAAAAACAGCAGGATTAACTTCCAAGGTATATTTCATTACACTATTCAAATTATTTATAGTTGGAAACATGCCATAGATACATTTGATGTTATCTTTGACTTCCACATCTGACGGAGTATTTGGCTACCTATACTTTGGAAAATTGTATTGCATGAAGAATAAACCAAGTCAACAACATTTCTAACATGATATCAGCTAATATTACTTAGAGTTCGTTTGGATTGAACTATTTTAAGTTCTTTTAAAATAAAATAGCTTTTTTGTAGTGTTTGAATAAGATGAAAAAGCGTTTGTAAGCATTAATTTTAAGCCAAAACAATAAATAATAATAAATCACAAGATGGGATTCCTAACTCAACGGATTTTGCTTAAAAGCCACTTAAAATAAGTTCATCCAAGCAGGCTTTTAATCTTCAATTAAGAATGTCTATACATCCATACTTAATGAGGGAAAAAGGATGACTACTCATCCATAATTGAAGAGTTAGGGCAGGGCAGGTTTGGAGGTGCTGATTGGGTTGTTTAGTGCCATTTTTAAGATGCTAAAGTGCCCAAAGAATGAAGGTGGAGTACTATGATCCCATTGTATAAGAACAAGCTGATATTCAAAACTACATTAACTATAGGGGTATCAAGTTGTGAGCCACACTATGGAAGTTTGTGAGAGAAGTGGAGATGAGGGTGAGAAGGTTGTGTCTATATCCGAGAACCAATTCGAATTCATGTCGGGGCAATCAACTACAAAGGTCATTCATTCCATGAGGTGGAGCAATATAGGGAAATAAAGAGGGAGTTACATATGGTGTTTATTGACCTAGAAAAGACTTGCGACAAAGTCCCAAGGGAGGTTCTATAGGGATGCATGAAGGCATAAGGTGTACTAATGGCTTACACTAGGGCAATTATGGATCTGTACGATGGAGTTAAGATCGGGTAAGGACAAAAGGAGGGTACACAAAGTACTTGGTAGAAAAAGTTGCACTAGGGATCAGCTCTTAGCCCATTTCTATTTGCCTTAGTGATGGATGAATTGTCGAGCATATCCAAGGCGGGGTGTAATGGTGTATGATATTTGCAGATGACATAGTAGTGAATGACAAGACTCACGAATAAGTCAATGCTAGGCTAGAGGTGTGGGACAAACACAGGAGTCTAAAGGCTTCAGGTTGAGCAAAACCAAGACAAAATACTTGGAGTGTAAATTCAATGATGTAACACATGGATTGGTGTGGAAGTAAGACTTGATACAGTGGTCATCCCCGAGAGAGGATGTTTAAATTACAACGGGTTTTTAATCTAAGAAAATAGGGAGATCAACGATGATGTCATATCATATTGGTGTTGGATGGACGAAATAGAGACTTGTCTGATGCGAAAGTGCCACCAATATTTAAAAGGTAAGTTCTACATGGTAAAGGTTAGAATCGTTAGATCGACCACGTTGTATGGGGCAGAGTGTTGGTCTTTCAAGAATTCTCATGTACAGAAGATAAAGTTGCTAAAGTTGCCAGGAGAAATAAGATTAGAAATGTAGACATCCATGACAAAGTAGGAGTGGTCTCAATGGTGGACAAAATGAGGGAGGCATATATATCCTCGTGATGATGTGCGAGAGGTTGGTTATGGTGGGTATGAGGAGAGGTAGATGTAGGCGGAAGATGACATAATTGTAGATATGATGGCATGGAATTCGCAAACTAGGTAGAGGGTTAGTAGACAAGTCAACATTGTCTCGCTTTTCGGCTAGACAAGCTTGATGGTAGTTGGAGCACCGCATCTATTGTATCTTTTCACTTTTTTACGGTAATATTAGCATTAACCTCATAGTTTATTGTCTTCGGTTGTGTTACCATCGGTGTTTCTTGTGCTTCGATTATCACATTATTTCATCGTTGTTACTCTTCTTCTTTTTTTGAATGCTATGAAGTGCTTTCCTTTTGGTTGCCATGTCTTCTTCATTTCCGTATTTCCTTTTTATTTCTTTTTCAAACTGCTTTGAAATGCTTTTCATTATGCCACGGGTCTAGCAAAAACAGTCTCTTTACCTCCTGAGGTAGGGGTAAGGTCTGTGTACACCCTACCCTACCCACCCGAGACCCCACGTGTGGTATTACACTGGGTGTGTTGTTGTTGTTGTTTGTTATATGCATACTAGAGGATGGGATTCAATTATTGAAGACCGCTTATGAATGCCTAGAACAGAGCACATCCAGCACCACCCCAGAGACAAAGAAAGATGATAGAAGATACTTTTAGTTACTTTACAAATTCATTTTTCACAGGGCTGATCAGCTAGTTACTTTATAATTCCAAAGAAAAGTAAAAATGGTTGTCATCTGAAAATCAAACTGGAAAGCAAATATAAGAACATTCATTGATGTCTATCTTATAGTCTTACCACCACGCAGACCACCATAAATAAATATCAAGTCACCAACAGCAACAACTGCATGTCTACAACGCCTGGTCAATTCAACTGCAGCATCACCGCCAGCTGCATCTGCACTGAATCTGCCAGTTCTAGGACTAGTGACAACAGAGGTTGTGTCACACCACACTCCTGCAGCTGTATCAAGAACTGCCAAAATGGGGGGAAGTAACCATGAGAGTGAGGAATGAACATAAGAGTTAACCAGATGTCAAAATAAAGGAGTTAACCAAACAGCGACTCCACTGAGTATCACCGAAAGTAAATAAAAATACCTGCTATACTGGATGAGTCCTCCACCATGCGGCCACCACCAAGTGCCCCTCCAGATACATGGAGCCGAGCATTAACAAAAACCTATAATACCAGAACATAACTGATAAATATTATAAGAAGATTCATCTGAAAGATGCAGTTGATAAAAGGCATGAAGCAAACACTTACAGCGGCATGTTGATATCTAGAGGATGGTGACACACCAGGAGCAATGGCCCATTCCCAGCGCCCATCTCTATGCTTGGCAAGTCCATATGCGCTGGCTAGTGGCTATGGATTATCAAGGCAGTGGGAGAAGTATAAGTACAATCAATCAATGAGCGCAAGGGCACACGAGAAAATAACAAAGCAACAACTCAGATTCCCCACACAAACCAATTACACCAAGAGAAAGAAAAAAAATAGCAAACAAAAACAGAACTCTTGAGTTCATCACATATGTTAGTATGTTACATGGATCTTCATATCTGTTTTTGACGAACCCATGTCGAAAAGGTGAAGCACTGCATAAGTGTGCGCACTTCATGGCTCTTCAAAATATACCCACATTACAAATAACTTACGCAACCCATATGAGATACATAATCATATACTCGCTACAAAAAAACTCTCCACGTGTTTGCACTAGACTTACTGACCGTTTTGAGTAATCAAAAAAATTATGAGAGCACTTGGTCAATTTTATTTTTTTTAATGTCAATTTCAGTCAAACTGTCAATGTACACTTCTATGTAAATCTGGCCAAAGCTAATGCACAAGTCAACAAGGTTTACAGTCATAGGCGATCAAATGCACATCCAACTAAACTACAGTTTTTTGAAGTACCATCCAGCCAAGCTGCATGTACTTCTTAACTTCAAGCCCCAGATGTCCATTGTTCATTTATCACTAATCAGCTGCATATATCATTGTTAGGTTTAAGTGAATGAAGGTCAACACAGCATCATCTTTCACTGAAAGTTTCTTGGGCATAGAGGTCCAGAAAAGACAGTAGCAAGTCTGTTATTTTTAAGTTAGTGTGCAAAAGCCGAAGTATCTAAAAGACATGATCTGTTAAAAAGATATCATGTCAAAATTAGAATGGCTAAACACAGAACTCGCCAAGATACAAAAGTAAATGAATTAAAGAGCCCCTTATCTAGTAGTAAAACTTTTTAAGATCAGGCGGTTTACATAATAAAATAAGAGAACGATACTACGTGAGGAAATGGAAATAGAAGAGGAGTCGATGAAAAAGATAGGGCTGAGAAAAATAGAGCATCATTTGTTCTAGAAAGAGGGTAAACTTTCTGGCGAACTACCCTTCTAAGTGCAATGGTAATGACAAACCAAGGAACACGTGAATCAGCATAAAAAACCATCCTTTTTTCTAATTGCATAAAAAAATATGCTTCACTCACCACACTATTGGCATCCCTCCCTCCACAAAGCAGAAGAAGACCATCCGATCTCGCACTTGCAGTTGCGTACCTACCCAAGTAGCAAGAGCAGATTAGGATTTCATTACTTTACTGGACGGTTGGACCAGATTAGGATCACAAGAATTTATCTTCAGCTGGACATCATAAGAAGAAACTAGAGACTCAGCCTATACACAAAAAATTAAGAAATTGATGAAGATGAAAAAGTGTAGAAATTCTGAAAACGTAGAAATTCTGAAAATATAAGTGACCGATATATGCTCAATCTGCAACTGTTCATCAAATAACCATCTTCCAGATAAGAAAAGAACGTACTTCCCGCTTCTTGAGCAAATGTTTGTCATGTTTTTTTTAATAAAAGTGGTGGTATACGGGTCACTGAACATGCACCTAAGCCAATCCACGACAGCCAGTTATGCAAGCACACATGCGACTCTTCCTTTTCTTTCAGTATACTCTATTTTTTTTTCTCTAAGTCTGCATACGTTTCAAGAGCTTCTAGGTGGTCTTTGAATCAACTTTCTTCAATGCAAATCTGGAGGTCCACATAGGATATAACTAAACCAGCTCAGGTGACCTTCTCACATACTGCAATTGCAACTATAACAAGCCCAATACTTCTTTTTAGAAGTCAAAGGATCTCATTGCAATTTCCCAAGTTCATGTCCTACCCAACAGTAACTCTTTCCCCCTTAGATATCTTGGTGACTCAAAACTCCAACCATATGGTTGGAGAGGAAGGTTTTACCAGTAAGCCATCCCTCCATAGTCAAGGGATCAGATTCATTCTTCTAAGCGATAAATAGTAACCAAACAGTCACTAAAGATTGCCACTATTTATCGCATGCTACTTCTTCAATTGACATGTACAAACAAAACTTTAAGTTCTTCACCATGTAATGAAGCACATAAAAGTTCAGAATAGCAAAATGAATACAGTTGACGTAAGGACAAAATAGTGAACGTCATGTACAGTGAGGAATTAAAGTAAACATCTTCAAGAAAGAGATCATGAAATTTACATGCAAGGAGGTGGGCCTTCACCCTCAGGCTCCAATTTGCGCCATTCATATGGCTTGGCAGCTGTGTCCAAAGCCCAAACATCAGCTAGAGGTCGCTTACCTGAAAACAATGGATCAAATTATTAATTCTTTGTATATTATTGCTTAAATTAAATGGAAAAGACCTCTTCACAAGACTGACCATCATTTCCACCAATAGCCATGAGATATCTTTGCCCTACCAAAGCCATGACGTGGCCATAACGTGGCCCTGGACCAGGTCCTTGGACGACAACCCTAAAAAGATCAGAATTATTTCAGCAGCGCACTTCACCAGCATGCACCATGTTCATCGAAACTAAGCCCCTACTTGAATTGCTAGGTGCTAACCTGTGCCATCGTGGGCGTTGTTGTGTAAGGTCCAGAACATGAAGATCCTCAGCTGACAATCCAGCTGGACCAATTCCACCCTGGGATGAATAAGATCGAACATCTTTACTAGCTGAAGTATATAATCATGCACGACGCAAATGAAATGCTTTCAGTTTCTACCAACCTGAATAACAACCATAGTTCCAACCGCGGTAGCAACATGAGCAGCCCGTGGTGTGGGTGGCTCTCCTATTGGGGTCATCCTGTAATTAATGATAAACAGGCACATACTTCATCCATTCTAAGTAAATAGAGTAACAAATTAGAATGTAGCTTACAGTGACACCAATAGCCACTTACCTAGACCATTTATTTGTCAAAACATCATAGCAGTGCACATCAGCAGTAGCCCCAGCTAAACCTGCAATTAAGACCTCTTCTATCAATTGGTCACTTCATTCATTTCTTTTAATCTACACAACTGGAAAGTAAACCATATTCTAATCAAATCCAAAAATTGTCCATGGATTGCCCAGAAAGGAGGTCTGTCAAGTTGGATAATTAGGAGAATTGGAGGAAACGTACGAATTCCAGCACTTCCAGCAGAAGAAGGAGTCCCTGAACCAGCAGAATTCCCTTCAAGAGCAGTTGCCCCACCAAAGAGAATAAGCCTAGGACCAATGTAATTGGGGCTACCTTCCTCTCCAACAGCCGGTACAGCCGTTAACGTATGCCCACACCTTGGCCCTGGACCATCCTCCTTCTTCTCCATAACTGCGTGCACCATAGAATATGTCGGAGCACACCTCGGCCCCGCCACCGGAGTACTGCCCTGCTGCTGCTGAGGCTGAGAAGTTGCCGGCTGCTGCTCATCCTTAGGAGTCTCCGGCGGAGATCCCCCGGCTGATGACTGGCCGTTTAGCTGCTCCGACGACGCGCCTTTATTCTCTGCGTGATCGGATTCGGATGGCATCGTTGAATCCACATCCATATCCCTCACCTCGAAAACCCTAGATTCCTAAGCTTATTGGAGCTACAATCCTCAATCATATCCACTTTGGATCACCATTTCCAATCCAATTCAAACCACAAACGTCGAAAATCACAATTCCCAGTCCCTAGATCCTCTGATTCAAATACATCCAAGTTTTCCGAAAAAATTACAGACCAAAAGAGAGAAAATTCTAGGTTTTTCCTTCTCTCTCTTCTTCCCCTGGGAAAAAAAAAACTTCAAGGCGGTCTTCGAGGAATACAATAGCAGGATCAATCCGAACACTTTCTCTCTCTAAAATTCCTTCTCTGTCCAATCTTCCATCACTCGTTTTCTCTCTCTACAAGTATTTATATGTATCTCTAGATTCATACGTATTTTTCTGCGGATAGTATCTCTGTCTCTCTCATCCGATGTGAATGGTTTAGAAGAAATGTGACTACGGTGGACTTCATACTTTACCTCTCAAGGTACAAGTCCTGATGCATGATTTACCCTTTATTTTCACAAATAGTACAAGCATTAATGCATGGAGTACAGCAGTTTTGTGCCGTCGTCAGATTTCTCTTTTGTAAAATAACCGGTTCCGATTTCAACGGGAGCAGTGCCCTCGTTGATTGGGTGAAAAAGAAGAACTCCGTCAGACGCGCAGGGGCGGCGCGTGTTCGGAACTGACTCAGCCTGACAAATACATATGGGATGAGAGCTGGCTTTGGCTTAAGATAATGCTATTCATGATTGGTTAAGATTCAATTCATATTATTTTAGTTTATTTTTGAATCTTTTTATTATGCATTTTTATTCCTTTAATTTCTCATACATTGTACTTGTATCAAAATGCTAGATCATGAAGTTGTGAAATCTCAGAATGAATGGAGAGGTTAAAATATACGCATATTTGGTTATTTTTGCAAGGACCTAATATAAATATATCAAATATTAACTACGTAAATAAATTAATATACATATATATATGTGTGTGAAATTATAGCGAGAAAATGTTTCAAAAGAAAGCAAGGTAAACGAAAACTATCGAATAAGATCTATTATTTCTTAAAAACAATGCAAACTCTAAAAATATGGTTAAAAGAATCTTTAATACAATAGTTTTAATTTACTATTAGGTCGATTTTCAACCGATTAATATTGTCTTAAGAAATAATATCTTATCTATGATTTATATAGCGATAATATAATGAAATGATAATGACATAAATTGAACTATTACTATTTATTTTTATTTTTATTTTTATTTAGTATGATAATGACATAAATTTGAATTTGTTAAGAATCGAATGAAATATGAAACAAAAAAATGAAATATAGCAACGCTCAAAAAATATTTCTGTTTTGGAGATTATAATAATATTTTTATTTATAGTTAGAGTAGAATAATAAATTTGCAATAATTAATTTTAAGATAAATTATTTCGTGACAACTTATTTCTAATTAAACGAGCCAATAAAGGCAGGTAGGACATGTTATATGACATCGACAGTGGACACAATTATCCATTTGGCAAGCAGTATGTAAGAGTAAACTTTGAACTAGACCTGTCGACCCTACAAGTTTTTATGTTTATCGAATGCTCCATCATTAAGTTTGTGTTTGGACCATCGATATAAAATTATATGTCAAATCATTGTTTAGATATATGATTTGAAATTTTAAATTAAGAAAAATCATAATTTCTAAAGAAAAAGAAAGGATTAAAATTTCAAATTTCATTCAAATGTGAACTTAACTCATAATTTTTATTTAAAAGAATATTCATGATTTAATGTTTTAACAAAAGACTCGTATGCGGTAATTAAGAAGAGATTATTTGTATCGTGTAAAAAGATTATATTAAAAAATAACTAATTATTATTATGGTTGATTAGTGAATTTTTTAATAAAATTTTGTGTATTTAAAGATTTGTAATTACTGACATTTGTGTATAAAAGAACATAAAGATATACTATTTATTAATGCGATCTCTTAGAATATTTTAATGTATTGTTTATAAATTATACTTTACTCATATTGTAAGATTGAATTTGTTAAGTTTCTGTATTAATGAAACAAATATAACTTACAAATTGCATGTTAAAATAAAACTTCAGCTTTATATTAATTTAATTTTCCTATCTTATGTGCAAACGGACAAATTAGCCACAAAGCTTCAGTTCACATTGAATGTTTATCGTAACTCAATAAATGCATAACATCTTCTCATGTACTGTTATATTTAAATTTAAAGTAATTAATGTAACAACGAACGTGAATAAAAAATATTCCTGTTTTGATCCCTCACATGGCCCTTTCTTTTCTAAAACTTTTTGCGTTGTGAAGCATGCCTATTAGGGCAAAGATATCACGCTTCAATTTAAACATTTGGTGTTCGTGTAGTCTAAAATTAGACTTCATTCAATTATTTCAAAAATTCAAATTAGTTAACAAGTGCAACTCCCACTTATCTCGAACCATAACTTTTTTTCCCCACTAGTACCCGGAACCATTCGGGAGAGACACTCCTAACAAAATTTTATCTATACTCAAGAACTCAAATCAAAACTTTATTAGCAGCGCACCCAATAATTCAAGATTGTGATTAGTAGCTCAAACTTTACACTTTATTTGAACCTTAACTTTAAAAGGTCACTTCTTTTAAAAGTCATAATACATAAATGTACCTCTTAATTTGAGGTCTAACTTTGGGTGTGGGTGCACAAACAAATACTTAAACTGATATAAAATTAACTAGACAAACACATCTTATGTAACATAATACACGTAAAACGTGAATTGCTCCAGGTAAGTTATCATACTCGACATTATTTGGGTTGTTTATTTGCTATTGCTTGCTATTATAGTTTAGTTTGGGGAAGTATTACCTTAAATTATCAACTAGCAAAAAAGAAAACATTCATTGGAATAAGCAATAACCAAAGTACAGAAAATGATGTATTGAGTGCAAAAGGAGGGAAAAGAGGCTAAATATGAGGACAAGTAACTTGGAGAAGAAGACTTGGATTTAGCCCTTTCTTTATTTGCTTATGGCTCAGTTCATCATTGAACATTCACAACAACCCTCTAATCATCCACTCATGATTCACCCAAATTTTCTTAGTATATATGTACAAGAGGAACACACACTGCACATCAAAGGGAAGAGCCTAACGGCATCCTTTCCTTGAATCCCGCATATGCTACAACTAGAAATTTAACCAGATTGGACTCGAGCTCGAGTAGAGATCGATCAGCTTGGTAGAGCTTGGTAGGGAGCGCTTTAACTCCTTAGTCGACCAAATGGAATATTGAACGCCTAAATAAAAATTAAAAAAAAAAGAACTTAAGCAGATTACACCTCAACAGTACCTTTTGACTATTGATTGTTTTCTGTTGCTTTCTTTGAAAGCTTGTAGTTGAATTCATTTTGGGGTTACTTAGGCTGAGGGCATTCTTTTTGACAAACCCTTCAAGACCTCGTTCCCGCATGATACTCCTCTAAGATGTGTCTTTTGCTTCACAACATCACAATTTGCATTAGACTTCTCCTCTTCGTCGTCAGCTGTAAACAAAAAATAAATGAAAACGGAACATGGTTCAGTTCAAATAGCATCAGATCCTAACTCAACAATCACCAATTCGCCAACGCATTTGCTATCTCTTTAGCTTCATTGACACTTAGGTTTTAATGTTTTACACCAAAAATCCAACACCTTTTATAAGAAAATTGGCCATAGTTTGTTTCATAGTGATGATTGAGACATCTGGTCTAACTTTCCCAGTCCAAATCCACAAGTATCAACGGCAGATGCCATAATTTACCTACTATCTTCTTTACATAAGACATAATTTCCTTCTTGTTGTTTCTTTGTCCCGTGGGAGATTTTCCATTCAGCCGCCCAAAAGATACCAAAGAAGACTAAAAAGTTGTGTCCAAATTTAACAATTAAATACTAATTCAATGGGGGGAACTTTTTCTTTAGGTTGTTAATTGTTATTCAAGACTTGTGAGCGTAAATGTGAATATGCGACAAAGAAAGAAAGAGTAAAATTTTCAAAATTTTCTACAATATCTAAGCATTGATTCATAGAATGTTTATAGAAAATGGTTACACATGACAGTTCACAATTACTAGTTTAAGGAGAAGTTTACATAAAGTTAGTGAAAACATAACTATCTTCACATATTGAACAGCTCCAATTCACCTAATATGCTCAGCACTTTAAAATATCTAGTCTAGTAAGATTCAAAACATGTCTCATCACCATAAAAGGGAAAAAAGAAACCACCTTGAAAAGATTCACCACTACAATTGTTCACACTTCGAGTATGTTAAGCTAACTTTAATCTAATGATATTACTAGTAATACTGTCTAAAACACTATAACAGCCGTCAATCTCAAATCACCAAATCTACCAAGTAAATTCACCAAAACTCAACTGAAAAAAATCACAAAAAAGGAAAGAAGAAAACTTACCAAGAAAAAGAAGTTTTAGTCCTTAAAAATGACGGAATCCGCCATTTCCATTAACGATTTCAAGCTGTCTGGAGAGAACTTTCTTGCAAACATGTAAGAATACGTTGAATTCGACTCTCTGAGCTTGTAAATCAGCTCAGGGGAAACTTCAGGTGGCTGATAAGTATGGGGATGTCCACCAACTGAGTCGGTCCAATTCACCCGAGTCAATGTGTGACGAGTACAGCCATTAGGATCCTCCATTGATAACAAAGTAGGAAAATAGTGTTCTTCAGGATAACAAGACTGGATTTTTACACAAGGCTTCTTAAATTTCCTCCACAGCTTACTATCCTTAATCACCATCAATGAATGCTTTCTTGTAATAACAAAAAATTGTGACCCAACACGGAATTTATCAAAACTCACTTCTGGTTCCATCACATTTTCCCCTCTGGCATTATACCTATCTAATAATGAAGGAGATTCTGTAAGAATCTCTATATAACTAGGGAACTCCATCTTCCTAGATAATTTCTGGGTATCCAGTAGAAAATTGTAAAAGTAATTAAACGAGTGCAAAGGGATACAATGCTGAGAGATAAGAGCAAAATAAGCATTATCTGGGTCATCAAGCAAAGCGTGAGCAAGAAGGCGGCGCGTGGCTGAGATAAGCGTCGGTGATGAGCGTTGAGTTCTCTTCGCATGTATAAATCTATCCGCAAAAACACCCATTGGAGGAGTAATTTTCACTGTAGGGTCAGCGTGAATGTAAATATTATACAGATGTGGATCAGACGCATTGAAGAACTTATGCCACAAGGGTTCAAAGTGTAAATCTGAATTCGTTAAAAAGAGAAAAGCGATTTTAGGGCGGCGTACGGTGGTGGAACCAAGACGGAATTTGTTGGAAGGGTGTTTCCGGGATGGTTTTTTGAGAAAAGTGGAATCGGCGGCGATGGCTTTGTGGAAAAGGGAAAGATCGTCGAGTTCATCAGGGAGAGAAATGGGTATTTGTCGTTGAGGAAGAATTGATGGGGCGAAGTAAAAGATGATTGGAATAGAGATAAGAAGTGTAAGAGATGGGATAAGGATGTAGTATTTGAACATTGTGAAGAAAAAGCACAAAAGGGGAAATGGGGAAGGAGAGAACTTAGAGTGAAAGTACCATTGAAAGGAGCTTAAAAATGGGGAGGAGAAGTAGAAGGGTGTAGGGATTAGGGTTTGTGGGAGAGATTACAGGTGAAGATGAAGAAGTGAGGATTTGGATTGAGATTTGAGAAGAGAGAGATGAAGGAGATAATGGTGAAATTGCTTTGCTTGAATGGAGTTGAGTAGAGAGGGTAGTAGGTATGGTGGGTTGAGTGGGGGTGGGGTGTAGTGTGGGGCCTTTCTTATTTATTTTTCCGGTCATTTGACGTAAAGGACTATATCACTTACACACCTAGTTGATATTAATAAGTACTATGGCATGGTCCATAGCTACTAATTTTAGTATAATATTTAATAATTTAATTATATAATTTTTTAGGGTGATAATTCAAATTAGCCATTAATTTTTTAAAAAAAAGTTAATGTGTGAGAATGATCAAATATATTCTAAACTTTGCTAAAAGGATCAAAATATATTTTTACATATGTTTTTTGAAATTAAAATTATTTTTTTCACTTTCGATAGATTAAAAGGTATATCTAGGTTATTTATAAAATGAAAAAGGTATATGTCAGTCATTTTTATGATAAAGATATATTAATTTTAAATTGTAAAGTTAAGAGGTACATCAAATATTTTTGTTCTTAGAAAGTATTTCGTTAGGAAAATAAGAATGAACTCACGTGAAACTATTCTCCTCTACCTAAATACGCCCTTGTCTACGATTGTATCATATTACATGAATATTTAGAACAGTTGATCTTTGAATAATTTTTTATATTAGTTCAAATAAAATGTAAAGGAAAATTTAAGGCTAAGTAAACTACTTCAACTTGTTAAGCATTGAAATAAAACAAATTTAAATTTAATCAAAATTTAATGCGAATATCAAATATCGAATAAATAATTAGAAAAAAAATGAAATGAATACTAAAAAAAACAACACAATAAATGAAATTTTATATTACTGATCTTCATTATCGTACAATTGAGACTTAGTTCTCGTTGTTATAAAACGTAACGTAGAAAAAAATAAAATAAAAAAAGGGCTAAAAGAATTCAATAAAACAGTAATTCTTTTAATTTGTCGGAATAAAAACAAACTAGTAGTATGTATTATGTAATTACTTCTTTAGTATTGTGCTGATTGAAATTAAGAAATACTTTAAATTGGACAAGATCCTGCAGCATGGTTTAATTTTATATTTTATTAATTAAAGAGTATAAATCAGGAATGACGCATCATTACATGTTATTATTTTAATCCATGGCAATTAAATTTCCATTTTCATGTCTTGTAATGTATACGATGACAAACTTAATTAATACTAGCATTAGGTCATCCAATAAGCAATCTTAAGTTGTTTAATGTTTAATTATCATAAATTAAAGATGTTTCATTGACATAACCTAATCCAATATCAAGATTAGTGCATACGCCATGGATTTACCGTTCTAACCAAAATCCATCAATTCTAATCCCCTATTAAAAGAAATAGAGATGCCAAATTGTGTGTATCACCTATAAGTCCTACATTAATTAGAGTCTCGTGTTTGAACATGGAATATAAAAATATATTTCATAAAAAATGCTTTACTTTTAAAATAGTTATTTTTAACAAAAATTACCATTAATTAAACCTGAATGAAAAATTATTAAAAATATACTCAAAACTACATTCTTATCCTTTTTATTATTTTATAAATGTTTTGTTTGGTTAGGGTGGGGCTAATAAAAGTGAGCAACGAAGAATAAAAGAAGGATGCTCTTTTATGAAATTAGAACCCTACATTTTAAGCTAAAGAGTGCTATTAAAATCCCAACAAACCCATTAATTTCTCTTTCAACTAAACAAATTCCTAGCTTTTACTTTTGGTTTATTATTAAGTAAAATAAAATAAAAATTATGATGTAACGTTTTGAAAATAAATCTACATTTAAAGTGGTTTAGGTCTCCCAACCACCTTTCCAAAATACAAAAATAAAGATAGGTGGCTAATGTATGCAACTGCATTTTGTTTTTTCAAAACAATTATTTAATTGATTGAGACATATCATTACCCGCTCCAATATTTATTTGAGAAAAGAAAAAGCGGGGACACCATCGATATAATATTGAAGAACTTATAAAATAAAAATTACGTAAATTAACCTAAGATAGATTTAATTCATTCTCCTTTCTACAGCAAATTATGAGATGATTTTACTTAAATATTGCCTTTGTAGATCATCACTTAGGCTCTCACCTAAGTGGTGATAGTTTATCATATATAATCTCTTTAATTTTATAATATATATATATATATATCACTCTATCTATTGTAGTGAGTATGCCACTGTTGTTATTTAAAATTTAAAAAGTTAGATAAATATATACTTTTTAAAATATTCTTCTGAATAATGTTAAATTTAAGTATAGTTGCTCGTATAGTTATCAATTTAACACATAAAATATTAGACTGTCATCTAAAATATTTGTATCATGCTTTTGTGAATAAGTTACGAGCGAAACAAAAAGGAAGTCGTTTATTAAACAATCAATTAATAAATAAGGTCAAAATGATAAAAATAAATATTATTTTGCTTCTCCTATATATTTAAAATAGAGTAAGCAATGTATTATATAATTATTTTTGTTATTAAAAGTAACTAAATAAAATAATTATAATTAAATTTAAAATTCTAAAATATAACTAATAAAAATAATTCAATTAAATAATCTATAATAAAGAAGTATCGATAAGGTTTGCCAACACTTCATTGTGTCAAAAATAATCTCTTGAGATAAGATTTATGTACAATATATCATATCTGATATTACGAAGTAGAAGTAAAATTGGGACACTTTATCAAACTCGACATTTTATTTATTTATCCTATTTTTTTTTTCCTATTTTTAAAAAACATCTCTTTTCATAATTGATAGTAATTTTCTCATTTTAAATTTCTCACACAATATATTTAACAATATATTTAAGACCACAAAATAATATTTCCATACATTCAAGCAATTGCTACTTATATACCATTTCGTCTATTTTGAGTAAAACTTACTTCAAGGATAAATTCTGGTTATCTTCTCTTCCTTTCCCCTTTCATGAAATGCCGTCGCTGTCGTCCGTTCACGTCACCGGCGGACTCTTCGCCGCCACTGTCAATTCTCCGTTTCCCTTGTCATGTTTAGTCTTCTCCATTGTTCATTCTTCACCTTTTCTCACATCCCATTTTTGTGAAACTTGTGATATCATCTTCCCACGCCAAAATGCACCCCCCCACCCCCCCAAAAAAAAAAAAAAAAAACCCAATGCTTCAACCTAGGGAAGAAAAGGTGATTCGACTCGCAAAATGGGTCGACCCAGATTTCTTATCTCCTCCCCTATAAATCCGAGCAACAATGAAAGCCACAATACAAAGAGTGAACTACGGTAAGAAGTATGTTTCCTTTCATTTTTGTTGCTCATTTGTATTCTCCATTTTCTTTATATATTGTTTACAGTGTGTATATATGATTTCCTTATTTCAAGTACTGAGTTTTCCCTCTTTTTTTTTGTCTACTTTGTAGATTGAGCCAATCTTTTTAGGTTTATAAGTATGAGATTTAGGCAGAGAAAGAAAGTGAACAACAAAATGGTGACACCAGTGGAGCATGTATCTATCCCTCACGACCTCCCTGAGTTCTTTAAGATTTTTCACCCTGAAATATGCTACCCCCAACTGGTAAGCTCTTCTTTCCCTTCTGGAAATTTTGGGGAAAGAAGACTAATGATTCATGTAATAATGTCAAAGTTTTGATCTATAAAGAGAATCAGTCTTGCAGGAATTTGTTATATTCTGTCCCAATAACAATGAGCCTTTCATACTTAACTACTTATTTGAGTGATTGAATCTTTGTGAATATGCTTTTAGGAGAAATAACTAACAAAGGAGCTTTTTCCCCCTTTCTAAAATGCTGATCTTTCGGGATGATACGCATTAGTGCATTTGGTTGTATTCCGTGGCGGAACCCGGATTTTCATTGGGTTCAAAATATGAAAAGTAAACACACAAAGAAGCCAAAGGGTTCAACGTGTACTATATACACATAGAAAAAATAATTTTAACCATGTATAAACAATGTGAGTTCCCATGGAAGGGGTTCATCCCTTGGCCCTACCTGGCAGTCTGCTCTTGTGTTAAGATAATTTGGATGAAATTAAGGAGCATTCCACTAGTTGAACATTAACTTACTCCAACTTTCTGTCTGTTCTTAATCTCTTATACTGTATATAAAAGAGAAATCTATATCACGCAGCTATGTTCTCTTATAGTTTTTGGTTCTTGTTTGCATGTTCACAGTTCATAATGGATCCTTTAAGATGATTGAGGTGTATCAAGTTTTAATTGAAAGTGTTGATGAAAGTAATGTTCAAAACTGTATCTCCTATTTAGACGGTGTTTATTATCCTACTAAGCAATGTATATTCGTATAGTTGTGTAGAAATTTCACTTTATGCATCTGCAAAGGGAATGTCAATTAGATACTTCCTTACTGACTTAAGAGTGGACGAATGGAATAATAAACGATCTAATGGTGGTTGAGGTTCTAGATTTAGAAGACTATATTGGACATAATCTGGCAATCCATTTAGAAATTAGCACTGGACTTAGAATTTTTATTTGTGTTAAAAGCTTTTCTGTCTATTGTATTGTTTATATTGCAACAACTTTATTTCACCAGAAATTAAGCGAAGTTTTGTGTCTCTGTCTGTTAGAGAATTCCTCCTGCCTTTATCAAGTTTTTCAATGGAGATATTCCTTTGATATGTGTGCTTGAAGATCTTGCTGCGAGAACATGGAAGGTGGTTGTAGAAAAGAACAACAGTGATTTCTTTTTCATGGAAAGTTGGCCAGACTTTGTGTTGGATAATAATTTGGAATATGGAGATTTTCTAACATTTTCATATGCTGGAAACTCGAAGTTTTATGTTAAGATATATGGGAAAAAGGGTTGCCTAAAGCAGGATGTAACAGCTCTCAAAGAGCCTGAGCTGCTTCCATTGGTAGAAGAAAATGCACGGGGTAAGTTTCTTTGGAGATCTTCAATTTGTACTTTGTAGCTAGTTTGGTGTCAACACATTTGTCTCCATGTTTAACCTATAATGGTCAACTTACAAAGTTTGGAACCAATGCAGGAAAAAGCATTGTAGCTGAGCCTGCTGATCAAGCAGATAATGGGTCAGGAGACACGGCTGCTTCAGTCACTTCATTTGAAGTTGTCATCAAGGCATCCCACTTGAACAGAGCACGCTTGGTAAGTTTATTAGTCACAAAATATCTTGCATATGCATAAATCATTAAACACAACCTATTCTCGGAAATGTCATTAATCAAAACAGCTGTACTGTCGAAAAGGTGAACAATATTGAGCTTTCCAAGGAAATGCTGGTAGCAATTTCAAGCCAGTTTTGCACTCTTAACAGTCTAAGTGGGCGTTTGGCCATAAAAACCAAATATTTTCCGGAAAAAAGTGAATTTCTCATGGCTAAATGCATCCTAACTATCTGCCAATCACTAAAATCTCTTCTAACTGAAAGTTCCAACCTCTAACATCCCATTAGTCCTCAGTAACACAATTAACTTTTGTATAGTTGTTACTGAAGATGTAATTGTATGAATTGTTGTGCGATATCTTCTCTGCGTATGATATACAGAAGATGATAACAAGGCGTTTAACTATTGTATAGCTGTTACTTTCTGTGTCTTCACAATAACATCAGATAGGTTAATCATAGTGGCCAAATGGTATTGCTTGAACAAAATAAATATACTCTGATGGGAAATTGTCTTCTACTTGATGTAGACCTTTTTAGTTCATAGCATTTGTTACTAATCACTAGATTATTAAATATCTATTGTGTCTGAACATGTTTTTGAATGTATATACTAGTGCAGAATTTGCCAGCTTCATTTGGCAATTGTTACTTGAAGAGGAAGCAGCGACCACTTTTGGCTACTATTCGAACTGATAGTGGTAGCTGGACGATTGTTCCTCAATATTATGATAGATTGGAACTTCGGGAAGGGATGCAGAAATTTATAGACGACAATGCTTTACGCGTAAATGATGTTTGCCGATTTAAGCTGATTGATGATGAGAAGTTAATACTGAAAGTTAGCATTAACCGACAGCCCAAGTAAAGTAGTCATAAAACTATAGCCTAAGTAAAGTAGTCATAAAACTACAGGCAACTTCTCGGTTTTGGATCAAATGTTTCTGCCTGAGAAAGGCATTAATTGAAGGTTGATGTTTTAAAGCTTTATGTCAATGAATTTACAACATTCTATGGTATGGTATTAACTATTATGTTCCACTGCCTGGAAATTTTATCATAGTAAAAATTCACAAATTTCATGACTTATATAGGCTTATAACCACATATCCTTTTAAACATTATTTACCAACTGTTACAATTATTTGTAGTTGAATATTAAACAGAAAAGGGTTAAAAATACCCCTAACATAATGGAAAACAGTTCATAAATATGTTTGATTCACTTGTTGGTCTAAAAATACCCTTTATCGAAACAGGTTATTTGCCAACCTTGGGCAAACAGTAATTGCTGTTGAATTTTAAACGGAAAATGGCAACAATTCAACTGATAGTGCTAGCTGATATTAAAAATAGAGGCAATTCCCTTTGATTATTGAGCAATTAGTATTTGGTTCAAATATTTCTACTACTAAACATTCTATCGGAATAGAAGGTTGATGTCTTTGCAAATTCAAACTCAACTATTTTTTTAGTCCCATATTTAGAGTACAGCTGTCAGTACGAGCTTGGCTCACTAGACCAACTCAACTCAATTCTATCTGTGGTTTGATTGGATTGAGTTGTGAATTTTTGGAGCTCGTTCAAAAATGAGTCTTTAGTCTGGTACAAGTAAGCTCACTATCATGTGATATTTGAACGAGGTTGGGTTGGTCAGCTTGTAAACCAAATAAAACATAATAATACTAAAATGATATAGAGTACCTAGAGGGCGTTTGATCATAAAAATTGCAAAGTATAAGTTTTTTGCATTGTTTGTGGACTCTCTTCTGACATTGGATTATTTTTCCTGAATTAGTAAAGTCAAACAAATTTTGCTGCCTCCGTTTCAAAGTGGTAGTTGATAAACCTAAATTAGCTACCAAATAATCATATTGCGAAGGTCAACTTAAATTAATTTTAAATGCTTTATAATGAAAGTTAATAAAGGGCACTGTATGAATTTGAACTTTGGTCTAAATTTAAGATTGTGTACTTGGACATTTGAAATGGGAAATCAATCTTTTCAAGATGATGGTATGGTTTAGTACAACTAAAGTATACTGCGATAAAAATGTGTGAAAATTCTATTAAAAAACTATGATGGGATGAATATGATTCTTCTACCCTTAATCCAAGTAATGGATTCGACTAACATCAATCATAAATGAAATGTTTTTTGGTGGGGAGCACTTACCGTTAAGTAGACCTTACATAATAGAAATCTAAATTAGTCCGGCCCCAAAAACTTACCGGACACAAAAAAACATAAACAAGTTCGGTGTTTTGGTGTCTAACATCTAATCCAACATTAGGTGATTCTAATTAATATAATTACACGTTAGGAAGACAAGGCTTTAACATTTAAGCAGGTACATATATTTGGTGTCAAGGACTTGACTCTTGATCAGTTGTGTAAATTAACAATTAGGAAATAAGAGAAGTTTTCAAAGATGATTAGTAAGTAGTATTTGGTGAGGAAAAAGATATATATCTGCCATTTATATTTCTAGTTTAGTTTTCCTTGTAATTTTGATTTTTGAGTGTGGGATTTAATGACTTTGGATAGAGACCTTAAAACCAAATGCATCCTCTCACCCAAGTTCCATGTCAAAATATAGTCAAATATTTGGTGAAGGATTATTGTATTATAGGGTGAAGTCCATGGTGTAAAAAATTGAACAAATAACGAATTCACACCGTTTAAATGTAAATATATTTGTTAGCCATCGAGAGTCGTGAAGTAGTAAGTACTCTTTTCATCTTTAATTAGAAGTTTTGAGGTTGAGGCTTAAATATAAAATTACTTTGGATAAAAAATATTTTACCTTTGAAATACAACTTTTCAACACAACTCTAAATTAATTCAACCTCAAAGCAAATATCAGAAGATGGTGGAAAAAAAAAAAGAGGAGGTACGTACTATGTTATTTCCTTCGTCCACTTTTAATTGTCATGTTTTTTTTTTTTAGAATCAAACTATAAGAATTTTGACTAACATTTTACGATATATTTTTTCATCATATTGATATACATGAAATTGCAATTTATAATACTTTTCATATAGTTTTTGAATATCTAATTTTTTGTTTAAACTATTAAATTAAATTAAATTAAATTTAACTTTAAAAATTAATCAAATTGACTTTCGAAAAACATTACCTATAAATAAAAGGGGACGGAGGTAGTGCCTAAATATTTCCAAACTGGCCTAGCAAAAATCTCCCTAACAATAATGAATATGATTTGAACATTTAATGGTGGTATTTAATTTGGACCCCTCGTTGTACACCACTTGCAGAGTTATGAGTATCTACTTGGCATAATAGTATACGTGCAGCCCCATTTTTTAGATGGACGAGGCTGCATTATTAAAGATGATCTTTTCCTAGGCGGAGCCAGGAATTTCACGAAGCGTATTTAGAAATTGCACAACAAAAGCGAGCGAGTACTGATTCATTCAAGGTGTTTGAAACCCATCAAAGAAGTCTGAAACCATCGAGCTATAACAACATGTTATATCTAGGATAACCAAAATATATTATATAATCACTTCGTGTATTATTTTATTTGTATATACGATTTTTTTCCGACCAAGGGTGTCCAATTGGACAACCTGACTTGCATGTGCCTCCGCCCCTAGCTCTTCCCTTATTTTTCTCATTTTAAAGCTATTTATTTTTGTAGAGAATAAATTCTCGACTGATCAAAATTTTTCCTTCTTATCAAACACATCCTAAACATGTCCTGTTTCATTAAGGATAATTTAGTAAAGATATCTCTTATTTTTTAGAAATGATTGAATTTCTCAAAGGACATATTCAGGCTAAAAGTATCAACTTAAAAATGCTTATAATTGTAGCTTTTCATTAATTATAACTTACAAACACTTGATTTATAAGAATTTTTGGTGTGCCCTAAACGCGTAAATGCTTATTTACTTCTTTGGCTTACATGAAATTCGTTTAAATATGCAACAATATTATAATAATGATAATAATAATAATAACAATATTTTAATTCTATTATATATAAATTAGAAATCAGCTATATAAATCCTCACCATACATATTTCTTTTTTAAGATAATATAATCAAATACAAGACATAAAAACTAAAACTGGGTCAGTATAACAATTAAAAAACAAATCTGAAAAGTACGTACTAGCTAGTAGTAGTACTAACCAACATTCAATAGAAAGTTGATGAAAAAACATTTAATGTTGTAGTAAATTTAACGATACAAAGTTGATAAATTAATCACCAGAGCCTACCAAAGGTTGGTTTAATAGGTTTGTTACAGGTTTATTGGTAAAACTATTCAAAGTTTACTGAGAAGAATTAAATACGGAAACATCAGGAGTTAGGATAAAAAATTAATTACTCGCTCTATTTCATAATAAGTGGTGTTTTTAAGTTGGGCTAATTTCTTCAGCTAACTATTCTATCACCCCCTTAGTAAGAAGTCTCGAGTTCGAACTTGGATACGGAAAAAATCTTAATGGGAGCGTCATCCCAAATAGGTCATGCAGTGCGTAATTCAGATTTAATTAGGACTCCAATAAAAGCTACGAACACTAAATGAAAAACCAAAAAAAAAAAAAAAGCAGCTACTCGATCACTCCAAAAAAGTAAAAAAGAATATTTTAAACTAATTTATTCTTAATTAAATGTCTTAAAAATGATAGTTCTTTAAATAAGGCTAAAATTAGAAGAAAAAAAATACTTCCTCTATCCTATAATAATTGTTCACTATTGGAGAAAATGACCAGAATGGTCCCTAATGTAGAAGGGTTGAACAATATTGATCCTTAGTATATACTACTTCATTAAAATAGTCTTTCATGTATATAAAAAAATATCATTTTAATCCTAACCCTAAAACTAACCATAAAAGTTAAAAATTCTGTTAACTTAAAATGGGTCCCTTAAAATTAACACGTGAAAGAATCATTTCTCCCTCAATCCTCTTTCTTCTTTTTTTATTTTTTGATCAGACTCAAATCTTCTTTCTTCATCAATTCTTCTTTCTATTAACAAAACCCACTTTTACTCACAATTTCTTTTCAAATTTCAAAAAGATATTTTTAAGACTATATTTTCTACCCTCGTTCATTCATATTATTTGAACAGTAGAACAAAACAAGTAAATACATTGAAAAATTATTAATTTAAAAAAGGGGAAAAAACAACATTCTTTCCGTATAGAGCTTCCATAAGTAAGAGAGAATAATTGGTTAAAGCTTGAAAATAGTTGACTTATGAGAATCTCGCAGGAAGAATGAAGTATTTTATCTACTTTACTTAGTTCACATTTGTATTAATGATCTCCTTTTTTTTACGTTTATGTATGTAAATGTGAGTTGCTGGAAATTTTGTTTAGTGGGAGATAAGAAATGGGTGTAATGTTATTTTTCTTAATTTTAATGGTGTAAGAAAGAAGATTGAGGGAAAAGTTCTAGTTATCACTGGGACTCACAATTTAACAGAAATTTTAACTTTTAGGTTAGTTTTAGGATTAACGACCAAAATGATCTCTTTTAACATACATGACTATTTCAATATTGATAGTATATATAAAGGACCAAAATTATTTAATCCTTATACATCAAGGACTATTTTAGTCATTTTCTCTTCATATTTTACACACTTTTTACGAAACTATAAATAAAAAAGTGATTTTACTATATCACCCATTGAATATAATAAATACAATGTCTTGAAAAATATAATAAAGAAATGATTATAATTAATGATAAGGCTAAATTAGGAACTAAGTGTAAAATTATCCATTAATTTAATAAATTGAACAAGTATTGTTGAACATCCAAAATAATATACTCCCTCCGTCCCTATTTAGTTGTCCACTTTAGAAATGGCACACAGATTAAGGCAACAATGATTAGCATAGTGAAGTTACAATTTTACCCTTATAGTACAATTTACAATTTCAAAATAAATTCACTCAAGATAAATAATTAATGCTGGGAAGTTCATAAGTTTATTTACTTTATTTATGATAAATTTTCACTTCAAAGTTACAGCCACTTCTTTGAATTCAAGTGAAATAAATTGGAGGGCAACAACATGAATTTTTACAATTTTTTGTAACATTTAAAAATTTCCCACCAAAATATTTTGTTATAAAAAAATGCTTCAATGAAATGAGAAATCAAACAACCAATGGATACAAGACAAAATAAATCAAGTTCAATGAATGGAATAGATTTAAATATTTTGGTTGAAGTGGATGATTCTTACGGTGTTGCACAATATATACCCGATCTTCATCTTTTCTTTTTAAATTTTTGACTTCAATAATTTTTGGATCTTCAATCAATATAAGCGAACCTTCTACTTTGATAGGAGTATTAGTTGAAACTTCAACTTTATTTCTGTCCATTTTTTTAGTAAAAAAATTTTTCAAAATTTTTACTCATAAACTAACAAAATGCTTTATGGGTAACTTAAAGGACTGTGTAACTCTCCAAGCATAATAAATGTATTGTCTGGTTCCAAAAAGGATGAATTACAACTTACTAAAAATTTTCAAGAAGTTTAAATAAGGGTATAATAGGAAAAAAATTGTTGTCCTTTCTTGATTTATCAAAATGGACAACTAAATAGGGACAAATAAAAGAGGAAATATGGACAACTAAATAGGGACGGAGGGAGTAGTTGACAACTATTGTTGGACAGAAAGAGTATCAAAGTACTCTTCTTGATTTTGTGATAACAATAACATATTCAATAAGATTTAAAGAAGATAAAGTGTTAACTTTATTATTACCTCATAAAGATAGAGAGATCGTTTCAAACTTTTTGATTTTGGGAACACCACTTGCTATGAAATGGAGAGGGCAAGGAGTAAAAGACTTCAAAAATAGGTAAACATTAAATGATGTGAGCAGCTGACATTTGGCTCCATTAGTATATTAGCTTTAACTAGGTTAGGTTTCAGAGCAAAATTAACTGTACCTCAGGCAATAACTCCAGTTGGTCGTGTTGGACCTCCTCGAACATGACGGTTATGTCAGTTTAAAAATACTCTTAACACGATATAATAATAATTTTGACAAAATTTCCTATTTAATTTAGCGAAACCTTATAGAAAAATTGAATAGACTATTGGTTGGAGAAGGATAGAGTTGAAAAGGAGTAGTTAGTATCTCTTTTATTTCCTAAACTGAATATTACTCTTGACCTAATTTATTTGACTAAAATGAGGTTTAAAATCAATGTAACGGCAGTAGTATTGATTTTGGTTGTATAGGGGTTAAATAAGTTATTAATACTCAATTATGTTAGTTTGACAACTAAAAAGATATAAATGAAATCTCAAGAACAGTTGTAAAATACTTATGCTAAATTAAACATGGTGCTTAATTTCATTGCCTAACATGGCGGTTGGAAAATGAAGTCGTGTTGATCGCTTTATCTTGAGACTTTTCAATATGAATTAAGATTAATCGTATTTCAAAATAAATACTCTCTTCACTCCAAATACTAATAATGTTTTATTTTCGAAAATTAAAATACATAAATTTTGATCAACATTTAAGATGTATTCTTTCACGAAATTAATATTAAAAGAATCACAATTCATATTTTTTTCGTACAATTTTTAAATATTAAATTATTTTAATCTAATTGAATTGTAAAAAATAGTCAAATTGACTCTTAAAATACAAAACATGACAACTGAAAAATAGTATTCTTCCGTTTCAAAGTAAGTGTTACCTTAGAAATTAACAACAAATATTAGTTATGTTTTTCCAATTATTGTATCTTCTTAATCAACTTTTCAAGAGACATTAATTAAACAAGAAAAATTTAGTAAACTACACATTGTATTTAATGAATCTAATTTTTGCTAAGATAACACTTATTTTGAGAAGCATCAATTATCTTTTTAGGTGAGACTTTCCGATATGATTTATTACTTGATTTAATGAGAATTGCCTTATGCTTCATTAAATTAAATTTGGTTAGCCGTTGGATTTTTAATTAGAGTTTTTAGTTCTCTAATCTTAGTACTACACCTAGCTTTCTCATCACTTTTTAGTTGAAAGTATTTACTATATTCTCAAAGTTCCATCGAACTTTATTCAATGCAATAAATTAAATTCAAGAAACTACTCTATTTTTCTACCTTCAGGCTTCAAATTAACTCCTTTCATCTAATTCTATTCCAAATTCTTCTCTATTACCCCCCCCCCCCCCCCGGTTATAGTCACACAATTAATTCTGCATTAAATTTTCCTTCTCCTACACATTATATAAATCTTGTCAATCTTTTCCATTTTGTCCAAACAACTCCCTTTTGCCTAACAAAAATTCAGGTAATATTTTATGCAATTATTTTCATGATTAGACTTTTTTTTTTTTATAATTTTATATTGGTTTTTTTTTCTAGCAGTGGTTGTAGACTAAAAAAAATGACTTTGTCTAATTAATTTGCTCTGTTTTACTATAAATACAGGGATTCTTGATAAAGTTGTTCAAATTAGAAAAGAAAAAAAAAATGAACTACAGGAGGGAGAGTAGTCATGATCCAAAGCTTGATTTGAAGCTAAATTTATCTCCACCTAGGGAAAATAACAATAATATTTTTCCGATATCACCTAGCAGATCATCGTCATCGTATACTTCTTCAATGGAAAGATCACCAACAAGTTCGTGTGTTTCAAGGGAACCTACTCCAGATGATCATAATCATCAACAATTTTTTGGTAGCCCAGAAGCAACAACTACTTCAATGATGTTAGTGGGATGTCCAAGATGTTTAATGTATGTTATGTTATCAGTGGAAGATCCAAAATGCCCGAAATGTAAGAGCTCCGTTTTACTTGATTTTTTCCGTGAGGATAGAATCAAGAATCCAAAGAATTGATGATCATCGTGAAGAAATGCGAGGAATCTTACTAGTTCAGTTGGTTGACTTTCTTTCTGAACTGTCACATTGTTGGTGAGCGTTGGATTTCATTAAAAAAAAATATGACCTTTTACTGAGGTTAATTAGGTTTTAGTAGTATTTAATTTCTTTAAATATGTTGTAATGTCTTTTTGGTTGCTTAGAAGATGGAAGGGAGGAAAGAACTTTTTTTTTTGAGAGTTTGTTGCGGTAATTGAATGGATTGGATGAAAATCTTGAATGTAACCAAAGAGGCTAGTATGGATTGGTAGCCCTTAGTTGCTATCTTTACTAAATGCATGCAATTAATATTTTGTTGTAACCACCTCGTTAATGCCATCTCTAAGTATACTTTTAAAATTTCGGTTTAATTAATCATACAATATTCACAATTCATTTTCTTGATTGATTTAAATTCGTACCAAATAAAATCACTATAAAATTAGGCCGTATTAACTTCATTGATAGAACTCTAACGTCAGATTTCTTGTCATTAAGTGTACATATACAAGTTACAACACATGTTAGGTGTTCATAATAATTACTTGGGAGAACTTTCACATGGTTTTAGGTGTAATGCGAAAGAAATTATGTGAGTCAATTAGGTCAAATTAAAGCATTTATTAAGAAATTTCCTCAGTGTTCAAACATAAATTGGATACGAATTTGAGAAGGAAGGAGGGCAAAAGAACCAAAGCATTGACATTAGCTTGCCCATATTTGTTTTGGAGTTCAACTAATTCAATTTTATGCCAGAAAGTCTCATTTTTGGAAAGTTCTATATCTAGAGCCAAATCTAAGACCTCTAACAAAATAAAATACTATTCACCACAATCTTTAATGATTCTTGAGACTTGAATGGCCGGCCTCGTGCCAAAAGAACTTTAACTTGGATATAATAGATTATACTTTTTAAAATTTACTTAGTTTTAGAATAAAGATAGATTACACACATTCAAATTCCATGAAAACAAACAATATCAAGTATTCATATTTCAAATTAACATTTTAAACATCATTTGAGTGGTCATTAGTGGGGTTATAAATTAATTGGGAGATTATTACCTAAAATAGCAGTCAATTGATTTTAATTGATGAAAGTGACACAAACGCGTTCATATAATAATCGAAGTCTTACTTACTTACGTGGACAAGTTTTAAAGTCCAACTTATATTTAATTTACCAATTGTCAAAAGGGCGGCCAAATTGTGTTAATAACATCTTTATCAATTTATTAACAATAAACGGTGGGTGAGCTAATTAGCTAGATTACCATGTATTATCATTTAATGTAAAGCTACCATTTTTGGATTGTTCACATGTGACATTTAGAAACTTCCACAGTTGGATTCATTTCCTAATTTTTTTTTAATTAATAAACTTGTATTTCTTCACCTATATATCTGTTCTTATTGGTTGGTTCTTCATGAAGCATGTTGAGTCTAAAGTGTATGAATTAATAAATCCTATTTAGGCTTAGGAGGGTGTGGACATTGCGATGGCAGAATCAGAAAATTTTAAAAATATATACATGAAATTAAAATTTAACTTAGCTAGACAATGTAATTTCATAAGGAAAGAGCCAAAGAAGAGCTATTTGTCATTGTCGTGGTTTAGTTCAATTATCGCTAGACCCCCTTAAGGCTTGGAAAAGGTAAGTTTCCAATAGATGTAATAATTTGTATCTATTTATGATTTTTTTAAAAAAATATAAATACATGATTCAGTTATTGAATTTGACTATTATCGTAACACGCAGAAGCTTTTTCGAAATAACCGGTCTTAATAGTTGCTTACCTAATCCAAAATGAAATCAACAACCATGGCCTATCCTTTTAAATTCGTAGGAATACCACTAGGTAGTCGATAATAATGACATCATTTAAAACATAGCCAGTTATTGAAAGTTATTTAAAGTTTAATTAACATTAGCAAATTTCAGACTTGTGCTGCTGCTCCTTCTCCTTTGAATACTGGTATGGGTTTAGACCTTTGAGATTTTATTAGTTGAGGTTCTCAAGAAAGGATATTTTTAGACGAGATGAAGAAGTATCTATTCTCTCTGTTCACTTTACATATTCAATATATTAAAATAAATTACTTTTATTTATCAACTTTAGCATATTAAAAGAGAAACAATTTCAAATTCAAAAGAAGAACTGAAGTTTGAAATTTTTGACCCACGATTTTCAAATTCAATACCGCAAGTTTGAATTTAATTCTGTAGTGGCCAAATTTTAAATTTCTATATTAGTAGACTATTCTTTAAATAGAGATCCTAAAATTTCCAACCTTAAACGGTAAGTCTAGCAGTCTAAAACTTTTCTGAAAGCCCATTACAGTTCGAATTGCGGCCCAACAAATAATACATGTAAACATTACATAAATCTCATATGGTTAAAAATTAATTATGTCTTATTCCTATTCTTTCTCAATTTATAAAAATCTCTTAAATTTATAGGATCTCGGATACACAAGGAAGCATGTGGATACATAGCACACGAATTGCGAATGATACATTACTTAATATGAGTGATGTATCCGAGAGGGGATAGGGATGTATCCGAAAGGGGAAGGATGTATTCCAAAGGGGATACATATATATCTGAGAGGGGATAGGAATGTATCTGAGAGAGAATTTTTGTAATTTTCTTAAATGATAGAAAATTTTGGAGATTATAATAAAATAAGATGTGTATTTAGGTAAGTTTTTCAATATCCAATGGGCTTCTTTCCCCTCATATTGGGAGTAAACAACTACATCCTTTGTGGTATATTAGTTGTCCATAACTCCATATTACTAAAAGATAGCTGTTTTAAACTATTTCTCAACTTACAAAATCAAAATAGATTTTTTTATTTTTATTTTACCCTTACAATTATGTTTTATTAAAATCAAGCAACTTTGTAAAGTTCAACTAATGTTACTTAAGAGGTAGTTTAGTAAAACTATCCTTATTATTTATAATTTCTTAAGGGGCGTGTAAAAGAAAAAAAATGGACAATTATTATGGGACGGAGGGAATAGTTACTATTAAACAATAGGTTTCTTCAGGGTAAAATGGTACCAATAGTTGAGACAAATTAGAAGTTCTTGATGATAAATAATTCAAATAATGATCCCAAGGACATTGAGATTATTCTCTTCAATAAAAAAAAATAAATGAAATGCTAGTTTATTTTACTCAAAAGTGTTTTGAAAGAAGAAAAAAATAACTCTATGATCATCACTATTAGAAATGGTTATCAATTGAGTCGTGCTAGCAGAGCTAAGCTCTGCATAGCTAACACTATCATGACGCTATGTTAAACCTGTATTTACGAAGTTTCTATTGACATACACAAAATATAGAAATGCTCTTGATGATTCGAATAAATCAATTGATGGTAGCAATCAGCCTACTTTCAGATGCACTAAGGTTGGAGATGCCCTTCAGACTTTTAAAGCCAAGTTAAGAACAAACCTCAACTCTTGGTTAAATTTTTCTGGTCTTTCTTTGATTTTTTCCTATCTATTTCCCTTAATTGGAATATAAAAACATGATTAACACTTCAATTTTTTCCATTTTTTTTTTAAAAATTATTATATCAAAGGAAGCAGAAGTCTATATTTCCTGGCCAGAAAATGCACATGGGAAAGGAAGAAGTAATAGAAGTTGTCAAAAGTGTATTGGCAACTGTCAAGCCGTGTCATGATTCATGAACTATATTTATGATGTTACAATCATGTCCTACAAAACCACAAAAGAGTACTGCTTTTAGTGGGCAAAACATCATATGCTAACCATATTATTAATTGGTACTATCACTCTACAACTTTTGGAAGGAAGTCTCATAGTAATATTACAGCTGACCAGATGCGGAGTCAGGATTAGAATTAAAAGTTTAGAAGTTCTAAATTCAAGGAAGGAAGAGTAAACTATTGCAAATCATGTTTCATAGAGAAATGCTTGTAGATAGTGTGGGGTTTCAATCCACAACTCTTGCTTGAAAAGCGTTTTCACGCCGCCTTTCTTACCATTAAGCCGTCAATCAATTTTATTAGGAGTTTTACAAGTTAATATACATATATATATTTAATGTCTACGAAAAAACTACTAGATTCGTCCGAACCCCCACTTAGCACCGTCCCTGCTGCCAACACCACTACTTTAGGCAAATTCAACTTTAAGCTACTGAGAATATATTCCTTACATAAGATTAACATAAAAAAATCATATATTTAAATGTTGGTTCTTGTTATATATGATTAAGCACAGAAATAAGTACACTTATTTTCACTTGATTTAAATCTTCCAGCAATAGCCATTATGATATGAGGCCTCTAATTCATTATACAACTAAAATTAAACATTCCTCTGAATGTTATCATCTACTACCCCCACTGGCCACTAGACCATAGGCCTCAAAAAGGCATATCTTTGAGTGATTAGCCTCAATTATGTAGTGCAAAAACTACAAGTAAAAAGGGACTAAAAGTTTCACCATTGCCTTTTTTTTCTCATTTACACATTTGCTGCTTGAAGCCTAACTTTTCATTTTTGAGATCAAATTCAACCAAGTAATTCTGCATCTGAAAATTGCCCAGAATTATCGATGGACCGGTAGATAATTCAGGGCCAAAAGCACTATCTGTGACCATAGTTAAACAAATCACATCAGTTTCACCTGCAAATGAGAAGTAATTTGCCATTGGCAGTGTCATCTCTGCCCCACCTTTGTAATGAAACTTTAGCTCTGGTAAAGACACTGTTTCTTGCCTGGAAATATTGAAACATGGCCTTAAACCTGTTATTATCTCAATACTCTCAGTTCTTGGAATACCCTTTACTTGTTTCACAAATGCATCAAGTACTGGCTCAAAAACACCGCGATTCATGAATGTGAAAGTCGTGCCTGAATCCACAATACTCCCACCATTTCCATTGGAATCTGGTGTTAAATACTTGTATGGAATATTCACTTTCTTCCCTCCAACTGTAATTTTCCTCAAACTAACATAGTAATATACTGACAATGCATTTTTTTCAGACACCACTGGGTTTTTCAGCAATGGGGTATAGCTTAAATCTGCAGTTTTTTCACCACTAGCATTGAAATCCAAAACAAGATTGCTGCTTTTACCAGTATCATCAAATTTATGTGAAACAAGACAATAAGAGAACTTCTTAACACCTAATTGACTTGGTAATGATGCAAGCCCCCGGCCTAAACCAGCAATTCCAGCAGGCTGTTTAGATGAAAACAGAGAACATCCAACAAGAAAATTGGGAACTTTCTTGTTAGACAGGTCAAGTGTGTCAACAAGAGCAAGACCCCCTGTAGAGCCTGAACCATAAAGTATAATATACGGTGGACAGACCTGTTTACAATTAGTAGGCGATTCGCAATCTTGGCAACGAGATTTTGGATTATTGCTATGAATCCAACCACATTTTGGATTCAAACAGCCAACAACTCGTGCGGAGGACGAAGATTTGGGAATGAATGTAGGAATGGACTGTGAAGTAGCTGAAGAAACAGAGCAATTGGTACATAAGTACCTTGTAGTACATGGGAACCAAACAAAGTTACTACCAGTGTCCATAATGAAAGGGATTTTCTGTGGAGGTGTACCAAAGCTAAGAGTAATGGAGTAGCCTCCATAGCTTTGAGGGTACAAAGGGGTTGTGGAAACAGGGGAATCTTGAGATTTCTTGATGTAACTTGCTCTGGCCAAGGAAATGGAAGCTAAATGTGTGAGCTTTTCATAGAAATCATGAGATGGGTTTTTTGTGTTGAAAAGTGAGAGTGGAATGGTAGTAGTGGTGGAGTTTGATGAAGATATGAAGGGAAAGAGGAGAGAAAGCAAAGAGAAAAACAGAGCAAAAGAGAAAGAAGACATTATAATTTTTGGGGAAGTGTGCCTTTGGACCCAAATTAAATAGTTCAAGTAGCCTAGTACAATAATATAGGAGACAAAGCATCAACATGATTGTTATAGTACAACTTCATAATGATAATTAGAGATTTTAGGTTTAAATTATTTTAGATATAAAGTTATTTTTATTGAAAAATATTTTATTTTATTTTAATGTGGAGTTTTTTCTTTCACGATTATAAATTTAATTATATTTTAATATAAATATCGAATAACAAGAAAAGAATATAAATTTGGAGCCAGTTTGCGGCTAACGTGACTCTACTTTCACTGTGACATGTGATTCTTGCACTTTAGTGTAGATATGAGCAATAAGTTTCCACAAAGTGTTATAATAAGGGTCGGTGGGGGGACTTTATGGGCCAAGTTATTCAAACTTTAGCTAATAACCGTTGCACAGTGTTGCTTATTTTTATGTGTAATGAAAACTTTTGAGTTCGAGCTTCAAATATGAAATTATCATTAGAGGAGTGCTTTATTCATAAAATAAGATTTTTCATCATAAATCAGAATTAGTGGAGTTCAAAATAGAAGGAGAATGGTAGAAACTAAAAAGTGGAAAATTTTCCAACATTAATCTAGAATAGTGAAATAATCTAAAGCAAATATCAAATACCAATGAGAAATCTAAAAAGAAATATGAGAAAAGAAAAGGAGAACTGAAAAAAGTTACAAAATAAAAATCAAAACGAACAAGACAAAAAATTAAATAACTGAACTACTTATATAATATCAATAGATATAACTTAAATTCACCTGATTTTACACCAATCACTCCATTAAGTAATTATAATTAGGTTGAACCAAAAGTTCATTTTTATTTATATTAGGTAGACGATTGGCTCTTGATTCAACCACCCCATACGATTGGGTAGTGAGATGTAATGATTCTTGATCTGATTATAAAGTAACAATAAGATATTTATATTACTTGACATGAAGTGCGGTACAATGGCATCATTTATTTGAGAAGTTGCCAAATAGAAATCATCATGGCTTTCCTCCATCACTAAACAATAATCATGTTCTCTTGCATTAGAGCTTGAAATTTTTAATATTAATAAAGGATGTTGAAGTTTGTTTAAAGGTATTTGGTGGGAGATAGTTGTCATTAAAAAAAAAAAAAAAGTAGTTATCCATACATATTATAGTTTAGCATTTGATTAATACCCCCCCCCCCCTCCCCCACCCTCCACTTTTACTAATCCAATTTATATTCTTAATAGTATTATTAACTATAATCATTTATTAAAATATTAAATTTATTAATTAGTATATTAAAAAGGTGATATATTAAATTTAACATTTTATTAATTAAAAGACGTATCAAATCAAATCTGGACAAGTAAAACTGGAACAAGGTAGTAACATAAAAAGCCAAAAGTGCTTGTTTTGTTCAAAAAATACTTATTTTTGAGAGATAATATATTTGACCAAGCTTTAAGAAAAAAAAAGTGATTTGTAGTAGTATAAGTTGATCTTGGAAGCTAAAAAGCAACTTTTTCCTTAAAACACTTCTGAAATCTCTATCAAACACAAATATAATAGAAATATTTTTAAAAAATTAATTAACCAAATACAAATCGTCACATAGTATAAGCTAATCTTAAAATTTTGATCAAACAGATATAAGTTCCAACCATATAACCACGACTCACATGTGAGTCTTCACATGGTTTGCAAAGTTTTAGATGAATCGACATTTCCATATTTTGGTATATAGTTAAAAAAACATATATATGTGTCCTAAAGCTACATATATATTGCTTTGCTAGCTGTATGATTGAGAAACTTCTATTTGCATTAGTCCTTCTTCAACTATATAGACAGAAAAGCATAATAAATACCAAATGCCAGCAGCCAGATGCAGAGCTAGAGCTAGGTGGGGGTTTATGGGTTCGGACGAACTCAGTAGCTTTTCCATAGACCCTATATTTATATTAGAAAATTAATTAAATATATATGTATATCAAATTGCGCATCCCTAACAAAATTGATTGACGGTTCTAATTCTAAAGGATATTTAGAACCCCCAAACTCTTTATCCTGGCTTCGCCTCTGACAGCCACATACAACTCTTTTAATTAATCTTATATATATATGTATAACTCTAATTAAAATCATTGATTAATATTTAATATCTACCGCTATTTTATCTTAAACATAATCACGAGCTTCAATTAAAGAAAAATCATAAGCTCCAACAATATGTTAATATATGGGGCCAGAAGCCTGCTAAAGAATGAACATTTTCCTCGGCAGGATTCAAAATATTGAATCATCTTTCTGGCATTATCAGACAAATTGATACTCCTTTCGTTTTATTTTATATGATGGCCTTTGACTGAACGTGAAATTTAAGAAAGGAAAGAAAGATTTTTCATAAATATCAAGAGTATCGATCAGTTGACTTGTGACTCTACATATATCACAACAGTTTTATAACAACAAAAACATATTATTAAGAGTGAAAAAGAAAAGGTGCACTACTAAAAAATTACCTATTTCCGTTGAATTTTTTTATTGAAAAATGTTTAGTGGTTATTTCCATAGATATACTGACTGAATTAACAAGAAAAGAAAATATAATAGTGTTTTCACACAGAATAACTAGAAATCTTCTCAATATTGTAGTGAAAATTTGTTTCCCATCATACATGTTGGTTCGATACTGGAAAATGAATAACAAAATCATGTTTTATAACACACATTTCTCATTGATTCGTGCTGAAAAAAAACCTCAATTTCTAGTAGTGGCGATTCGATGCAAACCACATTAACAACTTCCAAAAAAGAGCAACACCTCAGACTGTGTGTGATGTAGACAACCTAGTCTTGTGTAAGATTAATTGTTGCCTTAATGTCAATAAGGGTAATAATTAAAAAAATTGAATTGTCATTTTTAGCATAACATGACATTGAAAAGAAAAATGTATCACATAGATAGACAGAGTATATATAAAATTACAGGAGAATGTTGAAGATTGATCGTTGTCAACGCCCAACAAAAAGAGATTTATATTAGATTTTGGAGAGTGGCAAATGAGTGTCTTTTGGAATCTATGGATGTTTAACCATGTGCTATGGTATTGGTGGGGAAAGCAAAGCAAAAAGGGTACGTACAAGTAAAGCTGGATTCTTCATGGTTTAGGTTCCTTCATCATCTCCACATAATTAATTGATATCTAGTCCTTTTGGTCCACACATGAGACTAGTACTAGTGGAACTTAGCTTCATTTACCATTATCTATCGTTATCGTCGACAGATTCAGAATTTTCATGAAGTTCGAAATAAAAATATAGTGCATGGAGTTTAAACTTAGATGAATTTTGAATTTCTTAAATCACTGAATCAATATCTAGTCTTGCGTTTAGGAATTCAAGATGTTTATGTATACGTAAAGAAATAAATTATTGTACATATGCAGTATAGTGTTTGGCCTACTGAAGTAATTGAACTTTTGGTCCACACGAGAGTAGTGGAGCTTGGCTTTACTTACCATTGTCAACAACTACTACTATAGCATCTAACTTTCACAGAAAAAAACGATTTATCTGCCAGGAATTGAAGGGAGCCTTATCTTCATCATGTCTTTTTTTTATTTTTATTTTTATTTTTATAAGGTTAAACTTTAAAGTAAAAGTCACCGATGTCAATAACCTGACAATGTATTAAAAGCAATAAGACTATTTCCAAGTAGATATCACTCTCGTGTGTTTGATAAAAAAAAAAAAAAGATATGACTCAAAATTTTATTACATGCAGAGAGAATTTATATTGATTTTTCATATGGCAGTTGATATGGTTTAACATCTGATTGAATTGAATTCGCACCACGAGCGAGAAGTCTCATTTTGAATTAAAACCCTCCCTATCGGACACAATTTCTTTCTAAAGACTTGAACCAAAGATATATATATATATATATCTAAGTAAGGATGAGAGGCTTTGTACTTGTCCGTCGCAACGCTTGATGGTGCAATTAGTACTCCAACAAAATAGATATTTAGTGGCAATAAATTTTTAGGGACAATTGATAGAAATAATTAATGTCATTGCAATTTGCATCTGGAATCACTAAAGTCTTTAACAACACTTATATATAATGTTGGATATAAATACTCATATTTATTATATATAAAATATAGCGGTAATTATATTATCATGCATGGTAGTGATTAGTGAATATAGAGACTTATATATGAAGCTCCTTTATAAATACTATGTTGTGCCTTTTGCACTGATTAAGCTTACTTTTTCTAGCTATTGGCAAGTACTCTAATTAATTCATTTTCACCTCATTTACTGCAGATAACTTTCAGAAAAATGGTAAAGTTTAGCTAGTCCCTTTTGCTTATACTTATTCAAGTTAAGATTTTTAATTTATTATTATTCATAAAAGTCTGTTAGATATTCTGTCTAGTAGTATAAATTAATGAAGAAAAAAAAAGGAGATATGTGACATTGGACTAAAGCATATATTCTTAGTAAAAGTGGTGAGTTTTACCTACTTTAGACTAAAGCTAGCATATATTCTTAGTAAAATGATAATTCGAATTTTCCTTATGACATACAAATGGAAGAAAAGTATAAAACAAATAATTGGGAAACTCTGTAGATTGAAAATGTAAACATTAAGTTTCCAGCTGCGATTCAACAAGAATTTCTGGCATTAATTAAGTATTTGACTTCCAAAACTATGTTACAGAACAATTGACAATTGCATGAATTTCATCGTAGCAAATAATTTGTATTGATATTCTTAGGATATGAAGTTCATTTTGGAACGTTTAATCATCATTACAAATATTTTTCCATTTATCACAAATATGATATTCCTTTCGTTCTATTTTATTTTATATGAATTCTTTCTTTTTTCGGCTTATTTCATAACAAACGAATAACACTATTTTTTATATATATATAGAGAGAGACTCTTTGGTTTTAACAAGTTTATTTCAGCCTCCAATTGACGTGACATGGTTGAAAATCATAATATTCTAAGAGTAATTTCAATATATTTTATTGTTATATATTTAGCTCGCGTATCTTTTTTTCTTGAACTCTTTGTTAAATCAAATAAATAAAAATTATGGAGTATATTTTATGTATAACATTTAAAATGCAAACTCTACTCATTTTTCATTTCACGGTGCTTTGAACAGTCGCAATTCAAATTTTAGTTTTTTTCATGGAGTTTGAATTGCGACATTCAATACACCTAAATGTTCGATTTTTTATGAAAATTCATGGAGTTTTTCTATACTTTAGCATTCAGATTTTATTTCTGCATTAGAAATGATGAAACATTGAAAAAAAAAAAAAAAAACTAAAGCTTGATTAGCAATCCAAAAGAGGCTATTGAGCTGAGGAATCTTTACACAAATAGCCCGTCAGATTCATTTCTTACTTTTTTTTAGCTGATATACATATATTATATTTTTTCTGTTCCTTTTTAATTGTCATGTTGCGCTTTTTCAGAACCAATTTGATTAGTTTTCAAAACTAAATTAGATTACATTAATTCAATATTTTAAACCAAAATTTTAGATATTTAAAACTATACAAAGTACTACACATTGCAACTTTTTTCATATCAGTATGATGTAAAAATACATCTAATAATGTTAATCAAAATTCAAATTGTTTAACTCTACAAAAAGAAACTATTTACAACTAAAAAAGAACGGAGGGATTATGAAAAATGGTTCAATGGGGCTACATTATAAATTAGTTATATACTATTTTGATTTAATTATTTGAAATGATGTAAGAAGTTCAGATGGGCTAGTTTATTAACATGTCCAGCCCATTTATAGAAAAAAAAAATAGTTTTTTGTCGTGTTACTAGCAAGTGTTGGTTAGCGTTTTGGGCTGTATTGGAGTTAGGTGCAAATGTGGAGCTTCTACGCGCCAAATAGTAACCCCACTTCAACGGTGTTCTCTCTTAGGCGCCAATTCCCCATTTAATTTCTTCTTCTTTTTTATATACATTGACTCTATGAAAGATTTAACTCTTTTTTTTTTTTTTGTTTCGATAAAATATAATAAGTTGAAAAATTGGTTATCATGTTTAAACTTACATAAGTCATCCTAAAATAGCATGTTAATCACCATTAACACAACTCCGTTTAGCATATCCTATGCCCTAGTTTATAAATATAAGATCGATGAGGATGTTGAGATTGATGTGTGACATACTAGAAGAGATAAAATTATGAATGAGGATATTCAGGATAAGGTAAGAGTAAGCTCGATAGATGACAAGATGCGGGAAATGAGGCCGAGATGTTTGGGAATGTGCAAAAGAGTTGCATGGATGCCTTGTTGCGGAGGTGTGAGAGGTTAACCATGGATGATTTAAAGAAAGGTAGAGGCAGGTCGAAGAAGAATTAGAGAGAGATGGTTAGATAGGACATGATCTTACTGTGGACATGACCTTTGAATAGGAAGTTATGGAGGATACATATTAGCACATAAGATTCTTTAGATAGTTGAGCATTGTTTCGCCTATTCTTCTATACTATTAGTCGTGGTATTACTCGTATAGTCTCTTGTCCTTGGAGTTTGGTTATTAATTATCGATCATTTTTTTATAGTTCTATTCCTTAAATTTAATCTTATTATAACTATTGTTTAGGATAATTTACTAGGTTATCTATAGTGTTTAGACACGACTTTCTCCATTTTCGTATCTCTTTTCTCTATACTACTTTGTTTGATCTCTATTTTCCTTAAGGTGAGCGTTTATCGGAAACAATCTCTCTACCTCTAATGATTAATAAGGTCGACATACATTTTACCTCTTCGAATCCACTTTTATGGGATTATACTAGATATGTTGTTGTTGTTGTTTACAAAATCAATACTACTCCCTCCGTTCCTTTTTAGTTGTCACATTACGCTTTTCGAGAGTCAATTTGACTATTTTCAAAGCTAAATTAGATTACATTAATTTGATATTTTAAAATAAAAATAGATATTCAAAAACTATATGAAAAGTTGCAATTTTTTCATATCAATATGATAAAAAAATATATTTTAAAATATTAATCAAAATTTATATTGTTTGACTCTCAAAAAAGGAAATTATGGCAACTAAAAAATAACAAAGGGAGAGTATAACTTTTCCACTCTCAATCTTGTTACCATTAGTTATGGAGGGTGCGGGCAGGGGGGACAACAGGGAGGCCGGCTCCACATGACCCCAACTCGTTTAACCTCTGTATTCATCTTGTTATTGACTTTGAAAGCGGAATACAAACTTATTTTTGCTATTTCAAATTCTTATTGAGCGTAGACAGATATGGGTCCGGACGACCAAGAGCTTAGTACTATTTTGGGAGTTTAATCACAAAATCATCAATAATTTTCCAATTTTTTAAGACTAATGATGAGTTGTGTTTAAATTCCATAATCCATAATTAATTCTTCTTTAAATTACCATGTAAGTACTTGTGCTTCCCTCCATATACAAATCCGAGCCTTTTTGTTTTTTTCTTCCTTTCCTTTCCCTCGTTTTCTCCCCTTTCTCTCTCTCCCCGCTGAACTCAGATCTCATCTTCTTCCCCTTTCCCTCTGAAGAAACCCCTCAAAACCCAAGAATTTTAGCCAAAAGGGGTTTCCAATTCAATTGGTTCTTGAATTTCGTTTTCCCTCTTCTTCTTCAATTGAAAATAAGAAAAAATTGGGAATTTGCTCACCTGGGTGTGCTGGGAAAGAAGTTTAGTAAGATCATGCAGCCTAATCAACAGCAGCCTTCGAAGCGTCAGCTCCCATTTACGTCGAGTAAACCGCCGTTAGGTGATTACCATCGGTTATCTACTGACCCACTTCATCCTTCTTCTCAAGAGCCTGAAGGGATCGTTGTAAAGTCTACTGTGAGTGTTCTGATTTTTCCACACTACTATGGGTCTTTTTGTGATGCAGAATTTTGTCCCTTTTATCTTTTTCTTCGAATATCATTGAGTGAATTGAACAAATTCTTGGAAAACCTGCTTCAATAGTGAAGGAGGGTAGCTGTATTAAGTTGAAAATTTCGATGAAGAAATATATGGTTGTGTGGTTTAGGTCTCTAATTGGGTTTGGCTTGAATTTTGGTTGTACTAGTGTGGAAATTTTCACTATTGTATACATCTGTAATAGGGGAATTTGGTGGAAGTTCTTTCTTTTGCTCCAAGAGAACTTACATTTCTAGCATGCTATCCTTCTTGATTTAGCATTTAGTCTTTATTAATTTAGTTGTGAAGTTCTGAACTTTGTGCCCTTTGATTTCAGAATCATTTGATCTTCTGGTCTTGTGAATGTCTTAATTTCCATAAGTTGGAGATACAATTTTGAAATCGACGTAAAAAGTTGTATTTTGGGGACTACTATAACAACAACATACTAGTGGAATCTCACAAGTGGGATTTGAGAGTGTAGGATGTATGCGAACCTTACCCCTACCTTTTTGCGTAGAGAGTCGATTTTTGGTAAACTCTCGGCTCAAAAGTAGTTTAATCAAAGCAAGATTGTAAGATATAATCGAAAGATGAACAAAGCAAATGAAGCAACTTGAAGTAGTAAAAATTGAAGAATAAGATATGATGCGAATGTTAACTAATACTACTAAAATAATGAAAAGATGAGAAAAGGAGCCTAGCCTCTCCCAAAAAGAAGTACGACAACACTCGGCTACCTGTTATCTTTCTACCCTAATCCTCAACTTCCAAACCTTCCTATACAATGTTTTGTTCTCACTTCTTAGCAAGCTGAAGATGATCTCAGTAAGCTGAAGATGAGCCATGTCTTGTCTAATCACCTCCTCAGGTTCTTTTTTGGCCTGCCTCTACCTCTCCTAAAGCCTGTTATAGCCAACCTCTCGCACTTCCTTACTAGTACATTCGCACAACTCCTTTTCACATGCCCGGACCATCTCAGTCTCGCTTTCCTCATCTTGTCCACCACGGAGGGCAGAACCACCTTGTCCTGTAGAACTTTGTTCCTAATCCTCTCTCACCTCCTATGCCTACACATCCATCTGCGAATTCTCATTTCCGCTACCTTCATCTTCCGAACGTGCTCATAATTGACTTGCCAAAATTGTATTTTCTGCTACTTACCTACCTAGATTGCTATTATGTTTCTTAAATTTTGTGTCACCTTTACTTCTTGATATTGTGAAATTATGAAAGAAAAACATGCAGCAATATTCATCTTTCAACTGAAAAGGGGATTATATCTTCATAATTAAGAAGGGGAAAGTAGAGGGTACTAGGTTATTTGTTTAGGTTGTTCAAGATCTGAATCATAATGGAAGAGGGCTGTGAGATTTTGAAATGTAGAAGCTTGTTAAATGCTTAGTACACATTAAGAAGGATTTGTAATTCTTCCCTTTGCGTTGTGCTCCAATGAATCAATCTAGACTTTACGGATGGCTATAATTTGCTGCAAATAAACTCTTGCCTGATGTTTTAGAGTCGAAAGAAGTTGCTATAGTCTATAGTAAATTCTATGTCACAAGAATAACAGCTGCATCAGTTTTGTCTTTTATCTTTCTATCTTAATTTTCCTTTGTTATATAAATACACTGCAATTGCAGTGGTCCTGTGAAATATTCTTAACATCATGTTGAAATACTAGTATGGCCTAAGTGTTATCCCTTCGGACCAATATCCACAAATGAAGGACCTAGATAAGGTAGGTTTAGCATTAATAGCCAAAAGAGAGAAAATGACAAGAAAAGCAGTAGTTTTGAGGAACCTTTACAGTAGTAGCATATTACAAGGCCTTGAGATTATGGGGTTTTACTGTTATGGATCTTTTAATGCTGCTACTGGAGACTGGTTTATTCTGTTATTGAAGTATGTCCTTTATAAGATCGAGGGTAAAATTGGATGATTAGATTTATAATATTGATTGGTCTTGTGACTCAGCTTGTGTAGTAGTGGCAGATGCATGCAGTTCTTGTGTGCATCACAAATTGAGAAAGAAAATAGAGGAAGCATTAGAGGAAATAAAGCCATATTAACTAATGAGCTGCAATTTTCTATTCCTCCTTACTGTGAGATTAGCAACTGGTTGCTTCTGGTGAAGCACGTTTGCCACCACATGGAGATTCAGTATACTAGTCCTGAGCTGTGTCTCATGCCTAGAGAAGCGAAAACAGTGTCTGTTAGGCTGAAATCAAATCGTGTCATAGGTGGCAATAGATTCTGCAAAGGACTAAACCACTATTTTCATGTCGAATGTGGTCTACTCCCACTAACTGGTCAAATACGTAACTGCGTAAAGTTAAGTGAACTTGTGAAATAATCAATGGGATTGATCTTCCCAAGTCGATAGAAGGAGTACATAATTCCCTTATCTCTCCGATGTGGGACTTAACATGCTGCTGATATTAAGTCTTTATTATGCTCTATTTACAAAATCCTCATTAGAGTTTTTAGTGATACGACATTACTTTTTTTTTTTTAAATGCTGGTCAATTTAGTTGAGCAGTTTATAGTATTTACTTATCAACTTCACTTCAGACACAATTCTTGTTAATGATTTTAAATTCATTGCTGATAATAACTTGGGGATACTCAATTGTCTTGATTAGCCACTGAAACGAAAGAGTGGAACAGCAAATTACAAACAGGGAGTTGGTACACAGGTAGCAGGTTCTGGAAGTTTCAATGGGAGTAGTCCAATGCAGACACCAATTTCAGGGAAAGCTGGAAACTCACAGAAAGCACCTAGGACATCAAAGGCCAGATCTGCTGCTCAAGCAACCTCAAGTTTAGGTAAGGATATCCTACAAGAATTTTTGTCAGAATTTGTTTATGCATCTCATATCATCAATGTAAGATTCCCATTTTATCTTACTCAATTTGACAGATTAGCGGTTTAGATAATATAATCTATGTTGTGTCACCCCATCTTATCGTTGTTTTCCATTTTCTCTGAGGCACCCGCTATTTTATAAAACGCCTAGAATTACAGAAGAGATAACTTCTTAAATATCTCAAATTACAGGATCCCCTTCAGGCAATAATGTTACTCCAGTTGGTCCTTGCCGCTATGACAACTCCTTAGGTAAATTAAAACTTTTATGAGTTTTGGTTACAAATTTGTGTCTTTTAATCTTCCTGTCCATTGGGGTATGAACATAGGTGGAGGTTGCATTTCTGTGCTTGTGCATTTGTATGTTATTGGAGATTTTTCTTGAATTACTTCTTGTACAGTGAGTGTGTGTGTGTGTATATATATATATATATATAGCAGAATTAGTAACTATGACTTCCTCTCTTGATTCTCAAACAGGTCTCTTAACAAAGAAGTTCATTAACCTGCTCAAACATGCAAAAGATGGCATCCTAGATTTGAACAAGGCTGCTGATACATTAGAGGTATCTTCACTTCGCAGTAGATACAACATAAGCCTGTATGATAAAATTCTATCAACTTACAGATCTCCTCCTTTTAACAGGTGCAGAAAAGGCGTATATATGACATTACAAATGTCCTGGAAGGCATTGGTCTGATAGAAAAGAAACTCAAAAACATGATCCAATGGAAGTATGGAAATGCTTATCCAATAAATATATTACATTGAAGTTGTTTATCATTTACGTTCCACATTATTCAAGATCATTCAGTAAACAAAAGTTACGACTCAGTTCTCTTATTACATAGGAGGTTAGATGTCTTAAGACCGGGGGAAGTTGATGAGAGTGTTACAAGTTTACAGGTTTGAAGAACTATCCCAATGCCCGTCTTTTTTCTTATTTTGTTAATTGCCAGTTCGCCCTGTCATAATCTGCCAAGTAGCCTGAGCAAAAGTGTTTCAATAATTGGTTTGTGCTTCCTTTACAGGCAGGAGTAGAAAATTTGACGATAGAAGAAAGTAGATTAGATGAACAGATAAGGTTATCTTCTGATGCCTCTGAACAATATTCAAGATTTCTTTGTCTCAACATTATGCTGACTGTGTTAAATTCGCTTGTCTCAGAAAAATGGAAGAAAGGTTGAGGGACCTGAGTGGAGATGAAAATAATAAAAGGTACCACATTCTTTGGCATAATCATGAACCAAGTTATTTGTGTCACATTTTGTTGTTAACCGATCTCTCTGCTGACTTTTCCTTCATATTCTTGACAACTAATCTCTTCTAAATTTTCTTTTTAAAAGATGGCTTTTTGTAACTGAAGATGATATAAAGAGCTTACCTTGTCTTCAGGTAATTTTAAAACTTATGCATTTGTTTTTTTCCTTTCATTTCTTTGTAATGCAATTTTCATCAAATGACTAATGCTTTGATTTTAATTTATTGCTCTCATCAGAATGACACACTGATAGCTATTAAAGCTCCACATGGCACCAGTTTGGAAGTCCCAGATCCTGATGAGGTAACTGCTTTCTCTTTAGGACAATTAGCTTTTCTTTGTTATTGTAACAAGTCTACCAACCCTTCGGGGTGGCCCAGTGGTTTGGGCTTGAGACTTCCATGTTGGAGGTCTCAAGTTTGAAACCCCTTGCCAGCAAAAGCAAAGGGTTTGCCTTCTGGGTCGAGCTCATCGCACCGGGCTTGCCTAGTGCGGGTTACCTCTCCTATGTGGTTTGCGAGCTATTGCATAGGAGCGGGGTTTTACCCTGTGGGCACCCAAAGGGTAGCGGCTGCGGGTTTTCCTTATCATAAAAAAAAAAAATTATGTCTACCAGTTCTTTAACTGGTATCTCAGCAAAATTTAAGTAGCAGTTCTATGTGTCTTAGCATGTCTTCCTTGTTTCCAATAGGCAGTTGATTATCCACAAAGGAGATATAGAATAGTGTTTCGCAGCACCATGGGGCCAATTGATGTTTACCTTGTCAGGTACTTATTTACCTCTTACTTCAACTACCTATGAAATTGGAAAGATTAATATGTTGCTAGAGGGATGGAGTGTTTAATAGCTTTGCATTTTTTAAGGGCAAGATAAACTTAATCGATTTAAGGATGGAGCGTTTAAATAATCTTTGCCTAATTCTTTGTTTAGTAAATTCGAGGAAAAGTTCGAAGAGATAAATACTGTTGAGGAACCATCAACCATGCCTCCAACATCAGGTTTCATTGAGAATGAAACTGTAACATTGCCTGTTGATGATGGTGGAGGAGTTGGTGTTGGGATGGAGGAACAAGAAAATCAAAGAGAGGGTCCAGATGCTGGCACTTCCCAGGACTTTGTGAGTGGAATTGTGAAGATTGTTCCAGATGTTGATGTAAGTTCTTATTTTTAAGTCTTCATAAAATTGAATACTTAAGAGTGTTTTTCGAAGCAAAAAATGAGGAAAAAGAGACCAGTTCAACATAGTGCATTTTATCTTAAATAAGTAGGTAGAGTATTTCATAGAAACTTCCAATGCCGTTTGGTTTTTCAGTTACTTATTTTTTCTTCGGCCCTGCAGAATGAAGCAGATTACTGGCTGTTGTCAGATGCCGATGTTAGTATCACTGACATGTGGACAGAGTGTATCCTACTAGTTCCGTTCCGTTATTTTTTATTTCTTGCTATCAATGAAAGTTGTCCTTTGAATATCGAATCCATGACTCAAAGTTAGCTGCTCTTGACTGGAATGCGTTGGATTCAATTAATGAGGATTATTCAATTGCTGATGTTCGTACTCCACGTGCCCAAACTCCCCCATCCAGTACCACTGAAGTACCTTCTGCGAATACTACTGGAAGCTGAGTAATATTTCCTGGCATTTCTGTGGATGCTCAGGCTTGGTTTTCAGAGTAGTGCTCGAGCTTGGTGTTCAAAATGATAAATTCTCCATCAGCAAATCTGTATTAATTTATACTCTGTATAGCCCCTTGAATGACCTAAACGTAAGAACAAGTGCTTCCGGGAAATGCTCTGTCAGGAAGTTGGCAGTTTGATGCCCCAAGGAAATGAGCTTCATTGTACAGTTGTATATATATCATTGTACTTGTAGTGGCAATAATCAGATGGTTAAACTGCTGTCGAAATTTCACTGTGTATTGTCTAATGTCTTGTTCTCTTTGGCTTAGATTTGAAATCTGATACTGATGTAAAGAAAATTTGATTTAGTACACTGCTGTGCTGTAGTGGTGGCTTGTTTGACCCACTTAAATTCAGTACAAACCGTCCATTCACATACTAACTAATGAGCTGGCAATGTTCTATTACATTATTCATCTTCCTCTTCCCTGCTTGTAGGTTTTTAAAGAGGACCTCTAATCCTTCTCACTGTGAGATTAGCAACTGGTTGCTTCTGGTGAAGCACGTTTGCCACTACATTGAGATTCGGTATACTAGTCCTGAGATGTCTGCCTAGAGAGGCGGAAATAGTCTGTTAGGCTGAAGTCCAGTCGTGTCATAGGTGGCTAACCATACTGCACAGGACTAAGCCACTATTTTCATGTCGAATGTGGTCTACTCTACCATTAACCAGTCATATGCCAAGCTGCATAAAGGAGTCCATAATTTCCTTATCCCACCAATGTGGGACTTAGCATGCTGCTAATATTAAGTGTTTATTATGTTGTCTACCAAAATCCTTGTTAGATCTTTTGGTGAGACGACATGACTTTGTTTATTTAAATGGTGATCAATTTAGTTGAGCAGTTTATAGTATCTACTTATCTTCACATTCTTGGTAAAGATTTTAAAATTTATTGCTGATAAGAACTTGGGGATACTCAATTGTCTTGATTAGCCACTGAAACGGAAGAGTGAAACAACAAATTACAAACAAGGAGTTGGTGCACAGATTGCAGGTTCTGGAAATGCCTATGTGATTAGTCCAATGCAGACACTGATCTCAGGGAAAGCTGGAAAGTCACAGAAAGCACCAAAGACATCAAAGGCCAGATCTGTTGCTCAAGCAACCTCAAGTTCAGGTAAGGATATCCTACAAGAAGTTTTGTCAGCATTAGTTTATGCATCTCATATCATCAATATAAGATTCATCATTTTATCTTACTCAATTTGACAAATTAGCAGCTTGTATAACTGTAATCTTTGTTGTGTCACTCCATCTTATCGTTGTTTTTCATTCTCTCTGAGGCACCCACCATTTTATAGAACACATTGAATTACAGAAGAGATAACTTCTTAAATATTTCAAATTAAAGGATCCCCTTCAGGCGATAATGTTACTCCCGTTGGTCCTTGCCGCTATGACAACTCCTTGGGTAACTTAAAAGTTTTATGACTTTCGGTTACTTGTTTGTGTCTTTTAGTCTTTGTCTGTCCTTGGGGTATGAATATAGGTGGAGGCTGCATTTCTGTGTTTGTGCAATTGTATGTTATAGGACATTTTTCTTGAATTACTTGTTGTACTGGGTAAACATATACCAGAATTAGTAACTATGACTTCCTCTCTTGATTCTCATTCAGGTTCCTTAACGAAGAAGTTCATTAACCTGATCAAACATGCAGAAGATGGAGTTCTTGATCTGAACAAGACAGCTGATACATTAGAGGTATCTTCACTATGCAGTAGATACTACATAAGCCGGTATGATGAAATTCTATCAGCTTACTACAAATCTCCTCTTTTTAACAGGTGGAGAAAAGGCGTCTATATGACATCACAAATGTCCTGGAAGGCGTTGGTCTGCTAGAAAAGAAATCCCTAAACATGATACAATGGAAGTATGGAAATGCTTATCCAATAAATATTTTACATTGAAGTTGTTTATCATTTAAGTTCCATATCGTTCAAGATCATTCGATAAACAAAAGTTACCAATCAGTTCTCTTATTACATAGGGGGTTAGATGTCTCAAGACCAGGGGAAGTTGATGAGAGTGTTACAAGTTTATAGGTTTGAAGAACTATCTCACTGCCTGTCTTTTTTCTTATTTTGTTAATTGCCAATTGGCCCTGTCATAATCTGTCAAGCAGCATGAGCAAAAAAGGGTTTCAATAATTGGTTTGTGCTTCCTTTACAGGCAGAAGTAGAAAATTTGACGATTGAAGAAAGTATATTTGATGAACAGATAAGGTTATTTTCTGATTCCTCTGATAAAATATTCAATATTTCCTTGCTTCAACATTATGCTGATACAGTGCTAAATTGGCTCGTCTCAGAGAAAAGCAAGAAAGGTTGAGGGTCCTGAGTGAAGATGAAAATAATCAAAGGTACCACATTCTTTGGCTTAATGATGAATCAAGTTGTTTGTTGTTAATGGATCTATGTGCTCACTTTTCCTTCGTATTCTTTGTTAACAGAACTACTTTAATTGAAGAACAAGAGGCAAGAGTTGTATTACAATATAATAGAATTCGTCTCAATATAGAAAGAATAGGAAGGCTATATATAAGCATCTATTAACTAAACCTAACCTAATAGGAATCCATTAACTAAACCTAATCTAATAAGAATTCATTAACTAAACCTAAACATAGTAACATATGGACTAACAGTTGACAACTGATCTCTTCTAAATTTTCTTTCTAAAAGATGGCTTTTTGTAACTGAAGATGATATGAAGAGCTTACCTCGTCTTCATGTAATTTTGAAACAGATGCTTTTGTTTTTTCCTTTGATTTCTTTGTAATGCAATTTTCATCAAATGACTAATGCTCTGATTTCAATTTATTGCTCTCATCAGATTGACACACTGATAGCTATTAGATTTCCACATGGCACCAGTTTAGAGGTTCCAGATCCGAACGAGGTAACTGCTTTCTCTTTAGTACAAAATCCTTTTCTTTACTATTGTAACAAGTCTACCAGTTCTTTAACTGGTATCTCAGCAAAATTTAAGTAACAGTTCTATGTGTCTTAATACCACTGAACGAACTTCTGCTAATACTACTGAAGCTGAGTAATATTTCCTGGCATTTTCTGTGGATGCTCAGGCTTGGTTTTCGCTGCAGTACTCGAGCTTGATGTTCAAAATGATAAATTCTCCATCAGCAAGTCTCTATAATAATAGTTGCACATATATTGAATTAATTCATCCTCCCTCGAATGATCTAACATTGTACAGTTAGTATATACCATTGTACTTGTTTTTCTCATTCCAATAAATGCGTGTCTTCATGTGCTTCACAAGTAAAGTACTATAATTTGTTCAACCTTTCATGGAATTTATTTATTTTTTGGATGTGTATTAGCTGGATGTCAATTCTATAATGCCAAAATACAACTAATACATATTTAATAGGTCTAACCACTACTTTTTAAGTATGGATAACTTTAAATGTCTCTCGATATATTTAACTAATTCTCTTGTGAATTTTCAACAAACAACTACATAATTCTGCATGAATAGTCTTCTTTAAAATGCTTCCCCTTTTTGATTTGACATAGAAGAATTAGAGGCCCCACCACAATTCCTCCAAAACAACATTCACAGTATCATCATCTACTTCATTAGCAAGTGGCTCCACATTTTCCACAGGTACGTACTTCAATAGCAAGTGGTTCTACATCTTGCACATGATCTCCCTGACCCAAAAAAAATAAATAAAAATGATGAATTAACTCGATCGTGTGATATTAAGTTTAAGTTTGTGCATTGATAATGCATACTATTTTTATAATATCATGTTAAGTAATGAGAGGTAGTAATATTTTAACAACATAATATAAATAATAAGGTAGATAACATGTTAAATTAAATTATACCGATAGTATATATAACTAAAAAAGCTTATGTAGATATCGGAAAGAAAGAAATCAATACCTTATTGAATGATTAACGTGATCCTTTGCTGCAAAAGGTCAATATAATTCATAATTGCTAACATAATCATGTAAATAAATAAATTAAATTATAGTTTGCATTCTCTAATCTTTTAAATGAGATGACTTAGGTATGCATCTCACCACCATACCACTAGTTATCAGAAAAGAATTTTCACGTGCTTAATTAGCCCATGAGGGCATGTTGAATACATTAATAAGTAAAAATACAAGTTTGCTCTAACAATATAAACTTCAAGACAAGATGAGGAGAGAATAAAAGGTTATACCAAGCACAAGTCGATAAATGCCGCTACAATGAAATGTTGATTCTTCATGTTATTAATCTTCAAGAACCAAGTAAGCAACTCCTCCATAAATTCCCAATCCATCATATCTCCCCTTTGGGCACCATAAGCTTTAGTCATTTGCTCCATTGAATGTAAGAAATCCATTTTAGGATTCTCAGATTCCACAGCTAAGAGTAGACAATCTTTGAAAGGAAAACCAACCATGGATAGAACAGAACACGACTCGTTTTCTTCGAACGATAGCCTCCTTGTTGCCAATGCTTGTTTTGCCATCTCCAATGCCTCATCTGGACAACAAAGTACACCACTTTCTGGGAATGGACCAAACATGTTATCAAGTAAAGATTGATCATATTTGCTACTAAACTTTTTCTTCTTATTTTTTCTTAGAAATGAGAAGCGTTTCCATAAGGTAAAGTACTTCATTTTTACTAATTACTCAACTTGTTACATTTCTTTTAAATTAAAGGGCACTTGCTAGTTACAAATTCATTTATAGTACTACATACACCAACTCTTACATAAATGAAATAAATACTGTATATTGCTACCTTGAATACTTTTCTACGCACAACAAATAAAGAATAATAATTGTTTCTATATTACATTTAGCGATAGTAATAAATATGAGTATTTATAACTAGTACTCTATATAAATGTCTAAAGACTTTAACAGTTTTGTATGTAATGACATTAATCAAATTATTGCTAAATCATGTTTTTACGAAAATATAAAAAGAACAAATTTATTGCCACTAAATGTCTCTTTTAGTGTAGTACTAGTACTACTCTCATCCAAATACGAGATACAATGTGTAAGTGCTGATATGATTACATCCACAAACTTCATTGACGTCGGCTAATCAACTGAAAAGGGCACAACTAGATCCAAAACATGCACAAGTCACAACCATCATAGATATCCGTATTACTTTGCTTACTTTGATTGAACATGAAATTTCATATTCAAATATGACATGAAATATTATTAAAATCATAAATTACCTAATATAAAAATGTGATATTCTTTTTTAAATAGAAAAAAAATATATGATGCATAATTGAAACTACTACAAATTAATTTAATCACTTTTAAGAAAGGCAAATGAAACGAAAGTCTTCAATCCTTTTAAATTATAAGCCTTCTGATACGAGACAATCCACTTTTACAAACTAATGCTAGCTAATTACAATACTAGAGAAATTAAGGGCATATATAGTGCTATGACTTCTCTAATCGTAAAATTTCTATTTAACGATGCATTATCATAGATTATTAACATTTAAATTTATGAATTAGCGATGAATTAAAAAATAAAATCCTATTTAGCGACTAATTCGTAGTCAATTCCTATTAATTAAGCGTTAATGTAGGTGAGGGAGCGTACTGATCATTACCTCAAATATTTTATTGTTTTATGGTTAGACTGTTAAAACGTAAACATAATATTATAAATGGTGAACAGTTGTAAATATTAAAGTAAGTCTTTAAATACCACAAAGAAAGTCCTGCTAATAAAATTTGTACAGTGTTAATTTGTTTTGAATATGATTTTTAGAAGTATTTTACATCAATATTTAAAGTTTTTGGAGCCAATATAATACTTTCTCTTTCTCAACATGTTTAAGAAGAACAGACTAAAATGATTGATAAAATCGAAAAAATAATTCTTTTATTTTCTAAAAATAGAAATAAAACTTATTTATATAACATTCTTTTTATATCATATTTGTGAAATTACGTGATATGTTTGATGCTGACAACTAATTAGATCATATTTTCAATTTAGAGACCTAGTAGTATAGCGTATACAATGTCATAATTAAAGAAATTATTAACGGGGTCTAGTATAACATTTTAGGGTGGATAAGTGGTTGGAGATATAAAACATTAGTTGAATGCTTTTTATTAATTTTCTTATATCTAATAGTTAATACAGACAACTAGCTAGCTAGCTCTAATTAACTAGGTCCATGTTTGACTAGAACTACATATATATAATTGGATTGATTTATATATGTAGCTAGCCTATCTACGACTATTAGTCTTTCTGATCATTTGAATTAATTTTTTTCTCATATATAATTAATTAGTATATTAATTAATCAAATGAGATGTTTAAGAGATATAAATATAGTAGCTTAGATGGTATTTTTATGATAAATGTAATTACTCAAAATGGATAATATGGACCAAAATAATATTAAATTTACTATGTTACGAAGGAATCTATCCATAAAATTTTCATCAAAGTTTTTAGTTTTCTTTGATTTTCCATTTGGAGTCGGTATCCACATTGGAGTTCAACTATATCAAAATTCGTGCCACAAATCCTAGATTTCTAATTAAAAAAAAATAGTCTCATCCATTGCATTACATCCTTTGGTGGTAAGATAAGAGTTTTTAGTTGATCTATTAAAGTACTTGATTTTTGTATAATCTATGTAAGTGCACTTATTTTTCTTTTTTAAAAAAAAATAAAGAAAGAATATTAATCAAGAAAAAATAATATCTTTTTGTGCATTTTTTTTTTAATAAAAAGAATATTAATCAAGAAAAAATAATATCTTTTTGTGCATTTTTTTTTTAATAAAAAAACATGGTTATTCCTTTGTGCGTCTTCTGTACTTTTTGTCCATTATTTTTTCTTTAATCCTTTTATCTGCAACTCTTTCCTTTTCTTTTTCTCCTATCCGTTCATCTTGTCAAATCTATTTTTCTCTCTTCTTTTTTAACTTCCCAATATTAAGGATACGTAACTAAAAGATAATATAATATTTTTATGTTTCAAACATAGAATATAAAAATGTTTAAACAATGCATAAGAACATATTATATATTCATTAAGAGTGTTTTTAATTATCATATCATTTTTCAACTCCAAGACTAATCCTACAAAGCTTAACAATCACTAACCAAATTATTCAGTGATATCAGATATGTGAAATGTTTAATTCATTAAATTAAAATGGGATATATATTGTGTATAATTTAAAACAGTAAATAGGTGCCAACTCATTTGATAAGAAAAAAAAAACAGATTTGCTTGTAGCTTACCACAGGACTTTCATGTACCAGTTTTTTTGATCTCCATCTATCCTCTTAGCTTTTTTTGGTCATAAATTTTGAGAGTAAATTATTAAAATAAAAAATTAAATTATTATTTGTTCGTGAAATTTGGCCAATTGTTGAAAATCTATCTCTATTTTTTTTTTCAAGTTTCACTCATAAATTTTTAAATTTTTGCCAGCAAAAAGGTAAGTTTAAATACAACTTAAACTTCTAAAAACTATATTTTCCAACAAACTTTAAATTTTTTTATTTTTTTTTTAAATTTCAGTTAAATCTATTATACGCTAGTTTAATTTTACATTGCGTGAAAGTTTAAGGAAATAGAGGTCGACAGTCACGGAAATAAAAACTTGGAGCCTCCCATCGATCGACTATTCATTTTGAATTGGATTTTATTATTATTCCATGTATATGGAGCAGTCAACACTTCTGAGGCTTCACTAAGAATTGTCAAATCTTTTAGGTGATTTGTGTTTTGACTTAGTAATAAGTCTATTTATTTTATTTTGCTTATTCAATCTTGCAGCATGAAGTGAAGACTTTGGTAGAACTATAGCTAATGAGAGAAGTATTGAAAACACAAATTTAGAGTGTATTTTATTCATGTTGCAAATGAATATTTTTGAAACTTTCAATAATTTTGAAGATTAAACTAATAATTCACTATTTAAAAGTGAAAAATTGTACCTATGCCACAAAGTTTGTTTGGAACAGCTATTTTGGACCTAAAAATAACTTAAAAATTAGAATTCAGAATATGTGAGTTTATAATTAGTTTGAATTTTATGTGTACTTCCACTTCCATTGGCTATTAAAATTAAAGTCACGAAAAACAATATTTTCAGCTTAAAAGAATAAATTTAATAGCTTTTATTTACTAACAAAAAATGAGACAACTACTCATTTTTCTTTTCTCCTAATTAAATTAATTAACTTCTAATCCATACAAGACGCCAGCATGTCTTTCTGCCCCGTCATTCACAAAATAAATATCCCTCATTTTCTGAAACGCATGCCATGTCAGCAAGCTATCTGAACCGGCCTGGTGACATTTCCCGACCGCCCGGTCCACAGACAAGGTCTTCGCAAGCCGGTCTAAACCACCATAAAGGCTATTACAGAATCTCATCAAATGCTTCATATCATAAACTTTATTTCCAAAAAACACCCTCACAACTTTCATAAACTCCTCTAACCTACCGGGAAGTTCCCGGCGCGTGAGTATCTTCACAAGGTACCCAAAGTCATACGCGCTGTGAAACGTAACCCAACTCACCGTTTCATTACACACCAAACCGGACGACATCATCAGTTCAGTAAACCGGGCCGAGTCGATCCCGCATTCCCGGTTCATTTCAAAGTCGATCCCCTGTCGGCGGAGTAACTCGATGGAATCCGGAGCGTAGAGATCACGCGCCACATCGAAATCGGAGAAATTGAACTGCCATATGTAACCGGCGTCAGATCCCAAATCAGGGAGATTACCGTCAGCGTCAGATAAAGTTAAACCAAGCTGAATGAGATTCAACACATCAACGTTAGACTTCAAGAGCTTATACTGATCCGATGGGGAATTTTGGCGGCGAGTGTAAGAAATCTTAGGCTTGAAAACAACACCAGGAAACTCAGTATCCATAGATATGTAAGGGTAGTTATCAATGACAGTTGAAATGAGTTCAAATTCCGATTCGAGATTATGAGCCCATACTTGTCGAATTTTAATAGCCATTGATGATAAATCCTGAAAAGGAATTGTGGGTATTAAAGAAGATTTTGAATTGTTTGTTGGTGAGTGTGAGGGGAAGAAGGGATTGGTCTTATAGAAAGATGGGGTAATTTGTTGCTTTTGAGGAGTGAGAAGAAGTAATAAATAAATGGAGGCATGCAAGTGGGGGGGAAGTTGAGTGGTTTTGCAGAGTGGAAAGGAAGGAGAAAGGAAAGAGAATGAATGGGTACACAGAAATAGCCCAAGTTTTTTCAACGCGTTTGAGTTGTTTCATTTGACTCATAAAGTCTATTTTGCTAACTTCGTTTTTATGTTTTTTTTTATACACTTAAATATATTCTCATTACTAATCCCTCTGCTTCATATTACTTTGCATTTTGACGAATAAAGAAAGATTTATTAATTCCTCCATTTTAATTTATTTGTAAGTTTTAATTTAATCTTAAAATAAAACAATTTGAAATTACTGAATTTAGTGTGTTGTCTAAGTCTTAACAGAAAATACAATGAATATGAACACAAAGTTGGAATGGTTTTTTCAGAAAATATGGATACATACTTTTTTGGGAGGGAAATGGTACTGGAAGTGAGCTAAGCAAATGAACTAATTCTGTTTTTTTCTTCTATTTTGGTGTTTGTGAATCTGTGGATTTTGGTTGTTTCAGAATTGTGACACCTGCATGGCGGTGCACGTGTAAATAATTAAATTAATCATCACATGATTGACAAATAAAAATAACATAATTTATTATTTTATATTTATTCTTAAATACATAATTCGATAAGCAGGTTTTAAAAAAAAAAAAAACCAGACATTTTTTTTGTAGTGATATCTACTCTAAAGAAAGATATAAAATTGTCGAATATGAGTAGCTTTTTTCTTCATTTAAATAAAACGTGCCGTCAAAAGCAATTAAAAAGAAATTATAAACAATTTGTAAAGATTTCTTTCTCATTTCGGCGTGAAATTTTAATTTTTACGAATGTCAATATTATAATATGAAAATAATAAGATAGTGGGGGGGTTTAATCATTGATTTAATTTTTTAAAATCTTATTAAATTAAAAACGTGATAAAGGAGGACATTCAGCATTTTCGTGCCAGTCAATATATATTGATGCTGTGGCCTTCTTAGAAGACTCGTTCTGTGGCATCTCTTTAATTATTATATTAGTAGAAATTAAAGTAGTGGTGCTACACTAACAAATATTCTATACTTCCTCTGCTATTCGATTTTAATTTGACACGAAATTTTTAAAAAATAAAAATAATTTTTAAATTTTGTGATCATAAATTAAAATATATTGAATACATCAAAATGTTTTTTAATCTTAATATTTTAAATATGTCACATAAAAAGTTAAAATAAAATATTACCGAATTAAAGATATTTACAAAAAAAAAAAGGAACTAATAAGAAAAATAAATTAAAAATTAGTTAGTGTTATTTAAGTAGTACACTATATTATTACCTTCCTCATTTGACCCTACTTTTATAGATATGTTGACTTGACTAGTCTCTTGAGACTTATTTTTGGTCAACCATGTACACTCCTGTAGTGTAAAGGCCGAGTAAAAACTATAGGTTATATTGTGTGACATTTATATATTATCCATTTACATTTTTGTATAGGTTCAATGGAGGGGGACCCAATAAACATTCTTTTCAAATCATGTATCAATATTCAATAATTTCAGAAACTTCAAGGAAAAAAATTTAAATTGCGTATTCTATTCCAATTTGAAGGTATTTATTCAGAAATATATCTGGCTTACTATCCAATGTCGATAGATAGAACTTTAATGAATAATATAATTCAAAAATATGTGGATTAGAAGCATATTACGTGTTTAAGTTCTTCCTCTTTTACTTTTTTTGCTAATCCATTTGTGCAACCTTCAAGCTTTCATTCACAAGTGTGTATGTATTTGAAAGTGACTGTCTAATTATAGGGAACAACTGACTATGGCGATTTGCATTCCTATCCGGTCGAAATCTTAGAAATGAACCTAACTAATTAGGGAATGAACCTTAATTAACTTTATTTTTTTAAAAAAAAATAACTAGTTAATTAATAAGTGGTAATGCAAATCAAAGATTCATTCCCCAAATTAACCAGATTCGTTTCCTGAAAATTAAAGTTAGTCAAAATTCATTCCCTAAATCGACCACGTTCATTTCCTAAAGTTAAAGTTAGTCAAAGTATGTTCCTTGAAATTTAAAAAGGTTATATTACTAAGAGAATATTTTTGCCCGTATGTTTGAAATTGTCCTCGTAATAGATAAACTTGCAAAAAAATAAAATAAATTTAACTTGGGGTACAAATTAAATAACGAGTCTAAAAGCAAATATTTCACGCACTTCGATCATTTTCAGCCTCTTGCTCCTTAGTGGCTGCTCTTTAGGCCCAAGATCTTCATTTTGATCTGCAGCCCATTTACTTCTCAGTCTAGTTATGGGCCTAATGGTTGGGCTCATAACATTTCTATTTGATCCAACATGTATATGGAGATTAGTGTTAGACTCTTAGTTATACCATAATAAAACGACCTTGATTTTGAATTTTTAGTTACTTTAAAGATATGGTAAGATTATAAACTTTTATAGTACATAGTATATCTTGATTTTATATTTTGGATTGAAAATAAAAACCATAGAATCAATTGCAATTCCAACTCAATTGGGTTTTCTTGTAAAACAAATTATAATAATGAAAAATTCTGCTTACGCACCGAAATGACGTAGACAATTTGCATGTATATACCATGATTAAGTAATGACTTTGACTGTATTTGTATAAGTATAGGAGTGACAAATTAGCCTATTCGGTCAATCGATTTAAGTTTGAGCTGATTATTGAGTCATTCTTATTTATTAGTTCAATTTATAAAAGTTTCGAATGATATGTCGTCCATATTGGCTCACGAGAAAATATTGTCAATTTTTTTATTTGATATGTTATATATAATTAAAATAAAGAAAAAAAAGTTGATTTAGTACTAAAAGTTACTCCCTCTGTCCTTAATTACTTGTTCACTTTGGAATTGACACACCTATTAAGAAACAATAATTGATATAGTATGTTTATCAATTTACCCTATAAATTATAAAGTGGATGAATTAAAAATTTAAAATTTTCAAAAAGTTATACTTTTTCTAAAGTAATTAATTGAGGGTATAATAGGTAAAAAATAATTGTTCTTGTCGAAATGGACAAGTAATTAGGGACAATTAAAAAAATAAAATGGACAAATAATTAGGAACATAGTGAGTATAAAAGTACAAAAACGATGTGAAATTAGAAGCTTCCAATTTAAGTGATGATGTACGTGTTCAATCATCATAAAATAATTTTGGTTTTGACCTTTCAATGCCGGTGATGAAAACGAAACTTAGAAGGAACGTGTTCGGTATAACCAACGATACCTTTAATTCATCATAACTAACTTTTAATTTGCTAAGAAAAGGCCACACTATAAGTATATTTAGGGTGTCGATCGATTCTACTTCGTTTGAAAAGTACATAGCTAGATAATTTTTTTTATGTTTATATATATATTGACATTCTTTAACTTTTTTTTGATTTTAACACCCCTTAGACAAAATTCTGACTACGCCACTAATCGTAAATGATTTATGACAAGTAGGTAAAGGAATTTAGTACCACTTTAATTCCAAGCTTTAATGCAGTGGGTATCAACATTTACTTCAGCTAGTTTTTTATGGTCCTCTAATTAACATTTCTTTTATTCTGAATTTTTTTATGCATAAAATGCATTAGATGGCACTCATGAATTCTCTCTTTTTATTTTAAATGATTTTAATAAGATTAAAATAGTTAGTTGGAAAACATTATTTTGATTTATTTATCTTTTAGTTCCAAATCATGTCTCTCCGAAAGCATCAGAGACCCTAAAATCATGTGGATATATAGGGGAACATTGTTCCATGATTGTAAAATCTTGTCATGTTAATTACATGAGTAGAAATAATGGGGGATTAAAGAAAATTTCTTGCCAAAAATAGACTTATAATCTACATAAACTATTACAAATATCACTCATAGTTGACTAACACACTAATTGTGATAAAATTAATATTACCCACTCTTTTCCTTCTCAAATTACATTTACTTATCATCATAGTATGTAATTGCATCAAACAAGTACTCAGCGTTACAAGTTTTTAATCATTTATTAAATTGACATTATTACTATTTTTAAAAAAAATATTAAAGAGGGGAAAAAAGCAACCCCAAATATTGAAAAGCCATATGGAATCTATATGTTATAAAAAGTATATGTAGAATATTTGCTTTATCCCACTTTTGATACTTGAACCTTTTTTTTCATCAATACAATTTGTACGTTAATTCAAACGAAACATGAGGAAATCCCATCTAGTGAATAGTGATCAATGAAGTGGATGAATAATCACGTGTGATCTTCTCATCTCTAAATTATCTCTGTGGATAAAATCACCTATAAAATTAGTCCAAATACGCATAAGCTGGGCTATACAACATGTTACCATAACATCAATAAATTCCACTAGAACTTTGCAATTTTCTCAATTTATACATCCTCATAGATCAAACTATTACATACTATATATAATTGCTATCCATGACCTTGTTAGTTCCACAAATTAAACATCAACATGACAATTTTGTACCAATTGATACTTCATAGCTGAACCAACAGCAATACTGTTTCCAATCATTTTACCACCAACATAAGCTGGACAATTGACATTCAAATGATATTTCCCTGAGACAAATGTTCCAACTTTCCATCTAACTCTTCCATCAACTTTAACATTAATCAACACAGTTCCAGCCATTTGATCTTCACTAAGACTCTCACTAAGGTACGGCGCAACGGGGACCGAGTTACCATACACAAAAGGTGACCATATTGTGAAATCTTTATGACCTTGATATGTTTGTGGTAGAAGTGTAGGGAGAGTAATTTGTTGGCCACGGTAAGTTGCATAGACATCAAGTTTGTCATAGTAAATTCCTATTTTGTCATTAGGGTTACGAGAGGCTAAGGTGATTTGGAAGTTGGTGGTGAGGAGATTAGGTGAGGAAATGTTGAAGGAATAGATAGTAGCATCTTGGAGGATGAAATGTGGTTTTGTTGGCCTGAGGATTAGAAAAATGAGAAGGATGATGAAGAGGATTAGGATTATGAAGCCAACTAAGGCGGCGAATAGGCGGCGGTGTAGCTTGTGACGTTCCTCATCGTGGTGGCCGCAGTCTTTGGCCGACATGGTGGTGGTGGTGGTGTTTTAGTTCTTTGGGAGAGAGTTTTTGTAAGGGGAGATATGTTTGTTAATATGGCTTTTTTTTTTAGGATTCTATAATGTGGTGTGAGAGACTTTATTTCTTGTATAAAAAGAGAGTGGTCTTTTTGTATAGGAAATGTTGGGAGAATTTCTATTCATTTTTCTATTTTTGTTGGTGTGGAGAAACTATTAAAGTAGGAGGTATGAAAAAATTCCCTTTCCAAATATGATTATGACACGAACTTTCGTAGTAGGTTAAAACCTGACCCATGTGGTCTTTGATTAAAAGAATACTAGTAGGTTAAGAAACTTCATCTTGCAATTTTACTTTTTTTTTTTTTGTATAATGTGGTGAGAGACTTTTGGTCAATTTAAACATTTGGTACCCACTAAATCAGATTCACATGAAATAAATCAAATAAAGAACTAAACTGCTTCTCAGGAAAGGTTTCAATTTACAAGTCTCGAGTCCGAGAATTATAGTTATGGATGAAGAGATCCCGATCATCACCTCAAATTTGTTGTTTTAAACACTTGAGATTTGGACGACTATTAATTCAAAGGCAGAGCAAAGATTAGGAATTTGGGGGTTTTAAGTTTTCGGAGTTTGGGAGTTCTGAATTTTTGTTTTTTTTTTTAAAAAAATGAGTGACTTTTTGTTGATAGTGGGGTTGTGGAAAGCATTTTATTGGAGAAAGGATTACTTAGAAGCTAGTGGACTAAGTTGTAAATAATATTAGTTAGCAGTGTTTGTTATAAAGTTAGTTAGAAGTGACTATTTATAAACAGCCGTTTGGAATTCATTGTATATTGATTCAGTTGAATAAAAACTTTGGGAGTTATCTTCATCTTCTCTATTTCTTTTATCTTGAGTTAGTTACAAACTACTCCAATGGAGAATTTTAACATGGTATCAGAGCGATTCGATCTCTGAATCTTGTGGATAAAATAGCCATGACAACTGTCGATAATGAGTTGCCAGAAAAGCTTAGCCACAATCATCCGCTATTTCTTAGTTCAATCGATAATTTCGATTTTACGCTCATCTTAATTCAACTAACAGGAGCAGAGAATTTTTCAGTATGGAGTCGTGCAATGCGAATTGCAATTCTTGGTTTAAATAAGCTAGGATTCATTGAAGGGACCTGTGTGAAGAAAGCCTATGGTCGAAATCTAACTGCACTTTGGGATCGATGCAATGCCATCGTACTCTCATGGATTATGAATTGTGTATCCAAGAAATTACTTGGAGGAATTGTTTATTCTACAAACGCAGTAGCTGTGTGGAGCGATCCCAAAGAGAGATATGACAAAGTAGATGGATCTAGAATTTTTCAACTATACAAGAAAATCGCATCAGCTAGTCAAGGTACCAGTTCAATCTTTGTTTACTTTGATCGTTTGAGAGATCTCTGGGTTGAATTTGATAGTATCACCCCTGTACCTGAATGTAACTGTGCTAAATCAAGAGATTTTGTGTTGTTTATGGATAATCAGAAATTGTTACAATTTCTTATGGGACTGAATGAGTCATATGAATAGGCAAGAGGACAAATTCTTATGATGATCCCTTTACCATCTCTAAACAAAGCCTATTATATGTTAATTGAGCGGAAAATCAAAGATCCATGTCGCAATCTCATAAATCTGGTAGTCAAACTGAGATAATTGCACTTGCTTCCATTAGAACTGGGTCTAATCCTGAAAATCGATTGAAGAAACCTTCCTCAACCTACAGTTACGATCCTAATGCAGTATGTGATCATTGTAAACGAAAGGGGCACATTAAGGCTATATGTTTTCAATTAATTGGGTACCCTCATGATTTTGAGAGGAGAAGAAGGAAGAATCAGGCTAATCAGCAATCAGATAAAGGGAACTATCATATTCATACTGAGAGATGTGGGAACTATCAGACTGAGAGAGATGGTAGTAACTATCGCACTGAAAGAGGTGGTGACTATCACACTGCTCATAATGTCGTTGGTAGTATAGTGATGTATCAAGATCAAACACCAAACCTCTCAGAGAATATAGACTACAACAAAGGTATGGAAGTCATACATGAACAATATAATCAGATTCTACATATACTTTGGGAAATCTAACCTGCAGGAAGGCACAAATATAGGTACTAGTTCACATGGTCCAAATACTGGCAGTGCGAACTTTATTCAGGGTCCCTCATCAACCAACACAGCAAGTAATACCAACCATTGATTGGATAGTGGATTCCAGAGCCACCAACCATATGACTTATAATTCAAATGATCTTGAACAATTGAAAACTATCTCTCCAACACTCCTAATCAAGTACACCTACCTACTAGAGAAACCACTACTGTTACCCACTCAGGATCCTGTAACATCACCAAACATGATAATGTTAATGATGTACTAGTAATACCTGCATTCAAAAATAACCTTTTGCCAGTTTTAAAATTTACTAGAGATCTGAAGTGCTCAGTTTCTTTCTTTCTTGATTTTTTTTTTCAGGACCTTTAAAATGGGCAGGTGAAGGTGATTGGTAGAGAATCTGATGGCCTTTACTTTCTTCCTGCTCACACTGCTCACAACACCAATCAAGTTTCTTGTAATCACATCCATTCCTCCAATGCACAAGAGGACACTCACTCTCAAGTACTGTTGTGGCATCAAAGACTGGGGCACACCTTTTCCAGTGTCCTAGCACATGTCTTACCTAATTCTTCTAAGCATAGTTTAATAGAGGTTAAGAATTGTATCATCTGTCCCTTAGCCAAACAACATAGATTGTCATTTTTTCATAATATCTCTTTGTCATCACTTCCATTTCAATTGTTACATATTGATGTTTGGGGTCCATTCAAATTTTCTACATATGATAGGAACAGGTTCTTTGTTACTATTGTAAATGACTGTACAAAAATGTTGTGACTATTCTTAATAAAACTGAAAAGTGATGTTTGTGTCATTTTGCAAAACTTCTTTACTTTAATTCATACACAGTTTGGGGCAATAGTGAAGGCTATCAGAACAGACAATGGGACTGAATTTATTAATGTTGAGTGTCACAAGTTATGCACTGCCTTAGGCATTGTGCATCAAAGAACTTGCATCCATACACCTCAGCAAAATGGTGTTACTGAAAGAAAACACAAACATATTTTAGAAGTGTCCAAAGCTATTAAATTCCAAGGTCACATTCCTCTTAGATTTTGGGGCCATTGCATTCTAAGTGCTGCATATATTATCAACAGATTGCCTACTCCCGTTTTGAATGACAAATCACCATATGAGATGTTTCACAACTATAAGCCTTCTCTACAACATCTCAGAATCATTAGTTGTTTATGTTTTGCCAAAAATATGCATATTAATGATAAGTTTCAGCCTAGGAGTGTTGTTGCTATTCATATGGGATACAATGATTAGACTAAAGGTTACATTCTTTATGACTTGTAAGACAAACAGTTATTCATCAGTAGAGATGTTGTCGTTAATGAGTCTATTTTTCCATTCTCTCTTCCTCTATCAACTGCTTGGAAACTATTTCCTACAACTGTTGATCCTCCAAATGATGAACTAGGTCATATTGCTAATATTATCAGTCTTTCCACGGTTTCTATAATTGCTTCTCCAACATTAGCACCATCTAGTCACAGAAGATCTCAAAGAGCCAGTACTGCACCTATATGGATGAAGGATTATGCAGCTGTTATACAAAATATTCCTTTACCTCCAAACATTTATACTCTATTGATCAATATCTAGGCTATGACAGATTAACAGCTCCTTATCAGTCTTATATATCTTCTTTTGGAGCTGATATTGAACCATCCAATTTTGAAGCAGCTTGCAGAAACCCTAGATGGGTTGAGGCAATGCAAGCTGAGATTATAACTTTAGAATCCAACAACACCTGGCAGGTTGTTCCACTGCCTTCTGGTAAATCACTTATTGGATACAAGTGGATTTTCAAGATCAAGTACTAAGCCAATGGGCAGGTTGAGAGGTTCAGAGCCAGACTAGTTACTAAAGGTTTTAATCAAAGGGAAGGGTTAGACTATCATGAAACTCTCTCTCCTTTTGTCAAAATGGTTACTGTCAGGAGTGTCTTAGCACTGGCTGCAGCAGATAATTGGCATGTACATCAAATGGATATGTACAATGCTTTTCTACAAGGAGATTTATATGATGAAGTTTATATGACTCTTCCACAGGGATTTAATTGGCAAGGGGAGAAACCAGTATGTAGGCTCATTAAATCCCTCTATAGACTGAAGCAAACATCTAGGTAATGGAATGTAAAACTGACTGAAGCACTTATCAGATCAGGCTTTGTGTAGAGTCATTTTGATTATTCTTTATTCACAAAAAGGATTGACACTGCCTTAGTAGTAATATTGGTGTATGTTGATGATATGATGATCACAGGTAATGACATCAACCTTATTCAGGAAACTAAAAGGACCTTATAGGACACCTTCAAAATGAAAGACCTTGGAGATTTGAAATATTTCTTAAGAACTGCGTTTTCCAGGTCTCAAAAGGGCATAGTTATGCATCAGAGAAAGTACACTCTTGAAATTATTTCTGAAGCTGGCCTGAGTGCTGCAAAACCAGCCACGCCACCACTGGATCTATATGTACATTTAACCACTAAAGAGTATGATGAGATCAATGATAGAGGTGATACTGATAGTTTGTTGAAGGATCTTAGTGTATACAGAAGACTGATAGGGAAGTTGATGTACCTAACTGTCACCAGGCCAGATATCTCTTTTACCATTCAGACCCTAAGTCAATTTCTACAACAACCTAAACAGTCTCACCTTAATACTGCACTAAGAGTGATAAAGTACATAAAGGGATAAGCAGGGATAGGAATACTGTTATCAAGCACAGACAACAAACTACTACAAGTATATTGTGACTCAGACTGGGCTACATGTCCATATACCAGAAGGTCAGTAACTGATTTTCTAGTTAAACTAATAGACTCACTCATTTCGTGGAAATCCAAAAAGCAGGGAACTGTATCAAGAAGCTCAGCCGAAGCTGAGTACATGAACATGGCAAATTCAGTAGCTGAGATAGTTTGGATAGTAGGACTATTCAAAGAGTTGGGAGCAAAAATTAAAACACCAGTAATCAGTCACATTGATCGCAAATCAGCAATGCAGATTGCAGCAAATCCAGTGCATCATGAGAGAACGAAGCACATAAAGTTGGACTGTCACTTCATAAGGGAGAAGATATATCAAGGGTTGATTGAAACAAGACACTAAAATACCAAAGAACAAATGGCTGATTTACTTACTAAAAGTCTAAGTAGAGCACAACATGAATACTTACTGTCCAAGTTTGGTGTATTAAACTTATTTATACCCTCAAACTTGAAGGGGTGTATTGGAAAAAGGATTACTCAGAAGCTAGTGGATTAAGTTGTAAATAATATTAGTTAGCAGTGTTTGTTATAAAGTTAGTTAGAAGTGACTGTATATAAACAACCGTTTGGAATTTATTGTATATTGACAGTTGAATAAAAACTTTGGGAGTTATCTCCATCTTCTCTGTTTCTCTTATCTTGAGTTAGTTACAAACTACTCCAATGGAGAATTTTAACACATTTCCACGACCCTTTTCTTACCACTAAGTTGTCAATCAGTTTTGTTAAAGGTTCACGAGTTAATATACATATATATTTATTTAATTTTATAGTACAAATACAAGATCTACGAAAAGCTACTAGGTTCGTCCGAACCCACGAACTCCCACCTAGCTCCGCCCCGGACTATTGTAAAAGTGTCCAAAACCTCATTTCCAAGAACATGGTTTGGGAATGTTCCAACGGCAAATACATCCAAATTACATGCAGTAACAAGTTGGCAATTTTAGAGGAAAAAGTGTGGTGGAAAATGAAGTTTGGTGATGGTGTTGATATTGTGTGCTAGTGCAAGCAACCTTATCTTTTAGGGACGAATGCTTCTACGCAAAGGCTAATAAAGAGGTAAATAAAGATTCAAGAATTATTCCTAAGGGTCCTACTTCTATATTCTTGACAAATTAGGATTGCATTATTCTCAAGATACCAACCATATTGCCTATTATACCTTGAATCAGTAAAACTTCAAGTTCAATTATTACATAAGTATTTTATGAGAAAGTTAATTAATTACAGATTAAATTTACACTATAACCGATATGATTAAATTTGGTAACGTAACATTTTCATCATTTAGGGTCGTTTGGTTTGAATATGAGTTATGATGGGATAAGTTATGTTGGGATTAGTTATAATGGGATAAGTTGTCCTAAAATTATTTCTTATTGAGTGTTTGGTTTGTTATATTCAAAATAATATATATTGATAAATTTTAAGAACAAGTTGTTTGTTACAAAATTACCCTTTACTTTATTTAAACTTTTTAAATTCTTCTTTGTGAACTTTAGTTATTCATTTTTTTAAATAAAATTTTTTATTTTATTTAACTTAAATATTTTTGTTTATGTATTCCCATGATAAGTACCATGTGTATTTAAAAATATAACTTTTTTTCTTATTTAGCTTAAAAATAGAACTTCCCTCTTAAGTTTATTAAAGAGAAGAAAATTTATGAGAAATCAAAATAAAATAAACATAAGAATTAGTCAAATAAATTCATAAATAAAAATTATATTTATATACTATAATTTTTTAATAGAAAAATATGTATAATAATCATAAAAATAAGGAGTAGTAAATATTATTATACATGATATTAAAAAAAATATAAATATACATAAATGTGAAAAATAATGTATAAAAAGGTTTTTAAAGGGACATATTTGTCATTTACCTATTTTATCCTAGGATAAGTTATCCTGGGATTACTATGCCACCCGTGGGGAGGGATAACTTATCCCGGTACTAATTATTAATCCCGGGATAAATTATCCCAGACTTGCCAACCAAACAACATCATTTTTTTTTTATCCCATCACTATTATTTCTAATCCCTCACACCAAACGAGCCCTTAGTATTTGGGAAGGCTGGGAAGTAAGAGAAGTACAACAAGAATAACATGAATTATTCATTTGGCTTTACCATACTTGTCTGTAGATCAACTAGTTCGCGCTCTAGTTTTTCATTGATCTTTTCTACCCCTAGCTCTATGAGGAATCGAGGGGAATCAATTCCGAGATTAACAAAGTTGAAACGTACAATTGATTTTCATTCAAAATAAAACAACAAACAGGATCAGCAATAGCTAAGGAAGAAGGATCTTGTTGTGTTTCCAGTCATCGACAACAATTTCAAGACCAAGTTTTACTTCCGGTCTAGAGCAAAAACAAGTGGAATAACAATTCAATACAAATAAACTGAAAGTAAAGATATATACTAAGTTGAAGCTGTAAGCTTTCACGGTCCTAGAAACAGTTTATACAAGATATTCTAAAGAAAAAATGCAAGTGATGACTTATAGCAGCAGAACCAAAAGAACCCTCGTAAATCATCTGGTGGGGAGTAAAAACATGCACAAAGGATAGCAACTCCTGGAGATCCCATTTCCCACGCATAGCTGGAAATAGGAATTGTTGGCTTCAACAAGGTAGGATATGGAAGAGCTTACTTTTACACACAGTGTAATAGAACTTTCATACTATCAGGTCACCGGTCACTTCAAAGATAACTACAAGTAATTGTCTATAACAAGTGGGATTCGTAACCTGGAAAATAAGACAGGTCATCCTACAACGAGTGAAAATACACAAATAGTGTAATAGTCTTTAACACTGTTGGAATATATAGTTAAATCCAATACAACAAGGCATGCATTTGCTGCAGGTGAGTTGACATATTCAACTATGCTAGAGTTATTTGCACAAGATAACTATTTCTTCTGTAACTACATTGAAAGTAAAGCGTAGATGCAAATCTCTTGGCAAGAGAAATAGAGAATGTCTCCTTTCATGTTATTCTTACTTAGATAATTCAAGGAGCATGTTCATTTGTTGCCAAGACATGACATTTGTATCACAATATAAAGTTAAAACCAAGACACGGCATGGTTCCAGCAAACTGGAAAATATAATCGAAGCTTAAACTTGAATAGTACAACTGAAAAACGTAGAATACGCAAATAACAGATATCTTATCATCCCTGGCAGATAAGAGCAGAGAAGGAGGTAGGGCACACAAAAAAAGGTTCATTTGCTGGCAACTTTAATCAAGACAGCAGATTGGTCCTTCAAGAGGTGAAGGACTTGCGCCTCCTGTGTGTATTAACTTCATCTTCTATCAAAGGCACTAACAAATGGCCTGGCTGTACATAAATATTTATATTGAAGATTGTTCCTCAATAACTAAATATCAGCATGTACTTTAATTTCCTTTTAGATGTCCCAGTACAGACACCAGGTAATAGCCTAATAGAATAATTATAACCATCCACACATAACATATGTCAACGGCAGGAGTGTTACATCTGAGTGAGAGGTAAGACCAATCCTATTCATCCTGGTCTGATCCGAACAGATGTATCGAAACCAATGACTTCACTTTTTGAGAAGTAGGCAATAAACCAGGGTTAAGGCCATAAAATACCCCAAAATAGAGGTGGTAAATCTGCAATGAAGGACAATGTCCTGCCCTTCAACAAATCTTTAAGAAGATTCATACCATAAGAATCAAACCTTCACTAGTTCAGCAGCAGTGAGTGCATAATCCTATAGCGCTCCTGAACACTAGCACAATCTATACATTCACATCTGCCCATCTGGCAGGCAAAGGTGCTCTGAACACATGCTTACCCCCCCCCCCCTCCCCCAAAACCACCACCACACACAGAGCAAGACAGCCATCTCCTCTGGGATGCTAAATTCTCAGAGTTTCTACAAGTCAAAGCCTTCTATAACAATCAAGGTTTCGGTTTCTCAGGACCAAGTCCAAGTCTCAAAACCTCCATGAGCCAGATCTCAGAGTTGAAGATGAACAAGAGTGTCTTTAAGATTCTTTTTATGCTGTTTAACTATATCAAAAGTGCCTATCAGATGAAATAACATGAACTAAGAGGCTATTTAAAAGGATTCACAGTGATAGTCCTTTACAACTCCTTTTTCCCAGTGCTCATCTGAATAGTTGGTTGCTCTATAATCTGCCAAAACAATGCTCCACAACCAAATTGGCTCTGCATCACGAAGGTCCCAATCTTGATACATTAAGCTTGTATCAACGAGTAGACATGATAGTAGAAGCCTAAAAGTCCATATAGACATTACCTTGAACTGCTTCACATCACTTCAAAAGTTAAAGACATCAAGAACTTATAACTTGGACGATATAGGAACAAACTTTTATTTGATGAGGTCAAAAGAAATTGTAAAAACATTACCTTGTAATGCTTTAAAGCAATGTTTTGAGGAAAAGAATATATCACATGGAAGGAACTTAGTGAAGCACTAGGAATCACCAGAAAGTTATTATCATCACAACAGAAGCCTAATATTAGCAAGATTTTGAATCGCCAATAAAATGGAGTCCTAAATACATGAAGGGGCTTCTACAGGTTCATAGAATTAACCTTCTACTCCTAAACATATCAAACTTACAGCCCTTTTCACTTGGCTTAGCGATACCGTAAATCATAAGAAGCAAATAATCAGAACCAAGAATAATGTAGAAATAAAACACATTCTATCTCCACATCTTAAATGTAGCCACAGAAATAACAACAAGAACAACCTAAAGATGTGCATACACCAATGTGAGAAATAAACAATCAAGATCAGCTTTTCGTGTTTTTTTTACATCAGATCAACATAACACAGTTCAATTAGCATTATCCGTACTACATTGCTTATACAATTAAACTAAGAAGTATATAACACAACAGAATTAGAGAATCTAATGGGTCACCAAAATTCAATTAAAATTCACCTCAGTTAAAACGCCACCATCACAGCCCAACCCGACACCGCCTTTGTCCTCCAAGCAAGTTCCCAGAAGACTTGTTTAACGCAACCCCAACTGACAAATCCCCACAATAAACTCTCAAATATCTCCTCCTTGCTCTCCAAGCTCCAGCTTTAAAACTAACCCTAGCTACCATCCTCACATTGAATCTAACACTTGCCTTTTCTGCCCTCTCTTTACCCATACCCTCAAAAGCCCATTTCTCCACATACGCCTCAGACGCAACAAAGCCAACCTCCTGGGAAGTCTCGTTTACCCTATCCATAAAGAATGGTGGAACCGTAGTATCAGCAATTGAGAGTGAATCATAGAAAATCGCAGCAGCAATTTCGTCGCAGTACAGAGTAAGCTTCTTGTTTGGATTCCTGGCAGTAAATCGGAGATCCCAGTTAGCAGTTATGAGGGAATTCGACAGATTGAGGTTAGAAACAGAGAGCGAGTCGACTTGGAACTCAGGGATGCGTGGAAGAATGACAATCCAGATGACAAAGAGAATTGTTCCGGTGATGATCGTAGAAGCAACAAGTATAGCTATCACTCGTCGGAGAAAGGTATTACGCTGGGCCGCGTAAGGGTCTGGGTAGGGGTAGTTGTTGTAATATGGTGGTGCAGCGTAAGGGTAGGCGGTGGCCGGAGGTGGAGGTTGAGCAGAGGGGTAACCATTGTGGTTTGGAGGAGGAGCGGCGGCGGCGGGGTAACCGGTAACGGGTCGATTCGGGTCAGCCATGGCGGAGGATATGGAGCATCTGCAGTAGTGGGAGAGCGGAGTGGAAGGTGAAGAAAAGTCGGTGACGAATCTATGAGACGACGAAAGGAGTAAAGGACTTTGTGGTCATTGTTAATTCAACAGCTGAGTAACGTTCAATAATTTTGTATTATCATGTAATCTATGTGCCTAGAATTAAATTCTACGCAAATAGTAGCAATTTATAAAAGATAATTCTACCATTGTGATTATTATATTATATTCTCTACATCCCATGTTATATGTCATCATTTTTTATAAATAATTGATCCATAATACTTTTTCGATTCTTAATTACTTGTCTAATTTTTCTTTTTTTAGTTATCCCTAATTACTTGTCAATTTTGACAAATCAAGAAAGTACAAATTTTTTTTCTTTGTTATATCCTCAATTTATTACTTTGAAAAATGTAAAACTTCTTGAAAATCTTAAGTTTTAATTCATTTACTTCATAATTAATAGGGGTAAAATAGTAAATTCACTATATCAATTATTGTTTTCTTAATATGTGTGTCAATTCAAAAGTAGACAAGTAATTAGAGACAGAGAGATTACTTGTCATTTCATAAAATCAATGTTTAAATTACCATATTGTTCCTTTTTTACCCTTGTACTCAAGTTATTAGCCTTGAAAATATACATTTGCCAACTTAAAAAAGCTAAATAAATGATTCATGTTTATTGATTAAATTAATTAATCAAAATAAATTAATTCATATTCATTGATTGATGAGTTTCAAAAAAAAAATTAAATAAGGGTAGAAGGGTAAAGTTACATCATTTATTAATGCAAGTGCAAAGTAAAAAAAATAACATATAAAAATGGACGGAGAGAGTAATTATTAGTAGGATAATGCTAAATTATCAAAAAATTTGATCAAAAATTTAAAAAGTCTATAATATCTTTTTATTTTAAAATAAATTGAATACATAATGTGCCAAACTCTTCATACAAGAAAACTCAAACTTTAAGCAAAAACTAATTGAACTAGTCAATAATACAAAAAAAAAATTGAAAATCTAGGAGATCATTTTATATTGCTCAGACTCTTAAAAAATGTCAAGGGATGTATATCAGATTCATCAAAAATAGTGTATTTTTGAAGAATCCGACACAAATACGACTGAAGAATTCACGCAACTTGCATCAATATAACAGCTGTTGTGTGCAATTTCCTCCATCACCAGACATAATCCCATTAGTCATATTAAATGAATCAAGCCTCAAATCATTGCAATCGACCACTAGAATTGCACTCTTTCTAAACCTTAATTTAGTGTTAACACAAAATCTTGATTGCAACAAAAAATCGAAAGCCACCTCTTTATATCCTTCAAATTCTTCTTCAATTTCTTTGCTTAGCCATCTATCATGATCATAACTACTTAACCTTATTGGCACCAACATTATTTTCTCCTTTGAATTTTGAATGATTGGATCCACTAATTTAGTCACCGAAAAAAAATCATCCATGTGATAAATCCAAGCCCGAATTTCTTCATACACAAAAATAATTCTACCCTCATTAGGGTTCTTGATGGAAAGAGTAATATTCCAATCTATAATATTTTTTGAGTCATGATGATAATTAATTAAAGGAGAGAAAGATATTGAATTTATGTGAAATTGAGGTTCTTCGATTTTTTTTGGGAATTTTGTGGAAATGATGATGATGAGAAAGAGGGATAATAAGGTAAAAAGTCCAATATATTTAAATAAATCTGGCCATGGATCATATTGTTTTTGGATTTTCTCAAACATTGTAGTTATGATGGAAGAAAAAGATGAAGAAAATTAGATTTAGGATACTATAATTAACCCTAATTGTAGTATTAAACATGATTTATTTATATATTCATTTATAACTTATTTCATTATTTAATAAACAATTAAATACAGGATTAAACAATTTGATATTTTATCAAAAACCTATTATCCTTTTATCTCATGAATCAACCGCCTCTAAGTAGTATATATATATATATTTTTTTTTTTTTGGAAAATTTCATATATGGCAAACGTAATTTATGAAATAACACTATATGGGTATAGTTTACATAATTACATTCTATGGGTATAGTTTAGTTTGTTATGTAGCTTTTAGTTTGTATAAAACGTTTTTTTTTTTTTAATTTATACAATATTTTACTTTTTCATTAAATGGTAACAGTAACGCTAAATACGGTAACAAACATTTACACAATCCCATGATCTAAGCTAAACGTTCAAAATCAAATATTTTCCCAAAAAATTTTTTTATAGCGACAGAAAGACCATACGAACTTGCTTTTAGGCACGACTGAATCATCAGATTGATCAATTTTTCGGTATAGTCAACGACAAGTAAGATTTCATTGAAGGAAACTTCATGTTTTGAACTGGAATATAGAATTTAATTGATTAGTATAGCGTAAATGTTGAAATTATGAAACAATTTCTACTTGTGTGTCAATTATGGTTGTATAAAAAAGGAGTTATCAATTTTTCCTTGTTTATACAATATTAGGTAAATCGTATGAAACACCCAGGCGTTAATGACCCTATATATATATATATATATATATATATATATTATATATACAATGGCGGATGTACGGTGCTCCCAGAAGGGTCATCGATAAAAAAATTACACTGTATATATATAAGATCGATTTTTTTCTGTACATGTATATATTTAAAATTAAACCACCTAAATATATATTAAAGGAGTAGCCCAACGGTTGAGGGGTTTCAAAATTTCGCTTAAGTGAGCTTAAGTGATAATATTAGCGTGTTTAATTTTTTTTTGAACCTCCTTAATAGAATTTCTGGCTCAGCCACTGTGTGTATATGTATATATATAATTTCGCACACCATGTATTGAGATACATTATAGTATTGAGATACATCACAACCTCCATATTGATATCAGAGCAAGGTAAATATATACATATTGGTGGGGGGAAAAAATGCAATGATAAGTCCTTTATGGTATCTAGAAAATACAACTTTAGTAACTATACTAAAAGTACTAGACAACTTGAATAAAGATCTAAAAGAAAATATCATACAAAATATAATTCAAGAAAAATTTGAAGAAGAATTTCCAATAGAACATATAATATATGGTTACGAGGAAATAATAATAAATGAAATGAATACATCTGATTATTATCTGTCAGAATAAAAACCTTATCAAAATGAACTTAAAAGAAACTATTGATATACTAAATGACCTATTAGAAAGTCATAAACAAATAGTCCTAAGGTTAAAGTTAATAGAAATAGAAATAAAAACTATTAAAGAAAATCTTCCTGGAAGAATTACAAATATAATAGAAAAAGTAGAAAAAATTGACAAAAAGGTGAGTCAAAAGTATATAAATGAACTCTTGGCAGAAAAATTCGCTAGCAAAAGTTCATATAAAAAAGGTAGCTTAGATTAAAAACTAATTGAAGAATTTTTGAAAATATAAAAAATTCAAGAATTAGAACAATCTAGTAAAAAGAAGCTAGAAGAAGAAGAAGAAAACTGTAAAAAGGAAGAAAATCTAAAACAAAAAAATGAATGAACTAGATGAACTAGTTTATGCATTAGAAGACCTTGATCTTTCAGATAAAAAATTTAAAGTTCTTATGAATAAAGGTGATACAGGTGGACCCCATGGAAACTTTGTTAAAGGGGAATGATCTATCACCTTAAAAGAAGAAAATGAACCAGAATATAATTCTGAACAAAACTTTACTTCCAAAGCAAAAAGAAATAAGGATTTTATGAGTCAATATCATAACAATAATAAATTCAAATATATGCCTAACAGACTCTCAACATGAGATGTAGGAACAACTCAGTTTTAAAATTTTGATTGTAAAAGAGAACTAGACTTAGAACGAGATTTATGAGCACAAAACATATTTCTTTTCTTCCTGTTATAAAAAAGAATAAATTATACAGAAGAAGAAAAATATATCATTATAATAAATACCTTCACTGGAAAAGTCAGTAATTGGTGTACAAGATTATCAAATGATGCGAAAGGAATAATTAAAAACAGCACAATAGAAGGTTTTAAAAATTTCATTCAAGAAGAAATAAGAAAACCTGGTACAATTCATAGGAAACGAATTCCTAGGTGGAGAAGGAAGTTCTTCTCTAAATAGAGAAAAATTAAGAATAATTGCTAAGGCGCAACTAGAAAAATTGAAAATATGCAAAATGAACTATATTCAAGAATACACTAGTGAATTCAAAGAATATTATTATAAAATATTTGATAGCCATAAGGAAATGCTACCTTACCTTGAAAAATACTATAAAAAATTATCAGGCTTTTGGGTCAAATATTTCAGAGAAGAATATAAAAAGGAAAATAAAGAAGGAGATACCCTTGAACAAAAAATATCTTTCTTAAATAACAAACTTGGACAACTATGCATGACACATAATGTGCAAAGAAAAGCCAAAATAATTAATACCCAAATCTACTGTCTTGATACAAATGCAGCAACTCCATGGGGATGTAAGGAAAGAGCATATAAGAGAAGAAGAAAGCTTAAGAAAAGTCTAATAAAAAGAAAAAATATTTCAAAGAAAAATTATATACCTAAAAAAATGTATTATAAGAAGAAAATAATTTCAAACAAACAAAAGAAAAATGTAAATGTTAGAACTGTGGGGAAGAAGGACATAAGAGTTACGAATGTAACAAAAAACATGTAAAAATATCAAAAAGAGATTAACTAGAAATTGATTCTGATTTAGAATCGGTAACATTGATAAAAAGTGATGAATTCTACGAGAAATTATATGAAGAATATTCCATTAGTTTAGATGATTCTGAATAAATGAATAAGGAAATACAAGAAAAAATAAACAATTCATTACAAGTAATTGAGACTGAAGAAGATCAAAGAAGTTATGCTCTAAAAGCAACATTCGATCAAGAATTATTAAAGAAAATCCAAGGATTACAACTTAATCTAAAAACTGAAGATAATATGTTCAACAAAATGCAAAGAATGTTTGTAAGAAATAAAATTTCATACCATGAATATCAAGAAGTGGAAAAGGTAATAAAAATTACCCAGACTACAGAAAAACATAAATTAAATCTTCTACAAAATCAATGATCGAACACATTTTAAGAAAAATTCCTAAAAGAAAAAAAAATCCTGAAAGAAAAAGAAAGAAAATGAATTATGTTCATTTAGGTGGAATCCAAATTCTAGTTAAATCAACATTTAAAGAAGGAATCAATTGTCCTATTGTAATAAATCTATCTGATGAAAGATTGATCAATGACAGAGAAGGAAATCTTGGTATAGTTGAAGGTAACTTAGCTTACACCAAGCTCCTATTTACATATTATCCAAAATACTATATTTCATTAAAAGATGCAGACTTTAATGATGCATTAAGCTTGCATTTTCAGTAAAAAAAATGACTTATTCAAATCAGGTAATTATATTTTGAGTATATATTACCAAGTTTTGTATACAGTTACAAACTCCAACTATGGAAATGTGTATAAAAACAAAGAAATGATTGAAATATATTAAGAATGCATAGGAATTGCAAGAATAGTTGAAGCAGAAATTCAACAAGCAATTATTCCACAAGAATATGAAATTCATTTTGAAAAAGCAAAAGAAATAGGAAGTACTAGCAATAATTCTAGACTTTCTTTAGAATACGGAAGAAATTCTATAAGGAAAAGTATTTCTAATAGATATTCTGAGAAGGCTCTTGAAATTACTAACATTATTAGAATTTCAGGAAGAATCTTTAATGGAGTAGAATGAAAAAAACAGAAAACCCTGATACAAACAAGTGCCACGGCAAATTATATCAAAGGTATTGTATTGGATAAATTACCACTGTATGAAGGTATCCCTTATATCTATAAAACCTTTGAAGGAAATAATTTTAGCTGTATAAATATAGTAGACTTACCAATACAGTTAGATATAATAAGAATAACAGTTTCTTGTTATGTTACTAATAATGAAAGTAATCACAACATAATACTTGGAAACATGTTCCTTAATAGTCTTAATGACTACAATATAGGAAAAAAGGAAATAGAAATGAGTTATAAAAATGAAACTTGTTTCACACCAAAAATTTAAAATGCCCAAAGAAACATCTTTTCGGGTATCAATTTTTATAGAATTAACCTTTTATGACACAAAATGAACAACTTGTTGCCAAATTGACAATAGATCTGAAGTCAGTTTAGCAAAAACTTTTTTAATAAAAGATTGGGATATTAATAAAACAACATCTCTATGATAGGGATTACAGGGGTAAAAGAAAGATTATCTCAATCAAAAGAAAAAAATAGAAATAATCTTAGGATCTAAAATGATTTCTATAAATAAAATATATGCCTATGATAAATTGGAAACTGATTTATTATTAGGTAATGATTTTCTCCAATAATTCCAAGATTATCATCAAACAATATATATGATAAGTCTTAAATTCCTTGTGGACATTTTATCAAAGTCCAAGAAAACAAAATCCATATATTCTTGAAAAAGGAAATGGAAATTACAAGAGAAGATATTTAGAAAAATTAAAGAAAATCTCTTGCAAATATCTTAATATAAAACAGATTAAAGAGAATTTACAAAAATCCTATGGCAAAAATCCTTTAGAAAAATGGGAAAGGAATCACGAAAAAGCCATTCTAATACTAAAAGATTCAAGTATCATCATTAGAGTAAAGTCAATGCTCTACAATGAAGATGATAAAAATGAGTTTAAAATTCAACTCAAAGAATTAATCAACCTAAAATTTATTAGGATAAGTCGAAGCCCTTATAGTTGGCCAGCATTTATGGTAAGAAATAATGTTGAAACAAAAAGAGGAAAAGCTAGAATGATAATAAACTACAAAGAGCTAAATAAAAATTGAATATTTAATGGATATTTTATTCCAAACAAAGACAATCTAATAAACCTTGCAAAAGAAAAAACCTATTTTTCAAAGTTCGACTGTAAAAATGGATTTTGGCAAATAAACATAACAGAAGAATCCATTCCATTAACAACTTTTAGTACGCCTAATAGATATTACGAATGGTTAATTATGCCTTTCGGATTAAAAAATGCTCCACAAATCTTTCAAAGAAAGTTGGACAAAATATTTTCTTAAAATGAATATCTAATCGTCTATATAGATGATATACTAATATGTTCTAAAACATATTAAGAACATTTAAAACATCTAAAAGAATTTTCTGACATATGTTTAGGAAATGGAATCATTTTATGCCAAAAAAGGCAGAAATAAATCAAAATGAAACATAATTCTTAGGAATGATTATTTCAAAGAATGGAATAGAATTACAATCCATATATCAAGGAAGATTATAGAATTCCCTGATAAATTAACAACCAAAGAAGAAATACAAAGATTTCTCGGATGTCTTAACTATGCAGGTGAATTTATTCTTGATCTAGGAAAGAAAAGGATTATTTTGCAAAAATTGATAAGAAAATTCAATAGACTTGGATGGACCGAAGAACACACAAAGTGTATCAAACAATTAAAAGAGGAATGCTCTAAATTACCCAAACTAAGATTACCAGAGGAAAGTGATAACTTGATATTACAAATAGATACGTCTGATTATCATTGGGGAGCATTATTGCAAATCGATTTAAATGATATTTACAGATACACAAGTGATACTTTTAATGAAGCAAAAACCAGATATTCCACAAATGAAAAGGAATTATTAGCAATTGTTCGAGGAATTAGATAATTTTCAGCTTTCTTTTACCGAAATAATTTATTATTAGAACTGATAATAGATAAGTGTCAGGTCTAATTTCAAACAAACTTCTATCAGAACCGCAATATAGAAGATTGCATAGGTGGCAGGTTTTGTTATCGTTCTATTCATTTAAAATTGAACATATTAAAGGAGTTGCTAATTCTTTTAAAGATTTTCTCTCCAGAAATGTCCAATATGGACAATCGCACACAGACCCTAATTAACAAGGTATATGAAAAAATGTTGATTGTGGAAAAGTCCATAGATGACAAAAGCCACACACTATTCAACATCAGAGATGAATTAGCAAGTTTGTTCGAACAAGCAAGAAAAATGCAATACGAAATCAATCAGCTCAGTGAAGACCAAGCTAAAAACATGAATGGATTTTTATCGCTATGTGAACATATGGACGCTTGTCCAAAAAGGAATTCAAATCCTAAAGGGAATATTACTCCCAATAAAGTGGCAGAAGATGTCCCACTAGCACCTAGTGCCAAAAACATCTCATCGGTAAGCATGGATATGCCGAAACATGAGTCTAAGGACAAAGGTAAAAGCCAAGCAATTCAAAAAGATGTCAATTCTTCGAAAGAAGAAAAGAGCACATCTTCAACGAAAGTTGAAAAAATTATCTCTAGGAAACCAGAAGCTAGTTCTAACAAAGTTCCATCCGGAATAAAAGTTTTTCATTTTTTCAGGTTGGAAAGCAAAATTCAAAGGAAGAAGAATATCTTGCATTTACAAGATATGTCTACAACCTCCATGAAGAAAGTGGAGAAACATTTGGAGTTCTAGGGACAACTAGTTTGTTTCCAAGAATTTCAATATTTCCAAGTGGATCACCGAGCTTTACAGCTCAATTATTTGAATTTGGATACCTAGACAGAGTTTACTTAAAACCAGATTTACAGGATTTATCCAAACTACCAGAACAACTGAAAAATTTAGTAAAAAACTATGTGCAAAGTGACGGAGTCTATTGCAGATTCTTTAGTATTGCAATGGAAAGCAAGGACTTACAATCATATTTTCCAACGATTAATTATATAACGGTGGAAAAATTAAAAGACATCAACATGAAGGCAACTGGGGTTGACAAAAAACTTCCCCACTTGAATAAAAAATGGATACAAACAAAACAATCTTTAAAAATAAAAACATTATATTTTATTCTTAAACGTTTTTACAACGAAGATTATAAAATCCTAGACCATGATCATAATTGGGTCTTGCTGACTAAAGGCAAAACCAAATTAACAATACTGAAGGAGAAGATCCTTGACATTGAGGTTCACAGACTGGAAGCCACGGAGGAAACATGGAAGCTTGCTTACAAGTTTCTAGATCATAAACATTCAGTACATGAAAATGAATTTGAATAACATTCCAGTAGAGAACAGACAGCTGTAAGTACAATAATGTAGATCGTCAGAAGAAGACAAAACAAAAGACGTACGCACTTACGTCATGAAGAAAGAGACGGAAGAAACGAATCTTATCTCTTCTCAAATCTATCTGTTTAGTCAAAACGAGATATCAAATCTTGCCGGCCATCAGCATTTCGTGATTGAAGGACGAAAGAATAATTATAAAAGTTTTCAGGGTAGTCCCTGCAAAACAAAAAATATAATAATTAGTCCCTCCTTACATCTATAAAAGGAGATGAAAAACACACTAGAGAGGCAGACTACATTTTCCCTATAATCTTCCGAATAGAGAAAAATATTAGGTACCTCTAGAAAGGAGTAAAAATTTCTCCAGTCAGAGAAAGGTATTTTCTTTTATAGGTTAGATATGTAAAAATATGTATGGTTTGTAAGTAAAGATAATATTATGAAATAAAAAGTTTGATTTGTACACCTCTCTTCTCCAAATTTCCAGAATAGTTTTAAGTAAAGGTTGCGATCTTCCGCCTGAAGGAGAAACAGTAGAAAAATAGCCAGTAGACTGCGGTCGTAGAGGTGAAAAAAAATTGTTCATAGTCTGAAAAGGGAACTGATGCGGTGGTGATAGGAGTTGTTCAGTGAAAGAAAGAGAGATATACATTAAAACTTTGTATTTCATAATTATTATCTTTAAAAACAAATTATATTCATATTTTTATCTTATCTTTAAACTTAAAAGAAGTACTTAGTACCTATAGGGAATTAAAACAATCATGTAGACACATATGTTTAAAAAATGAAACATATTCAATACCACTTACATTTAGTAAGAAGAAGAGCATGGAAACATCGCCAAGCTCTATATAACTTGGATAAATCCATACAGGATTTAGAAAAAGCTTATTTATCTGTAAGCAATAGATCTATAAGATTAATTTTATCTATCCATGGATAAAAATGATCAGAATACAAAAATAAATTTTATATATATATATATATATATATATAATGCAAGTAGTTCTTAACATATATTAGGGAAATATAAAGCATGTGTTTTGCGCTTAATTATGTATAGATGTATTTTTATTTATAATTTAATTATAGGTAAGTGTATTTTTAATTGAAGGGCGTATGCAACTCATGTCTCTGTCTAGACCAAATTTCTCTAAGTGCATGCAACTGAAGTACTGATATTTCTTTCTTTCAAAAAAAATAAATTACATATTAATTGCAAAATTAGGTGAGATGTCTATTTCAAATTTTGTTAGCCAACCAAAGATGTACTATTGTTTTCAATTCCTATGAATCTTCGATCTTAATATAAACTAGGGAAGTAGCGCTTAATTTTTATTTTTTGTATACAAATGCTTTTGTTTATATGCTTTGATGATTCAATTACTTGTGTCATTTCAAAATAAGATCTACTCAAAAAAAAAAAAATCTTATATTTTTATAAAAAGTAATTTTCTATTTTGCTTATCTTATGTAACAAGGCATAATTTAATGTATCACATTCGATTAATATGTAAATATAATGTACATAGGTATCCTATGATCTCTAAATCTTGTAAAACTGCATGCTGTCTCAATAGGTCCAACAAGTATTCATAAAAGAAGGAAATGTGAGACTGAGGATGAAATTGATTTCATTTAAGAAACAACTTCTTTCTACTCTAAACTCCTAGTATATACTAATACTTGTTTTGATTGAGTTTTTAAAAAATGTATTCAAAATTAATAAGTAGTACTAAAGTGGAAAAGAAGGGGGAAAAAAACATAAAATAAGTAAGAAAGAGAGTAAAAAAACCCAAAATGTTGTGACTTGTGAAAAATATTATCAAGTATATAGTCTTGAGAAAAAAAAAAAGGAAATTTTAGTTGTTGAAAAAAAGTGTTTTTTATGTAGTGCTTTGAATATAATTAGAGTTTGATCGAGTCATACAATGTTCTCAAGTTATTGTGTAAAGGTTAAGATCAAGTACTATATTGGAGAATTAATGAAGATTTTATTGAAGAGAACTTGGATGTTTATAAAGAAAATAATATATTTATATCTTAATTTAAATTGAATTTCTTATCAAGTTTCAATGAATTTTGAAGTAAGAAGACAAAAAGATTTCAACTCTCACCCCTCCTGGGTAAAACATTACATTGATATTATTGTCTTGAATGTTATTCACACATATTAAGATAATTCTTTTTAGTGGATAATTATCATTGTGAGTAATGTTTTATGAGAGTTAAACTACCAACAAAGAAAATAAATGTAATAGGTGTTTTGTTGATAGAGTAATAAAGATTTTCTTGAAAAAGTCAGTTATAATTAGGAAGAATACGGTACTAAAATGTCTATTTAATAGTTATAGAATTGTTACCTAAACCTGCTTTATTTTTTATTAGAGAATTGTAACCTAAAAGATACTAGTGATTTTCTTACTCTTTTAAGCAAATAGTTTTCAACAAAAAGATTTCATTTGTTAATTGCATTCTTTCTTTTTAAGAACATTGTATTTATACAAAAATATCCACGCCTAAGACCCAACAAAATCAGTATATTTTTTTTTTCATGCATACTATATTTGGATTCGATGTCCAAATCACCCCCTTTGAGATTCATATTACCAAAAAATTGTTATTAGAGCTCATATATATCCTTCATTACAATAGTGACAAGTATTAATTGTAAAGTTTGTTACTTCTTCTATATCATAATAGTTGATTACTATACTAAAAATGATTGTCCCATATTAGTTGATCACTTTACTAAATCAAAAAAATATTAATTGATTTTTTTCCCATATTACTCTTTCAATTAATTCTTTGCGAAAATATTCACACTTATTGCTACTAAATAATTGCATGTAGTAGTAGTGTATACAAAATTAATACTCCAATTAGACTTATTATAATCAAGAAAATCAAACCTTTTTTTGCATTATTATTTTGAGCATTTCTCCCCTTAAATTCAAGCATATGGTCCAAAAACAAGATTCTCAACAGTGTCATGTAACAAACTTGTACAGCAAATTGGACCAACCTATTATAACTAACTTTTACAAAGCAACATTGAAAACAAATAACTGTGTAAGCAACATTAAATTGAAAAGTTTTTTTTTCTGTTTTTTGCTCTGTATCTGGACGACACCAATTTGATCTCTTGATCAATCATTCATGAAAACTCGGTATCTGAATATTCACCATATATAGACTGAACGCAACGCCTCCATAGATTATTTTCGCGGGCCAAAAGCAAATTTAATGTCGAAAATGCTAGCAAAACTAATAGTAAGGAAGCAATGGACTTTGGTTGCCAAAACCAACTTCACCTATCGAGCATCGTTGGATGTAAAAGAATCCGCAAATCCAGTTGGCTTAGCAGGAATACTTCCTCTGCTATCTTGACTAGTACTGGTGAAGTCTCCAGTGTCTTCGTCCTGCCAGTCCTTCAACATTTCTGGAAGAGGTAGACTGTAGTCAATTCCTGAATATTCATCCGACTCTTCTATGGGTTTCCAAGACTCAACTAGTTGGCCAAGCACATTCACAACGTGTGACATGTCAGGCCTGTGATTGGGGTCTCTCGCAGTGCAATGTCCAGCTAATTCAGCCATAGTGCAAATGCTCTTTTGGATATCTTCCTTCACGTCAAGAGCTGGATCAACGGAAGCAAGGAGGTTTTCTTTATTCGATTTTATCTGCCAGAACCACTCAACTAGATATCGAGTTTCCTCGGATCGATGCTCATCAAGGGCAGTTAGTCCAGTCACAAGTTCCATCAACACCACCCCAAAGCTGAAGACATCTATTTTAGTTGTGACTTTTCCGGTCACTGGCAGGTAAAATGTGAGTTAGGATATATGAAAGGTGACTAGGTAATTCGTCAACAAGACAGAGAACTAAAATATACGGGTAACATAAAGATTAAGTAAGCAATAGTTTCTACACCAAAATTAACAGGTATGTCATGCTTGTTGAACAGCATTTACGCAAACATTTTTCAGTACCATGCCTCAAGAGAAAAGTATCATTAAAGGGATAGAGTTTCTGTTTCTCTATGTGGAGTCAAGATGATAACTATGCTCTGAATGATCATATGGAGAGAGGATGTGAAACCTTCTACTTGAATTGTTTAACAAAGATAGTGAACAGAATGAGAGTATCACTGAATGATGCGAGATTGATACATCAATGTCTGAGGTATATCAATTTAGTAGGCACACCGACAACATAAAGGAACAACGTAAATGCTCCATTAGTTACTCTGTTCTATTTTGGCTGGAGAAGGAAGGGCTTGGAAGGTCAGAAGCGTGATTCAGCACAGTCTGGATTCTCATCATAGAACTGATGCATTTCTTAAAATAGAGGGACTAAAAGAGTATTGGTTTCGTTCAGGTAGAGATGTGTTCATGTAACAGCTTACCCGAGAGTAAAAATACAACTGATGCTTAAATGATAATACTTACCAGAACAGTCAAAATGAGTGTCTAAGAAAGATACCAATGGAAAAAAATGCACACATACCAGCATACTCGGGAGCAAGGTATCCAAATGTTCCTGCAAGCCTTGTTGCAACAGACCTTTCTTTGTCGGGAGCGAGTTTCACTAATCCAAAATCTGAAACTTTTGCTCTAAAACCATCATCTAGAAGAATGTTTGATGATTTGAGATCGCGATGTATGAAGCTTTGGTGTGCCAGATTATGAAGGTACTCCATCCCTCGAGCGACATCTAGAGCAATATTGAGTCTCTTTGTCCATGATAAAGGCTCTAAGTTCAGGATCTTCCAACGGAAAAGATGTCTACTCAAAGCGCCCTTTGACATATATTCATATACCAAAAGCCTCTCATTTCCTTCAATGGAATAACCCAAAAGTGAAACTAAATGGCGATGTCGAACCTTAGAAAGCACAGCTATTTCTGCTTGAAATTCATCCAATGCCTTGCTGTTGATAATGGCAGATTCCATTCTCTTCACTGCAATTTGAATTCCATCTTCAATTACGCCTTTGTAAACAACTCCAAAGCCACCACGACCAAGCTCATTCTCTGGTGCAAAATTATCGGTTACCCTCCGAAGGTCCTGGGTTGAAATGACAAGGTTTCCAATCTCAATCACTCGACTACCTTTTGTTCCACCACTAGTTGTAGTAGTTGTTGTAGTACCACTCTGTAAGCTGTACATCATGGGATCTTCTAAGACAGTGATCTTAACAATGTTATCTTGATCGAATGGCTCTTTGGGGTGGATAACAATAGTACCTGAATCCTTCTCTCGTTTTCTCTTGCTCTTGAAAAACAAAACAACGGCAAGAACAGTGAAGACGACAGAAGCTGCACTCACAACTACAATGATCATGGTCTTATCATGGCTCTCTGATGCGTTCTGCCCTTTGGTTCCACTGGGAGCCTTCAAGTCTGAACCTGAACTTTTCTCTGGGGAAGGCGGTGTATCTGATAACGTTGGCTGATTATCACCGGGAAACGGGCTTTTCGAAGGTAACTCCTTGCTTGATTTAGGACTGTGACTCAATGGAGGAAATGGGCTAATACTCAGAGGAGGAGCCGCCGCAGTTACATTAGCAACAAGATGAGCATTTCCGTCTGTAATGACTCTCACACTATCCCGGAATTTCGGTAATGGTGGATCAAAATTGTTCCCACTTAAGTCCAACAATCTCAAGGATCTGAGCTCCGTTAAGTTTGCAGGAACTCGACCGTGCAAACTATTTCTTTTTAAGTGAACTTCAAGCAGCAAATCCAAGTTTGCAAGTGAAGGGCTAAGCGTACCCGTAAGGTTCTTGTTCTGTAGATTAACAATCGTAATCTGGCCTTTAGGATTGCAACTGATTCCCAACCAAGGACCTGTACATGGATCATTGCCACTCCATTCAGGAGCAAGGTTGGCTGGATAATTCCAACCGCAAAGAAGATCTAAAAGTGCATTAACTTGAGGAGCACAAGGAACACCAGGAGTGGCCTGACAGAAAGAATTTGAGGAATATGTAGCATTCACAGCTCTAAACTTTGGGATAGGACCCATGAGCTTATTATTGTTCAAGTCTAACACACTCAAGTCTAGATTTGCCAAGCTTTGCGGAATCAAACCAACGAGTTGATTTCCGTTAAAATTCAGCTCCTTCAAGTCATTCAAATCACCAATTGTATCAGGAATTGGTCCACTAAAACTGTTGCCTTGAAGCCATAACAACATAAGCTGATCCATAGTACCAATTACGTCGATTGGACCCGTCATTCCAGGACTATCTTGATTATTCAACCACAAAATCCGAAGCATTGAATCACGAAAACTGCCTGGTATCTCACCAGTCAAACGGTTATACGACAGCTTCAACACACTTAAAGAAGGCAATTTTCCAAAAAAATCAGGTACAGGTCCAACTATATTGCATTGCACACAAGAAAAATTCGTCAACTGAGCTGAATCTTGCAACTCAATCGGAATAGACCATCCACTCTCATTAAACGGATTATAATCCAAAGCCAAAACTTGAACATCGCTAAGACCATTAAAGAAATCACCAGGAATCGTATCGAATTGATTGTTATCCAAGTATGCATATTTCAAATCAGATAATCCATTGAAAGTAGGTAATTTCCCACTAAAACCATTCCCCTGAAGGCCAAGATTTTGAAGCTTATCAAGTTGATTCAAGTTCTGAGGTAAAGGACCCTTTAAACCCAAACTCTGAACCTGAATTTGGGTAACTCTGTCACTAGAACAGAACACATGAGGCCATGCAGGAGGACCACAAGGATCATTCCCCTTGGAAGGCCATTTCAATAGTTCAGGATTCTCTAATCCATTTCTAAAATCACTCAAAATCTTGAAATCATTCAAATTTGTTACACCAGAAACAACATTTACAAGAAATACACCTAATGTACATAAGTATATAACACCTCTGAAATCACAATACTTATATACACACATGATGAAAATTCAAGATTATCATAAAATTACATGCTTTTTTCTCAAGAATTGTGAACCCCAAATGAACAAAGTACATAACAGTAACATATAATGATGCAAGTACATAATAACTATAAATTGTTGTAAAAATGGTACCTTTTTTTTTATAATGTGAGTGAATTTTGTAAGAAAGAAAGAAGAAAGAGAGATGAGTTCAGCAAAGAGTTGTGGTGCAGTGTGGATCAAACCCTAAAGACAAGTACAAATTCATGACACCTTTTTTCTCTATCTCCTTCTGTCCTTTGATTTTTCACAATTCTGTTTTTTCTTCTTTTACTTTTACTTCTTTTTTTTTTCTCTTTTTATAAGTAAATCTTTGTTTGGATTTGATTACTGCCTCCGTTCAACAATAATATTTGTCCAATTTAAATAATCAAGAGATAATGAATCTTTTGTGTTTGTATTACATTTGCTATTATATGCATTTATCATTTAACATATATTTTAAAGCATTAAATCTAATAAAGTCAAAGGATAATATAGTAATATTACCTCTATTATTTATTATTTTTTTCAAAAATGTGTCAAGTTAATAGTAGACAACTATTATTGGACAGAGGGAGTATATATTAATTAAATGGACAGTGAGATCTTCAGATTCTCATGTCTAAATTATTAACTATTTTAATTATACTAATTTCATTGACCAAAATAAAAAAAAATATGAATAATGTCTTCCTTGAGTCAATTTACGATTAAAATTAAATTCAAATTATTAGTTTGATTTTTTAATTGTTAAAATTAAATTAATTTTTTTATTTGTTTGATTTTTTCTAAAATTCAAATTATGATCAATAATGTCTTCTTTTTACTTTTAAATTTCTATTAATTTAAAGAATTATAAAAGAAGGATTTTTTTTTTGAAATAAACTTAAAAGTAAATAAAATAAACAAATCGAAACGTTGGGTTGTGCTAGTTTGGTTAGATTTTAATTATTAGTTTTATCTTTTTACATTACTATAATTATTCTCTTATAAAAAGGGGGTGGCATGATTTTTGGGATCAAATGAAGAAATGGCTGTGTCGGTGGTATTGTTTTGGACATTATGAGGAGTTATGATGAGTGCAACATTCGACCAAATTTGGCCTTCTTTTTTTGTTTTTATTACCTTTGCATGCGTATCAAAATTTGAGGTGTCAACAATTTCAAACCGGCAAGTCAGCCCACATGTTTCCTTTTGTCATTTTCTTCTCTGCGTAACATTATTGGCATTTATTAGTTTTTCATCGTCTCATAATTTGATTGATTTGAATTTTCGTCTCATGTCTAGAAGCATTTTTTTCCCCATATTCTAGACTAAAAATTGAGTAATCCAATTAAAAAAAGTGTCATCTATTATAGTTTTCACATAATCTACTTGAAATTTGAAAATCTATTGTGGCATTTTATTAATAGAGAGTGAAAAATGAGATATATGAAATTTATTAAATCGATTATTCAATGTATAATTAGTAAATTACTAATGTAATTAAAGGACCATCTAAGATGACAAAAGGTACGGTTAACAATCAATGCACACAAATTTAATTTTTAAATGTTTAGAGAAAGTTAAATACACAATTTTGTTTAATTAGCAAGAAAGACATTTTTCATAGTTACGACCTCTATTGAGGAAATCTTTTTATCCAACTATAGTTTCTTTAGGCTATTTTAAAAAGTATATTATCCTTTGAATATGAAATAACAATACAATTTTAATCTAAATCATACTAATTAAATGGAAGGACGATTAATAAAACTGAAAATTTATGAATACATAAAGTAAAGATAATAATACAATTGAGTTCGAGGGTAAAATTATTTTTGTGTGATCTATAGGTTATAAATTTGAGTTGTTGAAGCAGCCACTAATACAAGCATCATGTCAGACTGAGACTGTCTACGTCATACCTCTTGAGTGCAACATACGTGATGTTTTTTGCACCGAACTGTCTTTTTTATAATTGGGTCCAAACATCATCTTTTAAAAGCATATATCTTGAACATATCTTTCTTCTTGTAAGGCAGAGAGAAATAAATAAATAAGAAATAAAATAATTAAATCTCAGTTAGTCACTAACCTTTTGTTACTGAATCTAATCATCTTAAAAATGCATATTTTGATCAATTTAAGATGAAAAATATGGTTGTTTTCTCAACAAAAACAACACTTTCAAACATTGAAATCAAAATATGACTTTCACATTAAATTCTGGATTAATGAATCTAGTCAAAGAGAAAGGTGATGCAATCAGATGGAATATGTGTGTAACTGGTTCAATTTAGACAATATTTCTTTAGTACCGTTATATATTACATTTTGAATTTATAATTTAAAAATATAAGGGAGTATTCAATGATTAAAACTTTTAAAAAGCGAAACACACATAAAGTATAAATTGATGAATATAGCCTTTGGAAAAGAGAGTGGGGAAATAATTAATGTTGTAGTATGTAGGTTGGACCATTTGTATTAAAATATAAGTCCATCCATCACGGCTACTTCACGCCTCCTTAACAACTTAATTCAATCCACATTAAATAAACCTTTTTTCTAGTTTAATTTTGTTGTGACCTCCATGTCAAGTATTACTTTCTTCATTTTAATTTATTTTATTTGAATACTTTTAGTTTGAAAGTAATCTTTTTATAAAAAAATTAGATATTAAAGTAAAGATAAATAGAATGTCAAAAAAAAAATATTAGATAGTGTATAACAATGCCCCTTTCTTCGAAGGTAATATTTCGAAGGGAAAAAAGTTGTCTTCTCGTGATAATATTTAACAGACACACTACAATTTTTTAATACAACAATTGTATATCAATTTATCATGATACTAAATTAGTAAGTTTAATTTATATATAATGCAAGGAGTAGGGAAATATAAAGCATGTATTTTGCGCTTAATTATATGTAGATGTATTTTTATTTATAATTTAATTATAGTTAAGTGATCAATATGTATAAATTAGCAACTCATGTCTCTGTCTAGACCAAATTCCTCTACGTCTGCATGCAACTGAAGTACTGATATTTCTTTCTTTTTTAAAAAAATTACATATTAATTGCAAAATTAGGTGAAATGTCTTTTTCAAATTTTGTCAGCCAACTAAAGATGAACTGTTGTTTTCAATTCCTATGAATCTTCCATCTCTTGTCATCTATCACAAGCATCCCTTTTTCTCAATACAATTTAACATATTATTAAAGGGAAATTATTGTATTTAAAAATAATTTTTACATTTAATGTCTCCAGACCCCACTAATGGAATTACATTATTGTCGTCTCAGCATCCAACAGATCAGTTGGAAAATCCAGAGGCTTCAAGATTAAAAAGAGTGAGCAGCGAGTTGTTGGGACACAGTAAGTGTTTGAGCTCATGAGCAAAAACGAAACAAGATCCCAACTAAGCATCTTTAAGAAATGGTACAACCTCTTTTTGATATTTTTTGATAGCTTCGATTACCTTGGTTGGAAATGATTCATCTTCAGGATAATAAGCAATAGGATCAGATAATAGAGGCACTGAAACATTGAGCACACCTTCAAGAGTCGCGTGCAGACAATAGGCTGAATATGTGACATGGTATCCACCTTCTTGGACTATCAAGAGCCGTCCATTGCTATACTTGTTTGCCATGCCACGAATTGTCCGCCCAATCTCTCTGTAACCTTCCATTGTCAAGCATTGTCTTCCATTTGGATCAAACTGAAACGTAAGCCGATTGAAAGAAGTTTCTTTAGTGAGCAGAATACAATAGCTCTATGAACTAAACAATGATGATACAATATTAGTTAAGAATATGTTTTAGACATTGAACATGATTAGGATGTTTAGACACTGACAAACTGAATTGACAGAACATCTAAAAGTAATTATAAGAAGAAAATTTGACTCAAACAAAGTTAACTTGTCAAAATGAGAGTTGAAACAGCCAAACTGCAGATCTAAGCATCGCATAGAATGCTTCTGTAACTGAAGTGAAGGACCTGCCAACCAGCACCTCTCAAACTTCTGAGGAAGTACAGACAAGCATTAGTAGGAGGTAATAAATGCACACAAGTCCCTGAGTTCAGCTTATTTTTTTCAGCTTAACTTTAATATTTACTATGGGTCAACCGCAATCCCAATTGAAAGAACCTTTAACTAATTGTCCTTGTTCAAAGAAACTTAGGAAATCACGACTAGTAGAACGGCTAGCAATACACACGAGTTTTCAGGTACGGTTTTCTCTAATAACATAACTTAGAAGCCTAAACTTCCAAGAAGCTCATTGGTTTAAGATATCTTCAACCTGTGGCCTACAGGTTCAACCATTTATACCAAGCAGGAAGTTTTGCATAAGATACAACAATTGTTGATGGTGCTACTGGAGATATAGATCAAACAACTGCAGATCTAGACTATGCAACATAGGAACATGATAGCATTATCCAATTGACAACAAACGCAACGTCCAAGCAATTATCTGTAAATTACAGAAGTTGACTGTGTGGGTTAAAGACCACTCACCAACTAATAAGTTTGGATATGCATTTTTCACATTTAAAAGATGATATTGCACTGATTAATAAACTCGACTCCACAAATACCTTTCAACTTCATCAAAAAATTAAAAATTCTGAACTGCAATAAGATAATGCTCTTACAGCACTTGAGTCCTGCCCAACAACCAAAACCATCATATCAGGCTCAAATTTCTCGATAGCAGGAACAACTAAATGCTGCATGGCATAACCATACCCTTTGTCCCCAGTTCCATTTGGCAACGGTATATTCAGGTTATACCCAAAACCTTCACCTTCACCAAGCTCCTCTACAGTTCCACCCTGTGGATGAGAGGGGCCCCAAGAACCATGATTCATATGAAGGGAGATAGTAAGGACCTTATCAGAATGATAAAACCCTTCTGCTGTTCCATTCCCGTAATGAACATCGATGTCAAGGACAACAACCTTCCTACAGCCACCATCTAATGCCAGTTGTACAGCTAGACCCGCATTGTTAAGGAAGCAATACCCATCACCTTGAGTAGGTTGCGCATGATGACCAGGTGGCCTGACCAATGCATACGCGATTTTCCCATGTCCATCAATTATATGCTTCATAGCTGATAATGTACTACCAGCAGCAAGAAGTGCAGCGTCCCATGACCCAGGATTTAAGAATGTCCCTCCACATAATTCTTTTCCGCCATTTCTATCAGCTTCGATTAGTTCATTTACATATTCTGACAAATAAAAAATGAAAAAGCTAAGAGGCTTAAACTTGAAATAAGAATAGATTTCAGAATAGGGTTGGATTTATAACCAAAGCCAACTCATGATAGAATAATTATTAGTGTTTCTTCTCAAGATGTTCGTCATTATTTGTGATTGATTGGGTAGGATGGAAAGAAACGGTAAGTAAGGATTTCACAATTTAAACTAAGCATGCATTATTTTACTTTCTTTCTATACCTTCAAACCAATTATCCCCTTTCTTTCATTCAATTCCTTCAAGAAAATCAACTCCCATTTTTCTCATGTTCTTTCAAACTAATCAACCCCTTCCTTTCTTCCCTTCAATATAATCAACACCTTTTTTCCTATTGCTCCTTCAAACCAATCAATCCATTAAGCCTTCCTTCTCGATAATTTCATTCCTTTTAACTACATTGATTGTGCTATCCATGCTTTGGAAGCTCAGAATAAATTCATATGACTTCCATGTCATAATTAAGTTCATTTTCAAACAATTTGGGCATGGAAGTATACAATACTAGCTTCTTTTTATTCTGGTAATTAACTTAATGATCTTTGATCAATCTTTCGGCTTTAAGAATTATCACACTTCCTCAATTTCCTGAAGGACATTTTTCTTCACAACCCGGAATTCTTAAAGTAGAAATGCCTAAAAGTTTAATCTTTACCAAAAAGATTGTGCCTTTCACTTCTCAATAGTCTAACAAATTAACTTGGGTCTTCATAGATGCTGATTTTAACCTTCAGAAACAAAAAAAAAATCCTAATTTTTAACATTAAACCTAATCTTTTAATGCTGCCTAACAAAAACTTACGATTTCATTCCAAAAATTAGTAGTTACTAGTAACAGCAAAGACAGATAGAAATTAAACTCAATTAAAGAACAGAGAATAAAAAAAAGAGAATCTTGAAAGGAAATTCAAGATGGGCACCTTGGGTGTGGAAAGATGACAATTCAGAGATGTGAGCAGGGCGGCCATGGTGCCAAGAAATGAAAGGTGAAATAGGACCCCTTTTGAGAATGGATAACATGTTTTTTACCCTGTCTGAATTTTCTGGGTGTTTTTCCAAGACATCAAGAAAACCAGGGTCCATTCCTGTGTCAAAAACACCTCTTCCTGTGTCATGTTTTAGCATACCCTCGTCCCAGAATACATGAATAAGGTTGTCTGATAGTAGAGATTGTGATGCTGAAGAAGCCATGGGAGAATTGAGGTCACTTTGTTTTGATACTGCTGACTCTTTTTTACTCCAAATACTTCTTCCTCCTCCGCATATCAAGTGAATTGAAAATAACATAAATCATAGTTTATTTTTTTACTTAATTAAGAACTTTAATAAATATAAAAAATAATTAATAATTATTTTGACAATCAGCTAAATTATAAAGTGGTACGTAATATTTATTTTTTTTACTTATAAATGACATTACATAATAACTAATTAATAGAAAACATATGAAATGATTTTTTTTTTCATTAAGCACATGTTTTCATTATTTAAAAGAAATTGTTGAAGATTTTATATAGAGGACTATTTTATTGATAATGATTTTTCGGTGAGGTTTCAATAAAGATGACATGATTTTTCTTTAATTTTTTTATTTTGTTCCTTTATGTTTTATAAGATTTTTCGATAATTTTTTTCATAGTGAAAGGTGGATAGGTGGTAAGGATTGATGGTGAGGTAAAAAAAGCAAAAGAGAAGAAAGTTCCGCACGCTTCAAGAATGAGTGAAGCATACACAATGTAACAAATCAGTAAAAAATGTCAAATAGATATAATAAATCCCTATTTAAAGTGTGTCTATGAATTTCGCCTATTTTTATTATGTATTAACTTAATATAAATACTCAAATGTGAATAAGTTTGTTATTTTAAAAAGTATTTCCTAACAAATAAAAAAAAATCCTTACAACTTGTGGTAAATGATGACAAAATGATCTTTAATGTATAATGTATACAGTGAAATGTCTATCCATTTACTCATATATTGTCACAATTCAAGCAGAGTGAATACAATTGCTCATACATGTAGAGCCCATTTGGATTGGCTTAAAAATTGATCAAATTTACTTTTAAGTCGGTTTTTGATTTCTGAAAATGTTTGACAAATATAAAAAATAACTTAAAAAAGTCAAAAATGACTTAAAATAAGTTACGAAGTGTTTGGCAAGGTAAAAATGACTTAAAATAAGTTAGAAACCAAAAGTAGGTCTCCCCCTACTTTTTATTTTTTGATTTAAAAATCATCTTAGTTTGACTTTTTATTTTTGACTTAAAAACTACCTTTTTTAAGCCAATCCAAACAGGCTCATAGTGTTATAAGCTAGCTAGTTAAATCTAACGGAAATTATCACCAATCATTAAATTTACCATTTACTCCATAATTAAGATACATTAATCCACCTTTTACATACGTAAAGGATCATTTCCAGTAAAGGAATACATCAACTCAGGGATCAAAATATACCAACCTCTACACATTGGGATCATTTTGATAAAAATGGACCAACCTCTACACATTGGGATCGTTTGGTAGGCCGCATTAAAATAAATAGTTCATATATTATGTATGATATTATTTAGTACTATATTTGGTAGGAATTTGTGTTTATGTATAATTAATCCATGTGGATTAATTGTGCCTCCTACATGGTATTATAGGATGTATTACTAATAACTTTCATTTGGAGGTATTAATAATACATAAGATATAATACCATGGGATAAGTATATGTAAAGACAAGAATATCCTTCAAATCAGTTTCATTATTTTGTTTATTTTCTTGATTTTATATTTTATATTTGTACTAGTAAATTTATTTAAATAAATTAGCTTACAAATTATTTAGAGAGAGTTGTTTGTTGCTAAATAAATCCAATACAAATTAATACAATATTTGAAATGTGAGTTGTTTAACATTAAATAATTAAAAAGGCAAGTATATCCCCACATAACGTTTGTGATCTTAATTTAATATATAATTTGTTGATATTGTTAACTTATAATGGTTTGTATATATAATGACAAACTACCTTGTGTCACAGAAAAATCAAGACTAGTGTATCTGTGTTAGATACACAAAATCCTAAAGATTGATGCATCAAGAATCAAATCAGCAGCCATCAATTAAGGAGAAGTTTGATTTACTCAAATCAATCTAACCAAAGGTTTGATTCATTCAAATCAATCTGAACTCAAGGAATCAAATCAAATCTTGCAAGTTAACCATGCCTTTCAAAGAAGATCTGTCATTACTGGAACTCAATCAAAGAAGATATATACTAAATCAAGCACGAGAATCAAAAAGGAAGAACTCCAAAGAAGGAAGAGAATCAAAATTACAAGAAGATCTCCAAAGAAGGAAAATCGGCAAAGAATCAAAATCACACAAATATCTTCAAGAGAAGGAACAGAATCAAGATTATAAGATCTCCAAATAAGGAAAATCAGCAAAGTATCAATATCACATAAATATCTTCAAGAGAAGGAAGATAATCAAGATCACAAGAAGATCTCCAAAGAAGGAAGGAATCCGCTAGTTTATGCACATATATAATATGGACATAAATCAGCCAGCCGAAATCAAGGACTCAACTGGGATCCTTGATTTGAAATACCCTTGGGTTATTCCTTAACAAGAGCAATCCTCAAACACTATATAATCCTCTCCTAGCCTTAGTTATGAAGTACTCACTTCACTTGAACTTATATTGTAATCTTCTTTTATCTTTCATAAAACTTTTGTACACACTTGAGTGAACAATTGAAAAGAAAAGAGAAAGAAAGATCTGAGTGTAGGTTATATAAGTAGAGGTTGTGTTGAAGAAGAATATCTGATTTGCATATCAGACATGGCTCACAATTGTAACATCATGTAACACCCACGTTCTCAACAAGTTCTTAAGGAAACCTTTGTAACCCAAGGGGACTGGAAGTAGGCACTACATTGGTGTTCCTAACCAGTATAAAACTCTCTGTGTCATTTACTTACTGTTTTTAGTATCTTTGTATATCCGTTTTACTAACGTGCAGGTGAGTCGACTGACCAGTGCAGGGAGTCGACTAAGGAAATTTTAATTCACCCCCCTCTTGACTTTCATATATATATATATATATATTTGAGTGGTTTTCTAATTATTTGTATTTTGAACAATTTATAAAATTATATACATATTAAAACTATAACTTGCAATTTTTATGCGTAAATGTAGATGGTTTATTCAATTTTACTATTATTTACCGTCTTTTCAATTTTAAAAGTTGATAGTTTATATTTTTTTTAAATTGAAAATTGACATTTTGTAAGTGATCAATTTAGTAAGATGACAATAGGCTATAAAAAAAAATATATTTTCCGGCAATTATATACCTTAACCTAATTACATAATAATTCAAGGGTATAATTGGAAATTTATTTTTTATAAAGTTTTAATTCAAACACAAAATAAGATGAGAAACAATGAATCAAACACTTGGTAAAAATAAACCATACATTACTAATTCCTACACTATTGATCCCTACATTATTAATTCCAGCATTACTAATTCCTATATTATTAATCTTTGTACAAACGGACCCTAAGACCTTGATAATTATCTTTATACATTAAGGACCATTTTAATAAAAATGGACCATCCTATACGTAGGTGATTAAGAGGACCCTTTAGATAATAGAATGGATCACAAATAGAGAATCTTGTTGGGCCACGTGAAACATTAATTAAAGTGATCAGTGTTGGGCCAACACCGGCGCCAAACTGGGGCAGGGCTTTTCCAGAGCTCATCTGCATAAATTTGTTACGTTGTTCATACTTTACTTATTTCTTTTTTTATTTGAATTTATTTGTCTGATTTCGATTTAACATGAAATTTTTAAAAATAAATTTTGATTTTAAACATGTTATCTAGAAGATGAAATTAAAAAGTTATAAAAAAAAAAGGAAAAATCTATTCTTTTTTAAAATATACTAAATACATTTTTCCTTTTTACAATTCTTTAATTCTTAACTTTCTACGTGAAATATTTAAGACTACGAGATTTTAAAGCTTGTTGGAATGAACTTTTGACTTACAAGCTATAAGTGAATTTAAAACTAAGCGCTTATAAATACATTTTTTTGAGTTATTCAAACACTTTAAAAGTGCTTAAAAATGAATTTAGCTTAAAAACACTTGAAATAAGCTAATTCAAATAGACTTTAAAAGTCATGTTGGTACATCGGATATATCGATAGTTTAGGTTTTCTTTTTTAGAAAAATTATTTTTTATTTTTTAAACTCCCATGACAAATCAAAATTAAATAAATAAATTGAACAACGTGTACATAATAGAATAGGTAACTAGCATCCAAACATGATACCACTATATAATGTAACAGTAAAAAATATTAATGCTACCAAAACACTACTACATATTTTTTCATTCAAGTTTTATTACTGATTGTGATTGCAGCACGCCAGGCTACCCACTCTCTCTATATAATGTAACAGTAAAAAATATGAATGCTAGTATGCTACCAAAACACTACTACATATTTTCTCAGTCAAGTTTTATTACTGATTGTGATTGCAGCACGCCAGGCTACCCACTCTCTCACGTGGTATATTAGCGAATTCATATATAGAAGAATCAGCGGAGAGTTGGAGAACCACGTCAGCAGTATACGACAAGGAAGATTTTCAGTGTACAGTGTGAGTATGTAATTTATAATCAAGAAAATTAGCAGTGGCCGAGTTATCTCTGAGTTTTTCAAAAACAAGAACAAGTGCAGAGAGCAGAGAGGAGGGAGGGAGGAAGAAGCAATGGCGGAGTCTCAGTTGGTTCACCCTCCTTTATTCACATATATCTCTATGCTCACTCTTCTCACTTTAGTACCCCCTTTTGTTATTCTTATGTAAGTTCATCCTCTTCACTTCAAAATCTATCAATTTCACGTATCTTAGAATTGTCTCTATGTTTCAAGATTGGACCTTTTGTTTTTCTTTCGTGGGTTTTTATCACGATTGATTCTTTTGTACTACTTTCTATTGGACTTTTCATTTCTTTTGTGGGTTTTTATCAAGATTGCTTCTTTGTGTACTTTTTCTATGATTTGGGTGAAAGGAAAAAAATAAAGAACAAGGAAAATTTCATTAGTAGGGCTAGAGATTTTTCTTACAAGGTAAAAAAGGTAGCTTCTTTTAAGGATGGAGGTGTTCAAACCACTGTACATGCACCTCAAGTGTTTTTGCCTCTATTGTAATTTGAACCCTTGTTACCATGGTTATTGTCCACTTTGGACTTTGCATGCTCCTTGAGAAAATTAATATGAATAATGTGTAGTGTTGTAGGTTGAGAAATGATTTGGGAAACAAGTAATTAATGTTGATGGCAAAATAGGAAAAAAGTTTGTCTTTTCTTGATATGTTAAAAGTGACAAAGTAAAAGTGGAAATCTATAGTGAATACAGGGAGGGAGTAGTTTCTTGTGTATAATTCAATGCTTTCTTTCCGGAGACTGTTGTTAGTTTGACTACATAGACAAAAGAGAGTAATAATGAAACTGGGAAGTGAGAAAGATTCCAGTTTTAAAACAAAAGTTATACATTACGTCATGTGAAAGGAGTAAAATTGGTGCAGAAAGAAGGGTTGATAAATGGGTCTAAACGATGTGAAGTCTGTTAATGTTTGACTGTGCTGATTTAGCTTATTACTTGCTCATTTTGCTGTGTTACATGCAGGTGGTATACAAATGTTCATGCTGATGGATCTGTATTGCAAACATTTAACTATCTAAAGGAGAATGGCCTGCAAGGACTAATTGACATTTGGCCAAGACCCACTGCAATTGCGGGAAAAATAATAATTTGCTATGCTCTATTTGAGGCAACACTTCAGCTTTTGTTGCCTGGTAAAAGGGTTGAAGGACCGATATCTCCAACTGGACACAGGCCTGTCTATAAGGTAATTGATGATAATTCTTCAGGAAATTTTCCCTGTGGTCTGTTTTATAATGTGAATTCTTGAATTGCAAATGTTACTGTGGCTAGTTTATTTCACTACTATTTGTTTTTGTGACATGGTAAAAGACTTTTCTGCAATTATTTTACAGTTAATACACTTCTAATTTTGAAATTATATGTTTTGTCTTATGGCAGGCAAATGGGATGGCAGCATATACAGTGACACTAATTACCTATCTCAGCCTTTGGTGGTAAGAAGTTCCATTCACATACTGTTGACATTTTACTTGCTCTAGAATTCTGATAATTTGACTCTATAGAGTGCTATTTTGGTAAATCATACTGGTTTTCTTGGGGAATAGCAGCTTTGCATGGGAAAGTATTATGACTTCCTTTTTGATAATTATGGAAGCTAGCACAGTAGCACATAATAAATTTGGGTATTGTCCCAACTTATTAGTTTGTTTAGTTAAAAACTTAAAATATCAATTTCGAGTATATTTGCTGCACTATGCAACTTCACTATAATTGGGTGTCTGATTAATGTGAAGCTTCTCCTTTCTCTCTGTCCTCCCATTTTATGAAGCTGATCATTATAATTTTGTCAGGAAAATGTTTATATTCTTGTGTGGTATTCATGATACTACTTGTTTGATTGTGCATGATTCACTGCCGTCTTGAATATTAGTTGTTCCAGCTGTGCTTCTCAAGTAATTTAGTCTAGAAAATTAATCACCTTCTGGTCCTTATTTGTACTTTTCCCTCTGTCAGGTTTGGAATATTCAATCCTACAATCGTGTATGACCATCTGGGAGAGATTCTCTCTACACTAAATTTTGGAAGCTTAATCTTCTGTCTCTTTTTATACATAAAAGTAAGCATACAAAAGAATCCTCAGTGATAATGTGTTTTTCTATATACATATTACCTCTCTGATACATGATGTTGACATTTACAAGGGTCATGTTGCACCATCTTCCACTGATCACGGTTCATCAGGGAACATAATAGTTGACTACTATTGGGTAAGCATCTTCGCAATACACATGAAGACTACTTCTTGCCTTCCTTTGATTAGTCAAACAACCTGGTGTCGAAAGTATGCATGAGTTACTTTGCTGTCTTGTCTACTTTATTCTACCTTTTTTTTTCTCTCAATGAAAAATGAAATTGGTGATACTAGAAAGGCCTGATTTGAATCTTGTACTTGCATTTTGCAATATCCTTTTTAAGTCATCTCATATATCTTAACCTAGGGATTTACTTCTTTTACTCTTTTAGGGGATGGAGTTATATCCTCGCATTGGCAAACACTTTGATATCAAGGTCTTCACAAACTGCAGATTTGGCATGATATCTTGGGGACTCCTCCCTATTACCTACTGTATAAAGCAGGTAAATGCTCTAAGGAAGTGCTCAAAAGTGAGAATGAAGGTTCCTACATTTTGCAGTTCTAGAGCTTCAAATTTCGTTATTGTTGCTAGCCCTCTTGTCACTGTTGATGGATAGTAATTTGGTTTCTTTAGTCAGGCAATCAAAAAATAACAAATTTTGTTTGTTTTCTGTTATTTGACTTTGAAATGCTGTAGGCCCCAAGATGAATTCTTTTTATGCTTCTGTACTAGCACCATCCAGGAGAAAGGGAGGGGCATTATTTAAATTACTTTCTTGTTTATATTCTGGAAGTCCCATAGCTCAGCAGTCTTAACTTTTGTTCTTGTTCTTTCATCTTAGGAGCCCCAAACAGTATTCGGTTACTGTCAATATAAGGACCTGTTGATTAACATTCAATTCCAACTTTTGGAGTTTGAAAGTTCACAGCATTTTTAATGTATGCTTTTCAATTTGGCAGTATGAAGAATATGGAAGTCTCTCTGATTCCATGCTTATACATACCATAATAACGTTGGTGTATGTTACAAAATTCTTTTGGTGGGAAGCAGGTTACTGGAACACCATGGATATTGCTCATGACAGAGGTTTGTACATGCTTTGTATTTGTTTTTCGTTTTTCATGCCTTACCTTAGCTCTCCTGTGCTATGTAGGTTTCCTATTTCCCTACCATGAACGCAAGATATAATGTTTTCTGTATCTTGATGTTGTTTTGGCAGCCGGTTTTTACATATGCTGGGGTTGCTTGGTATTTCTTCCATGTATGTACACTTCTCCTGGCATGTACCTTGTCAAACATCCTGTAAATCTTGGACCTCAGGTACTTTTGACTCCCCAAAGAATCTGCCATATGTTATTTAGATGCTAGTTCACTGTCCACTGGATGTTACTTCTGATCCATTTGTACCTAAGGTTTTGACTTATTATCTTTCTATACCAAGATTATCATTCGTGAGAACAGTTTTCAGTGAACAATCTGTTGCTCTTTTTCATCCACTGGATACTGGTTATAGATCTTAAGGATGGTGGATAGCTTACGATAATATTTTTAGTGGAACATTTCTTGCATTATACCAACCTACAGAAAGAAACTACTTGTATTACAATGTGAATGTCCAGTACAGTATGCATTGAATTTACAAGCATTATACAACATCTGAATAAGCTAAAAATATAAGTATATTTTATTCTCCAAGCCGTATCGTTAACAAAAAATGTAAGGGAACTTGCTTCTTTCACCATCCCTAGTCTGTTAGCTCTGTGCTTGTGATGGCCCTGAGACTCTTTTCTTTTTTTGCAGCTTGCAATTTCTATTCTAGTAGCTGGTATTCTCTGCGTTTACATAAACTATGATTGTGACAGACAGAGGCAAGAGTTTCGCAGAACAAATGGCAAAGCCCTTGTCTGGGGAAAGGCTCCTTCGAAGGTTGGAGGATAGCATCTATGATTTACTCCCTCTGTCCCAACGTATATGATAATCATGATTATATTTACTTCTACTACCACTAATATAATGCATTAGTCGACTTGACATTTTAAACTCATTTCTAGTTAAAATATTTTAGAAATTCTCTTTTCCCTTCGTAATAATATCTGATTTGGTTTCTATTTTCCTGTAGATTGTTGCCTCATACACTACTACCACTGGCGAGACTAAATCCAGCCTTCTCCTGACATCTGGATGGTCAGTTCTTTTCTTTAACCTTGTTAACTTATAGGAACAAATAGCTACTCTCTTTCCATCACCAATTTTCCTGTTTACAAGCTGTAGTCAATTGAACCACCAGTTTTATTCTTTACAAGCTGTACCAGAGAGTGCTAAATGAGCTAGCATGTGTAGTTCAGAGAACATCTTTACCGTTTTGTTCTCATTTGTTCTTTAACTATTTCTCAAGAACTCGATGCTGAGAGTGCTGTATACTTGAGACGCAGCATTAATATAAACCTCAAACATTTTGCAGGTGGGGCTTATCGCGACATTTCCATTATGTTCCAGAAATACTAGCTTCATTTTTCTGGAGTGTTCCAGCTCTTTTCAACCATGTAAGCATTTGCTTACACCAAATAGACAGAATCTTACATTTTTATACATATCAAGAAGAAATTTAAAAATATTCTGCCTCCACTCTTTCATTTTTGCACTGTCTACTTGAGGTGCTAGAATCTAATCAATCTCTTCTCCTTCATAACTTTTCCTCCTTGCAGATCATGCCCTACTTCTATGTTATCTATCTGACGGGCCTCCTTTTGGATCGAGCCAAAAGGGATGACGAACGGTGCAAGTCAAAGTAAGCAACTCAGTCTTTATTCTCATTCTTTAACAAAAGGTTGATCTTTATGCAATTTAATTCACAAAGATCCTTGTGTGCAAACAAACAAATGTTTTTATTGTTTTTAAACTTGAGAACTTAAACACTCACCCTTGTGCACAATACAATGCTTCAAAATTAGGATAAGCAACAAAAGAGACATCTCCATTCTCCAGGAAGCAGAGATGGCAAAGGGCTTTTTTATTTTCCCCGGAACTCCATTTTCATTTTTTAGTTAAGGAAATGGCGAAATTATAGTCCATTGTATGTCCTACTGAGAGAGATACAGAGAGTTCTTGCTGGAAGCTATGTTGCTTGGATCCTCCAAAAATGCTGCCCACCCACGTCTTTGGAAGATCCAAGCAACATAGGGCTAAAAACTAGCATCAAGAGGTGTCTTTATCTGAGGTTTCCTTGTCCGACCCCTCATAAAGGATGTTACTTTTAAGATGGACTTGTTTTGATAAGCTTGAGGTATAAGCAGCTCGAGGTATGAAGTTAGATTGAACTAAAACTGATGAAAAGATTTAGTGTAAGCATTTTACCCCCCTAATATCAGTAAACAACAGGACGTTTCGATCTCTTTCATGTCCAATGAAAATCTAGTGAAGGTGAGAGTTTGACAATGTCTTGCTCCTTTGCAGGTATGGCAAATACTGGAAAAAGTATTGCGAAAAGGTGCCTTACCGGGTCATACCAGGAATTTATTAGTGTTTCTTGAGCTTCAACTGATGAACTGTCTTTAATTAGTGCTGCTGCTACTATATTTTCAGTTGTAGTAGTACTTAGACCATGAAATTTTTTTCTTTGAATAAAAGCACTTTTAGTTGAACCAACATCTCATTTCTATGGTTGTAAGTTGTAACACGATGAAAAAGTTAGCTTGAAATATCGTGGAATTAGTTGAGGAGCAGGAAAACTGGTTTGGAAACTACGGTCATGAAAATAACCAGCTTGAAATATCGTTCCAATTAAAATAAGCACTAAAGGTATTACTTTGCTATGGGTCATCTATGAATACTAGTTCTCGGAACGTGTTTTGCATGGTTGTCCGCTATTACTATATAAAATTTGTATAGTGGGTGAAAGAGTTATGGTCCTTTCGAAGCTAAAACAACTTTAAACAGAATAAATTAACTAAAATACATCCTCGAAAAGTAATTCAAAAAAGATGAAAACACTCAACCAATATATATCAAGGAGAGTTGTTCTTGCCTTTATATATTATAGATCTTGAAACAAAAAATATTTTAAAGTTACTTTCACAATTATCTCCTATAAATTCAAAGTGTTTAAATAGAGAAATGTGGAGAGAATATAAAAAAAATAACTATAATCTACAGATATATAAAATCTTTCATTTCATTGTAATTTTCTCTTTACATTTTTCACTTTTCAGAGCAAGGCGCTCTCTCTCTCTCTCTCTATATATATATATATATGTATATATATATATATATGGGGCTGTGATGTATCTTCATACATGGTGTGCGGAATTTATTAATTATGCAGTACAAAGGACATTTCTTTTTAAAATTCCTTTAGCATTTTTGTATTCAAAATATTCTTGTATTCTGATCATTTTTATCTCATTAATTGCTACTATCAATTTTATTGATTTCATGCTTACAGACATGAAAGCTTTTTCTAAATCCTGTATGGATTTATCCAAATTATATAGAGCTTGGCGATGTTTCCATGATCTTCTTCTTACTAAATGCAAGTGGTATTGAATATGTTTCATATTTTAAACATAAGACAATTTAATAGTCATTAACTTTTATCATCAATATTTTGATTCCCTATAGGTACTAAGTAGTTCTTTTAAATTTAAAGATAAGATAAAAATATGAATATAATTTATTTTTAAAAATAATAATTATGAAATACAGAGTTTAAATGTATATACCTTTCTCTCTTTCTTTCACTAAATAGTTCCTATCACCACTGCAACAGTTTTCCTTTCAAGCTATGAACAGCTTTTCGCCTCCATGACCTCAGTCTAACGGCTACTTTCCTACTGTTCCTCCTTTAGGCGGAAGATCGCAACCTTCACTTAAAACTATTCTGAAAATTTGGAGAAGAGAAGTATACAAACCAAACTTTTTATTTCATAATATTATCTTTACATACAAACCATATATATTTTCACATATCTTTAAAACATAAAAGAAAATACTTTTTCCTGACGGGAGAAATTTTTTACTCACTTCTAGAGGTACTAACATTTTTCTCTATTGGGAGATTATAGCGAAAATGTAGTCTGCCTCTCTAGTGTATTTTCCATCTCCTTTTATAGATGCTAGGAGGGACTAATTATTATAATTTTGTTTTGCAGGGACTTCTTCTGAAAACTTTCATAATTATTCTTCTGTCCTTCAATCATAAATGTTGATGGCCGACAAGATTTGGTATCTCTTTTGACTTAAAGAGATAAACTTGATAAGAGATAAGATTCCTTCTTTCGTCTCTTTCTTCATGATGTAAGTGCTTATGTCTTTTGTTTTGTCTCCTTTTGACGTTCTACATTATTGCTTTTATAGCTGTCCACTGAAATTTTTATTCAGATCCATTGTTTGGCAATGAATGTTTGTGATCTAGAAACTTGCAAGCAAGCTTCCAGGTTTCTTCTGTGGCTTCCAGTCTGTGAAGCTCAATGTCAAGGATCTTTTCCTTTAGTATTGTAGATTTGATTTTTCCCTTAGTCATTAAAACTCAATTATGATCATGGTCTATGACTTTATAATCTTCATTTTAAAACTGTTTAAGAATAAAATATAATGCTTTTATTCCTAAAACTCGTTTTGTCTGTATTCATTTTTTATCAAGGTGTGGAAATTTTTTATTAACTCCGATTGCCTTGATATTAAAATCTTTTAGTTTTTCCACCGTTATATAATTAATTGTTGGAAAATATAACTGCAAGTCCTTGCTTTCCATGGCAATGCTAAAGAATTTGCAATATACTCCTTCACCAAGCACAGTCTTTTACTGAATTTCTTAGTTTTCTGGTAATTTGGACAATTCCCGTAGATTTGGTTTTGGATAAACCCTGTCAAGGTATCCAATTCAAATAGTTGAGCTGTAAAGCCCGACTATCTGTTAGGAAATATAGGGATCCTTGGAAACAAACTAGTTGTTCCTAAGACTCCAAATGTTTCTTCGCTTTCTTCAAGGAGACCATAGATATATCTTGTGAATGCAAGATATTCTTCTTCCTTAGGATTTTGCTTTCCCACCTGAAAAGATGAAAAAACTCTTGTTTCAGATGGAACTTTGTTAGAGCTGCTTTCTGATTTCCCAGAGATATTTTTTTCAACCTTCTTTGAGGTGCTCTTTTCTTCTTTCGAAGAATTAGCCTTTTTTGGTTTTGCTTGGCTTTTACCCTTATCATTAGATTCAGGTTTCGGCATATCCATGCTTACCGAAGAGATGTTTTTGGCACTAGGTGCTAGTGGGACATCTCCTGCCACTTTATTGGGAGTAACAATTTCGGCGGGTTTTGAGTTTCCTTTTGGACAAGCATCCAAGTGTTCACATAGCAATAAAAATTCATTCATATTTTCAGCTTGATCTTCGCTGAGCTGATTGATTTCATATTGCATTTTTCTTGCTTGTTCGAACAAGCTTGCTAATTCATCTCTGATGTTGAATAATTTGTGGCTTTTATCATCTATGGACTTTCCATAATTATCATTTTTTCATAAACCTTGTTAATCAGGATTTATGTGCGATTGTCCATATTGGACATTTCTGGAGAGAAATCGGCAAAAGAATTATCAACTCTTTTAATATGTTCTATTTTAAATGAATAGAAAGATAATAAAATCTGTCACCTATGCAATCACCTGTGTATTATCAGTTCTAATAATGAATTGTTTCGGTAAAAGGAAAGCTGAAAATTTCCTAATTCCTCTAACAATGGCTAATAATTCCTTTTCATTTGTGGAATAGCTTGTTTCTGCTTTATTGAGAGTACCACTTGTGTACCTGCAAATCTCATTTAAATAGGTTTGCAATAATGCTCCCCAATGATAATCAGGCGCATCTGTTTGTAATACCAGATTATCACTTTCTTCCGGTAATCTTAGTTTAGGTAGTTTGGAGCATTCTTCTTTTAATTGTTTGATGCACTGAGTGTGCACTTCAGTCCATCCAAGTCTATTGGATTTTTTTATCAATTTTTGCAAAATATTTCTTTTCTTTGCTAGATCTAGAATAAATTCACCTGCATAATTTAGACATCCTAGAAATCTCTGTATTTCCTGTTTAGTTGTTAGTTTATCAGGAAATTCTATAATCTTTCTCGAGATGTGGGATTGTAATTCTATTCCATTTTTTGAAATAATCATTCCTAAGAATTCTATTTCATTTTGATTTATTTTTGCCTTTTTTTGTCTTAAAATAATTCCATTTTCTAAACATATGTCAGAAAATTCTTTTAGGTGTTTTAAATGTTCTTGATATGCTTTAGAACATATTAGTATATCATCTATATAGACGATTAGATATTCCTTATATTCCTTTCCGAAAAATATTTTGTCCATCTTTCTTTGAAAGATTTGTGGAGCATTTTTTAATCCGAAGAGCATAACTAACCATTCGTAATGTCCATTAGGCGTACTAAAAGTCGTTAATGGAATTGATTCTTCTGTTAATTTTATCTGCCAAAATTCACTTTTATAGTCGAACTTTGAAAATTAAGTTTTTCTTTTGCAAGGTTTATTAAATTATTTTTATTTGGAATAAAATATCCGTCAAATGTACAATTTTTATTTAGCTATTTATAATTTATTACCATACGAGCTTTTCATCTTTTTATCTCAGCATGATTTCTTACCATAAATGTTGGACTACTGTGAGGGCGTCTACTCATCCTAATAAGTTTTAGGTTGATTAATTCTTCGAGTTGAATTTTAAACTCATTTTTACCTCATTATAGAGTATGAGTTTTACTCTAATAATGATACTTGGATTTTTGAGTATTAAGATGGCTTTTTCTTGATTCTTTCCCCATTTTTCTAAAGGATTTTCACCATAAGATTTCTATAAATTTTCTTTAATCTGTTCTATATTAAGGCATTTGCAAGATATTTTCTTTAGTATTTATAAATATCTTCTCTTATAATATCCATTCTCTTTTTCAAGAACATATGAATTTTGTTTTCTTGGAACTTTAATAAAATGTCCGCAACGAGTTTTAAGACTTATCATATATATTGTCTGATGATAGTCTTGAAATTGTTGGAGAAAATCATTACCTAATAATAAATCATTTCTAATTTATTATAGGCAAATATTTTATTTATAGAAACAATTTTTGATCCTAAAATTATTTCTACTTTTTCTTTTGACTGTAATAATCTTTCTTTTACCCATGTAATTCCTATCATAGAGATGTTATTTTTATTAGTATCCCAAATTTTTATTAAAAAGGATTTTGCTAAACTAGCTTAAGATCCATTGTCAATTTGACAACAGGTTGTTAATTTTGTATAATAGAATGTTAGTTCTATAAAAACTGATACTCTGAAAGATATTTCTTTTGGCATTTTTAATTTTTTGGTATTAAATAAGTTTCATTTTTATAACTTATTTCTGTACCATTTTTCCCTATGCTATAGTCATTAAGACTATTTAGGAACATATTTCCTAAAATTAAGTTATGATCACTTTCATGATTTGTAATGTAATAGGGAACTGTTATCCTTATATTGTCTAACTGTATAGGTAAATCTACCATATTTATACAGCTAAGGTTATTTCCTTTATAGGTTTTATAAATGTAAAGACTACCTTCGTATATTGGTAATCCATCCAATAAAATACCTTTAATATGATTGGTTGTGACACCTGTTTGTATCAAGATTTTTTGATTTTTCCATTCAATTCCGTTAAAAATTCTTCCTGAAATTCTAGAAATGTTAGTAATTTCAAAAATCTTTTTAACATATCTATTGGAAATACTTTTCTTTATTGAATTTCTTCCATATTCTAATGAAAGTCTAGGATTATTGCCAGAGCTTTCTATTTCTTTTGTTTTTCCAAAATGTATTTCATATTCTTCTAGATTAATTGCTTGTTGAATTTCCGCTTCAACTATTCTTGCAATTTCTATGCATTCTTGATCTATTTCAATCATTTCTTTATTTTTGTATACATTACCATAATTTAAATTTGTGACTGTATACAAGGCTTGGTAATATATACTCATGGTATGATTACCTGGTTTGAATATGTCATTTCTTTTAACCTGAAAATGCGAGCTTAATGCATCATTGAAGTTTGCATCCTTTAGAGAAATATAGTACTTTGGATAATAGGTAAATAGGAGCTTGGTGTAGGCTAAGTTACCTTCAACTATACCAAGATTTCCTTCTCTGGCATTGATGAATCTTTCATCTGATAGGTTTGTTACAATAGGACAATTGATTCCTTCTTTAAATGTTGATTTAACTAGAATTTGGATTCCACCTAAATGAACATAATTCAATTTCTTCCTTTTCCTTTCAGGAATTTTTTTTAAGATTTGTTCGATCATTGGTTTTCTTAAAAAATTTAACTTATGTTTTTCTATAGTCTGGGTAATTTCTATTACCTTTTCCACTTCTTGAAATTCATGATAAAAAATTTTATTTCTTGCAAACATTCTTTGCATTTTATTGAATATATTATCTTCAGTTTTTAATCTAAGTTCCTTGGATTTTTCTTAATAATTCTCCATCGAATGTTGCTTTTAAAGCATAACATCTTTGATCTTCTTTAGTATCTATAAATTGTACTGAATTGTCTGTTTCTTCTAGTATTTCTTTATTCATTTAGTCAAAGTCTTCTGAGCTGGTTGAGTATTCTTCGTAGAATTCCTCACTTTTTATTGATGTTACAGATTCTAAGTCTGAATCAATTTTTTGTCTATCTATTTTTGATATTTTTACATGCTTTTAATTACACTCGTAGCTTTTATGTCCATCGCCACAATTGTAACATTTACATTTTTCTTTTGTTTGTTTAAAATTATTTTTCTTTTTATAATACCTCTTTTTAGGTATATAATTTTTCTTTGAAATATTTCTTCTTTTTATTAAGCTTTTCTTAAGCTTTCTTCTCTTATTATATGCTCTTTCGTTGCATCCCCATTGGGTTGCAACATTTGTATCCAAGCAATAAATCTAGGTATTAATTCTTTTTGTTTTTCTTTGAACATTATGTGCCATACATAATTGTTCAAGTCTGTTATTTAAGAAAGATATTCTTTGTCCAAGAGTATCTCCTTCTTTATTTTTCTTTTCATATTCTTCTCTGAAATATTTGGCCCAAAATCCTGATAATTTTTGATAATATTTCTCAAGATATGGCAGCATTTCCTTACTGCTATCAAATATTTTATAATAATATTCTTCTAATTACAAGTGTATTCTTCAATATATCTCATTTTGCATATTTGCAATTTTTCTAGTTGCTATTTAGCAATTATTCTTAATTTTTTCCTATTTAGAGAAGAGTTTCCTTCTACTCCTAGGAATTCATTTCCTATGAATTGTACAAGGTTTCTTATTCTTTCTTGAAGGAAATTTTTAAAACCTTCTATTGTACTGTTTTTTATTATTCCTTTGGTATCATTTGATAATCATGTATACCAATTACTTACTTTTCCAGTGAAAGTATTTATCATAATGATATATTTTCTTCTTCTGTATAATTTATTCCTTTACCTAACAAGAAGAAAAGAAATATGTTTTGTGCCCATAAATCTAGATCCAAGTCTGGTTCTCTTTTACAATCTAGATTTAAAAACTGAGTTGTTCCTACATCTCCTGTTGGGAGTCTGTTAGACATATATTTGGATTTATTATTGTTATGATATTGATTCATAAAATTCTTATTTCTTTTTGCTTTGGAAGCAAAGTTTTGTTTATAATTATATTATGGTTCTTGTTCTTCTTTTAAGGTGTTAGATCCTTTCCCTGTAACAAAGTTTCCTTGGGGTGGTCCACCTATATCACCTTTATTCATAAGAACTTTTAATTTTTGATCTGAAAGATCAAGGTCTTCTAATGCATAAACTAGTTTATCTAGTTCATTCATTTTTTTGTTCTAGTTTTTCATCTTTTTCACAGTTTTCTTCTTCTTTTTCTAGCTTTTTTTTACTAAATTGTTCTAATTTTTGAATTCTTTGTTTTTTCAAAAATTCTTCAATTAGCTTTTCATCTAAGCTGGCTTTTTGATATGAACCTTTGTTAGCAAATTTTTCTGCCAAGAGTTCATTTATATATTTTTGGCTTACTTTTTTGTCAATTTTTTCTGCTTATCTATTATATTTGTAATTCTTCCAGGGATAATTTCTTTAATAGTTTTATTTCTATTTCTATTAATTTTAACCTTAGGGCTATTTGTTTATGACTTTCTAATAGGTCATTTAGTATATCAATAGCTTCTTTTAGGCTCATTTTAATAAGGTTTTTATTCTGACAGATAATAATCAGATGTATTCATATCATTTATTATTATTTCCTCATAACCATATATTATATGTTCTATTGGAAATTCATCTTCAAATTCTTCATAAATAATATTTTGTATTATTTTTTCTTTCAAATCTTTATTTAAATATTCAATTTCTTTTAGTATAGTTACTAAGGTTTCTTGTTCTATAAAGGGCTTATTATATATATATATATATATATATATATATATATATATATATATATATATATATATATATATATAAATGCCAATGGAGTTCGACCAATTCTATAAACTTATACAATCAAATTATATTGCTTCTTTTCTATGTTTTAGTAACAGTTATACATAAACTTAAAAAGAGTAAATTTTAAGAGATCAGACTCGCCATTTTTTTTAATCCATGATTACTTTTGTTAATATAAAATTATTTAAATTAACATACTATCAAATATGTTTCTAGTGTAATTGAAAAATATAAGTATTGGTTATTGTAAGAAATTGTTGACCCTTTTGCTTGTAAATGTTGTATAAAATGATATGAAAAAATTGAGCAAATTCTTATAATGTATTTCCACTATTCATATAAAATAACGGTAGTTTCATAGAATAATTTGTTTTAACTTCTTAATTTTTTCTCTCTTTAAATGATGCATATGACTGAATAAAATCACAAGTACATGTTTTGTCTATATATCAATCTCTTGTTTGTAAACATTATAAGAAGAAAAAGAATTTACTTGAAATTATCATAAGTAGGAACAATTAAAAAATCATGGTTATGAAGATAGCTACTTTAATCAGAAACGATTGAGGCAACCAAAATGTTTCGGGAGATTCAACATGATTAGCTTATTCTCAAAATAGTTAATAATAAATATAAATTGGGATTAATTTTATTATATTTATATCCTAAAGATAAAAGAAATGAAGAATACAAAAGTATAATAACCAATTACAAAGTTATATTTGAAAATTCAAAAAGATGGAGATATGAAAAATAAAAACTCACTTACAATTTTGTATTTGATGAACTTCCATCTTGTAATTATGTCAATTCACATATTTCTCAGCAAAAAGAAGATAAATATATATATGAATAAAATTATAAAGAACACAAATATAAGAATTAGTAAGGATTCTTACCGTTACAAATTGATAATCATTTTTTTACAAATGGTCCATATTAATTTACAAAAAGTAAGATGATCACAAATTTAGATGAAAGAAGAAAATATATATAATATTATTGGTGAATGTCTTTGATAGACTCTTCATTACCCCCACTTATTATAAATTAAAATTAAAAGTTATTTTTTGACTCTTCACTATCAACATTTGGTACATGAATAACTTCCTCAAGCATTTACTACACAAACCTAATAAGCAAATTTAGTCCATTTTCTGATAACATTTGTTGAATTTAACTTCATATTTTATTAGTTAGTAAAGCAGTAATTAGAAGGGTATGTTCACTCTTTTTTTGATTAAAAAATTATGAGTAGAAAAACGATGAGATAGAAAATTTAATATCCCAAAGAATTTGAACCATTGTGTCTAGATGCATGAATTTAAATAAAATTATTATTTAATATTAAATTAATTATATATTAATATTTAATTTAGTTTAGAAATAAAATAAGGGCAGAATGGTAATTTAACTTTTAAGTTAGGAGCTTCTCACTTATAATAATATATGATGATTCATAAGTAGTACTAGATAAGAAGGATCGTTTGGTTCGTGGGGCAATTATATTGTTTTTCACATGTTTGGTCCATCGTATAAAACGATTGAATATACATGAGCACGTATGATTTATACAACACAATTGAAATAAGAGTTTGTTGAAGAATTTTTACTAACTCATAAAAAGATATATGTACGACATATTTAATCCAAGACCAAGCAATTAGAGCTAGAAATATCAAGATCTAGATCCAAAATAAGTACTACTTATTATTGTACACATTTTAAACAATTAGTTATTGTATCTCCATACATAATTTGTGTTGAAAGCAATATAGGTTCAGTTGAATTCACGGCTTGACCAAGTTTTCTAGAGATCAAAATGGTTTATTTTTAAAAAGTCATGAGATGTTTGCAAAACTTTTGGGGAAGTGCTTCTGGAGATAGCCAAAACTGTCTTTCTTAAGCTAAAAGACATATAGCTTCTTCTCAAAAGTACTTTTTGAGAAAATACCCTTAGGAACACCCTTTGAGAGCTTGATCAAAATTAATTGCGGCTCAAAATACTTTTTAGATTAATTGGTCAAACATAAATTATTTCTCATCATAAAGTATTTTTTTTTTCAAAAAAGTTATACTACTATTTTACTCCTATTGATTAATAAATTTTCAAAATCAATTTACTCATTAAAGTGGTTCTACGTACCTTTTTCAAAATCATTAACTCTAAATAAATTGAATGTACAATAAGTAAAAAATATTGTCTTTTCTTGATTTGTCAAAAAATGACAAGTAAAAAGAGAAAAATAAAAAAGTCATAATTGGACAAGTAAAAAATAATTGAGAGAGTACTTTTAAAATATTAGATTGACCAAAAAAATTATTAAATCGATGATAAGAGCTTCTTCATGTAAATGTTTTTTTTTTGTCGAGTTCGCATCTATCTTTAGCCTGGCAAAGTTGAAAAACAAATCTCAAAAATAGGTGCTCAATCATTCTTGGAGATAGCATTATATGGTAGTACCATACATACATTTATTTATTTTAATTTGTTAAATAAACCGCGTGATATACTGACACACATATTTCATGATTTTTTTTAGTACTCAAAATTTGATTAGTAGTTCTAAATGTGTTTTGAATTCACCGATACATTATTTACGTTTAATGTATTAATGGTGAAAAGTGAAACATCAATAGTTAGCTAGTGACATATGAAATGCACAAGTAACAACTTTGAGACTATATAATAGAGTTAACTCAATGATTGTTATTGAGCCTATTTATTCGAGTCATTTTAGGAAATGGAAAATGTCTAACTCTTCTATTGGATTTTAATATCTTCCTAAACTATGTGAAATGAATAAAAATGTCCCCTATTTATGGGTTTAGAATAAAAATTATTTCCTACATTTTTATTTGTTAAAGTGATTTTAAAAGAAAGAAAACAAAAATATGAGTCTTTGATAATATTTTAATTAGGAAGAAAATGTGTTTAAAAAGAAAAAAATAATATATTTATTCAAAAAAGGACATTTTTGACCCATTAAGTAACTATAGCGGTATTTCTAAACCAAAATATTAACGGCAAGAGACATTTTTGAGTCAAACTATATAAATGGAGGACATTTATATTCATTTTACACCGTTAAAGTACATTTTTTACTCTTATCCCATTATATATGGCCGTGGTTAAATTTTTTGAAAGCATATGTAATTGACCGTTTCAACCAATTCGACTCTTTCTATTTCCAAATATAAATCCTAAATGTAAACATCTTTTTTAAACAAGAGAAAAATAAAACCGATAAATTAAGAAAGATATTTAAATTCAAAATGTGACATTTTCTTGTGGGATAATTATATATATATATCTCTTCCTCTTATTACTTTTTTACTTCTCACCATTCAAGGTGAGACTTTATAAAGACTCGAACTCAAAACCTGTTATCTTGTAGTGGTTACATCTCTTTCTCAATTAGAACATTTGGTAGTAGTTACATCTCTTTCTCAATAATATTACAACTGCTACAGCTAGCACACAAAAACGTGTTATCTTGTAGCCAAAAGAAAGGTGGAAGACCGAATATACAAATTTAAAAATAATAATATTGTCAGTATCTGCATTTCTTTATTGTCAACTGTCTTGGTCAATTTCTCATTTTTTTTTTTTCACTAGTAGAAAGGAAACTTCAACATTAAGTCCAAACCAATCTTTATTAATTCTTCTTTACAAGTAAGAGTACCTAATCAACCTAGCTAAAATGACTGTTATTGTTGAAAATCAAGCTGAAGTTGGTGAGTGTGGATGTTTCCTTAATGCATGGCTTTGGTTCGAACAATTAGTTAAAAAGTTAATGTTTAAGGTTGTCCATAATGCAATTAGTGCAAAGAAATTAGGAAAAGAAGATCCTAGAATTATTGTTCATTCTCTCAAAGTTGGGATGTATTCCATCCAATCATGTATTTGAAAAACACACGTAAACTATTAGTTTCATCCTCAAACTATTGACAGCCTTAAAAACATCCCTCTACTTGGCGAGAATCTAGGGATGTATTCCACTCATCATGTTACAAAAATGGAGGTGTATTTAAGTTCAGTTAGTAAATGGGTATTTCAATAGTTTTCTCTAGATTATGTGTTGTAATTAATGCTATTTTTGTACATGCAGTTGCAATTGTGACATATTTGAGCTTTTCTCCCAAAATTGAAGGCAATATGGTGTCCTTATTTTTATTTTGGCATTTTCATTGGTGTCCGTTTTGGGTTATCACGATAAACAAGTGTTGGAAATGGCAGAAACAAGGGTATCCTCAATTCTTATAGGATGTGCTATTGCCTTACTTGGTTGCATTTTCATATGTCCTGTTTGGGCTGGTCAACAACTTCACAATAAAATTTCTTCCACTTTTGAAAACCTTGGCTCTTTCCTTGAAGGTATATATATATAATCTTTTATTTTTATACTTTATGTTAGATAATAACCAAAAATACAAGTGAGTTATATGTGTCTTGATTTTGTTAACGTGGCAGTGTTTGTGACTGATTACTTAAACACATCAAGTGGGCCAATGGGACAGCTGGTGAACAGAAAACACCTGATTTGCAAGGATATAAAAGTGTGCTTAATTCAAAAAGCGCCGAAGAACTAAGAAGTACTGGTGAGTGGTCACATAAATTGTCTGAAAAAAATATATTATTAGAACGTAACGAGTACTTGTAATTTTCTCCTTAATTTTTTTTTCATGTTTTTGTAGGTTAATTTTGCAAAATGGGAGCCTAGGCATGGGAAGTTTTAGGTATCGTCATCCTTGGGCTCAATATTTGGAAATTGGTGGCATTGCTCGAGATTGTGCTTTATCGAATTCATGCCCTAAATGTCTATCTTAACTATGAAACTTAGGTAATTATAATTTCTCCATCTCAAAATAGTAGTCCGTTCGTTTCTCTAGAGTCAACTTGACTAATTTTCCCAGTTAAATTAGATTAGATTTATTCAACATTTTCAAATTAAAATTCAGGTATTCAAAACTATAGAAAAACTACTACAGTATGATATAAATTGCAATTTTTCTCATATCAATATGATTTTAAAATATTTTGGGACAAAAAGAATATTTATCAAACAAACAAAAGATGGCTGAGTTTGAACTTTTGATCCTGCTATGTCTCATAGGCAAATCTTCAAAGGTCAATAAGTTTTGACTTTCCGAGACAAGTAACTGCCAAAAGTTCAATACCACTCATTTTCCTAAAGTTGTATGTATATGGTCCTACTTAAACACATGAGATGACTTACTAATTGTACTACAATTATTGCAGATTGAACAGGAAATTAGAACTAAAATTCAAGAACCATGCATGAAAGTGAGTACAGAATGTGGTCATGTTTTAAAAGAATTAGCATTGGCTATGAAGACAATGACATATCCACTCACCATTACAGTCCACATTGACAATGCAAAAATTGCTGCTGAAAATCTCAAGTCCTTGTTCCACACAAATAGCTCATGGGAGGGAATAATTTTTTCTGATATCATTCCTATGGTGGAATCATTTGATCAGCTTGCTACCTTAAAAAGAATCAAGAAGACTAATCGATTCGCCCCGGTGAGAATAAAAACTAGTAGTTGGAAAACGAAAAGAGTAACGCCAGATCTGCCGAATACAGAAAGTGTACATCATTGATGTTGCAGCAGAATGAGGACTAGTGACGAAGTCAGAATTTCTAAGAGATTCGGAAAAATAAATTGGTGTTGTGTCAAAAGAAATTTTGTTACACAATATGTAACTTCCCCTGTGAAGAAATTTAGTTACATGATATACAACTTACAGGCAAAAAATATTCAGTCAGAATTTCCTTCACACAACGTAATCCCGTTTGTTTAGAACCTTTCAATGACAACATGTTCCATATAATCTCACAAGTGAATTCTATGAAAGGTGGTGTATACGCAACCTTGACTCGAGTAATAGTTTAGAACCTCTATGGTGTATATAATGTCAATAAAAGGCAACTTTTTTTTAATCTCAAAGTCGATCAACTAATGGTAAATATCTCAAAAAACTACTTGATATTTTTTAACATAAAAGTCACTCAACTGTTGTCATTCAACCAATTGAGACGATAGTCGGTTCAACGCTGTAAGCTAAGCAAAATCACAAAAATGACAGAAATAGTACAGGGCAAAGGACAGCTTTACAAATTACAAGAGTCATTTGGGTAGCAGAAACAGAATTGGAAGTCCGAAAACACAAAAATTGCAATAAAGGAAGACATCAGCTAATAAAATCTCCCAGCACCTATACATTATACTAACAAATAGCCCTTTTATGACCAACCCCATAAAACAAGCACATTTAAGGAAAGAATCAAAACAACAACTAACTTGTGCAATCATAGCATCTGATTGCTACATATTTTACAAGTTTACAACCAGGGATAGATCGGAATAGTATATCCACCTTGAATGAGGGCCTAAAGTAGATCTCATGCTCTTCAGTGGATTCTGAATTTCTGACACACCTTGGCTCATGGGGCACAAAAATTACGGAGTAGCGTTAGAACCACCAGAAGTATCATTTTGGTGTAAATGTTAGTCATGGCAAGCATGTAATTGTCGCTTGCTCTTAACATTACCAGGTGAAGCAGTAGTAACGTGTTGATCACAGCAAACTACAAGATCTACCAGTTGCAGGTAATGTCGCTGCTTGGTGGAATGAATGCACCATTGCTGTGTTGTTATCAGCAGCATTGAGAGGTTCTGTTCCACCTTTTGCTGTTTGCTCCAAGAGGCGAACGAGTGAGATGAATATCTCCATCCTTGTAACATCTCTGTTTGCCTGTTTTTAAATAGCAAATTCTAAGTCATGCTAAATGATAAACAACCAAGCAAAATTGTGGGAGTACAAGAAGCAGGTTACATCCAAATCTTGATTGGTTACCTCTACAGCAAATTGTGCCCATATTTTGTCGTTCCTTGTTTCCATCACCCCCTTCAGGATAGTCAAGCCCAATCCTCTTATAATGTCAGCTATTTCCAAAAATAAGCCCCGTTCCTCGCAAAGCATCTGCAGAGAACAGAAAGTTTAGATGAACCATCAGTCATATTTTTCCAGTAATAGATGTCCTGTCAGATATGCTAGAGAGCGAACAAAAGGATCATTATTTTGAGATGCATAGAAACTAACCTCCACAAGCATTTGACGAGGTTGATTTAGATCCTCAACTATAATAGGGCAGACCATAGACTGTGAGCCTACTTCATATGCCCATGTTGCTCCACCTTCAAGATTATCCTTTAAAAGCAATCCTCCTTCCTTACTGATAATCTGCGGGTTCAAAACGGACAGAAGTGATGATCCATTCTCACGTGAAATTCAGGCCTCCTATATGATTTTTAACTACGAAACTTATAGCTTAAACTAGCTATCCTTGTAGCTAAAAACCTGTTGGAAACTTTCTTTTTTCATGATCTCCAGCCATAATTTTAAGTACCAAATCCCAACACAGTATATCAATAAGAAAACTCAACTTTTTCAGTATCATGAGAATAAAGCTAAATGGTTATGAGCCAACCTTCGACTCTCCAGTCTGTTTTAGTTTGTCTGCATGTTTTGTGACACTTTGCAAGAACAGCATGTGTTTGATCGTGCGTTCGAACAGTGCATCAATGCTACACTGAAATCAGATGACCCGTCAAGGAAAAGCATTAGTAAGAGCAAAATTTTCATTTAAAAAATTGGAAAATAATAAAATAAAAATATCAAAGAGTAAACAGGAATTCCAAGTGTCAAAGGATGTGTATCACCTTTGCCCCATTAGGCACAATTTCTCGAAGTTCCTTCACACGATCTTGGATCATTTGCCGATCTTTTGGCCTTGGCCTAGGATTCTCTCTTGGTTTAAGCCTTTTGCGACTTGTTTTGCTCATTTCATCTGGCTTTTTAGAATAGCCTGTTGAAACACTGCTTGATGGCTTTGTGTCATAACCACTTTCCACCAATGAACTGATTGTTGATCCATAAATTGAACTACTTTGAGAATACATTCTTGTGTCTTCTTTGGAGCATTCGGATCTGTATGAAGAAGAACTTATTGCTCCTGATTTTGGAAGTGTCTTGGGAGACACAAATTGCTCTCCCTGAATTTGACTGGAGACCCCAACTCGATCATAGGAGCATGAAGCATTAGGGGCACAAGTGCTACTCAAATTTGTTATAGTCGTACGGCTAGAAAAATTGTCATCCAGGCTCTGCTTAGCAGAACGATTTGATACCATAGTATCTAAAATACGGTCAAAGCCAGTCATGGAGAACATACAATTATCTGAGTTTCCCTGGTTGATGGTAGAAGAAGCATCCCGACTTATTGTAGAAGTCGAGCTATTTTTAATCCAATCCTTTGTGTTTGAGTTTGGTTCATTGCACTGCTCATTGTTCCAGCTGCCATTTAGAAGACTTTTCTTAAAATCAGCACCCAAAACATCAAACAAGTCATCCCCAGATTGACATTGGACATGCACATCTCCATATGCGCTGTCAAATAACGGATTCCGCGCTCCGTGTTCAATTTTTTCACTATAAAAATCCTGAATGCCCTCACTTGAACTTGGATTCTCATTCCCTGTTAATATAGCGCCAAGTGCTTGAAACAAATCATTTTCTACCATTTTCTTGCTCCCATCCAACAAATATTCTGCACCTTGTCCATCCAAAGAATGATTATTGATCACATGGTTCACATCATATTTAGAAGATGCCATCAATTCAGACGAACCGATTTGAAGCCCATCTCCAATATGCTCTGTGCAAGAGATGATTTTCTGTGGTGGTCTGCTGGCATCGGCGAAAAAATTGGGATGTGGAATTGACTTGTGCATCACTCCATGATGGGATCTTCCATGAGATGATCCTAACACATTTGGTAGAGTTAAATTGCTTTTTGCAAGACTATTTTCACCAGAGATCTGTTGTTCAGTTAACATTATGCTGTCACTGTCTAGAGTTAATGAGCCAACAGAAGATTCCTGACAGAACGGTGGCTTTGGAATGTACTGTGAAGCCTGTTGCTTCTTCCACATGTCGGTGTTTGGAGGAATTACCTCAGTTTTGATGACATTATTTGTCAGCTGGCTGTTCATATACATGCATGGTTTCACTTGTGGCAAAATTTTCTTGTGGAAGTTGACATTGGAGTCTTGAAACGTTGCATCAACCAAAGAAAAAGAAGTTTGACCAACGAAACCCTCAGTCTGAATTGAGTTACCCTTGTCGATTATTGAAGCATAGTTCATTAATTTGGCTCTCCCACAATATTCCGTTGAGACTGAACTCCCAAGATAAACTGGTCTGGAAGTTTCTAGTGCAGGTTCTTTTGTTGCATTCTCATCAGATAATAAAACACCAGGGACACATCCTAGTTGACTTATTAGTGTTTTCACATCCTCCACAAATCCCATATTCTCCATTATCTGAGGCAATAAATGACCATTTCACTTTTGAGCAAATATTTGAACCAGTTGAGCACAGTTAAAAATATTGGCAAACAAAATGATCAACCCTGGGCACATCTAGATTAGCACTAACTAAAAGATTGAGCACATTTTACAAATTACTTTCTTTATGACTGCTTTATATTTACAATAACCGGCAACAAAACACTTACCATATCTAGCCCCCTCACCAACCCTTAAAGCACACAAGACCTTTTTGTTAGAAGTTTGAACTGGGAATTGATCACGTCCACTTTCAATTGACTAATGATTTATTTATTAAGAGCAGATACCCCAATCAGCTCAAAGGCTGACCAAGAACATAACAGTGAGTTAAGATTCAAAAAGGGCAAGAAAGCGAAAGACTTACGTGCAAGTATGAACCAAATTGAACAACGCCATGAGGAAGAACAGGAATAACTGAAATTGTCTGCATAACAATGATGTATAAAGAATTTAATTAAGTTGCAAAAAATAGAGACAGTTTAGCATATCAATGACATCAAGATTATTTTACCTGTATGCCAGCTGAAAATTGTTGGGAAAGTTCTTTCAAAACCTAATAAAACCACAGAATATGGAAGTAAGACGAAACATCAGTTGATCAACCCAGTAGTATACTACAGCATTATATCTTAGTTTCACCAAATTGAAGCGATCTAACATCAGTGTCTAAGATTGTCTTAACCGTAAGAGATTTCTGAGCTTCTAAACTCAGTTGAATAGTAAAACAAACTTCTTTAACCACACGGGGAAATTTTAAAAGTGAAATTGTTCATATTTTGAATGCAATAGAGAAAGTAGAAACATACTATAACTTAGCTGACACAGACTATACTTTAGGGTAGAATGGCATCCTAAAGGAAAACAATTGACCATTGGCACGAAAGAATTATCCAAATACGTACCTCTGGTGGATGAGCATTTCTACTTAAACCCTCCGAAAGAATCCACTGATGGTTCCCAGTAACTGCAGCCCGGCCAATTAGTCTGAGACACAATATTAACGATATAACATATGAAGTAACTCTATTCGCTCTCATGTTAGGATAGAAAACATTGATAAGCTACATTTAGAAAAGGCCATACCCTTCTCCTACTATATTGAACTGATTGTCCATCATCATTTTGTTTACAAGCAAATGCAAGTTTTCCCCCGCTTGATTCTGAAGCTGAGAATTTTGAACTCCACCAGAAACCCAACCAGTACTCCAATCTTGGAAAGCTAGTTCTGGATTGTCAACTCCAGAAGTTCCATGAATATTAGACAATATTGAAGTTTCATAATAAGATTCTTCCCAAATTAAAATCCTGGAAAACCACAAGAGAAATATCAATTCATTTGCAGTGCTTGAAAAACTTTAATCAAGGATAGAAAAATATCAGTAAAGTCATTCACAGAAAGCGACAGCTCTGAATTCCTATATCACAAGATTACTGGAAAAGTGTAATAAACTAAAGAACAAGAGACAAGAAGTTTGATACTAGGAACATATAGAATCAAACAAAATTGACAAAAGCAGTAATGAGTATGTTTGTGCAAAGCAGATCACAGCAGTTGAAAGGGTTCTATAAATTACAACAAATCTGTTTTTTTTCAACTTCCTCAAAGATTCTTCAAGACAAAACAGAATGGGCCAGCGACAACATTCCAAAAACTGAAAATGAAGTCATCAGATTACAAAACACAAACATTACAACAACATCCCATAAATCTATTATCAGTCCAATCATATCATAATCGACAACGGAATAAACAACTTTAGCTCTATTACCACAGCATTATAATACATATCAAGAAAGCTTTGTCTTTTGGTCAAGCAAGGGAAACTGAAGAAAGGAACTGAACACAATAGAATCAGTGAGACTCAATTTACAGTTTTGCAGCAGCACTGAACAACAAAAGGACCGTCAGACTTTTAACTTTTCCAGTTCATACATTCATTTGCCCTCTATTTTCTCACCAAAGAAAAAACAATTATCAGCAGAGTAGGTAAATATTTTTACTCGCATTTTCTCCATTGTGTTTAAAACAAGAACTCACTTAACTTTGTACTCAAACCAGAACACAAAGATAATATCTTTTTACTTCCATTTAATCTTTCATTTTAAAATAAAGCAACACCCACATGGAAGAAATGAAAGAAGCATTGATTAGAAACCTCACTTGGTGTTTTGGCAACCTATCTTCCAGAAAACAGCATAAGACCACTGGTTTACTCCACAGAGAGTTTTCAAAACCTCTTTCAACAAGTACCCCATAGCAAGTTTTGGTGTTATATGTATGTATCCCCAGAAGACACCAAAACAATATTACATATATGGATGTTTCAATAGAGGGGGAAAAAACAGTTCTTTTTTAACTATTTCTGAAGTAAATGGTCTAACTTCCTCGGCAAGACCCACGCCCTGCCTGTTTAGTTCTCAACCCACCACTTCTCTTCCTTTGTGGATCCAAATTCACTACTATCATAACTCTGCAACCCATTATAATGGTATAAAAGAGAGGAAAGAAAGTGAAAAGAGAGGAAAATGAGAAAAGCTAAATCTTTTCTCTCTTGATAGTAAAACTGATAAGAACCTTTACAGAAAACTACACAATACCACAAGCTTTAAGCTCACAGTTCACAACAAACACAATTTTCTCCATTTTCAGAAAACCCCAAATAAAGAATCTAAGAAAAAAATGAAAATTTGAGTGAAGATAGATGTAAAGATCAGAACTTTACAGAGAGTTCTTGGGTGGGATAGAGAATCTTTATTAGTGTGTCACACTGTGTGTTGTTTGAGTTTCTGGGTTAAAAAAGAGGCTTTTTATGAAGGTTTTGAGTGGTTGAAGTTTAGTTTCAGCGTATTTTTCTCAGTGCTGACAATGGTATTTGCTCATCACTTGTTAGATGAAGAAGAAAATGGTGCAGCTAAAAATTGGCCATGGTTAAAGAAACCAATGTGGAGAGAATTTAATTGACAGAAACAGGCTTGGGGGTAGAAGGGAACTACAGTTTTGCCACTGTGTGGGGGGTTTTGCTGTCAGCTTTCTGGCCTTTTTGAAATTCAGGGGCTTTTGTGTTTTGTGCATTGGGACTATACATGGAATCTTCATTTGCAATTTCTTCAAACAGATTTAAAATTCTCTTTTTTTCCCCAAACAAAAACGCTAATTCAAAATACTTAAGTTACCATATATTCATTTTGTATTTACATATTTTAATTAATGTTTTAGCAAAGATAGAAAAGATTTAACTATTTGCTAAAGGAAGGTGTGTGTGAGTTTTGTATATTCTATAATGGGAAAAATGTTTTAAATATATCTGAACTTTAATTGAAATTATTGTAAAAACTGCATCATTATAAATAGTAATGTGTCCACGTGGGCACATATATACCTTTAAAATACACTATTAAATAGTGCAGGGGTAAAAGGTCCTCCATAAAGTTTGATATTGTAACAACAATTTTGATCAATATTTAAGTATTTTTCAAACTATATTCCCTTCTATAAAAGGAAAATATATCATTGACAACGTGATATATATATTCAGTTTAATTACGTTTATTTATTTCAAATCATAATTTTCACTTAATTATTTTTCTAACTCTGTATTCAATCAAACACCCTACATGTTGGAGGAAACAATATGTATATATTTTTTTGTTAACTTTTTATTCCTCTCATCGAAGCTCTCACCTTTGCTCTTTAGATAACTCAAACTCGTAATCTTAAAATTAAAAATAAAAATTAATTACCATGCGAGCAAATCCCTCAATCTATCGGAGAGGTAGTTTATTTGTAAAGCAACCTCCTTTTGCTTTTAGTGGAGTCATGTAAATTGGGGGACCTCAAAGTTTGTACTTTCTCACTTTTCATTTTATTCATTTTTTTACTTCTTCTTAATGGGAAGTCAGAAGCTTATTCAGAGATTGTAGTCATCAAGGGGAGTTGCCCATAGTGGGAGTCGCTTTCACTATTTTTCTCTACTATAACCACCCCTACATTTCACTTATATTACATCAATGACACTCATCGTCAATTCCATTGTGATCTTTTTTAAAAAAAACTATTTTTTATACTAGTAAGTGATTTATTATTTGTAGACATGAAACTGAAGATAAAGATATTATCAACAACGACAATTAAATTTTATTTAACGTATTTAAGCGTTAATAATTGCTAGGAAATATTGATTTGGTAGATTTGCATGTCATCAATTTAAATAAAAATTGGTATTGACTTTGGATAAGCATGCCTAAACAATAATCTCATTATTCTAAATTTTAGGTAAGAATTGTTGTATTTCTCTACGTATTACAAAAATAATTGTCTATGTGGGAGACGTTATACTTTTATACGTCTGGCATTTTCTTTAGTTTACCATGAAACAGTACTTATTTGAATAATTACTTAGCAAATCATGGTTACCTAACAACGAAGCAGAAAAATAATAATATGGCCCAGCTAGCTACTCACTACTAATAATTATGTCCTACATACTACATGTCATAGTTTTTGTTTCTATTTTATATTTGTGATTAAATTTGCATACATCTCAATTATATATTTGAAGAACAAAGTTGTAGCATCCCACTCTTTTGTTTTGAGTATTTGTAAGTTGTGGCATACTGATTCTTAATTTTGAGTATTAAATTTCATCTCTTGATTTGAAATTTTTTGTATGTTAATCTAATGTTCTGGAACTTATTGATATGGTTTAATTTAAGACTAGAGGAATTCGAGTAAATTTTAATATTTTAACTCAAATTTGAGAGAACTAAGTCGAGGTAGTAATATTTCACAAGTATCTATACTTTCTAACTAACACAAGTATTTATTTCTTCTGGAATTTCAACTTAAATTTCTAAGGTTTTCACGATTTTATTGACTAGTAACATATGCTACGACTTGAAAATTGTCATCAATTATTAGTATAGTCAGATAAATTAATTTGACAAGTCATAACTTATGTGATTAAAGTGAAAAAGATAGATACTGTACTATGATCTGATAACTCATTTTACACAATTACTAGCCTTACACTGCTTTTTAGTAGCCCGTAGAAAAAAGTTTACACTTGTCAAAACAAAAAACAATAGGAGACAACCTTTTATTTGCTATACCCACAAATCACAAAGGATGGAGCTAATATATGCATTTGATATAGTGAAAAGAATTTTTACTTTATTAGTCTATTTTCATGTATTGTCGTCCATAACTTGTCTAATTTTATAAGTTACTAGTCACACTTTTATAGACGGTTACCTATAATTATGCATGTGAGTTGTGCCATTCAGTTTAGGATAAGAAGTCACATGCATATCGACAAAACATGAGAGATTGGATATATAAATAAGTAGGTTTTATAGTGTCAGTATATTTGTTGTGTTTGAAAATCGTATAGATCTAGGCTTAGATTGGACAATATTACTAACAGGATGCCCGTCACAAATGATATCAGAGTCACTTTTATATCAGTCTAGACAAATTACATGTGTGTAAAAGTATTTTATGTTGTAAATATTAAAAATAAAGCTCAAATTTCGAATAGTTAGTAATATTTTTACACTACCTTAATGGGAAAGTCAAGTAAATATGGTTGGAGCCCCTAAATGTCACCTTATATCCTACCCTAAGTGACATGGGGTTGGCAAAAATTGAACCATGTATATTGCACTTTATTCCATTGGTCTTTTGTGGTCCAATGTCCTTATTTTCCCCCTTTCTCAAGACTCTTTTATTTTGCCTTTTGGGCAACATTCTTGTATTTACATGTTCTATGTTGTACACCTATAAATCTAAGAATATTAGGGTGTGGACATGGTCAAGAGTTCTACAACTACTTAGGAAATTAAATTTGTCCTAATTTTCTTTTGTTTCATGCATGTGTATGCTTGCTTTTGTTTAGTTTTTGTCTTTCTCTTTTGGTTTTTTGCTCCTTTTGATAGAAAAAGACAATGGGAATAATTTGTTGAATATCCAACTCTTTCTTTTTCTAATACTTAATTTCCCAAGATAATATTGATTAAGGTTGTTCCAAGTGTTATATTCTCTTAAGTCTCCTTTTCTTGAGTTATTATATGTTGGGTTTGCTGACATTCCAGTTATTGTCTTCACCTTTTTGCAGATTATTTAATAGGAAAGTAAAAAATATATTAATTAATCAATTAAAATGACACCCTTTTGGGGGTCTGTGAAAGGTTTATGCATCTATATATTCTATGATTCTATCATATTATATACTTCAATAATTTATAATTATCACATCTGACTAATTAAGAAGCTCTCCTTCTTGCACATGGTTGAGGAGTGAAGCAAATCTTGATTTTATTAGATTAATAAACCTTAATATAAATAGTATGAAGGAGAGTCTCGGACGACAAATGCTAAAATTATCTTTATATGGCTTATAGGTTATAAATTTGAGTTATAGAAAAAGTCATTAATATTTGTATTAAGGTAGATTTCTACATCACAACTCTTGAAATTAAATACGATGCTAATTCTCAAAACCTTGCTAACATGGAATACTCGGTGCACCTACCCTTCATTCCAATTAATTATCTCTCACACTAATTTGTTTTTCCACTAGTAGTAGTTAGCTTAATTGTTGGGAATCAAACTGAATAGGGATAAATGCTTCGTCCTGAGATGATATAAAAAAAGATGTTGAAATTAATGGAAATTTTATCAATTAAAAATATTAAGAAATCGCTCAAATGAGCAAATTGTGGCACATATTACTTTGTGTGAATAAAGTGTAGAACAGAACACATAAGAAATTTATTATAACATTGACAATATAAGACCTCCAAAATGGGAGGAAAAAAGAAGAAGCTAAATGGACTTGGAGAAACATAGAAAGGTATCAAAATGAATATATCATGAAACATAAAAGGTCCACAAAGATAAAGTTTCTTTTTTTGTTGTAATAATAGTTCTAAGAAATGAAAGTCAATAGTAGAGTAGCTCTTTTTTCATTTGGGTGTGTTTGGTACGGTGGAAAATATTTTATATTTTAATTTTTTTTTATATTTAATTGGTTAAAAAAATTGATAATATTTTCTTAAGAAAAATAGCTTTTTGGAAACAAGGAAAATAATTTCAAATAGGGAAAACAGGTTTACATTGATTATGTTTTCTCTTTCTTTAAGATACCTCATCTTCACCCAACACTATAACTCCATCGCCACCTTCAATAGTGTTTTTAAAGATTATATATAAATACTTTTAACATAACATTTTTGTTTATTTATTTGATATAAAATAATAAGAAGAAGAAGAAGAAAAAATCTATTTATTTTTAAAAACACATATGTTCCAAAAAAAATATTATCATTCGTGACATCAAACCCCTAATGGGCAAAGGGAAACAGAAAAAAACATGATTTGAAAAAATAAATAATTAAAGCTTCTCATTATTACGTCCAAAAACACAGAAGGATCGACAATCTTTTGGTATGTTATAATTTGGTTTGCTTTGTTAACGAATTTAATCATTCATTACATAATTATTTGATATTATGGTGGTATCAAATATTTCAAAAATTCTCAATATTTCACCTATCTTTTCGGACTACTATTGAATATTTATTTATGAAGTTTTATCAATTAATTAAGAAAACTATGTTTACTCATCATATATGGTATTCTATGTGCAATCACTTCTAACAGGCTGTCCAAATGTCAATTTCAAAGAGGTAATCAGGCCTAAACAATTTTTGGGTGTGTTCGGACGGAATAAAATAAATTTTTTGAAATTGTTTTTTAATTTTTTCATGTTCAATTGATTAAATTTTTTGACTCTAGGAAAATGACTTTTCTAGTAGAAATAAGAAAAACAAATTTTACAAGTGACGTTCTATATTGATTGTATGCTCTTCATTCTGCAACACACTTCATCTTCGCTACAATCTTAGTACATTTAATTTTTCTAAAATGCATTTTTTAAAAAAGATTTTTCATACAGAACAGAATAAAATAAAATGTGTCAATTTTAGAGAATCTTAAAATATTCTTAAATAGAAACCTAAGAAAGAGAACGGGGAAATGCTAAACCTTATAAGTATGAGAATCTTGACTACTGAGATACCAATATTTTCATTTATCTCCTTCAGATCTTCAATCTTTATCCTGTCTCAAGACTTTTAAGCTTAAATCTTGTGGCTCAAATTTTAGGCCAATAACAACTCATATTGTTTAAAAAAAATTATTAATTTATTTTGACTTTTTAAATTTTTATTTAATTTCAAATTCTGGCTCTAGCGCAAAAGAGTCGACTACAGCCAAAGAGTCATGTCGAATCGATATAATACAATAAGATTTTTTATGTTTTACCTACCGAAGGTGTGAAAAAGTTGTACACGTTATACATATTATTGATGATGGTAAGTCTCTTTTTTTAGATTTGGACATGTTTGTGTGAAAAAGCATTTTAAGGATTGTAGGCGTTATAATTCATTTACTTTGAGGTCCAGTCCAATATGGACATGTTTTTGTGACAAAAAGCTTGTAATTCCATGATAATGAGACACTGAGATCTAGAAATGTTGAAATTGTCTATAATATTACGACCTTTTAATCATAAAAAGAGATTACTATTTTTTTTCCCACTGGATGTTGGCTGTGGTGGTTACAAAAATTAATTATCTTAAACCTAAAAGGTTGATCTTAGGACCAAAAAGAGATTCTTGTTGAGATTACGAATCAAACACAAAAGTTCTTTTATTTTTTTTACCCAATAAAACACACCCATGCATAAAACAACATTTGATAGGAAAAACAGTAATATAATATGTAACTTAAAACTTATAATTATGTCACATATATGAAAACTAGACCTCAAATTAGATAAACAGAGTTATTCATAACTTGTGTTGGTGGGAGGTATATATATAGTCAAGGAGCGCGTAGGCTGAAGAACTAGTAATGAACGTTTGCCACTATAAAAATTGGTATGCCACGGCCATGGCATGCCTCTCAGACCAAATCATATATATATTGACTTCGTTATAATTGGATAAAAATATAACTAATCTTCTGCTAGAAGTGGATATATCAACTTAATTAATGTAGTGTTGATAATTAGTAGATACTTAGTTTCACTAGCTGGTGAGACTAATTATAAATCTTCTTTTATGAAAAGGATTGAAAAGAAAGAAATAATTACAGGAGAAAAGTTAGGTGAAAAAATAAATGGAAATACTTGAATTTATATTTTGGATGTACTCAATTACATGTTGTAGCCCAATAAGGGAATATTAGGATGAAGTTAATTAATGAAAATGGATAAGGAACATGTTTGAATGGTTATAGGGTTACAGGTAACTGTTACATTAATTAGCTTTATTATTGTTTTTTGACAAGACAAAAATAATTGTTGGTCATATCTTTTACTTTTATTTACGTGGACCGTGGTGCACATAAGTTTCTTCACATGATTGGAGCAAAACGGTGCATATCAATATGGAATTTAATCTCATATATGATATATTTACTCATTTGATTTTTTTAAAAAGGAAAAATTACATAAATACACAACTTAAGATATCATAATCTCTAAAATTTACTATCATTTAAAAATATTATAAAATCTCCTCTCGAATACATCCCCACATTTCCCTCTCGGATACATCCCTCACATTTCCCTCTTGGATACACCCCTCACATTCCCCTCTCGGATACATCCGTCTCATTATGAATCATGTTCCTAGTTATGTATCCGACAACAAGGGAATGCATCCGACGCAACAAAAGAGTAGAGACCAATGTATTCAACAACAAAGAAATGTATATGACGCAACATAATGTTAAGTAATGTATCATTTGCAATGTATCGAACAATCAAAGAATGTATCTGAGAGAAATGAAAAATTCAGGATTTTTGTAATCGGAGAATTCCGGTTTAGGATGTAATTTGCCCCAAGTGTATGAGATTTATGTACTTTAAACAACAACAACAACCAAAAAAAAAAAAAAAAAAAGAGGAAAAAGAGAGATTTTGGCTTTGAGCCTTTTCATTCAGGAGCCCATTCATTTATGGGTTAGCATTTGTATATGAGATATGGATCTTTTTTATGGGCCTTGGGCCTTAGTCAGAAATCCAATCACTTTTGGGTATTTAAGTCCCTGGCTACAGTCTTTCAACCATTACTTTTTTTTTTTGGTAAATTACATAAATCACATAGTTTTAATATGAAATTACAATCTATCCCTAATAAGTTTCTAATTACATTAATTCCTTAAAAATTAAAAAATCCAGATACAATAATAGAAGCTCGGATACATTAAATACTGTCTTGGATACATTAAAAACTAGCTCGGATACATAATATATAGCTCGGATGCATTAAATACTGGTTTGGATACATTAATATGTAGCTCAGATACATTAAAAACTAGCTCGGATACATAATATGTAGCTCAGATACATTAAATACTAACTCAAATACATAAATATGCAGCTCGGATATATTAAATAAATAAGGAATTTTGGAGATTTTTAAAAGTAATAGGGGATAATGGAAATAAGTGAAAAAAAAGGTGTGTATTTCTGTAATTTGTCCTATTTTTTTTCTTTTTAACTTTTAAACCCAAAATTCTCCAATCATAGGAATAAATTTGTATCCCTACTAAATAACTTCATTTATCATTTAGTCCATCAACTAATACGTTTTATCTGTTTTTTAAGGTTCATAATTGTTATATAGGATTTTAAAAAATGTTAAGTAATTTATATTAAAATTACAACACTACTTTCTTAAAAACAATTATGCATGCACATTCATATCTAGTCCAAAAAACATGATTACATATGTAATCCAACTTTAGTGCATTCTTGAGGTATTCAGTTTGTAAAAGATTCAAAGAAGTGGGATTACTTGACTGGATCAAAGCCCAAGAAAGTAATTTACCTTTGTCTACTAGCCGACAATTTTAATTAGAAGTTTCAAGTTTGAACGATAAAAATATAAAACCAACTTTACTACTGATGAATGGGCCAACCTACTCAGTGCGCGATACCCGAATTAGTCAAGCAGAGATAGACTTCAGATGCAGGAAATTATACCTAATGAATTTGAAAATGTGTTGAAAACAATGGTTCTTTTATACTGAATAATCTCTTGTACTTGTATTTTTTAAACATTTTCTTGGGGTAGGTAAAGGTGTTTGCTAGGATTACATATAAGGTGATTAAATTTGTAACCAACTTAAATATTCATAACTTCAATAGTTTAACAATTTATCTTTACACAATCATATGCAAGTCACTTATATTAGATAATAATTACAAGTAAATTTCTTGAAGAATATTATAATTAATAATTTGATAAAGTTAATATTTAATCTGCTATCATATATTAAAATTCGCTCATCTATCGTAGGAGAAAATCTTTACAACATCATCATTATTATATAGCTTAAATCTTTTCTTTTTATTATCTATTGTAGAAGAAAGATTCAACCTATCAATGCTCTCTCCTATATTCTTTCTTTTCTAAAAGATAAAAGATAACCTTTTTTTTTTTAGTTTAGGAGGACGGAATTGTTACACATTTATATATAATGATGACGCAAAAAGCACATGATAATTAATTATTTTAAAAAAATATTGCTCAATGGCATGAAGACACAACAAAGGGTTAGGTAAGATCTCGAATATGCTTTAGAAACCCTAATATTAATTAAAGTTAGGGTTTTTGTAATTAATTAGTACTAATAACAATCATATCTTACTCCATTCACTTACTTTAAGGATATTAGTTATGATAACTAGCATAATGAAAGTAGAGTTTGCATGGAAACTTGTCAATAAGAGATTTGTTTATTTTGCATGGCCAAAAGTGCAATTTGCTCATCGTTATTATATTATAAAATCAGTATATGATACTTAAAAGCTAGAGAGTTAATTGCATGAGAGAGTAAGTAAGAGATTGAAAAGAGGATCATTGGACCTCGCTCTTGGATCCAAAAATCATCCATACTTGCTGGAACAATCACCTGTCTTTACTTTCTGAAACATTTTATTGCCCAAACAATTAGCAAATTCACAAATTCATATACGGTTCACAATTATTTTACTAACATATTATATGTTACTTATATGTATAGTATATGTTCATTTAGTATAAAATATATACAAACTATAAATTGTAAATTAAATTATCAAAGTGTTTAAGACTGTAATTATCCAATTTTATGAATTGTTTCATATATATACATGTATCTGCAAGGTGTTAAGAAAAGATGAACCACAAACTGTTTGAGGATAGATTAGTGATAAATTTCATAGTTAATGATCTTATTTATTTTTGTAGCACATATAGTTTTGTCAGCACCATTAATTTGGACAAGAAGTATTCGTCAAATACATTCAAACTATAAGTGGACAAGTTTGAAATCTTGATTAACTTGCTCATAAGAAGACAAGAAACTTTATAAGTATATAGTTGGGGATTAAAAGTGATTGTACGGGTTCATGCAATATCTTTGAATTATTAGCAACTTCAAAATCATTTTCATTAAAGTTTCAAAGTTAGACATGGTATATACAACCCTACAAAGGGTCCTATTATGCTTTTTCGATCTTGGGAAACCCACTTAATTACAGTTTATACTATAGCAAAAACAGTTTTAATGGTAATATATATACACATTTACAAATGAGGGCTAAAATCATTACCGACATTTGTTAATTGTCATTATATTCAATGTCACTATAAGCTTTAGCAACATTTACAAAGAGTACTAATTACCTCAAAGCATATTTCACGATAATTAAACTATTATCACCGTTAAAGATTCTACGGTTAAAAAGTCTTTTCAAAACTACTTTAAAGGTTTGAGATCTCATCTATACACTACATGTCATTTGTTAATTAGCAAGGGAAGGTGATGCCGGGAAAGAAGTTACAAGCTAATTAAGGCCACAGATTAAAATGCCCCAAAATTTTCCTTAAAAGTCATGCAACTGGTAAAATATTACAAATATAATAAAAAAATTAATCGTTTATTGTCAAGCTTCATGATTCAAAATTGAAATTTCAGGATATTATTATAGAGTTTCACATAGAACCAAAAAGTGGCCACTAAATAATAAGGAAAAGAGTTTGAAATATATCTGAACTTTGATCGAAATTGCTGTAATAATTCCAAACTTTGGGAAAGACCTATTACCCCTACACTATTTAATAGTATATTTTAAAGATATATTAGTGCCCACGTGGACATCATAAATATTGCATCATTATAAATAGTTATTTGTCCAGCTGAGCACTTATATATCATTAAAATACACTCATTAAATAGTGCAGGAGTTAATAGGTCCTGCCCAAAATTTGAAACTGTTACAGCAATTTCAGTCAAAGTTTAAATATATTTCAAATTTTTTTTTCCCTAAATAATGTATCAAATAGACGATGTTAAACCAATCAAAATAAAACGGAATCAATAAATGGATGGGTCTTGACCTTGACATAGCGGTGGGAAAGTATAGATGATGTATTATTGTTTTGGACTTGATGATCTTGCTGTTGATTTCGCCAACTTACCACCTAATCAGTCACAAACAACATTTTAATTAAGGCCCACAATGATTCATGAAGCAATAATAATAATAAGAATAAGAATAATAATAATAATAATTATATGACATTATCATCAAAATGGGACCCAAAACAAGACTAATCTCCAACCACTTTTGTTAGATTAAGGAGATTAATGGGAACTAATCTTCCACTCTTTTTTCTTAAAAGAGTGAGATTAAATTAACTTAACTATCTACTATCTACAAGTGCAGCACCAAATACTAATGATGATGGTAATTGTTAATTAATGCTTCGAGAAAATGCACCATGAACCACATCGTTATAACTAATCAATCTAATCACTACTTATTACTTTTCCTTTTCAAATTAATTAATTTTCCTTTTTAAAGTACCATCCCCTTTTCCCCTTGATGTGATAAGAAAACAATTTTTAAAAGGATTTTGTCTCTATATCAACCTCAATTTCCAGATATTATAAATAAATTGACAATAGAAGATACCATAAGGGTTTTTTCGGCGGTGGTATTGGAACATCTAATCTAAGAGCAAAAATCAACATATATAATATAGTGTTTGGTTGGTCAGATAAGAAAATAAATCGCGATATACTTAATGTAAGTATGTTTTTGTGATATTAAATTATGTATTATTTTATAAAAAATTGAATATGATGATAATAAACAATCTCTTTAATATTAATCATAACATAATAATCTCTCAATTTAATCCCCACCATAACATATTAGTACAACAAAAAAAGACAATGCTATACGTACGAGAATAAAAGGAGACGATGGTTTACGTGTGGCACTTAGTTTTCTAGTATTCTCTAGATAATTACTTGTGTAGTTTTAGATCTCTACCATAATGATTATGATGTTGAATATTCCTAAATCGATTAAATAAATATATGTAAGTCAACAATATATTGACTTATGTCTTTATATGAATAACCTCATCGATGATACTGACTTAACTTGCGAATTGAGAAACATCTTCTATCCTTATCTTTCCCCTTCATTCTATTTTTTTAGAAATGGATTTTATATATATAGATGTATCGTGTATTTATTGAGTAATTTTTATAGATAGTCACTCATGTTTGAAAAATTATTTAGTAATATTATTTATGTTTGTTTTGGGATTAAAATATCATAACTTTTATATATTTTCCTCAAAATATATTTGACACAAAAGAAACTATTATTCTCTCTCATATTGAGATGCCATGTCACATTTTAGTTTTTCCTAAAATATTTACCTTTTTAAAATAACTCATATATTATATTCAGTAAAAAAAATAAATAGTACTTAATTATTTATCATTTTTAGTTTTTTTACTTTAGCATATTAAGAGATAGACATTTTTTTTCTATTATTACATTTAACATTAATTATTTTTCTAAATCATTCCTTCTTTAATTTCTTAAAAAATATGCAAAGTGCACACTTTTAATGAAATTTCATGTCATATTATTCTTTTTTTAAAAAAAAAATTAAAAGTTAACTGAAAAATTTAGTTCTACTCCTTCCATCCATCTCTACATCTTTAGTTGTTCAGTATTAATTTAACATATCTCTTAAGAAATAATAAAGTTAATTTTACTATATCAATCTTTTAAAATAATAAATTTCATATTTTAAAAAATGCATTGGCAAATGACTATAATTAATAATAAGAGTGAATTAGAAATTAAGTAATAAATTATCACTTGATTTTCTAAAGTAAACAAGTAACAAATGAATAATTGTTTATAACGTAATGAATAAATAAAAATGAACAAAGGAAATAATTGCTAGAAAAAAATTCATAAAGAGAGTTAGTTGATATAATACTCTTGATTATTTATGAGTCCGTGAAAATTGTTCTCTAACGTTACTTTTTTTTCTTCACTTTTAGTCGTTTTTAATGTTCACCTTGCACATTTTATAAAAACTTAAATAATGAATGATTTAGAATAAATAATTAGTGTTAATCGTAATAACATAAAATAAATATGAGTTGTTTAAAAATGTTCACTTTGCATTATATAATTATTATTTTTACTGAGTATATCATATGGGTTGATTTAAAAAGTTATTTTTTTTAATTATTAGTAAAAAAGGAATAATGTGACATAGGAGAGACTGATTTTTTTTTTTATATCAACTATATTTTGAGGAAAATATGCAAAGTTGGATGATATTATAATCCTAAAACAAACAAAAGTAATATTATTAGGTAATTTTTCAAACATGGGTGACTATTTAGGAAAATTACTATGTATTTATTAGATTGATAAAAATATCTAATATGAGTGATTTTTTATAGCCCTTATATTCCCTTTCTTTTGCTTTGTAGACGACTCACCTGGGCCCCAGTGTACTAATTTATAACAAACTCTTAAGATTGCTTTGAATCTTGAATTTTGGCACGCCATGTATTTATTTTTTGGAAATAATATATAGAGGAAGTTATTTGAATGTTTTCTACTAATTTACCACTAGTAACTTCTTCTTTTAAAAAAGCAGCAAAATATCAAATAAATGGAAACGACAAAGTATTATTTTGCTCCTGAAGTCTATCGACAAAGCATTATTTTGTTCCTAAAGTCTATCGCAAGATTGGATATAGTAACAATTAACTAATGTTGATACTCTTTATATATATATATATATATATATATATATATATATATATATATATATATATATATATATATATATATATATATATATATATTATTACTTTTAAAAATTGTTTTGTCGTAATATCAGTAATTTTTGGATGCCAACGAAGAAAATTGTTAAGAAAAGAGTGCATAAAAGTCTTGTTATCAGAAAATGATGGGTTTAACCTATGCAGAATTATCCAATTCCAAAATACTTATTTATATTTGAAAAATAATGGATGCCTTAAATACATATATACATATTTCTTGTATGAAAACATTTTTTTTTAGATTTATTTACAAGAATATAATTTCAAGTGCTATTCTTTGAATGTGTACGAAATAAACCATCCTTCCGTTTCACAAAAAGTGACTTGGTTTGATTTGATATAAAATTTTAGAAAATAAAAAAAACTTTTGAATCTTGTAGTCCTAAATTAAAGTTATGTCAAATATACTAAATTGCCCTTCAATCTTGTAGCTTTAAATATGCCATATGGAAAACTGAAATTAAAATATTATCAGAAAAAGAAAAAAGTCATTCTTTTTGAAATAAACTAAAAAGAAAAGGAGGTAATTCTTTTAACGGAGGGAGTATTTAATATTTTTGCGGAAATATGATCCCACGCATTGCAGTCGCTACCGACAATTAAAAACTCCATCTGATTGGGTAATCCATTGAATAATAGAAACGGTTGGGCCCCACCAAAAGAAAGCCTTAAAAATTGCAATGGTGCCTTGCGGGTCCCACCTCAACTATCATCCATCTATTTGTGGGACCCACCTTGTCTAAGATAACGCTGTTGCAAGTTGACGCGTGCATAGTACCACGTTCTTTCGGCCCCCCCTTACCCTCGAATAACATTAATTATTTCAATATAAAAAGATTTTAATTAATTTAATAATATAAAATTGTTTTATAGTAATCCATGTTTGAAGTTAAACTATAAAATTTCGACTATTAGCTAGTACTCTTGCATGAATACTATTTTCAACCTTAGCTACAATATATCACTATATATTCACCTTCTTCTTCTTTATATTCGGGATTGAGAATTATATATTAAAACTATTTCTGGAATCATCGGAAAAATTGAAACCACATCTATAGGTGAAGAATTTTTTTGAATAGGTTGAACTATTGAAAGAAAATTAAAAGGAGAGTCTAATAATGGTCTTTCTATATCATATTAACAATCCATTTATGGTCGGAGAAAATTAAAATAATCTCCATTTAGTAAGGCTTGTTCTTATACCTATGAATTCCATTAGACTTAGAAAATAAAACATTGAAAGAATAGGGGTGGGGTGGGTTTTGGTGGGGGGAGGGGGGAGAGGGGAGAGGATCAAGTTTATATAATCAAATGAATAATAATTAACCGTATTGTTGCAGAATTATATCCCAAAGTCCTTAAGATCGATGATGAGGAAAGTTAAGAAAGAGATATAGTTAGTTTCAAGCTAGTTCTTATCAATTTTGTTTGAGTATATTAATAAAATGGACGTTAGACCTAATTCAGTGAAAACGAGAAAATGGAAGATCGGACCTCTACGCACACCATTGATTACCACAAAGCATGTGATGTAAACTAGTCTTTAGACATGAGTATTAAATACATTACATTATTGTTGAATTAGCATCAATCTAAAAACCCACATATCCATAAAGTTACATGTAAATTCATATCCCTTGTCATGTATACATGTGGGAACTAGGCTGCTAAAGAGTGCCTCCATTGAATTGATTGCAAAAGGGGCCACTTTTTTTCCCCCACATAATTTGCTAGTGTTGGTTGTGTCGTCCATATTATATCACATAGTTTCGTTATATTTTTTGGTGGTATATATAAGCAGTACTTCCATAAAAAACTTTATTTACTTTGTTTTCTTGGGAATTGGCCGTTAACTAAAAGACGCCATCAAACTGTAGTATCAATAGTTTACAATTTAGTAGTAAGTCCCCCCTTTCTAATTGTTGAAAAATAATTTTTGGTGAAATAAGAAGACAAAGGATAAAACAAAGAAAGAAAGAAATGGACAAACATAACAATAATTTTAGTTTTCGAAAAGAAGGGCTCATCTTGATGTTTCTGGATTTTTCTTTTTAAACCCCCGAAGCCCGCAATTTCTGCCACAGCCTCAACCTATCGGGTGAACACTTTATGAAAACATACTTGTCGTGTGATAACTCATATATTAAATGAAAATGTAAACAGTACTACACAAGTCAGTCTGATGTGGCAAACTCACAGCTGAGTGTATAAGAGAATATAGAGGAAATTATGTCTTACGAGGGAAACTAACTAATTAATAAAATACAACATCGTTGTATGTTTGTTTTAGGTCGTTAATCGGCTCCATTATATGAAGACTTGAAGTTTTTTCTTTAACAAACAAGTCACCATATTCTACTGACTATTGTTAGGTGATTATGAAATTCAAATTGTCAATCTTTATTTGTACGTACTGATATTATATTAATTTTTTTTGTTTTGTTTTTAAGAGTTCTTATTTATTTTTCTTAGGATTTCAATACTACACATCAATGGATGGTTACACGAATCCAGATTGTCAATCTCAACCTTTTACATCCCTAGCGAATAACGTTACTATATCTAAATTTTCTTATATTAATTGTGCTCCTCCGATCCATAAACCATTTTATGTGACACGCTTTTATTTTTATATTGTTCCAAAAAAACAACTTGCTATTTTGCAAAATAAAACTAATATATATAATTTTGAACTTATTATCTTGCCTTTGATGAGAAAATTTAGTCATATGTTATAATTTATTTTAATATACATTTGTTTAAATAAAAAAATGTACTCGATCAAATTCTGCCATATAAATTTAAATAAAAGAACTAAATATAATGAATGAAGGATAGGAAGGATCACTATCACGACTACGAGATGAAAGACGTGCGAATAACAACTTTCATAGCATAAGACAAATGAGATTATTCTCTTTTAATAAGAAATTTTGATTTCGAGCTTTAAATATAGAAAAAATTCTCCAACTTTCCAGAATAAATCATCTAAATTCGAATCAATAGAACTCTAATTCAAATATCCAACGCTCCAAGTTACGTGACTAACAATGCTAACCCCTCTAGGTGGGCCTCTCTTTGTTTTTAATCACTTGACTTTTGGGTATGTTTTTGTGGACCACTTATCACTTATGCCATCATTTCTTTGACCATTATATGTAGAGATGATATTAGCTTTGAGAACATCGCATGGTACTATGACACGCATTATGAATACTTTTGTGGGCCTAAAAACCCTTGCAACATCAACTCCTTTTAACCTTTTTATCACTTGTATATACTCCATTGGTCACCAAATTCAATTTTTTTAACAGGAACTCTTGAAATTAGTGAACAAATACTCAAAGACCATGCAATCTTATCAAATAAAATTTCAATTGAACTCTTGAAATTAGTGGATAAGGGAAGTGCTAAACGGTTAGAATTTGGTCAGAAAATTAATAAAATTATAATATTATTTTAATTTTAAATTAAATTGATTTTTTTTTTATTAAAAAATATTAAAGTTAAAAGGATTATTTAAAAAAGTAAAATAACATAGATAAAATATTATTTTGATCAAATTTTCTCAAAAAGATTTTTCGAGTGGATAAATACTCGAGACTTTTGTGAAAGACTAAGAGGGTGTTTGGCCTAGTTTATAAGCTAATTGACTAATAAGTACTTTTTAAAAATTATTTGTGTATTTAGTAAATTTTAAGGTATTTACAAGTTAAAATCAGTCAAAGTTGTAACTCGATCTTCTAATATATAATTTTTATGATTATACGTATTTTTTTAATTATTTTATTCTTAATATTTTAAAACCAAAATATTAATTACTTGTTAACATCTTCAATACTTTTGTCTAAACACGTACTTATATATTTGTAAAATCAATTTGAACACTTAAAATTTATCAACTATTTACTGTCATTAACCCAATCCAGCTCTAAGAAGTTGGAGTCGATTGTTTATTTTTTTCCTTGAACCCCTATTTTCTTTTTGTTTCTTAGCGTTGTATAAAATTTAAAAATGAAATCATTAATGGGAATTCATCCCTATCTCTCTTAACTAACAAAATTATTCAAATATTTTGTTTAGATGAAACTGTAATTAAACGACACCAAAAATGAGAATGAAATTAAAAGGCTCACAAATACGTATTGGATGAGTTTTAAAAAAATTTGAAACCTTTCTCTTTCTTTTTTTTTTTTTTTAATTCAAATTACAAAAGACTTCTATAGATATTATTATTAAGTGCCATCCTACTAATTTGAAATTAGAATACTTAATTTGACCAAAAACATCCATTTTGAAATTTCAAAATTGTAATATTTTTTTGCTTTATAATATAACTATTAATGGACCAAATCTGTACAGGTTACAGCTACCATTGAAATTAATAAACATACCGACTTTTCCATATTTTTCTGCTTCAATTAACGAGCAATGAATACTAAAGTCCAGTCTAAAAGAATTAATTTGACCAAAAAAGTTGGAAAAAAAATGCTGTCGCATACAATAATGCAATAAGAATTAAATTGACCAGAATTTGGCCAGAAAATTAAAAAAACTATAATATTTTTTTATTTTAAAATAAACTAATCTTTTTTCCATTTTTTTGTTAAAATATATTAAAGTTAAAAGGGTAAAAATGTTTTAAAAAATAAAATAACATAAATAAAATATCATTCTGGCCAAAAAGATTTTTCCATATATATATATATATATATATAAACAAATAATGGATCAGGAGGTTGATGGTGATTTAAAGTGATGTGGCACATTTGGCATCACAAAACACTGAATTATATTTAAAAAAAACTTGAATTTTTCTGCACGTCCATATATTCCACCTCATTATATCAATTTTTTTTTTTTTATCAATTATAGGTACTGGCCGTATCAATTGAAAAAGATAGAGGAGTATTGGTTCTTAAACATTGTTTGATCATGAGTATCATATTTTACAAGTTATTTCTCACGTAATCACTCAATTATAATAATTATTATGTGAGAAAGTTATGATAAATTTTTTTAAAAAAGTAAAAATTAGTTAAATAATCATATGAGAATCATCCCCGTATTTTATACTTGAAATATAGGACAGTAATTATATATTTTTAGGAGTCAGCTGACTTGCGCATGTGTAATTTATATCAAGTAAAAAAAAATAGATGAGAAAAGGACTTTGTGTTTACATCTGATTCTCTCAATAAAGTTGTGAACTAGGTAAAAATTGAGAGTTGGGATGTGATATTTTGGAATATTTTAACCTTTGTCTTTTTTTCTAAATTGATTAATGGTCCATGCAAATTGTCACGTTTCTATGTCCTACGATAGCAACATAAATATTTATAGATACGATCTTTTTATCTGTCAGTGGAAAATTAAGTTATTATTAGGAATAGAATATATCTGATATATAATCATTCTCCATCAGAGATTCAAGAATATGATATCTGCAGCATCATCAGCTTCCTTCTTTTAATTTTCAATTTTATATTTTAAGGCAGACTTGAAGTAACTGTAATATTTTTGTGTGATTTATAGGGTACAAATTTAAGTCGTGAAAGCAGTCATCAATGTTTGTATAAGGATAATTATATATATCATATCCCTTGAAGTGTAACTCTTCCCTAAACCTTATTAACACGAATAATTTATTTACCGCACTGCCTTTTTTTTATATATATATATACTAATTTTGCAAACACTTATATCCAGTGTCAATCAATAATATATACCAGTAGGTCAACTCAACTTGATGCTATAAAAAATTAATATCTTTTTCCTTTACAGACTTTCAAGAATTTATATCAAGGTGTTGGATTAATGAAAAGTTGACCTTGTCCTGTACATGACAAAATCATATTGAGCACGTACTCTATATGTCATATATGGAATTAAACTCATAGACTATACAATAACTCGACTTACACCAGGGTTGTATTCAGTTGAAAAAAAACTAAAACAAATTTCAAAAGTCTCTTACAAATTAAATATAGGATAGGACCGCATATTATATATAGTTCCTTGTGGTCGGTTTGATATATCCTTCCCCAAGACCCTGCATAGTGAGAGTATAATGCACCGAAGTATATCTCAAACTCTATCAACATATAAACTTCAAAAGCCAATCCATTTAGAGAAAGGAATTGAAAACGTAACCTTTTGGTATTAGTTTTTTCAAAATTTTGATGTAGTACTTCCTCCGTCCCTTTTAGTTGTCAGGTCGACGAAAGTCAATTTTGACTAATTTTTAAAGTTAAATTAAATTACATTAATTTGATATTTTAATATAAAATTTAGATATTCAAAAAATTATACAAAAAGTACTATAAATTGTAATTTTTTGTATATCAATATAATAAAAAAATATATAATAAAATATTAATAAAACTTTTTATTATTTGGTTCTAAAAAGAGAAAATCATGACAACCGTAAAAAGATGGAGGAAGTAGCAACTGTTTGTGTGTTAAACTGGAAGTTAAAGGCATTGTTTAATTTGATTGGATATCGTACGTTTCAAAATGTCAAGCCTCGAAGTTAGGCATTGAATTAATTTATTTTTTGTCAAGTTGGATATGTAGCTACGTATTTATTGGATCAGCTTGCAGAAAAAAGTCATAAATTTACTACCTGTAGACTGTAGTAGATAGTTCAGTAGTACTTTTTGAGTAAGATTAAAAGCTATACAATTATTGTTTTCAACAATCACATATCCTATAGCGAACTGAGAGGGTTTTAAGTCTTCTATTATGGAGGCTTAAATAGAACCAGTCAACCTTTTGCGATGTACTCAAAAGAAAAGTCAAACTCAACAAATTAGTATGTCATTTGGATCAATCAATACGTGGACTGTGGTATAGTGATGAGATTGATTTACTCTTAATCACAAATTTCAGATTTAAATTATGTACATGAAGAAAGTCCTATTAAGAACGCCGTCTCAAATGGATCCTGCCATACACGATTCGGATGTAATCAGGCGTAAAACCAAAAAAAGTCATTTGGATCAGACTACTCATGTCTGCTTTGCCTATAAATTTGGAGTCATAATTTCCTTCAATTAAATCATTAATACTCTCCGCCGCCGCTTGGGACCATCCATCCATCCATCCATCAACATTTGTTACTTTCATTAGGTCCGACTAAATAACTATACATTTTTTGTTTATAATAAAACTCAAATTGAACTATTCTTATTAAAAATGAAAAAAATCCTTGTTTGTTGATGAGGGCCATCAGCTTTATCATCATCACAAGTCACAACACAAGTTCGTTTTTGTTTGTCTGAAGGGGTCATGTACGCCTAGAACGAGGGACAAATTTATAGGTAAATTTTGAGGGATGTCAATTTGTGATTTTTCGCGATATATTTTAAAATTTGTATAATATTATTTGTTGGTATTCATATTACAACAAAACTAAGCGGTGCACTTGATTGAAGGTTTACCTACAGGATTAGGGATTAGTTTTAAGTGAATACTCCTTCGTGATGCCCTCAGGAATCTAAATTCGCCACCGTGTAACACTATTTTTATATTTTATTAGGGCATTTATACCCTTGGCATCCTTCCTATTCTCCAGGAGCCCAGGATTAGGGATTAGATTATTATTTTTTATATAGTAAGAACATTCAAACATGCTTTTCATTACCAAAGTTAATGATAATAATAATCTGGCAAGAGTCTGCCTAACCAGTAGCCATATCATGCTGTTTTCTTACTCAAGTGATGTAGAAAAGTAAACTGATATTTTGATGTAAATATGAATTAATTAGTGTTTTTTTCCTTTAATCTTATTTGCGTTCAGCAAACTAAATTAGATGAGAATTAATAAAGGCCTACGAACCTTGAGGGTGGGCACCATAGCCAAAAAGTCTTAAGACCATTAAATGGATAGATAGTACTGAAAAATTGCAAGGATTTTAGGTAATTAAGTTATATTTAGTATAGTACTTAATTAGACATCAAAAATATATACTGTACCATAAGTTTAGGTTATATTCATCTGAACAAAGCTATTTAGATGAAACCAATAAAGATTAGCAGTACATTTTTCTTCAATTGGTTTCACAATTAATCACTTTATTAATCGTTATTATCCCAGAAAGTCTATAGTTAATATTACTTTAGTTTACTTTTACTTATTAAATTTACTAAAAAGAAATTTAAGAAGTCATGTTTTACCTTCAACATTAATTATTTATTTTTCAATTTTTTTTTCCATTACCAAAGATATACATCCATTAGTAGGAGTATCGTTATAAAATGTTTATGGCAATCATTTCTTTTAAAGGATCCGTAAAAATAAAAATTAAACAAGTAAAAATAAATGGTGGAAGTACATATATTCAATACATAAAGCAGTCTACTTTCATTTCTTGGTCTTCTTTCTAGAGAGTGGGCTTTAGTTTTTCTTGGTATTACGTACATTAATTAGAACTTACCTAAATAATCTAGCATTGATCATAAAGGTCAAAGTTTAAGTTTCAATTAAAATAAAAGGAAAGTTAAATAATCTAATGTGACATATTTAATATTTCTAATAATAATATTAATGGATAGCAGTATATCAGATAAATTAGTGATACACATTATATTCCCGCAAACTAAAGGAAATAAATTATATATGAGTTCATATATATATAAGAAAAGGAGGACTAAATTATTAAACAAATAATTTATAAGAAAAGGAGGACTAAATTATTAAAGAAATAAATTCAATAAAGTTAATTATAAGTAGTAGGATGAAAGAAAAGGGAAGGCATCTTATACGATCAATTATTACCTACCTACGCAACCTGTGGTCGGAGTGGACGTTTCCTCGTTTAACATCTCCCTTTCCCACCACACACCTTTATTTCTATCGAAAATAGTTTTTTTATCTCATAAATATAATAGTAATGTTAGAAATCACTTATGAAATTATATTGATATGTTACTGTTATTATTGTGAGAGTAATTAATGAAATATATTTTTTATTTATTTTTATTTGTCGATATTTGACTTGTTGTCACTCTCCTTTTGACTTGTTGTCACTCTCCTTAGTACTAATATTAATAAACTTTTAACATATGCAAAAGCTACATTGTACATCCATTCGGGAGCCAAATTTACCTGCAACTTTACATTGTACCATTGCGTCACGCTAATATAAGTAAACTTTTAAGAAGAAAGAGAGACTTTCTTACTCATCACATTTACTTAGTCAATTCCTTTTTTTTTTAAAAAAAAAAAAAATCTCTTTTCCTATTTAGCAACTATTTGATTCCAAATTTCCACACAAATCTCAAGTATTACAATATTAAAAAATATTTTGAAGTATTTCATTAAAAGATTTATTTTTTTTACTTTCTTAAATTATGTGTCAAATAAAAATAGTACAAACAAATTAAAATTGGAGAGTACTAGAAAATAAGAAATTGACTATGTATAAACTTTTGTAGCTAAATAAAAAAATTTATTTATAAATTTTTTTATAAAACGTTCCTAGCTAATTCAATTTTTTTATAATTTATTTTTATTTTGTAGCTAAATAAAAAAATTCTATACTAATTTTATTTAGCTACAAAATAAAGATGAATAATAAAAAAATTGAATTAGGTAGGAACGTTTTATAAATAAATTAGCTTGAATTGTCCATAAATTCTATAGGAGAACAATAATGTTGCCCCTTACATCACTCCACAACATACAGAAACCAAAAAAGTAAATACTCACCTTTCTAACTTTCAAGTCTCAATAATTAATTATTACTCTCTATTATCCTCTTCAAATATTGAATTAAAAAAAATCTGAAGGATCAATTTCTTTTATCTTTTCTAATTTGTCGTGTAGTGTGGGGTGGGTGGGTTGATAGAAGAAAGGGTGTAGGGGGTTAACCCCACATCTCTTTATTCATATTTCCTTTTTGTGGTTGAAGAGATGAGTATGCAGAGAGAAAAATATAGATCAGTCTGACAAGAAGGCAACTTCTCAAAGCTTAGAGAGCTACCACCCAAAGATAGACAGTTAGTTACATGTGTGTATGTGTGAGTGACTGATTTTTTTGCTAAAGCTCCTTTCATCTCTTTCTCTTTCTTTTATATCATTTTCCTTTGTGTTCTTTTTCTTTATTTATAGTTGAAGATCTCTGTAAACAAATTTTAATTTTTCACTATAAAGAATTCTCTTCCTTGTATTTATAAAAATGTTTGTGTGGACTTATTTGAAGCTTTTTCTTCTTTGTTACTTTGTGTTTGCAGGTACTGTAATAGATAAAAGGAGAAACCCGAAGAAGAAAGAATTTTTTTTGCAGATATGTACTATCAAGGAACCTCGGATAATAATATACAAGCTGATCATCAACAACATCATAGTAATAATAATAATATTCAGACGCTTTATTTGATGAACCCTAACAGTTATATGCAAGGCTACACTACTACTGACACACAGCAGCAGCACCAGCAGCAGTTACTTTTCCTGAATTCTTCACCAGCAGGAAGCAACGCGCTTACCCATGCGAATATACAACACGCGCCGCTGCAACAGCAGCACTTTGTCGGTGTGCCTCTTCCGGCAGTAAGTTTGCACGATCAGATCAATCATCATGGACTTTTACAGCGTATGTGGAACAACCAAGATCAATCTCAGCAGGTGATAGTACCATCGTCGACGGTGGTTTCTGCCACGTCATGTGGCGGGACTACTACGGACTTAGCGTCTCAATTGGCGTTTCAGAGGTCGATTGTGGTGTCTCCGACACCACAACACCGACAACAACAACAACAACAGCAAGGTGGTCTATCACTAAGCCTTTATCCTCAGCAACAACAACAAATTAGTTTCAATAACAATATTTCATCATCATCACCAAGGACAAATAATGTTACTATTAGAGGAACATTAGATGGAAGTTCTAGCAACATGGTTTTAGGCTCTAAGTATCTGAAAGCTGCACAAGAGCTTCTTGATGAAGTTGTTAATATTGTTGGAAAAAGCATCAAAGGAGATGATCAAAAGAAGGATAATTCAATGAATAAAGAATCAATGCCTTTGGCTAGTAATGTCAACACTAATAGTTCTGGTGGTGGTGGTGAAAGTAGCAGCAGGCAGAAAAATGAAGTTGCTGTTGAGCTTACAACTGCTCAAAGACAAGAACTTCAAATGAAAAAAGGCAAGCTTCTTGCCATGCTTGAAGAGGTACGATCCTGAATTTTGAGTCTATGAATTTCGGATTCTTAAGACTAAAACTACTGAATTCGACTATTCCGGCCGACATATATTTAAAATTTTATTTTCAAATGATTCAAAACTGTAATTTTTTTTAAAAAATTAACTTTTTCTCATAAAAAATTGCATGGATGAAACTATTGATTTATATATGTTTGCAACAATAGTAGTTGGTAGATGAAATACAGATTTTGTTAATTAGTTGAAGAACAAGAGTTTCCAACAAGAGACCAATCACGTACGTTGCCTTTCTGTTGATATTAAAACAAACTGACAATGTGTGGCTCTTAAATTTTCTTCTGCGGGTCCAACTAAAGCTATAAAGATAAAACACCAAAGCTAGCTACGAACCTAAAATGTCTTCCGCTGCACCAAAATTCAAACCACTATCTCTTATTCACCTTTTTTACACCACGCAGATGTGTCCTCCATCTAATAACTTAAAAATTAGATGGTTTACAAAATTTTGCAAAATATAGTAACTTATTTCTCACTTGGAATATATGATCTTTTGACCGAAATAAAATTCTTTAATTTCAATAATAGCCAACATAAGATAACTTCATGTTGTAAAACAACAGATTGGTAAAAGTTTAAAGTTACCTTTTTTTTTGTTCAGGTGGAACAAAGGTACAGACAGTACCATCACCAAATGCAAATAATTGTATCATCATTTGAGCAAGTAGCAGGAATTGGTTCAGCCAAATCATACACTCAATTAGCTTTGCAAGCAATTTCGAAACAATTCAGATGCCTAAAGGATGCAATTGCTGAGCAAGTAAAGGCGACGAGCAAGAGTTTAGGGGAAGAGGAAGGCTTAGGAGGGAAAATTGAGGGCTCAAGACTCAAATTTGTGGACCATCATCTAAGGCAACAACGCGCGCTGCAACAGCTAGGAATGATGCAACCAAATGCTTGGAGACCCCAAAGAGGTTTACCTGAAAGAGCTGTCTCTGTCCTTCGTGCTTGGCTTTTCGAGCATTTTCTTCATCCGTGAGTACTCCTAAACTATTTATTTCTTCGAAAAATTTTACTTCAGTATACATTAACAAGGTGAAAAATATCTACTTGTAGATAGAAAATTGCTTATTCTAACCAATTTTTGCGTCATACGCCTTCCGTCCTATTTTAAGGTTTTAACATGTCCATTAGGAACAAATTAAGTTCAAGCTGCCTTGATTTTTAGAGCAACACCAGTTATTTTGAAACTTCCGTTTGGAGGGTTAAAAAGACACTTACTTTTTAACTCAAACTATATATGCATGCACACAAAAATTAAAATATGTGCATGAATATAGTAAGATCACATTATTCTAAATTCTGAATTCGCCCATTCTAGTTCTCTAATATAGAAGTATGTTTTTAACAATAAAAATGTTTTTTTCTTAATATACTTTTATAATGCAGTTACCCCAAGGATTCAGACAAAATCATGCTTGCTAAGCAAACGGGGCTAACAAGGAGCCAGGTTCTTAGACACACATTTTACTTGAATTCTTGGATTGATTCCTTTCTTTTCTTTATAAAAAATCTTTAATATATGAAAATGCAGGTCTCTAACTGGTTCATAAATGCTCGAGTTCGATTATGGAAGCCAATGGTAGAAGAAATGTACTTGGAGGAAGTGAAGAATCAAGAACAAAACAGTACTAATACTTCAGGAGATCATAACAAAAACAAAGAGACCAATATAAGTGCTCCAAATGAAGAGAAACATCCAATTATTACTAGCAGCTTATTACAAGATGGTATTACTACTAGTCAAGCAGAAATTTCTACCTCAACTATTTCAACTTCCCCTACTGCAGGTGCTTCACTTCATCATGCTCACAACTTCTCCTTCCTTGGTTCATTCAACATGGAGAATACTACTGCTACTACTACTACTGTTGATCATATTGAAAACAACGCGAAAAAGCAAAGAAATGACATGCAGAAGTTTTCTCCAAGTAGTATTCTTTCATCGGTTGACACGGAAGCCAAAGCTAGAGAATCATCAAACAAAGGGTTTACTAATCCTTTAATGGCAGCATACGCGATGGGAGATTTTGGAAGGTTTGATCCTCATGATCAACAAATGACCGCGAATTTTCATGGAAATAATGGTGTCTCTCTTACTTTAGGACTTCCTCCTTCTGAAAACCTAGCCATGCCAGTGAGCCAACAAAATTACCTTTCTAATGAGTTGGGAAGTAGGCCTGAAATGGGGAATCATTACAATAGATTGGGATATGAAAACATTGATTTTCAGAGTGGGAATAAGCGATTTCCAACTCAACTATTACCAGATTTTGTTACAGGTAATCTTGGAATATGAATACCAGAAAGTCTCGTATTGATAGCTAAAAAGATAAAAAGGAAATTAGGGATACTCTTATATTGCGTGAGGCCTTCTGGCCCAAGTCGGAGGACCCAATTTGATACAACCTATCATAGGAGAAAAGAAGTGGAAACAAAAGTAACAAAATTTTAAAGCACACTTTCTAGTATATATACTTCTTTTTTTATGTAGTATAGAAAAGAAGAGATTTTGTGCTTTAGTGTATAGATAGAGTCTACTTAGTATAGATAGAGTCTACTTAGTATAGGTTATACTTCCAGTTCCCTGAGAAGATTGATACAACTAGTATTTTTTTTCTTTTTGGGTTTAAAAAGCTTGCTTGGAGTACTATTTAAGTTGATATGGAAACTAGCTATAGTATATGTTGTAAAGTTGTGATATCGTTCCTCTCAATTTGCATATAATTTGAAATATTTTGTACCTACTAGCTAGTCTATAAATTATGTTTCCATTGCTTGTAATTACAATTTTATTTGAATTTTGTGCTATCATTATTAGATTAGCAAAAGTACACCTTAACTTTGATTAGATTGTGCGCCTAATTTAATTTTGATTAGATTGCATGCCTAATACTACCATAATGTTGATTAGATTGCGTGCCTAATTAATTAAGACAAGCCAATTTTAATAATGCTAGATGGAACCTACATAGTTTAATAATAGAGTTGTTATGGTAAAGTCATATCCTTATGATTTCTATAAGAGATGAGAGGATTTGTTAGAAAAGAAACAAGTTATGGTGATTCTACAAATATATAGAGAAAATTACATCTCACTATTTAATTACTATATCGACTATCGTATGTACTATCGTTTCCTAGCTAAGACAATTGTCTCTTCAATTTGTTCTCGACTAGCTTTGCTTGCATTTGAAACCAAATACTTGGCTTTGTTTCGTTGTACAAAGATACTTCTTCACTTCTAGTCAATTTAAAAGGAATGACATTATTTTTTTTTATATTTGAAAACTATTTAATTATGAACTTCACATTTATCATAGTGTGTTGTGTCGAACACACACACACATATATATACACTTGTTATTTTCATTTAGATTATGCATTCCTAATTATATATACTGTATAAAGTTTGAAATGCATAAATGGTTTGTATAAACATATATAAATTTGACAAGCAGTCAAACATAGAAAGAAAAAAAAAGGCATCGCAGTGGAAAAGTCGATGGCAAAGCGTGGCTGTTTGGATCCTATCACCATTTATAGAATGTTTATTATGCACCTAACAGTAATAATAGTGACATGCTCGGTGTGATTTCAACAGGTGATTTAGGAAGGATGTAGTGTACGCAGATCTTACTCCAACCTTATGAGAGATAGAATAGTTGTTTCCGGTAGACCCACAACTCAAGAAAAAACGTAATAAAAAGAGGTTATAAGAAAAATTCAAAATAAAAGATATGATAAAAATACCATAGAAAAGAATAATCTTAACAACATTGTTATTATATACTACTGTGAAACTATCTTATAATCTCGTATAAAGTTTATTATTGTGTACTTTTGATAGACATATTTTGTCATTTTAAATCCTTATAATCCTTTTCTACTATCATGACAATTGACAAGCAACATATTCATCGAATGAACTCGTGATTTTTGCTCCACGCTATTATCGCAATTTGAAATTTTAATTATTTATTCACTTATGTTTTTACGGATTTGGCTCCCCTCCATTACCCCTTCCCTCCATTTCGTCAAGTGCACTTTTAGATGAGAGACATGTGTTTTATTTAAAGATTAAAGGTCAAGATTATATTATATTAACAAATATCAAAACCATAGTTAAGTCAAATAATTTTAGAAAACTACTCTCTTAATTTGGTAAGAATTAAAATATACTACATACAAAATTTGATATTTATTAATATTATTAATTTCATCTTATACTTAAATATTAAATTGTATGATATTTAAGATGAGAATCAACTAAATAATTTTTTGTACAAGTAAACTTTATTCTTGAAATATTATACTATGTTGAGAAACAGAAAAAAGTGAAGAATTATCAATGTTGAAAAAAAACCATAAAATAAAGAACACGAAACAAAAATAAAAAATAAAAAGACAAAACATTTTTAGAATTAAACGATACCAAAATTATTCCAAGGAGAAATGTGTCTATTGTACGTTTGAAGGGAAAAATATACGTTTTCAAAAAAAATATTTTTTTATCTTTTTTTTTTTTTTTTTTTTTTGTGAAATAAAAGAAAACATTGTTTTAAATGCAAATGTTTTTGAAGATTATTATTTATTAGATTAAATATAAACGTTTCATGTTCTACAAATTTAATATTTAAATATAAAAATATAACATGAAATTAATGATATTAATAAATATCAAATTTTGTATGAAGTATATTGTAAATTTTACCAAATTTAGAGAGTAGTTTTTTAAAATTAGTTGACTTAACTATGGTTATGATATTTGTTAGTATAATATAATCTTGACATTTAAACATTTAATAAGACACATGTCTCTTATCTAGAGATGCACTTGACGAAATAGAGGGAAGAGGTAATGGAGGGGAGTCAAATTAATCTTGTTTTTACCTTATATCCATATAAAGAAGAAATCACCCCACACATCTATTTAAGGAGTAATATTACAGATTTTAGATCTACTTTTAAAATATTACTACTTATAACATTTTAATTGCAAGTTATAACAAGTCATTTTTTATATATAATTCAATTAATTCCACTTTATTAAATAATAATTTTTTATAATTATATTTTAATTAATAGGTGAGATAATAAAATCAATAAGAGAGAATCAATGGTAATTATCTATTACACTTTTTTAGGGATATTTTACCTTTCACATATAATATTACACCTTTTTCGGGATTTTTTTACTGTTCACACATCAACCATCCACCTCCACCAGCAAGCTTCTTTCTGACTCACACGCCAAATCAGTACCCCTACCCCCACGTTCAACCTACTCAAATGGTAGATCTTTCTCTCTCACCATCACCATTCTTTTTCTTTGTATATCCAAAAGAAGAAACACTAAATCTTTCTCTCTCATCATCTTCATTCTTCTTTTTTGTACGCTAAAAAAAACGACAAATCTTCTAAACGATACAAAGAATTAAGAGTTTAGGTTGATAAAAAAACATGTCGAAAAATAAAAAACAAAAGCATACATTTAGAAAAAGTCCAGATACATTAGAAGGGGTTTCTAATGTTGAAATTGAGGCTTCATGTTTTAACATCTTAACTCAAACGCCTCCGATCAACAAGAATGCGAATGCGATGATCAAGAGTGTTACCATTCCCAAGAAGAAACAAACCCCAGTAAAGTTGTATATGATCAGATTTTTTATATTTTTGACATGAAATTGATATACTGTGTAGTTGATATGATTTTTTTTGTATTAATATATTTGTGCATTGGCATGAAATTTGTATAAATCTGGTATTACTTTTCCACATTTGTATTTAAATTGTTTTCTGATTGAAGCTGGTGAAATGGGGATAAAAAATTATATGAAATTTAGATGTATTTCTATCTTTTTGTGATTTGTTCATAATAATTAATTCATTTTCTTTCTCAAAATTATTTTTGTATTCAATGTTGTTTCAATGATTGTGGATGTACACATGTCTATTTGATGAATATATTAGCAATGGAGTTTTTGATATGGGTCTCATTGATATCGATGCAAAGCACCATCATCAAAGGTACGCCACAATCCTATGGCAATATGGAAGAAGCAAGAATGTTGATGGTGCTATTAGTGAGAGTGAAGTAATGCACTATTTTACATTATCATATTTATATCAATTGGATACCAACTTAATACATTTTTATTTTTAGCCTTTGTCTTAAATTTTTCAAGTTAGATACCAAGTATATACAAATTGAATATCAGCATTAACTAGATTTATATTGGATTTTTAGTTTTGGAAAACACATCATTAAACATAGTAAAAATTAAAAAATTTTGAGGTTCCTTTTATATGACAACTGTATACATAATTACACTTAAGTATTTCAAATGGATATTAATTGGATATAATATTGACTAGTTTTAGGTTGACTAATTAGGTTGAAATCTCAATTACATCTTGGTGTTTTCTATTTTTCCAGTTGGATACCAAATAAATACCAATTGGATACCACAATAGCTAGTTTTAGGTTAGCTAATTTGGTTCAAATCTCAATTACTTTTTGTTTTTTTTCTATTTTTCCAATGGGATATCAGTTGGATACCAAATGAATATCAATTATAAATTACATTAACTAGTCTTAGGTTGGCTAATTCGATTGAAATCTCTATTATTATTATTTTAATTTTCCAGTGGGATATCATGTGTGTACCAATTGGATACAACATTAACTAGTTTTAGGTTGGCTAATTCGGTTGAAATATCAATTACACATTTTTTCAATCAGTGGGACTTCAGTTGGATACCAAATGGATATCATTTTCATACTTAAATTGGACTTAATTTTTTCAATCTATACCAATTGAATATCAGCATTACCGAATTTTTCACTATACATTTAAAAAACACTGAATACATAAAGGATTAAGTAGTACACATAATAAGTGTTTTGAAATCATATAGTTCATTAACTTAAAAGGCAAAATAAATCAAAACATGAGTTTGTCACAATTAAACAGCCAAATCAAAATAAAAATAAATTATGACTTTTCCAGTAGGGTAATTTGAATATGTCTCTATATTGTGTCCCTCCCGACGACATATATTGCACTTAATTTTAGACCTCTTGAATTTCACATCAGCTAGCCCTTCCAGCATTTAAGTTGTTATCTCCCTACAAACATGATAGAAAAGTGCAAATACATACGTTATATGAGTATACAAATTTCATATCATTTTGATGCATACTTCCTATACCTATTCCATGCCAAAAGTCAACACACTGATTCATACTAGATTCATGCCAAAAAAAAAAATATCAAAATCATATCATTTCTAACTAGTAATGTCTTTTATTAAATAACTAGTACACCAAATTCATTCCATTATTATCCACAATTTTATACCGATATAATGCCAAAAATAATAATTGAATCATACCAGATTTGTACCAAAACATTATCAATTTCCATTCAATTCTGATATAACTAGTATACCAATTTCATACATATTTTATGTCAATGTTTAAACTAGAGTCATACCAAAAAGGATAAATGATTCAGGCAAAGAATGAACAAATTTAATTTTCATATAAAAAACTAATAGTATAAATATAAAAAACGCCAGAATTAAAAATATTATACAAAATCTATATCTAATCAGCATACATAAAAAAATGATACTATCAATATTTTTTACCATAAACCTTAAATTAAAAAAAAAATCATACCAATATTTATTCATGTTTCACAAATTTATTATGTAATCTAAACAAAAGAATGTTTATACAAAAAACGTCACAATTTAAATCTATTATACATAAACAAAATAAAAAAAATTCCTTTACAGTTTCATTGCTCTTATTTTTTTTTTATTCCTTGTTCTTATTTTTTTTATTTCTTTACAGTTTCATTGTTCTTATTTTTTTTCTTTTGAATAACATAACAATACAAATAATAAATCGCAAAAAACACTAACCTGAAGGATCCCATCTACCACCATGTTTTATTAATATTGATAAGAAGAGAAAATCTGATTTTTGTATTACTTTTAACTGATTGAGTAAAAAAGAGAATCTGGCCAAAAGCCCTCCTAATCTATTGTTGGATTTTCAACTACACACTTATACTTTAATGGAGTCCTATTATCCCCCTAAACATTTTAAAAGTGAAATATATAACCCCTTAAAACGTCATAACCACATATGTGTCTTGTAGCGAAACACACGCACCTGACACATGTATTTAATTAATTAATTATTATTTTTTCAGTGCTTTCTCTCCTTCATCTTCTTCCTTTCTTCTTTAACCACTTTTTCTAAGTTTTTACAAATATTGATTTGGGGAAAACATTAGTAAATGCATTGGAGTCTTCCCCCCACCCCTCTTCCACCCACCACCTTCACCTCCGCCTTTATGATCTCCACCGCCTTCACCATTACTTTCTTCACCTATTCAAAATCTCTTTACCATCTCTTCCTAAGAAGAAGCTTTGAAAAAGAAATATTCAAGCCACCATCAAAACCATGACAAATCAATTTGATTCCATCACCAAAGAAAAAAAGAACTTAATTGGGAGAAGATGCTCGGGTTAATGATTGTAGATGGTATGCTTGAAAGTATTTTTACAAATATTGTAACCAAATCAACATAATCTTTCATTTTCCTGGTTCAATTTGACTCACATTCTAACACCCAGAGCAGCAAAAGACTTTCTTTTTCTTTAATTAGACTTGAAATGATTTAGCCACATTCATTGCTCAGTGCAACGTCTTGCAAATCTATGTTGTGCTTCTTCTTCGTCTTTTTTTTTTTTTTTTTTTTTATAATCAAGAGATTTGAAATTGATAATAACTTTATGGGGATTCAATTGCATTTGATGTGAACCCAAATTGATTTTTCTCAAATTCGATTTGAACTCTTTTGGGGTGATTGAAGATGGTTGACATTTTATTTGTAGTGGATTTAATTGATTTTGCAAGTATTTTACATGAGAACTTGAAATTAATGGTGAATCCGATTGCAACGATGGCTGCTTGAGGTTGGTGAATGGTGGAGGTCCATATTGTTTTGGGGAAGAAAGAAAATAAATACGATTTTTTTTTTTAAAACTACATATGTTTATGAAAATAAGTAAAAATAAAATTTCAGTAATATTTATTTTTGCTGCTCACTCTCTCAAGGAGAGTGAAAGACATTCACTATGTCATATAAGCAATTAGGGAGGTAATAATTTTATTTTTAAATGGTTTGAGGAGGTGATAGGGTTCCCGTAAAGTATGAGTGCGTCGTTGAGAATCCGACAATAGGTTAGAGGGGATTTTTGCCATTTTCTCGAGTAAAGAAAGAAAAACAAATTGACAGAAAACAATTGAGGGAGAGAAAAACGTTTGAAAATAAAATAAAATTTGACTTTTGAATTAATTTTAACTGATTGAGTAAAAAAAGAAAAACAAATATTCCTATTTTGTTTTGAATCTTCTAAATTTATGGCATTATTAATTATCCTTAATGTATTCATATTAATGACTATAAATTAATTGTTCATTTTTTTCTTTTTATGATTTTAAAAAAAAAATTATTTACTATTATTTTAAAAATCTTTTTTTTAATAAAATGTTACAACATGAAATTTTTTATTGTTACAACTTGAAAGTTTTATTATATAGTCATAACTTAAAAATATTAGTCTTATATATGTCATTTATAAAATTTTGAAGATATTCTTGTCTAATGGGCCGACAATGGACAAGAATATGTGCTAGACTGGGTGGGTTTATAATGGGTTTAATATGGGCTTCTTTTGGCCCGTTTAATCCTCTAATTTTTTAATTTATTTTGTTAAATATGTTTAACAAATTGTTATTATTATGAATTCTACGAGGGTGTCATGACTCGAGTCTACACCCTGGACGTGGCCTCCAAATGAACTCTCATCATAGTTGACTATAAGCAGAAAACTAACTTAAGCTTGCAAAAGCTTAAAACATAATAAAATTCAATAAATTCCACTTTTCAAAACTTTAACTCAAATGAACAACTTAGAATAATATATTATATTTAACTCGCCATGAAATAGGAATCTTATGTCTTTAAAACATTTAATAAAATAAATGAATAATACAGACTTCTCAACTATATTGACCATCTCTGAAGCCTTTAATTGAGAAAGATGGAAGTTGGGACAAGACCCACGACATCCTGATTACACTGAAAAGTAAATGAAATCCTCCGAAAACAAGGAGGCTCACCATAGCTAACTCGAACTTTCAGATGTATCCACGAAGCTCCTGTTGATGATCCTGAATACCTGTGTCTACATTATGAAAAGATGCAGTCCAAATGGCTCAATACGTGGAATGTACGAGCATGTAAGGGGAATTCTAAAGCATAACATAAGCCTGAAAGAATCTGAAAGAAACTGAAGAACTTACCTTGCTCAACTCAACTCAACATAACTGAATTCATTCCAATATAAAGCAGTTTAAAGCAAGTGTATTATAAAGAAAAAGGATAACTGTTTAAAACATGATGTTAACTCATAATCATAATATCATAAAAGACATACCATGCTCCCTCTCAAAGTGTACTTGTGCAATGCATGAATGAAGTCCCATATCCCCATTCATACCCCTTGAGGAACCATTCAAATACTATTGTGAGAGTTTCTCTGACCGACAACCATCACATAAGAGTTATTGTGATGATACAGCGATCTTCTGCACGCTGCCAACGCATCCTATACCCAGCCAAAGGTATAGGACCTAAATTACTAAGTGGATCCACTAGTCTATTGTGAGAAGGGTTCATCTAAAAAGTATGACCCTTTCCTACCCATGATGGCTACATGGTTTATGGGGGCTGTGAGTTGTCTGAACTCTCTCCCATATCGGTGCTCAATACTACTCTTAAAATATGATACTAGCTTTTATGCTTAAAAACATACTTCTTTATGCGGTTTGAGATTAGTGCTAAAAAACTTAGCTCAAAGGCTATCTTGGAAATCAAAGTTTCTCCTCTTGCTTCATTTAAAAAGCGATTACTCTTTTCTGAAAACTAGCCTGAAGGCTCTTTGAAAATCTCAGTTTCCGTTCTTATTTAAATGTGAAAACATTTTAAATCTCTTTGAGAATACTTAGTCCCCATATACTTTTGAAGAAATGAACTTCAAGCTTTACTTTTTACTTTTTACTCTTTACTCAACTCAAAACTTAAGTCTTAAAAATTTGAATTATGAATTCAAGGGTTATGCTTTGGAATGTAGGACCTCTCAATGATTTAGGAGGGTTAAGATAGTTGATCACAAGAACAGGTGAAGACCCAAATCAAAGAACACTGGTGCAACATGGAGATGGAATTAAATTAATGGTCACTAAAATATTTTTGAGGCAGAGGACTTCGTATCCTCTCCGCAACGCTGAGAGGGGGGTGACCGATTGGATGCTGAAAACTTAAGCGCCTCCGTGACGTAGACCTAAGTGCAATTATCTGCCCGATCTTTTATTCCTCTCCCAAACTCGACTCAATTCGCACCCAAAGTAGTTTTATCGACCAAGTTCACAAAAATTCACAAACCCAAAACGACTTCAATGAAACCCATATAAAATCTATCAAGGAACTCAACTCGTTTGCAAAACTCAAACCTCAAGAACTCAAAGACATTCAATAATGGCTAAAACTCAATAACTACTCAAGAACTTAATAGTTCAATCTCAAAAACGAATTCAAGGATAAAATTAAACATGATTGGCGTGAGGGCGAACAAACCCAACACTATGGAAGCTTACATGCCTGAAAGAACCATCTTCTTGAAGAACTTGAAGGAAAATTTTGAAAGATGAACCCTAGCCTTAGTGTTTCTTGAATCCCTTGAGCGTAGACTTTTTGGAGTGGATGAGAGGGTTTGATTTATGAAAATCTGGTTTTCTACACGTTTAGGGCAATTTAGATGACTTCTTAAGGTTTTCAGGACTACAATACCCTTAAAGAAATAATTAAAATGAGCTGGAAGTCGGAATAATTTTTCACTAGGCAGTGAGGTCCATATTGACTTTGCGTTGTGGAGCCATCGCGGAGCTGCTGCCAGGTTTGCGCATTGTTAGTAAATCAGTCATAACTTTTTACTTAGAGCTCGGAATTGAGAAAACTCGGTGGCGTTAGAAAGAGGACTCGAAGGGCTTTAACTTTCTATCTTGAAGCTAACTTAACTCATCTTGTACTAGGAGTTATGGTCGTTTGAAGTTGACCCAAAACTAAAAACTTAGGAATGACTTGAATGCTTTTCTCTTAGGTTCTTGGAACTTAAGCTACTACATCTAGTGACCTTATCACTCCGGAAAATTTTTAATTCGTTGGTAAAAATCTCACTCACTATGAAGAATGGCTCGAGTCTTAGCTCAAAAATTTTCTGGAATGTTACAGAGAGGAATGAAATCTATAAACTACGTGAAGGTTAAAATTTAAAATGTTTAAATTTCATGACATATAAAGTCTAGTAAAAGAACTTTTATTATAAATTACAAATTTCTTTTTGCTCATCGTCATGAAATACATATTCTTCGCAATTGGATATGTATGTTATAAATCAAGGGTTGAACAATTCAATTATCAGTTGATTACTTGAAGTATAAACAAGTTGGTCCAAAAATTATTATTATTAATAATAAAAAAAATCCTTCCATAAAATGATAATAGTAGAAGTTGAGGTGGATCAGATGTGTCTTCCATTGTCACATGAGTGGACAACTAATCAGTCATCAACCTTTAAAAAGTTAATTTTAATTACATTGAGTATTTAAAATGAAATGTGAAATATAAAAGCAAATAAATACTAGTAATATTTATCAATTTAACTATTTATATGTGATAATGAACGAAGGTTCTTCATTTTTAATTAGAGGTTTTGAATTTAAATCTTGATATAAAAAAATTTGTGATAGAAAATACTTCTTCTGAATGAGGCCTTACGCAATGCAAATAAAAAATAATTGAGCTCCAATACTACATACACTGAGTGGAAAATTAATTTTTTTATTCTAACTAAGATACCGAATTACCGATTACCATTTACTGTAATATAGAATTGATTTAGGAAATAATTGTTTACAAATTTTACCCAAAAGAAAAAAAGATTTTCATTTAGGTATACAAGAAAGAACATATATAAAAGAGTCCGGAACCAAAAGGGCAACAAAATTTTTCGAAAATTCGAAAAGGGCAACTCAATTAATTATGAAACCAAAAGGGCAACAATTTTTACCGGCATCTAAATCAGGGTTTCAAAAACGAGGCACAAAAAACCATGAACCTTGCAAGGCTCAGCAAGGCTGTCAGCGCCTTGCAGATGATTTTTCTTTTTTTATAAAAAATTCATTTATTTTCTTGAGCTGTTATTTATTTATTTGTCTCTAGTTATTTCATTCCCATGCAAGCATAAGTGGAAAAATATTTAATGTCAGTTGTAGTCTACTTTTTAGAATTTTGTATACTAATTATATGATAAGTTAGAAACTTCTTACCAGCTACATGAGAACAAACGAGATAATCTACAAGAAAAAGAAAAATAAAAAGAATGATAAAAAAAATAGTTAAAAAAAATACTATTTATCATTTTTTTTATTTTTCATCATTATTTTTATTTTTTTTCCTTGTTAATTCTCTCGTTTGTTCTCATGTATCTAGGAAGAAGTTTCTAACTTATTATATAATTAGTGTACAAAATTCTAAAAAGTAGACCACAACTTACATTAAATATTTTTCCACTTATGCTTGCAAGGAAATAAAAATAACTAGAGACAAATAAATTAATAAAAAAAACTCATCTGCAAGGCATTGACCGCAGCCTTGACAAGCCTTACAAGGCTAAAAGCTACTGAGCCTTGTAAGCCTAAAAGCTGTTGAGCCTTGTAAGGGCAAGTTTGGATTGACTTTTGGTTTATGACTTATATGCAAAAATCATAAGTTAGGATTTCTAACTTATGATTTTTGGCTTATTTTTGTTATTTTGATTTTAAAATAAGTGCTTATAAACACTTTTTAACTTTATCCAAATACTTTAAAGCTGCTTAAAAGTTATTTTGGCTTAAAATCACTTAAAATAAGTCAATCCAAACGGGCACTAAAGCTCATGGATTTTTGTGCCTCATTTTTGAAACCCTAATTTAAATGCAGTTACAAATTATTGCTCTTTTGATTTCATAATTAATTGAGTTGCCCTTTTGAAATTTTCAAAAATTTTTGTTGCCCTTTAGATTTCGGATTCCTATATAAAGAGTTAAGGTACAAAAAAAAAAAAAAAAAAAAAACTTTCTGGAAAGCCTAGGCAATTTCTCTGTGCTATATTCTCTGAAAATCTTCCATTAAAATCCTACTGTAAAACCCAATATTGCATTTCCGATTTTCCGGCATGGATAGCGATACAAACTGGTCGGAGAAGGTCGAGGATCTCGTCGATACCGGAGAAATCAATGAAGCCATTTCTTTGTTAGAAGAATTAGTCGCAAAGCTAGAATATGAGTCCCAAAACTCGTCAAATTCCCAGCTTCGTCTATCTACTGCTCTACTGGAATTATCGAAGCTCTACTCCACTCAAGGCTTATCTTTGCGAGCTGACCAGACGCGCTCTAAGGCATTTCTCATTAAACAGCAGCAAGAAAATAGGTATGAACCCTATTTCCCCCTTTTCGGTTGTTTGAATGCTTAGAAAATTGGATGTTGTTGCATTTTACTGAGTTTATTTGAATGAATGGTGGTTTTTTACGAAGAGCAGAATTTTACCCGATTTCCTTTTTTCTTGAATTAAGGTGGCAATGATTGGGGGAATTGTGGTTTCGATCTTTTCCTATTATTGCACCCTTTAGCTGTTTGTCTGCCAATAAAATAGGAGAAAATGGTGATAAATTGTGAACTTTCATTGCTTGAATGTAATTTTTATGTGTGATGATTTTGCTCCACTTCGAACTTTGTGGTTTTCATCCAATTGGCTGGCGTTTTTATGCAATTTCTTTGGTTAGTCTTGGTTTTGATCAGGTGTAATCATTAGCTTATCCATTGTTTTTTTTTCTCTTCCAGGGATGTAAATGCTACTAAGGAGTCAACTGGTGATGGCATTTCAGGTAGTCGGGTTTCACAAAGTGAGGCTCTTGCGTGTACTTAGTGTTCTTCTTTGTTCTTGGTCTAGATTCATGATTTTTAATTTCATCAGTCTAAAGATAAACTTCAAGTATTTGATTAACTTGACATGTATCAAAAGGAGAAAACCTACTTCATGCGTAACAGATATCCCAACTCTCATTCCATAGAGTAGTCATTGTTGCCAACTTTTAAAACATCAAATAACTTTATTCTACATCTTGTACAATCACTATATATCACATAATCTTATAACTAATCATTGAATAATTGTCCAGAAAGTGATTTTTCAAGTAAAACATTTCTACAGAAAAATATTTTCTATAGAAAACATTTCCTCCATGCCAATTTTTTTTTCTTTTTCTATATTGCTGTTCTCAGACTTATAAGCCTTACTTCATTTTTCAGGTGATAACAAGGATCACGCCAGCTTGCATATTGATACCTCACAGAATGATGAAGATGATGGTAATACCCCCACATCTACGAGGCTATAACATCTCCTCCGTTAACTTATCCTATTATGTTTTGTGTAGCCAATGATCTTTGTTGAGCATGAAAATTTTACGTGCATTGAGTGAGGGTGGGGGTGCTCTGTAGGGAAATGGGTTGAAGAGGTGAGGAGGAGGGAATTGCTTGCTTCTATTGGAGTAACCATCTGAGGGGTTATCATGTTTGGTATCCTCTTCGGGAATAGGTCCAAGGGAAATTGAATGTAAGAATTCTACGATGGTGCTATATTTTAGTATTTTGCTTTCTGCTTGCCCATCAAAAGGATTCACTTCTAAGATACTAGAGATTTTCAATTGAAGTGCTCAATTATATGTATGATACACACATACTATTGCCTGTCCACTTGAGAACAGTGCTGATTTCTAACATTTGTCAAACCTGGCCACATACTATATTGGTTCCACTCCTCCATGTTAGTATGAGAAACATGATGCATTAAGCTTTGCGCACATTCGACAAGTTTGTTTCACTTGTGAAGTTTGTGATCAACCGGGTAAGGCCAAAAAACTGGGTTCAGTGTCTATTTGTACAGGAAGCTGATTTTATGACCTTCCGTATCGCCCATTACTGACCCCTAGTTAATGTATCCTTAATTACCTCATTAAAGTTTGATATATATCTAGGATCCCTAAGATCAATGAATTTTGAAGTTATAACCTTGAGGTGAATACCTTATTAAAACATAATCTTTTGGTAAATACAGATTGGGAAGCTATTGCTGATCGTGCTCCAGATGAATTACTTTCCCCACAACACTTGCCAGAAGTGTCTAAAATTTCTTTGCAAGATTCGAAAGTTCAAGCCCCCAAGCGACGTGGAAGGGGTACATTCTCCTATCAGAAGCAGAGTCTCTACAGCGATCAGCAGTCTGATGAGCCTGCCGTTGATGACATTGAAGATGAAACTGTTTCCGGGACTCCAGAAAGGAGCTCAGATACAAAAAATTGTATGACTGCATTCTTTTCAAGCATGGCATTATTTGATCATCAGCTGTTATCATGTCACTGATTTGGTTATGAATATATTCCTAGTTATCTACTCATTTTTCCTGGTTAACCCAAATGTTATACTTATATATGTTTCAAAATGTTGCAGTAAGCAATCCAATCTGTCATTTATTCCTCCTCATTGTTTTGACATATTGTGATCTAGTGGTTCGTATTGGCCTTTTTCGCACATGCACAAAATGCCAATGATGCAATAAAATTAGTTTAGCATGTCTCATGGGCATAATAAACTTGGGTGTAACTTAGGAATATTTGTTAGGTACTAGGTACAAATGTAAGCACCTAATATTGGAACTATTAGCCACTTATAATAATAGGTCCAGTCCATATGATGTCATAAATATCTCTTAAATTGTCCTCACTCGTTTCTACTGAAATAATTTCCATTTTGTGCATGAGAACATGCTCATTTTGAGTTTCTCCCCCCGACTCTTCATTTAGTGGCTGACTGTTTTTCTATCACATTTCTTCTGTTTTTGTAAATTCCAGTAAACTATGGAACGCGCCACGTCTTGGTTCTGGCTGATTTCCCGCCGAGCACTAAAACAAATGACCTAGAGAAACTGTTGGAGAAATTTAAAGATGATGTAGCAATTCGCTGGGTCAATGATACAGTTGCACTTGCAGTGTTCAGAACACCAGCCCTTGGTAATTTGGTTCTTTCTTTTGTCTGTAATTTGAAATTAAAATTGCTTTCTTCCATTAGCATAGCTTTTAATGACTCACCACCCTCCCTTGACCTTTCCTTTACGCCAAGGGTGTTTTGGTTCTATTATAAACAGAATGCTTAACCTAGGTTTATCCTGATCGTTAACAGTGAAGTTGAGAACTAGTATGTCTGAGTTTCTCAGGCAGATGAATTCCATTAAATTGTCATTCTTTTACACTAGCGATTACTTGGATTTTGTTTAGTTTTTCTCCGTAGATGAACATGTCAGTTGGACATCAAAGGTCAGGTTTAATATATCCCAGATAAAGTATGGGAGCCCTTTGGTTTGGACTGAAATGGCAAGGCCAGAGGAGATGGACATTATGGTTGATTTTTTTTTAGCCTATACTACAAAATGGAGTTCCATTCTTCTAGTTATTATGTAAGGAAGGTGTTAGCTTAATTATGCAGCAAAGAAATTTCATAAGAAGCAAAATTTCAGGTTCAGCCAAAATTTGGTTCAGCGTAAATGCACTAATCCAAAAAGAGAAGCTAATCTTTAGATTTTGAGTTAAAGACTGAAAGGTAAGGATTTTCTTCCGAGATATCTTTCAAATACGAAGGGAACTAATTACTTTACTTCTAAGACGACAAGAACCTGTCGTTGATGAATCCCTTTAGAATCTTGTCATGCTTGATATATTAACTTTTGAATCCTAGGCCTCTTCAAGAGAAGCCTTCCTGGTGAAAATCTTTTGAAGTGATTGAACATTGTGAGACGTGGAAATCTTGGGTCTGGAATCATTCAAAAGTAGGAATAAGGATGACATAGTTCTCACAGAACCTTGTACGGACATAAGTTGGTCAAATGTAATGATGAAATTGGAGAGGTTCATTGGATGGAAATAATGACAGATGGAATAGAAACTCTTGTCGCCTCCTGTGAGCATACATTGTTCACTCTCATTTTGCAACCTTTTTGAGGTTTCCCAGCATGACCTTAATGCTGAATATTACAATTACCATTTTCAAAAAAATAAAAAACTGTGTCGCCTCCCATCAGTTGCACACAGGTAGCAGCTCTAAAGTCGCAGTCAGAAGATGGCATTGAAGTGACTACTCCAAAACTATGGAGGCATGTAGATTCGAGATCATTTTAGTCCATATTCAGTTCGGAGGCCAATGCCTCATGGGCAGGTCCAGTTCTGTCCCAAGCAGGGAAGAGGTACAGCAGTAAGCTTATTCTGCTATTTGCATCGGAAGTCCCAAACAAAATTGAAGTGTGGGACACCATTATGATGTATGCCTTTCAGAATTTCCATCTGGTGGAGGCAGGGAGGTTCGAGAATGTGTCTCCAAAGGGAGGAAATTACTTCTCTATTAGTAGTGATTTCCCCTTAAATGAAGGAGCTTATGGATTAGAATGCTTCAACTCCTGTTTATTCTCTGGTTGAAAAGCTTCTTCCAGCAGGTTGGGGATATGTGTGGAGGCATAGATTGCATAGATGAAGAAATAATAACTTAGAAAAATGTTGAAGCCCTATGCTCTTTATAGATGTAGGCTTAACAAATGTTCTACTAGATACTTCTTGTTTAATTATTAAAAATGAAAAGCAACAGATCTACTAGGTGATTGAATAGCAGTTCTTTTGCATATTCTTACTTTAGCAATTCTCCTTTTATAAGCTTTGCACCTTTTCTTCTTTGATGCACTTATTGAAGTCATGTCGTGAGGTCTTTGCTTTCAATTGTTTTGTCTTGCTAACTTGTTATATTGCCAAATGGTGCCATTTTACTTTGATTTCAAGAACATATTTAGTGCTTGCAACTATAATTCAGCTAACTCTTTATCTTGTGATGCAGCATTAGAGGCCAGCAACTCGATACATTGTCCATTTACAGTGAGGGTATTGTGTGAGGAGGATGAACTTTTGAGCTCAATTCCACCAAGAGGTAACACTTAGCTCTGTATCATCTTTCACTTCAGGAACATGAATAATAGCAGAAACCAAGCCAAAAGCTATTTGACAATCTATACTTTCCCTTCCTATTACAGCAAAATCAGTTTGTGGATTGTTTATAGTTCTGGTCAAATGTATTTTGTAGATCTGGAGCCTCCTCGTAGAAGGCCTCAGACATCAGCTAGAACCGCCCAGAGGCTGATTGCTCAAAGTATGGGTATAAAGTTGCCTTGTACGGACTTTGGGTCCAGAGAATATAGGAGACAGGAGGAAGCCAGGAAGAACCGGATAGTTTCAAGACAAAACCTGAAGAATGATGCTTGGGGTGATGATGACAACTAAAATTCATTTGTTCAAGCTCTCTAAAAATTTCGTTTGTTATTCAGTATGCAACTAAGTATTAACCAGCCTTACTTTCTGAGTTCTGCATATCTTGAACATATGATAATGATTCTTGATTGGTTAAAAGTACTGCACTCTTGCTTGTATAGCTACAGAAATGAGCCAAATCATATTTAATTCTCCAGTTTCTGGTGTATAACTGTGTTGTCAAAATTGTATCATTTGTTTTGGCGTAAAATGAGTAAAAAAATACCTGCATTAGGTTTTTACACCAACGTAATACTTGCATGTCATGTGTTTGAATACAAAGTTCTTTTGCGAGATATGAGTGTGCACCATACCTGGTGGAGTTGTGCTCATATTGCACGAAAATTATTATTTGTTGCTTATTGTGGGGCCTGTGATTCCTTTTATACCAAGTCAACTAGGACGTGGCACCCAATATTAAAGTAAAAATGATCAGTACAACATTTTTCACGTCTATAAAATTCCTTTTATACTCTCGAAATTCTATAAACTTCCACAACTCCTATGGAGACTCAAAAAGATACCTTACATTGAATTGACCAATTGACACAAATGTGCAACATTATACTTGGCCCTTAATTTGGTCCATTATACTGCTCTCTCACCTTCTCAAAAATTTGATTCAATGTATGGAGGAAGTTTTACTAATTCACATAACTATTAGTGGAACTTGATCTCAACAAATTTTGTTTCAACCACAAATTGATTCATTTAACTTGTTCAAAATTAACTCCTTCTAATGTCAAAGTTTGTTTACACACACACACACACACACACACATATATATATATATATATATTTTTTTTTTTTTTTTTTTTTGGGGTACAAATCATGTTTTGAATTGAGTTGTTAAACTCTTAAACTTTTGAAACTATATAAAATATTGACTTCACCAAAATAAAAATATTAATGTAAAATATTATGTATTATGAGCATATGAAACATCTAGTGACGTTTCAAACAATATTAATAGTATTAAAATAATAAGTACAATGCAACACATAAGTTGGAGTAGACTTATCAATATATTTTCAGTTTTTAATTAACTTATTGATAACTGATGAAATCAATAATAAATTTCAACCATATTTATTTATTCAGAAAAAAATAAAACAATTAATGTACTTAATTACGTGTACAAAAATTGTTGAGACAAATTTTGAATCAGTACGTCGTCTAATAAATAAGTGAATGACCAAAGAAAAAACAATTTAATAAATCACGATTTATTCAAGTGCAGCCATAGTACACCAATCATATTTGGCTACAAATTAAGAAGACAATTAAATGATTCCTTGACTAGGACTAGAGTACTATTTTATGGGTGTGGAATTCTTCTAGGTGATTTTTTTAATTATACATTTCATAAATACTATTCCTTTGTCCCAAATTTATATGACACAGGTAAAATTTTGAGAATTAAATTTTCTAATTTTGATTATGAATTTGAAATAATTAAGAAAACTGTGAAAACATATATATTATAATTCAGGATAATTGATAACTCAAAATATTTAAGAATATATACAAAATTGTAGTAAAAAATAAATTCGTTAGGTTCTTAAAACTAGAACGTGGTGCTAACTAAGATGGAGGGAGTAGGATTTGAGTTATATATACCAATTATGCGATCATTTTTACGTTATCAATGAAATTTAATCTTTTTAATCGATTGTATAAAAGTTTATTATTTTATGTCATATTTACAATAAAATAGTAGTAATATATTGCTGAAGGTCAACTCTATGTCGATCATGATGTTAATTTTTTTATACGATATCTTTGTATTGAAGGTATAACTCATATAAATATTCCAAAAGTCACAGTATCACTAGCTAGGTAAACATTTGGGTCTTAAGAGTTTTGTCTAGTTACTTGAATAGTTTATAATTAAATTAATTAAGTCGATCGTGAATTTTAATAATTAATTATTATTGTAATTATGTGAAAATAATAGGAGTATATTTCTAGTCCGATGAGCGCCGGAGTCCCTCCGCTATTACATTCCACGCTCTTCTCTGATCCATTAATTTTTATTATTATTAGAAGGTGTATAATTGAGACAAGTGAGAGAGTCAGATACATGTGAATTTATTTAAATACAATATCTAAAATAAATTACACCTAAATTCAATTCTATATATTTGAAACGTCCAAATACATATATCTAAAAAGTCCTGATAAGACTCGTAATATTGAAAATCAAGTACAATAATTTACTCTTGTCACTTGTGTGTTCTCCAAAAATTATCAAATAAAATTAGTGGCGCTTATCGGTTGAATCGATTTGGATGTAAACTTAATATATATATAAATCAAATTGAGGACGATCAAGGACAAATTTGTTATTTCATAAAAATTCTAGAATGTTGTTTCTATGTTAAAGTGGTAATAATGATAGTACAATTAAATATATTTTTCTAAATGCCATGTGTATCCTAAGATATGACATTTAATATGGACCCACATTTTCAATCACATTTTTATATTAAGATATTATAATTTATTTTAAGTAATATTCTTCTATATCATAAAGTAAAGAACTTCATACTATGAGGTCACATAAAAATATTCATACCAATTTTTCATAAAACATCAAATTTGTAAATTTTCATAATAAAATATATTATAATAAGTAAATAAATAAATTTATAGAGTGAAATTTCCTTACACTAATATGTATATGGCATAACTTATTTAAATGTATAGTTTGTACTCTATTTTTTCACGAGTAATTTTCAACTATAAGTAAATTATATTTTATAATTTTCATGTTGTTTCATTATGACAATTAAAATTTCTATTATATAGAAGAGACATGAGAAGGACAATCAATGACATTTTAGTAATTTTAACATCATTTAAGGGTAAAATAATAATTGTGTAATTAGTGGTCAAAATAAAAAAGTCAAATAAAAATCTAGAAGAATTCATATATTGTATGCCTTTACTTTTGTTATGGGCCCATAAATATATTTTTGTAATTTTGTTAAAATGAAGAATTTCTGTTAGTTAACTTCTTACAAACAATACTAAATGCTAAACTTGTTTTGACATATTTTAGAAAGAAAATTTTGAACTAATTTAAAATAAAATGTGTTTGAATAGTTAATATTTTGTTCCTAAAAATACTTTAAAGGATATTGTGTAAACATATTTTTAATATTATGTTACATAATATGACCACTAAATTCGTATCTTGATCATTGAAATAGTCTTTAAAATATTTTGTTCCTAAAAATACTTTAAAGGATATTGTGTAAACATATTTTTAATATTATGTTACATAATATGACCACTAAATTCGTATCTTGATCATTGAAATAGTCTTTAAAATGACATATCAATATTTTTTAATTAATTTGAAGAAGATATCAAATTTCATGACTAAAAGAATGAAGAAGGTTTGACTATCAAGAAATTAATGATTTGATAATGTATTCATTGAAAGATTAAAAAATATAATTTTTTTCATTTCTATAAAGGATATTTTCTTAATATAATATAATAAACTATTTAATAGAGAAAATTTGACAAGGAGAAAGTTTAACATTCAAATTCTAAGGAATATTAAAATATAAACTAAAGAAAAATGAGTAGTTAAAAAATAAAGAAGAACGACAAAATACAAAGTCAATAGAAAAGGATTTTGTTGAGAAATATAGAGGAAAATAAAACTAACTAAATAAATGAATTAGGGAAAAACAACATGAAAAAGAAAAACAAGTATATTGGTTATTTTGTGGGGGTAAGATTCAAAGTTTTCTTTTACGGCATGATATTAAGAGTGTAGTATCAAAAAAAATTATTAATGTAATTTAGAATATAACATGATGATAATTGTTATTGTATAAAGAAAAAAATTGCTTTCATGATTGTTTTTATTGGTGTGGAGTTAGAAATAATTTTTTAATAAATAATTTCAATATTTAGAATATAGCATTACGATAATTGTTATTGTATATAGAAATAAAGTTGCTTTCCTGATTGTTTTTATTGTTGTGGAGTTAGAAGTCAATTTTTATTAGTACTTTCACTATTAAAATCAAAATAAATAGAAGTATTTCTATTTATCGAAGACAATAATAAAATGTATCACAAAATTCATCGACAAAGCAATCTACAAACACAGTATACTAAAGTTGAACCAATAGAGATTTGAAAGACTTTGAATCGATCTTTACAAATTGATTGATCAATGATTAGAATTTTATTAGATGCAAAGCTTATGGTGCAAATAATACAAAAAAAAAAAAAGATAATAACATAGTGAAAAATAGATACCACTTGCGAAATATATGTAGATCGATGAACTTTTTCAAAAACTTCAACATTTTATATATTCCTCGAACACGATATGTTTTAACTCATAATCTAACACAATTCTCTATTTCCTTGCTGCATAGAATTTTTCAGAATTCAACTTTCTCAATTTGGGTTGTAAATGACGCATTTATGTCGTATGAACATTTGAAATAGATTATTAAGTGATATATTGAAGTTGCTTACTGAAGAAAAAAAATGGTATAAAGTACAAAAATCTCATATCTTTGGAGGCTAATTACATCCTATTCAGGAAGTTTCCTCAATTACAAAAATTTTGAATTTTTCATTATTTTTGAATACATTCCTTGATTTGTCGATACATTGCAAATGATATATTACTCTATGGGAGGAATGTATTCTAGAGGAGATAGGTATGTATCCAGAGGAGATAAATGTATCCGATAGGGAATAAGGATGTATCCGAGAGGGGATTATGATATCTTAAGTTGTAAATTTTGTAATTTTCCAATAAAATATGTGAAATTATATTGGGTCCGTATCACGGATCTTAAATTATCTAGTATATATATATATATATATATATATATATATATATATATATATATCAGCTCAAAAATAAAGGTTGTTTTATTTCTACTTATTAATCATGAGATGAATAATTAAGGGGTAAATGCATGCAACTAGAAAATTAAGTCGTCTAAGAAAAATAGAATTTTCTTTTAGTGCATGCATGCAGCACTTATTTGGATATTAACGTGAGGCACAGGTTAAGGTAATAACCAATTTTGAATCTGACCTTCCAACTCTGGTAAACCATTCTACAAAATATACAAATTTATTGTTTTGCCTATTACCATCACTAATGTACGTTAGAATTTTTAATGTATGAACTTTTATAAGTTATAAGCTAACTAGTCAATTTAAACAAACTCTAAAAAACTAGCTTAGATAAGTTTTTTTACTTCTATTCGCGAAAATAAAAAAGTTCCAAGTAAAATACATGTAAAAAACACAACACTCAGAACTCTTTTTTTTTTTTAAATCTACAAACAAACAAAAACTAAAAATAATGATCAAACTTATGAAATATAAATCATAAATCCGACTAAAAAAAAAAGAATTCAATTTAAAAATCTACGTCCACTACTGGTTTCTACTCATGCGTTCTACTTGTCTCTTTAGCCCCACTGGCCACTATGACTTGTCTGGAATATGGAAAAAAATTACAAAGTCAAACGCAAGTATATTTTTATTTTCCCAATTGTTTCACGTGTGTTGACCGACCCCTTCTAATTCAATCTTGGACCAAAAAACAAAAAAAATCAAATGAAAAAATAAAAAAATATAACAATAATTAAGAAAATGATTCTTTTCTTGTGCAAATTCCTTTGCTTTTTCCATTCAAACTTGATCTATAAATATTTAGCCACTTTCTTTTACCACCTTTAATTTCATTAAAAAGAATCCTCTGTTTCTCTGTGTCTTTTCCCCCTCATATTCTATATTGTTAGATTCTTCTTGTTTATTTTTTTCATCAAATAGAAGAATATGGAAGTAGAAATACCCGAATATTTTTTGTGTCCAATATCACTCCAAATTATGAAAGATCCAGTTACAACAGTTACTGGAATTACATATGATAGGGAAAATATTGAAACATGGTTGTTGATGGCGGAGGAAAATACATCTACGTGTCCCGTGACAAAGCAAATTTTGTCTAGAGACACCGCGTTGTTAACACCAAACCATATGTTAGGCAAATTTATTCGATCGTGGACTATATGCAATGCTGAGAAAGGGATTGAGCAAATTCCATCGCCTAAATATCCTCTCAACAAATCACATGTCATCAGGCTAATTCGTCAAGTGAAAAATCGCGATCTTTATTTAAAAGCTTTAAGAAAAATAGTGACTATAATAAGTGAGAATGAGGAAAATAGGAAGTGTTTAGATGAAGGTGGTGCAATTAAGGCTATGGTTTTATTTATATTGAGGAGTTTTAAGGAAGGGGAATTAATTATGGGAATTGAAGAAGCTTTAAGGATTTTCCATCTTGTTTGGAGACCAACACATGAAAACAAACAACTTGTTAAGGAAGATCATGATCTAATTGAAGCTATTTTATGGATTTTGAAGAGTCACGAAATGTGCAACAACAACAATAATCAAGTTGTAACATCAATCAAGACTCATGCAATGTTGGTCCTGAAAAATGTGATCTCAGTTTCAAGTACAAATCTCTTATCGAGTTTAACACCTGAATTTTTCCAACAAATGTTGTATACTTTGAGGAAAAGCAATGTGTCTCAACAAGCAACAAAAGCAGCGTTACATGTGCTAATAGATACTTGTCCAAGGGGACGAAACAGGCTGAAAATGATCGAATTAGGGGCTGTTTTCGAGCTAATTGAGCTTGAATTAAGCAACAATGAGAAAAGGGTAAGTGAATTAGCTTTTTCACTTTTGTCACATTTGTGTAGTTTAGCTGATGGAAGAGCAGAATTACTAAAACATGCAGCTGGAATTGCAATTGTTTCTAAAAAGATACTTAGGATTTCTCCAGCAACAGATGAAAGTGCAATTCAAATTCTTGGATTAATTGGTAAGTTTTCAGCTACAAAACAAGTGCTGATGGAAATGTTAAGAGTTGGGGGAGTGACTAAGTTATGCATGGTGATTCAAGCAAATTGTGAAGCAAGTTTAAGGAAAAAAGCACTGGAAATATTAAGGGCACATAATAATGTTTGGAGCAACTCTCCATGTGTACAAATTTATTTTTTGACAAGATATCCTGGTCAATAGATCTATTTTCAATATTTTTTTGTTATGATATACTTGTAGAAATTGTAGCAACATTATATATATGCTTTTTATTCTGCATAACAATATGCAAAATATACATTGAAACTTCATATTACATAAATAAGTTTTACTATATACTTAATTCAGAGCCGGTGCCAACACGGGCCCAATATATGTTGCTCTCTTTATTTCAATTTAATTATGTGGTGTAGATGAAATTTCTAGAGCCAATCAAATACCCTAGATTTATATGTAGATAATTATTTTCCTTTTATCGATTTAATTTTAACTTTTTCTAGGTTTCTTCTATAAGATGTATTTGATTATTTCCTTGCACTTTGTAGTTGATTTAAAGAAACCGCAAGCATGTGAAAACTGAAATGGCTCATTTATACCATTGGTTATATTCTTGGTTTATATAAAGTCAGGATAATGATGGACCAAAAATGTAACGGAGAGTATAAATGATATATAGTCGTCTTAAATTTGTTGCTAATTGCCACAAGGCTTACTGATAGTTTCTAACTCATTTGGTCATGACGCTGAAAAAACTGATCTAAAACGAGTAAAGACTTTTTCTTTATTTTGTTATTTTTTCTGTGTGATTTGGCAACACAATTTTTTTTTAATAACAATTAATAAAACTCCCCCGTTTACACTGCATTCTAATCTTTTTTTCTCCATTATCATTTCAGTATTTCAATTATTTTCTTATTTTTTGATATATTACATACGAGTTAAAATAAAACTTTGCGCATTATGTTCTTTGTATTATATTCCAATACCTAAATTAAAGGCAGTAGCAATACTAGTTAAAGTGTCAGCTAATTGTCAACCAACGATTGTAATTTCATTTATATTAATTACATAAACAAATATATTAACTTTAATATAATGTACATAAATTGATAAACGTATGTTACTAAAAAAAATTAAGTTATGATGAGTACCTCTCCTACTTTAATAATGTATTGATCGTATTCTAATTAGGGTGTGTTTCAGAACTGAGGAAAATATTCAATTTTTCCATGTTCCATTAATATTTATTTTTTTTAAAAAAACATGTTCCTTCTAAATGAGAAAAACGATTTACCTAGTTAAAGCATAGTAAAAAACAAATTTCACAAGTGACATTTCATAATTTTTTCATCTCCACCCCTACTCCACCTCTCATAGTTTAAATTATATATCAAACCTTTAAGCAGAAAAGGGCCTAAAATAGTTTCGAAGTATTGAAAATGGTACACAACTACCCCTCATCCACCTATTGGCTCCAAAATACCCTCCCCATCCACTTATTGACTCACATACATTTGAAGAAAATTCAATATATTTTTTTCTACAAAACGAAGAACTACTCCATCTGCAATGTAATGAACAATAAAGCAGTGATTATTTTGTTTATTTATTTTATATTTTCACCGGTCACTTCCCATAATAAGTGAGAACACATTACAGGGAAAAATCTAGGATTACCTTGTCAATTAAACAAAATAAAAAGAAGTATCAAACAAACTATACACTTTAGTTATTGATTTCCCTTGTTATAAATGTCAGCTTCTTCTTCGATTTCTTCAATTTGTTATAAATGACATTTATAACAAATTGAAGAAAAAGAACAGTACTAATCTTCTAAACCTAGGAAGAAAATTGAAATAAGTTGGGGAAATGGAGTGTTTATTTGGGAACAAGGTTTTAGGGTTGTTTTAATTAGATGGGTTCTTTTTGTATTGGGTCGGGCGGGTTTAATTAAAAATCGGTGGGTAATGGGTGAATTTAAAATTATATTAAATAATTAAATTACAATAAATGGTTGAGCGCCACGTAATTAAAATAATTATTTAATTATTTTAGACCTAAAGGTGGATGGGGAGGGTATTTGTGAGCCAATAGGTGGATGTGGGTATAGTTGTGTACCATTTTCAATACTTCAAGGCTAAGCCCTTTTTTTTAAGAATAACATTTTATACACTTACATACCAAACACAAAAAAATAAGTAATAAACTCCCAAACACACCCATTGTCATTTCAAAAACTTTTTTTTTTCCAAAAACAATAGATTTGAACGAAAATTTATTCTGGAACAAATTCAATCCCGTTTTACCAGAACTCCGATTACTAAGAAGAAGCTGAAAAAGCTCATCTAATTAACTAATCAAAGACTTTTTCTTTGTATTGGAGTAAAATATCGAAATACTTATCTGATAAACAAAACAACTAGTAATAACAAAACCCTAGTTAATTTCTTTACTACTGTAAACAAATCTCAATAGAGAAACTTTTGCTACCCAAAACTTCCCAACAAAGGGGAGGAAAAAAAAAAGAAGATAGCATCATTAGGGAAAAACATGCACCATTTTTCAGTTCATATTTGTTGCTTAAACACATTATTTTATCCTATTATCTTCCTTATTCTCTTCAATGCTGCATCTACCACAAATCAAATATCTAATTATATTGACCGTCCTTTCGGTGGGATCGCAATTGAAACAAGTAACAGTAGAAAGTTGTTGTCCTACAAAGGTGATGTTCTTGCCATCAATCCATCACTTTCTATTGAGAATTTTAGGTTAAAGAATGCTTACATCGCGTTACAAGCTTGGAAAGAAGTAATTCTCTCTGATCCTCATAATATAACACACAATTGGGTAGGATCTAATGTGTGTAATTACACTGGAGTTTTTTGTTCACCTTCACTTGATAGGCCCTCTGAACTTACAGTTTCTGGTATTGATATCAATCATGGCGATATAGCTGGTAAACTGCCACATGAATTAGGTTTACTATTTGACATTGCATTGATTCATATAAATTCTAATAGGTTTTGTGGTACAATACCTGTGAGTTTCTTGAATTTGAAGCTTCTTTTTGAGTTAGATCTTAGTAATAATCGATTCGTTGGGAAGTTTCCTGATGTGGTTGTTCAAATGCCTAACTTGAAGTTTCTTGATTTGAGGTTCAATGAGTTTGAAGGTGCATTGCCAAAGCAACTCTTTGAAAGGGATTTAGATGCTCTGTTCATTAACAACAACAGATTTTCTTTTGAGTTGCCAGATAACTTTGGGAATTCACCGGTTTCTGTTATGGTTTTGGCAAACAACAACTTTGTGGGATGTGTACCTCTTAGTATAGGCAAAATGGTTAGATTGAACGAGTTGCTTCTCTTAAATAACAAGTTCCATTCATGTTTGCCAAATGAGATTGGGATGCTGAAGAATGTGACTGTGTTTGATATAAGTTATAATGAAATGATGGGCACTTTACCTGATAGTATTGGAGGGATGATGAGCTTGGAACAGTTGAATTTGGGTCATAATATGTTTTCTGGAATGATTTCTAGCAACATATGCACACTTCCGAATTTGGAAAATTTTGTCTATGAGCACAACTACTTTTCAGAAGAGAGTCCAGCTTGTCTAAACTTGAATGCATTTGCTGATCAACAGAATTGTCTTAGAGGTAGGCCAATGCAGAGATCTGCAATAGATTGCCAAAGATTTTTGTCTAATGAAGTTGATTGTACCGCTTTCAAATGTGCATTACCTCTGTCACCTCCACCGTCTCCACCACCTACCACCCCTCCACAAAACAACTGTTGTATTTGTTTTCCTCCACCATCACCACTGCCATCACCATCTCCATTGCCATCTACCGAGCCACCATCATCCCCACTACCACTACCTGCACCATCAGCATCGCCTTCTCCACCAAGCATATCACCATCACCATCGCCTTCTTCACCTCAACCACCAGACTTGCCATCACTGTCACCATCACCTTCATTTGTAGAGCCTCCACTACCTTCTCCTCTACCGTGTGAAAATCAGAGAATACCATCAAGTCAAGATATGTCATCTCCTTCACCTTGAAAGTCGTTATGTAAGGTTACTATTCTTGGTATCATCTTTCTCACTCAATGGAAGTTTAAATCATTCCTGGGAATACAGGACATCTGCAGAAGGAGCTGTGAATTGAGATGCAAGATGAAGGTTCTAAGGTGACAATTTGATTGCTCGAACTTCTCTACAAATTTATTGTTAGTACTTAATAAAATGTAGAACATGTTGCATGAATTGTCAGTATAAACTAGATAGTTGATCATGAAAAAGGAGTCTCCTTTGTTCAAAACAGAGAAATCAAGATGGTCTCCGAGGTTACACTGCTCATTTATTTTCAATGCTTTCACCAGCATTACTATTCACTTGGAATGTCATTCAATACTAACTTCCATTACGAACTTTAAACAGATATTTTTGATAAAACAACATAGACACCTGATCATACAAGGCTATGGAACTGCAGGCTGTGGTTAAACTATGTTAAAGCGTTTACCATATGACAAAATAATGAAATCCATTGATTTTAACTTCTTGATACATTAACCTTCAATTCCAATATGAATACAAAATTCCAATAGTAAGCTTAACAATCGAAGGTAATGGCCTCAATTTCTAAGATACGTGACTTGGGTTGCGCCTAATGAGAACTTTCAGTATAAAATTCTCCTCATCAATCAGCTTAAAACGCAAAACATCTCCTACATGTAAATCATTGTCTTGTAGAAACTGGCGCCACCCTTTTCGAAATTTGAGTCTATCAGAACTACGAGCAACAACTGGCCAACTTTTGCCATCAGTCTGAAGAGTAGCCATTTTCTCAAATACTTGCCCCCTGTTCATATATTTTTTGCCAAATGTAGAGGGTAAATTCTGCACAAAGTATGTATATTAAAAAACGCGCAGATTACACATTCAACAACCAAGTGATCAAAGTATCAAATGGTATGAATTAAAAAGACGACAGACAAGTTGTAGACAACTTTACATCATTAGTCACAGTATATTCAAGTACTTCAAAGAATACTGTTTAACCAATATGGTTCATTTAGCTGATGTTAGTGTAAAGACACTCAAGTGAAAACTAGATGATGAGTTAATATCTTTTGCAACTCGTATTCACATTAGAAGTATGAGTAACATTTTTTCAATTTCTGAAGGAAAAATATATTTCTCGCTGTCAAATATTATAAGGAACGAAACACATTAATATCTTTCAAAAATTCTCCCATATTACACTCCCCTAAAATTTAAAATCCAAGGCGATGCACTACAACACAGAATTATATTTCCAACGTCACAATTTCAACAACTACCTCATGAGAATATCTTGATTCAGTTTTTGAAAAATGCAACAGAACAAAAGTTACCAGACAGGAATTCTCCATACTGTTTTGCCTTTTTGACATAATTTTGAGAATATATAGGACGCATAGATGCAAATTGCAATAAATAAACTTACCAACAACATCTTCGAAAAATTAGATTTCTTCATAACGATTTCAAATAACGTGACTGAGACTACAGAATTTTCTGATCCATCAAGTTCTTCATCAGCTAAGGGAGATGCCACTTGTATCTCTGCACAGGTTTCTTTTTTAGAGTTACTATTTTTGAATTTAGACTTTAAATTATGCATAAAGACTGATGTATTGCACCAAACCTGAAGATCTTCAAAGGAACTTACCATGAGGATTCACGTCATCCAATGGATGCAATTCAAGCTCCTCGATAGCATTTAATTCCTGCTTCAAGTAGCCATTCTTTCCATATACTTTTGCAAAAAAAGTAGAATTTCCAGCATAAAAAAAATTAAGAAAATCTTCATTCTCCAAGTTATTATCCTGCACAAATTTTGGCCAACCACCCTTGAAATAGAAGTCCTCTTCAATCCTTTCTATAACAACCCTCCAAGATCTCCTCGCTGAACCTTCAACTTCAAGTAGAGAGAACACTGGAATATCCCCGTTGAAATTTTCAAGAAAGCGCGATGGAATTTTCTAGGAAAAAAGAGAAAGAAAAAGGAACATAACTTGGTTTAATTCCCAGTGAAAGAATATGCAACATAAACACTAGGATAAGACAGAATCAGTGTATGAACATATGATTTTAACCAAAAATAGACAATGTGGCATAATACAAATTTAAAACACAAAGTTAAAAGGGCATATATGGTGGATACCAAGTTAAATCACATGATTATGCCATTTAGGAAAAAGAAGAGATTACCAGCATCAGATAGCACGTTTCAGGGCTATAAACCTTAATGAACGCAGGAAAACCATTACCAATATAATTTCGCTCCATTTCAATGTTTTAGACCTTAAAGACAGAATTCAGAAAGAAACGCCACCCTCTGTTTTTTCTGGCTGGGGTTTATAGAGGGGAGATGGGTCGACCCGATTTTCCATCTCTCCTCTGTCATTTTTATGGCGTGAGCAGATGATGCCACAGATTTCACGAAAATGGCAAGTGAGAAAGAGCTGAAGAATGGAAAAGGGAAAAGACTATACATGAAATGGGTAACAGACACAGTAGCGGGTAACAGATTATCTGTACAATTGTATAGGTTTAATGCTCAATGAATATTTTTATTTTCTGACCACGAGATTCGAAAAGATTTGATACTCCTCGTTCTCAATGCCAATTTACGTGGCAGGTTTTGGATTTCCGAATTTAAATAACTCATATATTAGAGTTTTCAATTATTTATAACCACAATTTTTTTCCCAACTGTTCTTTTAACTTTCAAAAATTGCAGTACTATATTAATGAGCTCCCCATATAAGTTTAAATGTGTGATACGTTTGAAATTAAGCCATTCATATAAAGGGAAAAAGGACAAATATATCTCTGTATTATCATAAATGATGCGTCTATATCCTTCGTTATACTTTCGGGTTGTGTATACCCTTACCGTCAATATTTTGGAACGTATATACCCTTAAAATAAATGGAGGGACACGTGTCATGATCTTAATGGTCTATCCAAATGTAAATAGACCATTAAGATCATGACACGTGTCCCTCCATTTATTTTAAGGATATATACGTTCCAAAATATTGACGGTAAGGGTATACACAACCCGAAAGTATAACGAAGGGTATAGACGCACCATTTATGATAATTCGGGGGTATATTTGTCCTTTTTCCCTCATATAAATAACTTTTTCACCGTAGCCCAGAGGTTGATGTTATGACTACTTCGTCAATTATACTGATAGATAATAAAGGAGATTGATTTATTGACTATACGTTGATTATAACCGATAATGAAAGGCATAATAACCAGAATTCCCAGCAATTCAACAGAATACAGGCAACAATTTATGCATCCAAATAGATCACAATAAAAATATATTGTTACAAGCACTTTACTTGTACATCTGTTCTACACAATTTGGTACTTGTTCATTTTTCGCATAACCAATCATTCTTCAATTTCCACTCCAAATACTTTATTACTTAGACAACATACCAGTATGGTATGAACTTCAGCTGCTCGCCAAAGCGAGAAGATGCCTACGCTGTTTTACTTGCTGCGAGACTCCCAACAAACTAAGAAGCATCACCAGAAATATCAAGGTAGCTACAAATATAGGTATCACATATTGCCTCATCCATTTAACTGAAAACATGTTTCTCAACCATCTTGCCGAACTAGTCGTGCCCACTCCAACTTTATTCTTCTTGATGGCTTTGTACGGTTTGGATCCCTTTACTCGACACTTCATTACAATTTCTCTTACTAGTCTGAGTCTTCGATTCGCGGTGCCCTGGAAAGGAACCACAGAGGACATGGCAGCTTGAGCTTCGTGATTTGATATTTCAGAGGATTCAGGCCTATCCGGGATCATGGAAATAGGTCTGGGATTAAGTGAAGAATCATCTAGCTTAATGATATCATCCTTCATTATATCAGCAAACCAGTCCTCTTCAACATCACAATCCTGGAACCCATACAGCAGACCAAAAGACGGACCAAGTTATGTTATGCTTAATATGGAAAGGGTCAAGACCACATAGAAGTATGCTTGACACATTTACAAATGAGCAACAGAAAATGGCGGTAAAACCAAAACCTTGAAGTGGCCAGAGGAATCGTGCTGAGAAAACTCTTTAGTTGGTTTATCAGATTCTGATCCAGAGTCGATCTGCTCAACTGAGTGAGAATGAAAACTGCTACTACCTTCCTTCGAACAGCATTCCCCGACATTGACCAATTCCAAGCTGCCCAATTGTCCTGCTCCAGACAAAGCAGTTGCACTTTCAGTAGCAACCAGTTGATTCCTCTGATTTCTTGGGGTGTCATTCAAATGAAACTCGCTATTCTTCCGGAGGCGGCAGACAACCATAGAATCCTGTATAACACAGCAGACCAAACAATCAAAGCACTTTCTTGATGTAGATGATTGACATTTTCTCAGCAAGTGGCATATTGCAGCAAAGTAACTATCTCATTGAGAAAAAGCAGCCTGAAATACAATAGGCGCAATAAAAATCTCCCAAGTTGTGGAAGGCGATTAATATTTATCTCAGATCATGACAAGCCTGCAAGAGGATGAATTAGATTGATCAAGAAATAAAATTTTGGTGTAGACATCCCCACCAGATTTTACAGTTAACGAATTAAAAGAAGCAGCTCCAAGTGAATCTTCTATCTTGAATAATATCACCACTCAAACAACATCGCGCAATACGGTTGAACATTCCAGGTGAGAAATATTTATTTTTTGTTGATTTCTGTTCTAAACAGTAAGGAAATGGATGTGACAACACGTTAACTCGTCATGTTTTTTCGCTCATATGAGACATTATAGTATCTATGGCTATGTTATGGCCTACCACCAATAAAACTATTTGTTTCTTTGAGTTACTTTTCACTTGGCATAGCTGGTAAGACCATTAGAGCAGGCTGCAGAGCTTTAATGAGTGACTGTTACATCGACCAAACTGTTCCTTCTTTTTATTCTCTCTTTCAACAAAATTGAGCATACCATTCAGCATCACATAACAAAAGAAACTACCAATGTTAAAATTAGGAATTTAGGATGATATGTATATAAGAATTCATAAGAACAGCATATTTACACAAGGAACAAACAACTAACAGTAGGAGTTGAATTTGATGTTGCAGCTGACAAGATAGGGAGTTCATCACATGAGGAGGATCAGTCCCTTATGGGTTGGATCAGAGCTCATAATTACCTGATAATTAGTGTTCCCAATCATGCAATATTCATGCATTATCCATTGTGTCCTCTGTCCTTTAGGTGCCCGACCAGTGTGGAACACCAGCGTTCTCTTTGTGCCAATGATATTCGAACAAGACTTCACATTACGTTCTTTTCCTGTGGCCTTCCAGTAACCAGATTCGGTTGCCCTTTTACTTTGCGATCCATTTGGGTACTTCCTTCCACGAGGAGAAAAGAAGAACCATTCATTATCTGATTGAATGACGGATTTAGCTGTTACATGTGAAGAAGGATTGATCAATTAATAGAATAAGTATGTAGGTATGAGTTAGTACTCACATAGTAACTAATAAAAACAGTCAAATGAATAGGGCTAAAGGTGGTAACATAATGTGATGCTTCTCATAATTTCCAAGCAGTGCACCTTATAAAAAAATTATTTAACAACTGTAAACATCTTATATTTTACAGTGTATCGTGATGACCATACTAAGGTGCTTAACTTTGCATATCCTAACTATCGATACATCACGGCATATAACCAACTTAAAATTTTCCTTCAACTGTATTCAGTAGAAAGAGGATGTTTCAATATTGAAACCATGACAGCTGAAAGGTTCACAATGTCTACTATATAAGAGATACAATGGGGACGACTAGCAATATGTTCAAGCAAGAAATTGATTTAGTTTAGATTTCTAACCCTTATAACATGACTTCATATAGAAGCACTCTTATTGCTTTTTTGGTCAAAACAAGGAGATTCTTCACTTTGAAATTAATATCAATCAACCTAAGATTCGATGAAGTCGAGACATGGAAGAATCTTATTAATCGACTATCAAAGAGGAGGTTATTCCTTTCTTTTCTTCTTTGTGTGGGCATACTTTCCTATTTGTTTCATCAGGAATTCATTACCTTTTAGAAAGATTGAAAAAAAAGAATATTTGACCATCACTTTCTCTGTTTTAAGGTACAAAAAAAAGGGGGACAAAGAATCTAGTATGAATATACTGTGAAAACAATCACATTACCAAAAAAAAAAAAGTGATCCAATGGAAGAGAAACAAAACAAATGTAACATCAAAATTAAGAGAAAATCCAATATTTGTGAAATTACTTTAAACTTCAAACTTCTTGAAACAAAATCTCGAAAAACATATAACTACCAGATTAACAAGTTTATGATGCACTCATAGCCTTTTACTCGATATCATATGTTTCGAATTGGGCTACAACCATCACAATATGTACTTGTACATATACACATACACGTATGTACGTACATACATACACCACCATTTGTATGGATACCAATATCCCTATCAATATTGTAAATAACTAAACATTCAACAAAGTGCACCATCTAACCTTTTGATAGCATGGGTGTCAACCGTTAATATTAGATCACGTAAAATATCTAATTTTACGGAGGTACCATGGGTTCATTTGGACAAATAATTTGATTGACGATGTTGAAACCAACTTCCCTCTATCTCAACTTGACCTAACTCTAACACAAGTACCGAATAACTCCGACCACCATCATGATCGTGGTGTTCTAAACTACTTGCACATATATACATTGACCTAACCCAACACAAGTACGAGGTAACTCCGTTCATCAAGGCTCCTCCACCACCATCATAATAATATATACATACATATATAGCACACACAAATCATGTTAATATGAAAAAAGGAAAAAAAAAAAAAAAAAAGAGAAAAGGTACCCGGTAAATCCCAAGGTTCATGTTTCCAAATTTCAACCTCAGAAATAACTTCAACACACTTATCAGAGCCCTCAAGTTTCTTCTTCAAGTAATACGATATGAGTTCTTCGTCAGTTGGCGAAAACCTGAAACCAGGAAACATTGAAGACGCAGTCGCTATTGAAATTTCCGTATTATTATTTCTGGGTGTTCTCTCATTTCTTGAAGAAGACGATACATGCCCATTCTCCATAGTAAACTCAATACAATTACCCAAAAAAAAAAAACTGAAAATTTCAAGACGCCGCCTTTCTTCTTCTTCTCCCTCTCTTTGTACTAGTAATTAAAAAAGGATGTTGCAATCTCTGAATAGAAAGAAGAGAATCATTGAAAAAGGAAGCAAACGGTGCCTTCCTTCAACGTTAATTTGTACTACATGCTCTGTTTTGAGAGGGTCGCACGGGGAATTCACATGCCAATGGACACGTGTCGCTGTTAAATTATAGGAGGTTGCATGTGTGGGTCCCATGTTGAGGCGTGACCTTAAACATGCCACATAAAAGCCTAAAATTAAAGTGAAAAGATATCATTCTTAAAACAGATTTTCAAGAAAAAAAGATTATTCTTTTTTAAACAGAAAAAATATTATTATATATAGAAATTTGGATGTTTACCTTATTCCCTCTAAATTATCGTAATGGTAGATAAATATTCTCTGTCATATTTTTCGGTCATTATTGTCTCTGCCGTTCAAAAATCAAAGCATGTTTTCCCCTCACTCTAATGGAAGAATAATTAGAGAATAGGACCCACTCAATAAGATTGGGGGCGTCAAGCGAAACTTAAAAGACGGGGCCTAATATTTTATATTTTTCATCATATATACTTTTATTTAAAATCTACTTTTTATTTCTAATTTTTTAGATGCGAAGTCATTGGCTACTCTTTTATAATAGATTTGTTTTAATAATTCTTTTTCAATTGATAATATAGCTAAATCATTTAATCTCTCTTGAAATATTGTTGATCTTAAATAAGATTTAATCAATTTTAGTTTCAAAAAAAATTCTTTGGGCTGAGACAACAGTAACAAGAATTGTTAACATTATTCCATAAGCAATATGTATATTTAGAAAAGAATCAAGTCTTTTTATTTCATTGAGTATTTTCATTACATCATTATCTTCCACGTCTATTATTTCTCTTAAAACGTTAATTTCAAAAAATAAATTTAAACCATCAATATCAAAATAATTATTATGTATTAAAGAAAGTTTAAGGTTAAGACGATGTTTTTTTGAATTCTCTTCATCTAGTGATCTCATTTACCACTAAATAAGAAACGAAAAATATTTTCATATTTTTCAATTGGTTCAATTCTATTTTGAAGTGAAAAAATAGCTTGATATACTATATATATATATATATATATATATATATATATATATATATATATATATAAAATCAACTCTAATTTCAAGGGACTTTGTGATTTTGTTATCAATATTATCATCAAACTGTTTCTTACAAAATTTAGGTTTTATATTCATTTCTATGCGATTTTCTTAATTGAAATCATAGCACTCACAGTACATATAATTTTTTTAAAAAATAATATTTAAAGTAAAATAAAAATAAAAATAAAAATGGGACCCCTAAAAATGTGGGGTACCTAATGGTGACTTTAGTTGCCTAGAGGTTGAGACGATCCTGTAATAAATAGTGACACGTGATGCAATTCTACGACTCAACTAGGTTTGACCAATTAATTAACCTAAAATTCAAATACCCATCCAATGGCTGGTTTAACTCATCCGATACACTCAATTGGGTTAAACAGGTCATTGGGCGGGTATTTGTATTTTGAGTTAATTAATTAATCAAATCGAGTTGAGTCGTAGGATTGCACCACATGTCACTAATTATTCTTCAGTTAGAGTGAGGGGCAAATATGTTCTAATTTTTTGGACAACAAAAACACTAATGACCAAAAGTATATCGAATGGTATTTAGATATATCTATCCTTTTTCCCTTCCCAGAAAAATATGAGATTAGATTTTTTTGTCGTTTCTCTTCTGACTAGGCTGTGTTTTCATGCGCTGCCCTTTGTACTTTAGTCAGTTTGGCGTTTACGCAAATGTTATATGTACTTTAAAAAGCTAAAGTTTGAAAAGAGAACTGTTGATAAAGTACAATTTTGAACTATTATTTCAAAATTCTCATGAAGTTGAAATACCTAAGTTGTTTGTAAATACTTGTAAGAATACCAGCATATGGTAAATAATGGAAATCGTTGTTTGAATCACTTGAAATAACCATTCATGGATGATGGACCCTTTTAACTAGAAAAATATTTTAAATTAAACATACACTCAGAATATGAAATTATTTTACTATCAGATAATCTTTATCTATTATAATAAATAATTAAAATGATTTATCTTTAAAATTATAAAATTTACATCTTAAAAAGACTTACCTGTAGATATCTTTTTTGATGATTTGATATTGTAATGAAAAGTTTAATAGGAAAAAACATATATTAATTTCACAAATCCATCAACTATACCGTCAAACATCTTTGTAGATCATTCGCTATAATTCTTCGTTTCTCTCCATTTATATGATATATTTCGAATTTTAAAATTCAAATAAATCTATTTTTAATCATAATTTTTTAAATATTTTGAATTATCAATATTATGATGTATATACTTTTTACGTAGTTTACTTATATATAAATTTCATTTTAAAAAATTTGAAGATTCAATGAGTAAATTCTCGATCAAACTTAAACTGTTTGAATTTCAAAAAACGAAATGTATCACATAAAAAAAAGTACAAATGGAGTTGTCATTGTCTCCTGGGGCGTAGGCACATGGTGGTCACGGTGTCCAATTGCACACCCTTCGTCGGGAAAAAAATATCATATATACAAGTAAAATAATATATAAAGTGATTAAATAATATATTTTGGACATTTTTATTATAACACAATAAGTTGTTATGGCCCGATGGTTTTAGACCTTTTTAATGAATTTCAAACACATTGAATAAGTTAGGTTTTAAACGTTTTTTAAGGGGTTTCAAACATGACACTTCCACTACTGATTGTCTCTAAATATTGAGCTTGAAAATCGCTACGCTCCACAAGTAATAGATTATTTTTTTTCAACATGTAAATGCACTTGTATAAAATTTTGGTTGAGAAGAATCGAAAATAAAAATTTTGGTTGAGAAGAATTGAAAATAATAATAAAATCATGGCTTATCCTCATTATCATCCTCATCCTCACTTTCATCTCTTTCTTCCTTAAATCCAATAACCAGAAGAAATTTCCACCAGGACCCTCTGCTTTTTCTGTGATTACCAGCTTACTACGCGCTAATGCGGATATAGAACTCATCGCGAGGGACCTCAAGACTAAATATGGTCCTATCTTCAATTTGAGAATTGGAATTGGAGTTGCATTTCGTCGTCCTTCCATATTTGTTGCTAGCCATTCATTTGCCTATCAAGCTTTAGTTCAGCAAGGTGTCGTTTTCTCTGACAGGCTAAAGGCTGCGCAGACCAGTGTATCCATTCACAGTAACCGAATTATCCTAACCACCCTCCCCTATGGCCCAAGATGGCGCCTCCTTCGTCGAAACATTGTATCAGTTATCCTCCACCCTAGTCGCACCAAGTCCTACTCTAATGTACGATCTCGGGTACTCTCTACCCTTATTTAACAGCTTTGTTCTGATTTTGAAGCCACACAAGTGATTACATTAATTGAACATTTTCTTTATTCCGTGTTCTGTCTTCTTGTCCTGATGTGCTTCGGGGACAAGATAGATCGGCATCAAGTCAAACAGATAAAAGATATACAACGAAGATGGATTCAAACCATGGGTCGATTTGTTAATCTCAGCTTCTTCCCAAGAATAATTCAGAAGATCATTTTCAGGAATCAATGGAAGGAGCTTATCCAATTGATGCAGGAGCAAGAGAGTGTATTCATAGCTCTGATCGAGGCTCGAATGAAACCAAAAACCGAGGAAGATGTGGTGGCTTATGTGGATACATTGCTGGATTTGTAATTCCCTGAGGAAAAAAGGAAGTTTAATCAGGGAGAGATTGTTAGCCTCTGCAGTGAGTTCCTCACCGATGGCACCGACACTACGTCTTCCTCATTGCAATGGATTATGGCTAACTTGATTAAATACCCTTGTATTCAGGAAAAACTATACCAAGAGATATGTGAGGTAATGAGAAGAGGGAATTAGAAGACAGATGGAGCGACAGAGGATGAGGAGATAGTGAAAGAGAAAGATCTAGAGAAAATGCCTTACCTAAAAGCAGTGATCTTGGAAGGGCTAAGGCGGCATCCACCAGGTCACTTCCTGCAGCCACACACGGTGACCGAAGAAGCGGAACTCAACAATTAGGTCATCCCTAAGGAGGCACCAATCAATTTCATGGTTGCGGATATGGGATTGGATCCACAAGTGTGGGAGAATCCCTTGGATTTCAATCCAGATAGTGTCACGACCCAATTTCTCAAACAATGATGGCACCTACTATAAACCCACCTGTAGGTAAGCCAACCCGTAACCTGAAACAACAAGTAATGGGCCTGAGAGTAGAAACTAAACAATAGTAGGTAAATTTTAATATAACAACAAAATAGGCTAACGCAAACCAAAACATATATACAAATAAAGTTCTCTCCCAAAACTTGGAAGTCACTAGTACAGAGCTACTAACAAAAAGAGTACAAGTCCCAAAAGTGGACCATAGAGACTCGACTGTCTCGAAAGGCAAAAGACAAGTCTATATATATAGATGGAGACTGAAAATAGTACAGAACGCCGTGTGCTTACACCATCTCCGAATCAGACAACTCTAAGCTGGATCAACGCTGTCCACTGGTGCTTGGACCTGCATCATAAAACAGATGCAGAGCGTAGCATGAGTACCAAAATAGCAGGTACCCAGTAGGCATCATAGGTCGACTGAACTTGAAAAGTAAATGCAATATGAAAAGAAGGAATAACACAAATAGAGGTCAAAAACAGAAAACTAAGTAACAATGGAATGCACACGAGTGTAGAAAGAACTAAGTAAAGTAATTTATAAGCTAACTACACCTAACTGGACCCCCATAAGCCCAAAAGGTACACTCGTGCGCAAGTTAAATTAAAAACCCGAACGGACCCCCATAAGCCCAACGAGTACACATAAAAACTATAGCTAAAGAGAATTGCATATGAGAACCCAAGAACAAAGAACATCGAACCAGAACCTCAACCCCAAATAGTAGAATCTGACAGTACGGAGGCCGGACCTCGAACCGGATGTTCACTAGAAGTACCCAAGAAACCAATCACAAGTATCAAGTAACTGAGGCCGGAACTCTAACCGGATGCTCACTAGAAGTACCCAAGTAACCAATCACAAGTATCAAGTAATTGAGGTCGGACCTCTAACCGGATGCTCTGTATAATTAACTAAGTGATAGAGGCCAGACCTCGAACCAGATGCTCTATATAAGTATATAGGTGATAGAGGCCGAACCTCTAACCAGATGATCTATATAAGTAACTAAGCGATCGAGGTTGAACCTCGAACTGGATGCTCTATATAAGTATATGAGGTTTAGAACGGAGCTCGAATCCGAAAACCCGACAAAGGTTTCAATTGTTGATACTCAATTTTGACCCTCCACGATATAAATTGATCATCGAGCCTCTCCAATCTCAAATGATTTAAAATTATTAGTTTTATAAAAAAATTTCAAGAAAATAAAGTAAATAGAGTTTGCAAGTTATTTTAAATAGTTTCATCACTCTTATATAATTTTTAATAATATATACATTTTACATAATTTTGTATATAATTAGTATATTTTAAAATATTCGAAAATCATCCCAAAAAGATTTTATTTTTAGTCGAATATTTTATTAACTTAGTTTACTTTAAGTTGGCATATTTTTTGTTGTTAGTTATTAGTTTATAATTAAATTAATTATTTTATTTCATTATGATTAAGAAGTTCGTTAATTAATTAATATTAATTTGTCTTGACCAAATTTGCAATTTGTTTGGTTATTTTTCAAAATCAAATCTAACCAATATTTTGCTCTACTTGTTGGATCTATTTAAGACCAAAGTTGGGCCAATTTCCAGCCCACTTTATTATTCCCAACTCCTTAAACCATTACCAAAATCCAAGCCCAATTCTTCCTATTTCCAGACCCAAATCTGAATCCAATTCTTTTAATACCAAGCCCAAAACCCTTTCCAATACATACACAGCAAATCCATACCCTTGTTGCTCTTCTTCTTCGCGAGAAACCCAGCAGCATACGTGACCCGACCCCACCCCATTCTCCCTCTTCCAGACGCAATCCAAAAAATTCAAGAAAATTTGGAAATCTCGTCCATCTACCCTGCACAACCCATAACCCTAGCAACCTAATCGATCAAATCATTGTTCCCTTTCCCCCACTTTCAGAGATCTTCAAATCTCTTTCATTGTTCCCTTTGAAAACGAAGAAAGGAATTCAAAGTTTTGAATTTTACTCAACGAATTTCCCCAAATGGCCCCAACTTCCCCTATAAATAATCTATTACATTCAAGAAAAAAGGGGACAGAGACGAAAATAGAGGAAAAATTTGTGATACAGGTGCATAAGAAGAATTTAGATTTCCATAGTTACTAAGTTAAGAATTTCAGATCTTGAACTCTCGGCTTAAGCTCTTTGTTCTCTGTCGTCGGAAGCTTTCATCGGATTTATTTTCGCGTGGTGGTGAAATAGTTTGCCTCAACTCGTTCGCCTCAGTCGCTGCTCTCAAAAAGGTAAAACTTGTTTCTCTTCTTACAGTTCTGATAACTTCAAGAGCACCTGGATTATTGTGTTTGAAGTTATGTGTGGTTATTTAAGTTGTCTCATCGAGCTCTATAATTGTTTCTCTTATGTTGTGATTATATGATGAGTGTGTGTTGCCGCTCATTTCTTGTTTTTGCATGAGTTTTCAATTCTCTTTCCAAAATGTGTTATGTTTCTTTCATGTTGCTAATTTTTCCTTGCTGTTTAAGAACCTGGAAAGGTTGAGTTTTTATTTTTTTTATTTTTTTTCTTTTCTTAGGAATTGTTTTTTGATTGCGGTATTAGGATTTGGTATTAAGAATTCACATCAATGTTAGCCTAATCTCGTGTTATGAATAGATTTAGTTGAGTTCTTGGTCCAGCTGCTTAGAATGCATTCGGTTTCAATAATAAATATGTTTTGGTTCGGTTCGTCTCGAAGATGAATTTTTTTTTTTAAATTATAACTGTTACTATTCTTATATTCTTACCTGCATAACAGTATTTTGTTGAAATTTCGAACTACTACACTTGTATTAGTTAAGTTGTAGTTGCTATGCATACGCATTTATAACCAATTTTCGACGCCATGATTTTTTTGGTTGCTCTTTCACTCTAAGCTAAATATGGGAATCACGACATACATAGCTATTTAAACTAATTTTGTGTCTTTGCTATTCTTCGACCCAAAACTATTTCACTTGAATGCTGTTAAACCCGCTTACTATATGCCATTATGACTTATAATTTATCCACTCTTATTGCAAATGAATAATCTTTGCCAGTGTGCATACTTTACTTGTCAAATGCTTGTCATGTGCGTAAAGTTGTCTTGTTTGTTAATTCCATAAAGTAGCACTTACTTTCGCGGTCCATGTTTATTTTCCTTTTATATTTGTTGAAGTGATTTTTAATTTTATTTTATTTATCTTTTTCTCAATGAAAAGATAAAATAAAATTGATGATCTATTTAATAGTAATTACGGGAATTACCATTTAGTTTCTTTGCTTGTGATTTAAATATTATGCTAATTTTTTTTTTTTGGATCTTGCCCAACTCTAATTCCTCTCCTTTTATTTTATTTTTTTTGTTTGATTTATGGTATGTTGGCGGAGTCTAAGTTGGACCCAACTCCTATCTCTTGCATTCTCCGTCTTATCGAGTCAACCTCGTAATTGGAATCATGTAGAGTTCGGGAAGAGAATACATGTTGTAAGGGAAGCTGAAACAGGTTAAAATGGAGCTGCTATAGGTTTGGAAGGCAGAAAAACGGGTTCGTATACATCCGATATATACTGATATACAGCCAATGTATACAAAAAAGGGATTGGGTAAAAATCCAAAAATTCCAACGAAATTGGCCCAAAAGGAGGCCCAAATTCGATTTCTTCCTTACTCTTTAATTATTTAATTGTGATTATTTATTATTGTTGTTTAACTCTAATTTCAGAATAGTTATTAACTTAATTAAATTCCCCAAAATATAAACTATATTCTTTATGTTAGCATATTTTTATATAATTCATTTTTGTCAAGTCTTATACTTATTTTGAATATATGTAGTCAAAACTTTTTTATTTATTATCCCATTAATGGTTCCATGTTTAAGTTAACCAATTTAGTTTAAATTATTATTTCAAAATGTATCAAATAACTTTTAATTAACCTAGTTTTGGCAAAATTTTATTCATAACAATTTAATTCAAACGTTTCAATTTAGGTCCCTTTTCTTAAAAATAAAATAAAACGTGTCATTTATTTAATTATTTTCTTAAAGTTAATCAAATATTGTAAATTATTATTTTTTATGTCAAATCATTTTCTAAAGAACTAGTCAAATATATTTTAGTCAAGTCGCAGGTCAACCGCGTGTTAGCGGGTGTTTCAAGTGCCTTAAAAACCTTCTTGAAGCGTAAATAAGAACTTCTTATCCATTGTCTCTAAATTTTAAAGACTTAATCTTTTAGAGTCTTTTAAAATTAAGTTTTCTTAATTTCTTTAAAAAATTAAGTGATGACTATTTTCTAAGTATTTTTCTTAAGTTGTTTTATACTTAGAACATTTCAAAAAGTAATTTTTTCAACTGATAGAAAAATTACGGCGCAACATCAATGTAGCTGCTGAAAGAGTCCTAATCGATCCATGTGCAACAATGTCGGTGGAACACCGCCCACACTTAGCCAATCTATGTAAGTCCTTGAAATTTAATCGAAAACCAACTTCGAATCGCGAAGCAGAACTAGTGTCGTTGATGTAACTCGTGATGCCGCAATATCGGGGAAAAATAAAGATAACTATTGTCGAAGTAAGCGTATCGCCTAGCTAAGGTCCAAACTATCATACTCCAATCTGCTACACCAGTCTACAGGAATCTAAGCAGGCCGAGCGACGTCGGGGCAAAACTAAGGCCTATCGATTCCAAATCATGAATTTCTAAGACAAGCACTAGTCAAACCTAAACTAAGGCCCAACATGCCTCAAATAAACATTAATCAAGCATACAAACACTCCATATAGCAAGGAGGGTCAATTGATAACACATAACATGCTCACAATTACCCGAGGAATCCCGAAAGAGGTCGAAACATGAATTCTAAACATCTATGCACTATTCAATAACTACAAACCCAAATCCCAACTAATCAACATCCATTCACACTCTCAAGCTCAATCTAAGAGAGGGAAACCGTAACCTACCTGTAGGCCGACCACGCGCGCTCCAAAAGTCACTTCTCTGGAGCCTTCCCCTTCCGAATGGACTTGAAATGCTGACACACTATCAAAAATAGATTCACAACGTCATTATGGTCGTTTAGACACTAAAATCGCAAGGGGTCAAAACGGGGAAAGTGGGACCCGTGTTGAAAATTTCGGAATTAATCCCAAAAATAGGTCCCAATCAGTTCCCTAAGCTCATGTCCCAAAATGGGCCACAATTCGGGGCTCGGGAACATCACAATATCAACAAGCAACCAAAAATCCAAATTTTTTCAAGAACTAAAAATGGGACAGCAACTGAATCAGTAGATTTACCAGAAACGAGAGGTCTACAGCGAAATCCGACAGCACCGTTCTCCTCAAAAAACCACTCAAGATAGCCTTATTAATCACTAAAATCGGACCTAAAATGACCAAGAAATCTGTCTCTTAAATTTCTCAAAAATTGATCCCGAAAATGGCTATGACAGCAGCTAAAATGCAACTTTGTACCTCCAACGAAGCTTTGAATATGAAATCTAACCACACCAACGCGTTCCTTGCGAAAAAATCCACAAGATGAACCTTTGGATCACTAAATTTGGACTAGAAATGAGAGAGTTATGCCCCTTTAAAGTTTAGAAAAGTTTCTGAATTTCTGCATAAAGCACCAGATTTTCAGCACTAAAAAAAACTCTGACGGAGCACTCCGAACTCGTTCAGAACCCTGTGCACGCAAACGAGATATGCAACCGGACCAAATTCGATATTCCGGACTCAATGGCACAGTCAAAATTTCCATCAGATGTCATCTCGATAAAAAGTGGGTCCCACTTTCAAGAGTTATTTTAACCATAATCCACCGAAGGGCTCAGAATGAGTCCGGAGGCCTTGGGAGTCGAACGAAAGGTTGTTCTAGACCAAACTCAACATTCCGAAGCTAACTGAGTTGACGGAATTTTCATCCGAACGCGTTATCCAAGAATGTTGACCAAAGTCAACATTAGGCCAAATTTCAACGGCTAAAACGCCTAATCGCACCGACTCACACTGAAAACCTCGGGAGTCATGCCAACCATGCTACTAGCCTAAAATGACCCTTTCGGAGCTGATAGAACCATCAGAATTCTATTCTGAGGTCGCCTTCTTGAACTTTTGATCGAAAATGATCGTTCAAGATTCATAAGCTCAAAAACATTAAAACTCGCACCAAAACCAAATGAATGACCAGGTGACCGAACTGTCAGTCCCAGCAAGTCATAAATGACTTGGGGTCGCTACAGGAATGCTCTAAACGACACACAGAAGGCAAGATACAGAAATGACCGAGGGGGGTCATTACAGATAGGTTCTTATCAAGTGATGATACATAAGCATTTGATATAATAGGGAATAAAGAGATTAAGATGATGCCTTTTGGTGCAGGAAGAAGAGTATGTCCAGGCAATCTCTTGGCTCTGCTCCATTTAGAGTACTTTGTGGCTAATTTGGTCTGGCATTTTGAGTGGAATGTTGTGGATGGAAACAATGTTGATCTATATGAAAGCTTGAATTCATCGTTACGATGAAGAATCCATTGCGTGCTCACATCCGTCCTAGGGTAAACAAACTTGAATGAGTTACCTGTTAATGTTGTTTGTTTTTCTTTCTCTTCAAGTTGTTGAAGTTTAGATATGTATTGCATCTCTAATGCACAAGCAGTTGATGTATATTTAATTCTAAATTCAAGTGTTAAAAGTCAAACTTCATGCTAAAATAATCAAAAAACGAAAGATTTGAATATGCATTAGTATCCTAAATAAATGTATCTAACCATCAAACAGACCAATAATATGTGTAGTAATTTCAAATTGACAGGAAAACAGCGAAAACAAATAGGAATATAGAGTGATCCATAACTCTTGGTCAGCCGTCGGTGAAACTCTTAACTATCAAATTACACAATAAAGTAGAAGTGAAGAAAAAAGAAGAAATTATTGGACAAGATAATATATTATTAAGCTGATGTGTTTGTTGTCGTATAAAGATTATTTTTACTATATTTATGGACAAGATAATATATTACTTATTAAGATTGCGGGATTATAACAATTTTTGAAATCAAATTGATATACTAATATATTTATTATCTAAATCATGATTAGAAATTTATTTGATCAATCAAATTTTAGCCTTTAAATTTAATATATGCCATGTAATCACCAATCAAAGCAGAAACTTGGAGAAAGTGGAGAGGAGCCAGATGCGTATTTACGTATAGATAAGATAATATATGATATATCAGTTTTTTATTCTTCTTTTTCTGCAACACACTTCAAGTGTCGCTTTCCTAAACATAAAAAACTGTAAATGGAGCTATTATTGTCTCTTAAGTTTTGTGCGTGAAACACGAGCAAAATACTACTCTCCACCAGTAATAGAATCTTTTTTTTCCATAAATAATGCACTTGTACAACAATTTGGTGGAGAAATTAAGTGGTGCAGATCATACAGAGTTGGAAAATAATGGAGTCATGGCTCATCATCCTCAGCCTCAGCCTCATCATCACTTTCTGTATCACTGTCAAATCCAATAAACAGAACAAATTCCCCCCAGGACCCTTTGTTTTTTCTGTGATTACCGGCTTACTACGCGCTAATGCTGATATAGAACTCATCCTCAGGGACCTCAAGACTAAATATGGTCCTATTTTCAACTTAAGAATTGGAATTGGATTTTGTCGTCCTTCAATATTTGTTGCTAGCCACTCATTAGCCTATCAAGCTTTAGTCCAACAAGGTGCTGTTTTCTCTGACCGCCCAAAGGCCGCTCAGACCAGTGTAAGCCTTCGAAGTTGCCGAATTAACATCTCTTCCTCTCCCTATGGACCCTCATGGCGCCTCCTCCGTCGAAACATGGTATCTGAAATCCTCCACCCTTCTCGCACCAAGTCCTACTCTAAGGTCCGATCACGGGTACTCACTATCCTTATTCAACATCTTCGTTCTGATTCTGCAGCAACGGAAGGGATCAGGTTGATTGATCATTTTCGTTATGCTATGTTCTATCTTCTTGTGTTGATGTGCTTCGGGGAAAACATTGACGAGGCTCAAGTCAAACTGATCCACGATGTACAACGAAGATGGATGCAAAGTGCGGGTCGATTCATCAATCTCAGCTTCTTTCCAAGATCACTTCAAAAGATCATATACAGGAAGCAATGGAAGGAGCTCATTCAACTGATACAAGATCAAGAGAGTGTCTTTATGCCACTGATCGAGGCTCGAATGAAAGCAAAAACTGAGGAAGATGTGGTGGCTTATGCAGATACATTGCTGAATTTGGAATCCCCTGAGAAAAAAAGGAAGTTTAATCAGGGAGAGATTGTTAGCCTCTGCAGTGAGTTCCTCACTGCTGGCACTGATACTACCGCCACCTCGTTGCAATGGATTATGGCTAACTTGGTTAAATACCCTTCCATTCAGGAAAAACTATACCAAGAGACATCTGAGGTAGTGAGCAGAGAGAATTCGAAGCCGGATGGATTGAAAGAGGAAGATCTAGAGAAAATGCCTTACCTAAAAGCAGTGATCTTGGAAGGTCTAAGGCGGCATCCTCCAGGTCACTTCCTGCATCCACACACGGTGACCGAGGAAGTGGAACTCAACGGTTATGTCATCCCTAAGGATGTAGCCATCAATTTCATGGTTGCAGATATGGGTTTGGATCCACAAGTGTGGGAAAATCCCTTGGATTTCAATCCAGATAGATTCTTATCAGTGGACGGTGATGACACAGAAGTGTTTGATATAATAGGGGTTAGAGAGATCAAGATGATGCCTTTTGGTGCAGGGAGAAGAGTATGTCCAGGCTATGGCTTGGCTATGCTCCATTTAGAGTATATTGTGGCTAATTTGATCTGGCATTTTGAGTGGAAGGCTGTGGATGGAAACAATGTTGATCTATCTGAGAAGCTGGAATTCACTGTTTTGATGAAGAATCCATTGTGTGCTCGCATCCGTCCCAGAGTAAACCAACTTGAATGATTTAGCTACTAATGTTGTATATTTGTTTGTTTTTTCTCTTGAAATTGTTGATGTTTCTTCAATATAAAATAAAGGAACATGAAGGGAACTCAAAGTTCTTAGCTGTTCAACTGTTTGTAAGATGATCTTTTCAAGGTGCTTTATGCATGAAAAGATTTACTAACCAGCTTAAGCACATGGAAGGCATTCCCTTAACCTGATGATGGAGTGTTCAGAAAAGATCAGTAAAAATCTCTCTCCAATGACATATTACACCTACATTAAAATAGACTTTTGTAAAGCTTTGAATCCACACAAATGATACTCCAAATGGATATCACTTAAAGGAAATTTCTCAATAAGAATTTGACATTTGCTTCAACCTGTGGAGTTCCACTTGAGTACTCAACATGCAGTTCCCATTCATTGTTACCTGGAATTGACTGGAAATGTAGTAGGCTAAGCATAACAGAAGTGGGAACAGTGAAGCACGTAACATAAGAATACACAAAAGATTGATACTAGGGGAGTCATTAGAGGTACAGAAATGAAGAGTCTGAAAAGTCATATAAAGCATTGAATAGAGCAAACGTTTATTCATTCCTTAGAGAATATTAGCAAAATTTTGAACTGTTTTGTCTCATCCAACAGCCAAAACTCAAAATTCTGTTGACATTCCTGAATTATCAGATATTTAGCTATTCATTCAGACAAAGAAACACATAATTATGTCCATCTAGTTATGTAAAAATTGCATCAGGATGTAGAAGCATGCCGTTTATGATGGATTTTTGAAATTGGCATTCTGGCATTCATTCAAGTAGCTCCCTGCAAGATAGTGCAATAATCTCTGGTATTCCTTCAAGTTTCTCCCTGCAAGATGGCAAAGCCTTCACCATCACTTTGTTAGGATCATTGGTAGAAAATTTCTGTTGGCTACAGTTCTTGGTTGGACCAGAAAAGCCTCGAGAGGCTGTAATTCTTGAAGCAGAAAAGATACGGTCACAAAGATTCTTGATCATTTTACATCTCTCTGTCTCATCCGCATGATCCTTTTTCCAAGCTTGAGAAGAGAATTCTGGTGTTCCTCCGTTGTTAAGAAAGTTTGAAATTCCTCTATCTATAGTGTCCACATTTTCTTTCTCTCCCACGCAGAACTCCCACTCTATGCCATCTGAAGTTTCCCTTTCTAAGGAAGTGCTTTGCACTGGGAATTTCTCTGAGATGGACCTCCTCCCTTTATTTTTATCAGAAACCAACAATCTATTCGGATCATTCTGTAGAGAAGTGCACCATTGATGGCTCTTGCTGTTGTCACCCATGTTTAGTTCAATTGAATGAAGATCACTATCAGTTGAATCACCTTCTTCTCCATCCTCTTCTTTATCAAGTATTTCTACATCTGCCTTCTCTTTATCTTGGTAATGGTGTGTGCTTGGAAGCGTTTCTTTAAAGTGTCTCTCAAGCTCATTGATTGTTTCATAATTCAGCGAATCACAGCCTTGTTCTTGGTCCTTTTTGGATCTCAAATATGCTTCAAGTTCATTCCTTAACTTATCCGCAACTGCATGCTTCTCCTCAAATTGATATTTGGCTTCTGATAGTTTCATTTGAACTCTTTCCTCCCGCATGACATCAGCTAGTTGAAGTATTTTCTGCTCCATTTCCACCTCTTCCCGGATTTTAGCAGATTGTCTCTTCAATTCTTCCATCTCAGCTCTATCTTCTCCGAGGCCTCTGGCTAATTCATCACACACTTGCTCCAATATATCTCTGTCCCTTTTCTCGCCTTCAAGTTCTTTGACTGCCTTTGAAAGCGACGCCTTTGTATCTGCCAGTTCTCTACCAAGCTTCTTATTTAATCTCTCAGTTTGCTTCCTCAGTTTCTTCTCTATCTTGAACTCCCTGGCTACAGATGTAATAGCAGTATGAATCTTGTCTTGCTCTGTCACCTTCCAGGCCATCTTTTCTTCTTCAAACTTCTTCAAGAGGACATCAACTTCACTGTGGTTATGTCTGTGTTCGCGTATCAATTTAGACACCTCATCACACAACCAGTCAAGCTCTGTATTTATAGCTGCGAAAAGGGATGAACATGTTGATTTTTGATCTTTGAGATTCCAGACATGACTCAGAACTTGCAGCAGCTCTTTACATGTGGTAAGGCCATGATACACATCCTTCAAATAATGTCTGCTTAGAGTCTGTCCATAATTTTGTGTCCTATCAAGCTGCAAATTCATCCTTGTATTAACCATATAATTCGATATAGAGTAGCTAACTGAAAGTAGCAGCAGCTAAGAGAAGTAATACATTCGGAGATCTTACAAGAAAAACTTCCATAAAAATAAAAAATTCAAACTTACATCAATTCAGTGTTGGCAAACAACATATAGCCTGTCGCCTTTGATAGAACCTGAACTAGGACCATCAACCAAGTCACATGTTTGTTCCTTTGTTCATAATTTTTTTCCATTTCCTAAGATTAACTTTGAAGAGGCCAAAGGGCATGTTTAAACGCCACTAAGAAGAAAAATGGAAGCGGAAACTTGGATAGGTTCAACAACTACGTTGCCTCAATTTCAAGCTAGTTAAGTCAGTTATATGAATCTTCACTAATCACCCCTAATTTTTAGCAAAATGGCCTCAGAATCCTGAGATCTCAGGTTCATATTCCAGTAGAGACAAAAAACATTATGCACTTTCTTCTCATCTGTCCAAGCTTTAGTGGATAGGTTAAGTTAGCAGATACAAAATTAGTAGAACACAAACTAACCCAACACCAAAGTTATTTTTTTTAACAAAAAACCTATATAGAACAGTTCCTCCAACTAAAAAATGGATTAACTGTCAGTAGCATACCTCTATTGAGCAACCATTTTGGTTAGAAAGATCAGCCTTGGTAAGTTTTCTTCTTCTATGACTACTCACTTTGGATCGCTCCTTTCTCTGCAAAATTCAAGAACCAAAATACGTCAATATAAAATTTTAAAAACACACACACAATATGCAGAGCTTGAAGCTTTAAACTTTTCGAAGAAAATGACCAAACAAAAACCAAATTTCCCTTAAACCCACCTCAGAAACAGGGGCATGAAATTGCAGAGCTGCTGAACCCAATTTGGAAACTCTTTCTTTCCAACCCATTTCCTCTAAATCCTTCAGTTTAGTTTCCCATAGAGTAGAAGCAAGTTTTCTTGCCGAAACCGACAAGTCATCAGAGCCCTCTGTTTGCATATACTTATCATTATGCAAAGAAGTTGATCTTGATGAACTCATTTTCCACTATGCACAAGTTTTTTAACTACTTTACCAGTCTAAAAGAGGGAACAGGAGAAGTGGGAAATAGCCCTTTAGGCTTTAGTGTATTTCGATGATACTAGAATGAATGATTGGCATGCAAATTAGAGTGCTTATGGGAAAAAGGCTAAATACTTTCGTAACACGAATTATTTGGTATGCACCTACTGTTTCTTTTGTGACATTATTCAAGTATATACAAAAGTTAAAACCACGATCACGCATGTAGCCTAGTGATTAATAAAATGAATTTAAGCATTTACTAGCTAATCATTTGTCTCTATCGAGCATTATTGTTCGTTGAGCAGATAGTAATATTGAATGCAATTGTAGCCGTTGCTGAAGGCATTAATTGGCAGGGATTTTGTAAAAGAAGAAAGGGCCCCCATTTAACGGCATAAAGTATTTTGCATATTTTTAGAAAAAACACCAATACTGTAATTCATGTGGCCCTCCACATGACCGTAGTCAGCTTCTGTTTGATAAAATAGTTTCATGATTAAAAACTATTTCTAACTTAAAAATCACTTAAAATAAGTCAATTTAAACGGATTTTTTTAGTCCAAGAGACAACAAAATTAAAAAGGGAATATTTAAGTTGTAAATATTAGTCAATGTGGTTTAATCGTGATACGAAATAAGAGAGCCATCAATATTTTTTCGATTTCAATTGAAGGTTATTTTTGTAATTAGGCGGCCACATATGTAATTTGAACATCAATTGAAGACTATATATGTGAGTGGCAGCTATCTCTTTAATTTGGTCCTTTTTTTTTTTTTTTTGTAATGTGTGCCTACTTAGTTCCTCTTTAACTTGGCTATTTCGGTTACTTGTTAGTCAAATACACACATAATCCATTCTATATTTTAGGGTCGTGTATTCTTTTTGAATTTGTTTTCATCAAAAATTAAATTGATTTTTCTCTTATTTGATTAAAAAAATAATAATCTATCAGAGATTACTATGATTATTTTCACAAAAAAATCAAACATTTCATGCTTTCAGAAAGAAGAATGCTTTGTCGTCATAAGTTACTGACGAATTCTTTTTATCTTTCTTCAATTCCAAGAATAGATTAAATCGAAATTACTTGTCCGTTGTCATTGTTGAACACAACTTTACTCAAATGGAATTTCTTTTTACTTGAAAGTATTCCTCGATTGTTTATGTTCGTATTTCGTAATTGATCTTTGTCAATTGTCTATCTTTATTTTGTATTCTTCATTTTCCATATTTAAATTTGTATCATTGTTTATGATAACACATTAATCTCATATATCATGCTTTAACTAATAAACATAAAATTGAAAAGCTTGGAAAGGAGAAGATGTATTTGTTATCCATAACATGCATAAATGAAAGAAAATAAATACTCCACAAATACTTCAGTAGCTTAATTATAATTTATACATGAAATTTTTAAAAGAAAATAATGTCTCTACTTAGAGAAATAGTCCTCGGTCCGTCCCTTGAATCCAATTTGTCCAAAAGTCAGGCATAGGAACAACCCCAAGTGCCAGCACACCAACCATAGCCTGTCCAATATCCACAACACACAATATTTCTTAGTCTGACTCTGACATAACACGAGAAAAGTTGACATTAAAGAGTTAGACATAAAAATGTACCAGAATTGAGAAGTGAGAGCAGGTCCAGTGGGGAAATGAGCGAGTTCAGTTCCAATGCTTTCAAAGAAAAGGCCAGTAAGACTCTTTCCATTGATTGCTGGAACACTTGAAGGAGCCAACCATCCAATCAGACCAAATCCAATCACATTCAAGTCTCTCCTCAGCCAGTCCCTCTGGAAACTGAATTTCATAAAAATAATCATTAACTCTAGGTGGAAAAAAAATAAGGAAATATTTATAAACCATTGTATTAATTGGATGGATCTATTTTTAATTTAGTAATTTACCAAGTAACTCTGCCTCCCGAAGCTTTCGCTACCCTTAAAGGGTTTCTTGCTGTCACTGGTGACCTCACGAAGTCTATCAACACAAAATATAATAGATTTTATTATTCAAAGCGATAATAATAGCACACTATAGTCTATAAAATGTCTACATACACGATTCGGATTTAGTGGGGGCTCCAATGAGGATTTCAGAAGAGAAAAAAAAAGGTGTATACAAATGTCAAACTCTTTTCGAAGAATCAATTGTTCTAAATCAACTTAACATAATGGTGTAAGTGTACCAAAGAACTTAAAACTCATTTGCAAATGCATAATCTTGATAGAGGTGCACAAAAGGAAGCCATAAAAAAAATATAAAAGGAATTTAGACGAAATTATGATGGGTATACCTGAGGAGAGGCTAGTCTTCTTTGCAGAAGAAAATCCAGAAGGAGATGAGTTAGCTAAGCCTACAACACTGGACATTGTTGTTGCCATTCTTGTTTCCTTCTTCTCTGAATAGTATTCTGTTAGTGTTAGAGAGGTCACTAGGAATAATAAAGAGTGTATACAAATAATTGATGATTTCTGTGGACAATGTTCATATTTGGGAAATGTGTGGTGACAAGTAGGATTGTCTCTTTCATAAAATTCATAGATATGTTGTTGATCAATCCCTTATTGCCATGTGGAATTTTATAGATAGACTGGTTTCTGTTTTGGATAATGAGTTGGAGCTAGCCAATCTATGTGGAATTCAATTATCAATTTGGGCATCTATTTTGATTTTGTAAACAAAGAAATACATGAATGAAGGCGAATCCAGATATTAAATTATATATTTTAAAATTCATAACATTGAACTTGTTATATATTTAAAATTATAGATTCATGTTCGTTATTTATCACAATTTTAGTAAATTTTTACGCACAAATTTATATATGACGTGTATTAAATCATGTATGATACAGATATCTTTAAACAATTTTGAGTACTTGGTAAGATGATCATCGATCTTGTACTTATTATCTCTCATTTGTTTCTAATAATGTTAATACTAATTTTATAACAAGAAATTGTGTTTCTTTCCTGTTTAGATCACTTTGATTTCTCTTTAAAATGTTTTATTTGATAAAATTTAAAACTTAAACAATCATAGTAGTTATATAATTTATAATCATATAAGCTGGCCACCCAAAACCAAAACTTACATTATAGATCACAACGAACAAAAGTTCGTACCTCTAGAAAACTCACCTTTAGTTGTATTCACACTTTTTCCCCCAGCAAACTAAGCATTCATAACACTGGGTGCAGGCTGCTCCTTATTCAACATTCATTGTTTTTATACTTCATAATTAATTAAGAATATTACTCCAATATTTATGTCACTCAATTCTTAAATCTTTTAGTACTAAACCGGACTATGGATTAATAACCATATAAGCACAATTGTTGAAAAGACTGTTCACATGATTCTTGATTTAATGCTGTAAGAACAAACTTGGAATGTCCAGATCATAGATAAAAGAAACTATATATCAAAGAGGTTAAACTCCAAAACCTAATTGCACTGAAACAAAATATATAACTATACATAGCGGGTCTCAAACAGACACCATAAACACAAAGAACTCCCTATACACTGACCATTTGATCCTCTTTTTTAGCCCTGGGTGAAAAGATGTAATGAAATTCCATCAGATGATTTAGAAGAGTTCCTCCTTGAATTATGAATGATGTGCATTCAGCAGTGCCCGGTATACCATGTCTATGAATTGGTCATCCTGTTATGGAAATAATTATCAAATTAGATGCATGAAGAGACCAGCAGATAACTTATCTAATCAAGGCATGTAATTGGAACAATATGCACAAGAACAAGTTAAATTGGCAAAAAAAGAAAACATAGAAACAAAAGCATTACCATTGACTCTATCAAGAGTAGACAAGTCAATAACCCATGAACTTACAAACACCACTAACTCCTTAACTACCAGAGGAGTCCCTCACTAGTTCACAACAGCTGAATTCAGAACCTTTTCATTGTTCTTTAATCTCAATTTCTCTAGAGGTCCATGATAGATATTGTACGGTGTGGTTGTATTTACAGCTGAGTTTTATCTATCTCCTGCAAAATTATGTGGTTTTGATAGAGTGCCAAGAAGATAATTTGGCATTCTTTATGCAGGCAAAACAAATTTATTTCCACTTTCGAATTGTAGAGCAGTTAGAAAGCTTTTGCTCATTCCATTATATTGCTCTTATATTTTGGTTATGCCAGAAAGCACATACATGATCCTTTTTTTTTTGGATAAAGTATTCTCATCCATTACAAAGCTCCACATCAGTACTACAAAGTGCTGATGTGGGGTATGTAAAGCCTTGGGCTATCCCACCTTAATTGCTATCTTTTGGGGTGTGGTTCTCCCTAAGGCTATAACAATGGAATTAGAGCCACCCACCGCCCTTCATGTTTGTGCCTTGGATGGTGACGCAAGGAAGACCGATGCGGAGCGTGGTGGTTTGTTATGGTCCATTGCAGAGTTCCACATCAGTACTACAAAGTGCAGATGTGGGGTTGGTTTTCCCACTTTAATAGCTAGCTTTTGGGGAGCGGTTGTCCCTGGGTTATAACATAAAGACAAGAAAATAGATGATCCTTTTCTCTTTCCCTTTTTAAACCCCGAGGGCACAAAAGATGATCTTTCTTAATCTGCCTTTATGAAATATACTTGGCATCCAATTATATTGATTCCATTGTTGACACTATTATGTGTTAAATATATGACCAATCCTTCCTCCTTCCCGCTTGGTATGGTTAAGGACCAAAGACAACCATATCATGCTGAAGCGTAGCGCCATGCCACGCCAGTAATATTTTATTTTACCAGCCACCAAGTGAATCATTTTAGCCCTAGTACATAAAACTGTAGTTGACCAATGATTTCATGCAGAAAAAAGCTTTCACAGTCCTACACATTGAAGTTCACATCGATTATAACATTCCTTTATAGCACTTGAATTGAGAGTTGATCCGTATTAGGCAAAAATTAACCTATTATTAGTGAAATACACACATGCTTTAACACTACCAATAATTAAGACCATAAAATAGGGGAATATGATGAGGAATTCACAAAAAAATATGCATATAATAAGGAAAATACTGAAAGGGGAATCAGGAGTTTCACAAAGAAAAATTAGGTTATCAATCTTGCATTTCCTTAAAGCAAAATGCACAACCTATTGTACAGCATAAATGACTTTCTTATGTTTGAACAACTCACCAATGCTTTTGAAGGTCTATGCAGCCATGCAGACTATTCCAGACGATATTAACCTGTGTTAGCTACTTGCACCCTCTACTTAAGGTAATTAGTTTTAATCTTGTCCAATATTGTATTACACATATCCATCTTAACATTTACATCCTTACGACAAGAATCCGGTGAAGAAGCCCAATACTTGTTCCTATATAACAGTGATATACACAAACATGTTTTTTTATTTTATTAGGTATCCTATGCCACTTCTCCTCTTCACCCATCCTATTTTAACTTTGTGCCACATCTTCATCTTTTATGCCCAACTCTTGGGAGACCTAGGAAGCTGAAATTTCTACATTGAGCCAACACGATCCCCTCCAATCTTTACTTTTCGTTCTTCTTGTTAAGGTCTGAGGATAAACTTTTAACGCTTATTTTCTAACTTACTTCTACTCATCATAAATCCCTTGTTCTCCAGAGTGCTTCTCTATAGTATCAGGTTTTAGTACCCTTTAGCTAGCTTTGCCAATTAACATATTATCATCAATGAATGACACACACCATCGAACCCCATCTTGCACACTAGTGGTTACCTTATCCATACCTGAAGAACAGGGTCAAGGAAGATCCCTAGAGTAAGCTCACGGTTATGGTAAACTCCATTATTCTCACACATGTGACGGTAATGGTATACATATCCCCTTTATTATGAATAAACAATTACTTATAAGAAATAAGAAACCAAACAACAGTTAAGTGATATATTTGGTGTAGTTTCCAATATGCTAGTCAAATATCCAATGCAAGAGCAACCAGATGGTTATCAGGTTCACTGATGCACCATATATATGTAAAAGGTGTAGATTCAGATATCCTAGACTGCAAATGTCATCATGCTTCTCAGGTGGAATGGCATCCAGACATTAATCCAGATGAAACCTCAAGTCCTTAAAGCTATTACTGCATATTCCTACTCACCTTACGTGGATTGTTCCCAGCAATGCAAGTTAGAACAGTTGTTTTCATTCAATATACCCTCTCGGCAGAGAGTTTTATACCTTGTTGTATCAATGTCTCATTACAACGCTAAAAGAAATTAACTGCATATAACTAAAAGCTTAATGTCTTCAAGAATGTTTAGCAAAGCAAGGTAACTATGGTATCTAGGAAAACATACCTGAACAAGCATTACAAGTGCTTCCCGCACTTTATCTCTGCTAACAACAGGAATATTGTTTGGGATAGAAGAAGAAGTAGGAGTGAGAGAAGGAGGAGGAGTGGGCGGAGGAAATGGTTGAAGCAAAGGAGCTCCATAAGGGCGCTGAAGATTCCCAAGTGGAAGAAGTGGAGGAGCAGTGGGCACTGATGAAGAAATGGGAGGCATCAGCGGAGAGGAGGCAGGTGGAGGACCAAAAAAAGATGATGGCTTCACCAGATTTGAAGACCATTTAGCACTGACGTCTGGTTCAGGTGCCTCATGGAGGGGCCTCAAAAGGGAAGAAGCTGAAAGAGGAGATGGAAGCAGGACTAGTGCTGAAGACGAAGGAACAGAAGCAGGAGGACGAGGAGGAGGTAGGGTAGCTGAAGATGAGTGGTATAGCTGCCCTTGACCTGCAGTACTAGAAGCATTCCCAATTGTCATTGCATTCTGCAAAAGAAAAGCATAAATTAGTCAAGATGAGACAACATAGCAAAAAAAAAAAAAAAATCCAGCGATTTTTTTCTTTCAAGAAGTATTTAATATGTACTTCATGCTTTTTCCCTTAATAACATAAATTAATCATTGGTTAGTTTTTAGATTAATGTTATTAAAGAAATTCCTGCCAACAGAGTAACCGTGGCCAATCCCTTCTTTTGTCTTGACCCTGATAATTTCATGGCCTGAATTGTTGTCCCAGTACTCCTCGATATTTTATCCAAGTAATTTAGACAGTGTTCTACTCCTTGTATATAAGGGTCAAATAACTGGTAACATTTTGAACTGCACAAGAGAGTCACGTTTTCCACTAACATATTGAATGCATATGACATATACCCCACTATATTATGGAAACTTGTTCTATACAAAATTAAGGATCTGAACACAAATGCCTAGCAAGAGTAAATGAAGATCTTGAAAAAGCACTGCACACGGAAAAGATATTCCTCTCAGTAAGATCTCTGGCACAACAGACACAGTATATTGGAAAGAAGAGCAAAGAGGAAGGGAGAAAAAAGGCATACACTGAAGAAGTTGACAAAGGAATTGTCCTCAGGGAGATGTGGGGCATTTGATGCAGTAGACGATGCAGGCTCCAGAGGACCATCAATTACAGCCATGGTTGGAACTGCTTCCAGTTCTTCAAATTCACTGTAGTAAAATTTCATATTACCAAAAGCTCCTTTCAGAAACCAATTTACAGCAACTGGCAGAAGTCGGGTTATGGATAAAGAGATTATTCCAGAAACAATTTGTCTTATACCTTAGGCTGCCTAACTTGACAAAGATTTGTTACATCTAGTTACTTCAAAATGTACAAGAGGGCTTTATTTTAATGTAATACCCAGAACTGTGTATTATTGGAAAATGCCATGTACTCGAAGTATTCATAGAGATCACTTCTACTACTCAACAAGATTGAAATAGTTTCTAATATACACCAAAGGATGTGGCCTTGTGGTCAATGAAGGGGGTTGAAAACCACGAGGTATCAAGTTCAAACCCCAAACCCCAGCAGAGACAAAAAACACTAGGTGATTTCTTCCCATCTATCCTATCCTTGGTGGATAGAGTTTCTTGACACCTAATACATGTTGGTGGGAGGTGACAGGTATCCCATGGAATTAATCACGAGGTGAGCGCGAGCTGGCCCGGACACCACGTTTAACCAAAAAGAAATAGTATCTAATATCTTGTGACCAGATTCCTTCATCTGGATGACATCAACAATTATCTATTACGCACCATTTCACTAAGGGCAATGAAATACAGCAATTATATAAAGGTCAATAGATCTATCATACATACTTGTAAAAATGTTGAAGCCATTAACACCCTTACATCTTTAACCCTTTTTCTGTATTTGCGGGGGGGGGGGGGACTTCTCTAAATTTCAGTAAGCATAAATTATATACCTCTTCGTCAATGGCACTTTTGACTTGGTAGGCACCTTGGAATATGCACCAAGTATCCTGAAAAAAAGTAAAACACTAAATTGATTGACAGGTTTAAAAGTTGATCATCAAAGAGAACACATCGAAGATATGTTTGTATTCAGTGTGGTAGAAAGGTACTTCTTTTGATCCCTTTGTTTCTCATTAAGCTGGCCAAACAATTCACTAAACTGGGATCTGTTGGAAGTGCTGATTTGCATCAGGAGGCACCAACCGTATGAATTTTCACTTCCATATTCTTCAATTAATAATTAAATAAATATTACATACTACAGTTTCTTCAGAGAATCAAGTAGGGCTCAAAAATATTTTAAAACTAATTTCCTGAAACTAAGCTAGGCCTAGTAGACACTAGCTTATACACCAGATTGTTTATAAGTTCTCTAACTATGTTTCCACTATATCTAAAAATCATCAACTAACAAAAATTTTAACATATGTATTCCCCAAATCAAATAAACAAAGGAAAACCTGCACTGAGCAAGTTCAATTTGGAGAAATATGAAAACGTATGAACCTCATCGAATCACAATGAAGTATAAGTATGAGAAATAAACTACTCTTCAAGATCAAAAGCATGAACAACTGAATCCAACAAATTTAACTACTTTGTTTTTCTAGAATTAACACCCTACATAGAACCACAAAGTTTACCAATGCCAAAACAGGAAAGAGAAGGGGAGGAAAGGAATCATTTCTGAAGAGAGAAGCTGTGAAAAGATTACCTGTCAAAGAGATTTGCAACTTCTTCACATTCACGTTGATTGTAAAACCATATCCCGTTAACTTCTTGGGAAGCATTTCGATACAGCAAATATGGAAGCTGGATCTCATATTCAAAATCTCCCAACAAATCCTCCACCAAATTATCTGCTCACCAGAATAAACACTTTTTAAGGCACAGTAATAGATCATATGTACTCACACAGAAGGAAAACTCACAAACTCCCTATTGCAACTTTCAGTAAATATGACAATTCATATGACAAGCTTTAAACATCAAATTTCCTAAGAATACATGCACCATTTCTGCTTTAAGTTTTTTATTTATTATTTTTAGACGTGTACCCCCATGATATCTTTTCATAAAAGGAAGTTCTTTGAATTTGGAACAGGAAAATGTAAAAAGGATATTTGTTTTCTTTCTTTTTTTAAATAAATCAGAATGAGTACTCAATGTTGTGCAGTCCTCGTTTATTACATGATAATTGCATTGAGTAGTAACTTCCATTTGCCAAAATTATATTATGCAGTCAGGGTTTTAGAAATTTAAAACTAATTGATCAACATGCAGGCCAGAAATTTTATTTAGAATATGAATGACTTCAGGTATCCAATTTTATCAAAAGCGAACTCTTTTGCCTGCTATTGGTGTAAGCGGTAAGAAGTTTTGGTCTTAAGTCAAGCCAGGGCATCATTTCATTCTTGTAACACGACTAAGCACACAACAAGACCAGACAACATACTCCTGCACCTCGTAGTAGGCATCTGTCTTTCAAGTTCTAAGATGGCTCCTCTTATTCATTGGTAGTGTACATTTTGTGGATCTGTGCTGACAGCCATTAAAGTAAGGGAAATGCTAGCGTTCATATTAGAAGTTTAAAACTTCACATCTGAGTAAAGCAAGAGATTGGTCCAAATGCTAAGGCTGATTTTATGAGTACATCTACCACAGTACTTATTTGTTAAAAGGATTCTTAACAAAGAAGGAAAGTAACTCCACTTCGACCCAAAGTGAATGTGATGTACTTCACATTGTTGTAATGCATAAAGGCTATAAACCTGATGAATAGTATTACTACAATTCTGGGGTCTCCACATCAAATAGTCAATCATGTATAAGCTTCAACTTTATGAACATTTTTCAGCAGCAAAAAGGTAAGGTTACATTCAAATCCATTAAAACATAAAAGGCAAGCCAAGAGATATTGTGTTTATAGTCATTATTTGAAAGCAGATAAACTGACCTGTATTTCTGCGGTTCATTACAATAAACTGAAACCGAGGTTGAGAACTCCTGTAAGACCCGCTAAAAAGTAATTATCACAAAAGAAAAAAGTACAGAGATCAAAATTAAAACTTAAAACAAATATTCCATTAAAGATGAGTTTTTTTAACTATTAAGGAGGCCACTGTTATCATCAAATTCCAAGAACAAGTGAACGTAAGATATGCAAAAACATGAATCTCCTTCATTTTAGCTTATCTAGCCACAAAGTCGGATAAAAGAGGAAGGTTTAATAAGTTAACAGCCAGCACCAAGATAGTTTTATTGTGAGGGAACGATTAAGCCCGGACACGGTCGAAGGAAGAGGGTTATGGAAACTAAAGCGGACTCCAACTAGAAACTGAGATTCAGTTGATTGATTATATCAAAATTAAAAATGAAAAAAATCACCTCTTGACAACAAATAGAGATCCTTCGATATCCTTCCGACTCTGAACAACAATTCAATTGCGAATTAGACTAACAGGAACTATGTGAATACAAAAGTATGAACCAGCAAAAAGAATAAAATCGGGAAGATTTGATACCCATTGGCTGTTATCAATACTGAATTCGTACAAGGTAACATGAGCAGCAGTGATGAGGATTTCTTCAATGAAAGGATCAATCCTCTGAAGAACCGTCAAGTTTAGCAGCTTCGTGCTGTTCTGGTCCAGATTCGGCATCAATTTCCCGTTTTGCGACATTATCGCACCGAATCTGAGAACGGCAAGTAGCTGAAAGCTGAGCCCAACTTCGACTATCACACAAACCCTAGAATTGCTCCAAATTGAAGGAAGCCCAGCTTTGTTTTGCTATATATATCTGATGGGAGAGATGATGAACAGGGGACAGACACATCACACTTAAAAAAAATATATTGTTTTCTTATTTTTAGTTTTACTTTGATTTACAAAGTTTATGGGCAAAACATTTACCAAAATTTACTGAAGTTAGATTGAATTAATTTAATAGTTCTGAAATAAAAATTTAGATATTCAGAAATTATAGAAAAAAGTACTTTAGATTGTAATTCTTTTAATATGAAAAAAAAAAATCTTGAAGTATTAATCAATTTTTACTCTCATCCCATGAGCAGATATATATTTTTAGTATAACACTCTGTTTGGATCATTGTTACCCATTATATTATATTGTATCGTTACTATATCTATAATATTTGTTTTGATTGTTACTTAAAATGCATTATATTGTATTATTAAATTACGTTGTTACGTAACAATGAAAACCCCGTTTTATGAAACAACCAATTTAGTGTGTTTCCATTGTTATTTAATTTCTTTGTCCATTATGTCTTTACATAATATTCATAATACTATTTTATCCTTTACCTTATATTATTTAATTCTAGTCAAACCTCCTACCCTAGAATAATTAAGGATATTTTAGTAAATTTATAAATTACAATACAATATGATACAGTCAAACCAAACAATAAAAATGTTATTGAACAACAACAAATAAACAGTCTAGCCAAACATTGTATCTACCATACAATACAGTATAATAGAACAATACATTATGAAACAATGATTCAAACAGAGTGTAAATGAAAGTATAAAATCAATTTAATTTTTTTAAAAAAAAAAAGTTCCTTGTAGGTATATTTAGTAAAGTTAGGAATTCATTTGCTCCATTTAAAAATGTCAAAAAATACCCTCAAATTAACATGAATTATAACATGTAGACGAACTACAATATACTTGGTTCATTTCATTTCATATATTTAGAAATGTCAAAAATTTATCCTCAAATTATAATATGAATTGCAACGCGTACTTCATTATCTAACCCAGGATACTAAGATAAAGGAGATGACAACCATAGCGGAAATGCTTTCCACAGCAAATTTTAAGCAAATGCCTTGTATTTGCCCAAACTTATATGGCATTATTCACACACAAGCATCCGATGTACCAATATGAGGCAGGCAGCAGCAAAAGTAATACACTTTCAGTCTGACTTAGAAACATTAGAATGACCCATATAAGCTAGTACGTACTCCCAAGATAACCGAACACAAAGCAAATGCTTATACTAGAAAAACACAGAGAGACTGTAATCCACACAACTCTTTTCTCAGTTTCCTCATTCAGTTGCTTTTCCTTTGCGCCTGCTGCTACAGCTGGTTTCTATGAGGTAACAAACCATGGAATCCACATCATCTCCAAATATGCTATAAGCCTCGATCACTCGTGGATAGCTGAAACCCATCGACAGCATAACCTGGATGCAGTCGCTAAAGGCAGAATCCGGCAAACTCAGCTCTTGCCCAGCTTCCTGCCGTTTCTCACTTCCTGATGACCCTGTGATTTGATGTTGAAATTTCAAACCAGCAAATTCGCAGATCTTGTATCAATAGAAGGGTAAACTGTAAGATCACACTCACTAGTTCCTGAAGATGATGGTTCAGCACCGGATGTGGAAGATTCTCGACGACCAAGCTGTTGCCGGAACTTATTATCATGCGCAATATACTCAGCCCTAGAAGCTTCAATCACCATGCGTTCCATCTCCTTCTCAGTGAGCTCAACATCTGAGTAGAAGCGTCCTTCAGCAAGAAGTGCCTGAAATGGGACCATTTAGCCAACTAAAAAATCCACATGAAAGCCAAGTGTATGGAAATCATTCAAATATAATTGAACTTTTAGGTACTATACGTTATCAATCTGTTGCTCCTGTTGAGCTTTAATTGCAGCTTTTACATTATCCTTGTCGATGTTTTTCTGCAGGAAAAAAAAACATATATACATGAAACTAATAGATAGGTTGGTGAAGAAAGAACATTATCATATATCACAGACTACTGAAACGACAGTCTAAGAAAAATATAAAGAATAATTTCAACTACATAACCTAAAGCACTATTGCTGTAGCAGATAACAGATTGATATCATATTTCCCGACCACTAGAATGACGGTTTAAGGAGACTACCAACTTATCTCCTTACAGGAGCAGAAAGCAGATAACATGTTTGTTTGCAGATTAAAAAGTATACCCCTCGCAGAGAGCTAAACCCAAGCCCAGCACCAACTGATAATCGGCGAGGATCAACAAGGGAGTTGTAGTGATTTCCATGATGATAACTGAGACGGATAGGAGGGGTATCTGAGTTATAACTTCCATGGAACGTGTTCATTGGTTCTGCATCAGTAAGTTCCACAATTTAGTGCAAGAAGTCAACAGACACAAGTCCGCAAAGCTGAGCATTACAATCACCAATCTTATTACAAAAAGAACAATCAAAAGTCAAAAAGAGAATTTACCGATGCTGTAAGAATATATATGGATAGGGCGATTATACATTTCAGATAATGCTTGGATTTCCACGTTGTTGCCGTAGACCTACAACCAAGTAATGAGAACATAACTCCAATTGTTCTAACAAGGAATTGAGAAACAAAGAAAGATATGCACACAGATAGATAATCGATAAGCAAAACACCATCCACCAATGCGACAGATAGCAAAAGCTCTAACAAGAAATGAATATTTTCAGTCCATGCAAGTTCTTTAATCCAGCCTTTTGAAAATGAAGTAATCTAAGAAAAATCAAGCAGAAATGATTTGAAACCAAACCCCTGTGCAGGTACACTAAACCCATCCTTTCCCCCTCAGAATGGGGAAAGAGAAGGGAAAAAGTAGACATTCATTCAATGCCAAAATGCAAAACCTAACCACCTCAACGTCAAAAGAAAGAAGAGCCTGAAGATAATTGGAAATACAATGCATGAGTTAATCATATGCATTATAAAGAAATTAGCAAATAACTAACAGTAGAATGTAAATGTTAAGAGGTTCAAGCAGTTTGAAAATATTCAACAAAAAACTAGACAAAAGTGAATTCATACAGCGTAACCATATTTTTTTCCACTAGGAAACCCCTTCATCATTTTGTGCACTCACTCATGTTGCTCTACATGCAGTTTAGAATAGCACTAAAATTATCTCTGACGACAATCATCTACAAAATAGCATCATCCTAGCTAATACTTTCAAGTCCAAATAACATTTCTTACAGTTGTGTGTAACAAGTGCTCCAATTCTGCTTGCGACCGGTTAAGACAGAAGCAGAAAAACGATTCAGATAGATAATTGCTGAATAATCACATGACGTACCTTGTCTCTCCTTTTTCTCTTGCAATAGGATGTGAATCCTTCAGTTATGAACTGAGAGAAGTGGTCTCTTTCGCGCTCCTACAAAAAAGATGCCAAACATATAAATAAAGATATAGCAAAAGAAGTTATTAGGTGGTGCAAGAAATACATATAAATGATAAAGACTGATGAACCAACTTATACGTGATGAACTCTAGTTGAGTGATCAGACACATAATGATAGTCATAATATTCTTGTATTTTCTCCAGTAAGTTGTCAGCATCAAGGGAACATGAGGATACAAAATTATGCATCAAGCACGTCACATTTAAACAAAATTTTCGACACTGACCTGTTAAATGCAAGAAGCTGACATGATGAAATGGAAACCAAACAATAACAATATGCACATGTACCACCCATTCTCTACATCTTCCATCACCCCTGCTCCCAACAAGAAGAGGCATAGGGTGTGTTCGGGAGAAGGATGATGCTTGTCATGGAAAATTCTTACCAAGAAATAAGTGGGTTTTTGTAATGACCCTCCTAGTCATTTTTGTTTCTTGCCTTCTGTGTGTCGTTTAGAGCATTCCTATAGCGACCCAAGTCATTTATGACTTGCTGGGACTGACAGTTCGGTCACCTGGTCGTTCGTTTGGTTTTGGTGTGAGTTTTAGTATTTTGGAGCTTATGAACCTTGAACGATCATTTTCGATCAAAAGTTCAAGAAGACCACCTCAGAATGGAATTCTGACAGTTCCATCAGCTCCGGAAGGGTCATTTTAGGCTAGTAGCATGGTCGGCAGGACTCCCGAGGTTTTCAGTGTGAGTCGGTGCGATTAGGCGTTTTAGCCTTTGAAATTTGGCCTTAGGTTGACTTTGGTCAATATTCTTGGAAAACGCACTCGGATGAAAATTCCGTCAGTGTGGTTAGCTCCGGAATGTTGATTTTGGTCTAGAACAACCTTTTGTTCGACTCCCGAGGTCTCCGAACTTATTTCGAGCCCTCGGTGGTTTATGGTTAAAATGGTTCTTGGAAGTGGGGCCCACTTTTTAGCGAGATGACCTCTGATGAAAATTTCGACTGCGCCGTTGAGTCTGGAATATCGAATTTGGTAGGGTAGCATATCTGTTTTATTTTTATCGGGTTCCGAACGAATTCCGAGTACCCGTCGGAGTTCTTTTTAATGCTGAAATTGCAGAAAAATCTGCAACATTTTCCAATCTTTCAAAGGGCATAACTCTCTCATTTCTAGTCCAAAGTTAGTGATCCAAAGGTTCATCTTGTGTAGTTTTTCGCAAGGAACGCATCGGTGTGGTTAGATTTCATATTCAAAGCTTCGTTGGAGGTAAAAATTTGTGTTTAAACTGCTGTCACAGCCATTTTCGGACTCAGTTTTTGGGCAGTTTTGGAAGCTGATTTCTTGGTCATTTTAGGTCTAATTTTAGTGATTCTTGAGGCTATCTTGAGTGGTTTTTCGAGGAGAACGTTGTGGTGTTGTCGGATTTCGCTTTAGACCTCTCGTTTCTGGTATTTTCTCGTGAATAGCTGCTGCTATTACTGTTCATTGTTAGTATGTTTTGTGTTTTTCATTGTATGTCGTGTTGGGCTGTTTCGAGCCTCGAATTGCGTTCCATTTTGGGACACAAGTTCAGGGAGGTGTTTAAGAACCTATTTTTGGGGTTAATTTCGGAATTTCCGATGCGGGCCCCACTTTCCCCGTTTTGACCCCGAAATTGGTTCGTCTCCGTTTCTTGCGATTTTAGTGTCTAAAAGATCGTAATAATGTTGTGACTCTATTTTTGATAGCGTGTCAGCGTTTCGAGGCTGTTCGAAAAGGGAAAGCTCCGGAGAAGTAACTTTTGGAGCGCGCGTGGTCGGCCTACAGGTAAGCTACGGTTTCCCTCTCTTAAATTGAACTTGAGAGTGGGAATGCATGTTGATTAGTTGGGATTTGGATTGGTAATTATTGAATAGTGCATAGGTGTTTAGAATTCATGTTTCGGTCTCTTTCAAAAATTATCGGTTAACAGGGAGCATGCTTGGTGTTACAAATTGCCCCTCCTTGCTATGTGGAGTACCTGTATGCTTAATTACTATTTATTTGAAGCATGTTGGGCCTTAGTTTAGGTTTGACTAGGGTTGCCTTAGAAATTCATAATTCGAAATCGATAGGTCTTAGTTTTGCCCCGACATCGTTCGGCCGGCTTAGATCCCTGTAGATTGGTGTAGCAGACTAGAGTCTGATAGTTTGGACCTTAGTTAGGCGATACGCTTACTTCGACGATAGTTATCTTTATTTTTTTTTCGATATTGCGGCTTCACGAGTTACGTCAATGACACTAGTTCTGCTTCGCGATTTGAAGTTATTTTTCGATTAAGTTCCAAGGACTTACATTGATTGGCTAAGTGTGGACGGGGTTCCACAGACATTTTTGCGCCTGGATCGATTGAGACTCTTTCAGCAGCTACATTGACACCTTTGTCAGATTTTCGAATTCGAGCTCCGATTTAGACCTCATGATACTTATATAGAGCATCCGGTTCGAGGTCCGGCCTCTATCGTTTATATACTTATATAGAGCATCCGGTTCGAGGTCCGGCCTCTATCGCTCAGATATTTATATAGAGCATCCGATTCGAGGTCCGGCCTCTATCGCTTAGTTACTTATACAGAACATCCGGTTTGAGTTCCGGCCTCCGTATTGTCAGATCCTATTATTTGGGGTTGAGGTTTTTGTTCGATGTTATGTGTTCTTGGTTTCTCTTATGTAATTCTCTTTAACTATAGTTTTTCTGTATACTCGTCGAGCTTATGGGGGTCCGTTCGGGTTTTAATTTAACTTGCGCACGAGTGTACTTTCTGGGCTTATGGGGATCCAGTTAGGTGTAGTTAGATTACTTTAGTTAGTTATTTCTACACTTGTGTGCATTTCATTGTTACTTAGTTTTCGTTCTTGACCTCTGTTTGTGTTATTCCTTCTTTTCATATTGTATTTACTTTTCAAGTTCAATCGGCCTATGATGCCTACTGAGTACCTGTTGTTTTGGTACTCATGCTACGCTCTGCATCTGTTTCGTGATGCAGGTCCGAGCACCAGTGGCCAGCGTTGATTCAGCTTGGAGTACTTTGATCCGGAGACGGGGGTGAGCACACGACGTTCTGTACTATTTCAGTCTCCATCTGTATATATAGACTTGTCTTTTGCCTTTCGAGACAGTCGAGTCTCTGTAGTCCACTTTTGGGACTTGTACACTTTTGTTAGTAGCTCTGTACTAGTGACTTCCAGGTTTTGGGAGGGATCTTTATTTGTATATATGTTTTGGTTTGCGCCCGCTTGTTTTATTATTATATTAAATTTTGTCTACTCTTGTTTAGTTTCTGCCTCAGACCCATTACTTGTTGTTCCGGGTTACGGGTCGGCTTACCTACTGGTGGGTTATAGTAGGTGCCATCATGACTTGAGAAATCGGGTCGTGACAGTTTTTTACTTATTTTCTTGTGTTTGGTACAGAAGCAAAAAAAAAATAATAATAAAAAAATAATATCCTAGAAGCACTATTTTGTATACAATCTAGAAAAATACTATGGGGGTGAGGGTGTGGGCGGTGGAGATGATGCTACATGGAGGGGTGAAGATGAGATAGGGAGGACACACAATGGCGTACACAGGCATTTTTGTAAGCAGTGTTGATATTTTAAAGTAAAAAGAAAAATGAATGATATAACAACATTACAAAAACTATTTAAAGCATACTAATAGAACTTAAATCAAGTAAACTACTACAACTTATTGATTCTGTTTTGGACAAGTAATTGAATTTCTATAATAGGATACAAATTGTATTTTAGTTCAACTGGTTTATATTTTCTTAATTTGACAAGGAATTGGAGGTTGGAGGGTCAAATTCCCACAACATTTACTTTTATCTGAAAAAGCCCCAAAAAAATAAAACCTAATTTTGGGCTTGGTGAGGATTGAACTCGGCCACACTTGAGAGAATGACTGTTCCATCCGCACAGTAAACCAACGAGCCTAGGAAACTCACTTGTTCAAGTTGTATCATTAATATTATTTCTACTTATATTCTGATTTTTTCAGATATATATATATATATATATATATATATTACTAAAAAGTTTAACGAAGCAGTGTGGATCGACACCCCTTGACATATGTTAGGTCCGGCCCTGAGGACACATATCAATGTGAAATGACACTTGAGGGACTTGTTTTCCATACTACCACTAGGAAAGTCATTTTCCTCATTTGTAAGGAACTTGTTTTCCTAGGGAAAGTGTTCTCCAAGAACATGGAAAATTGGACCTCCATACCAAACACACCAATATAACCTTAAGCCTCTTTGTTTTTCTTAGCACTACAACTATAATATAATTTTTAAATTTAACCCCCATTTGGCTAGGTGAGGTTTGATACCAAAAATAACTGCATAAAGGGACCCTCAACTTCTAAGGTACATGAACTGTGGACTTCCTTCCACTAGAGTCTAGACGAATCCTCTTAACCATGATTTACACTTCCTATTACCACAAAATAACCCCAAAAAGAAGAACCTAAAGCTCATCCTTGACCCTTGCTTCAGGAAGAATCATACCCAGACCACTCAAAGGATAGGTAAAAGGGGGTTATTTTAATGATAAAAGTAAGCTAATTGATCCAGGTAGAAGATAAAAAGAAGTTGGGGAACAAGTCATGAGAATTATCATTGAGAACAAGCCCATCAAAGAATTCTAGTGGTGAATAAGCTAGCAACAACCAGTAAAATGCTACATCAAAAAACTAGCTGTCCCTTTTTTCTTGGGATAAGCGTTCCTTTGCATTCTAATCAGTCAATTAATAAAATAACCAAGACCATCCCAATTATATATGCCGACTATATGAATTCTCTGTATTCATTTTGCTCTATATAGGAGGCATGTGATGGGACCGTCTATCCAATTTTAGGCTACACTTGAATGCCAATGTAGTGCATGCCAAGATGAACGTGCCCAACAGATTTAATGTTTAAAGAGTTCACCAAAGGCAAATTTTTAGATGGGTAGTCAACCTACTATAATCCTAATCCTCTAGGTTCTACAAAACAATTTTCTGCTCTAGATGGTTTTGTCAAATTTACTTGATACTTTCAAATATTTTATCATGGATTCCAATCGCTAACTTAAATGTAATTCAATTATTAATTGATGTTTCCAATATTATATTCTCTGTTACAGAATGCATATAAGGACCACTCATACTGAACTCTCTCCTGAGATCTGAAAGAAAACCCTCTCTTAAATGTGTAGGGAGTGGCTATAAGATGGGAAGATCGAAATTTCATGCCTACACCTATTTATTTATTTCTTTTTCTCAGAAAAACAAATATTACATACGTCTATACTTAGTTATAAGATTCACTCACCAAATCTACAATACAGCTCTGCACAAGTGCAGGTGACTTGGAAGGACTTGAGAAGTTACAGGACTCAATGACAGATTTAGAGGACAAGCAATGAGTTCACAGGTGGGTACCCATAAGTATTTACTAGGACCTTGTATATGTCGTAAGAAACATACTAAAAATCTATGAATATATAATTGTAAACCCGATTATTATTACATGTTATAACTTGAGATTTCGTTTGGAACCATAAACATCAATCTTGGATTGATCCGCCTTTGACATGACTCTACTCTCAACTCTCAAAATACACCATTAAATTTTATTTTTTTATGAAGTAAGGTGTTTCAGTACTGGCATCAAGTAGATGCAAAGAGTACAAAAGCAGGAGTGTTAGCTCCATACATGATGTTATGCTATAACCAGGGAGCTAACCATAAAAACCCAAAAATAAATACACGACTAAAAATATTATGCACAAACCATATAATGAAAAAAATTGTAGCACCTGCCAAGGGAAAGAAGTTACTTCAGTTCAGATATAAAGGAAGTGCAACACAGGACATCTCATCATGCCAAGAACCTACTACATATAGACATATAGGAAACCAATCTGGCTCTCAAATTAACAGATGCGTATTTGTTTCCACGGTAGATGCTTCTACAGTTGTTCTGTCAGTGCACATTTTCTATCCTCAATTGTACCAGGCCACTGTCACCCACATTTTACAATTAAAAATCAGCAAGGAGAGAACCAATTAAACTGGTGACCCTCTAATGTAAAACCAATATGATAGATTCATCTCCCCATCTAATAGCATGTTAAAAGAATACGTTTCTAAATGAAACCAAAATTAAGTGAACAAAATTCTAAACCTACCAAAGAAGAAAAGAAAGTCAACAAATAAAATCGCATTTATACAGAGTGTTCTGACAAAAATTACCATGTAGTCGATGCACATCTGCCTGACCAAATCATAAGCTTCAGAATCACCATATACTTGGTCAGCAACTGCACGGAAGAGGCAGTTCCCATCTTCACGCATTTTCTTAACTTCTAAGCCTTTGGCTCTTCTGATATCAATTTCAAACTGGTGCTCTCTCTCCTGAAACAATATGAAAATTGTTAAGTTCTCAAATTTCAGATATGTGCAACAGTTTTTGATAGAAGGATAATTGTAACTTGTAAATTACTAAATAAATCATCCTTTACTCATGCTAAACTACATGAGCAGAATGACCATTCCAACACTAACTAAATGTGATGCATAATTTAGCGCAGGGGGAATGGTATTGCTGATAAAATGTGCTTAAGATATCAACCAATAATCAATTATATTCCTATAACGGATAAGAGGAGCATAAACTGAAGCCTTCATCAATTTCTACTAGATAAGTTTTTGGACTTACCACATCATTGCGTGAGGATCCAAAGTTGGGATTCTGCTCATCTGCACTATTATAACCTTCACTTTCGCAGTGTGACCGTGGAGAGGATGGCCTAGATCCAGTAGGTGAAGTCCTAGTTGACACATTGGTCTGCCCAACAAATTCCCTAGATGATCCTATCCATACTGCATTTGAACTACCTAATGAAAATTTCCTTGGGCTAGGGTTTAGTGAAGCAGGTTTAGGAGGTGGGACAGGAGGTGGAGGAGGAGGAGGTGGACAAAAACTACCTTTAGGCTCCAGCAGAGAAGTACCTTCATTTTCCGCTACCTCAACTCTTAAACCGTTAGATCCTTTTATGGAGTCCCCACAGACAAAAGCACCATCACTTACCTTCTCATTGTCAACAATCTTTTCTTCAGGGAGGCTTTGGTCACAGCTAAAACTTTCTACTGAAGCATCATCACCATCACCTTTGTGATTGAAGGAACCAACTAAAACATCATCCAAGACAATTGATTCTGGAAACTCTCCCACCAACTCATCATCTTTCAGAGCTGATGGCACTTGACTAGTGCTAGAAGCCTGTGGCTGTGATGAAGCTGAAGAAGAAGCAGATGATCCAGGGAGTGGCATTGACGACCTGTTCTGGTTTGATGACGATGATGAAGACCCTGTAGAACCTCTTTGAACAAGTATCCGTGTCATTTTTGCTGCCCTTCTTCAACTAGAGACCCACAGAACAATCACTCCGCCTTAACCCAAATTAGAGAAACACTTTCAATTTATCTCGCTTCCTGGCCTTTGGGGCGGTCACACCAATACCTTTACTGAATGATTTCTTGCAGCAGCTTACTTCCCTTTGATCCTCGCGAGTTACTTTCTGCATTCCCCTAAAAATTCTCATGAGAGCTTCACTTCCAAAACTCTTTCTTGAAACAACAAGGCCTGTTCTTTTTATGTTCCTTGCAATTCCCCAAAAGTAAGCCACAACCTTAAAGCTGCAATTAAAATCATTTCATCATCAGCATCAACTATTTCTCAATGCCAAAACAAATCGAGACAAATACACTAATACTCTTAAACCATTCTCCTCTTTGGACCCAATTCATTTCAAAGCTAAAAGATTTGTCAAGGATTCTACAATTTTATTACGATCTCACATTCATATTCCAAACTAAAACAGCGGTGGCATTTAAAATAGAATTTCAAGACAATAAATATGAGAAAGAAAATCCCAGAACCATCAAATAAATTCAATTCCCAAGTAACAAATTAGATATAATATCCTACAAGAGATGATCAAACCATAATTTTTCTAACCAAACGCAAATCGATAGAAAATAGCCAATAATGTCCTGGCACAATCGATAAAGATAAAGACGCATTTCAACAGAAATGGGGCAATAACTTACCAATAGAAAACCCTAGAGTTGACTCGAGGCGAATTACTGGATTATGAGAGACCGAATTGAAGCAGAAATTGGAAGCGATTAGGGTTTATAATATGTAATCTGTGAAGCGGATATAGGGAAAAATTATGTAATTACCTTCCAGGCGAAGGAAGAGAGAAAAAGAGGAAGAATGGACACGTCACTTTGGGAATTTTACCATTGTTACGGTCTAGTGCTTTACACACGTCGACTAGTGGAACCCTCACTGGCCACTGCATTACTTTCACGTTTGACAAAATTTCATAAATACGGGATATAGGGAAATGAATATGATGCCTTAGTATATGGTGTATTATTATTTGTTGTTTTATTTGATTGTATCTTACAATTTTTTCTTTTTAATTTATCAGAAATAATTTTTTTAACCTATAAAGATAGGGATTAGATTTATATAAATAGTTTCTGAATGTAGACACCAAGTTTTAAATAGAGCACTTGTTATGCTATTGTTGTTGGCGAGCAGGGTTAGGCCATAGAATTATTATACGGTTTATATTACCTTTCGGGGTTGACCCACTGTTGTCATGTTAGAGGTCTCAAGTTCGAGATCTCTGTTAGCATTTGGGTTGAACTTGTTGCACCAAGTTTGCCTAGTATGGATTACATCTCCTGTGTGGTTTGTGAGTTATTACATAGGAGCGAGGTTTTACCATCTAAAAGATAAAGGCCGTGGGTTTTCTTTGTTGTAAAAAAAAAAAAATTGTAGTGCTCATATTTTAACTTTTAAATAATGATTCTACGTGCATAATCATTTTCTTTTTTCAATTTTGAAACCGTATTTTGTCATTAAGTTTTAGAATTAAATGGAGACAAGATTGAAATTGAAATAATGTCAAATTCCTAAGAAAAAGGATAAATTACAGAAGTGAATAAGCAAATTGATGTCCAAAAACTCAAAAACAATAGAGATGCATGCAATTAAATTACAACAAAATCAAAATGAAAGACACCAAATCCAAATTTTAAGGAAAGCTAAGCACAACAACACCAATTCACCAAATGTCCTAATTATGCCTTCGTAGAGTCACAGCAGAGAAAACAACAAGGATGATGAAGATGAATGCTGCAATAAAGGACGCCACCACTGCGCCGCTCACTCGCTGGCAGAAATCTCCAAACTGTTGGCATATCGCCACCCATTGTGTGGTGGAGTTGCCGTTATGTGCTAAGTACACTATGGCAGCAGCCGCAGCTGCTGCGGCTGTAGTAAATGCCACCATTACCTGCAACATTAAAAATAGCTTTTAAAATGCCCCTTTTAATGTCGTTTGTTAATCAAATGGACAGTTTGGACTAAATTTGAACAGATCAAAATGAGTTGAACCCAACAAGAAATTTTGAATGCCCTCTTTCAATCTAGTAATAAATTTCTTATTAGACTTGTGGTGTGATCGCTAAAACTCGTACTGAACAGGACATTTGCCTGAATTTATGAAATCAAGTTTAATCAAAAGTTGTGTAAAACACATTACAGAAAAGTAATCAAGTTTTATTTTAATTACCGTATCAAGAATTAACAGCACAAGTTTGGCTCCAACTAGATGAGGTCGAACAATGCAAACAATGGAGAAAGGCAGAGACAGAACAACGTATGCACTTGCAATAGCATTTGCCACCACAAAATACCTGAATAAAAAAAACAATCAAATACAACATGAGTCTCATGATCAACTCAAATATTAATTATACGCATTTGAAGTTGAATAAAAAATAAACGTACGAGAAAGCGGGGAGATCATCATAGCTAGCTTGGAACTGAAAGAGCCGAGTGAAAAGAGGAAGAGTTTCTTCAGTAGTTCCCATAGTAGTTGCTGCAGCGAGAGTAGTGACAAGGGCACAAAGTCGCAAAATAAAGTCAAAAATGCTAACTCCTCTTCGCCATCCTCCTTTCTGATTATGTGAAATGGCTTTTGTGGTAGCTATAATTGGTGCAGAAGAAGAATGTTTTTGCTTGGTGGACTCTGTTTCAGACATGTTAATTGCTGTTTCATAGCTAGTAGATTTTGAATCCATAATTAGTACTATATGCTTATAGAGGATTGTATTTGAGAGAGGTTCTTTAACAGAAGTAATAATAACTTTTTTGCGTTACAAAAGAAATATGTGTAAATAAGGGGGATGTATGTATGTAAGATTATAAGTTACTGTTATTTGCGTTATGAATGAATTATGACAAGTGCTGGAAATATATATATATATATATGAATCTGGTGGGGGTGGGGGGACATGGATTAGTTTGAATGAAATGGTTGAGAATTGTTAAATGAAGGAGTTGTTATAAAGAGAATTCATCAACTTGTAAAATAAAAATGTTGAAGTATCTTTCTTCATTGAATATGAAAAGCAAAAGCAAAACTAAATGATAATAAATGCACTTTGGGAGCAATAAGTTTGGCTTAATGAACATTTTTTTCTTGTAATAAATAATATGGGAGTTATTTTACAAAAGAATTTTGACTCAACACATTATAATTTTTTTGTTACATAAAATGACATTTTTCATCTTTATATACTAATGAACTTAATAATACCATATAATAAAATTTAATCATTCTAAAAGTTAGAAGAATATTTCTAGACTTTTTAGTGAAAGTAGGGAAAACGAGTTCCTAAAGTGGCATTCCATATTGATTGTACCCTCTCAACCTACTTCACACTCTCAACTAGGTATGTGTACTCTCTACCCTCTCCAACTCCATTTGTAGAATGAATTTCACTAAATATGTTATTTATATTTTTATCAAAACGTTTGTCGTGTTTCTGACTGAAAACTTGTTGGTGTCATGGCTTTAGCCTAGTTGGTGAATAAACCTAAAAGTAGTGACTGCTTTGTATTTGTCAACTCTTTGTAGCTGTTGCACTTCTGTTTGAACTTTAAAATAATGGGAAATAAGGCAATTGACAGATAAACATCTGATGGAGCAGTTCCTTTCATGTTGGGATTTAGGTTTTTGAGAGGAACAAAGTGGAGCAGTTCACAAAATCCACTCCATTAGAATAACACACAACAAACACACTATTTTGACTTTCCTAATAGTAGTTAATTTCTTGACAGTATATAGCTTTTCTTTCACTTTTGCATTGAGAAAATATGAAAATAATCTAAGAAATTAAAATGAAAAAAAATGATTCAACCTTTCACATTCAAATGCTCTCTATTGCTAGATTGCCAATCAGTCTAACCAAAGGAACAGGACATTTTGTAACAATATCCAACCTAGTCAAATTTGAGCCATGTCCAAAAAGACACAAGCTGAGTATAGCAAGTTCTTTGACAGACAATCTTGAAGAAAGGAATCCTTGCCAGTATTTAGGATCAAGATCAAAGAAAGCATCAAACAGTCTCCTAGTCCCTTTCAAATCAAGCTTCAACAATGTCTCCATCCCAAATGAATAACATTCTCTAACACATCTTCTATCCAAAGGCCACAAACCATTCCAAACTCTATGGTAAAGTTGAGACCCTCTTATCATTCTTGTTGAGCCAAGCCCCTCAACGATGGCTTCAGCCAGTACTGGTGCCAAAGCCATGCTCCTAGCCACCATGTACCCTGTCGATGGATGAACTATCCCCGAATTCCCACCAATAGCCATAACATTTTGAGGAATCCGCGGAAGTGGTCCTCCCATAGGGATCACACATTTCTCTTCCTCAATAACACTTCTCACTTTGATCCCCAAATGCCTTAATCTTGCTACCATCCTTCTTTTTACTTCCATATACGATAACACAGGACGACTCACCAAAGAAGTCTCCTCTAAGAAAACCAAATTCTTATCAAATGGCATTGCATACAAGAATGTTGGTTCTTTAGCATTATTCACCCTTAAATATGGCTCATTACCTAAATGAGAATCCCTCCAATCCATAAGCACCATTTTATCCAAATCAAATGGATGATTATCAACTTCTACTAAAACCCCATGAGCAATTTGATAACCATGATTTCTTGGCTTGTCAAACTCTATAAAATAACTAGCAAAACCACTTGCATCCACAACCAAACTACCTCTTATCTTCTTACCATCATCACAAACAATTGAAGACTCAAATTCTTCATGTTCCACTTTCCAAACCTTAGCTTTATAAAACTTCACTCTGTTTTCAACACAACTATTCAACAATTTCAACTTCAGCTCCTTTCTACTAACTCTACCATATGGTCTTCCCAAATACTTAGTCTTATGATCATTTATATGCACACAAGTCATAGGCCATTTATGATCTAAACAATCTTCCAATCCTAAATTCTCAAACTCATCAACCCAAACACCATAATTATTTGGCCACATGGAAAGTGGTGAAGGGTCAACACAACATACCTTAATACCATATTTAGAAACTTGTTCAGCTAGCCTGAGACCAGCAGGGCCAGCTCCGATGATGATCAAGTCGAATTGAGCCCGACCGGAATTAGGATCAACCCATGAGATGTTAACATCTAAAGACTCTGGCTTTGAAGTGGGTGCTAAATCAAGAAAGCTACAAAAAAGTTTACTACTTTCGTTTCTAAGATGACATTTTCTTGATTTTTTTTTGGTGGTGGGATTTAGAAAAGGGGGATTTTGTTGGAAAATAGACCTGTGGGGTGTAGGAGAGGAAAGTAAAAGAGATGGAAAAGGCTTGAGAAGAGTTTCCATTAGAGAAAATGTGAAGATTGATAATGGTTAAATATGGAGGGAGGTGATATAGTGTAAGGAGGTGGAACTAGTAGAAATTGAAATACTGGACTAAGGAGGAATCACTAAGCAATACAAAATATTGATGCTTTTGGGTACCTACTTTGGCTTATATAACAAAAAAAACAAACAAACAAAAAGGAAATTGAAAAAAAAAAAAAGATCGCTAACAAAGTAGAATCTTTACAAGGCTAATGAAAGCATTTTCCCCCTTTTCCCAATCCCAGTCCTTTTTTTTTTTTTTTGTTTTCCAAGTGTGTTTGGTAGTCACATTGAAATTCAATTAAATTTGAGGTGAAAAGTCTACACCGGAACGAAAGACCACTTCACTATCATCCTTTTTTATCCAATTCCCATTCCTATTCTATAGTCTATACCTGACTTTTTTCCAAAAAATTTAGGTGTATACACCTACCTCTTAAGAAGTGTTTGGTAAGGAGGAAAAAATATTTTCCGATTTTTTCATATTTGAGTGGTCAATTTTTTAAAATCCAAAGAATTTTGGTTTTTCCATCTGTTCCAGTTTCTTGAGTCGCAGCTAATTCGATTTTCAATTCCAAAACTCTTAGGTATTAATATTTGATTTTTTGTACAGAAATTTTAAAGGTGGTTGTTTAAATAATGTGAAATAAATTCAGTGACAAAAGAAAATGAAAAAAACAATTTCTACAACTTTGAGGAAAATTGTTTACGTGCCCAATTGCAAAACCAAATTCTTGCCAATCAGCAGACTGCACTACTTCGATACTAGTTATGTCACAAATAGAAATTATTTTCGGTGAACTTTCTCATAAAAAAAAAAATGTTTTATATTACCAAGCACTAACAAACATAGTGATGAATTTGTCTTGTTGTCACTTGTCAGTGCATGGACGGCAGGTATATTGTGGAACTGGGCCCCTAAAAAGACCATTTTGATTAGTTGATCAGTAGAAACTGATCTAGAATTTTTGAATGCTAAAAAAAAAAAGTAATTTACTGGGTTATGCATAAAATTTTCTATATAAATACAATGTATTGATCAAAAGTTAATTGGTTGTCGAACCCTAACTCGAGTTATCAAGTGATTAGACAAGTTGGTCAATTTCCAGTAGATTGAATGCTCATTGTGGAGAGGGAGAATTTGGCATCACGCCCTTCTCAGCCCAATAAGAACGGGGCCAAACACAAGAAAGAAGGGTGAAGTCAGGACACATTTTTGACAATCCTAGTACTTAGTAGTGCTAGGCAACTTTCGCATACCTCGGCTAGTTTCACAAAATTCATTTCACCTCCTACCAACAAATACCAAATAATTCTATCCATCAAGGATAAGACATATATAAAAAAAAATCACCTAATATTTTTTGGTCTACACTGAGATTTAAAAACGAGGCTTTATAATTCTTAACCTACTCAATTAACCACTAGGTCGAACACCCTTGGGTACAGTACAGTGAAGCCACGACACTTCCCTACCCAAATCAATACTTCTCCTGTACAAGGAGCATCACAATTATCTTAAGTTTTGGGAAAAGGAGATCCAAAACTTGGAATTTGCAAATTCCAAGTTGTCGGAGGATATATACCCTTAACTCAAAGACAATCCACTTCCTAGGCATTAGAACTTTTAAAATTCCTCCCACAAACTAATTATTTTTGCTAAGCAGTATTCATACACATCAAAACTCTCAACTACCATACATCTGAAAAAATGGTACAAAAGGTAAGTCACGGCACAGCGTTATATTTACAAACAGGCACGGAAGACCTTACACTTTAGAGTAATTTTGAAGTCCACCAGAACATTTACAAATGGGAAAGGCAGCAGGCCTTGTCAACAACAATACAAACCTTATCATTGTTTTCTGCACATGTACTTCTAAAGGTGCCAGAACGAGAATCTGCTGGATTCATTATACAATAACATTTCACTCTGATGATATAGTTCATCTAAATGTATATGGAAATATGAACCACACTGCGGCAAATATGGTGCTCCTTTTCAGAGAATTCATGATCGGCAGGAAGGTAGAGTGATGCCTCCGCAACAAGCAGAAATTATCAAGTAAAGGAAGAGCACAATCAGGCATGTTAACAAACCCCTGTCATGAGAAAGTTACGAAGCTCAGATTTACAAATATATAAGACCTAAAGGCTTCAAACTAAGAACTTTCTTGGACAAGAATGTTGCAAATCTTGATGTAATTAGAGTATTAGACAAGTTGAATTAAAGGTTAATTACTTCCTCCAACAGTCATATTTCATAAAGGAAGTCACACAAGGTTGATAGAAGTATGAAACAGGCACCACAGGTGCAACACCAACTAACCCAAGCCTAAGTCGACTGAAACAAAAGCCAAGCTGTGGCCTATACAATGAGTCTGCTCTTTAACATGCTAATCTTGAGCCTTATTAAGCTAACCCAACATTAACCAGCTCGTACAGAACAAAATTGAAATTCATTGAATCAAGTCCTCAGCCATCAATGTTGTTCTGTCTTCAAGCTAAAGATGCATGATTAAGAGTATCATAGTGAATCCAAATTCAAAAATCCATCCATGCAGAAAATTGGATGGATCATATTGTGGAGAAAATAGATTTGGATCATATTTGGCCATTGATTATGCAGAACCAATCTTTATGTGTTGGATTTGGATGAGATATCAATTTACATACAATTCAATTTATGAGTTGAATTGTTGGATACAATAACTAATATGCAATCCATCAACAGGTTCTTCTCTTTCCTTTCCTATCTCATTTTGTCTAGTAATTTCCTTTTTCTCAGTTACGTCTGTCTTTAGTAAGCTCTACCTATGTGAACTTGCACACATTGTCGGTCCCAAGCACGAATGGAGGAGGAACGTTGTGGTAGGTTGACTACAGACCTTAAACCTAGTCAATTTATGATGACCCCATAAAACATCATATATGTAGGAACATGCACAACCTAGGAACATGTTATACTGCTACTGGAGTATGATGAAAAATGGATAAGGGATTATCATAATATTGTCTGGATATGAGGGGACTAGGAGCAATGGTTCCAGGATCATGGATGGATGTCGGCAAAGTAGTCCACCACATCGACTAGTTTGGGACTGAGACAAAAAAAACTTCCATTGTTGTGCATTTGTTTATATATCTAATGACTAGAAATGGGGGAGCCTAAATAGCACTGACTAGCTACTGCCCACTGCAATCGTGTTTTGATAATCACCACAATAGCAGCTGGGGAAGCTTTTCAAACTCCAAAAACCCAATTAAAGCACGTTCTTAAAGTAAAAAATAAATATGTAATACAAGAAAAAGTAACTTCAAACACAGACAGAAATTTTACGTAAAAACGAATTGATTTTTTTCAATTAACTTAAGATTTTAACCATAAATACTGTGTCAATCATGTTCAAGTTCAACCTATAAAGTGCAGTTTCACGTTTCTAGTCAATTTTTTAAATTTATTTTTTGATTGTTGTTTCTCATCAAATTTACTTACTACTTTTCTAATGGAGTACTAAATTTCAACATTTCCAATTCCTGAACAGTAACATATTCATCTATATGTTTTCTGAATGATGAAAATATTTGTTGATAGCCAAAATCAAAACTAAAATAATGATTAACATATTGCTTTGCCAAGTATATTTAATTGTCTAGTTAAAAACTTCTCAAGCCTAAGAAAGGCGAAGTGCTCAGTTTGCACTGCCACTAGCTTTAGAGCTTAAGCACACCTTCAAGTACGCCTTCAGCAACACTAACATCACAGCATTATTAGCAGAGAAAGTTGGCCTTCATTACAGCAAGTATTGTCAGGGTATACATAATTTGAATTGACAGTGTTCTGAGCTATGTCTATAATACTTTGTAAAAGATACTTACAGGAGCTTCGCGTTTTTCATCCAAAGAGCTCTCCTAAGGCGCTTCGACTGTTTCCTGAAGTGAAATGCATTGTCTTGCATTGTTCCTGTTTTGTCAACGAGTAGCTCAATCCGGTCCCCTCTTTCAAGTATTTTCTCAATATTATCAACCATGATGGTGCGTATCTGGATGTACATTGAAGTAGTTTCTTGTACTTTTAGAATAGTTGCAATACATTAAGGAGTGTGGGATTTTGAAAAAAAGGATGTAACAGTAGCATATCACGATGTAAATGCACTATAAAAACCATCAGCAACTTATATTGTAAGATAAAACTGTCAATTTTTTTACTGCAGGAAGACATCAAATGGTCATAAATGGTATTCCCTCCATTTCATTTTACATGGTGGTGTTTGACTCAGTTTAGAGTTCAGAAAAGAAAAAGAGACATATGGCAAACATTACTACCCTTAGAGCTTGTCGTCTTAAACATGACATAACATTTATATGGCTATAAGAGCATGCCACCACAGTCAAAATGAGAAGTATAAAGTTAAAGAGTTTCCTACTGAGAAAAATATTATTCTTTTTGGAACGAAGTAAAAAGGAAAGAGTATCCTACAAAATATAAAATAGACTAGAGTAAGTTTATAGTTCACAAAGGTGATTGATTGTCCCTGCATGAGATGTTAGGATCATTAATTGCTTCTCGAATTCTATGAAGTGGAGACAAAAGCCAGACAGTACTTGAAGAGGAGGCATTCAGATATCAAAGGATAAGTAAGAGTTAAGGGAAAGGAGAAGCTATTTTAGCAGTGATTGAATGTTGGAAAATCATCAAAAATGATTGAGAGTTCAACCCTCCAAATTATCTTAATTGAAACTTGATGCATAACTGTTCTGTAGGAGCTTATTTAGCTTCCAAGAATATAAAACCATTGATAATTTAATAAACTGTGGATATCTTGGAAAGTTAATGCATGCATCCATAGACACAATACCTTAAGCATAAAAGACAGATAAAACAAAAGACAAATAAAAGGAAAATGAAGATGAAACAAAGAATCCTTGAGCTTCACGCGCTTTGGCGCAAGTAAACAGAAAAGATACTTGCCTCACCAACTTCTCCTCTGACACGATTTAGTGTATCTGCACTTGGATTACTTGAAAAGAACTCCATTTGCTGATGCAAGACCCTTGAGAATTCATCATTCATGGAATAGGCAGGAGCATAAGAAGCCACCTTACCATAGTTCTTCATGAACCTCATCTGAATATCCTCCAAGTATGAGAACGGAATCCTCCCTAGAACAGCATTCTCCGTTAGTGGCAGAAGTGAAGGATAACTCAAATGACTAACAGAATTTTCAGTCCTTAGCAACAGATATCCATAAAATATCAACTCATAAGTTTTCCAATGCCAACAATGTTTCTTTCAGGAAGTGCTGAAAGATGTTCGTTAAAAAAAAGTGTGAGGAGATGAAACTAGGAAGGTCAGAAAGGCATCTGTGAAATTTGCAGGTGGAAATAGGTCAATCAAGGGTGTATTTGGGCCAACCAGGAAATGAGAAGACACTAATTAGCTTCTATATGATCTTTGAAGACACCAAAATTGGTCCTTTCTGATAACAAAGAGCACCAAACCAAAAACACAAACACACATAAACATGGTTTAAGTTGAGGGAAACAGTGACCAAATGCTAAATCAGCATCTGCTCATGGAGCCATTCAGGATCAAATTAGACAGATCCAGAATTTAAAGTTCATGAATAAGATACTTAGTGGATTTCTTAAAATGACCTAATCTGGAAACAGGTTTAATTTGTTTCTAGCTCTATAGTTCAGATTAACTTAACAGCTGGAGAAATAAATTGATTGACAAAAAAAGGGAACTTCACACAAAATCTACAACAGAGACGGAATTTATACTCACTTCCAAAGGTTTCGTTAGCCATACAAAGGAAGGTGATTCCATCTGATCGGAGTATATGGAAGATGTATCGATCCTGAGAGAAACAAAGCCTCGATTCCGTTTCATCTGGAAGCTTCTCCAATATCCGCCGCGCCACCGCCCCGGTGTTCCCCGTCACGGCACTGAACTCCGCCAACACCGTTGTGCCTCTCGCCACAACCGCATACACTATCGCCATTTCTCTCTCACACAGATACGTATTGAAAAAGTACAGAGATTCGAATTGTAGACTGGAAAGTCTACGGAGGTTTTGATAAGGACACACAAGATAGGACGGACATCAGCATTACCTGTCATTTTTTTTTCTAACTACACCTTACACCCTTGAGTTTTTGTTTCTCACATATGATCCCTCTCACCCATCCTTTTACTACACCTTCGACTAAGAGAAAAAAATTATTCAAATCCATTGTTTATGATAAATTATAATATTAATTAATATTGATTAGTGAGCATGATTGTATATAAGCATGTGTTAATTAATTTACAGAGAATTATCTATGATTGCAAATGTTTCTTCATAAATATGGATATAGTGACCAAACAAGGATTGTGGTGGAGTGGTAAGTATTTTTTTATTTTTAATCGAAAATCTCGAATTCAAGTCTTTGGCTACAAAGTCACCTTTGTTAGGAACGTTAAAGGCCTAAAGTTAGCATTAGCCGGAGAGTCCAAATACAAAGATAGATACCATAAATGGATATCTAACACCATGAATAAGCTCAAATTCTTCCGATGGCAAGTTAATTAAGCAAAGCATATACCAATAAAGAAACGTTGGTGAGTGAATTTGCTAGAGTTTAGAAGAAGCGTTAATACTCCTAATTCATAGTATTTTCAAGACGGTTGATGGTAAATATTTTTAGATATACTTAGCCAAAACAATTACAATTTGCTCTATCCATCATTACTTGTTCATATTTGATTTAACATATTCTTTTAAAAATAATAAATATAATGGTAAATTTTATTATATTACTCATATTTATATAAGTCATCTAAATATTAGAAAATGAATAGTAGTAAATAATAATTAGAGCAAATAAATATATGAAATGATAAATTATCTTTTAAAATATATATTTATTTTTAATATAGTTAACAAGTAAAAGTGGACGACTAGGGTAATATATGGTTTTCAATAAGAATAAAGCCTATGATCATGTAGTTGGCAATATTGAAGTGTTGAATAGTAAGTTAGTAACCTATGATCAACTTTTTAAGTTTTTTCACCTTACCTACTTCTGGTGGGAATTTATGAATGGCATTTAATGACACTTGAAGCAAACTTATTCAATTGTCCAATATATTGCATTAAAGATTAATCTTGAAATGTTTATGATATATATCTTGCAAATGAAACAAAAGAGGCATGTAAAGTACTAACTTTACATCCAAAAGCAAATATTAGCAACAATAATACCAAACATTAATTAAGTTGCAACACTTACACATATACTACCACTTTTTGCAAGATAGTATACTAAACATGATCATTAATTACACAATATTCTACAGCCAAACCTATATAAACATAAATAGACATATGTTTATATATATTTATATATAATACCATCGATCTCATACATATCAAAGATATATCTAAGACCTTTCTTCCAAACAACATAATTATGACATAAATAGATAGATGCGGGTGCAACTTCAGAAAACTAACAAGTCTTGCATGCCATTTTCTCTAATATCATGAGAAGATTAGCTAGAACACACTAAAATACTATTTACATACATACATACTTAAGGTATCCCAATGATGGGGAGAAAAGGGACATAGTAGCTAGTTGGTGCAATTCCCCATTCTTTTGGCACTGGTAGATCAATAGTCTTGGATGAACCAAACTCATCATTACATTTTCCATTAGCATTCTTATTGGATGAAGGGCATTTTGTGTAGAACTTTAAAGGGTTAGAGATAGTGTAGGAGTTATCATCTTCTTGAGACTTGACAATATTGGGATCTGTTTGTTTTCTTGAAATAAAGAGCTGATTAGGACCTCCAAGGATCTTGGCATAGCATTTATTTGTTGGAGTAAAGGGAAGTTTTGTTTCAAAAAAGCCATCTTCTTCTGTTGTAGCCATAGTCAATGTTTTCACCTGACTACACTTCACTGAAACCTTTATTCCTGGTCAATTTTGAAACGTATGGTCAAAATATAATATAATATTCAATACTTAGCTTGCTTTTGATCATAAATTTAGTCGTAACTTGAAAAAAAAGAGTATTTGAAGTTAATTTGTTGAAAAATAGTTTTTCAATTGTGTTTGGACATGACTTTTTACTTGGAAAAAATTTATAGGTTTGAAACAATTTTCTTGAAGACATATTTTCAAAAACTAACCAAACTTCATGAACAAACAATATTTTCAAATTTATGGACAGGGAGAGCTTAGTTTCAATTTTCCTAAAGTTATATGATAGCATGCAATATCCTTTAAGCCTGTCACATTAATGTTTGGTATGATGAAAAACATAAAAAGAAAAATTATAAAATTACTTTTTGGTGTTATATTACTTACATTAAAGTGAGGAATATGACTTTTGTCACTTGCATATAGAAAACATTTTTTTAACAAATAGTATAGCAACTCCTACCGTGTATCACTTGTTTCACTCAACACTTAAACGTTATTTCCAAAATCTAACACTATGAAATATTAACATATGTACAATTATTCTACGTTTAACATATGTCATCTAACAACTTTTCTACGGAAAAAAAGAAAACTATTGATCAAAAAAAGAAAATTTACCTGAGAGATCGATATGTTGATTGCAGTCTAGGCAAGTAACAGAACCCTTCAAGACATAGCAAGAAGAAAACTGAAGTGTGGCAAGAACCAAAGTGATGAAGAGTGCAAATCCCAGCTGATATGATGCCATTTGATTAAGCTTGTGTTAGGCAGCTATAGCATAAAGTATAGAGTGTAGTGAAAATAATTCTAAGTGGTGGATGTTGCAAAAAAGCATTGTAGTATAAATAAAGGAGCAAGTAGTTCATGAAAAACAATAAATGAAAGGGTCCACAAGGCCTGTTATGGTAGTTGGAAACACTGAATTAACAAATGCAGGCTCTTAAATTCTCTTTAGAGTTTGCTGACTTATAGCTTCTTATATATAAATATATGTCACCAACTTTTTCACATAAAATTTAAAGAGGATGAGTGTTTTCACGATTCGTTCAAGAGTCGCTGTAACATCATCTATGATGTGACCAAATTTGAGTTATGATGATCAATTGCGCGCCAACCCTCTGTGTTTTTCTTAATGTATGTATCTTCACACCCAATAGACATCATGTTACGTTGTTAGTGTTGAACAATATAAATCATGTTAATTATTTCATGCTATAGAAACTTAATTAGTCGTTTAAAAGAGAAGGTCTATCAATTTCTTTTTTCTCCGATAATTTTTTAATTCTAACACATGTCATGTTGGGATAAAATAATATGAAAAAGGACTATTTTAGCAGCTTAATCAAATTATTAACGGCGATTTGAAGGACAGTTAGCGGCGCTTTTCGAGTCCGATATTTACAATTTAATGGGGGTTCGGATATTTCCAACCAAAAGTACCACTTAGATTTCCCAAATCTAACATATATTACCAGGAAAAAAAGAAGTAGGAAAATAAAGAGAAGATGCCCAAAATGGATGAGAAGTAGTCCTTTCATGATTTTTATTGCGAGGGACCACAAGCTAGAGGCTCATGGATATACACATGCTTTATATTGTGGAAATTCACTTTTGAATCTGAGAGTGAAGAATGTAAAGATCACCATGCTGCAAATATGAATTAACCAAAGATTTAGTATATCTACAATGTATTAAATTTTTCAATAAATTGAACAATGACGCTTTTGTTCCAACATTGGGAAAAACACTTTTGTGTGCCTTCTTTCTAATTGAAACTAGTAGATACGTTCGTTGATTGAAACATGTGGTTGATGATAGCTGCTGGTGTCTGAATTCCCAACCACAAGGGTGGTTGATCTGACACCTTGAATTAATGTAGGAGGAGAGTTAGAATTAAGCTTTTTATTTCACCTCCGCAGATATGTACAATGAAGCCTTGAACCATATTTAACATCCCAATTACATCTATTTCTATACAAGGACGTTTATCTGAATTTTCAACTGCTCTCTCATCATTTACATCTCACCTCATAAATACCTTTGTAAGAAGATTAATTTTACAAGCTAGCTCTGCGCATTTTACAAGACCATTTAATATTAATATTTGTATATATTACATCCAAAATGTAAAAAATTATACTAGTAATAACTTCAGGGTCAGAAAACGAAAATACTTCCTCCAATGGGTCGAGAAGACAGGGAAATAGCTCAACCCACTCAAGATGTTCTCTTTCTTTTTTTCTTTTGGGGCAGGGAGGGAAGAGGGTCATTGAAGAGAGTGAATTTGGGGCTCACTTCACAGGTATACTAAAAAGAATTTGGTTTCTAGGTAAACAAACTACTAAGAGAGAATTTGAAAGGTGATAACAGTGAGCTTCTTAACTTTATCAGATATACGTAGAAGCATACCGGGTAAACAAATCACAAAGAGAGGTTTTGAAAATTGAAGGCTTACATAATTTCCCTTCACTGTTGGGGGCATAACCTGCTGCCAGGAATGCAGGAAATCCGGGCGTCCTACCAACCCCATAGTGTGCGCCATTCACACACACACCTTGAGGCAAGTTACTGCACCTTTCACCAGGACACCCCAAGGAGCACCTTATACTCGCCTTTAAATATACTGCTTTTAACATCTTTCAAATTAGATATATTCTCCATATGCAAAGATAACTGAATCATTTTCATGAAGAACCAAAAACTGATCGGAGACTCCAATGCTGAAGTACGTCACATAGTTAGGATTTAAGGAGTAGCAAGGTTATATTATATAGTTAGAACTGATGGAGTAGCAAGCCTACATCACATAGTTAGGACTAAGGAGAAGCAAGTTTGTTGAGCTCTCTAGTTTCTCTATCCCCACAATCTTACACTTATCCTGAGCCTTTTCACTGCTAAACCCACAGACTTTGTCTTCTAATATGGTTACTATGGAGTTCTTATCTCTTCAAATATCAAATTGTCACCCTTGTCCAGAAACTTTTATTAGACTCGAGTCTAGACTATGCAGTCATGTACATGGACTACTATATAATAATGCTGGACATTGCTACATGGACTATTATATTTGTAACAAATTTGATGTGCTGTTTTTCTTTATAATATATCTGAAATATTTGTTGAAGCACGCCGCCTTGAATAACCAAAGGTCATCTACAACAAGTACATATTGCATCTTCCAAAAATCTAACCATTTACCTATCCAACATGAATTTCTCCACCACATTGGATTTGATATGTAGTTGCTAAATTTGAATTTGACCAGCAGAATCTTAGCGTGAGAAGCACAGCACAAGAATACTTCCGTTACAAAAGTTTGAGATGGAATAAGACGGGGAATATAGGAGGAAGTGGGAGGGGCAATAGCACTTCACAGAAAGCAGATGTTGAAGATCTGATATATTTCTGGCAATGGACTGCTAGTAATAGTGCAAATCAGAAATTATAGTACCCAGAGGATGTCTATACAGTGGAAGAGAGAAGAACTATACCAGTGATTATTTTTTCTCCTACAAATCTTGATATGTCAAAGGAACTTCCTCTCCATTTCAACCAAAATTTAGTAATGACTCGAGCACAAATACCAAGAAACAAAGCACACTTAGATACAGTCTCTCCACTCTCTCCCCTGTTGACTTCTAGTGTAGAAAGTAGAAACAATGCCTCAGCAATAATACTGTTCATTCTCCTTGTCACATTCATAGGCCTTCCAATATTACAAGTTTGACGCAACAGGGTTCACCACATAAGGCGATTTTAAGATTATTAATGAGACCAGCACTTTTAACTGTATTACTGTAGAGCATTTGAGAAATATGCACACACCCAGCGGTGGAGGAAAGATATTTGCCGAAGGGGTGTAAAGAATATTTAAAAAACGCCTAAAGCTAAAAAGATTAGAAACTGTGGTTAGCAGGAATTGAACCCATTTAACACAGAGCTGAGCTTTTTTCGAATAAAAGAACCTCCTTGCTTCTACCTAGATGTGCCCATGCACACACCTTAAAGTGATAGCTACCAAAGAGAAAAAACATATTAGGTAACAACCTTTATGCGACAGAAACAGCCGACAGGCTTTTCGCGCTCACAATTGCTCAAACAAGAAGAACTTTTTATTTAATGCTGGCACTTAGCTTTTAGTTAGAAGGAGAAGCAGAGGCTGCTGACTGCAAATGCCATCCCTGCTTTTCTTTTCTTTCCTATTCAATCTATCTAATATGCTTGCTTTGATTAGCCCCATCTTAACTTTGGGCCCTTACATATTAGAGGACAGGCACCAAGCACCCTCCATTTTAGACCTATAAGCCTGGAAATTGCAATTGGAAAGCTTTCACTTCCAGCTGGCAAAGACAATCTTCTTGGATTTGCTACCGGTATTGCTAATGCCAATGACCGGGATGATAATTAAATAGTGTGTTTCTCCATAAGGCATGCTCATTTAATTGACAACAGGCCAAGATGGTGATAAAAGATGACAATGTAACTTATTACTGCAGATACTTTCTAATCATAGCTATCAATCAGCCCTGATACTGATACAAATTCAATAAGAAACCCAACAATTATCTCAAATTTACTAGAAAAGTCAGGTAAGAAAACCTGTCTTCTGCAAAATAGCATCTCGGACCTGCCTCAAATCCCTCCCTTTCAACTTCCTCCCGGCTCCCTCAACCACAGAGGATGCCAAAATTGGTGTCTTTCTCGACGCAACAATTTCATGCGGTGGTAACATCTCACCACCGTCCACATCATCATCAACATCATCGAAATGCCTGCCTCTTCGGCGCGCTGCTGCTGACATTACCGGAACATTCACCGGTGCGGACTGGAGATATTTAACCCGATCCACTGGCGGCCGTTTAGGAATTGTAGGAATCAAACGAGCCGACGACGTGGAGGAAGACGAGGAGGATGACGAAACGGAGAGCAAAGCCTGCGCGTGGGACTCAGACTCCGGCAACGCGGCTAAGATACCGAAATGTTTGTGGTGGGAGAGATGGTTGGTGGACCGATGATAATTAGCGTTCGGGCTTGTTGAAGTTGAAGGAGTGGAGTGTTGAATTGCATCGGAGGATGCGTCAAAAATGTCGTGCTCGCTGAGCTCAACTTCGGCGGCGGAAGTCGAAGCAGAGGTGGATATAGAGGGTTGGGATTGTGAGTGAGCGGTGGAGAAAATGCCGAGGAGTCGATCGGACGACGGCGATTTTCGCTGGTATCGGGAATTATTGGGTCCGCCGCCGCCTGAATCCATGGGGAAATTGCGGAGGCGAAATAGGGTTAAAGGGAAACACGGCTACGGAAGTAGTGGAGCTGCTTTTTGTGTTGTCGAAAAAAATTCCTTCGCACTAATAACGTGACCATTTACATGCATCCTGAATATTCTTAATAATAGTAAAAGTATAGTATATATTCCCTCTTTATAACTCATAATCTAACATTAATATGATTCATACATACTAGAGTATATAATATACTCTAATATGTATTACTCCCTTCGTTCCTAATTACTTGTCTACTTTTAAATTAACACACCTATTAAGAAAACAATTAATGATATAGTGAATTTACTATTTTACCCCTATTAATTATGTAGTGGATGAAAAATTCTACATTTTTCAAAGTAATTAATCATTTAATTGAGGATATAATAGGTAAAAAAAATCGTCTTTTCTTGATTTATTAAAATGGACAAGTTATTAGGGATAACTATAAAAGAAAAAATACTCTATGACTTTCTATATCCTTTTAGGAATATTTAAAAAATAGAAGGATGATTTACTATAATTTTTAAAAATAGAAGTTATTTAAATATTAAAATTAATAACATTTAATAACAAAAGTAAAATAAACACAAATTAATAAATCATTTTTTGAATTCCTAAATTAAACCAGTAAAGTTATACAAACTTAGCTTTTAGGTGGAATATTTCTTCTTAATATATCATATCGATTTACCATAATTTTTTGTTATTTTTTGAATTTCTGTTTTAGGTGTAATATATAGTTTTTCCTTCGTTTTAAAAAGAATGACCTCCTTTCCTTTTTAGTTTGTTTAAAAAAGAATGATCTTTTTTTTTTTTTTTGGTAACATTTTAATTTCAGCTTTCCACGTAACATATTTAAGGTCACAAGATTAAAGGACAATTTTATACATTTGATATAACTTTAATTTAGGACTCAAAAGTCTTTTTTTATTTTCTTAAATTTTGTGCCAAGTCAAACTAAATTATTCTTTATAAAACGGAGGGAGTATTTTTTTATTCAAAAAAGTAAAAATTAACTTGACTGAAACTCCATTCTTTTCAATCAAATAAAAAGTTCTACCCAAAATAATGAAATACCATGCATATAATATAGATTTTATTTCGTCTTTAGCTGCATTGACTTCTACAAATGTTGAATATATCTCTTACTATACTCACAAAATATGAAACAAAACCTATTGAATTTAAGTGAACCTGTAATAAAATTTTTAAAATTGCTCATATTTAGACATCATTAGGTGCGAAGTATAAAATTACAAAGACGTTATATTATCACATTGATAGTTAATATTTTATTTTAACGTAAAATTTTCTGATGTAAGTTGGAATCGATGATCCTAATCGAATATAGGATATGATAAAGTGAAGGTATAATTGCAAATACTAAGCTACAGATGAATACAATTTTATTTGAGTATGAAATCGAGCATTCCTCGTTTCATCTTATTGCTGGGAAATGTAAAAGAAATGTGGTGCATTTACCCCATGAACATTACTACTCTCTTGCTGCTACCTTTACATGATCATCTAAATCTGGAATTCAGAATTACATTTCCGATTTCTCTTTATTTTCATACTTAAAAGAGAGAGAGAAAAAGAGTAGCTTTAAACTTTCTTTTACGAGGAAACGAAAAAGAAATAAAAAAAATCAAACACCCCTTTGTCTTTGTGCAGGAGCGGAGCTAAAGCTTTGGTTCAGGTTCGTCCAAATGCTTTGATCCGAACACTGTGTTTATCTTAAAAAATTCATTAAACATGTAACTACGTAACTCAGAAGGACTAGAAACTTGAACTCGTATGTTTTTAAATATTGGCTGTGCTTTGCTTTTATGATATCTATTCTTTAATTCCTAGATTGTTTTCAGCAAGATTCTCCAACTTCTCTTTTCTCATCATCATCATCATTTGTTACATCTTCACTTGATTCATCTTCTTCAACATCCTCTGAATCATCATCATATTCTTCATCTTCATCGAAAAATTCGTCATCTGATTGAACAATATGTAGCTTCAATCGTCCATCTTCTCTACATGCATGCAAGAATTCCCATTCAGGAATTTTAACCTCCTTGAGAATAAACCTACCATTTTCTCTAAAAGATTCAAAACAAACACAGGGCTTTCCATTTCTACCAATGCAAGAAATTGGAGGAGGCAATAATGCCCCTTTATTTGTTCTTGATCTAATTTTGGTATATTCATGACTTATAATCCCCTGATTATGAATGTTCGTTGATCTAATCTCTTCGTGTTCTTGATCATTCCCAATACTCAATGCATTCATAATATCTTCAACGTCATCACAGCTTTCAAATCCAAGGCTTTCTGTACATATTGAAAGACAATCTGAATTTCTTGAAGAAAAGCTATCACTATGCTTGTAATGTTTCTTCTGGCTGCTTGGTGGATAAATGGGGTCTCTGTTTTTCCCTTCAATCCCAGATTGGTGAATTGCTTCGAAAGAAAATGACGAATTATTATAAGAAGAACACGTCGATGATGATGATGATGAGGTGGTAGACAATGGAGGGAGATTATTAGAAGAAAACGATGAAACAGAATGTAATTCATCAAAAATCTCCGTAAAGGATGAATCTTTATTTGGTTTTGTTGATTTAATCTGATTCCATGAAGAAGTGGAATCAATAATTGTTGAATTTTCTGGAAATGGTTTGTCAAAGAAGTGTCTTAGGCCTCCACAGGTAACCATATTATTATTATTATCAACTCTTAGACAGAGTTGTTAATTGGGCTAATAACTGAGAACAACAACAAGAGTTAACCTCAGGTTGGTTTTTCTAATGGTGAAATATAGGCGATTCCTGTGGTGATGATGGGAAGACAAGGTGTCAATGACTTGGTTTATTTAATTTATATCCAATTTAAATCCTTAATTATCTTACTAAAAATTATACTTTTTAAAATCGTCCCAATTATTTCGATGGAGCTGAGTTGGAGATATACATACACAACACAGGATGAGAATGGGATTGTTGATAAAGTCAAGAGAAATGTGATGTTTATTAATAGTTCCTGTTTTACAGGAGTACCTCTCAATTTAGAAATGAAATAAATTTTCGTGGTCTCCATTGTATATTTAAAACTGTAAAATTATTGAAACAAAAGAGTACATTAATATCACGTGTGGAATCATTTTACTTGTCAATTTAGGCAAGATAAAAGCAGTTGTCATTTCTTTATTGTTGGTTAAGGAACTGCACCAGAAAAAAATCAGTTTGTTCTGCGAAGACAGGCAGGCTTTTTAAAAGGCTAATGAATGGCCTTTTGTAATTTTTCCATTAATATAAATCAATATGCTTGATTTGGGATAAAGTATTTTTGAAATGATTTCCAGATGTAGACAATTACCCATTCAATTAAATTAGGAATAAAATAATATTGTCTTGCTTCAATTTGTTTGATTGATTTCGATCTTGACATTAAAAAAGATTTTTGAATGTGGTGTTAAATTAAAGATTTGTAGAAATCAAGAGCTTATAAGCATTTTTTTTCAATTTACCTAACAGTAAAAAAATGTTTAAAAGTTATTTTGCTTACTTAAAATACGGAAGGGGTTAAAAATGTATTTGAACTATGTAAAATTGATCAAAATACTCTCGATTAATAGTTTGGTCTAAAATGCTCCTGTTGTTAATAGTTCAAGGATATTTTTAGATCAAACTATTGATTGCAGAGATGTTTTTAGACCAAACTATTAACCGAGGACATTTTTTTTTGTACAATTTTGCACAATTAAGGACATTTTTTTTAAATCCTTTTACCGCTTAGAATAAGTCAATTCAATCTAGATTTTTTTAATCTTAAACCTATAACGTAGAAAAGTAGAATTAAATAAAAATAAAACAAAAAAATTAGAACCGAAAGAGTATCATATTCTATAAAGAAATTACGCTCTCTCTTCCTCGTGTAAACGAACACCAAATTCTTGGAGTAACAACATCTCTTGCTGCTTTTTTTTTTTTGGTCCTCCTTTATTCTTCTCACTGGTACAGTCTTTTCCCCTACAGCTCTACCCTATATAATAATATCTATGTAAATTTTGAAATGAAATATATTATTTTCTCCTTGCTTATGAAATAAGAGTATCTATGTAAACTTTGAAATGAAATATATTATTTTCTCCTTGCTTATGAAATAAGAGTCATAAATATTTGAAGACAGCAGTACTAGCATTGTTGATACTTTCCCCCCGACACAAGTCTCCCAATTAGTATTTTAATAGACTTATTCAGCCAATTGTTTAATCACAAACCACTGAAGAGTGAAGAGTGAAGAGTGAAGATCCATTATCATTTGAAAAGGTCTTTGTCTTACACTGTGGATTACATGCATATTCTTTAAAATTGACCTGTTTTATTATTATTATTATTATTATTATTATTATTCCACTAGTATATGATTTACATTTCTAATATAAATACTGCTTCGAATTTTTAGTTTTTTTTATTTTGTAAAATAAATTGAGTGACATGCATGAGCCTGCTATAGGGCCAAGCCACTAAAAGCAAGTGATTAATTCAATGTTGAGACCAATTAAGGAGGAAACTGAGATTTTGAGAGTCGATCCCAAAATTTTTAGTTTAATGTCCCGTAGCTATAATAGATTTCTAGTTTTAATTTTTCTTTTAAAATACATGTAGCAGGAAAAAATACTAAAATTGAGGACGGAGTTGGATCCAACTTAATGAGAAATGGATGAAGAGATGAAGGAAGCAGCTCAAGATGGGAATATTGATGCTTTCTACAGAATTATTGAAGATAACCCATCAATTCTTAAACAGATTGAGGCGTTAGAATTTGTAGAAACCCCTTTGCACACAGCTGCATCTTGTGGGAACACTGATTTTGCCATTGAAATGTTGAGCTTAAGGCCTTCTTTCGGAAGGAAGCTGGACCCCAGAGGATATAGCCCTCTGGATCTAGCACTGCGTAATGAACAACGAGACACTGTGAAGCAGCTCATATTGTTTGATCCTAAGCTCATTCAAGTCAGAAGCAGGGGGAGGAAGACGCCGCTGCACTATGTAGCTGAAAATGACGATGCTGATCTTCTCAGCGAGTTTCTCGTAGCTTGCCCCTCCGCCATCAATTCACGGACCATTCGAAGAGAAACAGCTTTGCATCTCGCTGTGTCAAATAAATGTTTTGAAGCTTTTCAAGTTCTAATTGGTTGGATTTACCGGACTGGCAACAGAAGAAAATTGGACTGGAAAGACAAAAATGGCTCCACAGTGTTGCATATTGCTGCACAAACAGGTCAAGTTGAGGTATGCCATGTTTTATTCTCTCCTGTTAATTTTATTATTAGATGGTTGAGTTTACTGATTGATAATTATCTATCAGGTTGTAAAGATTTTAACAAGACAAAAAATGGATCTTGACATTAGGGATCAATATCATATGACAGCTCTTGATATTGTTTCAAATCTCGGTGATGATTCAAGCCAAGAGTATGCACAAATTCGGGAAATATTGCATAGAGTTGGTGCCATGAAGAGAACAGAACTTCCTTGGGAGTTTAATATGATGCATCTTCTTCGAAAAATTCCAAGTTTTCCTGAAGCATCCGAGATAATCCGATCGCAAGCAGTGAGATCTGTGGATTCGAATAAGGGATTAACAGGGGATATGCGAAATGCATACCTGGTAGTCACTGTTTTGATTGTAACGGCTAGTTTTCAAGCTATTATCAGTCCTCCAGGTGGCGGTTGGCAAAGAAATAACGACGACGATAACAATAATAATAATACGGCTTTGGTTATGCCACCCAACACAACCATGAAATATTCCGAGTCCTCTATCAAAAAAGGTTCATCTCCAAGCAGAAGAGGACCAAAAGATCGTCTTTTTTACCCATTTTTAGTACTGAATTCGGTTACTTTTGCTTTTTCTGTGGTACTGACTCTTGTGCTGCTGCCTTTCCATACCCTAAACACTGGTTTGCTGTCATGGTCACTTGCGTTTCTCATGGTCACCTACTCAATGTCTGCTATGCTCATATCACCACCCAACGTTGGCCAGTGGAATGCGACTGCATGTACATCTGCTGTAGTAATCGCAGTTCATGGTTTTTTTATATATTTGAAGGTTACACCAGAATTAATTGCAGCGGCAAACTGGATACCAATACCCAGTCTTACCAGGTTTATTCGCCGGAAATATGCTGAATATCTTTATCGTTATCGGATGGAAAAGCGAGTGCGTCATGGCAAATACAACTCGAATCCCAACGATTTGAGATCATGAGTAACAACCTATATCTATTTATTGTAACAATTTACTTTTTTTGTGTGAAAAATAATTAAGACAAAATCTCTAGGGTTTAAAGTTAAGTTTCTGTGTGTCTACAGTGCTTGAATATTTGGAGCTTGATTTCTTACTCTCTTGCTTTGTCCTTCAATTTCTTGATTTCACTTAGTTTGAAACAGCGCATTTAATCAACAAAACATCTTCACTTCATTTTATGATTTAAATTATGGTAAATTAGTATAGTTTGATATAAACACTAGGTGCGGATAACTTTTTTACAAAGCGAAACATAATAGCCATTCATTAACACGAACATCATTCACACACAATAGGTTCCTTATTGTTAATTTGTATACAATTGATCAATTCAGATTCACCATTTACAGATCCAGTAGAGAGAAGAAAGAAAGGAGAAGAATCTTATTTCAATGAAAAATGAAATAATTGCGTGATTACAATGCAACAGTGCCTTATATACACTGTTAGATTTCTCAACTAACAGCTGGCTTAACAGCTTGCCTGATTTCTAAACTGCTATCAACTAACTTTTCATACAAAATTAAGTAATTCCTAAATCATTACTCCCTCTCAAGCTGGTGGGTGAGAAAACATTAAACACACCAAGCTTGCCAACTAAACATTCATGTTGTGATCTAGGCAGTTTGTTAGTATATCTGCAAGTTGCTCTTTGGAGCTTACATGTTCTGTTCTCATCATTCCCATCGTCCTCTCATGAAATACTAAATTAGTTGTTATTTGTAGTGCTGCCTTACTATCATTGTATACCACAGCTAGTTGTTCAACCTCATTTCCCAGTTCCTTCAATAAAGCAATGATCCATACTAACTCTGAAACAGCATTGGCCATGCTTCTGCTGAACTTCTGGAGACTACATTTTGCTTCTTGGACTTCCAAGACAATAGTTTCTCACAATGTTTAACCAGAAATCCTGACACTGATCTTTTTGTATTTGGGCATGCTGCCCAATCTGCATCATAGTACACATTTAGCTTATTTGATTTTCTGCTACTCAATAGTATTCCCAGCCCTAGTTCTCTTTTAATGTATTTCATCACCCTTACAGCTGCCTCCCAGTGTGACCTTTTCGGTTGTTGCAAGAACTGACTTAGTGTTTGCACTGACTATGTAATGTCTGGTCCTTGTCAAAGTTAAATATAACATCTTCCCCACTAATCTCTGATATTGCTCCCTATCTTCATATGACTCATCACCTAATTCCCCAGTAAGGCAGTCTAATTCTTGATTTGTCAGCTACACATTGGCTTCAAGTGGAGTCCAAGCTGGCTTAGCAGTCCCTAATCCCAAAGCTGAAATAATCTCCAAGGCATACTTCATTTGGTTCATCAGGATTCCTTCTGAGGATCTACTGCACTCCATACCAAGAAAAGCTTCAATTCACCAAGATTTTTGATTTTAAATGCCTTGTGTAGAGTGGCTTTAGTATGTTCTATAAGACTCAAGCTACTCCCTGTGACCAACATGTCATCCACACAAACAAGAATCACCACCATGTCTGATTCTTGTCTTTTAATGAATAATGAATGGTCTACGCAGCTTTGAACAAAACCAGACTCCAATAATGCCTCACTTAACTTTAAGTTCCATTGTCTGCTTGCTTACTTGAGACCATAGAGGGATTTGAGAAGTCTATATACAAGTCTAGACTCCCTCTGACTTGCAAAACCCTCAGGTAGCTGCATATAGACTTCATCATGAATGTCCCCTTGGAGAAAAACATTATTGACATCTAACTGGTGGGCATGCCAGTTATGTTAAGCTGTTAAGGAAAGAACAATCCTAACAGTAGCTATTTTAACCACGGGAGAAAATGTTTCATGAAAATCAAGCCCCTCCCTTTGAGTGTAACCTTTGGCCACCAACCTAGCCTTAAATCTTTCAATATCACAATTTACCTTCAATTTAACTTTGTATACCCATTTACAACTAATAAGAACCTTACCCTTAGGAAGAGGAACTAAATCCCAAGTATGGTATTCTGGAGGGCCTGTAATTCAGATTTCATAGCCTCCAACCATCAAACATCTGAAACAACCTCCTTTTAAGAAGTAGGCTCAACAACAGCAGAGAAAGCCTGCAAATATCTTTGGTAAGAAGGGGATAGGTAACCATAAGAAATGGAGGTTGCAAGAGGGTACAAAGCAGCATTGGTAGAAGGTTTGAAAACAAAATCAGATAACCAAAGAGGCTATTTGGTTTGCCTGATAGACCTTCAAAGAGGCTGTGTAGTAAGAGGTGGAGTAGATAGAGAGGGGATGACAAAGGAACAGGAACAACAGAAGGAGAATGGATTGGGTTGAAAGGAGAAAATGAACTAGAAGGTATATCAGAAGGAACATCTGAGAATTCAGAAATATTGGTGAGATCAGGTAGAGTAGGAAAATGAGTATTAACAATAGTGGGAATGTGTTGAAAAGGGAACTGGTCTTCATTGAAGACCACATCCCTATAGACAAAAAATTTCTGATGTTGAAGATCAAAACAAATGTAACTTTTTGTAACACTAAAATAGCCCATAAACACTGATCTCACTATCTTAGGAGCAAATTTATCATTTCTAGGAAGTGATCATGCAAAACATAGGCAACCAAGTGTTCTCAAATGAGTAAGACAATGTTTCTTCCCAAAAAACACCTCAAAAAGGGATTGTCCTACTAGAGTCTGAAAAGGCAATCTATTAATGATATATGCAACTGTAAGTATACAATGACCCCAATATTTGAGTGGTATATGACCCTGAAATCTGAGAGCCCTAGCAACTTCAAGAATGTGCATGTGTTTCCTCTCAGCAATCCCATTCTGCTGAGGGGTATGAACACAAGTCCTGTAATGAATGATACCCAATTCTTTGAAGAAGTCCTGTAAATGACTATTAATAAATTCTCCTCTATTGTCTGTTCTTACACCTTTAACAGTAGTATTGAACTGAGTAACAACCATTCTGAAAAATTGTTTTAAAACTGACAACACATCACTCTTGAACTTTAACAAGAAAATCCATACAGTTCTGGAAAAATCATCAACAATAGTGAGAAAGAATTTGTTGCCATCAAATGTTGGAGTATTATAGGGTCCCCATACATCTAGATGCAACAATGTAAACATTGCAGTAGATCTTGTACTGTTGCTAGGAAAAGGAAGCCTAGTATGTCTAGCCAATGGACAAATCTCATATTTACAATCATCAATAGAGTAACCTAACATATCATATAGTGAACCAATTGAAGCATGTGCTAATCTCCTATGCCATAGCAAAATATCTCTTTGACCATCATGTGCAGAAAAACTAGTTACTTTGTTAGAAACTTCAGACTTAGAAGATCTTTGTTATTTCAAAACGTAGAGTCCATCATTTTCTTTACCAATCCCTATCAGTTTCCTACTAGAAAGGTACTGGAATAAACAAAATCCAGGGTAAAATAATACAAAGCAGTTGAGTTCTTTGGTGACTTTTGGTACAAATAAAAGGTTATAGTGAAATTCTGGCATAAACAGGACATCATGTAGCTCTCATGTGTTTATAAGTGTACAACAACTAGTATGAGATACCAAGGTCATGCCTCCATTTGGTAAGTGCACCTTCCTGTGTTGCTCAGTCTTAACAGTTTTTACATCATGTAACGTGTCTAAAATAGAAGCCATGCGATTAGTGGCACCACTATCAATTATCCATTTTAAGTCTGTTAATGGAAACATAGAAGTGTGAGCCATACCTGCCATGTTGGCCATCACATTTTTAGTTGAAATATCTCCATCTAGCATCTGCAAAATGTGTTCATGTTGATCACTAGACGTTTGAGGTGCTCTTGGCACATCTTTAGGAACTAGATGATCTATGTCTTTGTCCCTTACTCCAGATGCACATGAGATCATTCCAGATGAATTATCAGTCTGCACATTATAAGAAGAGTAACTAGTATTACCAGCTTCCTTCTTCTTAAACTTCCAATCCGGTGGATAGCCATGTAACTTGAAACATTTAGCTTCCACATGACCTTGAAGGTGGCAGAAGTCACATTTCAAATCCTAATTCTTCTTCCCTTTATTATAATTCTGAGAGGTACCATTGTTATAATGATAAGGCATTCCCCTCTCTGTGACATGAGCTCCAAAATCAACATTATTATACATCCCCTTCCCTGCCATAAGAGCAGCCAAATTTGTACCCCTCACCACTTATTGAAGAGGATCCTATAAATCTCTAGCTCTTCCTCTCAATAAGCATTGCATAGGCCTTATTGATAGTAGGTGTAGGCTCGATCATAAGAATTTGACTACGTGATTGATCATAGGTCTCATTAAGGCCCATTAAAAATTGTATCAGTTTTTGTCTCTTTAAATACAAAGAAAGATCCTTAGAACCAGAACAATGGCAAGGAGGTGGTATAATGCTTGCAAATTCATCCCATAAATTTCGTAGTCTAGAGAAATAACTAGGAATAGTATCATTGCCTTGCACTGTAGTGGCTATAGTCTTATGCAAATGATAGATCCGTGAAGCGTTTACCTTGTCGAATCTCTCATGGAGATCCTCCCAGACTTCTCTTGCACTGGATACATAAACAATCCCTGTGTGCATTTCAGGTGTGACGGAGCTCATGATCCATTCCTGAACAATTGCATTACATCGATCCTATTGATGCCCTAAATCTGCTCCAAAATCTCTAAAATCTTCCTTTTTTCGGCTGTCATCTACGATCCCTAGCTTGTTTTTTCCAAGCAGTTGAAATACAGGTGAGCATATTGCCCTCTTCCATTTGATTATCATCCAAAAAAGATCCATCAGATTGATCAACACATCCTGATACAATCTTCCCAACGCATGTTGAGCATGCACCTGCCCTGCAAGAATAAGGGAGTTCGACTCCAGCATTTTCAACTGCATCAAGGATGTAAGTATCTGAAGATGCCTCGAATTCATGCTCAACACCATCTGGACAAACCAACTTGACCTTGTAAACTGCTGATGTTGATGCTGATGCTGATGCTCTAAAGCCAGAGCTACCTTTCAATCCAAAGCCCTTAGAAATGCTCCTTATAGACCCAGAGACGCTGGGCTCATGAAGACACTCTTTCTTAGGGTACCATAGAGGTGGCAGGAAGCCTGATAGTAGACTTGTTTACCTGATTAAAAAAAAAAACTGTTTAACTACTCATAACACCTAGTGTTCAAGAAATAATGTGTTTGTTGGTGCTCAAAATTGATCATTGCACTCTGCAAAACAATGGTGTATAAATCAAAGTATTTAACTATTCAATTCAAATGAAACTTGAATTTTTATCTTCACCAATTAATGTTGCAAATTAGGTAAAATTAAGTTACTAACAGGGTTTACATTTCTGATTTGTCTAACAAAATGGTTGTACTTTGTAATCAATTTAACATTCAATAATGTACTGCTCTTCACTCGAAGCTCCATATCGAGTGACCTACTACACACTTGTAAAAAAATACGTACTACTAAAACCAGAAAGCGAAAGAGCTATCTTCCATCTGCATGTCATCCGAATAAACAAGATAAAAGGCATCAAATTGAATTTAGAAGAAAAGAATAACGAAAAGTTTCAAACACCCAAAATTCAGCTAACACTAAAGATCCAACCTTTAATCCTACACCATGAAATGAAAAGGGAAAATTGACAATTTCAACAACCAGTACCAAAACAAGACAAGCCCAATACTCAGAACTCATCAACAAGCATAACAAGTCCAGAATCATAACCAAAAAGTTCAAAAAAATTATTTTTTTCTTAAAGAAGGGAGAATTCTTACTGGAGAAGGAAGGCGGAGTAATCGAGGAGGAGCAGAGAGGATCCAAAAGACTCCAAATGAGGGCAAGCTGAGCAATGTGTTGGCAATCTCAAAATGTCACCTTCAACAAATATATATAATGGAAAAGAGAAACCCATTATTCGAATTACAATGGGCGTCTTTACCTATTTGCCCTTCCCTACTCATTTTGTACTCTCTTTCTCTAAGTACCTAATTCCTTTGATTCCATTCTCCATCAAATCCAAAGAGGAAGTCTATATGGATCAAAATAAAAAGTCAAAATGGACCAAAAAGAAGTAATCTAAGTAGATTTTATTTTTCTCATAAGTAATTATTATGGTGTTCAAGTCAACTTGTGTACTCTTCAATTAATTTTACCACATATTTGTAACTGCAACTATTTCACGAAATACATTGTGACAATCTAGAGGATACATGTCAACTTAGAGAATGAAACTCTACAAGGACTCGAACAACAACACAAGCATCATCCAACTTAAACTTTCTTTACTATCTTCTCTTATAATCATTGTTTGGTTGGAAACAAGTTATCTCGAGATAAATTATTTTACCATGTATATGATTAACTTATCTCATCACTAAAGTATAAATAGAATAAAATAATTTTTATTCCTAAAATTATTATACCTAATACCTAGTGGTGGGCATGAAATATCGAAAATCGAATTACTAAATCCAATCAAAAAAATTTGTTATTTGGTATTCGGTAATTGGGTATTCGATATGGTATTCAGGAGTAAAGTTTTAAAATTATATATTTGGGTTTGAGTTTGGTATGAGACATTAATACCATTTGATATTTGGTATTTCTCGTATATCAAATTATTTACTTAACGAAGGTCATATATCAACATGTCAATTACTCATTAGTACAAGCCCAAAGAGAAAGTTAAAGAATAAACATAAACAACTCAAATACATGTCTTTTAGTTGTATCAAATTGTTTTTCTTGATGTCTTCTTACTTATTATTGATATTCTATTATATCATGTCTCCACATAAAAAAAAATAGAAATGGTTAGAGAAATAGTATTAACTTTATAATACAATTAACTACAACTTCAATACGGTATCACTAAATAACATACCAAATCGAAATTTAATTTACATATTACCAAACCAAAATTGAAAATTTGGCATCTACTCTTAACTATCAATTACCTAATAACCAAATCCAAAATTTGATAACCCCAAACCAAATATCAAACGCCCTCTACCTATACCTCACACCAAATGACTTGTGATGCTTTGTGAATATTATAATTTGATACTTTGAAATAATTATATTATTTTATCACCTTTCTTTGGTTTAATAATAAGCTTACTTCATCTCAAGGGGACACTACCAATTTCTTCACCGACCAAGCCTGAAAGCTAACTATAAAGAGGCAACTAAACAAAACCTGCAAATTTAGAGTGCCCTTCTTTTTTTAAAACTTGCAAGACATAATTTCAAAGAATTTTATACGCTGCTTGAAAAAAAAAAATTTGAAGTGTCTTTAAAGAATTTTCTAAAATACTTTTTATCATGTGCGTGAGATCGTTTTCAAAGCCAATACAGTTCTATGTTTCATTGTCAAAAACGACAGAATAAAGTAATGTACTGCAATTGGCATCTTGGATGCTACTGGGATCAGTGATAACATCATTCACGAAGAGAAGTCGAAAGCAAACATACCCCTAAAAGTTTTTATAGATAATCAAAACAAGACAACAAAAATCACAACTACCCAAAATTTTCAAGAGTGTCTACAGCTCACAACCAGAAAGCCTGAAAATTTCCAACAACAGAAACAGAAATCTTCTTAAAAGATACGTTGTGTTTTTCCCATGGTGCTCTTCAAGTACAAGCACCTAACCTGTATTGACAAAAAAATGCAGAAATTAGAACTAGAATTTAAAGGATTCAATCCAGGAAAATACTGAAGAAGTTAAATAGAGATGGTTAAACTAGGACTCGGAGATGTACTCACATTTTGCCAATTCTTCTTCAGCAATGAAACAAGAAAATTGACACTCATTTGCACATTCTGGAAGATCTGCTTCTCTTCCATATCCATGTTTCCAACAGCAACACCCATGCAGAGCACCTTTTTCAATTGAAACTTGATTGTGGCCTTGGTCTCATTAACCTTGGATTCAAGAGACTCTTGGTGGGAAACAAGGGTCGGAAACTTACCTGCATTTACAAATGGAAAAAGCAACTCAGACATGAATTTGAAGGTCACACATACAAGCTTGGACTAAGCTACCACAAGCACATGATTGCTACTGAAAGTGCCGAATGCAACATTCTACTGGCTGAAGAGAAGCAGCAAACCTAAACAAACAGCATATAAAGAAGTAAGACAATCTATGAACTTGCCTGCCTTGTTCAGACCAGGCCCCAACAAACGAGGAATCTGCTTGATGACAGATTCTGAAGCCAAGAAAGCATGGTATTTCTTTGCAAGCTTCTTGACGAGTTTCTTGTTCTTGTTGAGCTTCTTCAAGCCTTCAACATCCATGTACTCCAAACCAATCTTTTCTGCCTGAAAACATAAAGAACAAAGTTTTGATCATCTTTCTAAACAAATAAACTGAAGACTCGGGAATGGTACAAACAGATGCAGTTTTTGGCCAATCTGAACTTAACAGCCACAAAATTTCCAAGACAACAGCAATAACAAAGACTAAATTCAACATTAAAGTGTCATGTCTGGTGGGCTAAGAAGAAGATTTCTGATTTTGAGGCTTGTTTAATGAGAAATTAATCATCTCATTGTTAAGCTAAATCTTGCAAGCAGGAGATATTATATCAGTAAAAGCCTTTCAGCAATAGAATAGTTCTTGAGATAGTCAGTTCAGTTAATGCCACTAGTGAACATATTCCCATTAGGATTACCTCCCCAACATGCTGAGCATCTCCAAGCATACAGATCTTCATCTTAGGGCGAGGAATGTGTGGTAACTTAACGGATCCACTGAAACGCTTGTCCTTTTGGGGATCATAGTTCTTCAGTCCAATCTGGAGCTCAATGGTCTCGCTGAACTTCCTTTTCTTCTCTGCTGAATCATTCTTAATCACAGAGATGGCTTCTCTGAGGGCCTCACTCTGAAGCTTACTGTAAAAGAATCAAAATCAAACTAAATAACTATATGTAATCAGCAATACCTTTAAATGGACATCAGAAAGGGGTTGTTTAATAATTGAGACACAAATATAACTAAACCAAAAAAGTCATATAGTAAAGAATCTTATAAAAAGGAAAAAACAATAAAAACCGTAATTCAAATGCTGCACACTGGAGGAGCATTTCTCAAGCATTTTGATTCACATGAACTCCACAATCATAATATTTGTGGTTTCACATAAAAGACAAGCTGCTCTTTGAAAGAAATAATTTGTAATAAGGGACTCTTTCGCTTAAACTAAGGAAATAATCAAAAGAGTAACTAATTAACAACATATAATAACATTTTCCGGGATTAATCATCAAAGGAAATCAAAATAATGCCAAATAACACATGCTTGTTATAACCAATATTCTAACAGTATAAAAGCTTCAGATGCGTAGTATTCCTGCCTTTTTTAAAACATAAACATGAATAAAAATTGCATAGAAAGGTGGATCAACTATTTATAATCAGCAAAACAATGCAGAAAATTGATTACCAAAGAGAAACTTAGAAGATATAACACAGTGAAACAAATAACATATTGAATTGAACAAAAAAAAACAGAAATTTGGAGCTTCATTCATACCTCATGGCTCAAAAATCTCCACTCCTTCAAACTCACCTGTCAATAAAAAATCACAGACACAAAAAAGAACTTCTCAGATATATCAGGAGCTAAAGAAAATTTAATCATTTTTAATCTCAACAACCAAAGGACACAAAATCTTACAATCTCAATCAATATATCTAAATTCAAACCCTAGAAATGATGCATCAATGTGAATGAGAGAGCGGTAGATGAGAAAGGTACCTGTAAGAGAAAACCCTCGATTTAGGGTTTGTAAGCCGATGATGAGAAGTCCAATTGCTATCTTTTTAAATATAGGGCTCTATGGGGGCCGGGCTTGGGCAGGATGGAATAGAAACTGGGCCATAAGCACGCAGGCCCATTAAATGGAAGAAAGCCAACAGCCCAGTTCTGAATTTGGTTTGGTTCGTTTCAATTCAATATTTTTATTTTTTAGTTTAATATTACTCAATTAGTGGTTATTTGTCACATTTTAAACTTATTTCTAACTTGGTGCATTTTCTAGTTTTTCATGAACATAGCTAGGTTTCAAAAAATTAAGAGATTGAAGTGATAATCACGTTCGCTTTTGAACGTGGAAGTAAAATATGTTTATCATTAATGGATAGGGAAATTAACATGAAAAGATTATTATATTGTCACATTTAACTCTTATTGTTAAGAATAAATCATTATAATTCACCATTATCTCTTAATTAATGTTTTTCATGATTACAATTCACAACTTACAATCGGACTATATTATATATGACATTGACCTTAAAAGTATATGAGGAGCTAGGTGAGAGCAAGGGGTTCATCTGAATCTCCTTCAAAGAAAAACTACATTAATGGCAGATGTTAGATTTCTTTGGGTATGTTTAAAATTGGGTCTGAATCGATATGTTAATGCCATTGTTTATCAGATTCAAATGGGTTCGAGTTTGATTTCCTTTTTTTTTTTTTTTACTATTTGCAGGCAGTAGATTATGGGGTTCATAAGGTCTGGGAGAACAACAATATTGGGGTATGTTAAAACACACCAAGAAATCTAAGGGATTCAACCGTTATTATAGATACAATAAAAATAATTTTGTAATTTTTTTTTACGAAAGGGGTTTGGATGAACTCTTTACGGTTCTAGTATATGTTTGGATCCCAGGCCATGCTTTTCCCCTCTTGCTCCTAGTTCTTCTCATTTTGTTCTTGCTGGGCTTGTGTCAATCTTGTAACTAATGTTGCGTTATGAGGATATTTCAGTTTTGGGACTGACAGAATTACTGTTTGGATTATTAAACCAGTGAGCTTCCTCCATTAATGGAGATTAAGCTCAATGAGAAAACAGAAAGAAAAACAGAGGATACAATGGATCATTCTAGAGGATCTGTATTATTTCTTTTCTCAAAATGAATGAATAATGAATACAACAGTTGTGTATATATACATGAATAAAACGTGAGAATAACCAACTAATTGTAACTAACTACTTCAACAGTGTTTATCAGACTCCTAACTAACTTTAAGTAACTAACTCTAAGTCTTAACTAATTCTATCAGGGACAGCGACCATCTGAATAGATTTGCAGTAATGGATGCTCATTTGAGTTGAAGACCAACATTTCAATCATCTTTCAATAATTATTTTTATTTGATATCTGCATTGCCTCGGAGGAAAAAGTTCAAGTGAAAAATGTTGCCATTTCCATATCCTTCAAGATTTTGTACCCTAGCAACTTTCTAGTTTTTCACCGTACTTCAAAAAATAAAAGGAGAATTCTCTGACGTTTCAATTTGTTAGTGTGAAATGTGAATATTATATGAGAAACTTCTTTATTTTGCGCTAATTAATACTGTTATTAAGATCTTTGTGGAACGAAAAACCCTACCAGCAACTTCCGTCCAATGCCTCTGGAGTTGTGTTTGCAGTTAAAAAATATGCAGATTTCATCGTATTTTCACATAGTTGATAGATAAAATGGTCCATAAACTGCAAAACAACTTTCATCGAATCAAACCTGAGCTGTATAGGAACAAACAGTAAGCAGAATGAACTACCAGACAGTGCTAAAATTTTCAATTGATGTTAAGAACAAGAACCGGAAAAATGTAACTACATAGTTTCATCTAACATCTGGTCATATTTTCAGCTCATATAGGGATGCCGAGTAGTTTCCAAATTTGACATCAACTTCGGCTAGTTTTGCTGCCAATGTTCAGTTGTCTTCTCATTTTGTTTAGCTTCTCATATCACTAAAGAGGTTGTGAAATGATATCAAGCACGAAAATGGAAACCCTTTTTGTTTAACTTCACATATCACTTAAGCGCGCTTCAAATAGTAGCAATCAAGGAGGACTCATTCACTTTTTACAGCATGGTAGATGTGACGGGTAAACATCAAGGAAGCGCGGAGACTGATTGTTCCAAGCGTAAGGAAAAATGCATAGCATATGCAAGTGTTGTATACAAAGAAGATGGTAGTCTGCAAGACCCCACTCATGTTTGATTTGCAATAGAAGTATATGGAGTAGGCAAACATAAATATAGCAGTTGAGCCCCCACGGAAAATAGACCTGCATCAAATACCATATTTATCAGTCTTCTGAGGCAGCCACAGATATTGTGAAAGAACTAGCAAATTGAACAAATGAATTGCAAGCAGCAACTTAGTAAATTAAGTTACATTGCAGTTATTTCTTAGATATCTGCTAATAATTGTTTGGGAACCTAAAATTCTTTTGAATCTGGGTTCACATTTTGTTCAACATATATATTGATCCAGTATAAATGAGGATTACAACTTGTGCATAAATGCGCGAGATCAATTACACCAGACTCACTAAGTAAAACTTATTTGGCACTCCCAATTTAACAAATGTAAAGAGTTCAATTTCATTACCACAATGACAACTACCATGAATGTCAAAACTGATGTTAACTGTAATTGATGAACAGAAAAAAGTGGGATTTGGTCCCGAAGAGGGGGACCTCTTGTTAACTCTAGTGTCCTGCATCTGGTGTTCAACAATACTCAGTTGTCATTCAGTTCTTATGTAACACACAATACCTCTCATGGTATCATGATTCCATGAGTTACTCATTAATGTCATAAAGTCGCAAGAGAGTAGCTTATGCAGTGAGGAAAATAAAAACGGGCGAGATATGTATGCATGCAGTCCCTAGGAATGATTAGTACAAAGAAATATCCAAATTTATGTATGCATGCAGTCCCTAGGAATGATTAGTACAAAGAAACATCCAAATAGATACATACCGCCACCACCATTCATGGTCTTCCACTGTCAGCTGAATATATGTCAAACCGATGCTTAGGGTCACAGTGAGCAGTATGAGGATTATAAACATAAAGAACAGAATACCAGGAAGAGTCGAAATCTTGTAGCCCCAAAGGGTAGAATACAACTGGTGTAACTCAACAACAATGGCACTGAAAGGTAGAAGACCAGCCAAAAACATTTGACCAGGTGTCTTCCTGTACCAAGCTAGCGATGGAATCTCTCTTGCGCACTTCTTTGTGGCAGACGGTGCTTGAAACTCAGACCTACGCCGATAGCCAATTATCCCACCAAGAGCAAGCAGTGGAATAGCGATGAGGGTATAAACAAGAATAATGACAAGTATGGTACCAAATGGAATAGCTAAAGTAGCCCCAAATGATACCGCGACAGAATTAAGGAAAAACTGCATTAAGAGGAATGGTCCAAGAAAGAGCACCGCGGAGAAAGTAACGCTCCTTTCCTAGAGGTAAAAAAACAAAAAGTTTTCAGTTCCTGGATAAACAATAATTACAGATATAAAAAGTTGGAAGGAAGTTGATAAAAGTTACCCATCCAGTTTCAATAAATTGACTGTAGAAGGAGGCAGAGCTGTATCCTGCAACTGCAGATGTAAGGGTATAAATTATGACCAAGGATGTCAAGAGAGTTCCACGATTATATGGATAAAGGACACCAAGAAACGCCAATATAAATAAGCAGCAGAACCTGTATGGGCATCAGAAACAGTTAACCAAAGGCAAAAAAATGTGCCTTGCATGATCAATTAGGTAATACAAATAGGTCGAACATAATCATGGAATAAGGACCACCCATACATGGAAAATATTGGCAGATGATGGAAACCACACCGGTTACTTTGAAAATACAAAAAAGAGCCTAAATGGAAAAGGTTTTACATTATCTTTAGAATTCATAAATTGAAGGTTTTACATTATCTTGTTAGAAGACCTTCCGTCCTATATATTTTCAAAATATCTAAGCTCTAATTGTCAAGGTTAAACAATATTTCTTCGAAGCTATCTTCCCATTATATCTTAATTTTACCAGAACAATACCGAATATAGAAGATAAATGATGCTGATACTGATACCATGGAACATAATGGTGGGATAACATTGTCACAATATGACAAAGGCATTGTAAGAGTTTGTTGGCAAGGGCAGAGGATGGATAAAAGAAGGAAGCATATGTCGAAGTCTACTGCATAACGTATCATGTGGATAGTCTGGTTGAAAAGAAGTCAAGAACAAAAGATGCTTCCAAGGGAGAAAGCAAAACTTCTCTTTTGATGAGAATAGATGTCCTCAGAATCTGCCTTTTTTGGCGTGATAGTGTTGAATATATGATGAGGTTCATATTTTTCTTATTACTGGATCTTATAGGGTATGTAATGCAATATCCTAAACTAGAGCCTAGAGATACAATATCTTGAGCTAAATATCAAACAGACAATCTTATGTACAGAGATTCTCTTCCAGTGATAAGTCAGAAAAGAAATAGAAGATGGCTCGCTTGTCATATGAACGGCATAAACAACTATGAAATCATCTGACGAATAAATAAGAGCTAACTTACAAGGTCAACAGCTGGGTACCAGCACCAATAACTGCACAGAGCAGAGGCATGTTTGGTGGACATCTAAAAACGTCACCGTGAAGGTACTTCCAACCCACTTCTTTGTCTTCCTCTTCATCACCGCTAGACCATCTGCATATCAGTCATACAAATATGATGACAGTGCTTTCAGCTTCAGATGCTTTCATGTACATAGATTATTTGTTGTGCCATTGGCAAAAATGAGCATGGTATGATGCTTACTTTCTCAGATCATTCTTAAGGCGCTGCATCATACTCACAGCAAAAAAGGTCATCAGCAGAACAGAAATAACAATTGAATTAATTATCGAGAACCAATGAACTTGATGGTTCACTGGTTTTGCAGATGCCCTCGAGTATCTTGCCATTCTATTCTTGAATGGAATTGATGTTTCATTCCAGCGTACATTGTATGTGAAGGTAACATTTAGGTCTATATCTTCTGTTATATCCACAACATTGTTTGGATCACTGAGAGCATGTATTTCTATGACTTGGTTTCCATTGTAAAGGACATCAAATTGGACATGCTTAAAGAGAAAATACTTGGGGCCCTTTCCATTCAGGGTCCAGAGTTCGTCTTCAATTTTCCCAACAAACCCCCAGAAAGGGAGATCATCAAAGTACATCTGGTAGTAGTAATCTTTAATAATAGCAGCCCTGAACTTTGAGACATCATTTTGATCAAACTTCTTGTGGCACAGGACAACCCCATCTTTCTCCACTCCAAATTTCAACTGATACAAGGTATTGGTTAAACGGTCACCATTCAGAACTTCCCCAAGGGATTCCTTTTCCAGAAGCAGCTCACCTGTCAAGTGAAATTAAAAGGTCAAAATTCTTGAAGATAAGTAGTTAAATTTTTAACATAACTAACTCCAGAGATTACCAGTCATACTATACAAAATACATAAAACAGTACATTATTCTTATCACAGTTTGCTCTTGGTCTAACCATTAATAATATTTTGAGTTTATGTAAGTATATAAGAAGCAGAAGATGCAAATAGTATAGTGTCTTTGTATACAACAACAACATACCCTGTATAATCTCACAAGTGGAGTAGTCTGGGGAAGGTAGGATGTACGCAGACCTTACCTCTATCATTGGGGGGGTAAAGATGTTGTTTCCAATAGACCCTCAACTCAACAGAACGAAAAACGAAGCATGTTTGCTAGAAAATATGACAGTACCTAGCAAGATACAAAGCAACTATGCCTAACTAGTTGGAGTCGACTATACTCAAGTGCAAGCTAAAAATGCTGACCTGGCTGGCAGAATGGCAGGTAATAATATTGGTATGTTTCACTGCAAAAGAATAACAGATGTAGGATTAACAGGATTATCTGCTGCAAGGGTGAAAACTCAGACATATTACTTTTTCAGCTAGCAAGAAAATTTGGATATTTTACATTAAGGTCCTTGCTTTGATGATTCCAATTACATAGAAGTTTGCACAAGAATGAGAAAGGCCTTCCAAGAATTACTAAAGCCACTAAAAGAATATCAATGGAAGATGTAGAGTCGGAGAGCTTCCATCTAAAAAGAAAGAAAAATATCCTTATATGTTGGTGTATGTTGGGATTTAAAAAGGGAAAATGTTTCATGCTCAGAAAAAGATTAGAGAATGGAGAACTTGAAACTTGAAGACATTTAAATGCAGATGCTGAAAGTTCTTCAATATGATTAACAGCTCTATTTATGTAGCACATAGAAGTTTTAGCATGTACCACAATAGCCTGCGAAATCCATGGAAGATATCAACAAGTGCAACAAAAAAAAACATTGACTTCCTAAGGAGGATACATTTTGCTGAAAAATCTCATAGTTCTTTTTGGCAACAGAAAGCAAAAATGGGAAGAAAGAAAGCCGGAATGATAGATGATCCAAAAGAGAAATATTTAGAAGTATACCACAAAAATTAACATAACAAATACAATCATGGAAGAAGAAGGAAAGCTCCAAGAAAGAAGCAAATTCATGTTTAACAGTGTGAACATACCAAACATTTTTAGAAATCTAATACCCATTACCATCTAAACTTACAAAAAGAATTAAGTGTCAAATTTCCAAACATGTATTGAAGAATTGTAAAATATGTGTACCGTGAACAAAATCTCTCTCTTAAACATATGAAGCTTTCAAGTCAAAAAATAATTTGCCACAAAGATGAGGAGCGATAAGTTAAAAATATGGCCCCTAACCTAACTCAACTCAAAGTTTAGCTCATGAGATGAGGATTGACAATGGCTACAACCACAGAAGAAGACAATAGGCCATACCCACAACAAATATGGGACCCTTAGCACCCCTTACCCATGCTAGGACTAGACATGTGATGCATGAACAATGTAACATTGGACTGCAAAGGCAAATTCAGGATTTTAAGTTTATGAGTTTTGAACCACTACTCTATTTGTTTACTGGGTTCTGGTAAATTATTTATAAATATTAAGTGAATTTCTTATCATAAATATAGGGGTTAGCCTAAAACTACTTGGCTCTGCCGAACCCCTAAATTCTATTGTAGCTCAGGTCATGCATCAGAACCCAATATTGAGTAAATCAAGAATAAGGATGAGTCTGGTTTTGTTTCCATTTTGAGAAAATAGACATAAGTTATAATTTAACTCCAAAAGCTAGCACGTGGGTTGAGGATTGTCAAAACCATATAAGGAAATGACAACTCATTTCACTTCGCACAATTTAAGTTTAAGCAATTCATTTTTCAATGGATAAAAGATATAGAAATGATTCTTAAAGACAACTTTTAGGGAAATGCAATCAATGACTATCTTCCTCTTCAAGAATAGAAGCACTCAAGACCAATTATAGTCCCTCATCAGTCTCTTTGTCCTTGGGAAATGACATAACATCCGTTACTTCCTACTTTCTAATCTAAATCATCAACTGATTCGACATCTCCTGAGAACACTTCGAACAACAAAATTAAACATTGTGTATTCCAATTTGGGAAACTATACCAAACAAACTTGGTCACTAGGCCTTTCTCAAAGTGGCTAGACTGAAGCCTTAAAACTCAATTATCCTTAGTAGCAGCACATTTTGTTTAAAATTCATGGTGATTATTAGTTGAACCTCTCTTCCAAGCTGAATGTGTGTATTTATACTAAGTTTAGGCCACTGTCACAGAGTATCAACGAGTGTAATGGTACTCCCTCCGTCCCTTTTTATGTGGCACTTTTCGGGATTTTGAGATTCAAGCAAGTCTATTTTTTTAATATAAGTTTTTCATACATCTTTTAAACATTTTAAATCATCAATCATTGTGATTTATAGTACTTTCTACGTAGATTACAAATATATAAATTTCATTTTAAAAAAATTGAATACTCCGTGTGCAAATTACCGATCAAACTTAAATTGTTTGACTCTCAAAAAACGAAAAAGTATCTTATGAATTGGGACAGAAGGAGTATTTAAGCATCCTGGATCTACCTAAGGTGACAGGAAGAGGCTTTCGGCAACAAGTCTGATTAATAGCAACAATATTGTCAATAACAGCACAAAATTTAACAATTTTAACAACATTCCTCATGGAATCAAAAGAAAATCTCATAAACCCCAATTGAGGGAATACCTGGGATTATTCAAAGGACCAACTTTGTTGACAAAAAGAGGGACTTCATCTCCAATGTTGTAGCGATGATCATGTAGTGAAGCCAGAGAGACACCCAGCATTAGCAGCAAGTGAAATGGTAGGACCAACTGAGAAATCATACTGCCCATTTACCGGATCCAGATGAAGGAAGACAACTTCTTCAATGGAATAAACAAGAAAGGAAATTGATTTCCTATTTAAATAGTCAACTCAATAGCAAGCAACACTGTAAGCAGTAATGTAGGAATACTAATTTCTGAATTTATTTCACTTTTTTAAGTTTCTGAAAAAATAACCCCCAAAATACAATTTAGCCCTTTTTTTTTGGCTTACAATTTCTTAATTTAAATTTTTCACTTTAACATATTTAAGACCACAAGATTAAAAAATATTTTATTATATATTTTAAAATTATGATCACAAAAATCAAAAACACTAAGATAATTTTATTTTATTTGTCCAAACTTTTAGTGAACAAATTAGCAAGAAAACGTAGTTAAGAAAAAACAAAATATGATCTCGTGTGTTTTAACCTCATTTCAGAGAAAAGTAAAGCAAATGTTTTACAATAAATAATTATTAAGCATGATTTATTTATACGTGATGGAAGTAAGAATTTTAGGCCTTCTTTATTTTCAATTAAATTAAACTTGTAGATAGTATGAGTTCTCATCGTTGACATGTACTTTGTGCACAATATTTGTGGCTCGGAGACCTAGAGTGAGCTCAAGATGTTTGAAGTTGTCATTCTCCCTTTGCATTTTTTTTTGGGCTAGCCTTTATTTTGTATTTAGAGACGATTCATTATATATTTGTATTTACCTTGTACTTCTCTTGTAATTAGTACCTTGACTACCAATTGATATGTATAGCTTGTTCTCTCTCTTCTCTTTTTGCTTTTTTTTATTTGTTCACTATCTTATGCATTCGTCTTTCGCATGATATAAATTCGATTTTATCTTGGCAAAATGTTAGTAGGTGCTATCATGACATCAGATTTTGGCTCATGACATATTGACGTTTTAATCTAAATAGACATTTGAATATTAAGAAATGTCTTAAGATTTAATGTCATGAATATGAATACACATCTGAATATTTAGATATTACGTTAAAATTTGAATTCTAAATAGTTAAACGGATTGTTTTTTCAACATCAAAATGTATGAAATTGGTCTTTGCTTAGAAAATAATAAACAAAAATTCAAGAAAACACTAAGCTGATATAATATTATATTAATAAAATATTTTAAAAAATTCATACAGCAATTGATGATAGTAACGATTATCGATGGTGATTATTGATTTGGGATAATATTGACCGATAATGGTGGTTATGGATAATATTTCATGGTAAACAGTTGTGTGATTAATCATGATTATTGGTGATAACGATTGATAATAATAATGAAATGCTATTGATACATAATGATGGTTTGCAGTATATAATATTGATTAATAATGATAATTATCAGTTATTAGTGAATGTAACAATGATTAGGGATGATTGCAAAATGATGGTTAATGGTAATGATAATGAAATTGTGTCAGTATTTTTATTAAAAAAAATATGAAATATAATTTAAATGAAGTCATTTTTTATTAAAAAAAATTAAGAGAATTTTTTTAAATTTTATATATAAAAAGTGAAAATAAATTTTATTATTTTTAAAATTAAAATACAATTTGTTTCAAATATAAATTAAAATTATATTTAAAATTTTCATGATCAAATATTATTTTTCAATTAAAGTAAATTTTTTTTTTTGAGAAAAGCAAAAAACTTCTCACAGATCCTAAATCGCAGAGGCAAGCCGAATATACGAGCTCGAGAAGTATATTTGAGGGTTTTTAATAGTTATTCTTTGTCGTCAATTTTCTGGTTCTCCCACTTGTAGATGAGTACGATGGATGAACCACCGGATACCGGCAATGCTACGCCACCGTTGGCCACCCAATTGGTCCAAGCAGAACAGAAACAAGTAACAGATCAGAAACATTCGGAATTGCCAACACATTCAAGGGAATTGATCATTGCTAATCTCTGCAAACTCTCTTGACTCTCTCTCTCTACATTCCAACAGTGTTTAACTGGGCTACGACTACATATCGATTCCTCCTGTAACTCAATCCACTCGTTCTCTATGCTAATGCTCCCACCACCATACACAACTAATACCAATTCGTTATCACCGCCGGCAGTGTCAATCCCAGAGCCAGAACCATCCCGGGAATTTGACCCTTCTGAGGAGGAGGAAGAGGAGGTGGTGGGAGTGGGAGTGGACGAGGAAGAGGAAGAGGAAGAGGAAGAAGAGGTGGAGAAGGAGGAGGAGGAGGTGGTGGGAATGGGAGTGGGAGAGCTAGAGGAAGAGGAAGAGGAAGAGGAAGAGGAGGAGGTGGGAGAGGGAGAGGGAGAGGGAGAGGGAGTGAAAACCCCTCTTTGTCCAGAGCTGGCAAGCCTCTGCAAAGCAATGGACAATGGTGGTCTGAAGAACTACATGGTGAAGCATTTCTCGGATAAAAAAAGACTGCGTGAACAAGTCCCCAAGGCATTGAAACCCTCGGAAAATCCAGCCATGCTCGTGTCGAAATGTCTGGACAAGTTTTATCTTCAGGGGAGCCGTGCCTATGTTCAGGGCTCACATATGATCCTTCAAAGGGAAGCTTCTGTATTGGCTTTGGAGTGCTTATTGTTGACGATGGTAGAGGGCGAGAGAGTAGTTGAGATTGCGGAAGGGGTGAAGAAAGATGCCAAGCAGGCAGCTCTAGAATGGAAGGAGAGGTTGAATTCCGAAGGAGGTATAAGAAAGGCTTCTGACATGGATGCCCGAGGTTTGCTATTGCTCCTTGGATGTTTTGGTATTCCATCGTATGGACTTTTACATTCGGATATCAGTTATTTGCTTCAGTTGGGCACAAGTTAATTTCTGGTGTCCTCAGGAGATCAAGTATTTTCATGGAATATATCCCAAAACTAATACAGTGGGGGTGAAGGGCAATGTAATTAACGCAATTGACATTGCCTATACTTTTTGGTTTTGAGGACAAACTTGACCCTCTGGGACACTTAACATCATTTTTAAAAGAGTCCGAGGAGACATTGTCGAAAAAAATTTAGGGATTTAAACAAACTATTACTGTGCGTGCAGCAAAAAAGAGATACTTGTTTGATCTGAAATCTGTTTACGGATGTTTGAAACGTCACAGGATTGATCCTTCCAAACTTGTTCCCGGATGGCAATTCAATGTGGAAATAATGAGCTTGGAGCAAGAAATTGCTGAATTGAATGAGCTTGTATGTCAGGAAGAACTTGCTGAATTGGTTAAGAAAATACGTGATAAGAAGATGGCACAAAAAAGAGAAAGATTGATGAGACTGAGTCATCTGGATGTTTCAGCAACAAAGAAATGAAAAACTCATATTTTCCAAATCCATGGCCCCCGCATCAGCAAAAAGTTGTTAATCATGTCAATAATAGCAACACCACCTTGTTAGAAGGTGGTGGAGCGGGTGGTCACATTTATGGTTATTCTCTGGCCCCATCGGTATTGCCTGCGCCTGTTGCAGGCTCAATAATGAGAACGTTGTTGGCTCACTGCCGGACCTGTGGGTGTTGCGGCCATGGGTGGAGCTGGGGCAAGTAAATCAGTGCAAGAAGGTTCATGTGCTGGAGCTCATGGACTGAATTTAGTTGATAGTACACCTGGGCAAATAGGAAGTCATACTGGTCAGCTAGGTGGACGACTTGGTGATGCAATCGTGCGTGACAGATTGGCACAACTATGCTTATAGGCCATTATCCTACTTGGAAGGCTCAGGCTCTATGGGGTTGCCAAACTCCGTAACTGTTGATGCTTATAGTCTCCACCATACTTGGAAGCCTCTACGGGGTTGCCAAGCACCCTACTTGGTGATGCTTATAAGCCTCCATCATACTTGGAGGCCTCTACAGGGTTATCAAACACCATACCTGTTGATGCTTATAGGCATCTACCGTACTTGGAAGCCTATATGGGTTGTCAAACCCCATGCCTGCTGATGCTTATAGGCCTCCACCATTCTTGGAAACCTATACAGGCTTTCCAAACACCATACCTGCTGATGCTTATAGGCCTCCACCATACTTGAAAGGCTCTATGAGGTTGCCAAACACCACATCTGGTGATGCTTATAGGCCAATCTCTACGTGGTTGCCAAACACCAAACCCAATAATGTTGCTGGCGGGAGCTCTACATCTGATACATATCAATTCGCTGATACTGTTCCAGCAACTGAACAATACCGAAGCAGTGGCTCGCGAGCAGTTGATGCTGTTCCATCTGCTGCGCCTGTTCATTCTTCGTCCTACTTGTACTGGTAGAGGTAGTTTTGCCTTGGGCAGGTATTACTTTCTACCTTAGTTTCTCATTTTTGTAGTATAGCCAGTCTAGTTGTGATTCCGCTTAGGTCTCTTGAGATGCATGTACTCTCTTAAATGTTTGTGTTTCATTAGCTGTTAAAAATCTTTGGCTGATGTTCCAGTTCACATATTTCTACATTATCTATTTCATCCAAGAGACCATTACTATGCTTTTCCCCTCGTACATTATGCTTCTCTGCTTTCAGAGATGGATTTGAGCTCATTAATAGGACTTATCCCCTGATCCACTGCTTGTGATGGTGGTTTGAAACACTATAGCAATATACTCGTATTCAACGATGTTTGATCACTATACCCTGTGAAGTATACTTATTAACTGTTTTATGATGCCTGTTTAGCTTACAAGGATCTTCATAAAAGGGGTTGAGTTGCATCAAGTCTTGCATGTGTGGAATAGTCATGGAGGGGAATGGCACCTTTCTTTCCCATTGTACAGTTGCACATCAGTAATGGGACCTGTTAAACGGATAATTTGCATCGAATTGGTTGATGCGTAGCTCTCCGCAAACCTGCTTTGCTAGGGGGATGCATTTTCATCAAGGAACTGAAGAGGATTTGGAAGATGACCATTACCTGCATTGCAGGTATATTGTAAACTTCTTTGATAGAATATAGTATTAGGAGGTTACATGTATGTATTCGATTAGGCATCTGCGTAAAATATGCTCTGTCAATGATGTGTTGTATAAGGAAAGCAATATGTATGTGGCACACTGATAAGAATTTCAAATACTACTAAACTTCTTATGACATATCTTATCACTTGTAGTTGAAAGTCATTGTACTTGCAGTATTCAACATGGGTATATATAATGTGTTCTGAAAATTTTATACAAATTCTCTCTCTATATGCATGAACCATGGCCCTGCTACTCTTTTATAATGAATTATTAATTTGTTCTATGGTTTTAAGCTTATGTAATGCTTTGTTCAATTAGTTAGTAGACTTGTTCAAAGGGTAAAGAAGAATCACATTAAAAAAAAGGAAACTTTCCAAGTACATCATGGACTTGTACTAACTGGAAAGAATATTTGAAGATTGAACTAGTCTATAGTTGAGAAATTGCAATAATCAAACAATATGGAAACAAAATTACTCCAGTTAAGTGTTTGATCAAAAACTCTGAACAGTCAACAACTTATAAAATTAAGTTATATTTTCCTAACAAAGATCAGCAAGCCTCAGTGGAGGGTCTACTATAAATAACCTCACTACTTATAAGATAGGGGTAAGCCTGCATACACATTACCCTTCTTAGGGAATTTGTTGGAGTCCATTTTACAATGTAGACCTAACGCAAGGCTGAACTCAAACATACCAAAAAACAAAAAGTATCACACAAATGTATTGATCTTGAGTAGAAGGTTAAAGCATACTTTTAGGGGATTTTGTGGAGTTGATTTTACAGAATTGTCCCTTTCTTTATCCTACTTTTTTTTTTCTTTTTCAAAAGTACATTTCTTTATAGGGTAGGTTAGGGCTTGTGAATATATTTTTTTTTTTGTGGGGTGGGGGAAGAACTTGCACAAGATTAAAAATTAGTGAATAAATCTAGACGATAAAGCACGGAATTTTAATTTTAATGATACGTAACATGTCACGCAACAAATATAATATACTGACAAATTGTAAGTTAATTCCATGCTTAAGTGACAAGCAATGATTTGATTAAATCTAATCTGAAAAGATTAGTAATTAAAGCCATAGAATAATACCTTAAAGATATAATTCAAACAATAAATTTTCCAGGAATAAAGAAGAAGGAATGTTAGATCCAAAAGGAACTCATTTCTCAAAAGTGTTTTAACAATTTTCCACATGAAGAACATGGCTTTTAATCTTCCTTAAGAATAAAAAGTTTTAGCACTCTAATGCATGCATACCAAATCCTATATGGAATCTCTCCCCTTTTTTCCAACTCCAATCATTGGTTTTAGGAAGCAATTATTGGTAGGGGCACCCTACCTCCAAAGGTGGTTACAAAGGTGCGCGTGCAGAAACAGACTTAAAATTTTAAATTATTTATATGTATTTAGTGAATTTCTTAATATATATATATATATATATATATATATAATTTTGATAAAAACTAATTAATTTTAGCTCCGCCTTGTGCGTGCATGTGTATTACATTATGTAGAAGGGGTATTAGTTAATATTATCAATAAGTTGGAAGGATTTATCATTAAGTAACAAAGCATATTATATATTTAGATATATGTAATTGTTAGGTAGTTAAAAAGCGACAAGAAGAGAAAATTTCCTTGTTAAATTATTACAAATATTGTTTAAGCGTTAAACAAACAGAAATAAGTTTTCAAAGTTTGTACATTATTGAAGGTTCAAACCAGAAATAAGTTTTCAAAGTTTGTACATTATTGAAGGTTCAAACTACTCTAGTTGGCAACAAAACAAATTACTGAACTTGTATAATTGAAAGTCCTCCAAATCATTTGTTTAATTATTTGCCTCTTATTAATGAGTACATAATAGCATTAATGGTATTCATAGTAATTGTCTAAAATTGAAAAATATATCATATATATACACATCTACAAATAGTTGAAAATGACTAAAATGTCATCTATTAATTAGATCTTTTGGAGATATAGACATGTCCAACTTGACATCCTTTTCACTAGGGTGGACATAAATAGTGAAGAACTAAAAGTTGGATCGAATTGAATTAATTTGAATATTTGGTTTTGTTTTTTTTCGATTTGATTTCAGTATTAAGTTTTTTAAAATTTTGATATTCGATTCTAAAATTTAATTTGACTGCCTGAGAGAGTGGGGAATTTCTTGATAGTTTTAAGCTTAAATAAAGCAAGAAGATTTTAAGAACATTATTTTGGCATGATAATTGAACGCAAAGGTATACCTAATGCAATGGCAAACAAGGGACCCTATATTATTGAGTCCACTTTAATTTCCCTTGGACTTAATTGTGAACAAGGGACACAAAGAAACATTTTTTTCCCTTATATTATTTTTTTTAATAGAATTTTTGGTGTGTACTTGTTTTAGGTGATGAGAAGGATTGGATGGTGACCTATCAATGAAGGGGATAATACCAAACAAAGCCATTTCAAAGGCTTGATTAGTTAATTATGAACACAAGTCGTAGTGGGCTTTATATAAAAAGTTTTGGTTGATAGGCTACAACCTAAAACTTTGAAATTCATTTACTCTTACCTAGGGGTGTAAATGAGTGACTTCCAAAATAAAAAGAAAAAGCAAATTATTTATTTGCACACAATATTTATATCAAGTCAATGAATGCAAGATATATTTCTTCTTGTCGTTTCAACCTTTCCTCATATCTAATTTGGCCTGAAGTCTTTCTTTAGCCTGGTGCTCATGTTACTTAACAAAAAAGCATGAAAATTATGACGTAGGGTGGAAAAGACATAACGATAAATTATTATTAAACATATAAATATGTAAAGTTAAGTGATTTGTGTAATTTAAATTTTTGTAACTTTAAAAGTCAAATTGTTTATTTAGTGCAACTATTATATGAATGTAAGTATATTTCGCGTAGAAAGTATCTTGCAATAACTTTAATCTATTTATTACTCTTACTTTTATTAGCTTTTTTTTTTTTTATAAACAAGAACTAATCACATCTTAATTTCAAACAACGTAAACATAATTCCGGTAAACTCTACTCTTTTCAAATTCATTTTATTCATGAGTCGATAAAAAATCGTTTGGTGGTCAACTTGTTAGTATACAATCAAATGTTGGAGATTAGAGTATAAATTTCAGTAGAAATAAATACCTTTCGTTCCAATTCACGTAATATCTTTTTATTTTCAATCCATCTTAAAAGAAAATGACATGTTTTCATATAAGTAAAGAATTTAACTTGAGACTTCTAATTTACTCTTAAAGAAATGATCTATAGTTATATATAATTCTTTGCTTCTCTTGCACACAAATTTCGAAAATATTTTTTCTATTAAATTTAATTTTCACTCAAGCACTTCCATATGATTTGAAACAGATGAAGTATATGGTTTCCTTTTATCTGCTTAAACTTTAATCAACAAAGTTATCCAATTTCATATTGAAAGCTAATATTAAGTATTCAATAAAATAATTAAATATATACGAATTAACTCGAACACTACCATTATACAAATATTACAAATCAAACCATCACAAGGTAGTAGTACTTTTTATCTCATCACAAGTTTGATGGTGTGTGTATTAGTACTTACAACTCTGAAATGGCTCAAGAAAAGGGCCAATGAGGAACAACAGGCGGTTAAGGAGAGAGAGAGTGGAGTAGGAGACTGATTTAGTGACCCCACCCCCCACCCATGTCCTTTTCTCTTCATGAATAAAAAAATTGTTTTGTGTGTTTTCACTACACATTTTGTTTCTTTTCAAACCCCACAAATAGCCCTGAGAGAACAGGTCTGCAAAGGACAAGATTTTCTGTACCATAAGATGAGTTTCAAATTTCATAATCATTATAATTGATTACAACAGGATGAGGGAGATAAAGTGATAAAACCCACCCCATCCAAAAGAAAAAACACAAGTATAAGACTAATTATTTCTTCTTAGAGGAGAGAAAGAAAGACCAATAAAAGATCAACAAACTGGACCCCAGCTGTTTGTATATACTATGTCTCTACACATATACTATTATGCTTTGACAAGAAAGTTTTGATCTTTACTGTCTATTTCTCATTTGGTTCCTTGAGAAGATCATTTCATTTGAATCTGAGGTGAAACCTTCAACTAGCATCTTTCTTTGGTTCTCTTTTACTTCAAAGCTAACATCTTTTTCTTGTTTTTTCTTTGAGAAGTTCAAGAATGGTCTGAAAGGTTGGTTTTTTGCATGGCGAGTCAAGGAATTGGAGAAACTGGTTTGACAGATTCTGGAACATCACACCATAATCACAATATGCCATATGCTGTTTTTAGGGGGCTAAATCCTGCTAGCACAAGCTTCATGTATCATTCTACTCCCAAGTAATTAAAAATCCTGTTTTTCCCTTAAGTTTTGGTTAAGGATAAATTTGATTTCAGCTTTTAACATGAGTTGTTTATATTTTGTGTTATAGTGGTAATCAAGAAGGATCTGGTTTTGATTTTGGAGAGCTAGAAGAAGCTTTTGTACTGCAAGGATTTAAGATGAGTAATGATGAAGCTAAAGCATGTATGGTTTTTTTCTCTTCTATACTTTTTCTTTCTGACGTTTGCAATGTATAACTAACTCATTACTGTAAAGCAAAGAAGCAAAGGGTGTTTGAATAAGTCCATAGAAGGGTTCATTAAGAGGCTTACTATTTCCAATATTGTAATCATTCTTGTGCAAAAGACTTGAATGGCATGGGGTTTCAAACAAGGAAACATGAACTCCTTGCATGATTTACTGACTCCATAACTGCAGCTAAAAAGGAAAAAAAAAAAAAGAAAAAGGGGAGATTAGGTTCTTCCCTTTATGATGTTTTGAAAGTTTTTTTTTTTCTTCTCTTTCTTATGTTCTCTTTTTTTATGCTGATCCTTCAAGATTTTGCTTTTGTGATTCTGTGCAGCTTTATATGCAGCAGCAGCCACAGGGAAACCTGCTGCAACTTTGGAGATGTTCCCTTCTTGGCCTATGAGATACCAACAGACCCCAAGAGTACTTAATTTATTTTTTCCTTTTTATGCTTATCCTTCTTTGACCATGTTGTTTTAAAATTGTCCTTTGTGCAATACAAGCTTGGACTTTTACTCAAAATAGGCAACCCCTTTGGAAGCTTTTATATAATGGAGGTTAAGATGATTTTGCACACCATTTAAATCTGTTTTCTTGGCATGTCTTTTTACATATAGGAAAACTCAAAATCAAGAGAAGAGAGTACTGATTCAGGTTCACTTTCAAGCAGAGCTCAACCCCATTTTGAGCCAGAATCTCCCATCAGTAGAAAAGCATCTTCAGACCATCAACTTCAGATAACACACAAATCTCAGCAACAGCAACAGCTTCAAGATATGGCAAGTAATAATAATCCAAGAACAGGAGTTTTACAAACTGAACTATCTTCCAAGTCCAACAGTGAAAAGGTTTTTCTCACAACACTTTATCTCCTCTTCTATTATCATATCCCAAGATCTCAGGAAAAAAGGTGGAATCTTTATTGTATAAACACAATCACAAATCCCAACAACTGCTAATGAATACACTAAAGATAGAGTTCTCTGAAGGATTCTCTGAGATCAGAAAAAAAAAAAAAAAGAGAATCTTTACAGTGCTTTTTATACTTTTTACCCCCCTGTGCACTATTCATTACTGTAGTTTAAGCTCCAGTTAATAATATTTTCTCTTATCCCTAGAACTGTAGTTAACTCCTTGTTCTTCAGGTTTTTAAATCTTTCTTGGAACCAGAAAAAATAAATTCACAAGAATACCAGATGATACAATGAATTAGCTCATGTATACATCATCACATGCTTTATTCTTAAATGCTTGGACACCAGTAGTAGTGTTTGAAAATTACAACTTTGATTCTGTCCAAAAATCTTAAAGTCTTAAAAAAGAATCTGCCTTATTTGACACGCTATACTACTTTTTTTAATTGCTTAACAAAAATTTATCTTCACGCAATTGAAGTATTCTCTTCTTGAATATTTCTACATAATTAAACAACATTAGTATATATAACTAGCTTTTGTTTTAATGCTTTGTAGAAAAAGGGTGCTGCTTCAACCTCAGAGAGGGTACTTGATCCTAAGGTGGGGGTGCCCACTCAAATTCGCATTTGCCAAGAATATACAATTAAATTATCTTGTTTCCTAATTGGAACTTTAAAAATTATTAAACAGTACTATTTCTTTCTACTTTGTTATTGTAGACATTGAGACGTTTAGCTCAAAATAGAGAAGCAGCAAAGAAAAGCAGGATAAGAAAAAAGGTAATGTTTTTCTTGTTTCCATTATCATAGTCTATTTATTATATGCCAAATTCCTCTATCAATATTCTTTACATTTCACATTATCATTATTATTATTTGCATTTATGCAGGCTTATGTACAACAGCTAGAAACAAGTAGGATAAGACTTTCTCAGCTAGAACAAGAACTTCAAAGGGCTAGCTCTCAGGTTGGTAATATTTGAAAATGACTTATACTTTTTTTTTTATTTTTGTAGAATAATAAATGCAAGTGGTTATTTAATGATTTTTTCTACTGATTGTGTGGCAAACAGGGGATTTTCTTGGGAGGTGGTACTGCTGCTGGTTCCAATATCAGCTCTGGTAAGTTTTGGACTATTATTGTAGCAGGTAAAGTTGTTGATATGTGACCACGGGTTCGAGCTGTGAAATAGTCTCTTGCAAAAATGCAAGGTAAGACTGTGTACAATAGATCTTTCGGGTCCAACCTTTCCCCGAACACCGCGCATAGCTTGAGTTTAGTGCACCGGACTTTCCTTTTTATTTTCTCAACCAAGGCATTGCTTATGGACAACCAAGAAATATAAATTTAACTTATACCACTGTATACATTACCAATGTAATTAAAATTTTTACCTATCAGTACATTTTAACTCATCATAGTTCAGAGTTTTGACTACAGGAAGCACCCAGAATTTGTTGCATGCTAAAGTCTTTATAAATCTTATTGGCATCTAGTAGCAGACAAACAACTTGAGTTAGACTACAGAAAGTTTGTCTTTTTCTTTTGTACTCCTTTGTGTGGCATTATTATGTAGAAAATTAGAGTACTCCAGTGTATATGGGTTGAAATTATATTGGCCAATTATATTTGACTGAATACAATCTTTGGATATTTTCATTTAATTCACATTTTCTATTAGTGAAAGATTACTAAAATAAGAGTTAAAAGGGTATTCACATATTCTATTAGTGAAAGATTGCTAAGATAATAAAAACCATTGTGACAAAAATGCATTGTTCAATTTTATGCTGCAGGTGCTGCAATATTTGACATGGAATATTCAAGGTGGTTGGATGATGATCACAGGCACATAGCTGAGCTTCGAACTGCATTACAAGCACATTTATCAGATGGTGATCTTAGATTAATAGTTGATGGATACATTGCTCATTACGACGAAATTTTCAGCTTGAAGGGAGTGGCAGCAAAATCTGATGTATTTCACCTAATCACTGGAATGTGGACAACTCCAGCTGAACGCTGCTTCCTTTGGATGGGTGGTTTTAGGCCCTCTGAGCTTATCAAGGTAAATGTTGCAATTTTGGACTGATTTTCTGACCTATTGTTGGACAATTTTCTTGAAAAAGCAAAAAAAATAAAGTTGTATATTCTTATGTACAAAGCAAATATGTTTTTCATAAAAATATGACAAATAAAGATTGTTGTCCGTTTAAAGGAAAAACATGGTCGAGGTGGTGGCATATCATATAATTTAACCTGTTATAGCAAATCGGTCTGTTTTATTTTATAGGTAACTAGTTCCACATATTGTGTAAAGTAACTGTAATTATATTTTAGATGATCTTTCTTCTAGTAAAATTACACTAAATGCCCATGTCAAAGTTGGAATGAAGTCAAATTTACTAATTTTGTTGTTTCTAATCATACTATGATCATTTGTGAAATTGAGCAGATGTTGATAGGACAATTAGACCCTTTAACAGAGCAACAAGTAGTTGGAATATACAGCCTCCAACAATCTTCCCAACAGGCAGAGGAAGCTCTTTCACAGGGACTAGAACAACTACAACAATCTTTAATTGATACTGTTGCCACTGCTTCTCTCCATGATGGAATGCATCATATGGCTCTTGCATTGGGGAAACTCTCCAATCTTGAAGGATTTGTTCGTCAGGTAATATTAATCCTAAATTTGTAAACGATATTCGTTTTTCTCTGATATTAAGTGCATATGTCATTGTCCCTTTTACCTACTCTTTTTGACTCAAACTATAGTAAGTTTAAAATGTTCTAAGTACATATATATTAAGTTTGTAACTGTTGTCATGAAACAGTATTCAGTAGTACTACTATACACAGTTACTACTACTCTACTCATGAGTCATGACTTCTTATTTTTCCTTTTCATTTGATATCCATATCATCAGTCGCGTAGATAGGAGGTTTCATCAATGATGTTCATCATTTACTATATAAACATAAAATTAAATTAAATTTTGATGTTGTATATAGTATGTACAAAAAAATGTGATTTTCAAGCGATGAACTCCCTTCCGCCCCTGCATATCATGCACACTCGAGGACGAAAATACTTTGGTTTTCTGTTCATTGCAACAACCTGCTTCACTTAAACCATTTGCAGATAAAGAATGCACGCATGCTTGATAAGATCATTATATTTTATGGAATATTTTATTTAACTGTATCCCTATCCAAATATGAAGCATGTTCCAATAGAAGCCATAGAAGAGCTATCAAGAAATAACAAATTACAAAAAATGTCAACGTATTAGTACTTTATTTCAAATAATAGACATAATACTATTACGACTTATTTAATTATTGGAATATTCCAAGGCTATCTCAATACAACTATACAAGACAATTTGAAGGGTTTCAAACTTCCAACCATTTAAAACATTGTTTAAGGATATTATGTCCTGGCTGCCTGACAATTACAAGTCCATTGATTTTTTTATTTTGATTGAGATATTTAATTAATCAATTCTTTTGTCTCCATTGTCTATATCATTTAGTAGATATGATGACGACATAATTAATTTGAACTTAAATGACGTAGTAAAGATTCATTCATATAGCTGATTCCTACTTATTTGAGACTGAAGGGTATGACTATTGATCACATCTTTATTGTTCATAATTTCAGGCTGATAATTTGAGACAACAAACATTGCATCAATTACACAGAATATTAACAGTTAGACAAGCAGCCAGATGTTTCTTGGTGATTGGAGAATATTATGGTCGTCTACGAGCTCTAAGTTCTCTATGGTTATCTCGTCCACGAGAGTAAGATTCTATAATTTATAATCTTGTAAGAGAAAGTGTTTGTCATTATGAACAAGTAAAAAATAATTTCTTTCAAATTAGTATATGATTAATCGTAATCTTATTTCAATTATCTATGTGATTTAGGACACTGATCGCGGATGATAATTCTTGTCAAACAATAACGGGATTACAAATGGTACAATCTTCTCAGAATCACTTCTCAAATTTCTGATGATAAATTTCTTTCATGATGATCAAATTGTATTTCTGAGAGCTACCTACTTAGTTGAGTAGATTTTTTTTTTCTTTTTTGTTGTTAGCTTCTTGATATTATGACTAAGTTATCATGTAAATAAATGTAAGGAATAAGATTATGTGCAAGAGGAAGTTACCTTTAGGGTCTGTTGGTTCAAAATCAGGTTATTTTGAGATTATAATCACGATGATCTATGACATATAAAAAAAACGTACGTTGAGCAATAAACGAGAGATAATATAAAATTTATATATTAAGTTTATTTGTGGAAAAAGGACAAGAGAGAATTGGGGATAAGGTATGAAGCTGACTCAATAGAATTGTCTTTATTTGAAGTATATTTAGTGAGGATTTTAGAAAGATGGTTGGTTGTTCTTCATTTCTGTGAAGTGGTTGAGAATATTATTTTAAGAAGGGACAGAAAAAAACAAAGAAAAAAAGAAGCAAATTATTAGTTGGATAAAATTGTTTCTTGCAAATGGAAGATATATGATGTTAATTGAGAGGGTGACTTGCTCTTGGTGTGCATGAAGAGACTATCAAGTTGTGTATAATTTAATAGAGAAATGGAGAGAACTTGTATATGATGGATTAATTCAATAAAATAAACAAGTATATATATGGTGAGAGGGGTGGAGTAGGGAGATTGTATATATACTAAAATGGTCTCTGGTGAGATGATTGAAATTCCTTTATCTTTAATCAGAATGATTTGAACTCCTTAAAATTGAATTTTTTTTATTAGTGGTGTTGTCCTCATAAATGAATCCTCTATTGTATGAATCTAAAATTAATTAAGCCCAAATATAAATACTAAACACCAAACGAAAACACAAAAAGAATTAAAGGGAAATTGTATATACAAGTATGGCACACACGTAACAACATGTGGATTCTTCAATGGGAAAGAAAAAAAGGCAAAAATTAGTTGCTATGAATGCCTAATTCATCCACTCCCATGAATATGACGAAGTTAGTTGCATATTTGCTTTTTCTAAACCCTTTTTTTTCTTGTTCATTTTTCCGCTTCAATATAAATTTCATCAATCCAAGAGTTGATGAAAAGGAAGATATTGGCTATGCAAATAGATTTTCAACTTGCTACGGCGCTTCAAGGTTCAAAAAATTGTCAATTTTTTCTTTTTTGTTACGTTACTCATATTTCGACAAACATTGTAGTACCAACGACACGATGATAATATATTTAATATAATTTTATAAATAGAATTTGAAGAGGGTAGTGTGTGCACAGTCTAATTCCTATCTTGTGAAGATTAAGAGGTTATTTCCTATGTATCCTTGACACAAGTAAAACATATCAAATGATTAGGAAAGAAAAATACAATAATGAAGAAGTCATGTCGAAAATAATGAAGAAAAGAACCATAACAATAACAAATACATTATACAAATAATAATAAAATCGAAAACAAAATAGTAGAATTATTCTGTTTGATTCTCTTTTGGACTACATTTTCGAAATAAAAAAATATTTGAAAAGTAAAATAAACATTTTTAAGGAAAATTTATAGGAAATAATAAATATTTTAAATTAGTCTAGTAAATCATTTTACACTTAAAATACTCCACTACTTTTGATTGCCATTAGGGTTTTAAATTAACCTATGAAAATATGATTAATTAAAGTGGAAATTAAAAATACATTACCTGTCATTATCAGCGTGCTTTCGCTTACTGAATTAAATTTTAGTAGTTTTTGTACTACCAAATGATTATGACCAAATCTTTATTATTAAAATCTCACGTCGTTTTAGTATATAGGTTTTGCCTTAATGATATGTAAAATTATTCTTTGATTGGTACTAATTGTTTTGGTGGTCCAAAACCAAAAGTAGTACTTAGGTAGGTTTTTTTAAAAAAAAAACAGCGACAACGTTGATGTTTCAACTAAAACGTAGGTCTTTAACCTAACTATGCAAAGGCAAGAATATAAATATATGTTCTTGGACAGAAGGATTCAAACCTAAAAATCAGTTGCCTTATTACTTGAGACCATGCTTCGTTTAAAATTTCTATAGTTGATTCTAGTTCTATATTATTTATAATAACATTCACGAGTTGGAAATAAGAAGATTCTAAGACTACAATAAAAACAATTTTTAGCGGTAATAAATATAGACATTAATAAAGAGTGTTAAAGTCTTATCAGGATTAGTTAAGTGTCACTAGAATCAATGTCGATAAAGACTTTAGGGACATATACAAAGAGTGTTGATTGCCGCTAAAAATACATATTTAGTGACAATTAAACTATTGCCGTTAATTAATTACCGCTAATGATCATTTAAATGTAGTGTAAGTTGCAAGGTGACACTTGTCATATATGATAAAATATGCCTGTCTGATCGTCTGTTTGATTCTCTTTTGGACTCGTCAATGAGTTTGGAAACAAGTTCGCAAAATATTATTGGGCATAAGCGAACAATATTACCATTCATGCTTTGACAGAGTTGGGCATGCGGAGGTGATGAATGAAATGAATCTACATGTATCGATGATGATCATGTTAGGGTTTTGCCCTGATTTTCTTACCATAATTTAAGATTTTATTTTCCTTAAAGAAAAGACAAAACATTACCATAAATGTTTTTATTTTTCCTGAAAGGAAAATATAATATTCTTTCATATTTGGTTTATTCTTTCCTTTTAGGAGAAGGTTTTGGAGTAACTAGAGTCCTTTTCTAATAAGAAAAGGTTTTAGGACTCTATAAATATAGGTTTGTTTCTTCTAACAAAAGAACAATAGAATCCACAATGTAGTCGTTTATGAGTCTTGTTTATGGGGAGATTTATTCTCTCTAAAGTTTCAATGTCTTTTTATTAGTTTTTAATTATGAAGGCCAAATGGTCATATCATATAATAATATTATGTCTTTTAATATAGTTTTATGTGTCGTCTAATTTATCCTCATATGATTTGCAATTTGTAAGCTTCCGCATGACGCCCTATTCACATTCATAACCCAACAGATCAAAGTGTCTTTATTAATTACATTTTGTCGAGGCTAATCATTGAACACTTGCAAGCATTTCAACAATTTTGATGTAGAAATTAATTGTAATAAGTCCTTAATTGTTGTGAAATGTCAACTAATTGAGGAAATCTAGTGGTTCTTATTCACCTAATAATAGTAGAACGATCTAGTGCATTATTTATTTATTTTCTTGACATTAAAAGTATAAGTTTTAGAAATCACATAGTTTTAATATAAAATTACAATCTATTCCTATTTAGTTTGTAATTACATTAATCCCAGAAAAAGTAAAACAAACCGGATACATAATATGTAGCTCGGATACATTATAAAATAAATCGGATACATAATATGTAGCTTGAATACATTAAAAATTAGCTCGGATACATTATAAAATAATTTAGAATTAGGAGAGAAATAAGGGATTTTAGAGGTTTTTAGAAATAGAAAGCAATATTAGAAATAAGGAAAACATAAGACGTATATTTGAGTAAAAAAAAATTTCCAGTGCTTTTGACTAATAAGTGAATTGTTACGACAAAGCAATCTAACTGCAAAGTGTAAACTATCCATTGGGCCGTCAAAATGGCCGGCCCATCCAGATCTACCGAGTTTGACGATGCAACAACTCAGCCCAGTCCTAAATTTGAGGAGTTCGATTTTTTAAAAACAAAGTTGGAAGATGTAATTGATTAATTTTCAAGTGTTATAATTGGTCATTTACCATAAATGGTAGGTTATCAGTCAATTCTTACAATAAAGAGTTATCTGAAAGGTAACAATTACTAACTTTTAGGTAACTTCCCTTAGTTATTTGCAAGTTATGCATGACTTCATATAGGAAGGTGGGAGGACACAAATTTTGGAAGAAGCTGGTTGGTATGTAGGAGTGTATCCACAGTAGTAGGAACGAGTACATTGTCTTGTTTCCTTTACTATTAGAGTTATAGCTGTTGGACTACTCTTGCAATTTCTTATTCTTCTATTTCTATTGTTATCTATGGTTTCGTATAGTATTATTTTGTTGTAGTATTGTTCTTCTACTATTATTGTTTTTGTTACTATCAATCTATTGCCTCTTGTACAACCATTACGTCTTTTTTCTAGACTATTTTTGTCTTGAGCGGACAGTCTATCGAAAACCACCAATGTACCTCACCTCTAAAGTAGAGATAAGGTTTGGGTACACTCTACCCTCTTTAAACCCATTTTGCAAGACTAAACTGGGTATATTGTTGTTGTCAATGCAAGCACAATGTAGCGTCATGGTAACACTAGTTTTGCAAGCAAGCCCCTATGCGATAGCTAAGCTCACAGTGTGACTCTCAAATTGATCCGACATTTCTAGTGCTTTTTGAAACTCAAAGTTCTTAACTATGTCAAAGAGCAGACTCAATACTATCCTATTACACAATCGAGTTGTTGACCACTTGAGTACCTTAGTCTTAGTGTTTTTTACGCTTATCATTATGTAAAACTTCAACTCTTTGCTTTAAGAACATGAAAGTGAGTGAAATGGTTTATATAGTTTTAGTGTCTTGATATTGAAGGCACATAACATTTTAAGGCATTTTCTTTTCGTAAGGGATCTCTTTTCTCATTAAAAGAAATCCTTGGTGGAACATGTCTGTTTCCCAATACTTGATAAACAGAAAGAAAAAACAACAATCAAGATTCAAGAATGAAGTTTTCTATTTGCAGAAAAGCTAAACCAAGTCCCTTTATCTGTCTTAATTCTTCTTGAATACATACAAAAACATCAAAAATTGTCAAACATAGTATTCTAGCAATCTGCATACTGGAGTTTGATTTCTATTGTGTTGCGATCGATGCACCTTAGATGAAAACAAGTAAAGTTATTTAGCAGTATGCATCCAACTTGATGAATCTGCACAGCGCGCAGATCTACAAGACTCAATCCCTTTAGCTTCATTTTCAGTTTAGATATAGGAGAGAAAGGGGGTGTCAATCATTCTTTGACAAGATTTTCCAATGAAAACTGATGCCCGTAATAGCAAGTCTCGTCGCCTTAAAGATATCTTCCCTTCTATGTTTCAATATCTATGTCTAGTACAGTTGAAATACCTCAAAAAGTTTATGAAGACAATGCAAATCAATCACACTTGTATTAATTAATTTCAAGAAATCAATCTACTTACAGGGAATAAATACTTAATGATCTGCTAACTTTGGCTTGTATAATGGAGGATCTTCCCCAAGCAAAAGTGATGTCAAGACAGCTTCACACACTGCAGTGTCATACACAAGCAAGTGACCACAGTCAGGAACTTCGTGATATCGAATCCAGGGCAGCCTTTGCGAGACGTGTCTTTGTAACTGAACAGGCACAACTTTGTCTTTGACACCTTGCCAGATGTGAACCGAGCTTTCGTTTTGTGGGTATGGGTCAGTTAGCTCCAACGGATTAAAATCCCATTTTCCAAAAGCTACAATAACGTCACTACAAAGGGAGTCGAATACACTTCGGTCCTTAAGGCCATCCTGTAAATTAAGGTACAGCTTCTGATCATATATTTACAGAAGCTAAACGTGTAGTGACTTTTACTGCCAACAACCAGAATAGCGATTCGGATACAGCAGATCATACAAAATGTGTTCTTTTTTTGTCTGAATGGAACGTTACCTGAGTGAACAACTGATATCCCGGTGTATTCTTCAAGACTTCCAAGTCTCTCTCACAGAAAAATTGAGGATTCCCATCAAGAACAGACGCTGATGGGAAAACTTTCTGAGTCAACCACCAATGTAATATCCCCCGAGCATAACATGTGATCCAAATTACCCACCGAGAGAGTTGTTTCCTGTAATCATTCTTCACTAGATCCTTAGGCAGTGTGCGCCATTTATAATTGACAAAAGGAACAACGAGAGCAACACCTGCAAGCCTGCAATGCATTATACTTCAAAAGTAAAATCTAATAGGCCTAAACATTTAACCAGTAAAGCCAACAAGCTAAAAGCTCTCAAGTTAGTTCTCTAACCTTCCAGGAATGTGCTTGATGCAACTCCAAGCCGGGTAACATCCCAACGACACACCTATTACGTAGAATCTGGATCCTAATTCCAACAGATCAGCTAGCTCTTCAATATCAGACGCTTCACTTTTAAGTGACCTTTTTGAATTTATATCACTCTCTCCATATCCAGCTCTATCAAAGATCAAAAGGTATATCCCCAATTCATCAAGAAGTTCCTGGCAACTAGAGCAATATTAGATCATTCTAAACTAGACATTTTAGACAAGCTAATTCAAGAATAACATCTCCTCAGCACAAAAAAAAAACACTTTCCCACTCCCTCAAAGAATCTAAATATGCTAACCACAAAACCAATGTTGCTCAGACTTTCCAAAAATATCTCCAAGTGCATGTCGGATCCTCCAAAAGTAGTACATTTTTGGAGGATCCGCGCGACATAGCACAAAGCAGAAGAGATTTTCAATTACTTACTCTGCCTTGAAGTCACTTCAATTAGCACAGTAAACAGTAGTTCTAACCAGGTAATGCCAAGTTCAATTGTTCTTGAAAAAAAAAAAAAACCATTTATGGATCTATTAATTTCAACCCTTTCTCTTCAAATCTATGATATTGATACCAAATTCACAATTCTCTACCACTTAAATGCTTTAAGTATCAGTCTGAAACTGTGAAAAGTAAGATTCAAAATCAAGAAACTATGGTGTATAGATACAAATCAAAAAAAAAAATTTGAAAGAGGAACAGAATCTACATACATCAGAAGCCATAAAGCTCATTTCTTTAGAACTGCCAAAGCCATGAACAATGATGATTCTGTATTTGGATATGTTTTTGGGTACCCCTCTTTCTCTATAAGCAAGATATCTACCATCACCAAGTTTAACTCTAGGTGAAGTGATAACAACAGATTCATCTATAAGTGATTTGGATTCAGTTTTCTCAGTAGAAGGCTCTGTGGGCTGACCAGCACATCCTAGACAACCCATCATCATCAATACAAGTTTCTTGAAAACCATTAATTTTCTGAAAAAAAGGGGGTAAAATTAATCATTGATGAAAAAAAATTGAAACTTTCACTTTCAGTTTATGGGTTTGAATTTGGCTTACCAGATACACAAATTCTTTGGAAAAAAATCAAGAATTAGTAGCCTTGATTGATAGGTAGATGAGGTGTATGGGTATTTGTACTTTTTTCCATCTTTACCCTTTTACTTCTTTTTGACTAATTGAAGATGTGTTGTTGAGTTACTAAAGTTAATACTGTGTGTGAGGACTAAAATGGCAGCCTGTCTTATGAGGAAATGGGGTTGGGTAGAAACAATCCATGTCTCAAAAGAATTTTTGTATTGGCCTAATGCTGCATTATCTTTGGATGTCTGAACATTGTTGTCGTTAATCAAAATCTGCTTTAAGATTTAAGGTTGCTGATCTCTCTGTCCTAAAATCATTTTGACATGAGAAAACATTACAATTTTTTTTATCCATTCCATGTCTTATATTTGTATTAAAATTTTTAAATTCACGTCATATAGAGACTTATTCAGAAAAAACACTCTTTATTAATACAGTACTCCAATAGAAACAATGTGCCTAATCTAATATATATAAAAATTATATTATGTTGGTTTAATATACCACAAATACGATAATTTACACCTAAAAATAAAATAAACAAAATTAATAAATAAAAATTTAGATTTATGCGCAAATATCTTTGAGGATATTCAAACTCACTACAGCATAATCTTCACTGATTCAATAGTAATACTAACAACTTTTCCTCTCCAAAATATAATAACTAAACAACATCGTACCACTCCAGCAATATATTGTTGGGTCCCGTTAATTTTAAAGGACTGCAAAGCCATAAGCCAATCGAAGGCGTTGCAATTCTATAATTTTGAAATTTAAGGATTTTAGGGACAATATACTGTTGGCTCCAATAAAGTAAATTATGAGATCTCACTGCCAGTGGCTCCAATAAAGTAAATTATGAGATCTCACTGCCAGCGCATGCTTTACTGCCAGAGAATTATAAATCAGCTATTTCTTCCCATGTGAACATTCATTACTCTCTCAGTCTTGGGAATAATTGAGATAATATATTTTTTTTAAAAAAAAATTAATAAAACTTGTAGGGTAAAACCGTCATTGGATATTTATATAATTATAAATTATTTTATTAAAAATAAAAATAAAAATAATGATTTCTAAATATAGTAAGATAACATTATTTTGTAAATAGATTAAAAAGAAAAGTGACATAAAATATAGTCAAATCTCTTTATTTATATATTGTTTATCTGGAAATTTTTAATTATTATAATAAAATTTTATTGTAAAAGTATGTAATATAATGTAAGTCTAGAGGGGTAGGTGTTTGGTATTCGGTTTGGATTTATCAAATTTCGGATTCGGTAATTGATAGTTAAAAGTATATATCAAATATCAAAATTTTAAATTTCGAATCGGTAAATGATAAATTAAATTTTGATTTGGTACGGTATTCGGTAATATTGTATTAAAGTTATAGCCGATTGTATTACAAAGTTAATACCATTTCTCCAATCATTTCTATTTTCTATGTGGAGACACAATAACAAAACATCAACAAGTAAGAAGACATCAAGAAAAACAAATTAATACAACTAAAAGACACATGTATTTTGATTGTTTATGCTTATTAATTTTTTAACTTTCTCTTTAGACTTGAACTAATGAGTAATTATACAACTAAAAGACATATGTATTTGGACTTTATGCTTATTCTTTAACTTTGTTTTTTGGACTTGAACTAAGTAATATATGTTGATATATGACTTTATTAAGTAAATAAATTGATATATGAAAAGTACCGCATACCAAATGCTATCAATATCTAATATCAAACCCAAACTCAAACACCATAATTTTAAAATTTTACTTTTAATACCATACCAAATACCTAATTACTGAATAATAATTAAAATGGTTGCTGCTGCGGAAATCTTGGTCAATGCAAAGGGAGGAGTGGCCAGGGATTATATTGGACGGATGAAACTTATGCAATGGTAATGATAGGTGTATATGAAAGCTCAATGAAGATTATAAAATAATATTGAGCGTAAAATTACTACTCGTTTGGAACAAGGGATAAAAATAAATAGTTATAGAATAAGAAAATAGTGAGAGATGGAGGAATTGATTGAGGTGTCCTTGAACTTGGAATGGAACCATAACCATAGCAATTTGGTCATGCTTTTTACAACAATTAGCAACAAGAGAACTCATTTTCGTTTTTTGCTGTTACAATTCAGAAATCATGTATACAGTCTTAACAACAACAAAAAGTCTGCTTTATATTGAACATGACAACAGTGAATTAATAATGACAATACTCCCTCCGTCTCAAGTCTCAAATTATTACACACCTTTAACAGGTCAATAATAAGAAGATTATTTTTATCAACTTACCTCTCAACTCTTTTATATACACTTTTTTTTTATGTGTCTTACATATAAATATCAAGATTAACAACGGATGAACTTTTTGAAACTTAACAATATTTATACTGCCAAAAAAGAATTAATTTCAACGATAAAATGGTGAAAAGTAAATTAATTCTATCTTAATTTTCAAAATCCACACGTAATGTGAGACACATATTTTTAGTAATGTCTACAAATAATATGAGACAAAGGGGGTATCACTTTTTGTTTTGTTTTATTAAAATTTAGATTAAACTAATGACATCTCCCTGAGGTGACGCAAATCGAAAATAACAAATTATGTTACGCAAGGCAGAACCGGATAGATTGAAATCTTCACAACTTTACAGTATTTACTCACAGTATTTAAAGATAAACGCATTTGTTAATTTATTTTCTTGATCTATTATCCGTTTTATATATATAGGAGACCATAGCAGTTGTTAGTTAATGTAAGACGCAAGTTTGGAAAATTAAGTAGAGGGCTTGGAACGCATTCCATTAATATTATGGAATGCAAAAATAAAATAAAAGTAGTACATATTTATTACAAATGTAAAATGTACAGAGGTTTCAGATAATCTTATTGGCAACAAATTAAACTTATAGGAGTATTATACAACAAAAGAAATTCAGAACAAAGTATTTTTTTCAGTGTACATTGGAGTAATTGAAAAATTCGTGTTTCATTGGAGATAAAACTTTACCAGATCAAAACCTTGCAATTTATTTGCATTGTCTGCAACCTTTTTGGTAAACAATTTGTGTACAAAATGTGTAGAGTAGGCCAGGAGCATAACGTGAGAGCCAAATAATTATTCGGCAAAGCTTGTTAGCGTGATCGTTCTTGATTAAATCACGAGGAAGTGAGTCCATTTGTAGTTGATTATCGGAGAAATAAAAGCCTGATGCAATTCGAGGAAGGATAACTTCCAGCAGAGACTGAAATTATATAGAATTTAGATCCTATTTGTAGTTGATCAGCCAATTCTTCGATATCACAACCTTTTTTTGTTTTGATCACTTTCTCCATATCATACTGTACCATATATATCCCCATTTCCTAAACAATAAAAGTTCAACATTTTTCAATTTGATTGTATATCAAATACTACTCCCTCGATCTGTCCCATTTCATGATTAAACGAAAAGTATATATGTCATATAAAATGAGACTAAAAAGGAAAGACGAGTATAATTGAGGTTATTCATACTTGGGTCGCAAGAAAATTGACGTCTTTGGAGCTGTGAATGCCATGGACAAGGATGATTCTATGAATGGATTGGGACTCACTCCTCTTTCTCTGTATGCTAGGTATCTTCCATCCTTTAGTTTGATTCTTTTTGAATTACTCTGCAATTTACAACTTTCTTGAGTTTGTTTACAATACTTAATATCCGAGTCGTTATTTTCTTTAAAAGTATGTACAGCAAGTTTCTTTAATTCCATTTCTTGATCTTGAATGGTACTTTAATTTGGCTTAATATTTGTGTAGAGGGAGGGCAATGCAAAAGAGGAGTGGAAACAATTTAATTTCTTTATCACTTGAAAACCAGCTAAGAGTATAGGCAAACTTAGTAGTCAATCCATCCGCCGGGGTATTAACTTCTAAGATACACTAATGTATATTGAATTAAAAGACTAATCTATCTCTTGTGAAAATTAAGATTACATGAACCATTAAGATCAAAAGCAAAATGGACTTGATTATTCCAATTGACTTTTATTAATTAGGAAGAGAAAAACTGGTTGATTTTTATCACTAGCCCACTTTAGTTAATTGTATTAATTACCTGAGCGGTAACATTTGTTGTGGGAAATGCTTCATTAATAAAAGGGCAAAACAATCCAATACTTTAGGTCCTCATTAAAATGCTTTATTGGTCGGTCTAAAAATAATAAAGAAATTTCTACATAACTCTAATTAAAAAGCTATATAATAAGATTAATTCAATTCACAATTGACTTTAAACTTAATTTGATTCGAGTTATGATTCTCTTAGCCAGTAATTATGTTCTGCAAATACGTGCCTAATCTCCATTAAAGGAGTAATAATGCAGATCTAAAACAATAAGCATCTTTGATGATAAAACTCTATCAATAATTACAAGTTAAACTCTCTCAACATTACAGAACATTCACATAACAACACACAACCAGACTTGAATCTGTTTTTTTATGTTATCAAAAGCTAAATAATTCGAGTTTTACAAGTGAAGCAGAAGCCACTAGTAATCTATCTAGTAATATGAGCAATGAAGAAAATGAAGGCAAAACCCTAACAAGGTACGTATTGTTGGCTAGTCTTTTATAACTACCTGTAAATCGGGATCGGGATCGGGATCTTGTTGGCCAATCAGAAAGGACCTCAAGATGGCTTCACTAACAGGACCAACCTCCCAGAAATCATGTGGAACATCAGGAACTTCATGATAATGAATCCAAGGTAACCTTTTGGAAACATATCTTTGTAAGCTAATAGGTACTATCTCGTCCATGTTGCCATGCCAAATATGAACTGAGCTTTCATTTTCAGGGAATGGATTTTCAAATTCTAGTGGATCAAAGTCCCATTTTCCGTGAGCCACCACAAAATCTTGAATAACAGAGTACTCAAAATCATTTTGAGTCGGATAAAGTTCTGCAAATTAACATCATCAATCACTGATAAATTAACTAGAGTAACTATAAAAGTTTCAGATAAAACTTTACCAGATCACAAAATTGCCCTTTGTTTGCATTCTCTGCTACTTGTATGTCCTTTTTGGTAAACAAAAAGGCAGTGCACAATGGAACACCGTTAAATTGTTGTGTAGAAACAGAATAGAATAGTTCAGGTGAATGACAGCAGAGCCAATAAATTATTCGCGAAAGCTTGTTAGCATGATCATATTTGATTAAATCTCGAGGAAGAGAGTTCCATTTGTACTTGATCATCGGAGCAATCAAAGCCACACCTTTTAGCCTGTGCGGTATGCGCCTGAGGCAATTCCAGCAGAATTTGAAATTATATAGAATTTAGATCCTATTTGTAGTTGATCCGCCAATTCTTCCATATCACTACCTGCACTTTCTACTGACCTATTACTGTTTTGATCACTTTCCCAATATCCAGCTCTATCATACTGTACCATATATATACTCATTTCCTCAAGGACTTCCTAAACAACAAAATTTCAAACATTTATACGGAGGGGTGTGTATCGGTCGGTCCGGTTCGATTTTAAGTATTATTGGTTTGATTTATTGATTTCGATTTTTAAATATGCTAAACCGATAACCAAATCAATAAGATATTTGTTATCGATTTTGGTCTTTAACGGTTTAGTTTTCGGCTTAACAAATAAGAAAATGATTTCAAAACAAATATATGACTTGTCCAACATTTTAACGCGAAATAAAAAAGAGAGAAATCTAATTATTCATTGAGTGCAAAAATTTTGCTTAGTGTAGTAAAAGTATAGCAAATACTCATAATTCACAACCCTAGTCGTTGCCTAACCTTTGTTGTCGTCGTTCTTAGTTCTTTAGATTTTTGACGTTGTGAACCTAAAGACTAAAATAATACTAAAACCTAAAGGATAAATGCAGAGAGTAGAGTTAATTAAGTAATGTTAATTGTATAGGGTCCTTATAGTTATAGTCTAATATAGTGATTATATTAATATTTTTTATTTGATATTTATGTATGACTAAAAATTAAAATAATAAATTATTATAATCTTAAGGGTTATCGGTTAACCCAATAACCCAATATTAAAAAACCAATATCGAACCAATAATCCAATATTTTTTTTATAAAATCATTAAATAACCGTTAACCCAATAATCCAATAACAATAAACCAATAACACTTTTTTCGATTCAATTTATCGATTGGTGTGGTTTTTTCACACCCCTATTTATATGACATAGATAAAACGAGACTAAAAAGAAAGAATTATTCATACTTGGGTTGCAAAAACATCGACTTCTTTGGTGCTGTGAATGCCATGAACAGTGATGATTCTGTAAATGGATTTGTTGATTAATTGGCACTCCTCTTTCTCTGTATGCTAGGTATCTTCCATCCTTTAGTTTGATTCTTTTTTAACTACTCTGCAATTTACAACTTTCTTGAGTTTGTTTAGCATGATTTAATCCCACAATACTTGATATCCGAGTTGTAATTTTCTTTAAATGTATCTCCACGAACGATATCCAAAGTAACACAAGAAAGGCAACAACTATCTTTAAATTGCATTTCTGAAGATTGATTCAATATTGCAAAAGAGAAAAGTGGAAACAATTTCTTTATCACTTGAAAACAATATTTACGTATGGGAATATCTCAACTTACGTTATTAGAGGAAGATAATGTGCATCACTATTATAATAGTATTGTGAATTAATAATTAATTAATGGAGTGGGAAATGCATGATTAATTAATAAAATGTTTAATTTGTTCACTTATGGTTGTCTCAGGTAGGGCTGTACATGACCGGGTTGGTTCGGGTTTTTCAACTATCAAACCAAATCATTTGTGTAAAATTGTAAATTTATAAACCAAACGAAACTAATAAAATTTTCGGATTTTTTCGGGTTTTTCAACCTCGGATTGGTTCGGATTTTTCAAATACCAAACCAAACCATTGTGTCGAATTTTTAAATTTATAAATCAAACCAAACTAATAAACCTTGGATTTTTTCAGATATTTGGATTTTTTCGGTAAAGTTTTCATACAAACATATAATTAACTTGTGCTCGAAATATTTCTTTAGTCCAACCAAAATATAATTATCCACGGTGTTTCTTAAAAAAATAACACAAAATGTAAGATGAGTACTGATGACACAAAATACTCAATAAAAATAATAATGAAATCATCACATAAAATAAATATTGTAAAGTCATAATGAAAATGATCATAATTTAAAAGTACTAAATCATGTTAAAATAAGTTTAATAAGTATTAGTTACATTACTAAATAATTAAGGAAAATTAAAATTAGATTATGTATTTTAATTGTCTAAACCAATGTAAAACTAAAGAGCAAATATTCAATATTATTGTCATTCTTAGTGTTGAATTGATTTTCTTTTTGCATTAGTATTAATTTGTTTTGATTTAAGTTTTATTATAATTATCAATATTTATGAACTATAATCTTTATTGGACCATTCTGAATTTTAAGTTTTAAACTTGAAATAATATATTAAAAGATAAAAACTATGAAATAGTATAAGAAATATTTTAAAATTATATCAAAGTAAATATTTTTATGTATAAAATAAAATTTAAAAATTACATATATAATGTCCGGTTGATTTGGTCTCGGGTTGGTTTTTTTTAGTTAAAATCAAACCAACCCAAATATAATCGGGTTTTTTTTCCAATACCAAACCAAATCAAACTAAATCACTAGTCGAATTTTTTTTCGATTCGACTCGATTTACGGTTTAATTCGATTTTTGATTCGATTTTGTATGCCCCTAATCTCAGCTATTAATTATGTTCTACATATATAACGTGCTTTCAACGTCGCCTAATCTCCTTTAAACAAGGAAAACTAATGCTGAATTAAAACAAGGGAAATGGGGCGAATATATAAGTTTGACATATTCTCATTAAAAAATTAATGTACATATATTTATCGTCGTATATATTTATACTTTTCGTTAATAAATCTACACCTACTTGACTATTTTCTTACCATTAAAGACCTAATCCAGATGGGGAAAAGCCTCAATTCTTTTTCTACTCAATCAATAAAATGAGTTTAAGACGGATCTCAATAAAGAGAGATAATTTTTAAATTCGAAATTAAACTTTAAGGGGGTCGTTTGGTAGGAGATATTAGGAGAAATAGTTTATGTATTATATATTTTATTATTTAGTACTGTGTTTGGTAGAATTTTTGGGCCTAAGTATAACTAATCCATGGATTAGTTATATACCCTACATGGTATTATAGGAGATATTACTAATACCTTCCATGTGGTGGTATTAGTAATACATTGGATTTAATACCATTGGATTATCTATGTAATTAAGACAAAAATATCATTCAAATTATTTTATTTATTTTCTTGATTTTATGTTTTATATTTGTACTAGTAAATTTATTTAAATAAATTAGCTTACAAATTTTATTATTTAGAGAGAGTTGTTTGTTAATAAATAATTGCAATACACATCAATCCAATATTTAAAATGTGAGTTGTTTAACATTTACTAATTGAAAAGGAAAATATATCACCACATGACGTTTGTAATCTTAATTGAATATATTATTTGTTGGTTTATATGTGGTTTCTAATTGTTTGTATTTTGAACAATTTATAAATTGCATACAACTTGCAATTTTTATATGTAAATGTAGATGATTCATTCAATTTTACTATTGTTTACTGTCTTTTTTATTTTAAAGTAGATAGTCTATCTATTCTAAATTGAAAATTAACGTTTTTAAGTGATTATTTATTAAGATAACAATTGTTTACCCTCCAATAATTCAAGTGAGAAAATAGCAAGCACGACAACAAAATTATTCTTCTCCTAGCTACTTAGAAGGCCATAAAAATATAACATTGTCCGACAATTATCTACCTTGACCGATTACATAAAATAGAAAATCCTATAATAATGCAAGAGTATAATTGAAAAGAAGCTTTTTGTAGAGTTTTAATCTAAACACAAGATGAGGTCAGAAGCAATGAACCAAACACTTGATAAAAAATATACTCTGCAGTCCTGCACTACTAATTCTTGCATTACTAATGCCTGCGTTACTAATCCTTGCGTTATTTATTTTTCTACCGAACGACCCCTAACAGTGGATATACATGATGTTTAAAAATTTAGAGGACTTTAAAAATAAAACAAATGGACTACTTAAAACCTATCCAAACATTGGGAACCCTTCTTCTTTTTTTTTTCATTTTCTCGAGAAAGTATAAATACCCGTTCATAAGGCCCAAAGAAATTTTGTCCTAAACCTGATGGAATTTGGGCCGGGCCCAGTGAGATTTTGAGCCTTCCCAAAAATAATGTCACTTGTCTCGCATGTTTTTTCCTATTTAGGGGTCAACAACATTATAAAAGGGTAAATGGGTTTTTCAATCATTTCTTAATATAAATTTATGTTGTTCTAACACAAAACACCAAATTTTATGTTACTAATATCTTCTTCATCTTCTTTTTAACATGTACATCATATAAGACACAGCTCGATGAGTTATTTACCATTGTTATTGAAAAACTTAGTCACGTTCAGTATTTGCACCAAATAAATAACTACAAAAACATATACTTTGTATATTAACTATAACACAAAAGCCAAGTTGTTGACTTACCACCACATCGGGTGGGATGTGAATATATAGTCTTCTTATATAATCTTGGCAATCTTCATTGATCTCATGAAATAATATTTGACATTGCATTAACGTCACAGCTTATTTCTTAATAAGTTATTAGAATCAGATTCATTCCAAAGAATTTACAGCGGGTTAGTTTGAACAAATAAAGTTGGAAAAATTATATAAAATAGCAAACTATTAATTCAAATTAAATTTTATAACCACAGTTTGATTTAATTATAACCCCTAGCAAACAGTTGTGATTCGCCTCTCTTCCTGAATTTCTCACTCGCCACTCTTGATGGGCAGTCTCTCCCTCGCCTCTCTCACTTTATACAAACACAAATGTATAAAATGCGTTTGTGTTTGTATAAAGCGAGAGAAAATTGTATACATACATATCTTTTTGCTCACCACTCTCGCTATACAAACACAAATGTATAAATTGCGTTTGTGTTTGTATAAAGTGAGAGAAAATTGTATATACAAATACAAATACATATATTTTCGTCCTATACACTTATAATTTTACAAATACAGATCTTCCTCTGCCCAATTTTTTTTGTCTTTCTCTCTTTCTCGTTTTAAACAAACACAGATTATACAATTGATTCTTTTGTATATGTATACCGAAACAGATTATACAATTGATTCTTTTATATATGTATACCGAAATAAATTATACAATTTGTTCTTTTGTATATGTATACAGAAATATACATATTAATAGCCATAACAAACATAAAGTTTGCTATAGAACGCAATTATACAAATTATAATTATAGCATACAAATATGATTTTTATGTTTGCTAAACCTAAATTTTACTCAATAAAGTTAGCTCATATATAAGTTGGGCCTATTGGGAAGTCTATTCCAAATTGACTTGTAAGAAAATCATATCAAAACATGATCAAAGAAGAAATGTTTTTGGTTTTGATTGATTAAATATAGTCATGATAAATTCCGAAAATATTGTATATTATGACTAGCCAAACTATCTAATCCATTTCTTAATTTAAAAGTAGGACCAAAGATATTTGTATTCATATATAATAAAAACCGAAAATGGAGTTGGTACAAGGAATCATAGTGAGGTTATTTTTATTATCTTGGCTCAAATGGTGGAGAATCAATTTTTCGTTGTGTGGTTGGAATCAAGAAGCAAATAGGTGGTATTATTTATCTTTAGAAAAATTCACTTACTATACATTTTTTTCTTCATTTAGTAAAGATTCTTGATTATGTCTAGCTCATGCCTTTTTTCAACTCCATTTCATATTGATAATTACTACTACTAGTATATATTATCTAATAATTCACCACTAAATTTGTAGTGATTATGTGGTGCAACACTTAATGGTAGAAATTAACATAAATAACTTCAAATATTTTAATAATGTTAGTGGTTCGTAGAATATACTAATCTATAATTTATAGGTGAGAACCCTAGCTACTTGCTTATATGATAGAAAATTTTGATATTAATTTAAAATTTTATCTTTAAATATATATTTAATTATGAATTTTTTAATCAGATTTTATTGTAAAAAAATTTCAAGTTCTCAGAAACTTATCCTTTTGAGAAATTTGATAAAAAAATATTTTTATGACGAGGGAAATACACAGCCACTATTCTTTGGATGCGCACAGGGTAAAACCCCCGCTCCTATGCAATAGCTCGTCAACCACATAGGAGAGATAACCCGCACTAGGCAAGCCCGACACGATGAGCTTGACCCAAAAGGCAAAACCCTTCCTTTAGCTGGCAAGGGGTTTCAAACTTGAAACCTCCAACATGAAAATCTCAAACCCAAACCACTGGGCCCACCCCAAATGGTAGAAATTTGGTAAATATCAATTTGACCATAAAATTTATCTAGTTTTTAAGAGATTCTATAAATCAAATCCCAAAATCTGTTTAGAAAATAGCTGCTAATTTCTTTTTGTATTTTAAAACTTATTCTTAACTTTTATATTTTATATATTAAAAAATTAATTTTACCACCCCAACTAATTAAAAATATTGTGTCAGTCATCTGATTTGAAAATGTATATTGGTCGTGAATAGATTGTTTGTAGAATATGGAAAAGTTATATTAACGAATAATTAGTTATTATCAATTTTTTTGAATCTTTGTAACTAATTGTTATTTGATGAACTGCAGAAGCCAATGATTGTATTAGTAGAAGTTTTTCTTAAAATATTGTGTTATAGTTTTAGAATAATGTCTTAGCTAGTTCATTATAAAAATGATAATTTCGTGCCAAACTTATAGATATTTTGTTTATGACTTTTTAGAGTTTTGGCTATTGTCAATCATCTTTTTATTTATTTTTTTAAAAGGTAAAATATATATTCTAAAACTATTGTCAAACACATTTTGAAACTTCAATACAAATTTCACCAAAACCCGCTTTTCAAAAATATTTCGAAATTTATGGCCAAAACACTAATTAAGTTTTTGAAACTTCTAGCCACGATAAAAATATTTTTTCAAATAATATGTATAATCAAACACAATTTAAATAAGATATATGTTAAATAGGGTCTACTCACTTGTCAAAGAGCAACACAAAGATTTTAAATTTTTTGTTCGAGTTCAAAAACAAGGAGACAAATTCTCTGATCAAATAAGATTCTCGATTAATTTAAATTTACATTAAACAAATTTATTTTTAAGATTAAACACTAACTCTCCAATAAATTTCTAATTATGAATGGAGAAATTTTTAATCTTAGCCTCCTCAACCACTCCCCAGAGTTTATGCATAAAGGTGGCTTCCTTTGTGTCAGTTGCAGTCAAATTTGATATCCACTAGGAACAAAGCAAGTACTATTAACTTAATTTATTCACAAATACATATTTTCTTCGATTTTATTATACTTGAAACTTTTTTTAAAAGTACTTATCGCTATTTAGTAGTATTTGTTGTTTCATTTGTTTTCAATATTGTATACTGTTCTTTTCTTTAAATGTATTATATACTTGTGCTTTTTTAAATGATTTACTTGATTTGTAATTTTATTCGATATAATTTTTCTATCTTTACAAGATAAGAATAAAGTTGCATTACATCTCAATACCGTTTTGAAATTACATTGAGTATATATTGTTTATTTTAATTAGAAATGACTAAATCCACTTAATTTTTTAATTCAACTCATTTTAATCCACTTGTTTCATTGATCATCAGCAATAATCTGTGCTACAGTTTGAAAAGTGCAACATATATAATTCATTTGAAAATTAAGGAGAAATGAAATATTTAATTCGTCTCAATTTGAATGATATTTTTAAATTTCAAGACTTAAACAAGTATTTTCTTGATATATTTAAAAAATATTTTAAATTATTAATTATTATGAATTACTGTATTTTTGACATAATTCTTAAATATATAAAATTTTATTTTAAAATATATATTTATATTGTATATTTGATTCTCAAAATTGGGATATTATAAAAAGGAATATGGAGAAGAAGGTAAATTGAGAATTCTATTAATAGTATGCTTCTTCTTTCTACTACTAGAAGTTATAAAGCTGCATAAATTGAGTTTCTTTTTTGTTGATATGACTTGACCTTGGCTACCACCATTAATTGTTTGCAGGCTGCAGGTGGTGGACTACTACTCTCCCTTTATACTCCTACCTAGCCTACAATTTAATTTAATTTGGTTATCACTCAAGTTCCCTTTTTTTAATATTTATTAGTAATAAAAAAGGAAACATTAATAGGAAAAGTTGCAACTTTTTGTTACCTTAAATACAAAAATTTGTTTGATGCTTTAAGTAGCTTGAGAATGTCCAAGATGGGATCTGCAAATTCCATTTGATTTTCCTTTTATAGTGTTGTGTGTTTCTCACTTATCTCTGATGTTTGATGCTTGATCATGATAATTTTAAAAAAAAATGTCATAAAAATATTTGTATGTAATTTAGGTTGCACATATGGAGCTAGGGGTGTGGGGTTGGGTGGTATTAGATGAGTAATGTGAAATGTTATTTATGAAAAAAAAAATAAAATAGAATATGATCCATCTCAATTCTTATATTTTACAATATTAATTCTTCATATTACATCTCAATTCTTATTTTTTACAATATTGATTCTCCATATTAAATTCCCTACGCTCGAATGTCCAGCCTTATTGTGAGACTAGACTAGAAAAATCTTACATCAAATGAAAAAGGTACGAATGGCCTCCTTATTATAGTCGTATGCCTCATTCTTTGCACTTAATTAGGAAGTTGTTGAGCCGATAGATATGATAATATTAAAAGGTATTTTGTGTGTAATTTTTGTCAATATTTTATTCAATCATCAACTATCACCATCACTAACCATCTCTATCCTCACATCACCCCCACTACCATTATTTTCATCAGCGACTAACCATTACCATCAGCCATCATTGTCAATCATTATATACTATCAGTTGCTACCATATCTTCCACGTTCATTATTATAATTATATTTAGTGTCACCATCACCATCCTCACCATTGCTACCACATCCACCACCACTATCAACCACTACAATCCCTACTACAAACCATCTTCACTATCCTAACTAGCACTGCCATCACTTACTATCAACAATTGTCAATTACCATATGTTCTTCAACCACTGCCGTCAATATCACTAACTATTAATATCAATCAACTTCACCATGACAATCACCACCACCACTATTAATTGTCATCATCACGCCAGTCATTACAAAACTAACCGTCTCCTTCATTACTAGTAGTCACTAACAATAACCATTATTACAAACCATCTCTACCCATTTATTTTTATTCAAATGTGTATTTAGATTCAAAATTAATTTTAGTAAAAATAAATGAGATCTGGTTAATCAATCTTTTTCCCATAAACTAATTTTTAAGTTTGAATTAGATCCAAAAATACATTTAACATAGCCAAATATGATAAAACATATGAAACACACCCTTAATTAAAATAGCCAATTAATTATGTGTTTCCCCAAAATTAAATTTTACCCTTGAACATCAATTCATGTTTAAGGGTTAATTGTATAGGGACATACATTTTCTTCTAATAGTCCAGGGTAGTTTGGTTTTCGATATGTGGAAAATAATCCCGACATAACATGTTACAGTAACTAATTAGTACAATATTTACTTTGTATTTACCATTACATTTAAATCCACATTCACATAAATTGGTTGTACAACATTTAGTCTAATTTGTACTATAACATTTTCACTAATATAAAGTATGCTTTCTGTCTTCTCCATTGGCGTAACGTTCGAGTAGATATACATATTTATTAGTATAATATACAGTTGTTTTGAGGGACAACTGTATTATCGCACTTTTTTCTGGGACATATATACGATTAAGTTCATAGTCAATTCTCATATATAACTCTTTTTACTAGTTGTGTTTGGAAAAACATTATTGAACTTTCTTTAAGACAAAAATGCTAAAGAAATAAATTTCAAATTTGACTCAATTCCATAAAATAGCTTGAACAGGAGAAGGAATATTCAAGTCTTATAAGGAAACTATTCATCTCGTGAGGAAAGATTGCTTAAAAATATTGAATTTTTTTCTCCCTAGATAAACAAGTTGCTTTAAAGTAAGGAAAATAACTTCCTAAATGAAAATATGAAAAACAAGTCTCGTGAGTGCTATTCCATATGATTGTGTCTTTTTCATTTTTCAACATACCTAATTTTCAACCCTACAACCATCCCAGTACACATGCTTTCATCTTTCATAGTATTTATATAGACTATATTTTCGTATACAATATTTTTTCTTCATATCGAACACACATAATTTTTTTAGGATAGAGGGAGTACTTTTTTTTTAATGGGGCAAACGCAAATAAAATAGAACACATATTCTTTCTCTAGCTGCTAATTAAGCTATGACTTTATAATTTTGTAGCATGAGATGAGAATAACCTTTTTGTGCTTTTCAGTTCTTTAATTTGGTTCCCCATTTTTTGAACTATCAATATTTTAGTCCCTATCCCATCTGACTCTCTAATGATCTTAGGGCCACTATAAATATTGGTATTTTGCTCTTCTTTTCTCCACCAAAAAACAACTACAACTCTTTAAATATATTTTATTTTGTTTCTTATAATTATAATAACTATATATATATTGCTTCCAAAATGTGTGAACCCCTTGTGATTGGTAGAGTGATTGGTGAAGTTGTTGATTATTTCTGTCCAAGTGTTAAGATGTCTGTTGTTTATAACAACAAACATGTCTATAATGGTCATGAATTCTTTCCTTCCTCAGTAACTTCTAAACCTAGGGTTGAAGTTCATGGTGGTGATCTCAGATCCTTCTTCACACTGGTATTAATCTTCACTACTTTTAATTTACTCTCTCTGTCTGTTCTAATTTATGTCACACTCTTTCTGTTTAACTTAATGAGATGGTTTATAGTTTGAGAAATGTTTAAAATTATTTAAGACCATAACTTTTTTTAAAAAAAAATCTTATCTTTCTTGAACTTTCATAGTCAGCTAAGCAGTGTCAGATAAATTGGGACGGACAAGATGATATGAGTAGTACATTTCTCTTCTATTATTTATGAATATGAATATTTGACCTCTCCTTTTCTTTTGTACATTATTTGACAGGTCATGATAGATCCAGATGTTCCTGGTCCTAGTGATCCATATCTCAGGGAACATCTACACTGGTATAGACGTATTCCTTTAAACTAACTCAGTCAATTTTGTCTTCAATCGTTTACTAATTGGAAGGGGAAATGACATGATCATTATACTGGAGTAGTACCAATTAATTTGTACTCTTCCGTTGTCTCAAAATAAGTGTCACTTTAGAAAAAGAGATAATCATATTTATATATTCAATACTACAATAAAGATGAGGAACATGAACTTACTACTGAAGTTGAATAATATGTACTAGGAGTATTATTAATTAACTTGAAAAATGCTAGTCAATATACTGATGTTTATAAATTTCTATAATAATCTTCCTTAAATTTGGAAACTTTACCAGAAAACTCACACATGTACTCCTCTACCATACAAAGAAGTTGTCGGGACAGTTTTTGTGACATTTGATTAGACTGGAAAATTAAAAAAATGTCCAATGATTGTACTAAGTTAATTACTACTTTTCTCCTTATATGTTATATAAGTAGCAATAAAGAAGACTGCAAAATGGTGATATTATTATGTGTAACGGAAAAAACGTACTCGATTTAATATGATAGAATCAAAGTGACATATTTTGTTCCAGGATTGACAAATAAGTAACTGAAAAGACGATTTGACCATCTTTACAGGATTGTCACAGACATTCCAGGCACTACAGATTGCTCTTTTGGTATGTATCCTTAACCCCTAAATTCAAAATAATGGAGTACTTTATTTTTATTTGCCATTAATATATACTACAAAAGAATAAATTATATTTCCTTTTTTATAAGTCTTTAATTTCAGTTTTTATATGATATGTTTAAGATAATAAGATTAAATGATATTTTATTACAATTTTTTTTAGTCTAAGATATCAAGATTCAAAAATATATTACTTTTTTTTTTTAACTCTATTCCAAATAGACTAACAAATTAAAACTAAGAAAGCACTACATATTTTCTTTATATTATTAGTAGAAAAATATATTATAATTTTCCTGGTGGTGATAGGATCAGGTATTGATTCTTAATAATTTATATAACTAATAATAAAAATAAACAACAAAAAGAAATAAAGTGTTTACCTCCTAATTCCCTATATGAAAAAAATATACTTACTTGGTTTCTCTTTTTACACGTAAGCATGCATTTAAAAAATTACTAAAATTATTCCAAACAAATATATATGTATATATATAAAATAATACTTAAACCTATATACATAATATAATTTTTGAGTGAATTGACCGCCCTTCAACATGATTGTACAATATTATCTAGGCCTCAGTTTCAAAGAAATTGAAGATTCATCTAGCTTGAATTTGAGAAACTGTTGTATAAGTTGTCAAATATTTTCAAATTAAAAGTTGTTTATATTTTAGGAAGAGAAGTGGTTGGGTATGAAATGCCAAGGCCAAATATTGGAATCCACAGGTTTGTATTTTTGCTGTTTAAGCAGAAGAAAAGGCAAACAATATCGAGTGCACCAGTGTCCAGAGATCAATTTAGTAGTCGAAAATTCTCAGAAGAAAATGAACTTGGCTCACCAGTTGCTGCTGTTTTCTTCAATTGCCAGAGGGAAACTGCCGCTAGAAGGCGTTGATATATCAATTAAACAACCTATGCTCCATCCCATCTACAATTAATTAGTGGACGGACTACTACTACTACTATATGCATTTTTAATAAGACAGACTTATATATATATGTATATGGGGTTAATTGCTGTTCACCCTCTTGAGTTAATGTAATGTAATATCTATGTGTGTTTTGTCATGTACTACTACATGTTTTTCTTGTCTATATATTTTTCCTTCTCCATTTTGTCTCGCATCTTGATTAAGAGAAAATTAGGCAAATAGTCACTTTTTGGAATACAAATTATTCCCTCTATACCTAATTATTTGGATATTATTGTTTCAAATATGATTTCCGTATGTATTATAAAGTAATTATTATTAATTTCTTAATTACAGTTTAAGTGAATTAAATACAAACAAGCAGTCTTAATTAAATCTACGCATATCCAAGACAATTTTTACCTTAATTTGACGGGAGATCATGATTTTCTATTGTCACAAAATTCTCCTATATTAATTCGATATTTTGAAATATGTATTTCTTGATCAAGACTTGTGATACAATAAGATCATCTCTATATTTCAGTTTATCATCTCTTAATTGTTACTCGTATTATATATAGTGGGGTTACTTACTATTAATTATTACTATGATTATCAATCAATGTTACTTCATAAATCTTAAATAGAGTAACTTGAAATTAAACTTTTAAGATAAAATGCATAAATCTTAAACTCATTAATAGAGGATTGGGGCATTGATTAAAAATTTTGCTTAATCCGCCCCTCACTGCCCATTGTCATCCCTAGATTGAGCTTATATTCCCTCGGCTTTATAATTTCTGATTTATTGATATAAATGTTACACCATCATAAGACTTTATTTATTTTTATTAATATGTTAAACTATATCCAAACACTCTCGAAATGACATGTTCAGATTTTCCTTTTGACTGCGTACAGTCAAGTGCAGCTCAGGTCTCATAGTTCATTTGTTCAAATTCCTCCAGATTTGATTCTTCTTTCCTATATATGAGTACTCCTCCTAGGTACTACAGATTCTCTATTAGAAACTTTATCATAATTGTACCCACACCTACCTATATGCTTTAATTCTAACATTAATTTACTACTCCTATATATCATTATATGATTTTAAAAAAAAATATTTGGTAACAAAAGATTTACTTATTTAATAAACATAATTAAGTTCATTATAAAAGGACTAAGGAGACTAGTCTAAGCAATATAGTGTCCGGTTAGTACACTGTGGGGTCGTTTGATAGCTTGATAGAGTTATACATGTATTAATAATGTGAGTATTAGTTATGCAAGTATTAATAATGTGGGTATTAGTTATGCATGTATTAATAATGTGGATATTAATTATGCAGGTATTAGTTATACAAGTATTAGCTATGCAGGATTTAACTATGCGGAGTTTAGTTGTGCATGAATAATTCCTTTGGAAGTTGGATTTTTATATTAAAAATTAGTAAAATTATATATATTTTTATATTATAACATTTTCTTACAATACCCTTTCCTTCTTTAACTTTGTATTTAAATTAAAACATTTCTTTAACTATGTAGAAGAAGAAAGTAGTCAAGTGAGAGTGATAAGGGTAATATTGTCACTTCAACTTTTTTATTCATGTATTAGCTATACACGTATTAATTATTCCACCTTCTACTCTGTATAAATAATACACAAATTTCCTCATAACTTATACATGTATTAGTTATGCGAATTTCAAAATTGTCAATCAAACGTTGGGAAAGACATACTAAACAACACATACTAAAAAAGGGAAAGTAAAGACTCATGAACTGACATCACTAGCTCTGTCTGAAGCCTCTAAACAACTGAGATGGAGGTCGGGACAAGACCCATGACATCCTAATAAACTAAAATACTGAAAGCAATTAAAAGGATCCTCCGAAAAGCTAAGAGGCTCACCAACTGACTCTGAGTGCTCAACTGGATCAACGAGGCGCTGGATGCTGATCCTGGTTACCTGCGTCTGCATCATAATAAGATGCAGGCCAACTGGCATCAGTACATTGAATGTACGAGTATACAAGTTGGAATGCTAAACATAACTTAAGCTTGAGAAGAATCTAAAAAAAACACTTACCTTGACTTTACTCAACTACTGAACAACTTAACTCAATATAAAGCAATAAAACACATGCAATATATAGAAAACCTTTAAAACAGTAGAAAACAACTTAGTTAGTTAAAGAAAATGCAATAACAAACTCAACTTTACTCATATAATAAAGTAATATAGTTTCTGTGGGAGATTCTCTAACCGACAACCATCACTCTGAGTCTAAGTGGTGATACAGCGTCTTGCCCATGCTACCAGAACTGTCCTATACTTTGTCATCATATAAAATGCCTTAACTAAGTGGATCCAATAGTCTATGCTAAAAGCATCTTAAGGAGTCATTTAAAAAGTATGATCCTTTACTACTCATGATGGCTACATGGTTAATAGAGACGTGACTTATTTGAACTCAAACTCGTTTCTATATCGGTGCTCAATACTACTCCCAAAATATACTTAGCTCATATGTTTGTAAAAACAAAGCTCTTTCTTTGGTTTGAGATAATTACTCAAAAACTTAGCTTAAAAGCACTCTTGAAAATCTCAGTTTCCTTTCTTGCTCAAATGCGGAAACATTTTTAACTCTTGGGAATACTTAGTTCCCGTATAATCTTTGAAGAATATACTTTACTCTTACTCTTTACTGAAAACTAGCTCAAAAGCTCTTTTGGAAAATCAAGGTTTCCTTTCTTCTTTAAATGTGAAAACATTTACTCTTTGGGAGTACATAGTCCTGATATACTCTTTTGAAGAAATGAACTTCAAACTTTACTCTTTACTCAACTCAAAACTCAAGTCTTTTACAAATGTTTCTTAAAACAAAGTTAAAACATTTGTAAAAGACTTTTGAAAAACTTTATGAACTCCTCTCAACTTGACTCTTGACTTCTCTTGACTTGACTCTTAACTTTCCTTGAATTGAATTATGGATTCAAGGATTGAAATTTGTGATAGGACAGATCTTATGATGTTTAGGAGTGTTTTTAGATATCTAAACATGAGAAAAGATCAAAAAATCACTGTGTTAGGGCAGGTATGCAACGCGAAGATGTATTTAAATTTTGGTCTTGAAAATACTTTTTGAGGCAGAACGGTCCGTGACTACTCCGCGACGCGAAGAGACTTTCAGCGAAATTATGGGACAGGTCCGCTACATGGACAAGGACTCCAGATTTTCCCGACTTTTTCCTTCTTCATTTTTCAACACCAATTTGCCTAAATTCGATTATTTTTTGCCATATCTGTTTAGATTCAGGTACCCACAACATATACACAAAAATCTAACTCAACAAGTCTAATAATCAACTCTATAATCTCATCCCAATTCAAGAACACACATCAAGAATATTCAAACTTTCAACTTTTTAGGACGAATTCACGTTGAAATAAACGTGATTGGCACGAGGGTGAACAAACCCAATGCTATGAAAGACTCACATACCTCGTAGGGATCACCCCTTGACGAAATCCACGAGCCTAGATGTTACAACCCAGACCGTCGTGATTGGCACCCATACAAACCATCCGGTGGGAGAACCATTAGTACAACCTAAACTAAGCAACTAAACCAAAACTAAGACAATTAAGTTACAGAAGCAAGGTAATTAACTAAACAAATGCAGAATAAAATACCTAGAACCTGAAAGTCATTGTATCAAAACTCTACTAACGAAAAGTTTAATAACCAGAGGTATAAAACTAAACAATACCTTAACAAATAGTCTGAGTCTGAAAAGAGTAGACTTAAATAACAGAGATCCATGGCAGCCCAAAAGAACTGGCTTACCTTTGAATCCGGTCACGCTCTTTAGTCACCTAGCTGAAGTCTATCAATAGCCACCTGAAGATGTCCAGTACTCAACAAAAAAAGAGTAAATGCAGTATTAGTACACAACCACAGTGTACTGGTAGGATCACGCAGCTATTCCAATAAGTGAAACACATGCAAGTAACCACAACATTATAAACATGCATATACCGAACATATACAATATTAGTCATCTTTTCAGGATCAATGTAGCATTCCACATTCTCAATAATATGCAATGGTTATCAATTTAGAGCAATATATTGTCATCCTATATCAATCATCATTAGATATGAACGTAATCATCACAAGTAGATACACAACACAATTCAATGGTCCTCTCATGGAACCCAAACCCAAACTGTTAACATACCAGTTCGTGGTATCCGATCCAAGTTAATGTGTCAGAACCTAGCAGCCGATCCCATGTTTATGTCAGAACGTGGCAATCGATCCCATATTTATGCTGGAACATGGCAATCGATCTCATATTTTTGCCAGAACATGGCAATCGATCCCATATTATGTCGAAACGTGGCAATCGATCCTAGATACTGTGTCGGATCATGACACCCACCCATTCAATAAACCACAATAATAATCACAATTGATATTCTCACAATCATACAACAAGATGTGATTCATGGCATACAATTATTCAATTATCCTTATTTACGATTAGGATGATCAATAATGCAACATTCGCATACATATATGCATGGCAATCGATCTCATATTTTTGCCAGAACATGGCAATCGATCCTAGTTAGTGTGTCGGATCATGACACCCACCCATTCAATAAACCACAATAACAATCACAATTGATATTCTCACAATCATACAACAAGATGTGATTCATGACATACAATTATTCAATTATCCTTATTTACGATTAGGATGATCAATAATGCAACATTCGCATACATATATACATTATAATGAAGCAATTACAAATATATATCACACCAACATGAAATCACAACCATCACCTACCTCGAATCCAAGCTTGAATCCCCTAAGACACTTAAATCTTCCTTTTCGAAATCAATAAACAATCACTAAACACCCGAAACTATAACAATTCTATGAATCCTAAATCAAACCTATGATCCAAATTATCCAAATTAGGGTTGTTTCCACCATAAAATCTATAACATACCCCACATTAATATAGACCCATTCTGTTACGTTCTACAGATCAAAAAATGGATTCGAGGAGTGAAAAACTTATCTTTAGCCTCAAGAATGGTGAAAAATCAGTAGGAGTCGCCTGGGGGTCGTTTCTTAGCTCTAAAAATCAAAAAGTGCCAAATAAGGTTGTTTAGGGGTTTATTAATGACTTTAAGTCGCGTATGGCCAGCCACGGTGGACCATCCCGCTATAGAGGCCTCGCTCTGGCGGCACCAATCCCATTCTGGTAGCCTACACAGAGATAAAATGTTACTTGTTCACGCTAAGATCATTTTCGAAAGTTCTACTTGCCTAAATTCACTTCCGTAAAGTCGTACGGGTTTCATAACGTATTAGCTATATACTCATGTGGTTCAAATCATAATTAGATCTCTCATTAATTACCAGATTTTCCTACACCTTATTGACTCTGATTTCTTCCAAATCTGAAATAGGTTGGAAAATTTCAAGTTACTACGAAAAAATTTTCTGGCACCAATTATTTCTTCATTGGCTTTTCCTTAACAATGGAATTAGGTTGTTACAACATATATCAATTTACGCATCACTCGTCCCCGAGTGATCAACTATGAGAAGACTAGCTAAAGTAAGGGTAGAATAGCATCTGAATCGTCTAATTACTTGGGATACTTGTCTCGCATGCCTTTCTCATACCGAATCTCATTGCCCCCCAAGGGTTTCACATCTCCAACCTTAAACCAACCAATTGAATACCTACACATCCTCTCTTACAATACCTCAATGAAGTCATCTCAACACTCGACTGAAAAATATTGTTGTATGTAAACTTAATTAATCAACAAAACGAATCCCAACAACCATCAAAGTTGATCGTACACACGTCTTCCACATGTTATCAATGCTCTTGACACAATCATCAGGACAAATCCTTTCTCACATAAGCATGATAATATTTTAAATTAAATACTCGCTATAATTAGAAGTGAACCTAAACAAACCAACACATATTCTTAATACCCAAACAATCACAGTTCTTAAGTTATAACAATTTTGATCTTTAGAAATCAGATACTCATCGAGGGATATGTCCAAGCATACAACCCCTCCAACAACATTTTCGAAATGCTAGATTTAGTAATTGTAGATTACCTCTTAAGAATAGTAGAATTGGACCCATTGATCCCCACATTCAACCACACATAATCTATACATGACCTCGACGATTAGAGGAATATTAAGATTGCCGAACATCCACAAATACACATGGTAGTTCTTCTATAAATTCTCATAAGCAATGTAGTACATGTAGAGCCACTAAAATACTTTAACAACTCCAAGACAACACTAATTATGTCATTCGAAATAACCAAATCTTCCCAATATTTCCACTCAACCAAGAGAACATCGCAGGATTTGGTATCCATGATCCACCACTAGGGATCCACCCACAACAGTGAAAACACGTGAGAGCATAGCTAGTGAATCATACTCACAATACTAAAAATCACCATAAATACTCTGACCATTTACCTTATTATAAACCAACACTTTATGAAAACCTTTCTTAGATACTTTAACAATCAAAAGTAATAAATTTTACGACTCAACCCAGGTGTAAGTCCTTTCAAAGGTTTAATACCTGCTACAATTGATCATTTCTTGCCTTACAAATTCAAACTTTGACAAAATATATCACTACGAATGTAGACATATAATGAAAAATCTGAATTGTAACTCAATTGTATAACACAATCCCCTTATTTATCAACATTAGCTTATACCTTTAAGATTTTTATGAAATCATGGATCTTCGCTTATTATTGATCGCATCTCCATCGATCTTACAATATTTTTCGCCAACAATCCAATCGTACACATTGCTAAACTCAAAAACAAAAACAAGCACTTATGATCATGCTCAAGCTAATGTCTGCACAATCATTTCTCAAGTTTTTTTCAATAGTTTTTGACCAACCAGATCGATCCGTGACACTATTACCATAGCCACATCAACACGAAATAAATCACGCATTTCTGAACCCAATTATTTACCCCGTTAAAGATATCTCTTTAGCTTTTGCAATCCAATAAAATATTCTTGCTCTCGCCTCTCTCTAAATATGGTACTACATTCTATTATATTTTCCTTCATTATAACTCTAGCACTTTAACATTCTATTTGAGTGGTGTCCTACCTTCACTTAAAACTTTCCATACAACCATGTTACTCATCAAATTTTTCGAAAGCCACAACCTTAGATACTCGCAAGTCACAATTACTATACAAAAATTCGCTTGACCAACAATTTTATTATATTGTTGCCTCCCGTCACAGTCCATCACGAACTCGTATTACCATTACGCTCAGTCAGCCTTAACTATCACTACGAATCTAATATTTCACCAACACGACACCTCAAACTCAAGTAAACTCATCAAATTCAAAAGACTAACCCAATTTATGCGCACTCTCTTGCTAAAATACTTCAATTTCCTTCACCCAAGTATACTTATTGGGAACTTTATTATCCATAAACTTGTCATTCCGGTATCAAACCACTCTTTTATGGCTTAAGATAGAATCACCAGTCCTTCTACTACCTTCCTTCTTCTTAACAAACAAGACAGGAACTCCCAACGGGAAAGCACTAGAACGGATGAAACCTTTATTAACAACCCCTTGAATTTGGGCTTTAAGTTCTCTCAATTCTAACCCCACAGGAATAAACTTAATAGAAGGGGATTCGAACTCAACATCTCGAATATAAGCAAATTATGTCAAAAAATCCTACCCTACCAGTTTCCTAGCCAGAATGAAGGATATGATCTTAGCTAGCTTAGGTTTGTACACCCCTTCCCACTCTAATCTTTCACTATCGGGAATCTCTAGAGTTACCGACTCAATATGACAATTAAGTCCGGTATAATAGGGGGACAACCAAGTCATGTCTAAGATTATATCAAGTCAGTCATATCCATCATAACCAAATCAACCCAACTCTAAAAAATCCATAAACACAATAGGAAAATACAATATGCATGGGTGACTATGACTGACTATTCAACAGGGGTAGAAACATGGATGGGTGCATCAAGTATATCACAAAACATATCAAATTCCAAGGCAATTGAACTGACACATACGAATAAGAGTAGCTTTTTTGACCACTGCATCACACCCTCAAACTCGGTTTTACCCGAAAAACATAAAACTGAGTCATATCTTCTTGACGGGAAACCTCATTGTCTGGCTGCGCCACTCGTTTTTCTATAGTACCATTTCCCCCCGCCTCCATGGCCTCACCGATTTCCTCTTCATATGCCCAGATCCTGCACAATTTTACACACCTTATAACTTATATTCGATTATCAAACTCTGAATTAGATCGTGAGGGTTAGTTTAGGTACGATTCGGGGTCCATAATTATGATTAGAAAAGTAGGGGGGGACATGGCTGAAATTTTGTCTCACCCTATCCCGCTTAAGCGGAAGAAATCCCGCACTTGCTGCCTCGCTTGAGCGGGAAGAATCCTGCACCAGTGGCCTTAACAAAAACAGAATCCCTGCCAACAATTTTTTCTAGGTTTCTTTTCTTTCCAAATTTCCCCCAAAGGTTCCAATCTATAATACATACATTTTTAAAGTACTTAGTCTCCTTAGCTAGGATAATCGTTGCATACCCGAGTCAACCCAACGATACACGCTTCAAAATCCCTTTACGTTACTCCAACACTACAACATCCTCGTCCCCAGGATATACCCAGACTCTTACACGATTATCAGCTGGTCGCAACGCACGTTTAAATTTCTCACTTACAAACCACATCATAATTTATCTAGACTCTTGCACCTAATCTCGTGATGACTTTTTATTCACGACAAGTTCCACGACACTCAAGCGGTTACAACTGGCACAATTTCAACATTTAGGCTAGTACATTGCACATATCAACATTCAGACAAGCAATACTGGGCACATAATCATATCAAAACATTCAAGTAATACACCCTTCATATTCATAGTTAATTTCAGACAACTAGAAGCACACATTCACCATTCCAAGTTACAATTCGTAGACAAGTCCAATTTCTTTAATTAGTTCGTTCCATAGACGACCATTACTGACGATCTACGCCTTATTCTACCCCGAAGGCCATATATCAATTATAACCTTCTCAGTTTTAATTAACTTGCTTGTGTCCCTTCAGCTGGGACTACGGTGTTTAGTTCACTTCGTTGACATACCAATTAGACTCAACTCATACAACAAGCGACAATAGTAGCTAGCGAGCTCCATAAAACTACTAATTTCGATCATAGAACTTAGTCGAATTCAATTCTTAACCATCTCAATCTTTAATTGATGGTAACCAGACCTTAAATCAAATCTTAGAAAGAACCGATGCACCTTACAACTGGTCAAAAAGGTCATCTATTTCAGAAAATGGATACTTGTTTCGAATGTTGACCTTATTCAACTGACGATAGTCTGTACGCATCCTCTCTTGCTAGCGATAGTGTTACAACTTTTGTTGCTCTAATTCTGACCATAGAATGAAGAAGGAAAAATATCAATTTGTATCACCCAGATATCAATTGGATTCAAGTCATAACACGAAGGAGTAGATAAAAGTGAGTTTTTCTTGAAGTCCTATAGCCTCTCGAAGAAAAATATGGACGTCATTGTACCGTTTCGTAAGACTCTACTAGACTTGTTTTAGTACATTGATATCAATGAACCTAGAGTTCTGATACCAACGTTATCACAACCCAGACCGTCGTGATTGGCATCCACACTAACCATCTGGTGGGAGAACCACTACATAACCCAAACTAAGCAACTAAACCAAAACTATGACAATTAAGTTACGGAAGCAAATTAATTAACTAAACAAATACGAAATTAAATACCTAAAACCTGAAAGTCATTGTACCAAAACTCTACTAACGAAAAGTCTAAGAACCAAGGGTGCATCCCCGAAACTAAACAATATTTTAACAAATAGTTTGAGTCTGAAAAGAGTGGACTTAAACAAGAGAGATCCATAGCAACCCGAAAGTACTGACTCATCCTTGAATTCGATCGCCTTCATTAGTCACCTAGTTAATGTCTATCAATAGTCACCTGAAGATGCCCTGTACTCAACAAAAAAAGAGCAAGTGCAGTATCAGTACACAACTACAGTGTAGTGGTAGGATCACGTAGCTATCCCAATAAGTGAAACACATACAGGTAACCACAACATTATAAACATGCATATACCGAACACATATAATATTAGTCATATTTTCAGGATTAATGGAGCATCTCACATTCTCAATAATACACATTGGTTGTCAATTTTGAGCAACATACCATCTTCCAATATCAATCATCATTAAATATGAACGTAATCATCACAAGTAGATACACAACACAATTCAATGGTTCTCCCATAGAACCCCATTCAATGGTCCTCTCATGGAATCCAAACTCAAACTGTTAGCATACCGATTTGTGGTATTCAATCCAAGTTAATGTGCTGAAACGTGGAAGCCGATCTCATGTTTATGTCGGAACGTGGAAGCCGATTCCATATTTATGTCGGAACGTGACAATCGATCCCATATTTATGTCGAAATGTGGCAATCAATCCTATATTTATGCCGAAACGTGGCAACCGATCCCATATTTATGTCGAAATGTGGCAACAGATCCTAGTTAGTATGTCGGATCGTGACACTCGCCCATTCAACAAACCACAATCACAATCACAACTACAATGTATATTCTCACAATCATACAACAAGAGGTGATTCATGATATACAATTATTCAATTATCCTCATTTTACGATTAGGGTGATCTATAATGTAATATTCGCATACCTACATGTATTTTAATGAAGCAATTGCAAACATATATCACACTAATATGAAATCACAATCATCACCTATCTCGAATCTAAGCTTGAATCCCCTAAGGCACTTGAATCTTCCTTTCTGGATTCTTCTCGCTTGTTCGTGGTCTAAAAACAATCATAATAACACGGGAAAACAAACAACCACTAAATACCCAAAACTATAACAATTATATAAACCCTAAATCAAACCCATGATCCCAATTATCTAAATTATGATTGTTTCCACCATAGAATCTATAACAAAACCCTCCCCTATCAATATTAACCCATTTTATTACGTTCTACGGATCGAAAAAATGGATTTAGTGAGTGAAAAGCTTATCATTAGCCTCAAGAATGGTGAAAAAGGAGTAGGAGTCGCCTAGGGTTCGTTCCTTAGCTCTAAAAATTGAAAAGTGCCAAATAAGGTCGTTTAGGAATTTATTAGCGATTTTAAGTCGCGTCTGGCCCGCCAGGGCAGGCCAATCCCGCTACAGCGACTTGGCTCTGGCGGCACTAATCCCGCTATGGTGGCCTACATAGAGACAGAATGATACTTGTTCACGCTAAGATCATTTTTGGGAGTTCTACCCGCCCAAATTCACTTCTGTAAAGTCGTACAGGTTTCTCAACGTCTTAGTTATCTACTCATGTGGTTCAAATCATAATTAGATCTCTCATTAATCACCAAATTTTTCTACACCTTAATGACTTCGATTTCGTTCAAATCTAGACTAGGTTGGAAAATTCCAAGTTACTACGAAAAAGTTTTCTGGCCCCAATTCTTTCTTCATTGGCTTTTTCCTAACGACGAAATCTGGTCGTTACACTAGCTTCAAGAACTTGACGATTCCTTGCTCCTTCTCCTCTTTTATTCTCTTTTTTTCTCTTCTCTCAAAATCGTAACTTGTTTCTCAAAAGCGTAAACTAAATCCAATCAATTTAGACCCCAAATTAATTACCAAAAATGAAAGTAGTTAATTAGATGGTGAAAAGACCATAATGCCCTTCTAAAATCCGGATTGGACTTTTCTTATTTGAACAACCCAACTTCCAATGGGCATAACTCACTCATATGAACTCAGAATCACACAAACTTAGCGGTGTTGAAAAAATTATTCCAAGATCTTTCCTACGATATTTGGAAACACACCTAACTCATCCTGAGCTAGGAGTTATGGTCATTTGAAGTTGACCAAAAACTCAAATTTAACCAATTTTGCAGATTTTTATTATTTCAAAAAAATCACTCTTTCTAATCTAGCTCTTTCTAGTTCTTTCAATTTGCGAAATGTTACAGTAATAATAGTAATAATATGATATATAAGTGAAACTAAACAAACTTGACTACCTACTAACTGTCTAACATATTTTTCAACCTCTACATACTTATATCTAAGTCATGCCCTCGGTAAGTTGTAGGTATGTCATGTGCAGTCGAATCACCACTCTCCAATAATTTTTGGGCCTATCTCTACTCCTCACATCCACAGTAGTCAACCTCTCACACCTCCTCATTGGTGCATCTATATTTCAGTCTCGTCTCCCTCATCTTTTCCATCACGAAGGTCACTCCTACATTATCTTATATATCATATTGTTCCATATCCAATATCTTCAAGCAAGGTGGACCCACATGTAAAGGTGGGGTGCTTGTGCACCAGTTAACTTCGAAAAAAAATCATATATATATATGTATATATATTATTATATTTTGAAAAACTGGAAGAAAATATAAATAAAAGTGGTCTCATGGAAAACATAAAAGGGAGTTAGTATTGTTGGTACAAAGCGAGTGTGTGCACCCACACAAGTGTGGTTTGATTCCAGCTAACATCACATTTTATTATTTTTATCAACTCATAATATTGGTGCACCCGTAGTATTTAAATCTTGAGTTCGCCTCTGTCTCCGAGTATGCCCACTAATCCATTTCAACACCTCATTATTGATACTTTCATCCTTTGAACGTACGTACGAGTTATTGACCAACCAACATTTAGCTCTGTACATTCTGACCAATCTAACAAACACTTTATTAAACTTACCTTTCTGTTTTGGTAACATATTCTTATCACACAAGTCATTAAATGTGACTCTCCATTTCATCCGTTTCACTATAAAATTATGTGTATAAATTATCTTTGATCTTCCAATTTTCTTGAATTATTGATCCAAAATACTTAAAACTTCTTCCAAAGATTTCTGGTATATCAATCCTCGCTTCTGTGAATAAATGATAACAATAATCAAATTCAAGACTAATTAAGACAACCCACAATTTTAGTGCCAGTTTGAAAATTCTCAAAAAAGTTGAATTTGAGTATAATCATATTCCACAGATTGACTTATTTATTTACCGGTCTCCATTTCCCCTATCTTATCCCAACATATTTTTTCTAGTGATTATATAGAAGAAATATTCTTTATTTTAGTTGCTTTAGGAATCCGAAACTCACGTCACTTTGATCAATATACACCGGATAAATTAAAGTGGAAATTTCGTAAATAGCCACTAAAAATAATTTAATTAGGCGTCATAGCTATAGTTTGCAAATTACGGTTCGTAGCTACATGTTAGAGGGAGGAAAGAGGCGAGCAAGATTGGGAGAGGGAGGAGAGAGGTGAGCGAGATTGGGACAGAGAGTGGAGAGAGGTGAATTGTATTTGTATATCTGTCGAATTGCATATATGTATATATCTGTCAGATAATTATATATATGTAACTGGAATACATATGTATTTGTATATCTGGCGAGCGAGATTGAGATAGTGAGGGAGAGGCGAGCGAGATTGGGAGAGGGAGGAGAGAGGGCAGAGAGTGAAGAGAGATGAATTGTATTTGTATATCTATAAGAGACAGGAGAGAGATGAGAGAGAGGAAGAGAGGAGAAAATCGCACGTAATTATAGCTAAAAAGAGGTTGTGAGTGGTAATTAATTCAAACTATAGCTATATTAACTAAATAACTAGTATATATTTGTTTATCCGCATAATTTTCCCCTAAGTTATAAGGTCAAACACTTCCTATTATAAAGACATTCTGCGTTTCTAAAAACTTAGGTTAAAATTGTAGTAGAAATTATAAATTGGAATGTTTGAGTGATTATCCAAAAAGCACAACACACACTTATCTACCAAGCAAATATGTATGTCAATTGTAACCAAATACCTAGGAATTGTTCGATCGATGTATATAGATATAGTTTTGAATTGACAGCCAGAGTGGGATAATGGAATGTAACATTTATGACCACATATATTTTTGTACTTGAACAACCAATAGGTTCCAATCAAATAGAGCACTAGAGAAAGAGAGAAGCAAAGGGGGGATTGGGGACTCCCAATTTAAGATATCTAACAACAAGACACGTTATCTAAATGCATAGTATATGTACTAGTGACTCTATTTTTGTAGACTGAATCTGAAAATATTCATGCAAAGATGTGTGTACGAGAATAATAAAGCTGTTCTTTTTCAACACAAAAAAATAAAAAGTACTCATGATATTAGGTCACTCTGTCTTGGAGAAAAACAAGGAAAAAAGAGCTAGGGCATACTCATATACTATTGAGAACAAACCCCAATCCCATAATTTGCCTCTTCAAATGAATCTAAGGAGATGCTTTATATTCTAGATTTGCTTTGTTTTTTGCTCCCATGTATAAAGGCGTCTCTAGTCAGCACTACTAGAGTTTTATTATCATATTTTTATTGCTCCAACCCTTTAAAAATATTTAAAGATTGAATATTAGTGGTGAGGCTCTATAGTGTAAAAAATAAGGCATATGCCTTAGCCCACAATTTTTGGGCCTCAAACTTTACCAAAAATAAATTATTTGTAAAAAATTAATTTATATATATATATATATATATATATTGGTTACCTTCTTTTATTTTTTGTGCTAACATTCATATTATTTTATTCTTTTTAGTTGATTTTGTACTTTTCTTTTTCAAGTTTTTGATAAGTTAAAGTAATGCTCTATCAAAAATATGAATCAGTAGTCGAAAAGTGTTGAACAAAGTGGATTGTAATTTTCTTATTCTTATATCTTCTTAACGTTTCAAATTACAACAAGCATAGTAAGGTGGGAACCAAGTTATCAACTTTTTGAATTAGATTCTATGGTTCTAACACTTATTTTTATTTTATATTTTTTTTCTTATTACTTATAGAATTATGTAAACAATTCATATAATGATTATATTAGTGAAAGAGTGGTTTTCAACGTTGAATTGATGAGATTTTACCTAACATTAATTATTGAAAAAATAAATATTTGAAGAAATCATTTATTAAAAAAAACATTAAGTAGTTAATTTAGTTAATTTATTATATAAACTTTTAAATTTATTTAAAAGTAAATTTTAAATAAATATATATGTAGTTTGTTTAGATTTTAAAGGTATGTTTAAATTTTAGACCTCTAATGAAAATTTCGATTTAGGCCTTCACGTATGTGGAGCCGCCCCTGGTGAAAGGATTAGATACGATTGCAACAACATTTGGCAGGAGAATCAATCCAAGGAATATAGGTTAAGAATTTTGTTTCAAAATTCAATAAGTTGAGAATCCATCAACTCTAAATCCATTAACAGAATAGGGAAAATGCAATTCTATGATTTTAATTTATGTGATATAATTCCATTAAAAAGTAAGACTTTCAAAAAAATAATTATTATGTTAATTAAATATGTCATAACTTTTTTTTTTGTAGCTATAAAAGCTGTTCATGACCAAGGATAGATGAAAAATTGTAGGTTAAATCATTCTTAAATTTTAAGAAACATCAATTTTGTTAAAAACGATCTTTAATAGATAATGTGATATAAATTAATTACTCTTAATATCGTACATGTTATATGCTTATCAGAGACTCATAAGTGTGAAAGCCCTATCAATGATTCAGTAGGCCCGAGTAAGGTTTATTAATCTTAAATTGGTTGTAATTAATAATATTTTAAAAGGATACCTACAGTAATTAGTTTTACATAATTATTATTTTTTTGTAGATGTAATTGAACACAATATAATATAAAATATTTTAAGATATTATTTAAAATAACTACGAAATAAATCTTACAAAAAGGTAATTAAAGAAAGAGCCCCTAAGACGTTGACCCAATTATTTCAAAAAGCAAATAACACAAATTCGTTTGGGTTGTAGTTCAACAAATTACCTTCTGTATAGCTAGATACATGCAGGTCAAATTAGATGTAATTTATTTAGATGTATTCTATTTAAGTGTGAATCACATATATCTAAGATATGCTAACTCTCTGGCTTGCCTCTCTCCTTATGCATATATATTTATGTAATTAGATAGTTTTTTTTATTTCAACCAGACGATAGAGTCACATTCTCATTCAAGAGGTTAGCCCATGATTTATACAGACCCATGGACTAATGGGCCATACAACTGCAGGCTTCAATGTAAATCTTCTGGGCTGATGCACATCTCATAAGAGACCGCTATACAAATAGCCCAATTTTGATGAAAAAATGGCACAAACATGTAATCTCTTTTATTAATTGGCAACATTTAGCCGCCTTTTATTTTTTATAACAAAAAAAAGGTTTTTTTATAATTAAAATTGAAATATTTTAGCCCACGTTATTCTATGGGAAGTTATTTATATTTAAATTAATTATTATTAAGTTGATGGCAGCATGTTGCAGTTTTATCGGGAAGCGGGTCTTTGCTCCCTTTTTTTCTCCTTTTTTCTCATATGCACGTTTACTTTGATTGGTGAATATTTACTGATAATCTATACATTTATATCATTCTTCAATTCTTTTAAACAAAAGTTGATGTTATATCTTCTCTAGCAGCTTTTCATTCATTCTATGCATATCAATAATTATGTCTCTCGCATTGTATACAACTTTTGAATCATGATATTTGTATTTTATTTATCTTCCAAGTATAGTTGAGATAGCAACTCGTTGCAGCATTATTCTATTCTTTGCAGGACAAGATTGTTCAACAATGAATTGTCTAACTTTGAATATTGTTTACTTGTGTAATGCTGAGCATTTTAATTTTCAAGTGCAATCCTCATTACACACTGAAGGAAGAATCTGAAATGTATACAATTTTTTAGTGAATGAATACACGAATATTTATACATGATTGTTCATTCACATGATAAAAACTCATTCATGTGATATAAGATTATTCGATCTAGTGTTTACATTTTTAGTGAATGAATACACGGATATATATACATTAATGCATTGTATACATGTCTGTTCATTCTTGGATAAAAACCAAATCATGTGATAAAAGATAGTTCAGTTAACTCTTTAAATTTACAAGTGATTGGATACATAAAGTATATCATTTTTGAAAAGGTATACATTGTAGCATATAACATAGATTTATGTGTCTATTTATACTAATTGAATAATAACTTGATGCACTTGATCTGTTCACTTTAAATTGGAGCTTCTTTTGAATTGCATAATTTTCAATGACAGACTTCAAAATCTTCTTATCCTTGTATATTTGACCTTCTGATGGTACATTAGCAGCATCACTTTCAATCATATTGCATTGTTGAAAATATGCAATCCCCTGAGCAACCATGTCGTTATATTCAATTACATTCAAATTGTCTATGTTGGTGTTACCATGAGCTATTATTTGGGTATTGACCTCCCCATATTCTTCTCCATTAATTCAAAGTGTATGATGAATATCTATAGCGTTCCAAGTTATGCACAATGGATGGTGTTTGAAGTTTCTGACCCTTTCTTCAATTCGATGTATACTCGTAATCCCATAGTGTTTCGTATCAACATCGGCATAGAATTGTAATCAATTTTATAATGAAAATCAAACAAATTCAAGGAAGTATCGACATTTAGATGGCTTGAAGTCAAGTGAGTGAATCCGTTGAAACCAATGTTTGTTGTAATAACCATCCCCTCCATGAAATAATGTACAAAATTTGCACTATCCCATTGTCCGCTATGATGAATTAACTCTATCAAAGATGCCAACTATTGTTGATGTTTGTAGTAGAACCTCCTTGATTTTTTTATGTTGAATATATGAATTTTTTTGAATTGATGGAGTTTATGGTATTCTGAATTGCTAATTATCTATGGGGAGTTTATATGGTTTAAAGAAGTTTTCACGTTTCATTTTTAATGTTGCGTGTGACGGTTAGTTTCACAAGAAAAATTAATAAAAAAAAAGAAAACCCTATTAATATGCCGTCTGTTAATATGGGCTATTTTGTGCTCTCTTTTTTTTTGGTCTATTAAATGCTATTTAATTATGGGCTATTTGTTGCTAATTTTCCATAACAGTTATATATATATATATATATATATATATATATATTAAATGCTATTTAATTATGGGCTATTTGTTGCTAATTTTCCATAACAGTTATATATATATATATATATTAAATGCTATTTAATTATGGGCTATTTGTTGCTAATTTTCCATAACAGTTATATATATATATATATATATATATATATATATATATATATGTCATTTGCAACTATTATGATTTATGTCGTGCTAAATCAGTTAATATTATTGATTTATTCTTCTGAAAAGGCTATATAATTAAAATAATATTCGTAATAATCAAACCTCCCTTCCCTTTGAGATGTTAACGAGGCACTTAGAATAAAACTTTTGAAACTTAATATAGAGAATTTTGGTTTAAGTTTTACCCAAAAACAAAAAAAGTTCCAAAAGATTTTTCAAGATTAATTTTGGGAAATGTATATATTTTGTATATTAATGAATATACTTATAATACACGTAAATATATGTATAATTATTTTTGTAAGCGGTTAAATATGTAACTTCCTTTAGAAAAAATTTTCTACTCACAAAACGTCAAAGAATTGAACTATTCTGCTATTTTCTTTCGACGAAAGACTTCAACTATTAGAATAATACCTTTTTTGTTGAATAGAAATTTTTTTGCAAACATATTGTACATTTCAATTAAAAAAAAAACCCTTAAAAGAAAAAAAACAAATGAAAAAAGAACAAAAAAAAAAAGAAATTGTTTTGCAATCAAAACGTCACTAGGTGCGCGCATTCCACGGGGAATTTAATAGAGTTAAGTTAAGTATTAGGAGGCCTAAATGAATGTAAATGTGGTTAATTAATTAAGTTGCTATTTTCAACTTGGTAGTTAAAATCTTTAAGAAAGAGCCTAAAAGTGTAATGATGAAAAATTGGACTAAAACATTCCAATAGTAGCAGACTCATGAGTCCACCTATTTGGTATTCTTTCACTAACTTTGTCAACATTTTAGATAAAATGCCAAATTGGTTGCTTATTTTCGGACAACGCGTTAAATCTAAACGGTTTAGATCTTTTACATTTATTCAAAATAATATATATTTTTCTCTGTTAAATATTTAATAAATTGTGTCTATTAGTTTTTAATGATAATTGTGGAAAAGAAAATTTTGTACCTTAAACAATAAAAAAATCTCGTCAAATCCTAGAAATTACTAACACAAAAAAATACACTAGAGACTAAAAATATATAGAGTAGACATAGTAAACCAGATTCTAGAAGTAGATCAAAAAGAGCCGAAACTGCAAACGTATACCTCCAAATGTGAGTTCCTGTTAAATCTTTTTCACTCTTGAGTTTTCACTAAATCTAATAGACAAAGTTTATTTAATTTCTATTGACTAACTTAAAGGAGCAAAATTGTTTAGGAATATACTTTAAGGGCTATTTTAAATCTATCTCAAATAATTATAAGCAATTTTCTATAAATACGCTTAATGGGTAACTGACCTGTAATTACAAGTTAAATTATACCGACCGATGTAAATTATTTATTAAAATATATATATAAAAACTTAAATCTATTTGTTAATAAATAAAATAGAGTGGAAGAAAAATAAAAAGGTGGGGGTCACTTCATAATGAAAATTTCAGTAGGGTGTAGTTTTTGTTGACTTGACTGGATTAAATATTATTCCATAGTTTGACTAGTCTGCCCCAAGACCGTGCTTTATTCTTGATTTAATTTGTTTGCATAATATATAGTGCTCCTAACTCCTAAATGATCACATCATTGCATCACCTTTAACGTGTAAGGTAAGACCGTAAAAGTCTTGGGTAAATATTTTAGGAATTGCAATTAACAATCACAAAAAAAAAAAAAAAAAAAAAATGGTGGCAGAAATATTAGAATATGCAAATCATATTTAATTGGCCATTAACAAATTAAACCATATATTATAAAACCTCTTGTAATGTATTTCATCAAACATCAACTGAAATTGTTCCTATTATTAATAGCCAAAAAAAAAAAAAGAAAGGAATTTGAACAAGTCAATATATAAAGTAAGAAAGAATGAAGTGTGTATGTGAAATATTACCAAACTTTTAATTAGTGTTATTCATGTTGTAAAAGTCTAAGAAAAAACAATTGTATCACGGGAAGTGAACTTTGGTCTCAAGTTGATTATAGAGAAAAGGCATTAATTTGTACTAAAAGCTTAAGAACAAGTTAAAGGAACAACAACTATGTTGCATGTGAAAACAGAGAAACAAGAACATCTTTTTGCCGCGTATTTTTAAACAGGAGTAGCATTATTACATTTTGGCTAGCTGCCTTTTAACAAATTTTTATGTTGAATCTACAGAATTCATTGTGTGTTCTTAAGAAATTTAAACGCTTGTAGTATATATTCGAAAGTGTTGAAATGAAATTCAAATACACACGGAATCATTCTTAGATTAACTTAAAAGTAAAAGGCAAAACATTTTTGCATACTTGAAGATATTTTATATCATTGATGAATAACATAGTACTTCATACTAAATGTAGAAACACAATAAAACAAACTAGAGAAGCAAATATATCATTCCTTGTATATTTTCATTTTAGTTATTAAGGTGGAATTTTATTAATACACGCCCAACTTTCTCTCAATAAACTAAGTTTCACTCAACTCATCATCATTCATGAGCTAATTTGGAAATTAATAGTGTGTCACCACATCAACCAAATATTTACGGCCACCTAAGCGGCTAAGCCCGCTAGTTTCTTTTTTGTCTGTGCGTCTTTAAAGCTATGAATAAATGTAGCAAATCGGCAAGTAGATGGACAAAGGCACTTATAACTTATAAGCTAGGACCAGCTATATCATCATTTCACCCTCTTCATACTCATCTCACTGATTATATCTCCGAAACTATTTTGCTGGAAAAAATACAAAGCTATTAAAGTACACGACAAGATAATAATAGACAAATACTCAAATTTAAATTTCTCGAATTTATTTGAACCAAAGATGTGAGAACCCTTGGTTCGAATTTATTGCGATAAGAAACAAAATGGGAATCGCCAAAAGAAGTTAGCTTCTCAAGATAATTTTCAGCAGGAATTAAAAATCTCCTTTCTCTCAAATTAGTCCCTCACTAATCTCCAAATAAGATTTAATGTAGGACCCAAATATAAAAATGGACTGATTCAAAGTGTGTATTTCAGTATTTGTATTTATCATTCATATAGAAAAGATAAAAAGACCTAAACTCAACATACATATGTGTATTTTTAATCCTCTAGTGGAAATGTTAACAAAAAATAAAGAAAAAAACTCTAGTGGAAATGTACTCATAATCTGTCATTAAATTAATTTAATTAGTTCGACATACACTCTTACGTGTGGGTCTTAAACGTGATAAATGTGAAAGAAACTGCTCCTTTTCCATCGAACAAACAAGCATTATTTTGAGACATGTTTATAAATAACGTAATCATAGGCGAAGTCAGAATTTTAATTAAATGAATTCTAATTTTATAACAAAGATTTCAAGTGTTGATAATAGGATTCTAAACTTAATATTTGTACATATTTTTGATAAATATCTTAATATAAATACATTATTTGAGCAAAAATTACTGAATTAATGTGTTTGGTTGAACCCATAGCAGGCTTCTTGTGTTGTTTAGATACGCTTAAGTAACATAATATCTAAAAAGAAACTCCAACTTTTCTAGAGGAAAAAAATATTATAGAAGAAGAAGAAAAGGTCAAAAAAAAAAAAAAACAACTATTTCATCTAATACATTCCATCATGTCATTTTTACAAGTTATTATACTCAACAAATTATGAATTTGAATTAAAAAAATGTGTAAAGAAAGTTTTATAAACAAAAAATTGAACGAATTGATGGGAAAATATCAATTATAATTATGAATATTAATAACAATTGATTATATGAAAAAAAAAAAAAACAATTATTTTTAGGCAAAATTTTTAATCTAAAGTTAAACATTATGACTAAGATATAAGCAATTTCATGGATCATTTTTAAATTCATTCATGGTTTATCTGGACTGCTGAGCTTGGGCATAACCCAGATCAACCCATTCAATCTCGACGAATCAGGGGATCATTTACAATTTTGCCCCTCATGATAAATTTTTTTTCACTGGACATAAATTTATATTTTCGTGTTATAATATCTTACAAGTTATGATATCCAGAAATGACTCTAGTTTCTAATTAAAAACTTTCGATTGATAAAGGTCAACGTCTTTTAAGTGCAAAAATGTAATTTTATGCGATACGAACATATGTCTAAATTAATTTTGTCACCCCTAAATTTTTCATGAAAGTTCAATAAAGTAGGCAAAAAACAAAAATGCCCGATTAATTTAATAACTGAAAGAAACAAACAAAACTAACAAAAACAAAAGCCAATATATACCTATGGTTTTCGATATTGTTCTATTAGATTTTATTACAATTAGAGCGAACTGAAACTAGATTGATTTTTAAGACAAATTACATACAAAATCAGAATCACAAAGTCCTTTATCTCTCTTTTTTATTTATTAATTACGTGTAGGCGACAAAATTGCTCATCATAACCTAAAAAAGGAGTACTTTAATTATAAAGGTTCCTTTGTAATTAATAATTAATACTACAACTTTTCTCTTTCTGGATTGAGCTCTCAAGTTAAATTATGAATAGCACATATATAATATTTTGCTGTAGAGATATAGTTTATGTAGGTCCAAGTAATTGCTTTTCATGGTCTTGACAGCACTGTAAATTAATTACAAAAAATATTAAACTAATGGCCATACAATTAAAAGTAATCTTTCACACTGCTTTTATTTCAAGGTTAGATTGAGGGAAAAAAACAAATAAATAAGAAAGAGAATCAGAGGATGTTAATAATACAACAAAAGGAAAAGGTTAAGAGAATAATGAGAAACTAAGAAAGAAAAAGAGAAAAGAAGACAATTCTTTTTTATCTCCTGAAAATCCGGTTTCATGATATCTTGTCGATTAATTTTATTAGACCAGACCTCAACTGTTCCTGGGACTATTTTTTTTTTTTCGGAACTCTATCATAATCCGCAGCTGCTATAATCTTTATTTTTTGGATAAACACTGAATAAATTTTTACTGTGTAATAACATACAAATCACATGAAAATATAAATTGCACTTGCCAAGTCCTATGCGACAGTGCTAGACTCAAAAGGCACTGAAGAGAATTGATTTCGGGTCATCCATACTGCAAACCAACTGAGCCACCCCGGAGACTATGGACTACTTCAAAGCTTTAATTATAAAAATCTTGTTTGGAGCCATCCGTTTGAGTTTGTGACCTATTAGCCACATTATGATAACTTTACTAGTTACACAAAATTAAAGCTTCTTCTTAAGAGTGGATATCAATGAATATCAGATACTAGATGAAAAAAATATATATGTTCTATCTTTTTTAAAAAGGGAAACAACCATGGTTATGACGTAATTTGAAAGTAATAAGGCACAAAGTGGCTCTAAAAAATCTTCGTAATGATTTTGACAAAGCAACTTTCGTCGCATTCTCTTTTCATTTCAAATTGAAAGGGAGAGACGCCTTATAAATCATGGTTAGATAAAATTAAAAAGTTATATACAATAATACGTACATAAACGTAGTAGCTATAATAGTATATATATTAAGCACCATTTCAGGATTACGAATTACAGTCAAACTTCTGTGTAACGAAATCATTTATTTGTTAGATAATTTTTTAATTGATATAGTTGTTATAGAAAATATATAAAACAACATTAAATAAAAACTTTGATTCCAAATAAACTTGACTGTTATAGTCATGAAATGTTGATATAGATGATGATTATATATTATAGGAAGGTATAACTATAATATTTATCACAGAAATTTACCATCTATGTGTTTTTTATTTCTTCTGGGTTTTAGTATTGAAATAATTGGACTTTGGTATTAATACTCAGCACTCAGCAGCTTCTTTTGAATATATTTTGATATTTGTTTGCAGTCCTTGCAATCTGCATATGACACTAATACATATCTAATTTATGAATTAGTTTTTCCTTTTAGGTATTGACTAATTAAGCTACCTTTTAATTGTTGCATTAATTAAGGTTAACACGATCAATTACTTACTACATATGAGTAAAGTCTTCCGATAACTACCCCCAAAATACACAAGTACACCAATAAAAGAAACTTGACTAGAAAAAAAAAAAACTAGTTTTGAAATAACTGAATGAAAGGTCAAAAACACACCTAAAGTATCTCAATTTTTTAGTTTTATACCTGAATTATTAGGTCTGCGACTTTTCTTCTTGAACTATCACTAAATGTTTATCAAAAAACACGGTGCACGTACTACTCTCTTTATTTTAAAAATAAAATATATTGGCACACTACGTGGATAAATAATTTCACCATGACAAAACTTAATTAAATCCTGCATTTTTGAATTTTATATATATCTAAACTATCGGATTTGTAAGTTTTTATCTGAACTGTCACCAAATATTTAGCAAAACACACCTCAACTAATATCTAGGTAAACACTTGATGATCGTTCATGTAGAAATTAACTCGCACACCTAATAATTTAGTTATGAAACTCAAAAAATCAGGATACATTAATTATGATATGACCCTTCACTCTTGATAATCAATCCTACACAATACAACTATGAGAGTTTGAATAATTTTCACACTTTTACATCTAGTAATTAAAGATAGCTACATGTAACATTCAGGATATCAAGATTAGTAACGTTAAGAATATAAGATAAATGTATCAAACATAACAAGTTAAAATGAATTTAAGTTATATATATACGCCAATAATACAAAGAATGTTCATATTATTAAAGAATATTGCCCTAATTAAGGATATATATATACACACAATAGATAAGTCTCCTTATAATGTTACCTGTCATAACAACTAACAATAATCTGATGGTTTACAAACTATATGTATAATTATATATACTAAAAATGTAAAAAACATTTACAATATAAATAAAAGTTAAATCGTAGTAAGTATTATAGGATTCTCCTTCAATAGGGAGCCACATATTTGTATGTCATTATCTAACCCCACCACTAACCAACATCTCCTCACCCCATTTCAACCGTTTCTATGTGAGACCAAAACCTCATGAATGAAGAAAAGAGAGGAAAACAAAACAAAAAAGTTCTTAAAAGACAAACCAAACCACTTTTCATAAATCAACCTTAAGTGGAGCTTTTCCCACATAAAAGTCCAAATAAAAAAGGCACTATAACTAACCATCAAAGAGAAGAACTCTCAAATTGATCAAGAGAGACTTCATATTAATTCTCTCTTTCTCTCAAGATGGGAATAAGAAATATTAACTTTCATGTTCACCAAGACAATAGGGATGTTTGCTTTGATCAAACTCCAAATTTCATTGAATGGTTAAAACCATCATCTAATAATTCTTCTCCTTCTCCCTCCTCTTCTTCATCTTCATCCACCATCATTCAATCAAATCCCATGACTACTTTCTTGAAACTTCCTCACCTATACAATCCACAAGAAATTCAATGTTTGCCTCTTCTAAGCAAATTAACCGATCCGAAAACGGAGAAGAAGGAGGAAGATTATCAAGTGAAGGAAGAAAATATGGAGAAAGTTAGAGTGTCTTTGCATATAGGGCTTCCTGATATTAATGAAACAAAGCCTTTTAGCTACAAGAAGGAAGAAGAAAATAAGAAGAAAAATAGTACAATTATTAATAAGGGTTGCAATTTCAACAGTGAGAGTAGGTTTTGGATCCCAACACCAGCTCAAATTCTTGTTGGTCCAATGCAATTTGCTTGTAATATATGCAACAAGACCTTTAATAGGTACAACAACATGCAGGTTAGTCATGAATTTTTCATCATGCTTCTCAATTTTTTTTATTTCTCTTCTCATCTTTCATTTAGGAAATATTGGTGAATTCTATTAGTTTAATTGAACTCTTTGTTTTCGACTGAAATTATATATACATATACATATAATATAATATTAGTCTTCGCTTGAACTTGTTGGCTCTAAATTCTGAATTCACATTAAATCTTCTTTATACTATTAACTTAATGAATCAGGAACACCTCTATGCTAACAAAAAAACAATGAAATTTATGATCATACATGAGAAGGTTTATAAATATTGTATTTTATTTTTTGCATTGTAGTATTTGCTTGATCTAAGTGATCAGATTAATTCTTCAATCTTCACTTCATGTGTCGAGTTTTATCATCAGTGTATTTTTAATATTTCCAATATTCTAATTAGCGTGTTTTTCATAACTAGGCAAGGATAAGATATACACACTTCCTATCATTCGATCAGATCCATTTATAAGATTATATTAGATATATTATTGTCGATCTGACAAATTTCAGCTCATTAATTATACTCAAAATTTTGTAATATAAGTATTAGACAAGCACATGCACCTCCTATTAGTCAAAAATATGATCATTCTTATTACTTAGTGCTCTTCGTTTTATCATTTGTTAAATAGTGTCGAATTGGATAGCTAAGCTTTTGAAGGTGAAACATTTTATCATTACTCTTTTAATAAAGCAAAAACCATTAAGATTGCTCTTATTTGATTGCTGGGGTTTCCATAAACAATTAAATGTTACCTTAAATGCAAATAATAATAAAAATCAAGCTATCACAGTAGCACTTTTCCAAGTTCAAAAAGAAAAAAAACAGAAAAGTGATGAAGCAAATTTTATCTATCTACATAACTCTTTTTTATTTTTAGTTTTCTTTCTACACGTAATATTATGGATTTGATTTAATTTCCATAATCTCACAAAATCAATGAAAATGGATCTGTTTCCCCATCTCTTTCTCCTTTTATTTATCTCTGTGGATTCTTAAAAATACTCATCGTCGTTGCAAATCTTTAGTAATTACAAAGCACTTCTAAATTTGACATCAAACTCATAACTCGTTTTAGTTATTGAATTTAATTTGTAATAAAATATATACAATGTTAGCGAACTTTTTAATACAACGTGTATATCTTTTATTCCATTATAGCAAGTTATAAAGTGAAAAGGAGACAATTTAACTTATATACGTTGATGGTGTCTATCAATGTCTATAGCTTTTATTCCATTATAGCAAGTTACTTAGTTTTCCATTTAATTTATTATGAACAGTTATCTATAATTATCTTTTAGATGATTTGATAAAGTTATTTTCCGTGTTGAGTTCATAGAAGTTTAATATAAAAATTAAATTGATAACTAAGCGCAATAATTAGCTAGCATGAGTTTTACTCTTCTAACATGAGCTCAACTTATATATACAACTTGTTTAATTTTCTATGTTATTACTCATTAACAATTATTTATGAATTATCTTTTAAGTGATTTGATAGTCGATATTTTGCAGATGCACATGTGGGGGCATGGTTCTGAATATAGAAAAGGACCAGAATCACTTAGAGGAACACAACCAGCAGCAATGCTAAGGCTACCATGCTATTGTTGTGCTCAAGGCTGCAAGAACAACATCAATCATCCAAGGGCAAAACCATTAAAAGATTTTAGGACCCTTCAAACTCACTACAAGAGGAAACATGGTACAAAACCATTTAGTTGTAGGAAATGTGGCAAGACATTTGCAGTTAAAGGAGATTGGAGGACACATGAGAAGAATTGTGGGAAATTATGGTATTGCATTTGTGGTTCTGATTTTAAGCACAAGAGGTCACTTAAAGATCATATTAGGTCATTTGGTAAAGGCCATTCTCCTCACCCTTCACTTGATGGATTTCAAGACAAGTATTGCATTAATAGTAGTACTGGTGGATCTAGTGATGATGATGATGATGAAATTAATTGAGGAGAAAATAATTATTCTCCAAGAGTAATTAAGAATTTCTAATGAAATTCTTGACTACTCTTGGAGTTAACATAAGTTGGATATGTTTACTGAGTTTGAGTTTTATACATCGTCATCAGTATAAATACTTTTCACACCATCCGGTCATTTAAATCTAAAATAAGATATGTTACTTGCTACGACAGGTAAAAATGACCTGATTGTGTAAAAATTGTTTATATTGAAGAGTTATGTTACTTTTTTTTTTTTTCTCTTTTTGTTTGTGTGTGTGTGTTTGATGGATGGTGCAGCCCTGGCAATTGCTCAGCAACAACAAATCCTCAGGAAGGGAGGGGTTTGTTGAGGAGCATTAGCATGGTGGTGATCATGAATAAGTAGTATTACTTAGATATATATGGTTTTATATATTACTTTTTTTTTTTTTACTAATTTTGTGTATTTTGTAACAATAAGGGTGATGGCCTTATAAAACATTAAAGTACATGAAGCAGGTGAATTTTCTCCTTGGCTGTGCTACTTAGCTAATAGGTTTATTGGAGAAAATTTATCAGCTTCATTGCTAACTTGTAATGTTTCGTAGTGTAATGAATTGAGTTTAATTGTGTCACAGATTTTTCTCGTCTAAAAGTATAAAGTGCTCGGAAGAGTCCACTTTTATTCAATAAATAATGTTATTTTATTTTACTTTTATTTAATGAATTAGGTCTTAAAAAAATAATTATCTAGATTTACACCAGTAGAGCCAAGGACAAAAACGTACGTATAACTCCATATCCTAATCATCACTATCACCATCACTACATTTTCGTTTTTAATCTTCATAGATTTATTTGATGATTTATGAACATAAAATGACTTAGGCGAATCAAAGCTTATAATATAGTGGTATCAGCGAAATTGTCAAGTGGGAAAGTGTAGTATCTTAGGAAAAGTGAAAGTCAAAACTTTTTGCCTGCACATTAGGATTTTGGGATACTACCAATTAAGTCCCAACATGTATATATATCAGCCACTAGCTAGTGTGTACTTACTTTTTATCTTTTTCAGAATTTTCACACCTTGGTTGGGGAAGTTGAACAGATTTTATATATATATATATATATATATATATATATATATATATATATATAGTAATACATTTTCCTAGTCCAATTTGGAGGTCTCAACTAAAGAAATATATCCTCTCTTTTTTTGTGTAATTTTTACCTTATGTTAAGGGGTGAATCATATCATTAGTTGCTGGACCACAACTTTATGCAATAACATGATTACCCCAAAAGAAACTAACGACTGAATTGTTGATGATACAGTCTTTGCATACAAGACTTTCATTCTCCATATTAACTCCAATGGATTTTAAAAATTAAATAGTTGGCGTATCGATAATATATATGTATAATTCATGTATAATATGTATATAACTAGTGAGTATGATCATGCATTACTACTTTTATCACAATGATGATGTCTGTAGATCAAACTATTTCGTGGATTGAATTTCACTTGACTGTCTAATGCATAGTTTAGATAAATCGATTAGGAAAAATAAACCGTAAATCCTGAGAGATATTTATATATACCATGTCAAAATTATCAAAGAAATAATATGTTCAATTGGAATGAGAAGACTGGAAAATTTTAATTTCTCATGGAGTGGGTTTGACTGGATCTAATGAAACAAAAAAAAAAATTGCTAAATATTTAAGTTTTTAAATTTATTTTCGGTTCTCTTTTTCTCTAAATTTGAAAATATTGGTCAAGAAGAAGGGGTTCTCCACTATGTTTTGTCGGAAGAAATACAAAAGAACCAGTTCCCATTTCTCTAGTTTAATAAATTTCTTGGCTCGAGCTTATTGTATATTAATAATATTGGGTTTTTGTATATTTGGTACTAGAATTATATGTGACATTTCCTTAAAACATATGATGGAGTTGTTTGACTATACTTTTCTTCGAGAAAATCGTGTGCCAGGTCACGATGATGGATGATCTTGAACTTTTAGTTCCACTTTAAAAAACTTTTAAAATTACCTTGCTTAAGAAATTAATATATTGGAAATTTACCTTTTTACTATTCGAAATGTTTTAAAATTATCATTCGTTTTACTTTCAACCATTGATAACTTTCTTTGATTGTGGTGTAGTGATGGGAATGTTTCATCATTAATAGGAGGCTTCAGGTTTGAGGACAAAATTCTATTGAAAATGCCACCATCGAATAACGAACATGAGTTTTTCCATTGTAAAGCGATCTGAATTTAATCGGACACCGAATGGAAAAAAAATCCTCCTCATTATCAAGCAGTCGTGTTTGATCTTTGATCTTAAAGGGAGCTCCAACGTAAATTGGAGAGTTTTGAATCCGATCTAAAACGTGTCACAATGGATATTTTATGTGTAAAATTAAAATACTTGAGGAAAAGGTCCAAATTTGCCCCTTTATTTTTTTTCTTTTCTTTTAAAATTACTCTAAGTTATACTACTTGGCTAAAATTTGGAAGCTTTCTGGGAATTTTTAATTTTTTTTTGGTTATTAAGTCAAGTAGATTACTCTACTTGTGAGTCTAGGAGACTAGGACGCAGCACCCTACGGTTCTTTATACGAAGCTCAAGTACTAGAATGTTTAGTGTGTCTTTCTTTTATACAAGTCCCTCTCAAATTCAATTGCTGATAGGAACAAATCATTTGCTTGTGGCCAAATCCTTTGCCTTTCTTTTGAATCAAAGTAGGATTTTGATTGTTGTATTTTAGTCTGTCAGAGAAGCGGTACCTTCATGCAAGCAAACCTTTCTTTTGAACCAAAGAAGGTTGTGAGTAATGTATTTTAGTCGGTCAGGGAAGCGGTACCTTCTTGCTTCACTTCTCATGCAAGCAAGCCTTTGTTTTGAATCAAAGGAAGTTGTGATAGTTGTATTTTAGACGATTAGTGAAGTGGTAGGCTCATGCTTAGCTTCTTTCACACTTGCTTGCGTGAGCTTAGAGCCCTTTTCGTTAGGTCCAAGAGATCTAATCCAACAGAATTCTAGTATTGAGCATAGCTAATATGAGCCTAAGGCTATAGAGGATCATATTATTTTATTCCATAAATATAAATAAAAAGATACCCTAAATATACAAATAAATTAGATGATGATGGATTTTTGGGCTGAAAAAGCTCATTGATCCAAATGAATCATTATTCAAGTCTGCTCGTTGATCCATATGAATCATTCTTCTTAGCTCCTCACCCTCATCCTCTGTCCTTAGAAGATAAATCAACATTTTCCAGCAACCATAACTACTTCCATGAAACAGTAGATCTATACAATTTTCAGATTATCAGAAGAAAAGCTCAGATTCTCTCTCAAACAGCAATCGAAAAATGATAATGAAGCTAAAGAGAAGCCTCATTTTTCATTATACGGAAATGAGCTGTATGTGATACAAAAATGAATCTGATCAGTCTAACCTTAGAGAACTCAAATTCAATCATTCAAACTCAGAACAATTGATTCGCATGCAAAAATTAACAGAGAACAAGAAGATGACCAGTACATATGAATCCCAATTATACTAGGATGCATCGACTCCATAGGGTCTGATACAGCATAAAATTCTCACAGAAACTGCGATGAACAGTAAATAGAAAGAGAGAGTAATATCATGGGATTGAAAGAGAAATGAGTGATTGTTTTCTTCATTCTCCTAATATCTTGTGCACAACAATCATTATGTATATACAAAAGCAAAATTGCTGCTAACTAACATAGTTGCAAGCGCTCAACTCATCTATACAAACTTACACTAACTAATCTGATCTGGCACAAGTCCTTAGTCCTAACTAACTTCAATCAAATGATTTTACACATATACTTCAGCTGCTACATTTAGCTTCTTTCCTTGTGCATGAGATCTATGTAAGCTCCATCTGATGCACTTGCCTGCCTGTGACCTGCATGAGGATGAAAGAAGTCTAACAGTAGTACAGAGCATTGTTATGTTTCTTAGTATGCAATAATGTTTAAGCATTCAGTTTGAAAGATCTGTAATCTTTTTGGATGGTCTAACGGAAGCTGCTAGATAAGGTCTCACAATTTTAGATAGGCCAGAAAGGTTTCTTTGTTTTCGCTATTGCTTCAACTGGAGAAGAAATCAAGGAGTTATCACAACTTTGAGCATAGGTTCCACAAGAAATACCTTATTTGTACCTAATGTTGGATAGATAACACAAAATACTCAGAAGAGAAGACAAAGAGTGCAAAGGTTCTAGGAAGGATTAAACAAAATCATCGATTCGGGGCATTTTGTATACATAGTTGGCTGATTTCGTCCGTATACAAAGATAATCCCCTTGAATATGACAAATATGCAGTTCATGATCCAAAAAGATTTCTTAACAATGTTAAAGACAAAACTGTCTTATGGTTTAAAGATTTTAAATTGGTCCATTGACCTTTTCCCTATTCTGTTTTTACAGGTGAGCATAAGGTTCTTCGTGGAAGTGAAGTTTGAGGAATAGGACGTAGAGTACGATACAACTGTGCCCGAGCATTCAGGACAAAATGCAAAAGGACAAAACTGAATTCAAAACCAGAATAGTGTTTACATAGATATTCTGCCGTCTCTTATCAGGGTTCTAAAGGGATTATAGTAGCTTTGTTTGGTTAAAGGATGCTATACGTTTGTTTTTGGTATAATACTAAAATGAGGCTGATGTATATCTGTTAAAGTTCTTGTGTAAAACTGAACAAACAATTGCAAGTATTTAGTATTATGTAGTGGGGTGTTTCTTTCCTTCAAATATGCTCTTCCAAAATAGTAGAGTCAAATTTGTAGGAATGTGAATAGGGCATCTGTATCAAAGTGTTTTCATGGATGACACAACCTGTTTGCTCGAGAAGTAAATAAAATAGAAAGAGAGACTACATGCTAAAACAGAGATACAAAAGTAAAACCCTTTCATGCTTTATCTCAATACTCAAAGAGGCCCTAGGGAGAGCATATGCTCTCTCATTTCTTGTGATTTTTCTCTTTCTTTTCCCCTTTTTTTTGTGGGGGCTGCTCACACTCTATACAGAGAAGTATAGAACAGCAGAACAGAGAACGCAACCCTACAGATCCTTCGTCATTTCTTAAAGGCTAAGTTGTTTATGACAGGAAAATGACTTGATACAACGGAGAACAATGCAAAATGAAACATCCACTTCTCGGATTACTCTAATGTGATATCAGTTATAGACACTTTCAGAACAAGAGAAATTCTAATAAAGCAATCGTATTGTGGCCACATTCCATATACAACTAACAAAACAGAGAATAGAATTCCCATCAAAATGTAAAGAACCTACTCGGTACGAAAGACATAGTTAACAACCAACTTAATGACAACAGGGGCAGATGAGACAAATAAACAGCCTCCGAGAGAACAGTGCACGCCAAAACATAGATATAGATGGTATCAAAATCCAGCATTATATGGTTATACAAAGAAGAGTAAATGGTAGATTTTATTAGCTTATCAGCTCAAATCTTTTCGGTGCATGGAATCCAACTTCTTTAGCAGATCTCTACTATCTTAGAGCTGGTCTAACTTCTGCAATATTACTTGTAGTTACCTTCTTAATAAACATCCAGCAATAAATGGTTGGTCCCCATGAATGCTTTAATCAATTATTGCTCAATCTTGCCTTGTCTCTATGGAAGCTTTGCAGCACATGGATCTAAAAAATGTACTACTGATAGATTTTAGTGCTGAGAACATAAATTATCAATCAATTGGTAGCAATAAACTTTCATACGACAGTCTTTTCCAGCCAACATGAATAAGGAGACATATACCTTGACTTGAGTCTAGTTTGTACATATACCTTGTCCCGAGTCTAGTTTGTACATAACAGTGTCCCGAGAACATGTTGCATAGAGTACACAACAATGCCATTGTTTGGCATTTAATATTGAAGCTAAGTACACTTTTACTTGTGTGCCAATATGTTTTAAGACAATCCTGTAGCAGTAAAGACCAAATGGTGCAATTCATTGAACAACTTACTTAAATAACAAAGAAATACAGCAAAGATTTCATTCATTGCTTGTGATTTAATTATACAATTGAGCTGTATCCCAAACAACCTGCATAACCTACAATTACAATTTGACAACATTTTCTCCTCGTATTACCCGTGGAAGAATACTGATACAAGATAAACAGAAAAGAGTGTACTTAACATACAATCAATCAATCTCTCACTTTAAAGGAGTGGAAAGGTCAATGGTATATAGAAACAGGAGGAAACTTGAACTTCTCCGAGATGAATGGTATTACCTGCGGTCTCTCCACCAAATCGCGGTAGAAATCATACTCCGCATCATAGTCATGTAACTTCAGCTCAGCCCTCTGATTTGTATGATAATGATGCTTAGCTGAAGCAGATTTCCCAAATCCAAAAATACTGACCTTCTCGCAAACACCTAAAGCAAGCATCACAGCTTGCAAACCAGAAGAGTAATGGAAATTAGCGCCATCATGAGCAGGAGCCCATTCTTGAAAAGGCTTCCCAGTTCCCTCCACAAATCGTTTCAACGAATAATACTTCACAATCCTGGCGCACAACATGTCAAAGCGTGGATCAGTGACAATTAATGGCACTCTGTGTGAAGAATTACACACCATGTAATCCAAGAAATGCACAGGCTGACATATGTACATTACTAAAGCCACATTCACTCCATATGGATGGCAAAAACAACCTTCCCTCCTTGCACAAAGATGCAGAATGTTACTATTCACAAATGAAAGAGTAGTCTTTGAACCTACTCTATGTTCAAACCCCCTATTTCTTGCATTGTTCAGTCGAATTACAGCTTCATGACTATCAATCAACTCCCCATACTCACTCTTCAACAAAATCCCACTATTTCCTACAACAGCACATGATTTATACCTCTTCTCTGATCGCACTAAACCATTATGTCCATCAATAGGAGCCTTAACAGCACTCACCAAATCCATCATCACATTCTTAGGAAGCTTCCTATTTCTAAACCAATCTTGCAAATTCCTCCTAAAACTCTGCCAAAGGCGATAAAACTCCGGTGACCGGAGCTGCACCGATACCCCTCTAGCTGTCCTCGGACTTACATCAATACGATACTTCCCAGAAGACAGAAATGATCTATGACGGTTATGTCCTCTGAAATTCCCTTCCAATAACTCCTCGACCTCTTTCTTCAACCGCTGTTCCCCAATATCAATAGACGCATATTTCAAAAGCGTCTCATTCAGAACTGGTTTTTGAGCCTTCCCAGCAAATGGGTATTCATTTTTCAACTCAATAGAGCTGTAACGAAGGGTAATTCGAAAAATAAGGGTAGCCGCCACTGCAATCAACAATAATACACTGAACAATGGCCGCATTGTCCGTTTCATCATACCCATATAGCATAATCACATAAATTGCAGTAAAATAAAACAAAAAAGACAAGATTTTTATGAATGCTAGAGGTTGTAGGTGCAAATGATATGTAAAGATCTAGAAGAAATTAAACGAGTACGATTCTGGTTCATATTGGGTAGTGAAAGAAAAATCAAGAATATGAAAGATTTATGAGTTGTTGGGTAGGGTTTAAATACAATAATAGATCTGTAACTTCCAAGAGATTTGAGGGGTGGTGGGGCAGAACCCTGGTGAGCTGAGGAAGAAGAGAGAAGAAACTGCAATTTTTTTTAGTGACAATGGGGTTTGGGTGTTGAACTGTTATGGTTTTCTGGGGGCTTTTAATTTTGCACTTGTAGTAATTAACCACTCTTAATTAAGTTTAGTTTCGCTTAATTAAGACGTTAATTACACCTGCTTTAATTCAACTAGTAGTCCAGTAGTACCCAACAAAAAAGATATATCTTCCGGTCATAGTTTACGAATATTGTTTTCGGTCTGAAATCTCCCTTAATTATTATTCTATTTTTTTCGTTATTTTTACTAATCATATTTAAATTATATTTTTATTAATTGATGTAACGTTAAGAATAAAACAGAGAAAAAATAGTTATTTTTGATGTGTTAAAAATATTAAGTAAAGAAAATGTTACTTCATGAATTTCAATGGAGCTACTCACGACAATTCACATTGATGTGATTAATTAAAATTTTAAAATATGATGTGATATTTATAATTAAAAAATAAACATGATATAAAATTAAATAAATTGAAGACGGCAAGTTTTTGGGCCGAGTGCCTATGGATTTGCCGTCAACAATATGATATAGTGAAATTAATTTCTTGTTTCTTTGGAGAAATATATAAACTTAATTTTCAATAAATTTTTAGCAAAAATATACATATAATTTAATTTTTTTTCTCATTTAGGAAATTGTAGGTTTTTAATTAAATTCACCTTACAGTCTTACACTAAAGATTAAGTAATACAGGTTAGGTAGAATTTACTAATTATAAACGTATGAAATGGATTTCTTATTGACCCTTGTTGCAATTTAAACTTTTCCATCGTCGAGAATTTGAGAAAGGAGTTTGAATAATTTGCTATTGTACTTATCATCAACCCAGGGCATGTTTGGTCATTATTTCAAATCAAGTTGATTTAAAGTTGAAATTTTATTTGAATAAGTAATTTTAGTTACAAAGTTATTATTTTTTTTTTCATAAACATAAAAATCTCACAATATGTAAAAAAAGATAGGAACTTTCTGATCAAAACATGTAATTTGAACTCCAAATTGCATGGTCAAACACCTACTAAGTTTTTCTTTTGTTTAAATATTTATCGATCTTTAATGTAGCAGCATGCCTTCAACTTATTTTTTCAAAACATCACGCACAAGCAAACAGGTCATATTAATTGTGTTTTGTTTCAGTAGGTAATCACATGGTTGAGATGATTATCAAGTATCGTGTTAAAATAGTGTGAATTTGTAAAATGAAAACTTAGCTGGTTAACACCAAGAGCATGATGAGAGATTTTTTTTAGAAAATTACCTTCAATTAAATATCTCATTTTAGTTTATGAAAAGTAGTAAAAAAATTTAAAAAAATCGATAGAAAGTGTTCACAAATCCTCTATCATATGCATTTGAATTATTTGGACAGTAAATAATTAGAGTCCGAAGCCAAAAGAGCAACAAAATTATCAAAAATTTTAAAATGGCACATCAATTTTTTTTTTAACCAAAGGACAAAATCGCTTCTGACAAAATTGATATTGTTACTCCTTTTAAAAAAACATAAAAATCACTGCCCTATCAGCGATTTTGTTTTTCAAAAAAATTAAATCGCTGCTATGGCAGCGTCAATTTTCTGTCAGAAATTATTTTTAAAAAATGGAAATAACTCCACGTGTAGCAATTTTAGTTTAAAATGTTTTTTTTAATAATCGCTGCCAAGATAGCTATTTCAGTAGAAAAATCTCCCAATTGAATTACTTTATAATTTTTTATTGTATACTTTTTGATTGCTAGCAGCAATTTGAAAACAATAATAAAAATTCTTACTGAAATCGCTGCCTTTGGCAGCGATTATTAAAAAAATAATAATTTTTTTTGAGCGATTTCCCATTAATTTTTAAAGCAGTCCTCGCCTCGGGAATTTTTAATAAAAAAAAATTAAAACTTTTTAAAGAAAATGGCTGCTATAGCATCTATTTCTTTTTTTTTTTTTAATAATATATATTTAAAAGGGCTGCTGGGGCAGCGTTGTTATAAAAAAAGTTCACAAAATACAGCAGTGATTTTAAAGAAAAAAGGAAATTTTTTTTTGGACAAACTTGCTGCTGGGGCAGTGATTTTTATGTTTTTTAAAGGAGTAATGGCGTTAATTTTATCAGAAGAAAATCGCTCCGTTCCTTTAAAAAAAAATTGATGTGCCCTTTTGAAATTTTTGATAATTTGTTTTGCCCTTTTAGCTTCAGACTCTCAATAATTCAATGAGCTATTGATGCTAGATCTACGGACCATGTGCTTGTGGTTATTGGCGACAACCTTTTTGTTGGGACAGTGTAGCAATAAGAGACAAGATTTAGCTAGGTTGTTTACTGCATTTGTTTCGAATATTGTATTGTACTGGAAAGTGAGTGTTGTGAATAGAGCTATAGTTTGAAAAAGATTGAGAAACGAACTTTAATTATGAGTCAAAATAAGTGTTATATGATACATATTTCGTAACTGAAAATAACGGTTTAATTGAAATCGCAAAACCACAGTAGATTAGAGCTATAAACTATTATACTAGTACATGGCTTTTAAGCTACTTTAGGCATTAATTAATCCACTTATGAATGAGGATCAATTTTTCTAATCCCTAGGTCCATATAGTATAAACTATAGTCTCCCTTCATTATAACGAAGAGATCTTTTACTTTTGACACTTAATAAGTCAACACGCCACATAAATTTAGGTGATCAAAGTTTTTTTTTTTTCTTCATTTACCCGCATAACACTTTAGGCTTAAAGATGGAGTTAGAATTTTAAATACGAAATTGACAATTTTGTCCAAAATTTGTACGAGTAGTAAAAATTTATAAATGAATGATTCAAAACTCAATGGTGTCTTTTCTAAAATTTGGAGTCCATAATCTCAAATATTTGGATAGATCCTATTTTGGACTCAACTTATCACATATAATTTTGGAAGATGAAGTGTTTTATACCAAAAGATGAATCGATTCTTAAGAGAAATTTATCATCTTTGATGATAATATATAGTCAAGTCGTTAATAGTGAACTGTAATCGTTTGTTTGAAGTTTCGAAATTTTAAGCTTTAACAAAAAGTAGTAATCTATTTGTTTACCAAAAAAACAATTGGATGTTTGATTTTCAAATTAAAAGGAACTTGTGTTTTCATTTTTTAACTTTAATCGAGCACGCTCAGCAGGAGGAATCCAATAATAATTTTAGATCAATTATCATTATTTTATCTATCCTTATCATTCAAAAAATACTACTGTAGTTCAAGTGCACGCCTTTGGAATAATGGATGATTACAGCAATGATGCAGTCAAAATTTATCAATGACAATGACAATGCTTGTCTCGACAGTTATGTTCAATTTGTAGAGTCAGATAAGATAAAATTATTCGTTCCTTAAAAATTAAATGTCTCGAAAACTATACTGGAAGTAAGAATTTTCCTCATATCAAAACGAACAAAGAGTATGCTTAAACAAATAATTAGACATGATTTCCTATCCAAAATCAACAAACTATATATGGTATGAATATGGGAACCTCCTACTCACTCACTGTTAATTCCTTTTATCTCAAAGTATGCCTCTAAATTCTAATTACTAAAAGAAAAACTGGAATTAGCAATCGCTATTTCACTCTTAGCTAACAAAAATCTGTCAGAGTTAAGATTTTTTGTTGTTTAGCTACAAAATTTGCCTGCCGCTAAAGCCAAATTCTTTTGGTAGTATATGGTAACAATTTTGCTTATGTTGATTGTTGAGGCCTCCCTATCTAATTATCTGAGTAAACTGAAAGTCTTTATAATACTAAGAAGTTTATAAGCCTACTTCTCAATCAAGAACTGAGGCACTATATTCAGAGATAGCGGGGGGCTTAACTCCTTCCTAGTAAGAAAACTTATAGATGAGGGTACAAAAATTTCTGTGCACTAAGATTATATTAAAAAAACAAGTAATTTAATCTGCTGATCTAGCTTCCGACGAAATGAAGAATAACGTCTTACCTAAGCCCACTTGCATGAAAACAAGGCAGATATAGCAGCTATGCAACACCTACAATGTATGCGTTCCATGAATCTTGTTGTTGAAAACTTGTAACCTCTTCATATTTTATGTCTCGTCCAGCAGTAAGTCCATATGTGCTTCTAATATCTTCGCTGTCAGGCATATGTCGGATCCAGAAGTGGACCGACTGAAATCCAGCTTCCTCCAAACAGTCTTTGATCTCAGGCAATGACCACCTATACGCAAGAAAATACATTTCATGCTATTAAGTGAACAGCAGCAATAGAAAAAGTACCATAATAGAATGAGGATGTGACCTTTTCTCTATAATAGAGGAGGAAGTGACTTACAGTCTCCAGCTATAAGAAAACGCATGGCGAATTTTCCTTTGCGGCTTGTGCAGATTAAAATGGAGGCTGATCCTCGTTTTCCGCTTAATGATGTCAAATTCAGCTTGCTCCCAAACATACTGTGAAACAGACAGCACAGTTTACAATTCAATCGTTTAGTGAATGTCTCAAGGAAGTAACAGTTCTTACAAATAAAAGGGTTACTTATTACATAAGATAGCCGGCCCACAGGCTTGGTGATGGCTCACCGTCTGTATTTTCAGAGAAGGACCCCGTTCATCCAGATGCATCATAATATATCAATTAATGCCATAAAGAAACCTAAAGGCAGTAATTCGCTACAAAAGCATACTTCTGGGCGTGCATGTTCTTTTCTAAGTGAAGCAATTAACCAAAGGAACTAAGCTGTAGCACATGACATCAGCATTAGTAAGGATATCTTTCCTGTCCCCATTACATGACCAGTTGCAATTATATGTTAGGCCAGTTGTCAACAAGTAGTTAGCCATTTTAATGTAAACTCGTTTGTTTAAGATGACAGCCATATACAGTCTTGCGTTAAAACTCGTTTATTTAATATAGTCTTTACCTTAAATTAAATGACAGCCAACAAAGATTATACTGATACTAAATTTCATGTACATGTAAGGTTTTATGTGTTTTATAATTAATAACACTGAAATAAGTTTTGCATGTCTATTACAGAGGAGGAGCTATCGGGTTGGATATGGGAGGGGTTGGTGATAGCAGTCGAGGATGATAGATCATGGAAGGGCTTTTCCATTTTGGAACTGTTGGCTCTATTAGCGAGTTGACTAACTGTGTCATTGAAATAAATGGAGTTTTAATGCAATAAATGGTGAAAGAAATGGATCATAAGCAGGAACAACCCAAAAAATTAATGACGAAAAATGCATAGAAATGTGAGCATCCTCAGAATTGACATGTCGACATTGAAAATTTTTCATTATAGCACTGTTCCAAATCTGTCTTGAAAAGGAAGTGAGAAGAAAAAATTTATATGCTGAAATCAAATAACAAAGAATATGGCAAGAATGTGAAAATCCAGATTCTAGTACACATATTCCAATGAAAGAAGACAAAGATCATCTTTAGTTTGGATAGACATACTGTGAAGTTCGGAAATTTTCTCTGCATCCTTAGCTCATGCTCTGCTGATGTGCCTCCATATAGATCCATCACAAATATACCACCCTTCTTGTTCAGAGCACTTAAGGCATGTTTGAAGTATGAAACTAGTTCTTGGCGAGTATGAAGGCAACAACAACTGTAGTTAAAAGCACAAACTATATCTCTTGCAGGAAATTGAAAATCCTTCATCAATTTGTGATAATGAGAATCATCTTCACTATCTCCTAGTGTTACATTTTGCATGAGATTTTGAGTAGCGACATTAACCAATTTGGCCTCAAGAGGTTGCAACACATTACCATGAAACAGAAATATTCTGGAAGAGATATCAGCACCAACTTTGTTCACATTGTTCTCCATGCACCAATCAAGTGCCTCAACGTCTAAATCTAATCCAATAGCAGTGCGCCTAGCATCGCTATGGAGCCATTCGGTACTGCCAAAATGCATCAGGATAGGTGGTGTTACACAATAACAGTTGAGTTAGCTTATGAAGTTGCACAGGAAATGAGTTGTAACTATGCATTAATTATTATTTTTGATAACCATGGTGTCTGGGCCAATTTGGTCGCACCTCCACTAATTCCACAAGGTACGTGTGGTTAACTCTATCCACCATTACCAAGACTTGGATAGATGAGAAGAAATCACCTAGTGTTTGGTCTCAATGAACAAGTGTGACAAGTATGGCTAATAAGTATAAAACTATCATTAATTTAACATGGAGACAAACTGATATATAATTTGAGGAGTAAGCTTAAATATAAGTTTGAGAGAAATAACAATTGCAAAAATACTCTATTTCCAGAAAGAAAGACATCAATCAAGAGAATATATTGTACTATATTCAGTGGGAATAACTGTTGGCTATCAACAACGTTAGTACCAAAAATTTCAAATCAATTTTCGGATAACACGTCTTTTTGATAGGTGAAGTTTAACTCCATTTGCAACAAGACAACGTTATCAAGCTACTACAAATTGTCACCCTACAAGTAAAATATAATTATAGAACAGACAGCCACCGAGAAGAACTAATTAAAGCAGATAAGCAAAAATGACGAGCTTTCTGCTGCTGCATCACCTCAAAATCTTGGACATAAATCTAACCAGCTATCGGACAGCAGGCCAGCAGCCATGCTCTCCCTGGACTTGCAGCTTTATAATTGTTCAAATATCTAACTGAAATCAAGTCCCATAAGAACTTCAAAAGGATGACCACTAATAGTTACATATCATTACCTACCATCCAACCGCTAATTTCAGTGGCGCAAAGTACACCAAAACCCAATTTAAATCAGTAAGCTACATTAAGCATTTCCAAGAATTGCATAAAAGAATGGCCTAAATCTTGTAGTCTGAAGATATTAGCATGTAATTACATCAGCTTTAACTAAATCTTCAGCAATAATTTACTTGCCAAAATCCGCTCAATTTCCGGTTACTTATAGATTCAAGCAATGTACGAATTGATGATCAAGAAACTTAAACATAAAGAGCATATGAGCAGCAAATAAGCTAAAATTGTCAATCTCCAAGTACACAGGGTAGTACAAAGTATACCTCAAAAGACCAGTTCCGCAGAAATCTTCCTGGAAATGAAGGGGCACCCTCCCACCTACGTACATCAAGAAGAATTTCTGCAGGTAACTTATATCCCCTTTTGGTGACTGCAACAATAAAAAGATACTAATCAAGTTACTCCTATTTGTCTAATTAGTTAAAAAGAAAAGATTCTGGCAAATGGGTATTCTTGCCTGCACAGACTGTTGGTATAATGAAAACTTTGAAGGGATATCATTGGTTGAAAATGATGAAATGAGATCATCTTGACTCTCTTCTTCATCTTCTTGAGTGGACTCAATAGTTGGGGCAACTGGGTATTCTGGTTCTTCCTGTTCAAGATAGTAAGCTCTATCTCTACGGTTCTGTTGGTGGCTTTTCTTCTTCCCGTTCTTCCCCATTTTTCACGGCCGCCGTTTTTCTGCCGCCGACGAACTTTGTGGGACTAATGTAAAACCTTTGCGTTTTCGTTGTGCCTTCTTTTCTTTTTCTCATTTGGAAAGTAAAATGTTGAATAGACCCCCTAAACTCTTCAATATGATGTTTCGACCACCTAACTTTTGAAATTTTTGTAAATTCCCTGTTAAGGTTTAATTACTAAAGAAACAGTAACAAATTAAATTTGGTGTTACTTTATTATAGGAATATTCATTAATAATTTTAAAGGGTTCAACAATAATCCTTAAATAATAACACTGGAGCTTAAAGAGACGCTCAGATAAAACAATTCCCATTTTCTAAATTAGAAAAAAACAATGGTTCTATAATTGAACTTAGGGCCATAACCCCCTCTCATACTAGGCAAGATATTTATTAGTATTAGTTGAACAATTAGAAATTGTCACTTCAATATGGGGATTAAGCATAACTGATTTATTTTTATACTTAATTTTATTATGAATTATTTGAGCTTATAAAAAATTATCAAAAGCAGTTTCTCTCTCTTTATATGATAGGAGTAAGTTTGCGTACATAGCACTCTCACATATCCATATTTATGAGATTGTAATATACTCAGTATGTTGTGATAAAATAAAGGTGTTAATTACGCAATTCCAAATAGAAAGAAATGTTCGCCATAAACTTGAGCAAATCGCATACGCTTTCTCGTCATAAAAGAATTTTGTCGCATATCTAAGAAAAAAAGAGCTAGTGTTTGTTCCATGAAAACATTTCATTTGTGTAGACCTTCAATTTAAACACTTTATCATTAAGTATTATGAAGTTAATTTTACATTGAAGTAGTGTTTCGTCACCTTATCAAATTGAAAGAGGTCATCATCAAACAATTATGAAAAGGAAAAAATCATTTTCTAAAATAAATATTGTAGACATTGAAATTTTGCGACTCTACAAAAAGGTGTTCAATTTGAGTAGGGACTCTACAAGATGTGTTCAATTTCAATTAGATTTTTGAAGGCTATTAACCCTAAACCTAGTTCATGCCTATATAAAAGATATTATATTTCCGTGAAAAAGCATCTCAAATATTCTGCAAATTCATGGAATATCCATAAAGAAATCAAATCCAAAATCTTATTTCGAGAAATATGCCACTAAATGTCCTCGAATCATAAATAAATCTTATGAGAGAGGAATCAAGGGATCAACAGATTTGTACTCACAATCTCGATGAACTAAACTATGTATCTTCATTATTATTTTTGTGATTGTAATTTATGTTCTATCACTTTAAAATTTGTTGCAAATAAATACATTATAAATAAATGAAAAGGAGATGCTTCATTCTAAAAAAAATAAAGGAAATGGGTTTGATATACCCCTCAATTTTACCATTTGAAACTGATATGCCCTTCGTTATAAAATTGACTCATATACACCCTTACCGCTATACAAACGGCTCACATATACCCCTACCGTTACAAAATGAGCTCACATATACCCTTCATTTAACGAAAGTGAAAAAATTAGTTTTAAATTTATATTTTTTACTTTTGATTTTTTTAAAAATCATTAGGTGTATATATGATTTTTCTAGCAAATTTCAAGGTATATTTTAATTTTTTACGGACATAAATTATTTTTTGACTTCTTGATTATCATTATTTGAGTTTCTTATTCTTATTTTATTTTTTTTCTTTCATTTCTTAGTGTAAAGAAAAAAATTTAAAACTATTTTTTTGTTGCTATATTATAATTTAAAACTATCATTTTCGAATATATTGTAATTTAGTTTTGTATTTGAAGAAAAAAATTGGGTCATCTATAATAAATTTTACAAGAATATTAGCGAAAATAAATTTTACCATCAAAATAATAAATCTAAATTAGTCATTGAAACAAAAAAAAATAAAAAAATAATATACGTTTGAGGAGGATTAAATATACTCATATGGGATTATGTTTTTTTTAAAATAATCAAAAAATTAAACTAAAATTAATTTTTTCACTTCCGTTAGAGGAAAAGGATATATGTGAATCATTTGTATAATAGTAGGGATATATATAGGTCACTTTCGTAATAGGGGGGTATATTAGCTCTAAATAATAAAGTCAAAGAATATATCGGACCCTTTTCCAAAAAAAAAAATTGTTCCTTAGGCACACTTGAGCAAATACCCCCTAGTGCATACTTGATTATGATGGAAGACAACAATCAATCTCTCCTAACGTTGTATATTTATACATTAATAAAATGGTTTTCAAAAATACTTATTTTAATTTCTTGATGACTTATATTATAACTCTTTTTTTTATGACGTTGGTAGAATTTCAAGCAAAATTTGTTCTTAATTGATGTATGTGCTTTGTATTTCTAAGTATAGATATTATATTTTTTCAGATGTCACTTATAATATTACACTCAAAATGTTACTATTAAATATTATTCACACACAAGTATTTATTTTATTGGAAAAATGAAAGGCTGGGGCGATCAAAGGCATGATTATGGGATAAAGTTTTAAATTTTGCTTTATTTTATACACTCAAAAGATAATTGGAGTTCATTCTATAAACGTTGAAAAAATAATTTAAATAAAAAATTATCGGTTAAAATTTCTGAACTATATGTTACACTAGAATATTTATCCCCGCACACAGAAGAATAATTATAATTCTAAAAATAAGAAAACTAACATGTTATAGATAAATACATATAGCCTGATGTTTTCATGTATAACTATCAATAAATTGTCTTAAAATTTATCTTTTGTATTTTTTGTTGTTTCATTATGAAAATAAACATATGATATATTTATTAAATAAAATTAATTCTTTTATCTCATTAATATATATTACTTTATTTACTTTTATTTATATAGTACCATATATATTAGGTAAAGAAGAATAATTTTATTTGAAATTTCTTTTTGCTTATAGTACTATAATATTGTAATATATAGAACATCATGTAAAGTCAATCTTTTAGAATGTGATGAAGAATAATGTGGTTTATTTTAATTTTCACCAGGTAGGTAATTTCTTATCACTATTTAAATATTTCGAAATTATTTTAGAAATATTGATATTTATATATTTGACACTTCTAGTTTTAATCCTTTTTTTTTTTTTTTTTTTTTTTTTTGTAGAATTCTCATATGCGATGCGAAAAGAAGATCATTGAAATTGATTTTGTTTAGTTTAAGAATATAGATTTGAAATGATGTTAAGATAAGTATTATAGCACACAAACTTTAAATTTCAATTGGGTCAAACTTTAAAAAGTTAGTAAATTTTTATTATACTTTTTTTTAGTATTTTTTGTTGTGATTTTTTCAGTCCTATTATTTTTATTTTTTTGACCTTTTTTGAAATGCTTGTGCTTAAATTGACGAACCTCTTGACCTTTCAAGATGGGGTACAATATGCATAACTCTACCTCCACCAAATTTATATGTAAAAACACATCGAGTATATTATTGTTTTTTTTATATAAAAATAGAAAAGAGATTTATTGTACAGTATAATTTTTGTTATCTTTCTTTATCATACTTGCTTGAAAATATTGATGATTAATTTATTTTTAAAAAAATAATTAAATGTTTACAGTATAATTTAAAAATCAAATATTGAGTCCGTAAATAGACCTTTTCTCAGTTTTTGGTTTCTTATTTAGTGTCCGGTATCCACATGAGTGACCAACTAAATTCGAATTCGCGTGTATGTAAATAGACTTTTTCTCATTTTTTGGTTTCTTATTCAGTGTCTGGTATCCACATTAGAAACCAATTAAATTCAGATTCGCACCAAAAAGTCTTTTCCACATTGAAGGATAAAACACTCTCTAACAAAGACGACTCCGTATCTCAAAGAACCCAAATCCAATCGAAATCTCTAATTATAGATGAAGCAGTACTTATCCTCCACCGTAACCTTTGTTGGTAGACCTTTCCTCATTTAGTATATAAGAAATTATTTTTGTTGTTGTTGTTGATAAGGTGGTACGTAATGACTAATGACAGTGAGACCCTTTACTAAAGGGTCCATCTGCCATTACGTCTGGGCATTTTTCTTCTTCTCTTTTTGGTTTTGGTTGCTGAATGCAGGGCGGACCTATAGTGGGTTTATATGAATCTATTTTACTAAAATATAACATTATATATATATGTATTTTCTTTGTTTTAAAAAAAATGACCTTTTCTTTTTAGTCTGTTTAAAAAAGAATGATCTTTTTTTTTTTTTTATAACATTTTACTTTCAACTTTCCACGTGGCATGTTTAGGGCCACAAGATTAAATGACAATTTTGTACATTTGAAATAACTTTAATTTAGAACCACAAGATTCAAAAGTCTTTTTTATTTTCTTAAATTCCATGCCAAGTCAAACCAGGTCATTCTTTGTGAAACAGAGGGAGTATATTTTATCAATTTTTAAAATTTTATACGTATATATTAACTTTTGACTCCACTAACACAAGTGTGACCCTTCGCCGAGTGGTGAAAAGGGTTCAATTTTCCCAATCAACCTGAGTTCAAATCCTTGTTGCCACATTTTAGTTTTTTTTTTTATAACTTGAACCCACTTCGTGAAAATTCTGGGTCCGCCACTGACTGAATGGAAAATCAAGTTGCAAACGCTTGTAATTCAAGTGGATTGTCCTCTCTTTTTCTTAGGGATGATTTAATTTTTTCGTGCTAAAATTTTACTCTATCTTACTTAAATTTAGCTTCGCCTTGTTTTATTTAGTCCTAATTAACTCCGCTCTATATAGCTTCAATCAACATATTCTTTTTTCTTTTTCTCATTTGATGCAAAGACACTAATTTCCTTTAAGTGATCATGAAAAACTATCAAAGCATCATCAAATGGTTCTTTTCGCATGATATTTGGGTTCCACTTAAATAATAGACTTAATTCGCATGAAATTTGGGCTCAACATAAATATGTGACTTAATTAAGCTACAAACCGCTTGACCTTTCTTACTTGAACCGTTGATATGTGAAATTTTTCTTAAAATTGGATGTTGAATTGAAACTCAACACTATAAAATGTCCTAATACAATACAACTGAGACAAAATAAATGACAATCAACCTAATTAGAAAGATAACAAGTAACCTCGTGTTATTGAAGATCAAATAATATTTATATGGGTATTGTTTACGATAGATACACGTATAGAAGATTTTAGAAGATTTAATCTAAAATGTATATTTGTTTAGAATTCACCCATATTTAATGTATTTAAGATACAATACGTTATACGTCACAAATTAATATAAAGTAGATCGATATTTAATAATTTTGGGTGCTTTACTTGGGCAACCATCCAACCCGCCGAATTATCAACAAATACGTCTTACCTAATACTTATAAATATCTCTAAATTCCCACTACATTACATAACATCAACTTAGTCTAGATTTAATTGTTTGATTGAAGCTTAACATCAATTTATACTTGACTTATTCTAAGATTTGTCCTAGTCAATTGTTAAAAAGCCTTTAATGCTATCAAATATTTTTTTGTTTTTCAAATATTTTATGAATACGCTTTTTATGTTGAAGTGTTTTGTTTGAAAATATTTTTATTATTTAGAAATAAAAAAATCACATATAATTATATATGAATGTGAAAGACATTTATTGTTCAAGATGAATTATTTTTTACTATGTAGAATTTTTTTCCGAGTAGTACTGAAAATCTTATCCCAAAGTTTTCGGCGTTTATTTTCGGACTTTTTATTATTTCATTGGAATCTATGAATTTATCTAGAAAACTTAATGCTTGCATATTTAAGGTGCACCTTGAAAACATAAATAAAATAAAATAAAAGAGACAGTTATTCCATTAAGACAATATAATTGTCAATAGTGTTTTAACTCCATTTTTAAATCTACCAAAAGAAAAGCAGTACTAGTTTATGTAAAATAAAATTAATATTTGAAGCCCTTCAATTATTCTTTGCAGTTTGCATTACTGTTACCACACAATTTGCGTCCATCTAAATGTTGATGATTTTTTTTTAAGAAATCCAGTTAATTGATTAAATTAAATTATATCGAATTGATTATTAGATTTTTAAAATTATTATATATATATATATAAATTATATCTATATTGAATTACTCAATAGATTTTAATTCTATAAAAATAAACCAGAAAAATATATCAAATAAATTTTTACGTACAAGTTATATTTTATAATTAGACATTCAGAATTTTTCTCCTTTCGCCTGGGTCTGGGGTGGTGTTAACAATTACTACTAGCCAACATTAATTATCATTTAAAGTCCCAACTCCTAACTTATTGTGCTATTTCTTGTGAAACTAGATTAGATTTAGGAACAGTTGATTATACGATATAAAATCATGATATAAAATTATGCTATGAAATTATGAAATAAAGGTAAAATTTTGTTTGGACATGCGATTTGAACTTTTTATCTTGTATGTTTTCTTATAAACATAAGAATCTCATAAGTTATAAAATATTAAAATTGTTCCAATTCATTATACAAATTTACCAAATAAGTACAAGTTTATAAAATCGCATAATACACTATCACAAATATATTCTTAAAAAATACAACTTTTATTGGTCAAACTTTTATTTAATAAAAACATTAAACATAAGTTGTGGTGTACTGTTTTTAATATAATTCTCCCACATTTGTACGAACAATCTTCTCAAGTTAAACTTGTATTTCTTATTTATATGTTTGAGAAAACGAACCGACATTGTTACTTTGAGTCATTTGTTGTTTAATTTGGTTGGTAAATATATTTGATAAACATGTAATGAATTTGGTGAATATAATGGTAGAGTAGAAATTGATTTGAAGTAATAATAAATTTTATGTAAGTGAGAATAATCATGATATGAAATATAAATCGTTTAAAATGTAGGAGTAGTTATATGAATTATAAATCTTATTACATGTTAACAAATGGTTAGTAGATGTATATGTGCGATTATTCTTTACAAAGTATAAATATGTGGGTCAATTTTTGTATTTTAAAAAAAAATTCAAATCATGATTTTTGAAGAATTTGAGATTTCATCTCATGATATAAAATTATGAGATAAAATCACATCTCTAAATGCTGATTTCATCTCATAATTTCAATCGCATGTCCAAACACCTACTAATTAGTATTTTTGAATAGTAAGCTACGAAGATATTTTGGATAGCAAGTTGTAGGGTATTAGACATGTTTCTTTTTATATGATTGAAATGGATACTTAATTAGACTTTTGAGCCCTATTTTGATTAATTTCTTTTCGTCTTTTTCTAAGCAATTCCGCTAGGAAAGATATGTCTAGGACTAATTTTTATTAATAAAGAAAAAAAGGACAAGTACAATAAGAGGGGTCCTATACATTACTAAGATAACGAATCTCTACTAACTTCTTCTCAGTAGTATTTTTACATATATTTTTTTTTCTTAACTTTGTTTTGCACTACTATAAAAATAATAAAAATAGTGGGATGCATATTTATAATTCTTACATCATTTATTTTTTCATTATTCATTATCTTTTAAACGGTAGAAATATCTAGAGAATCTAACTTCTACATATGTTTCTAATATGACCTTTTTAAAAAAATTATCGAAAATTAATCAAATCATATCGATATCGAAGAAAATTCAAATCAAAATGATGTGACAATTTTTAAAAGTTTAATTTTAATTTAAAAGAAAAATAGATAGAACCTTTCATGCTCAATGATTAGTATATGAAGTAATTCTAAATCCATGACTCGTCTCATTTTGATCCTTTGTCTAGTTAGAAATTAGGTCAAATTAATCGTCTAGACATTGCCCTTTATTAATTTTAGAAAATAACTGATCAAATCATAACATTGACCTCATTTTTTAAAAAGTTTAAAGTTCCTTTATTAGGAAGAAAAAACTAAAAATTGCATAGAATTATTTATTCAACTCAGTCCAAATTGAGTAATCGAGTTGTTTTTTTCTTCTATAGTTAGCACGAGAATCCCTTTCAAGGCGAAAAGAATTAAATTCAATCTCCAAACTTATAACCAACGCAAGAACAACGCTGTATTATTTTACAATTTGATATGAAGAAATAAAAGTACATAGTGCCAATGTATATAGTCTTACTGAACGTGGGACGTATATTAATTTTAATAAAATCACAAGAATTACAAGTAACATTTTCCTTTATTTGTTGGGCCACCTTCACCAACTGGCTGCAACATTATAATCATGGACACGAAGCTAGAAGTCAAAGAGTGGCGGTATGAATCTAATAAACTAAATATCTTTATTTTGAATTTTAAATTTTATATTTTTTAAAATTATATTTGTGATATATTTTATTTCTTGAGATTCAACTTTTTTGTTGTAATTATATTTGGATATAGGATCTTTAAAATTTTGAACATTTAATCTATATTTGTAGAAATTACGATTAAAGAATAATTTGTTTAAACTATTGAAATTTAAATACCATCACATAGCTTTATCTTTTTTATTTCTGTTTTTACATGAATTCAATACTTTCTACATAAAGTAAAATTTATATATATAATTTACTAAAATTGCTATGAATAATATATATGAATTCACAATTTTAAATTTAATGCTAAGAAACCTTAAAATTGATAAATTCATAAAGTTTAAATCTTAAATTATACCGAACTAATTCTAGTACCACTAGTCCATCTCCACGATACCACTTTCGCCTTGTACCGTGTACACATGGATACATTAATTGAAACTTTAAATCTTGCATTTTTAGACACAAGTGTATAGACATACTTTCTTTGCTCATTATACTTATCACATCCAGATTTGACATGTTTATTAAAAAAATAATTATCGACATAATTATTTTATCACACTATTCACTATTAATTGATTTTTTTTTTTTAAAAATCATCTACTCCTTAATAAGAGTTTATATATAGTCTAATAAATATTTAAAGCATACTTCAAATCACAAATTTTAAGCTTTATTTTTTTTTATATATTTAATCAAATGCTATATAAATAGAAATACATATCAAGCAGTATGTTGTACTCCCTTTATTCTCATTTAGTTGTCAAATTGTCATGATAAAGTTGTATATATTCATTAAATAAGATCAGTTATTCGACATATTTATTCAATTTTTTTCTTTTTATATATTCGTTAAGAAAATGTTAAGAAAATATTAATAAGAGGATAATTTGACTTATCAATTCCATTTTTTCTTTTATTCTTTGTGTGGCTAGTCACTTTTAATAATAAAACAATTAATGCTCCGAATTCTAAGAGTAGCTTCAAAAAAATAATTTATTTTCTCGTTACGTAATACGTACAACCATTTATGTACACGATGACACAATAATATAGGACCACAAAGATAATACTTAGGATGTATATTCAAAAATTAAAGACAGACAAAATAATAGGACCAAAAAAATAATAGTGCAGAGTTATGAGCTCACCCTACTGATTAGAGGCGGTGGTTGGATTAGTGGCGGAGCTAAAAATTTTAATAAGGAAATTTAAAATCTGAAGAAGTAAACACACGAATTAATGAAAGAGATTTGACATCTACTATATATACATATAAAATAATTTAATCATGTATAAATTGTAGTAATATTTTCCGTCGAAGCGGATTTGAATGAACCCCTAACAATATGTTGGCTCCGCTCTTGAGTTGGATTATTTGGATTAGATATGAAAATTTTGATTGAGATTTTGGGCAAACAAAGAAAAAAGGGTAAATAGAACAATGTTTTAAAAAAGAAATAATTTTTTAAAGAAAGTTAAGAAAAAAAATTGTTAGATTCCATTAAGTTCTTTTTCGGAGCTGATAAATAAGATAAAAATAGTAAATTTTGTTAGCTATGTGAGGCTTATAGTTACAGGTTTATCATCTTATTTTGACAAATCTGTTAGGCATAGGCAACAGACTCAAATGAACATCATTTGTTTATATTAAATATTATTTCATTTTAATCAAGTGAGATATATTAAAGGCTAAAATAAAGTTATATATATAGGATTATTTTGATTGTTTCCTCGTGGCATATAACTTTTTTACTGGACATAAATTTATATTTTCGCATCATAATCTTTCAAGTTATGTACCGTGCCCTTAAAGAACTTATGTCCCTTTAGACATATATTTGATTGCTAAGGACAAAAATTAAAAACCAACCCATTTGAAAGATAAAATTTTAAAATCAACTCATTTGAAGGATAAATTAAATGTCACTCATATTGTGCAACTCCATATTGAACTTAATACTATAAGAAGTAAGGATATAGAGTACTAATCTATTGGACCGTTGAAATTAGGCCTTTTCTTATTTGACACGTAATAACATAAAATATAAGACATAAAAATTTTCGATTGTTGAAAATATTAAAAGAGTGTAGAAATACACCCGATATTCATAAATTTTAAAAATAAAAACCAAAAATCAATTGATAATTTAAAAATTCAAATTTTCCAATTTACGCTGACCCTACCGACTTGACAATTAATTAAATTGGAGCAACTACCACAATAACCCTCAAATAAAATATAAGTCAGAGGAGATTTAATTACTTGTGTACCTTCACGGAAACTCCACTTTTCTAAATTAAAAATAAAATAAAGATTGGATCACCAAATAAGTACTGCGTTTCAGAAAATTAAAATTGAAAGAGAAGGTAAATTTTTCTAATTAACATATGATTATCTGGAATAGTTGTACTATTTTAAATGTATATTTTCTTTTTGTATTATATATTTTTGTTCGTAGAATCACTTTCTACATTTATTATAATAATTATAAAGATGAAAAAAATAACAATTAGTTCTATTTTAATATTTTGAAATAAAAAATATTTAAAACCAATTATTTACAATTACCATGACAGCAAAATGTTAAACCGGAGAGAGTACTGTCTTTTATCTTTCCTCTTTAAGATGTTGCTTTTATTTTTTTTGGACACCAAGAAATTGTACGAAGTGGTAATTCCGCATAAATTTGAGTCGATAGAGCTTTACGCAACATGAGTTTGAATATAAATAGGATCTAATATGGATATTGGACAGGCGATGGACACCGGATGGAAAAAGAAAACTCTGCATGCGGCTGATCTTTAAATAATATTTTTATGTATTTATTTTTATGAGAAAATAGATTATAGTTATTTATTATGCAAGATAATTGTTCGAATAATAAGTTGCGATTTCAATTTTTTTTATATAAATGTAATATTTGACTGAAAAATTTTATTGCAAAAAAAGAAAGATTCATTATTTTAAAGGGAAAATGCGTACCCCAATCTGTGTCTGAAATCTCAGAGACACACTTATACTATATTAAAGTCCTATTACCCTCCTCTCCGAACTTATTTTATAAATAATTGTCTACCCCTTTTCGATCTACGTGGCACTATCAACCAGATAACTTGAAAAAATTGTCAACCAAAAAGGGGTAGAAAATTATTTATAAAATAAGTTCGAAGGGAGGGGGGGGGGGGGGGGGGTAATAGGACCTTAGTATAATATAAGTGTGTCTCTGAGATTTTAGACATAGGTTGGGGGTACTTATATTTTCCCTATTTTAAATTTTGTAAAAAAAGACTCATACTCGATGTTGGAAAAATTATATTAAAGAATAGTTGATTACTATTATTGATTTTTTGGATCAGGAAAAATTTGTAAATTATGTATTTGAAAGTTTATAATAATATGTAACGGTAAACATGTACTTATAAAAGAAAAAATATAATGATATACAGTTTATTAATGTGACACTTTAAATATTCTAATACCTTATTTATAAACTATATGATTTGTTCAGATGATAAGATTGTATAAGCGTTAGAAAAACTTTGACAATCTTCACAATTTATATATATATATATATATATATATATATAAAGACAACTTTAGAAATTCAACTAATAACACAACGTAATTTCAAATCATGTGCCAACGGGGTCAAACTACGCCGAATATTGATTTAACCTCCCGCAAACAGAAAAAAATAGGGAGAAGCAAGGTGGGAAAAAACTATAAATAGACGCACTAAATTAGACTGCATCCATACAGTTAGTCAGTTTTCCCTGGACCATACCTTGAGATGTGAAATAATAATAATAATACTAGGCATTATTTTTTTCCAATCTACCAAAGAAATTATCAACAACTTTAGTTTCGTGCACTCATTTCTATTTGTGTCATCTATGAGTGCCCCTTTTTATTATAAAAATAAATGCACCCTATTTCTAAATTTGCTCTATTGTGCATTCTCCTGGCAACTTCTGTTTCCTTACTAATTGAAAAGTTATTTCTTGTCTTTTTATCTTATATTTCTTGATTTTTATTTCATCATACTAATACTAATGGAGTTAACAAGTGTTCTTAAGTTTCTTGAAAATCGATCCATTCTTGTTACCGGTGCTACTGGATTTCTTGCAAAAAGTAATTATTCTCTATTAAAATCTTATCATTAATTTTTTAATCTTAATTAATGGGATGTTTAAAAATTTTAATTTTTTTCCCCCTATTTTATCATAGTTTTTGTGGAAAAGATACTTCGAGTACAACCAAATGTGAAGAAGCTATATTTGCTTTTAAGAGCTCAAGATAACAACGCGGCCTTGCAGCGTTTCAACAATGAGGTACGTACATATTTTTTTTTTTTTGGTTTTCAGCCACGTTATCTTAAGTTCGACTTATTTGAATTTATGAGAATCTGACATAAAAGTAGAGTACTCCCTAGCCACTAAAAGCATATTTTTAATTTTTCATGAAAAAATAGTTATTACCAGATATTTCTGACGATTTAGAAAATGGATGTTGCACTTAGTTCAACCTAAACATATGGTTCATGAGGTGATAATTATTCAACACCATGTAAAGGAGAATGAGACCATCGATCGGATGCAGAATTTCAAGAAGATAGGTGTACTATTATGAAGAAGTGGATTCAGGATTTAAATTTTGTTATATTTAACTTTTTGAATTTATACCGTTGAGCCTATTACTATAACCGTGGAGTGGGTTTTTGCAAAAAAAATAGCAGAAAATATAGTAAAATGTCGGGGAAGCGAAATATATGAGATCACGAAGTTTGTGAATAGGCTAAATATGAAAACTTTTGAAATTATAAGTTCAAAACAAATTTTGCTTTAATTATGTTGAAAATGTTGTGATCACGAAATGATTGCTTGCAATAGGCTAAATATGAAAACTTTTGAAATTATAAGTTCAAAACAATTTTTCCTTTAATTATGTTGAAAATGTTGTGATTTGAACTAATTGACTATACACTACATTCTCTCCTCTTCCTCCTTGTACTAGTTTTAAATTTTAATATAGATTTGTTGAAAAGATTACGCAAAATTATTATCATTTTAATTTCCAACGTACCATTTCTTTTTCAATTAGAAATTTATGATCGTTGCTAGATGAAAACCTAAAACATTGCAAACTACATTAGTATTATTTGGTAAATATTTATTCGTACGCAGAAGTTATATATATATCAAATTATATTAATTTAATTAAACGATTTAATGTGGTGAAAATTCATGTTATAATCATGATAAAATGCTAAACTTCGGTATATAAACACTTGTTATAACTTACTTTTGGTATTTACTACTCACTCCGTTCTATTTTATGTGAGGTAGTTTGACCCGGCATGGAGTTTAAGAAAGAAATGAAGACTTTTAAAACTTGTGGTCCGAAATGAATGATAGAAATTTGTGTGGCCGTAAATCATTTTATTAAGGGTAAAATGGATATTTTATAGTGAAATTGTTATTTAATATAGAAATGTGTCATTCTTTTTTGGACTGACTAAAAAGAAAAGTAAGTCATATAAATTGAGACAGAGGGAGTATATAAATATCGGATACAGATAAATTTAACACGAAGCAAGAAAAGTAAAGAATCAAATGAGATATTCATTTAATTTGAACTTTAAGAAAAGAAACTGTTTTTAATAAAAAGGAATATCTAGTTATTACTCGGATTTTCAGGGTTGCCGTCCTATATTTATTTTCCATCAATTCCTTTTATTTATTTCATCTTCTATTTTTTCTTGTGGTGCTACCAAGTTATCACCTAACTGGACGGACATTCATTTAATTAAATTTATTATATTCGTACAACAAGTCACTACTTATCGTAAGTTCAATTTGATCTTTTAACTTTTTCTCATTTTATGTAATGCTTCTTTTCTTTTTATTTTTTTGCATTTTTTCCCCTTTTAACAATTGAAATATTGTTTAGTGAGGCATACGTATTTTACAATATGAAGTTATATTTGGCGTAATTGGAAGGACTATACCCTTATTTTGCGTTGGTCTTTGATATATACTTTACTATTTTTATTGTTACGAAACATATAAATCAAAGACCAACACAAAATACGGGTATAAGCGCCGTGTCAATTTCTTCTCTTCGAGGGCCTATTTCCCGAATTAAAGGACAAATCCCTTAAATATTTTTTTGACTTCCTTTGCCTCGCTCTACAACAAAAAAGGATTTTATCGTAACTATTTAATGCCAATAATATAATTGTCGATATGTTATATTTAACGACAATAATACAGTTGTTGCTATGTTATATTTAGTGGCAATAATATAATATGAGTATGAATAATCATCACTCTATATAAATGTCGATAAAGATTTTAATGAATCTGAATGCAATGACTTTAACACAAATGTCGATAAATGTTTTGCGGCAATAAATAAATAAATAAAAAATTCACTAAATATCTCTCTTGTTGTAGTGTGAGAAAGTTCGGAAACAATTGGAAAAATAAGAATATGATAAAAAATAAAAATAAAGGGGGTGGGGGGTGGGGTGGGGGATGAAAAAGGTAAAGACCATTAGTACATGGTACAGTTACTAAATACAAAATTAAATGGTAGTATTATTTCTCTAGTACTTATTTGTATACATCAATTTCATGTTTACAGGCAGTGGCAAAGGACTTGTTCAAGCTTCTAAGGGGAAAACATGGGGCAAATTTGAACAGTTTTATTTCAGAAAGGACCACGATTATACCTGGTGATATCACATTTGAAAACTTGGGGGTCAAAGACACTAATTTGCTGGAAGAAATGTGGAGGGAAGTAGATGTTGTTGTTAACCTAGCTGCAACTACAAATTTCGATGAAAGGTATATTATGTACGGATAACTGCTCATAATAAGTGAAATTAGTAATACTAAAATTCGACGTACAACTTGTCTCATAACGTATATCTAAGTTAAATATAATGCAAATTGATTTTGTTCTTCAATTTTTAGATATGATGTATCCTTGGGACTCAATACATTTGGAGCTATAAACGTTCTCAACTTTGCCAAAAAGTGTAGTAAATTAAAGGTTCTTCTTCAAGTATCAACTGGTAATTGGTACCTTCTATTATTATTATTTTTACTAAATAATGATGATATTACTGAGGAACGTCATTATTAGAATATTTTTGCTTCTCCATTGGAGCAATTAGCAATAATTTTTCTATGGACTTCCTAAATGCGTAACCTAAATTATAATAACTCTTCTTCATGGTTGATTTCATAAACGACATTTTTTGTATTTGTATTTGTTTAGCATATGTATCAGGGGAAAAAAGAGGGTTAATATTGGAAACACCCTATAATTTGGGTGAGACTTTGAATGGTACATCAGGATTAGATATTTATACAGAGAAAAAAGTTATGGAGGAAACATTGAAACAGCTCAGACTTGAGGGTTCTTCTCAAGAATCTATAACATCAGCCATGAAGGAGCTTGGCCTTCAAAGGTATTAATTTACTTGCACCCTGTATTTATATCAATCCAATGAATACAAGACACGATTGCTATAGAAACACAAAAAACTTCAAATCCTGAATTTGTCTGGTCTATTGTCACAAGATGAGAAATATGTAAATTTGTGATGACAATAACAAGTGGAGAATTTTCCACTACTAATATATACTGTGATGAGCTTTGTTTTATGAAGAGCAAGGAAGTATGGATGGCCAAACCCCTATGTATTCACAAAGGCATTGGCAGAGATGATATTGGGAGACTTGAAAGAAGATGTACCTCTTGTCATTTTTCGTCCTACTATTGTTACTAGTACTCTCCAAGACCCTTTCCCAGGTTGGGTTGAAGGCATAAGGTATACATATAAATATTCACATACTATAGCTACCATATGGTTGGGTTGAATGATTTTATGTTTACACAAAAATGCTTCTTCTACAGAACCATTGATAGTTTAGCCGTTGGATATGCTAAAGGAAAACTCACATGCTTCCTCGGAGATCCTGAAACCATCGTTGATGTAGTAAGTAGTAACGATCTTCTCATTATAGCTGAGCATTCAACAACAAATAATGTTGAATTGTAAAACTTAATTATGTGCATGCAGATTCCAGCAGATATGGTGGTGAATGCAATGATAGTAACAATGATGGCTCATGCAGATCAAAGAGGGAGTCAAATAATATACCATGTTGGAACATCAGTTTCAAATCCAGTAAAGTTCACATGTCCTCAGGATTATGCCTTCCGTTACTTCAAAGAGCATCCATGGATTGACAAGCAAGGTAAACCAGTCATTGTTGGCAAAGTTAATGTTTTGAGTAGCATGGATAGCTTTCACAGATACATGGCCCTTCGTTACAAGCTTCCTTTAAAGGTTTGTTCGAAACACAGTGGTAAATGAAGTATGTTCCTCCTTCTAATATTTTAACATCAAGTGTTGTTCTACAGGGATTAGAAATACTTAACACAATTCTCTGCCAGTTCTTTCAAGACAAATATTCACAGCTTGAAAGTAAAATCAAGTTTGTGATGCGGTTGATAGATCTTTATGAGCCTTATTTATTCTTCAAGGGAGTGTAAGTAAACTACTTACCTCTATAAGATCTAATTTACATACACGGTTTAGTAAATAGAAGCTAAACTCGTCTTTATATTTTGTAATGTAATCAATCCCTCTCACCATGTAAAATTTTGTAACAGATATGATGACATGAACACAGAAAAGTTACGCAGAGCAGCGAAGGAGTCAGGAATTGAAACAGATGTGTTCAATTTTAATCCCAAGAGCATCAACTGGGAAGACTATTTTATGAACACTCACATTCCTGGGGTGGTAAAATATGTATTCAAGTGAATGAAGTAGAAAAGAAATTTGTTATTTCCTAATAAATAATTTACATTTCTATGGGTGGTTATTAAGTATCATATATCCTTTGTTGCTTATTATTTTCAATGTATCCATTTTAATTTGTTGTTCCTATACAAGACTCAGTATTTCAATTGGAAACACAAATATATGAAATTATTTTTCAAGCTGTCTTCTTCTTTATGTGTCTTGTCTACAACATTTTCAGAAACACCAGCGCCGAGCGATGGTCAGACGACTAAACTCAACATAGAAAAACTTGGGATGACAAATTGCAAACACCACGACTAACCGTCATTTTATATCTACCAACTATTTATTTCATATGTAAACAAAAATTTATAGATGATATTATAGCCCTTACCAACTTTTAAACCATTTATATCATATAATCATTACTCTAGCCAACCAAATTTATGGTTGATATTATTACTCTTACGAATCTTTAAATCATTTATAGTTGATATTATTACTCTTACCAACCAAATTCAATCAATAAATGTTGTGTTTTTTTTTTAGAATAGTTTTGTGATAGTGTCATATACTTCTATTGTGAAGCTTGTTTGGTAAAAGATTGTATAAAGAATTGGGGCAATTTTGATAGTTTTACAACTTCAAGATTTTTATGTTTATGAGCAAAAAATACAACTTAGAAATCCAAAGTGCATGTCCAAATAAAACTTCAACGTCATCTCATATGATTTCAGATCATAATTTCATCTCACATGGACAGAGAAGCCCTTAATGTGCTCATTTGAGGAACATGCCAACCAGTAAATCTCCTCCAATTCATTAATTTAGAAAGAAAAAAAATAGAAAAAGCTCCGCAACAAAACAGTTGAGCAACTTGACCAGGTAATGCATGCAGTTTGTAAGGTTCTCACCTTCAAATTTTCAAGATTGTAGACTGGAGTGAGATGGAGTTGGAGAAGGGGACCTCTCTTTCCTCTTACCAGCCAAACCAGAACATTTATTTAAGCTGCTGCCATTCTGACTTGTAAAACTATCTGAATGGCAAGAGGCCGCAATTTGAACAAGTTCACTAACTTGAGAAGCTTCTACTACGCTTGCATGTTGTTTATTGTCAGATTCACATGAAGCTTGTCTGGTGATGCAGAGCCAAGTCCTTGAAGACTCCTCAACCACCTCACCTGCCAGAGGCACATGCCATGACCCATTCTTGGATTCCTGAAATAGACATATAGTAATACGAGAAGTAAATATCCAAAGACTAAAATACTAGAAAATTATTACATTAACTGAAAACTGAAATTATAGATAGACATGCAATTACAAATCAATCAATGGGTCATAATAGATCTATTTTTTTAATATAAGTTCATAATAGATCATTTTTGGTTTACCAGTCCAAACAATTTAAAGTTATGTCACGCAGAAACTTGTGATGGGATATCCAATATGTTGTAAAATGCAAGTTAAGGAGAAAGATCAAACTCCCAAGAATAGACAGAAGTATTAATCCGCTTATGTGAGGTAACAATGGTTTGACATCTTGATCATTTTAACTCACTAATCAGCAACAAAAAAAAAATATGTCACCTTTTTATATTTTTGGTAAAAAGACAATAAAAAATCGTATAGCTCATCTATGTGATGTAACCCTTTCAAACCGCTCTATCAAGCATCAATCACGGTGTTGGCTGGATCATAGCAGTGAGAGCCTATATCTATATGCTATAGTATCTCTTAGTTTATCATCTGAGATCAAGATCAGATGAAACCCAACATGCTCAATTTGTTTTCTTTCCCAAAATACCAAGAAAATGCATATTGACATTAACTGAAAAATTGGAGACACGAAGAAAAGACATAATTGAGATGCTGACATAGTAATTAGTATTCGACAGTCATTTGTATAGTCAACTATGAACAAGAAACAACTTTCAAGGAAAGATCGCAGTTTAAAAGGGAACGAGAGCAAGACAGAATATACCTGAATGACAACAGAATATGTGGGTGGCATCAGAAGCTTAATCTCCCTTTTAACAAAAGTGTACTTGACCTACAATATTACCAAGATACATCAACTTGTCAAAAAAAAATTTTTTCCACGTTTATCATGAAGAAACATCATCTAATTAATCACCAAGACTGAAACACCAGACAACAATTTACCACTAACTATAAGCATTATAAGAGGAGAGCGCATAAAAAGCCCTACAAACAAATTATTAAAAATAGAGAGCCTAGAGACACACCCACCTAAAGGGTAATGAATGAATAAGTGCCTGAAACATTTTTTTGAAGTTTTTATGACATAGATAAGACCTTATCCAACAGTCATTCATATGATCATTCATTGGTGAGTAAATGCTCCTGTTTCAGCCATTAAAGTGAACTTTTGACACTAAAATTATCAAAAGACTGAAACTTAGTTGGCTAGCATTTGTCATACCTCTCAGCTAAAGCAGTAACCTAGTACTTGGAGACATTTTTACCAACAGTAAAAGGTTTGGTCACCCCAACTGAATGAGGTATAACCCAGCGAAAAAGAAAATGACCAAACCAGATGTGATTCATAATCTACCCAAGTAGAAATAAAAAGACTACTTTTTTTTTTTTAGAATTGCAAGAATGTCTTATGCATAAGAGCACAAACATAGTGCCAAAATTACAAACAACTCAGTTTTTCAATGTTCTATTTTTACAAACAAATAGAAAAACTACTCGGTCACAATTTGGAAGAAGCATGTTTGGAAAGAATTCTAAAATTAGCTTATTTTGGAAAGCATTTTTTTCAAAAGTGCTTTCAAAAAAGTACTTTTATTGAGAAACAGTTTGTATTTTGGCCAATAAATTTAGAAGGCACTTTTGAGCATCAAATTAGTGTTTGGCAAAGCTTCTTCGTTTTTGTGTATTTTGCTACATTCTGTTTATATGTGTTACTCTAGAGGATCATAACTCACAGGAACCTCAGCAGCATGATCCGCATAAGAACATAAGCTAATACACCACTTTACATGAAAATACGGATCAAAATTAATTGGCTCAAATAACTTATGTGTCCGTAAATAGCCTAATCATGCCACCAAATAAAGTTCTTTTGTTGACTTAGTCTATGAAAATATTTTTGATAAACTTTTTCATTTCATTCGACAAATTTATTTCATAAATAGTTTCTTATAAAAATTAAATATACAAATAAATATTTAATACTTACTTAACCATTTTTAATTTATATCAAATAAATATCGTTCTTAAGGATTAAAATATATTTTTTTAAATATAATTTCTATTGTAGCAAATAAATATTTTTTTGTATATTATTCAAAATTAGGAAACTTAAATAATTAATTAGTTACTAATTCATACAAATTTTATTTTAAGAATGACCAATTTTGTCAAAGAAGTTAATCTTACAAACTTATTATTTTCAGTTTAATTAATTATTACTATTTAATAAAGGGGTTGTAGTTTTTTTTTTTTTTTGGACATAGGTAGTTGTTTAAAGGGGTTGTAATTTAAATATGCTAATTTGAGGAAAAACTTGGCAATCCAAAGTCCCCTAAAATCAACCAATCCATGTGTGCCACGTAGGAAGCACATGGATTGTGTTTCTTCATCTTTAATTTCAACCCTTCAATTCGATCTAATAGTCCACATTAATTCAGCCTTTTACCCTTCATTAATATATATTTTGAGAATATTTCTTTTTTTTAAAAAAATCTTGACTACTACTGATTGTCCGATCAAACGGCCCAAATTAAATCAAACAATTTTTTCCTATAATCAATACACCTACCGACCCTATACTCTCATTCTTTCCCAAAAAGAAACTCGTTCCTCTTTCTTCTCCAAACCCACACCCCTAATATTCTCTACCTTTCCCATACCCCTGAAATCCTCCTTTCCCAAAAAAAGATAGACATCCACGTCCTACTCCCTCTTCCTTCAAATCGCCGCCCGTCACCTTGCCGCTCCCTCTCTCTTTTTCTTCTACCATCATCGGCAAGATTTTTGCGAAACCACAGCTTTCCGTTTAAATCAAGAAAAGGTGAGATTTTTTCAGCAAGATTGAGTTGTCTGATCGTTTGATCTAACGGTCAATATTAACCATGAATTAAAAAGAAGAATATATATATATATATATATATATCTAAAAAACAGAATTAATTAGGACCATAGATCAAATTAAAGGGTTGAGATTAAAGATGAAGAAACACACAATCCATGTGTTTCCTACGTAACACACATGGCTTGACCGATTTTAGGGGACTTGGATTGCCAAGTTTTTGCTCAAATAGCCTATTTAAACTATAACACGTTTCTTTATTAAATAGCAATAATTAATTAAATTGAAAAAAAAAATCACTTTGCAAGATTAACTTATTTGACAAAATTGGTCATTCTTAAAATAAAATTGTGTGAATTTTTTTTTTTGATAAAGTAAAGAAAAAAAAATGAATTAGTAACTTAATAATTATTTAAGCTTCTTAATTTTGAATATTATACAAAAAATATTTATTTGCAATGATAGAAATTCTATTTAATAAAAAAATTGATTTAACTATTAAGAATGATATTTACTTGATATAAATTAAAAAAATGGTAAAGTAGTATATATTTATTTATATATTTAATTTTTATAAGAAACAATATTTATAAAATAAATTTGCCAAATGAAATGAAAAAGTTTATCAAAAATATTTTCATACTATTTCCATAAATGTTTGTTATTTTTTATTATTATTACACTCACAAAAGCTTAATTAATTAAATATGGAGAGCCAAAATTGAGTGTCAACAATAAGACTTCCTATTAGTTTGATTATGAATTACATTAACCTAATATTATTGATGAAGAAGAAAAAAAAAATACAAGGCACCGTGAAATATTTTCAGATTCCTTTTATTTGTCTGAAATTATAGATAACAGTTCATTTCTACCATCGAAGGTGGTTTGAGATAAATTTAATATTTTCACATTATTTTCAATCCAAGAACACAAGGGTTTTAAAGACAGTTTATTACTTGTGAATTGAAAGCATTTTTCAGAAGGAAGTAAAATGTAATTCACAATCCAAATCCTCAATTTCAATCAATCTATCATCTGAAGATGGAGTTCAATCATAGGAAAAATATGAAAACAGAAGTTACAAAAAAGTATATTTCAAGAATGCCTAAAAATATGACTGTAAAGAATGAAATTAATTTTAGAATAAATTCTTTAAGCAATTGAACCTGATGTCTTTCTTTCCATCGGGCAAAAAAGCTACTACCCAGGAGCTCAAAGATGTGATCTCTCATTTCATCATTTGTCACGAGCAAACACTTGCGTTTCACTGCTGCATGAAGCCAGTACCTATATCATATTGCACGATGTCACATAGTATAGATTTACTGAGTATCCTCCAGGAAAATAATATTCAAATCATATGACCAGTTAAATGAATAAGAAAAGAGGTATTTTATCACTCTCAGGATAAAAAGTTCAGTGTTTCAAAATTATCACAGGAGCTACAAGGAGAGCAAGATAAATGATGACTACAAGAGGTCTCAACAATGTAGAAATGATCAAAGTAATGGAAATCAAATGTAATATAACACTGCTATATTCAAATTTTCTTTGATCATTAGAATATTTTTTTAAAAAAAACTAGTGTAATGGAGAAAGAGAGAAGTTCAAACAGTCTTCAGTTTTTACCAGTCATCATTGGATCCAAAGGGTGTTCCGTAAAGTATCTTTTCATTTATCCACTCTTCAAGCAACTCTCTATAGCCAGCATTCTCAAGAAGTGTACGAACACGCTTTTTGTGTAATATAACCAGTGGCCACTTGTTGCTCCTGTTATGCAATTCCTTCACAACAGCAACAAGCTGCTCTATTGCAATACAGGATGGAACATGAGTCAAGTAGCTGCTTTAACAACATTAAATGGAAAAAACAAGTGAAAGGCAATAAATAGCAAACTTATTATTATCAACCTGTGCAATACTAAAGCCTCCCTCGGCAAAATTCTGCTGAAATAGCCCAACATTTGCTGCATCCACAACAGCATCATAATCTGAATGCTTTTCCAGCCAGTCCTAAACGATTCTTGGAGAAGTTAGGGAAAAAAACTCAGAAAATACTTGAGGGACGCAGAATATATGTCACATTTGAATAGAATAGTTGTGGTAAATCACATACAAAGAAATAACTAAAGATAACTTCCTCACCTGAAATTCCTTAAAATTGGAATGGACTTCCCTTTCCATTGCCAAAGAAGCAACTGACTCTGCAAATCTTTCTGTCTCTGCTCTGTCAATATCAACACAAACCAACTTTTCCCCACAAGTTAGACACCTCCCATCCGGAGCTATTTGGGACCTCTGTGCAAGCCATTTACCCTTCCCAAGCCATCCAAGACCATGCCACCCTCCACCATTTTGTAAAATTGCTTCTTTCACCTGATCCATATCCCAGTTGGATAACCCCACCTTAGATGCCATTTCCCCTCCAAACCAACTTTGTATGATTTCTGCTGTCGAGTCACTTACGCTCCTGATTGACATTCTCAGTTTATGTAAATACTGATAGACCTTCTCTTCCCTTTCGTTCTCCACACTCACCTAGAAGGTAAAAGTTCAATCAACAAGTATGCCTCAATCCCAGATAGTTGGGTCATCATTAGGAATCCCAAATCTACACAATACAACTCGTTGAACTATTGACCAATTGATAAATTGGACTTCCCCGCAAACAAAATACATGGTGCATTTTAATTTGAGTAGTACAAATTTGCCCCCTCCCCACAACTCATAATAGCAAAAGTGCTGGCAACTCAAATCACTGAAAAAAGACTACATCTTGAACCACTAACTAAACAAAGTACAATTGAAATTACCTAAACACTCATCAAGAAGTTAATTAGCAATAACTAGAACAATACAAAGACATAAAGAACTCACCATTAACAACCCAGCAAGTTCAGCTTCCTCAAGTTGCAAGCCAAGAGACCGCATGTGTTCTTCCACTTGATAGGCCTTATCAGCCTCACCCATCTTACAAAAACAAAACAAAGCCGGTCCATAAGTCCTTAACTTCCCACAATTCCCCACCCCTTTAGCCAACTCAAATGCTCTATCACCATCATCAGTTGCTGCCGCCAGCCGAGCAACAGCCGTGACAGTTGCCTCATTAGGGGTTATATTACACGAACCCATATGTTCAAAAACTCGAAACCCAAATTGAATAGCGTCATTTTTCGTTGATGGATCTGAAAAAGAGTTGGAGCATATGTAAAGAAAAGAGTTGAAATGGTTATTGGAAAGGCGGATTGTTGAGGGTTCTGAAATAGTGGATTCGTATAAGGAGATGGCGGTAGAAAGATCTTTGGTTTTCGAGCAATTGTCTAGGCTTAACCGGAATTGAACTTCTGGGGTCAGGTTTTTCTTCTTGTTTTTGGCTTTGTCCATTTTCCGGCAGTAATGGCGGCTGCGGCTGCAGCTGCGGCGGCGGAAGAAATAGTAGCTACACCTAGTTTTGGGTTTTGGAGTTTAATTCGAGGGTTTAGTAACATATCAATGTTAGCACATTACTTTCCTTTGAATTGACTTAAAAAAATAATTTTTAAGTAAAAAATAAAAAGTACTATGAACTCAAAATTATTTTAATTTTGGTTTTTAAGTTATTTTAAATCATTTTAAATTTATTTTAAGTTATTTTAAATTTTTTCAAACACTTTTTAATTTATTTTAAGTTATTTCTGTGAGCAACTTATAAAAATGACTATAATTATAGGGTTATTAAAGTTCAATAACTATAAATATGTTATTTATAAAAAATACTATATTTTATGTCTTAGTCTTGTTGTATATTTGTATATTTTTCTATTTTTTTTATACAATGATACAATCCCTAATTACGTTTCTAAAACTCTCAACTTCCCATAATTAAATTAAAAACTAATGATTACGTCCCTATCCTCTTGAATTCCAACTAATATTAAATTAACAACTAATTTTACCTTATGAATACACCTATATCATATAGGAGTGCCCATGTTATTAAACAAAATTTAATGGAAAATAATATAATGTGAGTATCCAAATATATAAGTATTTAATTGTATAAAAAATTAAAACGCCAACAAAACTCAATCTTTTTTTCTCATGTTTGCTATTTTTTTACATATATATATAATTGATAACTCAAGTATTTGTTTATACAAAAATAATGTAATTATCTATCAAAATATACTTGTATTACCTAGTCAACCTTTCAACTTGTGTAAACATTTCAATACATTGGGACAATCCAAAAAAAATGGCAAGTGGATATAATACAATACAAGTATCCAAATATATAAGTATTTCACTATATAAAAAAATGAAAATCAGACAATCCTTAAACTCTTTTTGCTCACGTTCTTCATGTAATACATATAAATATAACTAATGAACTTATCAACCTTTCAACAAGATGTATACAAATACAAATTTCATATAAACGAGAAAAAATGCAAATAGAAGATATTTGATGAAGATATGTCACAAAAAATGCTCATGAAAATCAAGTAAAGAATTGTGAATTGGAAGAAAATTGGAGAAAAAATTGGTGATTTGGTGATATTGAAAGAGAAAATAGCAAAGAGGGTAAACATGGGGAATAAAGCACCGTAAAGCATGTTTGACTGGTATTAATTAGGCATGTAAAATTATCTTTGCTATTTAATGAATATTTATATCCATATATAATTTTATTTTTTTTTAAAAAAAAAGCAGATTATGAGTGTAATATTAACTTTTCTATTTAACATTTAATTATATCCATAAAACATAAAAAGAATGAACTATAGCCATTTACCTTAAATATATATTGATGTTTGCTATATTGTGTAGTTTTTTTTTTTTTTTTTTTTTTTTTACTTATTTTAAGTTGTTTTTCTATTTGTCAAACATTTTCAAAAGTCAAAAATTGACTTAAAAATAGGTTTGGTTAACTTTTAAGTTAATCAAACCACATTCTTAAATGTCTATAAGGATCCAAAGTTAATTAGCATTTTTTTAAAAAAAGAAAAGGCTCTTGGAAAGACCTCTTATATGTGGTCTATTTTCAACTTTTTCATACGTTAATACAAAAGTAATATAAAACTAAATATAAATTGGTAAAGGCGGTACCAAATTTTTAGATCAACTATTTCTTTTTGTCATATTTTATTGATCTTAGAAGAGATTTTAATTGTGTGTTTATTTTAAGGGAAAAAGCTCAAATATGACATCGAACTTTTAAAAAAGATGCATTTATGCTATTCGTTAAAAATTCGGCTCATATATGTCATTGTTGTTAAAGAAAATTCATCCATTGATAAAACTCAAAACTATGTGGATAATGACTTCTCTTCTCTAAGGTTTTGCACTTAAATATCTTTTTTTTTTTTTTAGGAGAGTTTAATATTGTAATATATGTCAAACTCATACATCACACGTTGCACTTTTATCACTAAATTATGCCTTGTTGTCATTTGAATTTTATGAAAAAAGTTTTAAGGAAATTTTAATATATTTGACTTAAGACCATCAAATTTGTTGAGTCGTTCCTAATTGGTAAATAAAGTTTTAATACTGATTAGTATTATTGTTCTGATTTTGTTTTTGAAAAAAGCACTCTATTTTAGAATAAATTTATAATTAGCTTTTGTTTAAAGATGGAAAATAATTTACGCTATCATACAAAGTATGATCGGATATTTTTATGTATAATTTACATAAATCTCATAGTGTTAAGATATAATTATATCATTTCTCTATTTTTTTCAAATTACAAAAATTCCTTAAAATTTATGAATTTCGGATACATCACTAGACTTCAGGATACATCATTGGACTTTCGAATACATCACTAGACATCTGGATACATCACTAGACTTCGGGATACATCACTGGACATCCGGATACATAGATGAGAGATGTATCCGAGAAGGGAGGAATGTATCAGAGAGGGGATAGAACATCCAGTTACTACATCAGCAAACATCCTGATACATAGTTAAAGAATGTATCAGAGAGGGGAGGGATGTATCCGGGAGGAGGATAGAGATGTATGAGTGATGTATCTGATAGGGGATTTTTGAAATTTTTTTAAATGGTAGAAAATTTTAGATAATATGGTAAAATAAGATGTATATTTAGGTAATTTTTTCTAATTTGATTCTCTAATACAAATATATATTTATATTTTTGAAAAATAAATACTTTCGACTTTCAGAAGGGTAACTGGGTAAGTATACAACCCATTGAATTTTTTTTTCATTTTGTGAAAGGGTTTGGCCAAAATACTTTTAGGCCACGTGAAACTACTCTTTATCTTTAGACTAGATGGTCATATTACTAGTCTTGAATTTCTCCTCTTTTCTTGTTTATTTCTTAACTTTTGATTTATTTTTTTATCACCTGCTATGAACTTTTTTATTTGGAAGCTAAAAACTTGTAAAAGAGAAAAAGAAGAGTTGGAACGTAAATATTAATATCAAACATTTTAGAGGTATAAACTTATCAAGTAACATTAATAGTCAAAAAAAAAAATTGAGTAACTTTTTCTTCTCTTTTTTTCTTTCCTTAAAATATGTGTTTGCTCAAAATATATCACATAAACTTGACAAACATAAATTATTTTTCTTTTCATTTCACCTTTTTTTAAGGGTTTTAGCTTATAAGATGCATGTTGTTCTTTTATTGCGTATCTTAATATTTCACTAGCCAATAAATTTTTAGAGAAAAAAATTAGGCAATGAATTAATATCCTCATGGACCGCATCCTTGAAAATTGAAATATTGACCCTTCAAATTTTAGACCTCCAAACAAAAAAAATTGTGTGTGTGTGGGGGGGGGGGGGGGGGGTTTAATCCACCAGAAATTCAAGAGTTGATACTAATTTTTTTCTATTTGATAAAATAAATTAAATTCTTTCTCTTAAATATTATGCAATTAACTGTATAAAAATAATTATCAATTTTAATCTCGATCTCCTAAAATACTGACAATTATTTTAGAACAATTTTTGAAGCTAAAGTGATCCATATATTTATTTTGGGGTAAGGGAATAATTTGTGATAACATGGAATTGTGATATACTGTCATTTTCATCACGGACATATAATCAAGTCTGTTGCAAATTTTACTGATATTAATAAATTCGATCATAAAATCATCACAAATCAATTAGGAAAAATTGTAATAAATTTATCCATCACAATTATTCCAATTGATAAATTTGTGTTTTTTTTTCTTCTGGTAATAACGTACTCCACCTACCTTTCCTTGGAATGCTCAACTTCCTCTATATAACAAGTCCAAAGATCCATATTATCAAGTACAAGTAACACTTTCATATAGTATTGAAACTAAATAAATTGTTGTCATCTGAGTTGATTGAGGAGTTCATGGAAGGCAAGACTATTTTGATTACCGGTGCTACCGGTTTCCTCGCAAAGCGTACTTTCTTTCTCATATTCTTTTCGTTATTTCATATTATCTGATATATTTCTTTTAAGTGTAAAATGTCATATTTATTTTTAGTATAAGGATCAAGTAAAATAAAATAATGATACTATATTAGTTTTTTTGAATTATTAATTACCATTGCATTTGTTTTTGATGAAATGTACTTACTTAGTTATTATGGAGAAGATACTTCGCGTTCAACCAAATGTGAAAAAACTATACCTTCTCATTAGAGCTCCCGACAACAACTCTGCCGATGAACGCTTCACTCGTGAGGTATGATGTGTTATATATGTCAATGTTATGCATGCAATTACAATAAATCATGGTAGTACTTTTAGGCTAAAGGAGTAGATATTGATGTTTGAGCAAACCTAAAAGTCGTCAAAATTTGTGATCGAATGGATAGAGTCTCGCATTCGAGTTATGAGAATTTAAAAATTCAATAAAAACGTCTTTCCCCTTTAATAGTAATACTTGACAAGCGGACACAAAATTAAATTAGTTTGGACCTTGAAGTAAATACCGAATGGAATTTTCTTTTTTACTACTATAAATATTATTCCTTTTTCTTGTTTTACACGACACTATTGTAATTTGGAAAGTCAAATAATTTTATTGTTAATGACTATGAGTTATTTTTAATCAAATTTACTAATTTGATTTGTTATATATAATCACTAAAAAGGCGAAAAGCTTTATTAGTCTGGTTTACTAATTAAACAAATTATAAGATTATCAATAAATATGGTAAGAGTTGGACAAATTAGGTTATGACTCATTATTTTGTCCGTTTTAACTCAGCTCAAGTAACACACTCATTAATTAATGGAAAAGTTGTAATATATATTATATGGGTATAAAGTATATACATAACCTATACATTTTGCACATGTTTCGCAAACTAGATGATCCAATGATTCAGACTCAATAATTATTTGTGTTAACTGATCAACTCATATTAATATGTTTATATTCAACTCAACTCGCTCATTTGATATTTTTATTTTACGCAGGTCATGATGTCTGAATTATTCAATGTTATAAGGGAAAAGATGGGTAGTGGAAACCTCAACTCTCTCGTGGAGGAGAAAGTGTTTGCAATTTCAGGTGATATTTCATACGAAAATTTTGGAATTAGAAACTCCAAATTAAGAGAGGAAATGCACAAAGAAATAGATGTAATAATAAACTCAGCTGCAGTGACCAATTTTTATGAGAGGTATATATACTAATATGAATTTGAAATAATATTTTACAATTTCTCTCATTTTTTTCACCTAATTTTTCATTTATATTTTCTTTGAATAGATACGATATTGCAATGAATGTCAACGTGGTTGGTGCCATCAATGTCCTCAAATTTGCCAAAAGTTGTACAAAATTAAAGATGCTTCTTCATGTGTCTACCGGTGAGTAATTTAATAGAATAGCTGGCCTAAAGTTGAATTTTGTAAAGTGACTTTATATATATGTGTGTGTGTTAGTAGTACGTTAATTATTAGTTTTATTTTAGTTAATAATTAATTCTTATTATCATTATATATACATATAAAATTATAAATTTATAAATTTATAAGTGATGTGGTTATATATATGCATTTTTTTAATGTTGTCGTTGCATAAAAACTCACTCTCTCTTTTTTATAGCTTATGTTTGTGGTAAAGCAATAGGAATTTTACCAGAAAAACCATTTGATATGGGTGAGACACTTAGTGAAAATACTTATTTGGATATTGATGTGGAACGAGTCGTGATAGCAAACAAATTAAAGGAACTTGAAACTCTAAATGCGACACCAAAGGAAGTTACAATAGCCATGAAAGAACTTGGCATGCAAAGGTCATTACAATATGTTCATGCAGCTCTTTATATATATATTAGTTCTCGAACATTCTGATGTTTATTATTCTCAACATCAATTCACAACATTGATATAAAATTTTAATTGAAATAATTGATCCTTAATTAGGGCAAGATTACATGGATGGCCAAACATATATAGCTTTACAAAAGCAATGGGAGAGATGCTTTTGGGACATTTGAAGGAGAATTTACATATTGTTATAATACGTCCAACGATTATAACTAGTACCTACAAAGAGCCATTCCCCGGATGGATTGAAGGAGTGAGGTAACTGAATACCAGTACATACAATCATATTTTTTTGTTTTAGATTAATGTTGATTATATAATTAAGCAAATTAAAAAGTGTTTCTCTATAATTGTATATCCTTAGCTTGGCTCTTACATACATATTAGTATTTTGTAATTATAACAGAACAGTGGATTCATTTATTGTTGCTTATGGAAAAGGTGTACTAAAATTCTACTATGGCGATCCTGACTCAAAACTTGATGTGGTAAGTAATTTTTATGTTTTCCTCTCCATTTTACGGTGTAGAATTTTTATAAGGCGTCATAACACTTTTTTTCAAAAACTTGCTAGTCTAGAAATCTGATAGTCCATCGCGAGCATCAAATACATCTCCTAATTTTCCCCACTAGCTACCACACTGCAATAGTACATTGGCTTTGATTTTTTTTTCTTTTCTTATTACTTACAGATTCCAGGTGATATGGTGGTGAACTCAATCGTTGCCGCGGTTATAGCACATGAAAATCAATATTCTGAAGATATAGTTATTTATCACATCAGCTCTTCTTCAAGAGATGGCCCTCTAAAAAATTCAGATATAATGTCTTCCACATTTCACTACTTTACGAAAAATCCATGGGCTAATAAAGATGGGAAAATTGTCAAAGTGGAAGCTCCTTTGCGTCCATTTAGCAGCATCGATAGCTTCCGTAAACACATTTCAACTCATTATTTGCCACTGTTAAAGGTTAATATTTTTTTAAAAAAAAATTAAACTTTTCAATACACACGATTTCAATAATAATACTAATTATCTCATGTGTTTAAATGCAAATTCAGATGTTAAAGTTTGTGAATATAGTATCATGTCATTTCTTTGACAAAACGTATAAGAATATGGAAAGGAAGATGAATACGGCTATACGTTTATCTCAATTGTACGAACCCTACGTGTTTTTCTATGGAAGGTATGTACCTATTAAGTAACATTTTCTCTCTTTTGAAGTGCATTTTCTTCGATATTAATGCTAATTAAACACATATTTTACAGCTTTGATAATGTTAATACTGAAAAGTTAAGATTGAGAATGATGGAAATCAACATGGGTGAAGTGCTCAATTTTGACCCTCGTTGTATCAAATGGGAAGATTACTTAATGAATACTCACATTCCTGGAGTTGTGAAGTACTTGTTCTAGAGATCTTATTTAAGCTTATGTTTTACATTAAATTTTAACTGAATAACTGTAAAAGTGAAAAGGATTGGACCAGAAATAAAGTTATTAATAGATCTCTGATTAAGAAAAAATCAATCTCATTCACTGCACCATATTCTTTGGGAGTAAATACTTGCAACTAAAAATACATATTCCAAAAAAAAAAACAGGCAAATGAAATTAATAAGTAAATTTTCATTCACAGAATTGAAGAAAAGGTTTTATTAATCAATCTCATAATTAGTATTCTTGTCTTTGAAAAAAAATCAAAAGCACTTATTTTTTGGAGAATCTATTTTACTTTTTTAAGCTTTTGCTTAAGAATTGAACAATTGTTTTTACTATATTTTATGAAGTATAACCAAACACTTTTATCATCTCTAAAAAAAATAAATACTTTTTTTGAAAGTAAATACTTCTCATTTTTGAGAAGTTTGGCCAATCGATTATAAGTTTTCTATATTCCACGTTTCTAATTTATTATCCTTTTATGTAATATAGGTTTGGTTAGCTAAGGGTTTGGCCAAAATATGTTTAGGCCATGCTAAGCTACTCTTTATCTAGACTAGATGGTGAAATTAGCTATATGAATTTCTCTTCCTTATTTATTTCTTAGTTTCTGATTTTCACTACTTTTACTATCAAACATTTTAAGGATATCTACTTCACAAGTAATCTAACAGTACAAGATAGACTATTGTTTGTACGTAACTCATTTCAATTCGATTCATTTCAGCTCAAATAACTTTTTCACAAATCAATAACACATAATTTATTAATTTAATTTATTTTAATTTATCCAAACTCAATTTAATCCGCTCTTTTAATACCTCTTATACCAAATAGTGCTTTGTGCGTTGTCAGTTTAATTTGGGTTCATACATATCAAAAAAAAAATTTAACATGGTAGAGGCACAATCAACAAAAAGTGGGTGAGGCTCCATTAACTTTTTGACACATGGATAAGTGGACCATTTATCTACTTTAAAGCTATAATGCTACCACTAACAAGAGAGAGAAAGTATATTTACACAATAAATTGAGTACATATATAAAAATGCAAGAGAAATTAAAACTTGGGTTTACTTCTTCTTTGTTTTAATATTTTGAGATTTTATTGAATATGTTACGTAGTTATATGTTGGTTTGACAAATTTATTTTGATATGGTATCTTTTCTACGTAATATAATTTGTATTTTTGTTAACGTCACATTTACTTTTTTAATTTTAATTTTTTTTGATAAAATAGTACTTAAAAATTTGTGGAATACGTTTAATTTATTTTATTTTTAAAAAATATTTTATTTTTTTGTTAATTTTTTTAAATAATGATTTATTTATGTTAAAGATGACTAGAGTTAGAGAGGAAAATCAATATATGAAAAATTAATCTTTATTTCTTTTCAAGATTGGTGTAACTTTTTTTCTAACATCAGCAAAAATGTTTTTTAAAAAATAAAAAATTACAGATTCAGTTTGAACGTCAAAATATGTAGTTTTGATTTACCATCCTTTGATTTTATAAAAATATTAGGAAAGAAAATTCAAAATTTAATTTGTCAACAAGTATAAAATGTAGATCCACAATCATTTTTTATTTTATTATTATATATTTAGTGAAATGTATTATTTCTGATGGGATTGAGATTAATTATAAAATTTATTTTACTTTTTGTTGTTTTTGTTCTAGGTTTATAAAAATTATTCAAACTAACATAAGCTACAATAATAATAACATATCCAATGTAATCTCAAAATTAATATAATATTAACAATTAAACGTATTATTTCTCTTGCATTTTTTTTATATTTGTTCAACTCAATTTATTGTGTAAATATATTTTCTCTCTTTTATTAGTGATAGCATTTTTGCTTTAAAGTAGATAAATGGCCCACTTATCTACGTGTCAAAAAGTTAATAGAGCCTCACACACCTTTTGTTGATTGGACCTCTACCATGATAAAATTTTCTACATATCATATTCAATTGAAGAAAAATCATTTTCTTCTGTTCAATTTGTCAGGTCATCTCATTGAGGCTATTTGGTTGTTACTTGTTAGTATTTATCGAGAAGATCAGGCAATTTAATAGCTATAACTGAATCAAAGTTTAAAGTCAAGAGAATTGAATTCAAAATAATTGTAATCTTATTATATATAGCAGATACATCTGAATATTTGTGTATATGTGGAGTATGGACCCAAAAGAAAAATGTCTATGATTTCTAATATGTAGAACCTAGGTAAGAAGATAGATATCAACGTAAACCTTCATTAAATGGATTAATATTAGCATAAGATAAAAGAAGAGGTATATTTGTGTTCAATTTTTTTTCGAGACGCAATTGTAACTGGGAAAAATCCTTTTGGCCAGAAAGGTAAAATAACATATTACGTACTATTTTATTTTACCTTTTTGAACATTTTTACCCTTTTAACTTTAATACCTTTTAATTAAAAAATGGAAAATAGATCAATTTATTTTAAAATAAAAAGGATATTATAGACTTTTTAATTTTCTGGCCATTTAGCATTACCCATTGTAACTGAGGCTGTCCCAACAATCAGGGGCGTATTTCTTGGAAGACTCAATTCATTAGATAAGCCTAGTACATAATCACTGATAGGATCATTCCTGAAATTAACAAATAATTAATGGCACTTTGAAGCAAGTTGATCCTAGAAGACTAACCTCGTAGCTCACTTAGATCAATCAGTTCAAGCATTGACAAACTCGGGACTTTCATGAGTTCACGTGAATTCATGCTTCTCTTCTGAGATTATATATAATAGTGTTATGAGATTAGAAACTTAAATCTTATATATTTATCTTCTTCTTTTTTTTCTTTTTAAAATTGGATAACACCTTTTCAAGTGGTTCTTGCTAGCGCTTTCGGTAATAGTGCATCGCATCCTCTAGAAATCCTTAATATATCTCTTTGCTCCATAAACCTTTTGTACAAGAATTCCTCTTTTTGTTATATTTATAGCTTTCATTTTATGACGAAAAAAAAAGGCCTTCTACGAGTCTTGCATGAGTGAAAAACACGCGAACAATTAATTGTGCAAAAAAATGTCAAAAGGATACAAAATAATTCAAGTGTCTAAGAGAAAATTGGTACTAACTTCAAGAAGCTGTCATGGTTCCGCCTATATAATAAGTACAACAATCCATATATCAATTACAAGTTGCAGTTTCATAGAACGAAATTGTAGTCATCTGAATTAGCAAAAATAGTTAATCTCCCTAATGGAATCACGTACAATTGAGCAGTTCCAAGGCAAGACTATTTTGATTACCGGTGCTACCGGTTTCCTTTCAAAGCGTACTCTCTCTTCTCTCTTGTTATATATCAATCTGTTTAATTAAAGTACTAGTTAATAAGTTCCTCGGAATTAACTAAAGTTGCATTTGTTTTGATAATGTTGGCATATGCAGTTTTTGTGGAGAAGATACTTTGTATTCAACCAAATGTGAAGAAACTCTACCTTCTCATTAGAGCTTCTGACTATAACTCTGCCAGAAAACGCTTCACTAATGAGGTAATTAAGATGAGTTTCTTTTAAATTATATTTGATTGTATAAATATATTTTACATTAATAGTGAATAGAAATTAAACTCACATGTACGTATAGGTCATGATGTCTGAATTATTCAAAATTATAAGGGACAAAATGGGTAGTGTATACTTTTGCTCTCTCGTGGAGGAGAAAGTGTTTGCAATTTCAGGTGACATTTCACAAGAATATATGGGAATAATAAATTCTCAATTGAGAAACGAGATGTACAAAGAAATTGATATAATCATAAACTCAGCTTCAACCTTTGATGAAAGGTACAAATATAAAATTGTTAATATAGTTTTCAAGTTTCTTTTTTTTATAAAAAAAATAATTAAAATAATTTTATTTTCTCTAATATTTCATTTAAATTTTGTTTAAATAGATATGATATTGCAATGAATGTAAATGTGGTGGGTGCCATGAATGTTCTCAAGTTTGCAAAGAATTGTACGAAAGTGAAAATGCTTCTTCATGTATCTACCGGTAAAGTTACTAGTACTGTTTAGTCAATTTGGTTATCAATTTTAGATTGGTTAAATTAAATATATCAAAATGAATTGAGTTAATAAATAGGAGATTATTAACCTGTCCAAACTTAAACGAATTGTGTAGATGGTCTTGTTTTGATGGCTAATTTTGCTGCCCCAATTTATCAAATATATATACTAACATTATAAAAAAAAATGCATGATGTCAATTTCATCGAATTAATAATTATCTTACATATTTTTTAAAATTCTTCATTTTATATACAGCTTATGTGTGCAACAAAACAACAGAAATTGTACATGAAAAACCATTAGTTATGGGTGAAACATTCAACGAAAACTCTTATTTGGATATGGATGTGGAAAGGAGAGTGATAGCAAATAAATTAAAGGAACTTGAAACTCAAAATGCAACACCAAAGGAAGTTACAATAGCCATGAAAGAACTTGGCATTCAAAGGTTATTACTCCTAGACGATATATGAGATAAATTCAACAAAGGAAGTGCAACAAATTCTTAAGTTCATTATTCTCTAAAATTGAAAATATTAGTATACAAATTGAAATAATCGATCGTTAATTAGGGCAAAATTACATGGATGGCTATACACATATAGCTTCACAAAAGCAATGGGAGAGATGATTTTGGGACACTTGAAGGAGAATTTACAGCTTGTTATCATACGTCCAACGATTATAACTAGTACCTATAAAAAACCATTTCCGGGATGGATTGAAGGTGTAAGGTAAGTAAATACTTATAGACACAATATAATATTACTTTTTGATTTAGGTTGTTAAAAACATAATTTAACTAATTAAATCGTGTTTTCGTTTTTTTTTTTTGGCTAAATTAATATATATATATATATATATATATATATATATATATATCCCTTCTTATAATATTTTCTAATAACAGAGCATTGGATGCATTTATTTTGGCTTATGGAAAAGGTGTTTTGAATTTCTTCTATGGTAATCCTGACTCAAAACTTGATACGGTAAGTTATTTAATTTCCTACTTTTATAATTAATTTCAACTTGGTGATTATACGTCTATTTTAAGGTTATTTTTTACCTTTTAATTCCATCTATAAAATATAAAGGCCAATGTAAATATATGAATAGCTCCTAAAGTTGATGCATTCTCTTTTTCTTTTAGACATTTCAACTGACAATTAAACATTTGACATATGCCTAAACGCTATACAGATTCCAGGTGATCTGGTGGTGAATGCAATTTTTGCTGCCATTTTAGCACATGAAAATAATCAATGTTCTGAACAAGTGCTTATTTACCACATCAGCTCTTCTTCAAGGGGCCCTCCAAGAAATTCAGATATAAAACATTTCATGTTTCACTACTTCACAAAGAATCCATGGATTAACAAAGATGGGAAAACTATCAAAGTGACGAAGCCTATATTATTTAGCAATATATCAAGCTTTCGAAGACACATTTCAATTCATTATTCTCTGCTGTTAAAGGTTTATTTTCATATTAGTTGTTTACCTTTATTTAGTATCGTCCTTAATAATCATTTGGTTTATTATTAACAAAAATAATTGCACAATAAAATTTTGTACAAGTCATATAACGTTTGATTTGTCATATGTATAAGAGAAAATCATCGCTACATACCTTAATGTGGAGCTTGATACTCTTTATATAACTAGTATGTGAACAATTGACGATACTTTAAAAGTGTAATTATTCAAATTCTTTAGATTTTTTTCAAGTTGTCTTTCAATTGTATTGCTAACTCATGTTATAAAATGTTTCAGATGCTAAAGTTTGTGAACCTAGTGTCATTTCATCGACTTGACAAAACATATGAAAATATGAAAATGAAGATGCGTAAGGCAATACGTCTATCTGAATTATACGAACCCTACATGTTTTTTTATGAAAGGTATGCATACGTTGTAACTTTTATTTTGTTCAATATTTAGCATTACATCTAACTAATAATCCAAGAATATTAATGCTAAACAATTATTTTTTCAGCTTCGATGATGTTAATACTGAAAAATTAAGATTGACAATGAAGGAAATCAACTTGGATGAAGTGCTTAATTTTGATCCACGATGCATTAATTGGGAGGATTACTTTATGAATACTCACATTCCTGGATCTGTGAGATACCTGTTTTAGGGATTATATATAAGCTTTTTCTATATGTATGCTTAATTATAAGATTTACTTTAGCGCTTTGATAATTAAGAAGGTTGTTTAATTTATGTGTACTCGTCATATATATTTTCAATCAGGGGCGGAATTAGCATATATAATGCGTGTTTTTGGAAATCTAATAACTTTTGTCTGAATCGTGTATTTGTTTTTTGTTATTAATAATGTTAAGAATAGATAGTATTGAAGCTTATAATTAATGTCAACAAAAGGAATTGGAGTAGTACTTGTAATTTAATCAAATGTACATAAGAATGAATTTTTCATTCTTCTTTATATGTTCTGAAATTTTTTGTGCTCTTTCATGTACTAGTTCTTTTTTATTATATGCATGTTGAAATATTTGACTAATCTTTGTTGATCATCTCATATTCTTTGTTATTTATATATTTTATGTGGATCTTAAGAAATCACTCTACTAGCTGGTTTGGTAAATACTTTTAGGCCACGCTAAGCTACTTTTTATCTAAGACTAGATGGTGAAATTGGCTAATTTGAATTTCTCTTAATTATTTACTAGTTTTTAGTTTTTGATTTTCACTCACATGCTATACAAATTTTTACTGTCAAACATTTTAGTGATAATCTTTTGACTGAATCTAGCAATGACCCCCTAAAGTTGACATCAACTGTTTAAAAAGTTAAAATTTAATTATAGGAAGAAGAAAGAAAAACTATTTAAACTTATTTTTAAAAAATATTTCAATTAAAAAAAGTAATTTTCTAGACAATTCATTTCAATGTCTCAGATTTTGTTTTTTTTTCGCCGGTAAAATTTAAAAGACTCTGTCTCTGATCTGATTTTTTTCCAATGAATTCTCATATTTCCTTTTAGAACTGACAATTTTAATTTTAAATAAAATGTGTTTTGATGGAAAAGAGGGAGGGAGAGAGAAAGAGAGTGACGATCAGGTGGATTTCCATCTTTTCCGGCGATGTGGCAATAATAATTTTGAGATCTTGAAAAAAAAGATAAATTTGTAAATGAGTGTATGATTCTTTTTTTATTTTTTTCAATATATGGTTCTTTTTGTTTTATTCAAAATCAGTGCATTATTATGTTTTTGTAAGATTTTCTCAAAGTAATGTGGTGGTGGTTTGATGAATGGTGGTTGAAAATGAAAGCTAAAGAGGGAAGAAAAAAGAAGGGAAAACAATGCTTTCCACGCTCTCAAAATTTCAATAACTTTTTTCAACTTTGAATAATTCACTTATTTTAAACTATGAACTATAGAAGCCGTCTACTTTTTTCTTAAGAAATATGTAAAGGAGGAATACGTCAAATAATTTGAGACTAAGGGAATAGTAATACACTGTTGTCATGTTCAATATAAAAGCAAGCAAGTCCTTTTGTTGTTAAGGCTGTAGGTTCTTCATTTTTGTTCCATCTGTAAGTTTATTGTTTCTCTTTATAAATGACATGTTTCTTTAAGGTGTTGGTTACATAAATTGCCTATTAAAATTCATTTTCCCCTCACTTCCCTTTTTCTTGTTTCATGCTACTTTTTTATACTATAAGAACATAAAATGAAAGATTGGTTCCACTGAAGATACGACATTTTATAATTAAAAAAATCACTTCCCTTTATCTTGTTTCATGCTACTTTTGTATACTATAAGAACATAAAATGAAAGATTGGTTCCACTGAAGATACGACATTTTATAATTAAAAAAAAATTATTATAAAAGATGACGGTTATAGAGAGATGTGACTGTAGTAGGAGTATACCATACGAAAAATTGTGTGCTCTTTAAAAAAGAGAAAGGACTGCTAGATTAGAGATACTTCTTTATTATGTTTGATTTTTTCATGTTGGAAATATGATTGCGGTACACATTTCTATCCTTGTCATGTTTATTATAAAATAAGGAATCGATTTTCTTTCCTTACATATATTTCATATGACTTATTATCCCTGAATTACACAAGATTCTTATCCCCTTATCTGTGTTTTCCAGGAAGTTTTTGAAGTAAAGTAAACCTCAAAATAGATCTGCAGAATGCTTTGAAAAGGTACGCCACAAAAGTAACCCAACTTTATTGCTACTGCACTCTACAACCATCATTTTAACACTTCTCCTATTTTAATATAAGAAACTCATTATTTATAACCCCAGCAGGTGTTTTGTCAACCACATCTCACACAACTACAACGGTACAGAGGAGAACCAAATAATTATCAATAGCATAGTAGGTGGTTGTGTTACTATTTTACATTTCCTAATACTAACATATGTAAATATGTATTGCATCGTGGATGGATATACTACCTATGAACAGTTCTAACAATATGCTTATTTGTATAAAAAATAATGTGTATATAAACCGTTCAACAATATGCTATGCTATCCATTAAGTAAGTTGCCATGACTTCTAAATTTGCATTCCAACATAGTTACACAAATACATATATCATAAATATTGGCCCCTGCGCGCACGGGCAACCACCATCTAGCGCTATATATAAGTGCTACTGTGCAAGGGCAATACATCAATTACAAGATGCACTTTCATAAGAAGATGCACTTTCATAGTAGTACTTAATTGTAGTCATCTGAATTAGCAAAAATAGGTGATCTCCATGATGGAATCACGTACAAAGAGTACTCTCTCTATCTCTCTATCTCGATCTACTCTCTTCATATATTTATCTGTTTAATTGAAGTACTAATTAATTATTTCCTTGTAATTAACTTTATTTCATTTATCAACCAATTTAATTGATTTTTTTCATTAATTTTTTTGAAATACGATTTTTAGTTTAAATTAATTTTAAAAAATAATAACATATATATTTTAATTATTTTATTAAATTTTACTGAAATATTTACTTGGATCTATGAAATACCTGTTTTAGGGATTATATTTAAGCTTTTATATATGTACTTAATTATAAGATTTACTTTAGTGCTTTGATTATAAGGGTGTTTAATTTATGTGTACTCGCTATATGTTTTCAATCTAGGGCGGATTTAGCAGGTATAATGTGTTTTTTCGTGAACCAAATAATTTTTGCACGAATTTTGTATTTGTATTGAATAATATAGTAACTGTAGTTATCACATTCGAGTTTTTCTCCAACGTGGAATTTTTTGACACTAACTCAAATTTCATCAGATTTCAATGCGAATATTGAATATTTGAAGAAAAAGATCATGGTCTTTGTTGCCAATGAGTATTAATGGAACCTAAAGTAATCAGAATGTATAGTGTGGATTGTGATATAAAAATCTGATTTTTAATTGATAGTTAAATAATAGAGGAATATATTTCACTATAAAAAAATGCTAAATTGTTAACAGATTTTACTAACAACTTAAGTTGGTTGGTATTCTATTAATAAATTATCAACATATTTCTAACTAAATTATATTTTAAAATTTAAAAACGAAATTTTAACAGATTACCAATCAAAATCTTACTAAATATTTAAGTTGATAAATACGGTGGAAAAAAATGTCGCCAAATTTAGCAACATTCTATCAGTGGATTACCAACTGAAATATTACTAACGCACACCTTTTGTTGGTAATATTACCAACGAAGTAGATATCGGTTGGTAAACATGACAAAAAAAATTATTTATATAATTTATTAACATATTACCAATGAATTACTAACCAAACATTTACCAACGGCAAGATTGTGTTGCTAAATTTACCAACCAAATATAAATGTGTTGGTAAATTAGTAACGAAATGTAATTTGTTGGTAAACTTGCCAACCAATATCCAATTAGTTGACAATTTTGCCGACGAATAAAGATTGTAGTTAGTAAATTACTAACATCATTAAAATAGTTGGTAATATACCAATCGATCATTAATACATTGGTAAAATTTGTCAACATATTAATTATTAGTTGGTAATATTACATATGAATGTTTAGTTGAATAGTAACTATTACTAACTGTGATAAAATTTATTGCTAAATTATTAATTACTAACTTATATTTTAATAGTTGATAAATTTTCGAGGCCTTGTATGGTAGGCGTTGTCGCTCTCCGATGGGCTGGTTTGAGTCATACAGAGCCTAGGCCGCGGGGTACGGATTTAATTCAGCAGGCTTTGGACCAAGTGAGAGTGATTTAGGATAGACTCAGGACGGCTCAGAGTAGGCACCAAAGTTATGCAGATCTGAGGTATTGACCTTTGAGATTCTCTGTTGGTGATCAGGTATTCCTCCGTGTGTCGCCCATGAAGGGCGTGATGAAGTTTGAGAGGCGGGACAAACTTAGCCCCAGGTACATTGGGACTTTTGAAATACTCCGAATAATTGGGGAGGTTACTTATGAGTTGGCCCTACCTTCAGCATTTTCAGCCATCCACCCGATTTTTCATGTCTCGATGTTGCGCCGGTATGTTCCTGATGAGTCCCATGTGCTCAAGTATGATGTAGTCAAGTTGGATGACTGTTTGATATTTGTAGAAGAGTCAGTTCACTACAAGAAAAACAGCCTCTAAGGAAGGGAAATCTTGTCCCTAAATGTCCAAATCTGGTCCCAAATGATCTATTGCGAAGGGGAAAGGCTGGTCGCCACCCGTCCTAATAGCCGTCTTCGCTAAAGTGTAACTACGATGGGTTTCATTAGCTGGTCGTTATATGTATTTTGGGATGAGGGAAAACGTTGGTCGTTACATGCTTTTAAAGACGATATTTCTAGTCCCAAATAGATGATTTATTTAAATTAAATTTTTTACTTTCTAGTCGTTAATAATCTTTAGCAACTAGCAACAACCTGGTCCTTGTACTCTTTAGCGACGAAAACAGTGTGGTCTTAGATATCATATAGAGACGAGTAATGTTTCTGGTCTTATATATCCTTCAGAGACGAACAATAATTCTGATCTCTAATTAACCACTATTGGTTCTAGAGCTCGATATCACAAAAAATAAATTTAATAAATAAATATTGAATTACTACTGAAAATCTCAATACAAAGAGATAATAAAACTTAGCTAACATCTTAGCTAGACTATAATATCAAGTATTCCATAACATTCATAGTAAAATAATAATGAGTTGGTGCATCTTCTAAACTTGTATCTTGACTTGTAACTTCAATCTTCAAAATCTGCAAGTACAAAATTTTGAGATGACGTTAAATAATGATTGGTATAATAATATACACCAACATAAGCATCTTGTCTTGTGAAAAAAATCCTTAAAGCTGCAAAGTTTATGGAACAAATAGGCCTACAGAAACTGATATTATGCAAATGGATAGTTTGCTACACATAAGATGTATCTGCAGATTAGAGGTGTCTACCCTAAATGCTCATGGAGAAGCCTTGTGTGACAATTATGGTGCTCCTACATGAATATTAATTTAGTTCTTGGCTCTACATGGAAGACTACATACTAAAGACAGGATTGCAAAGTGGACTGATATCAAAGATATGGCAGGCTTGCTCTGTTTAAACCATCTAGGAACACTTGATCACCTACTATTTCATTGCAAATACTCTGCTATTATCTGGCAGAAATATTCAACTTGAATGAACAGAGCAGAGTTATAACAAAATGGACTGAGGAAATTCAATGGGTTGTGGTAAATGCAAGAGGTCATTCAATTATTGCAAATATCTATAGAATGCGCTTAGCTGCTGAAGTATATTACATTTGGTTAGAGAAAAAAATGAGGCTATTTCCAAAAGAAGGAAAGAATTGACCGACAGTTGATCAAATTCATTTTCACAAGAACTCTTTTTCTGAGGTAATATGCAGAAGAAATTATCTAGGAAAATGCGACATCTTGAGAGACATCCAAGTGAAATTCACTCTTCTATATACTAGTTCTTTATATTTTAACCTCTAGTCATGTATGAACTATTAGGCAAATAAGTCTACCTGCAACGTTTTGGGTAGTTTTCCCAAGCTTGCAAAAACCTTGTGCTTAATGTGGTTTTCCTGATGGGTAAGTTCAATTATTTGCTTACCAAAAAAAAATATATGTAAATTTTACACTTGCATAAAAAAAATTGTTCACCTCAAAAGGAGTCTAAATTTCATCAAGTGATATCCATAAACATCAACAAATCTGCAAGAATATAAGAAAAATTAATTAGAAAAGTTAATGTTCCAATAATCAGGCAGGACCAGATTCTAATGTTAACGAAATTCGTTAGTAGGAAAATAATGATGGCGTAAGTTTCTCATCATGATACAAAGACTGATGTAGTGTATGGCCGCTAAATAATCTACTTTTGTATCAAGTCCCCTCCTATTAGAGAAGAGGGGCATTGTTGAAGTAACTTATAATCTAATTGCATCTATAAACATCCTGTCAAAACAAGGTCATAATAAAGTGTTCAACATAGAGACTGTGCTTCCACGACTTACATAATGAAATAAACATCATTCATTGAGGTGTGATTTCAAATAAAGGAGAATCAACAACTAAAATAATTCAACTACACAAGACAACAGAAGAACAAGAGTAACCAAATCGAAAAAAAAAACAGCTTTGGAAAATTCATAAAATCATCTCGGCAAAGAATGTATACAGGTCAAGAGTTTTGTATTGTTTAGTGGAACCAATGGAGCTACATGTAACCTTTATAATGCTTCTTTTAGAGTGTTCGTCAGGCATATGGACCAGTCTACTTAGCTGGATGAGAACTCTGAGGAAAACACTACATTGGAATGAAGAAGTTAACCGGACAGTGATTCATTTAAAGGTGAAAATGGTAAAATAGAAGTGTTGGGTATATATAGAAGCAACTATGTGTTATATATTGCAATCAAGAATTATAAAGTGGTTAGGCAAGAGGAGCAAAGAAGAAGCACTATAATCAAACATATAATTTGAGATATCCTTTTACGAGTAGCAAAACAACCACATATAGCATGCTTAAAAGTTAATAACATCAAACCAAAAGCTGTTAAGATATTTTGTAATGGATAATCCTAGCTATGTATCCTAAATATACTTCTAGGATTAATGATCTCGATCTATTGTGATTAGTCATTCCAACAAAATGTACGAGGGATATTGTTATGAAGTAGTTACTTTAATGTACTATAGTGTGCTTGTAAAATAAGTATAAATGTTATATGATAGGCAAAATATATGTCTTTCTTTGTAATGAGAGAATTTTTTTTGTTTCATGTAACATACTAACATTGATATGACGTCCAATGAAATAATAATTGCCGAACAGGTAAAGAATACATGTCTAATCGCTTCAATCTTTTTGAGTGCTCTTCTTACATATAAGAGTGTAGTTGTTGCAAACAATAGGATTTCAGTTGTAGGTCACAGAAAACTGAAGGACATGAACTGAAGATCTTATATATTCAGGTGAGGCGTGAGCCTTTGCACGACTATCAAATAGAAGAATCACAGAATGGCTAAAAACAATACCTTGTTGTGTTGGTTGACAACACTAAAAATTAACAAAAAAAATTGGAAGTTGGCATAGAACGACTAAGAATGAAATAAATTTTTATGTCGTACGAATTTGCTCGACGAATTAATAAATTGTTGTTTAGGTGAGTCGTCAATAGAATTTGTTTGTTGCTGAGAATACAACCTTTTGGTTAATTGATAATTCATTTTCCCTTTTGAAATTTTGGCTTCAAAATAAGTTCCTTTCGACTCCGGAATCATCCAAAGACTATTTAGTCTCTACACCTATTCAATTGATTCAATAATAAATTGCCAAACATGTAATGCAACTTCAAATTAAGTCATATAACATGTAAAAAATAGGGTTCACCTCCATATAAAAATGTTGAGAAAAAGGAAATAGAACTGAGCACCTAAGTGATGAGTCTAAGAGTTTTGATGAAAAAAAAATAGTTGTTTACATAAAACAATTAGTACTCTGTCAACACTACAAGTAAAGCACTGATTTTTTAAATATATCCAGGCATCTACTAGCTTGGACTTATCTCTATAGCAAAACTACACTTTCACTAGCAAAATATTAAATATGTAATTTTTGGCTTCAAAGTCCCACAATCTATTTGTACCATGGATGTCAACATAAAATAAGAAATCATATATACGAAAACTGAAACTAGTCCTTAACATTCTGTTTAAATGCCTTCAACCAATTTAAAAACACCATTAATTTAGGGCAGAGCTAATGGAAGAAAAGTCACTTGAATAAAACAAGAAAAAAATGCCACCAATACAACTTATGGAAGAAAAGAGTAACCAGACCGGAAAAGAGGCGCACCTGAAATTCTATCTCGAGCAGAGCAAGGAAGACACAAGGAAGAAGATACCTGGCTCGAGTTTTGGGTAGAGCTGCGATGGAAAACAACCTTCGCTGAGATTAGGACAGAGTTGCGGTGGAAAAGGAAGAGCGATATGGAGATAGATGTGAGATTAGGGCAGCGTTTTGCAATTTTAGAAAATAGAGAGCTTTTTAATATTTATTTCAATATACAGTAATTTGTTTTGGCGCCTATAAGATTTTGTTAAAAGAAAAGTTTTATTTTTTTAAAATAATATATTATTAAATTAGACCCACTTTCTCCCAATCCTTCCTTGCAATGCCTTCAATTATATAATTTGGGACCAGTTACTTGGTTCTTTAGGGACCATAATTAGTACCTTCACAATAAAGTATATAAATAAGGACCAAAATATAATCTCGTCCTAATACATATACTTTTAGAGATGAGATTATTAGCTTGTCCCTAAATGTTGGTCATAAATAAAGCTTTTTCTTGTAGTGGTTGTCATTCTAGCCAGAGATGTGAGGAGATTACGCTCGAGAGTCATTCCTGTTGTTAAGGTCCGTTGGTGGTATCATCCAGTCGAGGAGGCTACCGGAGAGACCGAGCATAAGATGAGAAAGCAGTTTCCCAGCTTGTTTGAACCTTCAGGTACTTCTTGACCCTTACTTTCGTGGATGAAAGTCTTTTTAGTAGTGGATATTGTAATGACCCTCCTGGTCATTTTTGAGTTTTGCCTTCTGTGTGTCGTTTAAAACGTTCTTGTAGTGACCCAAGTCATTTATGACTTGCTGGGACTGACAGTTGATCACCTGGTCGTTCGTTTGGTTATTGTGCGAGTTTTAGTGTTTTTCGAGCTTGTGAACCTTGAACAATCATTTTCGATCAAAATTTCAAGAAGATGACATCGAAATCCAATTTTGATGATTCCATCAGCTTCAGAAGGGTCATTTTAGGCTAGTAGCATGGTCGACATGACTCCCGAGGTTTTCAGTGTGAGTCGGTGCGATTAGGCGTTTTTAACTTTAAGTTTAAACCTAAGTTTGACTTTAATCAACATTCTGAGTAAACGCACACAGATGAAAATTTCGTCAGCGCGGTCAACTCCATAATGTCGAGTTTGGTCTGGATTGATCCTCTTTTATGTTTCAAGGTTTTCAATATTTTTTCGAGCCCTTTTGTGGTTTTCGAGTTAAAACGACATTTGGTTGTGGGACCCACTTTTTGTTAAGCTGACCTCGTATGAAATTTTTCACTATGTCATTGAGTCCAGAATATCAAATTTTGTACGGTTGCATATTTCATTTGAGTGCACCGGATTCCTAACGAGTTCGGAGGGGCTCGTCGGAGTTTTTAAGTTTCTAAAATATGCTGAAAATCTGGTATATATATGCAGAAAATTCAGCACTTGTTCTAAAACTTTAAAAGGGCTTAACTCTTTCATTTCAAGTTCAAATTTAGTGATTCAAAGGGTCATCTTGTGGGAGTTTTTCGCAAGGAACACGTTGGTGAGCTCGGAAACTGATTGGGGTCCTCGTTTGAGGTAAATTTCATAAAATACCTGTTGTCACGACCCCTTTTTGTGAGCTTGGTTTTGGAATTTTTTAGACTTCTTTTCTCAGCAATTTTAGTTTCGATTTCAGTGATTTTTGAGGTTATCTTGAGTGGTTTCTCGAGGAGAATGTCTTGGTGTTGTCGGAATTCACTATAGACATCCCTTTTCTGGTAAATTTATTGATTCAGCTACTGTCCCATTTCTAGTTCTTGAGAAAATTTGGGTTTTGGTTGCATGTTGTTACTGTGATGTTCCCGAGCCCCGAATTATGTTCCATTTTGGGACATGAGCTCGGGGAACTGATTAGGACCTACTTTTGGGATTAATTTTGAAATTTTCAATGCGGATCCCACTTTTTTGTTTTGAACCCAAAATTGACCCGTATCCGTTTGTTGTGTTTTGGTGTCTAAAATATTGTACTAATGTTGTGATCTTATTAGATAGAATGACAGTGTTCAAAGGTCATTCGAGAAGGAAAAGCTACGGCAAAGTGATTTGGAGTGCGCGCGATCGACCTTAAGGTAGGCTACGACTTTTTTTCTATTAGATTTATCTTGATTGTGTAAAAACATATTGATTGAAGTGAATTGGGATGTGTACCAGTTTCTACTTTTTTTTTATTAGATACCTCATGTTATGATCGATTGGCCATATTTCGGGTGTAGTATCGTGTCAACATGTTTAGTAGAGATGCATGTTTATGTGCTAAATATTATTGTATGCTTGTATGCTATGTGTTGTATATTTGTTTGTCCTTAACTGTAAGCAGAATGTCCTTAGTCTAGGTTAGGCTAGCATTGCCTTAGACTTATGACCTGTGTGGGTTGGATTGCCTTGATTTTCTACTGACGTTGTTCGGATGACTTAGCTCCTTGTAGACTGGAGTAGCAAACTTGAGTCTTATAGTTGATTCTTAGATTAGGCGTTATCGCTTCTTGCTACATTTCTGTATCTTCTCCCTTTAATTTTGCGGTTTCAACACGTTTTCGAAGGTTTGGTCCATCACTAAAGGCGTGTGATTGATATAGTATAGGCTTAGAGCATTTTCTGTGATTTCTTTGAGTGGATGGCGTTTCATGGTGGTTGTTGTTGGATTGGATCTTATTGTAGATATTATCACCCCCAGGATCGTTCTTTCTAGCTGGGCTGGGATGTGAGCGTATCGCTGACTAGGTAGACTCGGTGATTTCGATGATCGCCCCGAGCCTCTCTTTCTAGCTGAGCTGGGAGTGTGCTGCTGGCTGAGTGTTTCCCGGTTGATCTTTCTAGCTGGGCTGGGAGCTGATTGCATGGTAGGACGACTCGAGATATCAACCTCACCCTCGGGTTCCTCTTTCTAGCTGGGCTGAGAGTAGACTATTTGGTAAGGTGCCCTCTGGAGTCACTCTTTCTAGTTGGGTTGGGAGAACACTGCTGGCTGGGTGGAATCTGATGGGTTATCTTAGTTACTTTGGGCTGGGAGCCTGGTTTTCTTCTTTCTCAGTAAATTCAACTTTTTTGTGTACCTGTCGGGCTTAAGGGTGTCCGTTCAGGTTTTATTTAAACTTACGCACGAGTGTACCTTCTAGGCTTATGGGGGTCCAGTTAGGTTTAGTTTAGTTGTACTTAGTTTATTTCTGGCAAGCTAGTGTGTTTCCTTTTGTTATCCACTTTGACCTTTCTGTGTCTAGATTCTATCCTTTCTTATTGTTTTTACCATTTTTGCTCAGTCGGCCTTTGATGTCTACTGAGTACCTATTGTTTTGGGACTCATGCTACGCTCTGCATCTATTTCGTGATGCATGTCCCAGTACCAGTTACCAGGGGTGAGTAGTTCCGACCTTTTTTTGTAGCTGTGATTCGAATACAAGGGCGAACACTTAGCGTTTTGGTTTGTCTTGTCTTATTCTTTTGTTTTAGGTAGTCTTGTTACATTTGAGACACGTTTTGTTGTGGTCCACTTTTGGGACTTGTACTTTCTATTAGATAACTAGTGACTTTCAGTTTCTGGGAGGAATTCTGTATATATTAATTTTGGTTTGCTTCTACTTTGTTGTCCTTGTTTAGATTATTATTTTTGCTAGTTTCTGGCCTTACGCTCGTTGCTTGATGTTTTGGGTTACGGGTTGGCTTACCTACTGGTAGGGTATAGTAGGTGCCATCATAATTCGAGAAAACCAATTGAAGTTTAATTTTTTGGTAAATCAGCGTCTAGCTAGTGTTAAGGCTTTCATATTCAGTTTGTGTCGTTAAGCGTTTTAACTTTTAACTTTTAGCCTATGACTTTGGTCAATATGTTTGGTAAACGTGCTTAAATTAGAACTCTGTCAGTGTCATAAGCTTTGAAAGGTCATTTTTGATCTAACAGGAAGGTTGATCCAAGTTTTGAGGCTTTCATTTTTTGTTTGTGCTATTAGGTGTTTTAAATCTTATGTTTTGGCCAAAATTTGACTTTGATCAATATTTTTGTGAACGTGCTCATATAAGAATTCCGTCAGCGTAATTAACTCCAAAGGTCATTTTTTATCTAATAGGATTGTTGGTTTGGATTTTTAGGCTTTCATTTTTAGTGTGTGCCGTTAGGTGTTTTAACTTATAAATTTTAGTCAAAATTTGACTTTGGTCAATATATTTAATAAACATTCTCAGATGAGAATTTTGTCAGACAATTAGATGTGGAGGTCATTTTTTATGTAATAAGATAGAGGGTTCGGGTTTTGAGGCCTCCGTTTTTAGTTTGTGCCGTTAGGCATTTTAACTTTTAAGTTTTGGCCCAAATTTCACTTCAGTCAATATTTTTGGTAATCGTGCTCGAATTGAAATTTTGTTACCGCCATTAGCCATATAAGTTCAGTTTTGGTCTCATATGATGATTGGTTTGGGTTTTGAGACTTTTATTTTCAGTTTGTGTTGTTAAGCATTTTAACTTTTAAATTTTGGCCCAAATTTCACTTCAGTCAATATTTTTGGTAATCGTGCTCGAATTGAAATTTTGTTACCGCCATTAGCCATATAAGTTCAGTTTTGGTCTCATATGATGATTGGTTTGGGTTTTGAGACTTTTATTTTCAGTTTGTGTTGTTAAGCATTTTAACTTTTAAATTTTGGCGAAAATTTGAATTAGATCAATTTTTTTGGGATACATGCTCAAATTTGAATTCCGTCGGCGCGATTAGCTTCGGAAGGTCATTTTTCGTCTAATAGGATGGTTGGTTTGAATTTTATTAGGCGTTTTAACTTTTAACTTTTGGCCAAAATTTGACTTTGCTTAACATTTTTTGTAAACGTGCTCTGATGAGAATTCCATCAACGCGATTAGCTTCGGAAGGTCATTTTTATATCTAATAGGATGGTTGGTTCAGGTTTTGAGGCTTCTATTTTCAGTTTGTCCTGTTAGGCGTTTTAACTTTTAAGTTTTGGCCAAAATTTAGATTTCGTCAATATTTTTGGTAAACGTGCTCAAATTAAAATTTTTGATATAATGATATGTGTCATATTGAGATTAATTTAACTTGTTATCATAGAATTTGCATTGTTTCAATCAAATATGATTTATAAAATTGATATTAATATTTTTGGATTTATATTCGTGCTCTTAGAATATTAAATGCAATAAATTAATAAATATTTTACTATTGAATAATCATTTAGTTAATAATATTATATTTTGAACATATTGTCAATCAATTACTAATCTAACATTGAACTTGAATGATATATTACCAACAAACTAACAATCAATTAGTAAATTTATTAGAAAAAAAAAAATCATACTAACGTATTTAAAATTCATTACCAACAAGGGTTGTGGTGGAGTGGTAATTAAGTACTCCTTCATCCTTAACCAAGAGGTCTTGGTTTGATTCCCCTTGGATACAGAGTCGTCTTTGTTAGGGAGCGTTCTACCTCCCAATGTGGAACTTCTTGGGTGTTTATCAACTGATTTTTTGTTGGTAAAATTACCAACAAATTGAAATCGGTTGGTAATATTTACCGACGAGTCTTTTAGCAACGGATTAATATAGGTTGGCATTTGGTTGGTAACTCAATTTGCCAACCAATTTGATCAATTTACCAATGAGTTTTTTTGTTGGTAATTGGGGTTCCTTTTGTAGTGTTTAATGGGATAGAAATATTTGATTATTAATTTATCGTTAACCTGATTAACAACAAAATGAAAGCATATTAACACATTAATAGGCGCGCGCGCGCGCACACACATATATATATATATATTTATTTATTTATTTATCATTAATTAGATATTGAACTCTCAAGCAAAAAAAAATTTTAGCGTCTACACCTTAAGATAATAAAACACGGTTAATTTGAGTCTAAGTTGTCTTTGATGAAGCTAATTCTAGCAACATTGAGACTTTTGCTTAATTTTTGGTGGCCGTCCCATATTATGTGTCATATTTCTTTTTTTCATGCATCTTAAGAAATCGCTCTTCTAGCTAGTTTGGTAAATACTACTTGTGCCTTTTGGCCACACTAAGCTACTTTTTATCTAGTCTAGATGGTGCAATTGAATTTATGATTATCTCTTAATTATTTGTTTTTAACTTTTAATTTTCACTCACATGCTAGAATTTTTACTATCAAACATTTTAGCGGTATCAACTTATTAAGATATTATTTAACAGTAAAAATATAGTTTTTTTTAACATTATAATACTATTTTTTTTTTAACATTAAGTTAGTTAATGACTACGTACAATCTAAAGATAAATTCAAGATTTAAGGTATGTTTAGTTTTTCTTTTTCTTCTTTAAGTTCCTCTATCATATAAAGAAGTTTCATTTCACTAGACTATATATTTAGAAAAAGATTTGCAATGAATATCCACATGGACCATGCACAACTTTGAAATATTAGTCCTTCAAATCTAGACCCCCTGACTCGAAATAAGCTATGTAGACGGTAGATATCAATCTAGAGGGGGCAAATAAGCAAACATAAATCTGTTCAATTTGATCAAGTTTGGGCACATAATTGATTTTTTATTTATTAGCTCGACTTCTTGTAATTTGACTTATTTCAAATCATAAAAATTATATTGATATATAGTCTAAATTGATCAATAAAAAAATCTTGTCTTATAATAGTTTTTACATTGACATATTTGATAAATTTCAAAACGTTTATGAAGGTTAAATATAATATTTAAATTTAGGATAATTAATTATACATAATATTTACGTGTTTTTATTAAAAAATATAAATTCGTTGAGGATGTTGAACTGATGCAATGTATAAATATTGTATAAATAATGTATATGAATGTATATACATTTATAATATATATATATATATCATAAATGTATATAGTATCTACATATACATATGACCATTTTGTTGAATTTGTTTTTTGTTGCCTATAAAGTTACTAATTTTTTTTAATAAATATTTTATAGATACAATGTAATTTTTTGTCGAGGGGTTGGAATCAACACCTTCACCTTCCTAAATCCACCCATGACACATGATCTATATATATATATATATATATAAAGAGAGAGAGACTAAAATTGGATGTATAAGTTTGTCCCAAAGTTATATTTTATTTTAAAAATAAATAGTAATAAAAAATATTTTATAATAATATCCATAATACTAAATAGTTAATTCATTAATAATTTAATGAAAAATCACATCACTAAACGTAGCTGTCTCAGAAGAATCTTAATAACTCAGTTGCTTGGCTATCTACACTCTCATTTTATTGGTGAGTATTTAATTCCTTACATTGTAATCCCCTCCCTCATTTCCCCTATACCCATTTTTTAAAAAAATAAATAAATAATCGTAGCCCTCTCACACTATCATGATAAACACTTACCTTACATGTTTCGTTATCCACTATATATAAGTGCTACTGTGCAAGGATCCATACATCAATATTGGTCTTCTAAATTAGCCAAAAAAAATAGGCGATGGAATCACGTACAATAGAGCAGTTCCAAGGCAAAACTATTTTAATTACCGGTGCTACCGGTTTCCTTGCAAAGAGTACACTCTCTTGATCTCAATCTCGATCTCGATCTACTATCTCGATATATCAATTTATTTAATTAAAGTACTAATTAATTAGTTCCTTGTAATTAACTTAATTTCAACGTATGTAAATAGTTCTTGTGGAGAAGATACTTCGAGTTCAACCAAATGTGAAGAAACTCTACCTTCTCATAAGAGCTTCAAACAACAACTCTGCTAGACAACGCTTCACCAATGAGGTAATTAAGCTTATAAGGACATGTTCAGTTTTCATTTCATCGATAATATATCATTTAATTTGCAAGTATTTTTTTTTATTTTACTTTTTAACTCGCTCATTTGACACTCCTCATTCACTCAGGTCGTGATGTCAGGATTATTCAATGTTACAAGGGAAAAAATGGGTACAATATACCTCAGCTCTCTGGTGGAGGACAAGGTGCTACCAATTTCAGGTGACATCTCAAAAAAAAATATGGGAATTAAAAACTCCCAATTGAGAGAGCATATGTTCAAAGAAATTGATATAATCATAAACTCTGCTGCAACCACCAACTTTGATGAGAGGTGCATATATATACAAATTAATATATTTTTCTAGTTTATTTATAAAAAATATTTGTACACTTCTTTTTCTTTTTTTTTGCTAATTTTTCATTTCAATTCTGTTTGAATAGATATGATATTGCAATGAATATAAATGTTATCGGAGCCAAGAATGTCCTCAAGTTTGCTAAGAGTTGTAAAAAAGTAAAAACGCTTCTTCATGTATCTACTGGTGAGTTTATGATTTTTCATCTCCGTTCTTATATAAATATTTTAATATATCATCGATGCATGAAACATAAACTCTTCTTTTTTATATACAGCTTATGTTTGCGGAAAAACAACAGGAATTTTATCAGAAAAGTCATTTGTTATGGGTGAGACGCTCAATAAAAACTCTTATTTGGATATGGATAAAGAAAGGAGCATTATAGCAAGCAAATTTAAGGAACTTAGAGCTCAAAATGCGACACCAAAAGAATTGACAATTGCTATGAAAGAACTTGGCTTACAAAGGTCATTACAAGATATATGCTCATATGAAGTCTATACTTGTAAAAATTTACAACATTGTTATTAATTTTGATCCTAAAAATTATAAATTAGGGCAAGTTTACATGGGTGGCAAAACACATATGCTTTCACAAAAGCAATGGGAGAGGTGGTTTTGGGACACTTGAAGGAAAATCTACAGATTGTTATTATACGTCCAACGGTTATAACTAGTACCTACAAAGAGCCATTTCCTGGATGGATTGAAGGAGTGAAGTAAGTGTTATAATCATCATTGCGCGTATTATATTCTACATAATTATATATATAAATAAACATTATCGTCTTTTAATTTACTTATGTTATTTTTCTAATAACAGAACAGTGGATTCATTTATTTTGGCTTATGGAAAAGGTGTACTGAATTTCTACTATGGTGATCCTAACTCAAAATTTGATGCGGTAATAAGTGATTTTCCTACTTCTACGCGTAACTCATGAACATCAAATACACCTCCTTAGGGACTAAACGTACTCGTTGAGGTTTGATCCACCAATGTACTTCATGAGTTGGCTCTGATTAATTCTTATTACTTACAGATTCCAGGGGATATGGTGGTGAACACAATCCTTGCCGCGGTTTTAGCACATGAAAATCAATATTCTGAAGAAGTAGTTATTTATCACAGCAGCTCATCTTTAAACAATCCTCTAAAATTGTCAGACTTAATGCTTTACACGTTTCACTACTTCACGAAAAATCCATGGGGTAATAAAGATGGGAAAACTATCAAGGTGAAGGCTCCTATGCGTCCCTTTAGCAGCATGGCTAGTTATCGCAAACACATTTCAACTCATTATTTGCCACTGTTAAAGGTTGCCAAAAGTTTGTGTTATATTCGACACAATAACAATCGAAATTGATCGCGTTTTTTTTTTTCCCAAGCTACACTTTCAAATGCTAACTCAATCAAGTTTTCAAATGCTTCAGATGTTAAAGTTTGTGAATCAAGTGTCATGTCATCGCTTTGAAAAAACCTATATACTTATGAAAAAGAGGATATATAAGGCTATACGTCTGACTGAACTATACGAACCCTACGTGTTTTTCTATGGAAGGTATGTGTACGTACGTTATAATTAAGTTACATTCTCTATATATTTTCTCTCGTAATTCCTAGTGTATTTTTCCAATTATATATATAGTGTGTGTATATATATATATAACTGATACACCAACAATATTAATGATCAGCATATATTTTACAGTTTTGATGAGGTTAATACTGAAAAATTAAGATTGGCAATGAAGGAAATCAACATGGATGAAGTGCTTAATTGTGACCCACGTTGCATCAAATGGGAGGATTACTTTATGAATGCTCACATTCCTGGTGCTGTGAAGTACCTGTTCTAAGGATTATGCTTAGGCTTTTAATTTGTGTGTACTTGTTATGCAATATTTTCGTGTCTAAATTTAATAAAAGTGATATTAATTTGGGTTTTATATTCAACCCGACTTTTAAATAATTTTTTTTAAAAAATGTTATGTTATGAAATTTTAATGATTTAACAAACTATGGAATCTGGTAGAAGGCCTGATTCTATGAATCAGAGTTCCAGACAGAATGAAGAGGACAGCTGTAAAGCTGATCACCAAGGAACCTGATCGAGCGATCTACTTTGTATTCTAAGTTGTAAGATCTATTTCTGTGTTTTAAAGGAATCAGATCATATCAGTTGTAATCATTGTTTGAAGTTTAGTTGTAGCTAGAGTTAGCTATTTTGAGTTCTTGAAGTCTATAACTAGGATTAGTTGGTGTACTAGTGGGCAGTAGAGTTATTGCATGTTTTGTTTCTATGTAACAGAGGTGTTACAAAAGGAAGTGAATAAGAGTTTAATTCCTAGGTTGCAAGAGCTTGTAATCTGAACCTTGGCTCGTTTGAAGTAATAGAATTGTTGCTGAAATCTGGTGAGACATATTGTGGTTTTCTACTCTCTTGAGCAGGAAATTTTCCACGTAAACATTCTGTGTTCGTTATTTTTAAATTTTACTTTCCGCTTGTTCTTGCTATATCAAGGAACTTGATCAATGGCGCATACAAGCCATCACTTATGTAGTAAAAACATTTTACAATCTGATGTTTAACGCTTAACGAAAGAATGACAACAAAAGTATTTTCTTGCCAGTCTTTCACTCAAATTATTGTAGAAGATTTGATTTTTTAGTTTTGTTAATGAGGCAGACTATATGCTAAATTTCGCAAACATTAACACAGAGAAGGGAACTGGGCCTATTAGCCCAATTAACTCACCATTTCTCTAGTGATGTATCAAGTTCACATATATCTAGCGTTAGTAATTGAAAAATAGTCATATATTCACAAATAATTAAAAATTAAATTATCCCTTTTTAATACTCATAATATAAAATTTGAACATAAATATCTCACACTTAAAAAAGTCTAAAAAAATCCCCTTTGTCAGCTTTTGGCTCTATTTTTTTTTTTTAACTCCAATTGTTGAAAGTTCGAATTCCATCATTTTTTCATTAAATTTACCGATCTTTTTCATGATCAACCCTAACAGGGGTAAAATGATAACTTATTATGTCAATTATTTTCTTTTTTAATAGATTGGTTAAATAAAAAATTGACAATTAACTATGGACACACAAAAAAAAAGTAAAACTATGGGGTGGGGAGTCACTATTTAAAAAACGAAAAGAAATCAGAATGCTGATGAGGAATTGAATATTCATTTGTCATTATAAGAGAGCGGAAAGAATCAAATCAAAATCATATCAACATCGATATGCTTCACATACCAAGCTGGAAAAAATGAGACAAATTCTTTCGATTGTGAAATTATCTCATAAGATTAGATAGTAAATCGAGAATACTTCAAATATCTATCCGTAAAAAAATGTAATGGGATAGTTGAGATTTCTCATTTCTAGAATAAAGATTTTGGATCTGACAAGCTTAAAAGTATCATCATATATCTAATATTTAAAAGTTTTCACGTGCTTACTTGATCTTCATATTTTAAACTCTTTTTTTTATAAAATTCTAATTTCGCCACAATTTTTCACAAGAAATATAAACTTATACATAAAAATTCAATAAAATTATAAAAAATTGTAGATCTAATGAGTTGATACTAAAAAAAATTAAATATTAAAGTTATAAAATTTGAATCTCGAATATATGGTCTTGGTTCTAATTGGGCAAATTAACTTTTCAAGCTTGTGAGTTGGCGCTGATTCAACAGGTGCATTGAACCTCACATAACATATTGTGCATGTAATTATCAAAGCTAATATTTTTTATTAATAATTGGCTTAACTCTACTTTCTGCATGCATTCCTCTTTAATTACATTATCATCTGTCACATGAGAAATTAAATAAAAGTAAAATAGACTAAAATAGAATAAAAGAAAAGGAAATAAACGGATAAGTCAAAAAGAAAAGTATGGGGATGGGGAGATCACTATTTAAAAACTAAAAGAAATCAGAATGGTGATGAAATTAGAAAGAATAAGATCAGGATCATATCAACATCGATATCCTTCACATACCAAGCTGGAAAAAAGGAGACAAAAAATTTATATGGGAAGTATCTCATGAGATTATATATATAGAATACCAAATATATATATTAATATATATACATGGCTCCCTAAGCATATATCTATATATAAAAAAATTAATGGGATAGATAAGATCTCTCCATTTCCTAAAAGATTTCGTGTTTGAGCCCTTAAATATCATGTATCTGCCCATCAAGGATGTAGTAGAATGTATAATATCTCTCCATCCTATAACTAAAGATTTGGGAATTGAGTGCCGGAAATAGAGAAATTCCTGATACCAAAACACTTCCAATTAATATTTATTTTCTCAGAAAGTCACATTTTTTCTTGATTTTATATTTTTTTTTTCGATAATTGAAATAATTAATAATTATTACTTGAGTAATCATCTAAGAAATCAACTCATGTTATATAATATAAATTGAAATTAATCAAGTCGGTAATTATCGAATACCAATAAATAACAACAATAAAATATCGATCATAAATCTTGGTTACTCATTTTTAAGTGGCTTCTCACCTTATACAAGAATATAATGTATACGTACATATATATATAAGGTGAATCGTATCTCAATTATTAGTGAATGCAATTAATAAAGCAAACAATATACTAGTAGTTGGAAATAATGTCACACATGAACTCATCAATTTCATAACTTATTAAATGCATCAACTACAACATCGATCGACAGACAGATCACTGCTCACTGTTAGTGAATTAATCATGTATATCTTTATTGTTATCCAATCATAGTAAGTTAACTTTGTCACAAAGTTGCATTGTCAACGTCAAGATATATATGTTATTTTTTCAGAAAAAAATAAATAAAAATAGTACAGCTTATTTACAAAATAAAGTAAGAAGATACTCCGTACATAACATATACAATATATTAAAATCCACTTAAACACTTCTTTCCACTTATGGTCCCCTTGTTAAAGCACATTTTTTCAGTATAAAGCATAACATTATTATTATATTATAGTATTACATTAAGAGTGACATTTCATCCCAAAAGCACAATTCACGATTCTTCAACATCAGTAGGTCCGTTAGCAAAACGACCATGATATAAATCCACTCAACTCTATAAAGGAAATAGAGAAAGAATAATTAAATTAAGAAAAATATATATAATTAGATATACTTCACTATCATATATACTATTATTACCTATACTTTTAAAATGTTATGTATCTTACCACTAATTAAGAGTTCATCTTACACTTAGATATATATTTTTTCTACCAAATACACTAAAACAGGGAGAGACGAGCGAGATTGGGGAGGACGAACGAGATTCGTATGAATCATAGATACATGTAAATCACACCAGATACACACTAGATACATGTATATATACAGTGGCGAATTTAGGTGTAAATTTTGGGTCATCCGAACCCGTACTCATCCGACTAAACTCGATATATTACTTCTATAATTATTAAAGAATATATTAAATTAAAACTTGTTGAACCCGTTCTCAAGATGGCTTATCTTTAGAGCAATGGTGCACCCGTTTTCTTGAAATCCTGGATTCGCCTCTGTATATATATGTATCTGGAGTGATTCACATATATTTGAATACCAGATACATGAGAAAGTGACGAGCGAGATGGGAGAGACGAGGAAAGCAAGCGATATTTGCTATGTATCACATATACTTGCGAATTCATTTGGATACAATTTGTCTAGAATAGATTATACCTAAATTTGACCCCACGCATCCGAAATACATGTATTTACACGTATCTGGGGACATCAAAATCTAGTAAAATAAGTAATATTGCAAACTAAAAAGTATATCTAAGTAATTAGTTTCTAAACTAATGAAATTTACTTAATTTCTCCTAAATTTAATTCATATGTATTCATGTTTACACCCAACTAACAAATAAAAGACAAGTTTCTTCATTTTAATATTTGATTAGTAAGATTAAGTTATTGAGTTTAGTGTGAATGGATGTGAGTAGAAAAATCAAAGGCTTAATGTCCACAGCTAGCCCACAACAATATATATATATATATAAAAGAATAAAAAGTAGTATATATCCAACTTGTTGATTCTCTTTTAGTTATCACAATCAAATTGTATAGTCTCAGTGGATATTTTACAATTAGTTGCAACTTACGACCTTTACTTGTTATTAGGCCAATTTGTTCTCAAATAAAGTTAAAACCCAAGTATACAAAATTTTGTCCTATGTTCAAAACGTGATTGCAATTTGCAATTTGCAAACGCATGTCACTGAGTACGTACGTACTTGTTAAAAAGGTAAATAAGTAGTTTCACATTTACTTGCGTTTGGTACAAAGACAATATTTTCTTATAAGCAATTTCACAATTATTATGTGTTTGGTACGAAGAAAAATATTTTTTCTAAAATAGGGGATAAAGAAATGAGCATTTTCATAATGCAATAAACAAAAATTAAGATATATAAGGTCGTTTGATACATGGATAAAATAAATAAAAATATTTTATGAATCGAAAGCTTTCATCTTCTATATGGGATCAATAGTATGTAATTCCATTATTTTAGTATAAATAACGAGAAACGACAATTTTAAATTAGCTAATATCTTAAAGCAAACATAAGATGAAATTAATTTTAAATTTTATCTCAAAATTATTATTTGTATTTCCCGAAGCTGTACCGAACTAAACGGCAAGTAGACATGGCATGCCCTGTCACACTGAGGAAAAAGATAAAAAGTATCTTTGTGCATGTACCTCACTAGTTGACACAACCCACCGCCCATTGTTTCGTTTTTTTTTTTTTTTTTTTTTTTGCTTGAGAACCTACTAAAGTGAATTAAATTCTACCCCTTTTACGTTCCTTTTTTTTTTTTTTTTTCCACCCGGTGTTCGGTATTCATATTGGAGTTTGACTAAATTTGGATTCGCACCAGGAAGTCCCACATTGGTGGTAAAGAGCTCCCTAACAAAGGTGACTCCGTACCCAAGGGGGCTCGAACCCCAGACCTCTTGATTAAGAATGAAGGAGTACTTACCACTCCATCACAACTCTTGTTGGTCTTTTACATCCTTTTTTCTAAACATAGAAAACGTGGTTGCTAAAATTAAGAAGAGAGCCATTTCTAATTTTGGAATTATGCTACCATTTTTACTGATTCTTTCTATAATTTGAATTTTGAAATAATTACATATTGTCTCACTAATTAATAATTTTAAGTTAGAAACATCTAGATACATGTATTTTGCTATCAGATATATTCTGAAATACAGATATATAGGGAAAGAGGTGATCAAGGGAGAAAGGCGAGTGAGAAAGAAGAGAGGTAAGCAAGAGAGTCAGTGTAGCTCAAGTACATACGAATCATGCTTGAATATAATGAATCTAGAATAAATTAACCTAATTTGACCTCATGTATCCAAGATACATGTATCTGAAGATCGAAATCTGGCAAGATGGTAATTTCGAAAACACACAAGAAAAAGCCACGTAATTAGACCCTAAACTAGTGGAATTTATAGTGTTGTATTCTTGTATTTATAAAAGACTGAGACTCTCCTTTAGCTTAATACGACATATAAATAAATTAATATAAAACATACAACAATAACATAGCCAGCATAATTTCAAAATTAATATAAGACATAAACTAAAATAATCTTCTTGAACTTCGAGATAATTACTAGTTAGCTAGCATATCAATGACAATTGACAACCATATGTCAACTACAATTTTGAACCTTACAGACACTAAGTATCACTTTTCAAGGGAACATGTTTGGCCATGAAATATTTTTTCCTTTGCATAAATTGACAAGAAGAGATCGAAGACAATGCAACTTGACATGTTCAAGATATGGATAAGTGTTAAAATGAACTAATTATTCTTGAGACAACTACATTATTTTTTGTCTATCAAAATGACAGTCTGTCTTACAAAAGTTGCATACATTATTATTATATATACATACGTTTGTTCATGTACCAGTTACACTTGCCGACGTCGTCTTGTCATATGTAACTTGGCCCATGTTGCCGACATTAATTACGTCTTGTTTCTATCTATATATCGAAATTCGATGTTTATATCAAATTAATTATATCTTTTCACCTTTAATTAGATATTTCTATCTAATTTTAACAATATGAATCTTGTAATTATCTGAAAATGTCAATATATAACACCTTAGATTAAAAATAGTTTTTTCTAAAACTCAAGTCTTAACCAATGAATAAAACAAGGAAAATACGACTAGTACTAATTTGTTTTAGTAGGAATAAATTACTTAATTCCTTAAATCGCTGAAAACAACTTATATGAATATTAAGTTGCATCTTAGCTTCACAGGTGTCATAGCACAATTATAGTACAATCATATACTTATAAAACTATTTTGTCAAATAATTTGCGGCACACAACACACACGCACTTTATACGTAATGCTATATTAATTGGAATGCACTAATTTTTAATCAATAATTGCTTCCATTACGCAGTGTAAGTGCGTAACTACAAAGGACTACCAAATTTAGTTCATCTAAACCAAAATTACAAATTAAAAAAATAATTCTCCGGAGATGATTAAGAAATATTAAAATGTTGAAAACAGCTAATGATCCATTATTAGCCACAAATTTCTATAATTCGATCTTTAATAATCAATAATGATCCAAATAGAGCATGTGTTATAATAGACAATATATGGCGTACGACAAATGACAGTTAACAACTTTTGTTTAATATTTTCTCTGTCTCAATTTATATGACTCACTAATTTTCAACAGAATAATATATTTCTGTATTTTGTAACAATTTATATTTAAATAGACATTTTACCATTATGAAATAATTTATGACAACAACAAATATCGATAACTTATTTTTTTTTAAACATTGTGTCAAGTCAAAGTATATCGCATGCATTGAAATGGAGTGAATATATATTTATTAGCGCACGCGTTACTCGTGTCCCCCTTCACGTCGCTGTCCTTTATGTTCATCCACTAGCTGTAACGTAATGTCCTTTTCCAAAACTTAAACAAAGTACTCTAACTAATTGATAGTAAAAAAAAAAAAAAAAATTAAAAGCTGTGTCACTAACAAAAAAATATAAAATAAAAAACCGAAAACTGTGTGTACATCGATATCTGGTTTTCTAGAAAAGTAGGATTGAAAATCCCATAAATATCATCCTCCTCTTCATTATAAATAACAATACCCTCTATTCACTTCAACTTATTCACTCACTTTTACATAAATTCTTCAAGTCATCATATATAGAAATGGCAACTATTCTTTTTTTCTTGATTTTGGCTATTTCTATACTTGTGTTATCAATTTTCTTTTTTCTTTCTAGACTTAAACCTTATTGTGAGTGTGAGATTTGCAAAGGCTATTTGAACTCTACATGGTCTTTAGAGTTCAAAAATCTTTGTGATTGGTACTCTTATCTATTGAAAAAGTCACCAAGTGGTACAATTCATGTACACGTTCTTGGAAATGTCATTACAGCAAATCCAAACAACGTTGAATACATGCTCAAAACAAATTTCGATAATTTCCCTAAAGGGAAACAATTTTCTACGATCCTCGGCGATTTATTAGGCCGAGGAATTTTCGCCGTAGATGGCGAAATGTGGAAGTTTCAACGGAAGATGGCAAGTTTAGAACTCGGAAGCGTATCGATACGTTCGTACGCTTTCAATATCGTCAGTGAGGAAATTAGAAACCGGTTGATTCCGCTTTTGAAAAGTAACATCCACACCGTTTTGGACTTACAAGATGTTTTACGACGTTTTTCGTTTGATAGTATTTGTAAATTTTCTTTTGGTATGGATCCTGGTTGTTTGAAATTATCATTACCAGTTTCAGATCTTCAAGAGTCATTTGATTTAGCTTCGAAATTGTCAGCTGAAAGAGCTATGACGGTTTCACCTTTAGTTTGGAAAATTAAAAGAGGTTTGAATATTGGATCAGAAAAGAAGCTAAAAGAAGCAATTAAAAAAGTTGATATTCTTGCTGAAGAGGTAATAATTCAGAAAAGAAAAAACGATTTTTCTTCCCAAAATGACCTTTTGTCTAGGTTCATGAGGAATATTGATGATGATAAACTCCTTAGGGACATTATCGTCAGTTTTCTTTTAGCAGGAAGAGACACTGTTGCTTCCGGACTGACTACTTTTTTTTGGCTACTAGCACAACATCCACGTGTCATTGATGAAATTCGAGCTGAGTCGAGTCGAGTCATGGTAAGAACAGAAAAGGAAACTCTAGCTAGTTTTGAAGAAATTCGCGAAATGCATTATTTGACTGCGGCTATACATGAGAGTATTAGGCTATTTCCGCCGGTTCAATTTGATTCGAAGTTTTGTCAAGAAGATGATACTCTCCCTGATGGTACGTTCGTGGCTAAAGGAACGAGGGTGACATATCATCCATATGCAATGGGGAGGATGGAGAGTATTTGGGGTAAAGATTGTCTCGAATTCAAGCCAGAAAGATGGTTGGAAGACGGGGTTTTTAAGGGACAATGTCCTTTTAAATACCCAGTTTTTCAAGGTGGGGTTAGAGTTTGTTTGGGTAAAGATTTATCTATTGTGGAGATGAAGAGTGTTGCTTTGGCTTTGATTAGGCAATTCGACTTTCAAGTTCACGTGGCTAAAGAGCAGACACCAAAGTTCATGCCGGGCCTGACAGCCACCGTGAGAGGCGGACTTCCCATCATGGTTCAAGAAAGACAAGAGCAATAGGCAGGGACGAATTCAAGATTTAGAGTCAGAGTCAGTTGTTTTTATGGTTATAGTGAAATTCAGTAGAATTTAATAGCTTTTCTAATTAATTATTAGTAGTTCAGACTTCACCTGTATAGTTAGCATTTTAGACTTAGAGCAAGCTGAACTATGTGTATATTTAGACGACTAACGTCAAAAGAATACTTACGATCTAATAAAAAAAAATGTGCAAAAAATATTGGGTATATTTGACACTTCTTTATCTTGATATATGCCAAATGCAAACCTAGGTCTAGATAGAAATTATTAAAGTGCAGGTTCAACGTAATCTAGCTGGTAACTTTGATCTAATCTCGTACATATGTTTGGGAGTTCATTGTTTATATAGTTAATAAATTTCAGAACTCATAAACTTCAAATCAAAAATTCATAAATTTCAATCATGAATTTACGAAAAACTGTTATGAAAGCTACATTCTTAAAATCTGACGAGTCAAAGTACTTGTAGTAAGGATGTGACTCTCTTGAAATTGTTTACATGCTTTTAAGGACTGGTAGGAACACCATGACAAATATTAGAGCTTATTCGGGAAGCATTCAATCAAGTGAACCATTAAATTTTTTTACATAATAGGTGTCAAACACGTAATATTAGATCCATTCTAAAAAAGATTGTATATAAAATATCTAATTTGACGGAGAGACCATGAGTTCACGAACACCATAAATTGCCTTATGAAGCCTTCCATGTGCTTAACACAGTTTAATATTAGCTTGGGTGAGCATGGACTTGTTGCAGAGAGATTCTTAGAAAGCCTAGGAGTATTATCTTTGTTTTTTTTTTTTTCCCCACCGGTGTCCGCAGTCCATCTTGGGATCCAACTAAATCCAGATCGCGCTCTACAGGGCCCATTCGGGGGCGACACTCCCAACAAGATTTTCTCCATACCAAGTGCTCGAACCCGAGACCTCTGATTAAGGGTGAAACACTACCACCAGTGCACCACAAACCATGTTAATGGAGTATTATTTTGCTAATAATGAAGACTGCTTGTTTAAGTTTTCTATAAACAAGATTCGTGATCCACTTTAAGTGGCTTTCAATTAGCTAATTGACCTTATTAGCAACCACATGAATAACATGATACGTAGGGAATGATAATCAACTTCTTATTCTAATTTTAAAACACGATAGAATATTTAAAGGGATGGACCACAAATTATTTTGAAGAAAAATAATGTTAAGAGAAGCGAAAAATTTGATAGCTATTTTCTTAAGGTCATTTTTTTGTATAGTATAATTTAACATTATGTTAAAGCATGATTCATTACGCTTTTCTTTAATTTTTTGACGTTGAATTTTTTATATTAACTTGTTCGTGCTTTATATGTACAGTCGCGTGAGTGAAAGATATTTTAAGGGACCCTAAATTACTTGTGTATAGTAATTATTCAAACTTTAAATCTTAAGACTTTTCAAGGTTCTAGCTTCGTCAAGAAGCATAAAAGGTTGAATTAACTAGAAGATTGAAATAATTAATTGTGTCGGTTATATTCTTAAATTAGCAGTCAATGTTCGAGTTGTCGTGATATATTGGCCATGCTAATTAAATTATTTTTAAGTATATAATTTAACAGGAGAATGATTTGGTTAATTAAGAATATTGAATTCCCATGCATCTTCTTCCATCAGAATCTGGAATGGTCGCAGCTAGGGTGACAAAATGGTTAAAATTTAAGATTATTTTTTAACTCAATCTATTTTAAATGAGCTGGATATTCAATCAATTTTAAAATGAATCAAATATAGATTAATTCATATATTCATCATGATAACTCATAGATATCTATCATCTTTGTTAAACAAAGTTTTTTTGACCATGTCAATTTTTATCGGAAATTTATCAAGGACTTTTTGAAAAATACTAATCCCACGAGTAAACTGCCAGAGAAGGAGTCTAAATCATATGTAGGAATCTCTAAAAGAGAAAAAAAATACTTATAATTTGAGATTTTTTAAAAAACTTTTTACATAATAAGAAACATTGGATTATACGAATTCCATATTATTCATTTGTTAACTGATATTTTTAACCATTCTAAATATGAATCAGTCAAACATTTTACCTAATTTACCAAACTCATTTTGGTCCGCCCATATTCAATCTGAAGCTCCACTTTGCCACCTCTAATTGCAGCTCTAAAACATGTGATAAACCCTTTTTAGTTCTTAATTAGTTTTGTCTGACCCATTTTGTGGTTTAACTAATAGAAGGCACGTGGTATTAATTTCCACTAATTATGCTGCAAATTTAGAAATAATTTAAGTAGACCATTAACAGAAGAATATATCCATGTGACTTTTCATCAATAAAAGAAAATGTCAAAGAAGATTCCAATCAAATTTCAAGGGTAAAAGTTTTGTAGACCATCATATTTTTGTTTTTATTTTTTAGGCTTAATACAGGTTCAATTGAAACAAATCGTTGTCGATGGGTTAAGTGTTTTCTACACTATTCAATAAAGAAAAATCTTACATCGTTAGTTATTTGTATATATTTACGTATATTACTTTTGTTAAGACATTTTAATTTCAAGAAGCTGTGATAGTAATTATTATAAGGGGAAAAACACTTACATTGAGCTATTGACTGATCGTTATTACTGAAATTGTGTGTATTTTTTTTGAACAAAAAAATTATTTTTATTCAAATTATTCTTCGCTTATATGTTTGCCTAATATCATTTGAAACCTTTTCTTAAAAAGAATATTATATATCATACAACAAAACAACAAATAATGTCCTACCATGGCACATATCCACTCAGTTGTTCACTTTTTTCACATTTTTTTACACTTTATTTCATATTTTCTAAATTAGGTAGTTAATCATTAATTATATATAATTGTGTATAATTAACACATAATCTATTTTGTTTGAAATGGCAAAATAGTACATAGTAGTACATGGACCATGGTAATAGTACATTGTGAGACTTATTTTTATTTTATTTTTTACTTTTTTGTGCTTTTCTTTTTCTTTTCAAATATAAAAAATATATATAACGATAAAACTATTAACTAACTATTTTAGGTTAGTAGAAAATTAAATAACTAGGCAAGAAATAATTTTTAGAAAAAAATACTTATGTACCTAAATTATTTATTAAAACAAAATTAATAGAAAATATATTTTTATAACCTTTATTCTCTTTTGCAAATGAAAACAAAATTTTTATCTAAAACATGACTGTATTTTTCTAAAAACTTTTTTACAAAATTTAACCACCTAAAAATTATGTAAAAATTGAAACATCAAAATAAAGCTTAAACTTTATTTGTTGTAATTTATTTTATAATTTGTTTCTTTTGAAGGAATGAGCTTGACCTTCTTGATATATACTTTATTATTATGTGGTATCATGAAGAATTTAGAAACCAATCTTCTATATGTGTTATACTCTATAGAGATATCATAGAGGAATAAGAAGTTTTTACTTTTTGAAGGAATGAATTATCAATTATCTTTTTATGATATTTTCTATGACTATGACATATATCGTATGAGGATTATAGAAGGTTTGAGTAATATTTTCTGAATGAATAAATTTGACATCTATAATATTATGAATATATATATATATATATATATATATATATATATATATATATATATATATATATATATATCAATTTGTTATCATAGAGGGCTAACTAATTTTTTGAAGAATTGTTCAACCTTAGCCCAATTGATAAGCCTGATATGCACCATGATGTAAAAAAGTTTACGAGCTAGCCACTTTATGACTGACTTTTAGAAAATAATTAGTGAAATTTATTTTTAAATGCCTTCTATTTTTTGAAACACTATAAAAACGTCATGGTCATCAAATTTAAACAAGTGAAATATTTGAGATGCTATCACAAATTATATCTTTTAAAAAAAGGTCTTTGTTACATTATTCTGAATTTCACCTAGAATATCATGTATAAAAGTTTTATTTTTAATACAGAATCCGTAACACTATTATTATTTTCAAAATTGACTCTTTTATTTTAAAAATTCAATATTTCGCTTTAATTACAACTTAGAAATTTAAACTATATATATAATTGTATTTTTGAATTTGACCCTCATTGTCACGCTCCAAATTCGAGGGGTGCAACTGACTTCTAATACCAAAACTTAAGCCCGAGCTGACCCTGCTGAACCATTTGCTACTGGTGTATGGCAGCCACATGCAATTACGAAAACAAACAAGTAAATCTCGGCTTAAAACTAAGCCGTCGGCCGATAAGACCCCTGTCAATTGATCTATAAAAGAAACAGCAACTCACAGGAGATCATATAAATAAATAGCCAACTAACACAGAAGTCCTGATTGGGCAGTCGAAGCCACCATGATGTCTATACCAAAACTGAAATCATGTATATATCAAGACAATACATCAAACAACTCACATGCTTCAGCAAAGCAACAACCTAGGCAAGTATGGCTATAACGTAGCTATACATCCCATACACTAGTCTGCAAGCCTCTAAGAGTAGTAAAGATTGGCGGGACAAAGCCCCAGCCTACCCATAAAGATATATATAGCAAAAGGTAACAAACCTCCCAACTCTGGCAGCTCCGAAGGAAAGGGGCTAGCCAATCGGATAGACGTCAATCCTGTTGCTGAGGTCTACTTGGTCGTCTGTCGGAACCTGCATGTATGAATGCAGCACCCCCAAGGCAATGGGACGTCAATACAAAATAATGTACAAAGTATAAAAGGCTATAGATTTAGTGAGCAAGTATCATAATATACCAAAATCAATCACGTAAGGAATTCAAAATTTTAGATAAACATGCTAACCCGTTACTGAATCTAAAAATACAAAAATGATCAAACATCAACCTAACCAAGCCCCCATAAGCTCGGCAGGTACAAACAACATACCACCTACTTAGGTCCCCATAAGCCCAAAAAGTGTCAAATCAATCTACATACCCCTATCAGTCTTTGTAAGAAGTCACATAGCCCTTTGTCTTTGTAAGAAGTCACATAGCCTTTTTTGGCAACGATATAGCCCCGTAGGCAGCACATAGCCCTCTTAGGAAACATCATAGCTTTATGGGCTGCACATAGCCCTCATTTGCATCAACATATCCCTCTTTGGCGTCAAAATAGCCCCGTAGGCAACATATAACACTCTTTGGCATCAATATAGCCCCGTGAGCAACACATATCCCTCTTTGAAAATAATATAGTCCTATTAGACAACATCATAGCCCCCATAGGCAGTTCATAGCTCAACAACTAACCACAATAGCCCCAAGGGCGACAACAAACAATTGAATAGGCTAAAGGTGAGCAATTTAGCTATAAATAATATATATGAATAATCTCCAAGTCGTTCCTAACTTAGGGTCGTTCTTAATAAATTATGAGTCCCTAAAATGAGGGTTTATAATCACTCAATCAGCCAACCACTCACAATGACATCTACAAGATCACCAACGTAAACTACCTCTAAGGAAACATGTCGATGAAGGGAATAACCTTAACATACCTTTCCAATGAACGCTCGAAAGACCGTAGTTCTTTCACGAAAGATGTTCCTTATGTCCTAAGCTTCACAAACACTATATATACACAGTTGATACGCACCTATAAACAGTTTATAATTAATCTTAAATCGACAGATTTGTCATATTGCCCCAACTTGTCGAAACGTCCATAGAAATTCATAAAAACAATCATAAAAGAGTCCCGATATGATTACCTTAGTTAACCAAGTTTAAACCTTAAAAAAACACCAATAACTACAAATTTATATCCTCAAAAACCAGCTCCAAATGCAGCTAATAGAATGGAAAAACGATTACCACGTATAGGGATTATGTTTCTAGGCACAGAGGCAATGTTAATGGTAGAAATCATCAAAAACTAACCTTCATCATGCTAGAACTCCATAGGAAACCTCTCTTAAGCTTTCTCTGTGGTTTGGAATTGAAATGAAATGTTTTCATGGCTTAAAACGTTAAATAAACTGACATACCATATTTTTTACCAGACCCGGATCCGATCTGGATTCTACCACAGCAGTCCCTATTAAAACCTTCATAACTTTATACTCTGATGTCGGTTTGATACGGGTTTTTGTGCGTTGCAAACTAGACTCGTATGCCTTTGATTTAATGGGTAATAAGCCTTCAACTCTTTATATATTAGGAGAAAACATCCAATACATTTGACTCAAATTTCAGAGAAATCTTTAAAAAGGAACTTACAATAACTTTCGCCAACTTTTATTTTGCCACTTAACTTCAAAACTAGAGATACAACCCTTGAACACTTAAAATATGACATACCACATCATTCTTAGTTTATTACCCACCATCCTTGTTTTTCCATGAAGATACGAGTTAATTTAAATGTTTTAAAAAGTCAGGGTGTTACACTCGTGACCATGATAACTCATCTCACTTCAATAGTTATAACGTGACACAAAAATTATATCCCATGCACCAAACATTATTGAAACATAATTAAAAATAAAGAATTGTTCTACATGACATTAAATATATTTTACTTAATAATTGAATTTTATAATCTTACTTATACAAAAAGGATGTTTATAAAATACATGATAATTAACGAAGTTGTTAAGCATTAACATCTTGTTTTAACACATTTTAAACACTAAAATCGGGTGTGTTTAGCTTGTAACGTATTGAATTAAAATAGAGGGACAAAAGTAAACTGTTGTGTGCTTAAGTTTTTGATTTAGTAAAATAATTATTTCTATTATATTATATACTTTTGGAATAAGCTACACTTTGTATTATTTAAGTAATTGTATAAACAAGAGACTTCAAGAAGTTTATGGCTGAACGAGACTGCTGCTGCCTTCTTTTTTTAAACTAAGGACAATTTTAAATACTTCAAGAAGTTTTCTCATATATTTTATTTTTTGATAAATAAATAGAAAATATTGTCCTTCGAGCAAACTTCTCAATAACATCATTATTTGTTCTACAATTTTTGATGGCTATAACACAATATTGTTATAGAAAACATATGGTATATGTAGACTATATCATAACATGAAAAAGTTAATTGACACAAAAATACGACTATTATATTAAATATTATTATAGAGAAAAATTATTGTAGAGAGATTTGACGGTATATATAATCTAAGCAATTACCATGTGCATTGTGTGGGCCGTGGGGTGGTGGCATGAGGTTTGGCCAATGAGCGGGTGTTAAGAAAGTGGGGAAGAAATAATCAATATAAATTATCATTTATGAAACTTGTTTTCACTTTTTGCTGCTTCTAACAAAGAATGTCATTTTTTTTTGTTAGTTTGTTTTCGAACAAAAATATTTTTCAAAATATTACAATTAATCAAATATTAAAAAAAAAATTGTCCGTATAAAACACGCCCATTTCATGAGAATATACCATGTAACAGTGCAGTGGATTTTGCTCTATCTCTATCTCTCCCTTTTTACTTGTGCACTATATTATTTTGGTATGTCTAATAATACTTATTTAGTTTATAAATTAATAAATAATATTTAAATGACTTATTTTTAATAGGGGTGCTTTAACAAAATTATTCCTATAATTTAATGCTTTATAATATTTGTGTCAAATCAATAATGGACAGTTATTATTTGACAGTGGGAGTAATTTATACAAGAGGTTGAGGCAATTTATCAACCTAACTTGTTACACTTTGGTGAGCAGATGTTAATGTGGCTAAAATTTAGAAAATAGCCACTTTAAACTCATGTAATTTTATAATAGTTAATTTCACTTTTTAATTTGGTTAAAATGTGATTATTGTTGGGATAAGTATTTTACCTATTTTCAAACTATTATAATGGCTATTTTTTCAAAAAAAAATACTGCAAAGTGGCCGATAAATGATATTTTCACTTTTAGTGTGGGTGCTCTTAATTAAAATGTTACTCAAAGAATAGGTGGACTAAATTTTGTAGAGAATTTTATTGAAAGAACAAACATAATAAGCATAATAAGGCTTTATAGTTATAGTTTCAATAAATGCGCTCCATAGCTATAGTTTTATTTGCTATGGAGACTGCAGTTTGTATATTTCTGTCTGTTTGTATATATCGCTTGCGAATATATAAAAAGGTTAGTATATAAATTTTTTGTATTTGTACATTTAGGAGTTTTTCAGACCTCCGCTTGTATATTTTACTTGTCAATATACAAACAAGGTAATTTGTTGCTATTTTTTCATAAATCGTATGCAAATAGCTAGGGTAAATATATACAAAATTTTGAATTTATATAATTAGGAACCGAATTATACAAATTCTAGATGTATACAAATCAGATGAATTATACAAATTATGCGAATAACAAGAATTGGTAAAATTATAGCCGTGAATTATAATTTTTTAAAACTGTAGCTATAGTATCTGATATAGGCTAAATGTTTGTCATTCTGCATTATTATCCCAATTTTGTAACTAAGCCTAATTGGATATTTTTGTAGATTGTCCAATGTTTTATAGGGCCTGGGCCTTCAAAGAAAAATAAAGACAATCAAACCAAATGGGCCCTTAAATAAGTAACCCACTCCGCCCAAAACCCTAGCTATATAATCCTATCATTCCTTGTTTCTTCATAAACCCTAGGAGCAGCACTGAAGGTCCGCCATTTGAAGGCTCACTTTGCTTAAAATCTCCAAAGTACTTTCTCCCTCTCAATTTTCTATTGTTCGTAGTTTATTTTCTGCTCTTTCAGCTATTTATATCTGAATGTGTTGTTTGTTATGTTAATTTTGAACAGAAAAGAGAAAATGAAGGTTATCGCCGCTTACTTGTTGGCCGTCTTGGGTGGCAACACCTGCCCTTCAGAGAAGGATTTGAAGAAAATCCTTGCATCTGGTACGACCTTCAAGTCCTTGAGAAAGTTTTTTCTTTTCTGTATATATACATTTTCTCGTCTTACTGATTTATTGCATATGGATCCGGAATGTGTTGCCATTTCTACATCACTCTATAGCGACTGATCCGTGAAGTAATTTATTAGTATGTGTATGTAGTTGGTTTATGTGCCTAAATTACTTGTACGTGTATCCTGATGTAAGAAATTATCCATTACATTTTGTCGATTTTCCTGGAGAGATTTAGCTCAATTGCTAGAGATTAGAGATTATTAGCTATTATGAGAGAAGTACCAGCTTATAATATGACAATTTGACTTGTGATTGTATTAGGGGTAGCTGAAGAAAATATTGTAGGAATGGTGAAAAAAAATTCGATTGATAGAGATTTTATTCAGAAATTGGAATTTTTGGAAGTTGTGAAAGTTATATACTAGTTCATATTAGTGAACTAGCGTTAAATATTTTGGTATCTAGGGAATGCCCTTGAATGTAGAGTTGTGTAAATTGGGACTGAAGAGTAGTTGGGGGTTACGGAATTGCATGAAGTTAAACTCGTTCCTTGCCTTGGTTCAAGTTACCAGGTTTAGTAGTGGCTATTATAACTATGGGTAACATTTTGGTTTCATTATCCTCTAGTGTTATTTTCGGTTTTCATGCTTCTCTAAGTAAGTTTAAGTTGGGCTACAATGATGCCTAGGTAAGTTTATCCGTCTTGTGCCCTACCTGCTTTGACCTGTCTGGAGGGAAAGTATACTGTATTACTTCCTTTTTTTGCATTAAGAACCTGCAGTAATTGATTCAACTTCAAATGTCTAAAGTTGATGCAATCTAATTACCTTGATGCTATTGAATATTGTTCTATATTGGGTTTTCTCGCTGAAGTATCTTAAAATGATGATGTGTAATTTAGTTGATCCTACTTAACTAGTAGATATTGAATTGGATTGCACTGTTTTTATGTATTGTCTTGTATGTAACTGGCCATATGTTATTTGGTAAATGCTCCCATAATAAACAGTGCTGGCTTGTTATTCTTAACTGTGATACATGTCTGCTGGTTTTAGTGGTTCATTTTGAATTAACACTCAACATACATGCTGCAGTTGGAGCTGAGGCTGATGATGATAGGATTCAACTTCTTCTCTCTCAAGTTGAGGGCAAAGATATTACTGAGCTGATTGCTGCTGGCAGAGAAAAGTTGGCGTCAGTACCTGCTGGTGGAGGTAATGCTTGTGCAGTTGCTGCACCTGGTGGTGGCGGTGCTGCTGCACCTGCTGCTGCAGAGAAGAAGGAAGAAAAGAAAGTGGAAGAAAAAGAGGAGTCAGATGATGACATGGGATTCAGTCTTTTCGATTAGAAGAAATCGAAGAATTCAGTTTATGAAGTATCACCTTTTCCATTTATTGTTCCCCTTGAGTGTATTTTAGGAGGGTTTATTGTCTACTTACAGATTTTGCTTGAACTTAGAATTTTTATGGAAAACATTGGCAAACAGTTGAAATTATAATATGTATTTCAAATGTTCAGCTTGGTTCAATATATCTATCCCTTTTTATCTTTACGTTATTAAAACATTTTTTTGGCATTTTCATTATACAGATGTTGTGTGGTTTGATTTTTGGTCTTAGATGTCGAAACCTTGATCGGCGCTAGAGCTTTGGCTATCATATTTTTAATCAAGAGTTGATTTTCTCTTTGGTATAATTTGTGTATTTCATGATATTTGTTATTTTATCATTATAGTACAGTTGGCTTATTATTATCTCTAACATCCTCAATACCAAACAACCTTATATTCGGTTTTGAGGTTTCATCGCCTTCCTTTCTCCGTCCAAATGTATGTATGTATACATGTTGTTTATGTAACCTATTATCTCTTTTTTGTATTTTTGTTTTATTCTTAAAAAATTAAATAGATGAAGGAGTGTTAAGAGAACATGGACAATACGAGTGGATTCTTGAATTTGATAACTTTATATTTAAAAAAACGTTTTGCTATCTCAATTTACTTGCTTCAATAAACATAATTTGATTCATTTAGAGTGTGTATTCCATGGTATTAGTTATTTAAAAAGTAATTTTCTTTTGACTTTTTTTTATGTTCGGAATGTCAATGAAAAAAATACTAATATTCTAAACATATAATGGGTTAAAATAAGGTGTGCTTGAGGACACAATTAATGTATAATTTATCACTTTGAAAAATATGTTTTCTACTCCTCATGAAACAAGGCTTTGGTAGCAGTACCAAATTTCTCGGTGAAGAATTACTCACTTCTCCTCCGCTGGATATGATGGATACTTCCGCCACAGCGACGCCGGTGTCGCAGCCACCGTTGGCCACCCAATTGCAACCATCACATTCTCAGGTATCGATAACTGCCGACAATCTCCGCACGTTCTCCGATTCCCTCACCGCTTTCCAACAATGTTTCAATGATCTACAACGACACATTAATTCAATACAAACCTCAATCAACACTATGCTGCTACCCCCTCAACCTTTACCTGCCTCATCATCACCAGCATTTGCAACCGCAGCCTCTGGCCCGGCCCCGGAGCCAGAACCATCTTGGGAATCTGACCCCTCTGAAGACCTAGAAGAAGAAGAAGTCAAGCAAGAGGAGAAGGAAGTGGAGGGGGAGGGAGAGGGAGAGGGAGGCGAGGGCGAAGGCGAGGAAGTGAATTCGCCTCACTTAGAACTGAAATTGCCTCCTTCAGAACTGAAATCGCCTCGTTCAGAACTGAAATCGCCTCGTTCAGAACTGAAATCGCTTCGTTCAGAACTGAAATCGCCTCGTTCAGAACTGAAATCGCCCCGTTCAGAGTTGGAAATCTTCTGTGAAACGATGGACCATTGTGGTTTGCGGAAGTATATGACAACACATATTTCAAATATTCGTGGACTGCGTGAAGAAGTCCGTAAGGCATTGAGACTTTCGCCCAATCCTGCAACCCTTGTATTTAATTGTATCGGTAAGTTTTATATAACAGCGGGCAAGAAGTTTGCTAATGAATCACCTTTGGGCCGGGGAAGGAAGGCTAAAGTATTGCTTTTGGAGTGCTTCTTGTTAATGATAGGAATCTGTGATAAGGGAGTTGAGATTGAGAATTGGGTGAAGGAAGAGGCAGAGCAAAGAGCTTTAGCATGGTTGGAGAGGATGAAGTCTGAAGGAGGAAAGCTTCAAGAAATTGATGCCCGAGGTTTGCTGTTCTTTATTGGGGGTTTCGGGATTCCAGATCAATTTACAAATGCGAATATCAGAACTTTGCTTCAGGTAAGTAACCTTAAGTGGAGTTTTGATGCACTCAAAAGATCAAACGCTCTCATGGCGAAGCTTCCAGAAATAATAGAGGAAATGGTGGCGAACAAGGCAGTACTTAAAGCTGTTCATATTGTCTATAGTGTTGGAATGCAGGACAAATTTAACCCTAGGACACTTTTAACAACATTTATAAGAGAGTCCAAAAAATTATTTGACAACATGAATGGATCACAAAGTGCACATCAAGGGAATATTGTAGCAAAAGGGAAGTACTTAGGTGATCTGAGATCGATCATCAAATGTTTGAGAAATCATGAGGTTGATCCTTCAAAAGTTCTTCCCGGATGGGAAATCAGTAAGAGAATAGCGAGTTTGGAGAAAGAAATTGCTGAATTCAATAAGCAGATACCTGATAAGAAGATAGCACATGGATCGCATAAGAGAAAAAAGGATGGAACTGTGTGGTTGAGCAACAAAGAAGTGAAACACTCACATTCTTCAAATCCATGTCGGCCACAACATCAAAGAGTTGCTAGTAATGTCATTAGCAATAACACCTTGTTTGAAGGTGGTGGAACTGCTGGCCACAATTATGGTTGTTTTATGCCACCTTTGGTATTGCATGGACCTGTTGCGGGCTCAATTCATGAAAATGTTGGTTATTCACTGGCAGGACCTGTGAGAGGTGTGGTCATTGGTGGACCTGGAGCAGGTATATCAGCAAGTGCTAATAGTATTCATGCAGGCATGGATGTTGTCCCACAAGGAGTTCCATATGCTGGAGGTCATCGAGGGAATCGAGTTGATAGCATACCCGGGCAAATAGGAGGTCATGCTGGTCAATTTTATGGATCCGCTTATAGGCCATCAACGCCAAACACCATAGCCGGTGATACTTATAGGCCTGCACCATTCATGGAAAGCTCAAAGGGCTTGTCAAACACCATACCTGGTGATTCTAGTAGGACACCGCCGTACTTGGAAGTCTCTCCGGGGTTGCCAAGCACCATACCTAGTAATGCTTATAGGCCTGCACCATACATGGAAAGCTCTAAGGGTTTGCCAAACACCATACCTGGTGATTCTAATAGGACACCACCGTACTTGGAAGTCTCTCCGGGGTTACCAAACACCATACCCAGTAATGCTTATAGGCCTGTTCCATACATGGAAAGCTCTAAGGGTTTGCCAAACACCATACCTGGTGATGCTAATAGGCCATCACCAAAACTGGAAGGCTCTATGGAGTTACCGAACACCATAAATGATGATGCTTATAGGCCACCACCATATTTGAAAGGCTCTATGGGGTTGCCAAACACTAAACCTCCACCACATCAGTTTGTTAACACTGTTCCAGCGACTGAACTAAGCCAAAGCAGTGGCTCAAAGGCAGTTGATGCTCATCCTTCGTCCTCCTTGTACAAGCAGAGATAGTTTTGAGTTGGCCAGGCATGACTTTCTCCCTTATTTCCATTTCTGCAGTATATAAAGCCAGTCTGGAACTGATTTCGCAGTCTCAGGAATGTTTGTGTTTTATTACCGTCTTTTTTCTTGTAACTTTGACACTTTTCTTGTGGTTTGTTATTTTTCCTGAATGATATGTTCGTATATCTATGTAGCGGTTTGTTATTTTTCCTGAATGATATGTTCGTATATCTATGTAGCAAGTGATATCATGGTAATTCATATATGATGATCGGAAACATGTTTTTTAAGAAGGAACCACATACTCAACATCTTTTCCTTCTCTAAGCTTACGGGATGATAGGATGGAGTGTTGGATATCTATATATTGCTCATTCTCATCCCTCTTTTCTTCTGATTTGAAAGAGTAAATTGTTTATACTAGCATGGCAATGTTCTGTTCAAGATTGGAAAGGAAGTATAGCCCCTTCTCTGTCTCTTCTGTATCATCATTGTTTTTTCTACTCAGATTTTCTTGTTTGTGGGAGTTTAGAATAGTAATTATCTGTACTTATATATGTCTCCTTTTCTTATGAACATTGTTTCAATAGTGATAGCTTTCTGGAAGTTGAACACACTTTGTATTCTGTGGATTGCAGACCCTGTGATGACCCACATGCATTGTCTTGATGTTTCACTTTTATGAACTGGTTGAACTATTTGATAACATATTTGTATAAAGTATGCGGTATATGCTATTCGCTAATTGCAGTATATAGTGTATGCTTGTGCATGAAATCGAGAAGAAAGTTTTGTTCTCTTGCTAGCATTGAAGATTACCGAATATGTACCTGCTATTCTTCCCCATGGGCCACCCCGCCTCCCAAGCAAAATCCAGCTCTCTGATTGAATTTCTTTTTGCCTTGAGAGACTTATAAAAAGATAGTAGCTTGATTTCCAGTCTATATTTTCCTTTATATGACAGGATCATCCACCAGGGACTCTTCCAAACAGTAGTTTAGACGTCCTTGTCGTGATCTTATTCTATTTGGTTGAAGGCTGTTGTAGCTGGGCCTGGAAATTAACTCAGACAGCCTGTACATGTTAACGAAACTGCATAACACATATTTGGCTTCTACTTGATGAACAATTGTGTATAATAATTCATTTTGTACTAAAGTACTATCTTTGTAGAAGAGCTCATTTAGAAGTGTATGTTGGATTTTCATTTGTTATCCTTGACATAGACGAACAGATCATGTTATTTTCATTTCTTAGTTCAATCATGTCTGTCCATTAGTTTTACAGGTCTTAGATGTATCTTCTTTATTACCTCACCAAAACAGAGGACAGACATAAAGTTGGGTGGCATCACTAATGATGAAGTGAAAAGCCATTTACAATTACTCCTTTCGTATATGTACATCAGTATTCTTTACCAATTCTCTTATGTCAATTCACATATTTTTATTTACATGGCACTTGATGTTGGACGTATTGGCTGCCAAGTCTACTAATGTGCTTTTTTCTGTAATATTTTTGCTTTATTTGGAGATGGAAATTTGGTGGAATGTAGAATCAAGTTAGATGAGAAGTGAAAGTTCAAACAGGATGAGGTAATATGAAATAATCTCTAAGACTGAAGCATGGAGCTCATGATGAATTTGCTTTTATTACCTTTATACATATTTCAGATAAATATGTTGGCCTACCTGTTCTAAGGAAGAAAGAGAGTGCCACAACTATTATTTCAGTTTGGAAATTCCTTCGGGAAAAACCAGAAGATAGAAAGACCAGTGTCTGGCCTGCTACTGCTTCGGATGGATAATATGACGTTCCTACTCTCCTTCCTGTTTGCCATTTCCTTTTTAAAACTCTGTTAATTCAGGCCAAAGAAATATTACAATAATTATCTTTATGTTGGCTTGTCACTTTCAATGTTATCTTCTTGTATAAAATTTCAAAACTCAGCCCAACGAGAGATTCTAAGTACTCTCCAGGCTGTCTCCATACACATAAATGTGATATTCTTTAATTTGTTCCAATGTAAATTGTTGTGGATTAGATTGATGTGTTTTACAAGTAAGTGTGCCAATATGCAATTTGGTGTAAAAAATGAGTATTTCAGTTCAAGACTTGGCATCCACTAAGATGTAATTGTTGAATCAAATTCAGTAATGATTTATGATAAAAGTTTAATCTACTTTGACAATATCAGAGAAACCCTTGGTAGATATTGCTTCCCCCTTTAATATCGCGATAAGGGTTTCTTGGAAACTAGATGACTATACAAAAAAGAAACATTGACAATTTTGGAACATACTTTGCATAAGCCTGCCAAGGCAATTATAGTAGTGAACTCTCCCCAAGAAAAGGAATAACGAAAGAGACTGCAAATGTCTAGATGTAGACGCTACAAATTTCTCCTGACAGCTTCCCCCTGTTATGAACCAGATATGTACGTGTAACGCGTTTGGACTCCAATAAGAATTTCAATTATTTTTTCTGCATTTCAATATCAGATATTGTCAAGATATTGCAAGGGAAAAGCTGAACTCTGTAAATATCTTCAAACATACCTGCAACAAATCCAAGAATGGGAATGGGTTGCACTTGCCTTTGAGTGCTTTCAAGTCTTTGCCTGCAATAAATGATGGCATTAGCACCATTATACTTGATTCCGACTTCGAGTTGAAGGGATTAGTTAGCATCAGAAGTATATGTAACAAGAAGAAAACACATAATTACCTGCTATACTTGGTAAAAAGTGGATCTCGCATGAGGTACAACGCCCATAACATTCTTCGTCTTTTTAACTGCATAAGAGTGTTGAACAAAACCATCTTATTTCAGCATGCAAAATATAAATTTTAACAGGAGTCACTACCATTGGTAGATAAATTCTGCACAGAAGAAGTGTGGGGGTGGTTGCCTGATGATGGAGGAGTGCATCAAAAAAAACCAGAGGGGAAATATCCACGATGTGATTAAGACAGAAACAAGGCACAGTCCAGTTCAAGAAAGGATCAACACCCAACAAGAGTCTAGAATCAGATCCAATGCGGGAAAATTGAGGAAAAAGTTAAGAAATGATGTTAATCCAAGAAGGCATCAACTGCTAAGTCTAGGGTAAGTACAAGTGAACTTAGATTTCGTAAGAGGCGAAAGAAAATTGCAGAAATACTGAAGTATCCTAACCTCGTCCTTCTCAGAGTCAGAAAACTGAAGTTGCTGATTTTTGCCACTATGTTGAGACATCAATGTAACTGTGAGAATGCTATTTCCGATGAGGTCCACAGCCAGTGACACACACCAGGGAAACCACGACTGAGTTCCATATTTCCTCATCAATAGTACATAAACAAGAGGCCTTATGATGAACAAAATCTCTCCTGTCACGAAGAAGCCTCCAGGAACACCTTTCTCAGATAAGAAAGTCCATAGACTAGGTCTCTCAGCTAGTTTACCTACAAAGACATCTTTAAAAAAAATCGAAAGGCAAGAGAGAAAAACAATCAAATCACCTGAATTTAGCTCAGAACAAAAAAAACCAATTACTTGGAGGTTCCACTATTGCTTGTGGATGTTGCATTGTAGCTTTCTTGACAAAACTGCTTAAGGCAGATATTGCCCTGTCTTCAAGATTCCTAGAGTTTTGCGCATGAAGTGTTTTTGAGATACCAGGCTCTTCATTCCCTGTAGGCTTACCAAGCTGCCTCTTCGTTTCTTGAAGACTAAAAGAATCAGAATCATTTTCTCCATTTTCAGTCTCCCCTCCTTCTAAAAGCATTTTGTACTCAGTCTTCCTGAAGATAACCAGCCTAATACAAACCCTGAAAAAAGAAGACAAACAGTGCAAAGATTTAGTCGTAAAGTACCAAACATATCTTTTGGAGAATAAGAATAAGTTAGCTGGGACACTTACTTGACAGCCTCAGTTATGGCAATCAAATTCCATTTGTTCTTTTCACCATAAATTTGCTCAGCCACAACCTCAATTGATGTTTCCAACTCTTTCAGCAAAGAAAGGCACAATGATAAAGGGATAAAAGAAGACTCTGCACATCTCGTATGCACCTCGGTTGGACTTGTTTCTATTATATATTCGTTCACGGTAGAAATCATTCCTACGAGGGATGACACTGGAAGGAATAGACAGTTCAGCGAAAAAGGGGATAAAAACCATAGGAAGGAAAGTGAAAAATGCTAAAATGAAAGCCTTTCTGTCCTCTCAAGTAATTCGTTATTCATATTTTTCATTAGGTAATACTCCATAGGAAATGAGGCATTTAACAATAAAGCCAACACCATTAAAGTTGCTAATTTTTACATTAGAAAGATAACATGGAAAAGAGTGATCCCAAATTCAAAAGAGAAGAAATCAGTTTAGGAGGATATTCTAACTGTCCTAAAAGCAGAAAAAAAGAAGCCTATTGTTACCAAAGTTTCACAAAACCTGCTTCTGGCCCGATTTCTGATTCAGCAAACTCATCTGGGAGGAACCACGTTAAATTCTGAACATACAGAAAAAGATGAGGAAACAGTTAGTAAATACATATTCTGCTGAGTGCTGACAACCACATTTTATCTCTGTCAAGTATAAGGAAGCTATGGCCTATGTATGCAACTACCAAGACTTGAAGGAAGAAGTACTATACATAATTTTAAAGATTATAAACGAGAATGAAAATTCGTAGACTATATGAGGGAGAATAACAAAACTATTATATCTTTTAATTTGGTGCAAATTTGGCAATGTAACATCTCAAGCAATGATACCTTCCATCAAGGTTTTATCCTACTAAGAGTAAACAAAGGGAAAAAAAAGAAGATGAAGTGGGCATTGTGAGCACACTGGAAAAATTGTTCTAGGTTTGTACCAAGTTTTGCTCTCTCTCTATCTCTCCCTGAATTGTGATTATTTCCATAAGAGCTACAACACGAATGAAAAGCCGGATAAATTTTTCATTTTTTTAGGAAAGCATCTTCCATAGAAAACAATTTACATCATGCCAAACACAATGTAACTATTCAAATATATTTTCCATTGTACCCTAATGATTGTATTTCCTGCAGTGAGCTGACCACCCTAGCTACAAATGTAAAACAACTTCTAACACCCTTTGAATGGATTGATAAAATGAAAGACTGTCTTTCTTAAAACTGACGGCGTCTAAGCTCGTGCGCACCTCAACTATTTTACCAGGTTACCAACACTCTCCAACTAGTACTGGTGTTAAGTAACTTTGCCCGTTCGGGCTCCATTAGCAGCTGGGTTCACAGAGCAACAATGCCTCAAGAAACCATTTAACATTATTCGAGTATTTGTCGACACATAGATGCTCAAATTCAGATTCCTTCAAGTATTCCCATACCCTGGTTCAGGGTTCCAAAAGTCAACTCACATCTATGGTGATCAACACATTATTATGTGTCAGTTCCCCAGATGAGATTTTTCAGCATGCCAACAATCCAAAGTCTCATTTGAAAACCAAACTACTAAGAAATGTGTCATTGTTTTTTGTTAAAGCTCAAACAAGCATGAACCCCTCAAAGGTAGAAACTTTGAAAGGGGAAAAAACACCATTTAAGCAGCAGGTTATGGAAATAAGCAAAGAAATGAAATTTTATCAACTACACTCATCCACCATATTCAAAATTAAGTCCAATTTCACACCATAAACAAGAAGAGAGCTTTAAATTGGAAAAAAAAAAAAAAAGGGGTTCTTACATTGGCAATAGAATCCAATTGACGCACAAAAGCTTTATTCCTCCTAATCCATCTCTTATAAACCTCCATACCACCAAACGGGTTTTCAGAACAAACCCACCTCTGAAATTAAATGCACCTTTCAGCTAACCCTAGTGTGTGTGTATATATATATATATATATATATATATATATGGGTCAAGAAAGACAAAAAAGGAATTGAAGAAGAAAACAAAAGAATTTGGTATTAACATATTCATCAATCAATCAGAGAGTGAAACTTATATTTATGTAGATTACGAAAATATAAATTTTATTTTAAATAATTTGAAGATTTTATGAGCAAATTCTCGATCAAAGTTAAGATGGTTAACTCTTGAAAAGCCAAATATGCCATATAATTGGGACAGAGGGAGTACGTATTTTTTTCGTTTGAATTTTAGTGTTTTACTTTAAAAAAAAAAAAAATTGTTTCAGTCTTTTTTAGTTATTAAATTTATATCTAGTCAAGTTACATAATTTACAATATATACTCTATATATACCCTGTATATATAATTTTATACCATAACTTAAGAATGTTGCTAACTTTTGATATAAATAAAAGGCTAGAAATAAAAAGTTCTTTATATTAGTGATCGTAAAATTAAATACATATAAAAAAACATAACTAATTATAGAAAGCTTCAACATACTCAACTAACATTCTAATCCATAAATAAGTATGTTATTATAATATTATTTATATGGTACATATTATATGATTCTCTGAACAAGTATATATATAATACGTATATTGCATTATTATATACTATATATAATATTTTTGTTATGTAATTTAACTATTATATAACAATAACTTATCCGATATAATTTTATTATTGGAGATTGGGAAAAGTAGTGTGTTATTTCTATTTTGGGAGGTAGTGAAGATGCTTCTAATAGATCAACATTCCCAGTAAATGCATTACGAAGCAATTCAAAAAGTGAAAGAGTGAAGAAGCCAAAACCAAGACGCTAAAGAACACAAAACATACTAAAACAGAATTGTCACGTTGCAACAAAATAATATGATAGCCAAAGGGTCAGAAATATTAAATAGTAACATAAGTGGAATTCAAAAGCTAATGCTACAACTAATAGTATAGAAGAAAAGTGTCTACTATAATTTATATCCACCTTCTATCTACGGTCATATTTTTATAGGAATAATACATAAACATGATCCTTAATTTGACGTCAGTTGACAACTATGACCTTTAACTTTAGGTCTGCACAAATAAATACTTTAATTTGTATAAAATTAAACAAATATACACATTCGTCCTACATGGCACCCTACATGACAATTTTGTGTCCAACGTGGTGTCCTACATGTATTATGTCATGTAGGACACATGCGTCTATTTGTTCAATTTTACACAACTTTATGTATCTATTTGTGTACACTCAAAGTTTGAGGACATAGTTGTTTACTAAAACAAAGTTAAGGGTCATTTTTATGTATTTTGTCTTTTTGGTGAGCTAAAATTATATCATGTCTTGTTCAATCACTTTTTTTTATTACTTCTTTGATCTACCTCTACTTCTCTATTTATATTGAGTTAATTTTTTTATTTCATGGAAGCGAGAAAAAAAAAAACGTAAACAACATAAAGGAAGTCTAGCTTTATGAGATTGGGTGTCAATTATTAATTAAAATTTATATTTTAGTGAAATTTTCATACTTATGAATGTTTCCCATTTTAATGCATTTCATAGAGATATTTTCGGAATATCAAAAGTTTACCTAATGTAATTAAAACAAATAAAAATTAGAATGAACTATATTTATGTCCTGGAAAAAAAAACTATATTTATGTAATTTTCTAAAAGTAGATGTAACTTTTAAAATACCTTTATAAAAAGTTGTATTGGTATAATTTTCCTTCTTTTTTTTTTTTAATTATGAAAAGAAGTACTAACTACTGCTAATATAGTATAGGTTACGTTACCACTTGACATGCAATAATATAATTACGGGGATATTTTAAAAACTTACCAACATCTAATATTTATATTGAAATAAATAAACTCATGAGGCACGAGGCCTGTAATTATTACATACTATTACAATTTTATTACCTCATCATGTTATTTATCAATAATACATAATATATTAAGGTAAAATTTTATCTGCGTCCAATATTTAATACATGTCATTAATATAATTTTAGTTATGTGTTTCTCGTACACACATTTATGAATTATATATAAAATGTGTCTTTCGAGCGCACCATTAATTAAGATTAAGGATCAAATTTAGTTAGTTGTATAAGTTTGTCAAATGAATAAAGGTTTGAATGTTGGGTCATATCACATATGGTTTAAGTTTTTGGTCCCATGATGTACACAATTGTCCTTCCAAAATAAATATATATCCCTACCTAGAGACTTCAAAGTTTCAACTGCCAAATGTTTTTTTCTCTATTCATTTATATTCGAGAACTTTATATATGTATGATTAATTTGATGTGCGTCTGATAAATCGATAAATATTTTCTATTAAAATGTTTTTGATTTATTTAAAGCTTTGCCTCTAAATATTCAATTAAAGATAAAGATCAGCTATAACTATCTCACTACATAAGGGCAAATATAACATTTGTTGTATGACTCAATGGAATGAAAATGACTTATGATCCCTTATGTTTGGTATAAAATAAAGTTATTTGAGAATTACTGTTTGATAAAAATAGATAATTTCATTTTTTATTTGAGATAAATAATTTATTATATTGTGATAATTATATCTTGATTTTATTTAACATTTATGATTAAATATTAAACAAATTTATATTGGGATAACCTCCTAATTTCTGTAACCAAACGGCCGCTAAATATTTGAATATTTTTTACCTTTGGGCAATGTCTAAAGTAGAAGCAAGTTTCTTTCCAATTTTGAAATTGAAATGATCAAATTCCAGCTCAACCTTTTCTCTCAAAATGAAAATAGTAACCAAAAAAGTCATAATTTAATTAAAAAGGTAAACTAAAAGATGAATAAACAGTCAAAAACACATTATTCTATCAACCTCCATATGTCTCCTACTTCAAATCCCCCTCCCCCCCTCCCCCCCCCCCCCCCCCCGCCAAAACCAATGACACCCGTTATATATAATATAATTTATTTTTATTTATCTCTTAATATATAATTTATTTTATTTATGTATTATAATTAGTGTATTTATAGTTTTTAAAAAATTACAATTATTAAGGACTGAATGAACAAAAAAATTAATTTTATGTTGGACTTCTAATATATATATATAATTTTAAATATCACATAATTGATATATGACTTTAAGAAAAATTTAAAGACAAAATATAAAATTGTGAATAACATGCCTACATTTTGATATTCAAGTGATTAAAACGTTTTTTTGTATGCTTAGTATTTCGATTGGACTTTTCTTAGATATATTTTATTTAAATCTAACTATTAAATTTTCTCATATCTTTAATTGTTTTAACAAGAGGATAATATGTAAAGAGTGATAGTATCTATCATTTTAAATAAACTAAATAATGATAAAATGTTATTATTGTCAAATTAGATAATGAACTAAGCTTTATATATTGATTTATCTACATAAATATTTTATTATAACACATCAAGATAATTAATGTTAACATTCTCAAATAAATTTTATAATATTATCTTTTAATAAGTTAAAATTTTAAATTGTCAAAAAATTAATAGTTATGATTGCATTTATCAATTAACCGCACAACGCGCGGACACGTATACTAATATATATATATATATATATATATATATATAATTTTAATAAAAACGATAAATAATTTTTAAACGGTGGAAGTAACATGTTATAGAGTTTGTACTGAGAAGCTTAATACTAGTAGTAAAGAAATTCAACATTTTGAATAAAGAGCCCTATCTACCAGGAACTGTATTAAAATTTAATTTTATTTATTATGTGTGTACAGATTTTTTCTGACCCAATGTTGTTAAACAATATTCAACAACTTAACTTGCTTGTTTAATAGGTAGAAGTAATATATTGAATGCATTTATAACAACAACTAAATCTATATAGTACTTCCTCTGTTCCTAATTATTTGTCCATTTTTAAATTGACATACTTATTAAGAAATTAATTAATAAAATAATAAGTTTACCATTTTACCCCTATTAATTATGAAATAGATGAAAAGTTCTACATTTTTCAAAGTAATTAGTTATTTAATTGAAGGTATAATAAGTAAAAAAAAATTGTCCTTTCTCGATTTGTTAAAATGGACAAGTAATTAAAAATAACTATAAAAGAAAAAGTGGACAAGTAATTAGGGACAGAGGGAGTAATGATTTGAAGAACAAAAATAACATGTTACAATCAATTAAATTGATTTGATAACTATACTCGTAATTAAGCAATTTACGACTAAGACGTGTGTTTAATTGGGATTTGGAATACAAATACAATGGCCCCCAAGTCTTGTTCGTCTCCGCAGTGTAAGCTTTTTCCCTTTTTCCGCCGATTTGGAGTTCCCCAAACATAGGAAAGATATATATATATACAGAAGAGAGAAAGACAAATATACAGAGCAAAACAACAGTGTTATTTCTCGTGATTTTCCTCATTCAATTTCACCCTTTTCCCCAACCCCCCATTATTCTCTCTCTCCCTCTCTAAAAGTAGTAATCACTTATGGGTTTTCCTTCAAAGTTTTCAACTTTCTCATTTTTGAGTCTTGACCTTCACCCTTCTCTCTCACACGCGCATACACCTTCAAATTACCCTTCTTCTTCTTCTTTGATCAATGGAGATTTAGCTTTCCATTTTTGCTTCAGGTTGCTGCTTTATCTCTTTCATTTTCCTTATATGTTGTTTAAAGGTGGAAACTTTATGGAGTACTTCTTGTCTTTTTTTAAAAAATGTTTGCAGTCTGTAGTCTTAAAGCTGCTTCTCCTTTCTGGGTTTTGTTTCTTAGGCTCTTGATTGAAACATATGTCAGATCCTATTTGCTTTTGTTTGTTCAGTTTCTTTTCATAAAGCTGGCAGATTTATTGTTTCTTGATCGATTGAAATGTTTTAACCTTTTTGTCTGGGTTGCCTTTACTCTAATATTCGTCTTGGATTTTATTATTTTCTTAGATTAGCTGATAATTCTGTGTATTATATTGGATTTTTCAACTGAATATTTGGATCATTGTAGTTTGATTTGGTGGATTTTGATTTGAAACTGTTGGGCCCTAAATTTGCATGAAAACAAGTGCATGAAATTGTTGGAGCAATGTATATATACAATTAATGCTATTTAGAAATTTTGATGCAACAACATAGTGTAATCCCACAAGTCGGGTTTGGGGAGAGTAGTGTGTTACCTTGGGAGGTAGAGAGGTTGTCTCCGATAGACCCTAGCAATTTAGAACTTATGATGAAATAGAAAAATGAAGTGGTTATATTAGTTAACAGTTTTGAGAATTAATGACTGAGCAAGAAAGTTAAAGATATGTTGGAAACTTAAATTGTTTTTAAACTCGTCATTCATGGTGGTTGTCTAAAGTAGTATCAAAATCTACACAGTTTTATTTTAAAATTGGTTGTCTTTAACATATTTACAACTGGCTGTAGATGCTACAGATAGGTGTACAATGACATAAATTTTAGCGGCAGGTTCATAATTTAGAGGACTGCTTAGTCCTTTATCTTCAATTCCCAACTGCAGTAATTAAAACAGAAGCATTAGAAAGGACATACCATGTGGTGGTATAAATCCTTTTTTTTTGGATCTAAATGACTCAATTTTTCTTATGAATTAATTATTCATCTGTGATTTGCTGAACTTCTTCATTTGTAGCAGGTAAGAAATGCTGCTGCATACTGAATGCTGTAAAGAGGCAGTTGTCAATATGATCAACAACCATTTTGAAGGTCTTTTGATGCACTGTTCCATTTGTCTGCTTCTTTCTCTCCATATTGCTTTGTCTGAGACGGGTTAGATAGACTTTTGGAGGCCACATCGGACTTGCTTTTGTCCATCTTCGTAGATATGCTTCTAGAAGCAATGGATGGGTTGCCTGGTACTAGTGAAATAACCGAGTCAATAGAGGACTTAAATCCTGCAACTGATAAACAGTATTGTATGAAGGATGATATTAACAAGCTGTTTGAAGCTATAGAAATTAGGACTTCCCGTAGAGGTGTGAATAAGTCAGAACAGGGTGTCAAAGATGCTTTCAACAAAAGCGCAATGAAGAGACCAATGCGATCTAGCCCCTCTCGAGCATCAGGTTTTGATAATTCTGAGCCTGCAAGTTTGAAGCAGGCCTTCAGAGGATTATGTATCTCTCAGGCATCAGAGCTTGCTGCTGTGAAGAAGCGGTTGTCAAAAGCATCCAGGCTGTCGGGCGTCTCAGAGACAGGGGCTGTCAAAAGCCTTTACAGACCTCTTGTTGTTCAGGATAATGTCCCTGAACATGCTATCAATGAAGGTGTAGGGAATTTAGTGGAGATATCCCTCATCCCAGATAGGAGTGTGTCAAATACTTCTGATCAGATTACTGAATATGAACATGTACCCACTAAAGAAAAATCTACTTATGCTGCTTATTCTTGCCAAATTTCTAAAGGTGCAATGGAACATGGTGCAGAAATAAGTAAAATTTCAGATGGAAAGGAGGCTTGTCCTCACTCTACTGATATTGGTTCTGGTTACTTGAAAGAAGTGTCAGAGCGGAAATTATTTGTTGAACTACCACAATCTTCAACTGCCACTTCTGCTAATAAAGTGGAAGCCCAGACAGTGTCTGCCTCAGATGAAGCTCCAACAACTGTAATCCCATCAGACAAAGAGCAGGCACTAGATTCTGATCTTGTCTCTTGCTCATGTACTTCTATTACTGGAAATAAAGTCATGAGACCTACTTCTAGCAGTCCAAGTTTGATGAGACCAGTTTCCAGAAGCAGAACATTTGTTAAGAAGAACGTCATTTCTGCTCTCACCAACAGTTCCAAGCAATCTAATGGTGGAATTGACTATTATTTGAGTTGTAGTACCAGTGAGATTCCTTGTCAGACACCTGAATATGTACTGAGGAATGATCAGAGAGAAGAGGATAAAGAACCTTCAGAATCATGTGGTGAAAATAGTATAGAAGTTAGCTCATCTATTCTTGAATCAAGTGTTACTAAACCTGGTCTCAGCTCAAGCAGTTGTAACAGAACAAGATGTATAGTTAAAAAAGGCGACGAAAGATCATTATCAAGAGAAAAGGGAGAGATATCTCAAAGTTCAAAGAGTAGCATTGGGGATTACAGCAGCACCACAAGCCTCAGCGAAGAAAGCTATCGCAGTGGGTCTAGCCGCAGTGGATATCGACCTCATATGTCCATAGATTTGAGATGGGAAGCCATTCGTTGTGTTCAGAAGCAGCATGGAAACATTAGTTTGAAGCAATTTAAGATGCTTAAAAAACTTGGTGGAGGGGACATTGGGACTGTTTATCTGTCTGAGCTAATGGGCACAAACTGTCAGTTTGCTGTGAAAGTTATGGACAATGACTTTCTGACCAGCAGGAGGAAGATGACAAGAGCGCAGACTGAAAAAGAAATACTGCAAATACTGGATCATCCTTTTCTTCCTACACTCTATGCCCATATTACCAATGACAAATATTCATGTTTAGTGATGGAATATTGTCCAGGAGGTGATCTGCATGTACTCCGACAAAAGCAACCCAACAAGAATTTCTCTGAACAAGCAGTCAGGTTACTTTTATTATAGTTACTTCTTCCCTGAAACGATTTCTTGTTTGTGTCTATTCCTAATCTAGATTCCAAGAGAGAAGGCAAACAAATCTGCAAATAGAACTGTTCTTTCCTATAACAGGTAATATAGGTGGGCATATATATTGTGCGGTCACTCTCTTTTTAATGATTGCTATCCGGTTGATGAAGCTATGCATTTCTGAAGCCCTTTCATTAAAACTTTAGAGATATCTTTCTTCAATATCTTTTTAATGATTGCTATCCGGTTGATGAAGCTATGCATTTCTGAAGCCCTTTCATTAAAACTTTAGAGATATCTTTCTTCAATAAACTAGACGCTCTTTTGCATCCCACAAAATGACTTTTACTTGTCACTTGCTGATTGATAATAGCTTGCTTAATGCTATCACTTGTTTTATTCAACAAAATTAGAATTCAATTTGACTTAATCAGGGGAGGTCAATCAAACTTATAGGGAAATCTCCTACTCTGCTAAGCTTGAGGAGTTTCCCTGTAATTTTCTAACAGCTCAGGAGTCTAGTTATGTCAAATAAGCTTCCAATTTCCTTTAATTTCTTCTTTTTGGTCATTCCATTTTCCAACCCTCTCTAAGGATTGTTCTTGAGCATGTCTCAGTGGATTAGACCTCCTTGAATCTTTGATATATATGTTTCTCTTGATTGAAGAGTGTCCTGTATTCCAGTGGATGCAAAATATTGAAAGCTGCTAAAGTCAAAATCATTAGCAACTAGTGATATGAACAGAGAAAAAAGTTGATTCAACGGAAACATGGGAAGTGGGTGGAAGTGGTGAATCAAAGAAAAGAAGTGGAGAAGAAGAAAATGTAGTGAATATATGTGAACAATGAAAGTGACTTGTCACTGAACTTGCATATCTTCTCCATGGCATCCACATGCTTCATTTTGCATCTGGAAGTGAATTCCTACTTTGTATGGACACTTTATCGAGTTAATTTCTGGTGAATGAGTTGAGATACGCAACCTGCCTTTCCAGTCATTCTTTTACTTAGAGTTAAGTATCTGAGGTGACACCTAATATGTCGAGCCTACAAATTTTACTGAATAACTTTCCAAAATACTTATGTTTAAGTAAATATCTTGTGCTTTATAAGTTACTTAGTTGGAGAAGTCTTCCTAATGTTTTTCAGTAATCTGGTGATGGGAGTGCAGTTTGTCATTTTAATCTCGTGAAACGCAGTTTCAACGGTTTGCTATGTGATCTTGACATTATTCTGTTGTTCTTATTCTTTCCACAGATTTTATGTAGCTGAAGTTCTCCTTGCTTTGGAATACCTTCACATGCTTGGAGTCATCTACCGAGACTTAAAACCAGAGAATGTCTTGGTTCGAGAAGATGGTCACATCATGCTGTCCGATTTTGATTTGTCTCTTAGGTGTGTTGTTAATCCTATGTTGGTGAAATCATGTTCTCCTGTGATTAAGCCTCCAAAGACGTCCAGTCCATGCTCGGAATCTAGCTGCATAGACCCCTTTTGCCTACATCCATCCTGGCAAGTATCCTGCTTCACCCCTAGATTTTTATCTGCAGCATCAAAGACACGTAAGCTAAAGGCTGACATAGCTGCACAAGTCACACCTTTGCCACAGCTCGTAGTGGAGCCAACTGATGCCCGATCCAACTCATTTGTTGGCACCCATGAGTACCTGGCTCCAGAGATTATCAAAGGAGAAGGTCATGGCAGTGCAGTAGATTGGTGGACCTTTGGTATCTTTCTATATGAACTGTTATATGGAAGGACACCTTTCAAAGGACCAGGAAATGAGGATACATTAGCAAATGTGGTTTCTCAGTGTCTCAAGTTCCCTTCATATCCTGTGGTTAGCTCTAGTGCGAGAGATTTGATCAGACGGTTATTGCAAAAGGAACCAGAGAATAGGTTGGGAGCTGAGAAAGGAGCTGCAGAGATAAAGCAGCATCCGTTCTTCGAGGGACTGAACTGGGCGCTGATACGATGTGAAACACCTCCAGAACTGCCTAGATTCTGTGACTTGGGAAATGTAATCCCTGATACCAACCAACAGAACAAGGAGATTGCCAAGTCTCAAAAAGAGTTCAAAAGTATAGGAGAGGACATTGCGTTTGAGATGTTTTAGCTTATACTAGACCTGATAATGGATAGGTTTGTTTTTCTTTTCTCTTTTTTAACACAATATCTGTGATCCATGTAAGTAGCATGTATAGCATAGTGTAGAATCCAGAACTTGGCGTCAATTGAAGAGCTCAAAATACCGTATTTCTATAACGATGTTTTGCTCGTGATGTGAAGCAGGCAAGATGAAAATTGGATTTAAAGAGCTACAAAATCAAATCTCCCGAACGTCTATCTCCTAGGTCATGGTGATTCATATTAGTTTAAGTCTCATATAAAGATCCATTGAAATATAATTGTCCTAAATTCTCATCAACAATAAAGCAAATATAACCTAATTAATAGCATTTTGATTTTGAAGAAATATATAAAACTTTAAAAGAGTAGATAATACTATCAAGAAAAGTTGATCAAATATATAGGCAAGAGCTCAGCAGGATATTTAAACAGTTATGGTTGGAAACACATAATACAGGGTTAAGGAGAGCAAGGAATTGACATGCTTATTTCCACACAAACACCGTTTAAACATATCTTTTGGAGAATAAGAATAAGTTAGCTGGGACACTTACTTGACAGCCTCAGTTATGGCAATCAAATTCCATTTGTTCTTTTCACCATAAATTTGCTCAGCCACAACCTCAATTGATGTTTCCAACTCTTTCAGCAAAGAAAGGCACAATGATAAAGGGATAAAAGAAGACTCTGCACATCTCGTATGCACCTCGGTTGGACTTGTTTCTATTATATATTCGTTCACGGTAGAAATCATTCCTACGAGGGATGACACTGGAAGGAATAGACAGTTCAGCGAAAAAGGGGATAAAAACCATAGGAAGGAAAGTGAAAAATGCTAAAATGAAAGCCTTTCTGTCCTCTCAAGTAATTCGTTATTCATATTTTTCATTAGGTAATACTCCATAGGAAATGAGGCATTTAACAATAAAGCCAACACCATTAAAGTTGCTAATTTTTACATGAGAAAGATAACATGGAAAAGAGTGATCCCAAATTCAAAAGAGAAGAAATCAGTTTAGGAGGATATTCTAACTGTCCTAAAAGCAGAAAAAAAGAAGCCTATTGTTACCAAAGTTTCACAAAACCTGCTTCTGGCCCGATTTCTGATTCAGCAAACTCATCTGGGAGGAACCACGTTAAATTCTGAACATACAGAAAAAGATGAGGAAACAGTTAGTAAATACATATTCTGCTGAGTGCTGACAACCACATTTTATCTCTGTCAAGTATAAGGAAGCTATGGCCTATGTATGCAACTACCAAGACTTGAAGGAAGAAGTACTATACATAATTTTAAAGATTATAAACGAGAATGAAAATTCGTAGACTATATGAGGGAGAATAACAAAACTATTATATCTTTTAATTTGGTGCAAATTTGGCAATGTAACATCTCAAGCAATGATACCTTCCATCAAGGTTTTATCCTACTAAGAGTAAACAAAGGGAAAAAAAAGAAGATGAAGTGGGCATTGTGAGCACACTGGAAAATTGTTCTAGGTTTGTACCAAGTTTTGCTCTCTCTCTATCTCTCCCTGAATTGTGATTATTTCCATAAGAGCTACAACACGAATGAAAAGCCGGATAAATTTTTCATTTTTTTAGGAAAGCATCTTCCATAGAAAACAATTTACATCATGCCAAACACAATGTAACTATTCAAATATATTTTCCATTGTACCCTAATGATTGTATTTCCTGCAGTGAGCTGACCACCCTAACTAGAAATGTAAAACAACTTCTAACACCCTTTGAATGGATTGATAAAATGAAAGACTGTCTTTCTTAAAACTGACGGCGTCTAAGCTCGTGCGCACCTCAACTATTTTACCAGGTTACCAACACTCTCCAACTAGTACTGGTGTTAAGTAACTTTGCCCGTTCGGGCTCCATTAGCAGCTGGGTTCACAGAGCAACAATGCCTCAAGAAACCATTTAACATTATTCGAGTATTTGTCGACACATAGATGCTCAAATTCAGATTCCTTCAAGTATTCCCATACCCTGGTTCAGGGTTCCAAAAGTCAACTCACATCTATGGTGATCAACACATTATTATGTGTCAGTTCCCCAGATGAGATTTTTCAGCATGCCAACAATCCAAAGCTCATTTGAAAACCAAACTACTAAGAAATGTGTCATTGTTTTTTGTTAAAGCTCAAACAAGCATGAACCCCTCAAAGGTAGAAACTTTGAAAGGGGAAAAAACACCATTTAAGCAGCAGGTTATGGAAATAAGCAAAGAAATGAAATTTTATCAACTACACTCATCCACCATATTCAAAATTAAGTCCAATTTCACACCATAAACAAGAAGAGAGCTTTAAATTGAAAAAAAAAAAAAAAAGGGGTTCTTACATTGGCAATAGAATCCAATTGACGCACAAAAGCTTTATTCCTCCTAATCCATCTCTTATAAACCTCCATACCACCAAACGGGTTTTCAGAACAAACCCACCTCTGAAATTAAATGCACCTTTCAGTTAACCCTAGTGTGTGTGTATATATATATATATAAGTCAAGAAAGACAAAAAAGGAATTGAAGAAGAAAACAAAAGAATTTGGTATTAACATATTCATCAATCAATCAGAGAGTGAAACTTATATTTATGTAGATTACAAAAATATAAATTTTATTTTAAATAATTTGAAGATTTTATGAGCAAATTCTCGATCAAAGTTAAGATGGTTAACTCTTGAAAAGCCAAATATGCCATATAATTGGGACAGAGGGAGTACGTATTTTTTTCGTTTGAATTTTAGTGTTTTACTTTAAAAAAAAAAAAAAAAATTGTTTCAGTCTTTTTTAGTTATTAAATTTATATCTAGTCAAGTTACATAATTTACAATATATACTCTATATATACCCTGTATATATAATTTTATACCATAACTTAAGAATGTTGCTAACTTTTGATATAAATAAAAGGCTAGAAATAAAAAGTTCTTTATATTACTGATCGTGAAATTAAATACATATAAAAAAACATAACTTATTATAGAAAGCTTCAACATACTCAACTAACATTCTAATCCATAAACAAATATTTTATTGTAATATTATTTATATGGTACATATTATATGATTCTCTGAACAAGTATATATATATAATACGTATATTGCATTATTATATACTATATATAATATTTTTGTTATGTAATTTAACTATTATATAACAATAACTTATCCGATATAATTTCATTATTGGAGATTGGGAAAAGTAGTGTGTTATTTCTATTTTGGGAGGAAGTGAAGATGCTTCTAATAGATCAACATTCCCAGTAAATGCATTACGAAGCAATTCAAAAAGTGAAAGAGTGAAGAAGCCAAAACCAAGACGCTAAAGAACACAAAACATACTAAAACAGAATTGTCACGTTGCAACAAAATAATATGATAGCCAAAGGGTCAGAAATATTAAATAGTAACATAAGTGGAATGCAAAAGCTAATGCTACAACTAATAGTATAGAAGAAAAGTGTCTACTATAATTTATATCCTCCTTCTATCTACGGTCATATTTTTATAGGAATAATACATAAACATGATCCTTAATTTAACGTCAGTTGACAACTATGACCTTTAACTTTAGGTCTGCACAAATAAATACTTTAATTTGTATAAAATTAAACAAATATACACATTCGTCCTACATGGCACCCTATATGGCAATTTTGTGTCCAACGTGGTGTCCTATATGTATTATGCCATGTAGGACACCTGTGTCTACTTGTTCAATTTTACACAACTTTAAGTATCTACTTGTGCACACTCAAAGTTCGAGGACATAGTTGTTACTGATGCAAAGTTAAGGGTCATTTTTATGTATTATGCCTTTTTGATAAGCTAAAATTATATCATGTCTTGTTCAATCACTTTTTTCTAATACTTCTTCGATCTACCTCTACTTCTCTATTTATATTGAATTAATTTTCTTATTTCATGTAAGCGAGAAAAAAAAAATGTAAACAACATAAAGGAAGTCAAGCTTTATGAGATTGGGTGTCAATTATTAATTAAAATTTATATTTTAGTGAAATTTTCATACTTAATTATGCGTGTTTCCCTTTTTAATGCATTTCATAGAGATATTTTCGGAATATCAAAAGTTTACCTAATGTAATTAAAACAAATAAAAATTAGAATGAACTATATTTATGTCCTGAAAAAAAAAACTATATTTATGTAAATTTCTAAAAGTAGATGTAACTTTTAAAATACCTTTTTAAAAAGTTGTATTGGTATAATTTTCCTTTTTTTTTTTTTAATTATGAAAAGAAGTACTAACTACTGCTAATATAGTATAGGTTACGTTACCACTTGACATGCAATAATATAATTACGGGGATATTTTAAAAACCTACCAACATCTAATATTTATATTGAAATAAATAAACTCATGAGGCACGAGGCTTGTAATTATTACATACTATTACAATTTTATTACCTCATCATGTTATTTATCAATAATACATAATATATTAAGGTAAAATTTTATCTGCGTCCAATATTTAATACATGTCATTAATATAATTTTAGTTATGTGTTTCTCGTACACACATTTATGAATTATATATAAAATGTGTCTTTCGAGCGCACCATTAATTAAGATTAAGGATCAAATTTAGTTAGTTGTATAAGTTTGTCAAATGAATAAAGGTTTGAATGTTGGGTCATATCACATATGGTTTAAGTTTTTGGTCCCATGATGTACACAATTGTCCTTCCAAAATAAATATATATCCCTACCTAGAGACTTCAAAGTTTCAACTGCCAAATGTTTTTTTCTCTATTCATTTATATTCGAACTTTATATATGTATGATTAATTTGATGTGCGTCTGATAAATCGATAAATATTTTCTATTAAAATGTTTTTGATTTATTTAAAGCTTTGCCTCTAAATATTCAATTAAAGATAAAGATCAGCTATAACTATCTCACTACATAAGGGCAAATATAACATTTGTTGTATGACTCAATGGAATGAAAATGACTTATGATCCCTTATGTTTGGTATAAAATAAAGTTATTTGAGAATTACTGTTTGATAAAAATAGATAATTTCATTTTTTATTTGAGATAAATAATTTATTATATTGTGATAATTATATCTTGATTTTATTTAACATTTATGATTAAATATTAAACAAATTTATATTGGGATAACCTCCTAATTTCTGTAACCAAACGGCCGCTAAATATTTGAATATTTTTTACCTTTGGGCAATGTCTAAAGTAGAAGCAAGTTTCTTTCCAATTTTGAAATTGAAATGATCAAATTCCAGCTCAACCTTTTCTCTCAAAATGAAAATAGTAACCAAAAAAGTCATAATTTAATTAAAAAGGTAAACTAAAAGATGAATAAACAGTCAAAAACACATTATTCTATCAACCTCCATATGTCTCCTACTTCAAATCCCCCTCCCCCCCTTTCCCCCCCCCCCCCCCCCCCCGCCAAAACCAATGACACCCGTTATATATAATATAATTTATTTTTATTTATCTCTTAATATATAATTTATTTTATTTATGTATTATAATTAGTGTATTTATAGTTTTTAAAAAATTACAATTATTAAGGATTGAATGAACAAAAAAATTAATTTTATGTTGGACTTCTAATATATATATATAATTTTAAATATCACATAATTGATATATGACTTTAAGAAAAATTTAAAGACAAAATATAAAATTGTGAATAACATGCCTACATTTTGATATTCAAGTGATTAAAGCGTTTTTTTGTATGCTTAGTATTTTGATTGGACTTTTCTTAGTTATATTTTATTTAAATCTAACTATTAAATTTTCTCATATCTTTAATTGTTTTAACAAGAGGATAATATGTAAAGAGTGATAGTATCTATCATTTTAAATAAACTAAATAATGATAAAATGTTATTATTGTCAAATTAGATAATGAACTAAGCTTTATATATTGATTTATCTACATAAATATTTTATTATAACACATCAAGATAATTAATGTTAACATTCTCAAATAAATTTTATAATATTATCTTTTAATAAGTTAAAATTTTAAATTGTCAAAAAATTAATAGTTATGATTGCATTTATCAATTAACCGCACAACGCGCGGACACGTATACTAATATATATATATATATATATAATTTTAATAAAAACGATAAATAATTTTTAAACGGTGGAAGTAACATGTTATAGAGTTTGTACTGAGAAGCTTAATACTAGTAGTAAAGAAATTCAACATTTTGAATAAAGAGCCCTATCTACCAGGAACTGTATTAAAATTTAATTTTATTTATTATGTGTGTACAGATTTTTTCTGACCCAATGTTGTTAAACAATATTCAACAACTTAACTTGCTTGTTTAATAGGTAGAAGTAATATATTGAATGCATTTATAACAACAACTAAATCTATATAGTACTTCCTCTGTTCCTAATTATTTGCCCATTTTTAAATTGACATACTTATTAAGAAATTAATTAATAAAATAATAAGTTTACCATTTTACCCCTATTAATTATGAAATAGATGAAAAGTTCTACATTTTTCAAAGTAATTAGTTATTTAATTGAAGGTATAATAAGTAAAAAAAAATTGTCCTTTCTCGATTTGTTAAAATGAACAAGTAATTAAAAATAACTATAAAAGAAAAAGTGGACAAGTAATTAGGGACAGAGGGAGTAATGATTTGAAGAACAAAAATAACATGTTACAATCAATTAAATTGATTTGATAACTATACTCGTAATTAAGCAATTTACGACTAAGACGTGTGTTTAATTGGGATTTGGAATACAAATACAATGGCCCCCAAGTCTTGTTCGTCTCCGCAGTGTAAGCTTTTTCCCTTTTTCCGCCGATTTGGAGTTCCCCAAACATAGGAAAGATATATATATACAGAAGAGAGAAAGACAAATATACAGAGCAAAACAACAGTGTTATTTCTCGTGATTTTCCTCATTCAATTTCACCCTTTTCCCCAACCCCCCATTATTCTCTCTCTCCCTCTCTAAAAGTAGTAATCACTTATGGGTTTTCCTTCAAAGTTTTCAACTTTCTCATTTTTGAGTCTTGACCTTCACCCTTCTCTCTCACACGCGCATACACCTTCAAATTACCCTTCTTCTTCTTCTTTGATCAATGGAGATTTAGCTTTCCATTTTTGCTTCAGGTTGTTGCTTTATCTCTTTCATTTTCCTTATATGTTGTTTAAAGGTGGAAACTTTATGGAGTACTTCTTGTCTTTTTTTAAAAAATGTTTGCAGTCTGTAGTCTTAAAGCTGCTTCTCCTTTCTGGGTTTTGTTTCTTAGGCTCTTGATTGAAACATATGTAAGATCCTATTTGCTTTTGTTTGTTCAGTTTCTTTTCATAAAGCTGGCAGATTTATTGTTTCTTGATCGATTGAAATGTTTTAACCTTTTTGTCTGGGTTGCCTTTACTCTAATATTAGTCTTGGATTTTATTTTTTCTTAGATTAGCTGATAATTCTGTGTATTATATTGGATTTTTCAACTGAATATTTGGATCATTGTAGTTTGATTTGGTGGATTTTGATTTGAAACTGTTGGGCCCTAAACTTGCATGAAAACAAGTACATGAAATTGTTGGAGCAATGTATATATACAATTAATGCTATTTAGAAATTTTGATACAACAACATAGTGTAATCCCACAAGTCGGGTTTGGGGAGAGTAGTGTGTTACCTTGGGAGGTAGAGAGGTTGTCTCCGATAGACCCTGGCAATTTAGAACTTATGATGAAATAGAAAAATGAAGTGGTTATATTAGTTAACAGTTTTGAGAATTAATGACTGAGCAAGAAAGTTAAAGATATGTTGGAAACTTAAATTGTTTTTAAACTCGTCATTCATGGTGGTTGTCTAAAGTAGTATCAAAATCTACACAGTTTTATTTTAAAATTGGTTGTCTTTAACATATTTACAACTGGCTGTAGATGCTACAGATAGGTGTACAATGACATAAATTTTAGCAGCAGGTTCATAATTTAGAGGACTGCTTAGTCCTTTATCTTCAATTCCCAACTGCAGTAATTAAAACAGAAGCATTAGAAAGGACATAACATGTGGTGGTATAAATCCTTTTTTTTTGGATTTAAATGACTCAATTTTTCTTATGAATTAATTATTCATCTGTGATTTGCTGAACTTCTTCATTTGTAGCAGGTAAGAAATGCTGCTGCATACTGAATGCTGTAAAGAGGCAGTTGTCAATATGATCAACAACCATTTTGAAGGTCTTTTGATGCACTGTTCCATTTGTCTGCTTCTTTCTCTCCATATTTCTTTGTCTGAGACGGGTTAGATAGACTTTTGGAGGCCACATCGGACTTGCTTTTGTCCATCTTCTTAGATATGCTTCTAGAAGCAATGGGTGGGTTGCCTGGTACTAGTGAAATAACCGAGTCAATAGAGGACTTAAATCCTGCAACCGATAAACAGTATTGTATGAAGGATGATATTAACAAGCTGTTTGAAGCTATAGAAATTAGGACTTCCTGTAGAGGTGTGAGTAAGTCAGAACAGGGTGTCAAAGATGCTTTCAACAAAAGCGCAATGAAGAGACCAATGCGATCTAGCCCCTCTCGAGCATCAGGTTTTGATAATTCTGAGCCTGCAAGTTTGAAGCAGGCCTTCAGAGGATTATGCATCTCTCAGGCATCAGAGCTTGCTGCTGTGAAGAAGCGGTTGTCAAAAGCATCCAGGCTGTCGGGCGTCTCAGAGATAGGGGCTGTCAAAAGCCTTTACAGACCTCTTGTTGTTCAGGATAATGTCCCTGAACATACTATCAATGAAGGTGTAGGGAATTTAGTGGAGATATCCCTCATCCCAGATAGGAGTGTGTCAAATACTTCTGATCAGATTACTGAATATGAACATGTACCCACTAAAGAAAAATCTACTTATGCTGCTTATTCTTGCCAAATTTCTAAAGGTGCAATGGAACATGGTGCAGAAATAAGTAAAATTTCAGATGGAAAGGAGGCTTGTCCTCACTCTACTGATATTGGTTCTGGTTACTTGAAAGAAGTGTCAGAGCGGAAATTATTTGTTGAACTACCACAATCTTCAACTGCCACTTCTGCTAATAAAGTGGAAGCCCAGACAGTGTCTGCCTCAGATGAAGCTCCAACAACTGTAATCCCATCAGACAAAGAGCAGGCACTAGATTCTGATCTTGTCTCTTGCTCATGTACTTCTATTACTGGAAATAAAGTCATGAGACCTACTTCTAGCAGTCCAAGTTTGATGAGACCAGTTTCCAGAAGCAGAACATTTGTTAAGAAGAACGTCATTTCTGCTCTCACCAACAGTTCCAAGCAATCTAATGGTGGAATTGACTATTATTTGAGTTGTAGTACCAGTGAGATTCCTTGTCAGACACCTGAATATGTACTGAGGAATGATCAGAGAGAAGAGGATAAAGAACCTTCAGAATCATGTGGTGAAAATAGTATAGAAGTTAGCTCATCTATTCTTGAATCAAGTGTTACTAAACCTGGTCTCAGCTCAAGCAGTTGTAACAGAACAAGATGTATAGTTAAAAAAGGCGACGAAAGATCATTATCAAGAGAAAAGGGAGAGATATCTCAAAGTTCAAAGAGTAGCATTGGGGATTACAGCAGCACCACAAGCCTCAGCGAAGAAAGCTATCGCAGTGGGTCTAGCCGCAGTGGATATCGACCTCATATGTCCATAGATTTGAGATGGGAAGCCATTCGTTGTGTTCAGAAGCAGCATGGAAACATTAGTTTGAAGCAATTTAAGATGCTTAAAAAACTTGGTGGAGGGGACATTGGGACTGTTTATCTGTCTGAGCTAATGGGCACAAACTGTCAGTTTGCTGTGAAAGTTATGGACAATGACTTTCTGACCAGCAGGAGGAAGATGACAAGAGCGCAGACTGAAAAAGAAATACTGCAAATACTGGATCATCCTTTTCTTCCTACACTCTATGCCCATATTACCAATGACAAATATTCATGTTTAGTGATGGAATATTGTCCAGGAGGTGATCTGCATGTACTCCGACAAAAGCAACCCAACAAGAATTTCTCTGAACAAGCAGTCAGGTTACTTTTATTATAGTTACTTCTTCCCTGAAACTATTTCTTGTTTGTGTCTATTCCTAATCTAGATTCCAAGAGAGAAGGCAAATAAACCTGCAAATAGAACTGTTCTTTCCTATAACAGGTAATATAGGTGGGCATATATATTGTGCGGTCACTCTCTTTTTAATGATTGCTATCCGGTTGATGAAGCTATGCATTTCTGAAGCCCTTACATTAAAACTTTAGAGATATCTTTCTTCAATAAACTAGACGCTCTTTTGCATCCCACAAAATGACTTTTACTTGTCACTTGCTGATTGATAATAGCTTGCTTAATGCTATCACTTGTTTTATTCAACAAAATTAGAATTCAATTTGACTTAATCAGGGGAGGTCAAACAAACTTATAGGGAAATCTCCTACTCTGCTAAGCTTGAGGAGTTTCCCTGTAATTTTCTAAAAGCTCAGGAGTCTAGTTATGTCAAATAAGCTTCCAATTTCCTTTAATTTCTTCTTTTTGGTCATTCCATTTTCCAACCCTCTCTAAGGATTGTTCTTGAGCATGTCTCAGTGGATTAGACCTCCTTGAATCTTTGATATATATGTTTCTCTTGATTGAAGAGTGTCCCGTATTCCAGTGGATGCAAAATATTGAAAGCTGCTAAAGTCAAAATCATTAGCAACTAGTGATATGAACAGAGAAAAAAGTTGATTCAACGGAAACATGGGAAGTGGGTGGAAGTGGTGAATCAAAGAAAAGAAGTGGAGAAGAAGAAAATGTAGTGAAAATATGTGAACAATGAAAGTGACTTGTCACTGAACTTGCATATCTTCTCCATGGCATCCACATGCTTCATTTCGCATCTGGAAGTGAATTCCTACTTTGTATGGACACTTTATCGAGTTAATTTCTGGTGAATGAGTTGAGATACGCAACCTGCCTTTCCAGTCATTCTTTTACTTAGAGTTAAGTATCTGAGGTGACACCTAATATGTCGAGCCTACAAATTTTACTGAATAACTTTCCAAAATACTTATGTTTAAGTAAATATCTTGTGCTTTATAAGTTACTTAGTTGGAGAAGTCTTCCTAATGTTTTTCAGTAATCTGGTGATGGGAGTGCAGTTTGTCATTTTAATCTCGTGAGACGCAGTTTCAACGGTTTGCTATGTGATCTTGACATTATTCTGTTGTTCTTATTCTTTACACAGATTTTATGTAGCTGAAGTTCTCCTTGCTTTGGAATACCTTCACATGCTTGGAGTCATCTACCGAGACTTAAAACCAGAGAATGTCTTGGTTCGAGAAGATGGTCACATCATGCTGTCCGATTTTGATTTGTCTCTTAGGTGTGTTGTTAATCCTATGTTGGTGAAGTCATGTTCTCCTGTGATTAAGCCTCCAAAGACGTCCAGTCCATGCTCGGAATCTAGCTGCATAGACCCCTTTTGCCTACATCCATCCTGGCAAGTATCCTGCTTCACCCCTAGATTTTTATCTGCAGCATCAAAGACACGTAAGCTAAAGGCTGACATAGCTGCACAAGTCACACCTTTGCCACAGCTCGTAGTGGAGCCAACTGATGCCCGATCCAACTCATTTGTTGGCACCCATGAGTACCTGGCTCCGGAGATTATCAAAGGAGAAGGTCATGGCAGTGCAGTAGATTGGTGGACCTTTGGTATCTTTCTATATGAACTGTTATATGGAAGGACACCTTTCAAAGGACCAGGAAATGAGGATACATTAGCAAATGTGGTTTCTCAGTGTCTCAAGTTCCCTTCATATCCTGTGGTTAGCTCTGGTGCGAGAGATTTGATCAGACGGTTATTGCAAAAGGAACCAGAGAATAGGTTGGGAGCTGAGAAAGGAGCTGCAGAGATAAAGCAGCATCCGTTCTTCGAGGGACTGAACTTGGCGCTGATACGATGTGAAACACCTCCAGAACTGCCTAGATTCTGTGACTTGGGAAATGTAATCCCTGATACCAACCAACAGAACAAGGAGATTGCCAAGTCTCAAAAAGAGTTCAAAAGTATAGGAGAGGACATTGCGTTTGAGATGTTTTAGCTTATACTAGACCTGATAATGGATAGGTTTGTTTTTCTTTTCTCTTTTTTAACACAATATCTGTGATCCATGTAAGTAGCATGTATAGCATAGTGTAGAATCCAGAACTTGGCGTCAATTGAAGAGCTCAAAATACCGTATTTCTATAATGATGTTTTGCTCGTGATGTGAAGCAGGCAAGATGAAAGTTGGATTTAAAGAGCTACAAAATCAAATCTCCCGAACGTCTATCTCCTAGGTCATGGTGATTCATATTAGTTTAAGTCTCATATAAAGATCCATTGAAATATAATTGTCCTAAATTCTCATCAACAATAAAGCAAATATAACCTAATTAATAGCATTTTGATTTTGAAGAAATATATAAAACTTTAAAAGAGTAGATAATACTATCAAGAAAAGTTGATCAAATATATAGGCAAGAGCTCAGCAGGATATTTAAACAGTTATGGTTGGAAACACATAATACAGGGTTAAGGAGAGCAAGGAATTGACATGCTTATTTCCACACAAACACCGTTTAATACAAATATGCAGAACCCCAAAACAGAGGAGAAAATGTGTTATGCTGCGGAGTACTGATAGCATATGCCATAAATCGGTATGTTCTATTGTCTGCGTCCAAGTGACTAGTATTAGCTACTGATAATTAAAAATCCACAAAAGAACAAACAGGTCCGAAATGATCTCCTTCCAAACTTCAGCCACCATATGAACAATGGTCGAGCAGAAGCCACCATTTATTCCTTCTTCCCTACGCCATGAGACATGTTGTAGATCCCTCTCCCCTGAAATATAATCCAGAATACCATTAGAGTTGATTCAAGACAGCAGATAAAGCAATCTAGAAAATTTTCAAAAAAACTCACAATCATAAACAAAGCAGAAGCTGCCAAAGCAGCTGGAATGGCCACTGAGGTGATCTTGTCAAAACGACCTTTCAAGTATGTGTGCTTGTGGACGCTTTGGTAAAACTTTTGCTTCTCAACAAGCTTTTCTCTGGGATAGAAAGGTGCTTCTTCTGACATCCTGTGTTATTCAATAACTTGTAAATTTACAATCTCATAATAAAATGAATATAACCAATCAGTATAACCTGCAACATGTTAGGATGGTTAATATCTGGAACGTTCCTTTCTTTTTAAACATATTTGTGGCACACTACTAGAGAAGTGAATCTTTCATGGATGCTTAAATAACTAAAACAAGTTCTGCATAAAATAATTTACTCTAGAAAAGAGGTGCAATTGAACTTGTAGTCGAGAGACCAGATAGATAAGAAGAGGTGTCCATCAGCATAAAATAATATTTGAAAGTGCATGAAACGCATATGGCCAAAGGCACTGGTAGAACATCCAGTCATTTGAATAAAGTGCATAAACATCCACCAAATAAAGGTCTCCAGTACAACAAAGAAGCAGAGCCAGAGTGCTCTGGGTGTTACAGGCCCAATTTAGGACTCTATCTATAGCAAGTAAATGAGAGTTTTTCCTTAAAAACATACCGTATGGTGACATATTCATCTCTGTAAATCAGCATGCAAACTAATAAGATAGCATAACCAAAAAAGACAGCCCCCCCACACCTACCTCAAGAACCAAAATGAATTGGTGGTGATGGAATACCCTGTAAGATTCCAATGGTGACTGTAACTCTCGAAGAAGAATGAAAAGAAAATATAGATGCTATGTCAAGCTGTAAGGATGAGATGTGCGATGGTTTTTAGTAGAATCAAGTTCAATGGATCTAGTGAAATGGAAAATGAGACTCCAAGATTTAACTATTCAAATAGAAAACAACAACACACTGATCATATGAAAGCCATGGCTTGCACCTTCAAATTCCTATTGAACAAGTATAACATCACTTCCTCTGATGAAGAGAATTAAGATGGAAAGACACATAAATGCTCTGATGACTGATCACATATGTTGGTGGCATATTTAAATTAGGGGTAATGTGTTGTCACTCATATTAACATCAAAGATTATATGGTTACAGAAATGTAAAGTCCAACCACAACCATGTTTTAATGAAAAAGCCAATTAGCTCCGTGATTTAAATGATTTTTGCACCAAATGAGTAATAAGCATGGCTCGACTTAACAGCAAAGACATAACCCTTTCCATCAGACTGTATAACTGTTCACTTAGTCTCTCATTTTCGTAGCTCAACTTAAGCAAACAAAGACATTTCTTTTTCACTCATTCGCTAAGAACGTTATACCTGAGCAACCTTATGATTCATCTTCATGTTAATAAAATGAATGGAGATAGTATTACAGCTCGATGCTCCTATAGATAATAGCACGAGAAACCACAAAATCTAAAAGAGAACCCTAATAATCATTTTTCGAATGCACCGTATTGATCGACTGAGTTTCTTAATTACCCCCATCGTGACTCGAACTGCAGAATTGAGTCATCTCGCTAACTGAGTCAGCCCATGTTATTCTTTTCTTCATCTAGTCAAATACAGTCTCTCCTTTAGGAGCTGACCTAACAAACTAGGCAGCTTCAAAACTACGCAAAGATGAATCCAATCCAAGTAAAAATAAAAAGAAACTACTCTATCTTAGTTCACCAACAGCGAAAGAACCTGTATAACAATGAAATGAATCCATCACAAAAACAGATCTACTTTTAAACACATAAACAAATTGAAAAACGGATCCAAAAAAGTGAAACAAATTGCAATCCATCTACTCAACAACAAATGATACATCATTAACTGCAAAATCAGACTAAAGATAAAAAAAATTCACAACAAACAAACAGGAAACTGATTATGAGTCAACGAGTCAGAATGAAACCCTAATGAGATTAAGAAAACAGAGAAACTAGGGTTTGAAGATGGACTCACTTGGAAAGCGACGGAGGAGAAAGCTGAAGACGATGAGCAGGGAAGCGTTGATGAAGAAAATCAACTAGTTGAATCGAGGCTAAACCCTAGAAGATTCCGATCCAATTGAATTTCCAACTATTTAACTTTTGACCAACATTTTGAAAGTTTGCAAAATATAAACACTCCCAGAATTTCTACTCTGCTTCTCTCCTCCATATACTATAAAAATAAATTAAAATAAGCTGTTTAATGTGTGTACATAATTATTTTTTTAAGACTTCATTTATGAAATTATTTATGTATTATTTCTGTTGCTTATTTGTTTCCATTGTGGTTAATGTTGTACGTAGAACTTATAAATTTTAATGAATTTGGTCAAAGAAAATTAAAGAACAGCATTGTTGGTGAAATGTCAATCCATTCAAATTATAACGACTCGTCAAGATCGGTATATAATTTATTTCAAATTTATAATATAATTTGCATTAAAATTCCGAAAAGTCTATCTCTGACTTACACATGTTCACAGTAATTGGGAAATTTTCATATGGATGGCCTGAGCTAGACAAATTGAGAATTCAAATTCCTAAACAGTGTGGTATAAAGGGGGGTTGTTGCATTGGGCTATTGAGGAATCGACACATTCTAATAAGACTTTGTCAACATCATGGCAAAAAATGTTTATTACATTATGGCAAAGGATGGGTATGCCTATCAAATGCGACCGCTAATCTGTGACTTCAAATTTAAGTCGGAGGAGGAGACAACTCAGGCAATGGCCTGGATTTCGTTTCCTGATTTATTGCCTACTTTCTTTGGCAAGGAATCGTTGTTTTCTATTGCAACTGCAGTGGGTAAACCAATCCATCTTGATAATGCCATGATCAACAAGACCCGACCTAGCTGTGCGAGAGTGAAAGTTCAAGGTTGATTTAGCAGCAGATTTACCTAAGCAGGTGGAGATTGAAGTGGTGGACAGTAAGTATAATATGTCTAGACTAATTTTTCTTCCTGTTCAGTATGATGTACTACCCAAATATTGCAAGACTTGCAAACTTCAAGGCCATGCAGAAGTGGAATGTAGAGTAATTCATCCAGAGTTGAAAGAATTGTTTGAACAAAAGCAGAATAACGACAATAAGCATGCAAATGAGGAGGAACTTGGAGATGATAAACAAAAGACGATTAGAAGAGGAAAGTTTCAAGACATGAGGTGGAATCCCACCAAACGAAGGTTTGAAAGGGATACTAACATTGGAGAATATTTGCTTGAAGAGGAGAAGAATAAACCTGCAACTAATGACATTCATCTTAACAATACTTTTGACACTCTACAAGATTAAGGTGAAGAAAAGAATAAAAGTGAAGAGGAGCAGACAATAGGGAATACAGAAATATCAAATATACAGGAGAATCAAAAGAATAATAAAGCATAATTCCAACACAAATCTCAGGAAAGAAAATCGAAGGTGGAGCAGCAGATTGGGACGGTGGTGGTAAGAGAGCAGCAAGGCCATGTACAAGCAGTGGTAAACTGTGAGATTGATGAAGCTGTAAAGACTGTACAAGATATAAGGAGTGAGAACTTAATAAAACAAGCAAATATAATTGACAAATCTATATCAATGGGGACAGAGAATCAGCAAGTAACATTGGAATTGTCAGATGCAAAGTACCATAATCCCATGTATGATGGAACATACAAGTTGGGGATTTCTTCTCCTACAAGAAGCATTGATCAGCAAGTGCTTCATCAGGGAAATAGAATGCAAATACTGATTGTTCCTTAAACATTAACCACCTGCACAAAAACAAGACTATTAAGCAATTTACATGATATAGTTTCACATCAGATACCTGAGACTATTATCAGTGGAGGGGGAGAAGGGTAGAGGACAAGGTGGAAGAAGCAAATCTGATGTTGGAAAGGAAGGTGCATCATGAAGCAGACTTGTCACCTCAATCATCTACAAACAACAACACCTCAAGGACTAATGGAGAGAGCAAACCTATTAGGGTGAATCCTAAGAGGTCAGTAAAAGCAACATTTAAATGATAATGAAGGCATTATTTAGGAATGTGAGATCTGTCAGAACTCAGCATTCAGTCCATAGAATTCAAATGTTGCACAAATATCATAATTTTGCTATAATTGCATTAATGGAACTATTTCAAGAAGCTAGGAATATTCACAAGTATAAGAGAATGTTTGGCATGCAGTATGCAAATTACAATATAAATGGAAAGATATGACACATTCAGGTTGGAGTGTTATCTGATACAGAATAACAACTGACATTACAATTGAATTTTCAGAATTTCCGTGAATCTTTCATTATTATCATTGTTTATGCCAAATGTGACAGTCAAGAAAGGTCCACTCTCTGGAATGATATCTACTCTCTTTCTCACAACATGAATTTCCCATGGATAATTGGGAGTGATTTCAATGTAATCTTATCTGATGAAGAAAAGATAGGGGGGCTTCCAGTGACACCTAATGAAGTTGAAGACTTTTTTTTTGTGTTAATTCATGTAACTTGCTGGACATAAACTTTAAAGGTAGTCCTTTCACCTGGTGGAATGGCAGAGTTGATAGTGAATGCATCATTAAAAGGCTGGACTGATAAATCATGAATGCATGGGCATGGCTGGACATGTGGAAATGGAGCACCTTGCTAGAACAGGATCAGATCATGCCCCATTATTACTCTCTTTTGGTGGACAACAACCTCATATTAGAAAACCATTCAAATTCTTGAAATTTTGGGTGGAAGAGGCTGACTTTAAGGATGCGGTGAAAAGAAGTTGGGTTGCTCAGGAGAATTCAGATATTTTCATTACTATTAAGCAAAAAATGAAGATTATTAAGTATGCTCTTGCTTGTTGGAGAAAAGAAAGATTTGAATATATATTCAAACAACTGATCATTAGAGAGGAGATTGTGAGGCTTAAAGAAGAATTTTTTGAAGAAAATCCTACTGTAAGCAATAAAACTGTTCTTCAGAGTGCTCAGGCTGAATTGAAGAGATATTTACACTTTGAAGAGGAGTTTTGGAGATAAAAGGCAGGGATTCAATGGTTCTCAAAAGGAGACAGAAATACTAGATTTTTTCATAGTCTAGTAAAAGGGAGGAGAAAGAGACTTTCGCTTTCAAAAATCATCAAAGAAGATTGGCAATGGGCAGAAGGGAATGAGCAGGTGGCTGTTGGGGCTGTCTTATTTTTTTAAAAGCAATTTTCTAGTGAAAATGTCCCTGCAGACTTGTTTCTTCTTAATCATGTGCCTACGTTAGTTACTGAGGAGATGAAAAAGGGTATTACAAAGGCACCATTAGAAGAGGAAGTGAAAAGGGTAATTTTTGAATTGAATGGAGAAACTGCTAGATGCCCGGATATGTTAACTGGTATATTTTTCCAAAGCTGCTGGGATATTGTTGGTGGAGATATTGTAAAAATGATCATGGCTTTCTTTGCAGGCAGCACTTTACCTAAGTCTATTACACATACTAATTTGGTCTTATTGCTAAAAAAAAAAAAAAAAATTCAGTCATTCTCTAACACGAGGCCAATTAGTTTAAGTAATTTTCTTAATAAGATAATATCAAGATTGATTCATGACAGGCTTGAGGCATATATCCCTACTCTAGTGTCTAAAAATCAGTCTGAATTTGTGAAGGGCAGAAATATCACAAAAAATATCTTATTGGCTCAAGAAATCATTATAGATATGAAGGAAAGAGGCAAACCTGCTAATGTAGTAATTAAGCTGGATGGCCAAAGCTTATGATAGAGTGGATTGGAAGTATTTGATAAAGGTTCTAGAAAAATATGGGGTTTAATAATAGAGTGATGGATATGATTTGGAGATTATTGGCTAATAATTGGTACTCTATTCTTATAAATGGGCAATCCTATGGTTTCTTTCATTCTACAAGGGGTGTGAAACAAGGAGACCCTTTGTCTCCTGCTATGTTTATTTTATCTATAGAAGTGTTGGCTAGAGCCCTAAACTCTTTATTTGAGAATAAGGACTTCAAGGGATTTGGGATGCCGAAATTGAGTGATAATATTAATTATTTGTCATATGCAGATGATACTATCTTATTTGTTTCAAACTTTGGAGGAGTATGAGCAGAAGATCAATAAGGAGAAGAATTTATTTTATGTGCATGATAAAACTGCTAGAACTGTGATCCAGGAGGTGGAAAGTTGTATAGGATTCCCCAAAGGAAAATTTCCTTTGATGTACTTAGGGTGTCCAATTGGACATGCCAAAAAGAGAAAGAATCACTATTCAAATCTCATTAAAAAGGTACATAACAAATTACAAACGTGGAAAGGAAAGATCATTTCTTTTGGAGGTAAATCTATATTAGTAAATAATGTTCTGAATAGCATCCCTATATATCTATTGTTTGCTATAAATCCTCCTAAATGTGTGATTCATGAGTTACATAGAATGTTACCAAGATTTCTATGGAATTTCAAGGAGGTGGGCAGAAATAAACATTGAGTTGCTTGGGATGTTATTTGCAGGCCTAAAGAAGAAGGTGGTATAGGCTTTAGATCACTGTTTGATATTTCAAAAGCATTACATGCTAAACTATGGTTGATATTTAGGACTCAAAAGTCAATGTGGACTATCTTCATATGGAATAAGCATTGCAAAAAATATACTCCTCAGGTGGTAGAATGGAAAGGGGGTTCTCAGAATATAATTGAAGCCAGAAATTATGTTGATCAAGAAATTTGGTGGGAGCAAAAGTGTGAAAATGCTAACATTTGGTATGACAATTGCACTAAGCTTGGAGCTCTATAATATTATCTCCCAGTGACTAACAGAAGATCTCACCAGTTTGAAGATGTCAATCAATTAGTCTATAATGGGAGGTGGAATCCTAATGTACTGAATATGCTATTTCTAAAGGAAGTTAGTAATCACATCCAGCATAATCTTATAGTTGAAGAAGGGAGAACAGAATGGGACAAACCCTCGTGGATGCTTAATCTTTTTGGGAAACTCACAGTCAAGTTTGCTTGGAAAATACTAAGACAACCAAGTGATGCTCTAGGGGATTACAAGAAGTTGTAGATAAAAGGAATGCCTTTAAAAGTATCCTTCTTGGTTTGAAGGTTGTGGATAAAGAGAATTCCTATTGGGGAAGTGGTTGTAAGAAGCCAGATATGTGATGAGCTAATTTGTAAATGTTGTGCTAAAAATGAGAGGGAAACAATTAAACATTTATTTATTAAGTGTCCAATTGCTAATAGGCTATGGGGTAATTTTGCTGCTTGCCGGGGGATAAATGGTCCTTTTTTACAATTAAGGGATTCTATAATAAAATGGTGGAATGCAGAAAGAACACCTAAGTTGCAAATACTCTTCAATGCAGTGCCTTTATTCATAATATGGTAGATTTGGAAGAGGAAAAACACCATTAATCATGGAGGAAGAATGTCATATGTGGGCATGGAAATAGAAATAAACATAAATTTGTTTTTGTTAGCCAAGTATAACTACCCTTGGCTCAAAAACTTACCAACATCTTGGCCTGGATTAGTAAGATTTTTGGAGGAGTACACTTTCACCCCTGGTTGCAGAACAGTAATATGGAAGCTTTTAGAGATAGGGTCCTTTAAATGCAATTCTGATGAAGCTTCGAAGGGAAATCCAGGCCCAAGTTCTGAGCCTTTTTGTATCAGGAATGGAGAAGAGAACTTAATTTATGCTGAAGTATGGAGATTATTTGATGATTCGAATCTAGTAGCAGAAGTGGTGGCTTTAAGATTGGGGCTGGAGTATTGTATACAACACAATTTTCTCCCTGTTACACTTGAAACTGATTCTCTATCTTTGAAGAATATTCTGGATGGAAGCTGGGAAATCTCTTGGGTCATAGTGATGGAAGTCAAGAGGATCAAGATGCTTATGAAGGACAAGAAAGTGACAGTGGAACATACACTCAGAGAAGGAAATCAGTTGGCTGATTTTTTTTACTAATCACATTTTCTGTTTTGCAGTGACTTAAATACTAACATATTCAAATATTCAGGATATACCAAGGGAAACTAGCTGCATCATCAATACAGAAAAAGCAAAACTTCCTAATCTCAGATAAAAAGATATCAAAATGGAGATTTTTGTTAATTAGAGTCATACAACAAAGATAGTAATAAAATAGATCACATCGCAGACTCGAGAACTTACAAACAGATGCAACAGTGACAAGTATGAAGAGCATTTACAGATAAATAAAGTACCTATTTTTCTTGAATTTCAAGCAGTTGTATCAGCGTTAAGCTCAATCTGCTGAGAGTCGAGAAAGATGGCAAAACATTGTTCTGTAATAGCAGGTAGATAAGGGCATGACAACAATAAAAGAGAAATCACATAAAGGGATATGGGTGAAGAACTCAACCTTACCAAGTGGTTTCTTTTAGGAATTTGCAGATTATGTGTTGCAATTTTGACATCGCTGATAGTGAAGTGGGTGTATAATGAGCTGATGCAGTGGTACTTAACAACTCATGAAGAAGTTAGTTACGCAAGAAGGGCATTTTACAATTTAGTCCAGTTGTAGTTTTTATTTATTGCATTTAAGTTTTATTTATTTTGCAGCAGTTATGATCAGTGGCGAATCTATGCACAAATTTTGGGTCACTCGAACCCGTACTCATCCGACTAAACTCGATATATTACTTCTATAATTATTAAAGAATATATTAAATTAAAATTTGTTGAACCCGTTCTCAAGATGGCTTATTTTTAAAGCAATGGTGCACCCGTTTTCTTGAAATCCTGGATTCGCCTCTGGTTATGATAGTACGGTTGTGTTAGGATTCCTGAGTGGAGAGTCGTGGCCAAGGCCTATATCTGTACCTGTAACCGCATTATGAAAGTAGGAATTGCAATACAATCTAGTTTCTCTTTTATTCAGTTTTTTTTCTTTTCTTTCTTCTTCTTTGCCTTTAAGTTACTGTATCAATGGTTTTCTCTTAGTTGCAAATCTGTTTTACAACACTATGGTGAGGCTTGAGTCCATCTGAAGTCAACTATTAAAAGGGGGAGGAAGATGATTTATACATCAAAAGCTTTAAAATCATCAGGAACTCACCAGATCTGTCGTTGTAGAGAAGAAGAAGTCTTCATTAAGATTGTTTTCATGGCATTCGTGAGACTTGGAATGTCTTAGGTGAAAACATCTTAAGCTCAGCAACTTTCAATGACTGGAGCGGAGTTGGATGCTGATTTGGCAGCTCGTGATATCTCCCTTTCGTTGATGCTCTCTAACCATGGTTGATAGAGTTGTGATGAAGGAGATGAAGCATTTTTGTTCCCCTTTTTGGTTATCTTTGAGGTCCGGACATGGCAAGTCCTAGAACTATTATTTCCTTCTTTTTTTCTTTTCTTTTCTTTTCTTGTTTTGGGCCTGGGTCGGTTCAGGTCCTGGACCTTTTTATTTATGAAAAATATGGTCTACTTAACTTTAAAAAAAAAAAACTTACACATGTTCAACACCTCTGACGAGTTTTCAAAACTTGTGGATAAATTCTTTCAAAGTTTTAACATAATTTAGAATAAAGTCTTGACAATTTGTCAAGACTTATTATGCATGCAAGACAAGTTCCCAATCTGTAGGTACTTTGACAATTTATTAGAACTTGTGAATAATTCATATTAAAATTATGATATGTAATTTATAATAAAATCTCAACAATCTGTTAAGATTGGTGTAAGCAAAATAAATTTGTCAATTTATTAGAATTATCGATGATTCGCCCGAATTTGAGGTGAACTTCTAACACACAAGCTATTTTTATAGAAGTTATCAAAATGAAATCAAAATTTAAGCAGTGGCATGAAATCAACCTATTAATAAAAATGAATTCCTTTCTTTGGGATTTTAACTATTCGTTTTTTTAAAAAAAAAATAAAATTGGTAAAACTAAATGAAAATATAATATACAAATTTAATATTAGTGTTTCACTTGGACGAGGTCAATAGGTGATCAAGATGACTCATGGTCTAGATTAGTAGCCTTTATTGCATTTTGGAGGGGTACTCGTCTATGATTAGCTCAAGTGATTCAGCCTCTACGTCATAATTTGGGTAGAGAAGACTTGTATAGACATTCTTATTAGTAATATTCCCTCTGTTTCATATTAGTTGTCCACGTTATTGAATAGTGAACAATAACGGATGGATAAACATTTAAATTTTACCAAGAGTATATATATTTTTAAGAGATGTGTAAAAAATAAAGTGAACAACTAATATCGGACGACGAATGAAATGATAATTAGTAAAAGATTTTCTTGGCTTCTTTACGAACTCTTATTATTCATATACACCATATATAAAACTACGAATAATCAATGACAATTGACAATTGGTACTTTTTTAAGTAATGAAAAATATAAAATGTATGGTAGGCACTCACTATTCAGTGATTTTAATTTCCACCCATATATATATTTTTAATAGAATTTTAAGAATTAAAACCATGTCACATTTAAGACGATGCATATTTATTTTCTCCTCTTTTGTCATTTTCCCATTGGCTTATAATTAATAAAATATCTCCATTGTCTTATCCAAATGCTGATGTATGGCACAACTGAATTCTTAGTACAAATCCCACTGCAGAAAAAAAATAGAAAGAAAATAGGGGAACAATATTAATTATCACAATTAATGAAATGAAATTGTGAAATTATTATACCTAAAACAGTTAAGCAACTCTCACCCACTCTATTATTTAATTCCTTTTACGAACTAATTTTGAAAATTAAATATCTTTTTTATTCATTTAATAGGATCAAATTTGATAGGTGCAAGTTTTTTTGTACAATTTAGAGGTGGGTTCATGATGAATAGAGTGTTTTAGTGTTGTACCTTTCTTATGAGTTATGACCAACAAAAGATTGATTACAAGTTGGATTTGGTCCACTTTCCTCCCTGTTCCCTCGTCTCAACTTGAAGTTATGTACTAATTTTCTAGTGGACCATCTCGACTAATTTTACGAATATCAAGTAACTCAAATAAAAGAAATCGTTGATTTTATCTTGAAATTTGAGTACTGACTTAATAGATGACTAATCTATTACATTGTTGAGTGTTGACTCGATTTATGGTTTAGTTGCCTTGATTACTAGTAGCTTTTTTCCAACTAGGTGAGTTCCTTAGGTCCAACCATCCTCCTCTCCATGCCCTTCATCGAGGATCGATGGAGAGAGAGCATATGTGATCCAAAATTTAAACTTGATGATCACTGCATCCACCACTAATATAGACAGAGACACATATGAACTAACTAGTACTTAGGTATATACCAATATATATACATCCTAGGAACTTGGTTGGAACAATATTGTTTTAGTTAAGACTATGGTTACATATGGCATGTTTCTTGCTGCCTTTTTATGACAATATCATGTCATAATTCTTAGGAGTAGATTAAAAGTAAAAGTACAACAATGACTAATGAGAGATTCAATTAAAAAGAAGAGGTAAAAGGGCCTACATGAATGTGGTTATCATTAAAGATCTAAATAAAGATAACATCCAATCTGTTTGAACATACCTGGCAAACTCACTTTGATTGCCTTATGGTAAGGGAAGAAACTCACCTAACTCAAACATGTGTGTATGATTCCCTTAACATGTCTCTCAAAAATTGCACTTCTATTATTTCTTGGAAAAGAAATAATTAATCTTTGTAGGCTAATTGGACAAAGAAAATAATTGAAATTAAATGAACATGATGATCATTGTCAAGAGACTCTCAAAGCTCTTTTGTCTACTCTAAAGAACGCGAATCCAGATTAGTCAAACAAACAAGACAGAAAAAACACAGGAACATGCAATCTTCCAAATGTAGCAATCTACAAGTACAATAAAATGTCAAAAGCCACAAAAGTTCAATATACAATTTCAAAGATCAAACTTTTTTTCAAGATTAAATAAAGAAAAAACAAGAACCTTTTCATTATGTGGTCTTAGAAGCATAGATCAACAATGAGAATTCAACTTTTTCTTGATCTTTGATGAGGAATTTGTCTTTATCATCTAGCCACAATCTACTATCCATTCCACTTCTTGTCCTAAACATAAATAGTGCAATACCAGAAGCTGGATTAAAGAACCAATCATGAACATTCCACATTAGATCAACAAGCAATCCATCCAAAAAAATACTCTGATTTCCCCTGAAGTTCCATTGCAATCTTTTAACTCTAATCACCATCTTCTTATCAATATAAACTGTCAAAACAGGATGTTTTAGTCCATCATTTTCGCCGTTACAACGAATTAAAACATCATGAATGTTACCATTATCACAAAATTGAGCCTTGGTTGAATAAATTGTATTTCCAGAAAAATGTTCTTGTCTTGATACCAATGAAAATTTAGCCATTGGAATTCCAGTTTTCAACTTCCTTAATGATGCTTCTTCAGCCATATCACCAAGAATAAGTCCAACTTGTGAATCAACTATGACTAGTACATAATATCCATCAATTGGTTCAGGACCACTACTTAAGTACCTAGCTCCACACAAATCCCAAATAATTTCAACCTTAAAATTATCCAAATCCATTGATTTACTTCCCTTTTTCTTCCTAAAAAGACGCGTATTCGTGTTGAGTTTGAATACATTTGGGTGATCATCACCAAAGTGTACGCTTAGGCATTGTGTTACATTTGTTTTGCACCATGAAATTGTGATCAAGACATTTTTTTTATTGGATAAATTGACTTTGTACAAACAATTGACTGTGTTTTGTACTGAAGGAATTATAGAAGGAGGGATACAAGCAGAGTTTGAGTAACTAGAACAAGAAGTATTATCAGAAACTTGTACAGCATATTCATTGAAACAAGAAGCAAAATCTCTCATTTTTTTTGTTAAAAGAAGAAGAAGAAAAGGGATCTGAAGGGAAATAAGGAGTTATGGCTATTTTATTTTATATATATATATAGAAAGAAATAAAATAGAGATTTGGAAGGACTTGTTTTTGGAATTTAATTCAAATTAGGAAATAAAAAAGGAAGAAGGAACTATAAATCCTCTTTACTGACAACCCATGTAAGGTAGGAGTATTAAATATGATCCTTTGGTTTTTTTTTTTCTCTCTCACCTTAAAATTTGCAACTAATTAGGAGAAGGGCAAAAAAGGAAAATAAAACAAGTAACTCTAAGACTAATTTATTATTTTAAGGACTATATTTATTTATTTGTTTGTTTATTCTCTTTTGCCAGTTCATCTGAGATACTACTAACGTAAAAATTAATTAATTTAAGGACCATAGATTAGTAGTGGAGTAATTAAGATGGATGAAAGTGGAAATGTGGTAGAAGTTGCATATTAATGGTCAATTCTCTCTTATATCAGCTTTTGTGCACCTCAATTAATTTTTTACACCATATCTATCATCTTCCACCAGTAATATGTATGAAGTTACTGTCCACCAAGACTAAGAAAAATAAGAAGAATTACCTAATTCTTTTGTCTCCATTAAATTTTGAACCTGAAATCTCAAGATTCTCGATCAATTCATTAACCATTAGGCCCTTAGGTGCAACGCTCTTGTAATTTTATTTTAAACACTAATATGTACTCCTTTCGTTTCTTTTTATATGTCATTCTTTTCTATAAATAGTTGGATCATACTACTTGTCATTTCATAAAATCAATGCATAAATTATCATATCATTCTTATTATATCCTTGATAAAGTAGTTAATTAGTCTTGAATATACACTTTGACCAACCTAGGAAAACTAATAAGTAATTAATATTCATTGGAATATTTCGTGCATTGATTAATTACTCTCTCATTTCACTATTCTATAAAATCTGATTTTGAAAATATACTCAAAAATTTAAATAGTCATCCAAATATATTTTAATTTTTGAAATCTAACATATTCATCATTTATTGAAAAGTTGACTTATGAAAACATTAAATAAGGATAGGATGGTAAAGTAACTTAATTTCTTAATACAAGTGCAATCTAAAAAAATGGCATATAAAAAAAAACGGAGGGAGTACTTCGGTAAAATACAACTCTTCAAAGAATTATACACTCAGAATATTGTTAAAATTTATCTTGATTCTATTTCTATATTTTGAATTTTGCCTTTTTCTTGAAGGAAGGTTAAGGAATTTACCATGTTGCTTGTTTTACTTCATTCATTTTGGGTATAACCCTTTTCTTATAAAAAATATTTTGGACTTCTATTTTTAAAAAATAATCTCTAACACATAATAACACAATAGAAGTCATATAGTAGTCGTTAAAAGAGTTTTATGAAGAAGGAATTTTTTATCTTAATAGTTTTTACTCGTTCTTTTATATTGATTTTCTCATATTTGATCAATTACTTAAATCATATTAAATATTATTTCTTTTTTAGTTTGTTAATTTCTACCATTCGGTTCCAACAAAAAATTAAAAATTATTTGTGTACATAGATCAAAAGTTTCTTCTTTTTATATAATATATATATTATATCTTGACTATCCTTAAATACTAATTATGCTCGTCTGATATTATTACTGGACCAATAATTTTAAAAAAAAAAAACAATTTGATTCAAAAGCAATAAATTGTCAGTTTCTGGAATATCAACTGTTTGCGTACTAAAAATTTGGACGATCATTGAATGATTCTTAGGGTATAAATAAAAATAAAATAAATAAAACAAATTGACTTGTGGGTGCATCTAAAATAAAATAAAATTGTACTATTGGATAAAGAATTAAGGGTAATTTTTTCTACACGATAAAGTGTCATGATTAGGTCTTGTAGAGAAAATTTCAACGATGAAAGTCAAGAAATATAGATGAACGCCATTTCCCACTCAAATGGCGTGTACAAAATATTTTTTAAGGGAAATAAAATAAAAAATAAAACACTATAAATAATTTAAAACGAATACATAATTTAGAAACTAATTAAAGGAATCAGTTTGAGTTATTTTTATCTTCTTTATCCCTTTTTGATTTTTTTTTTCATTTACATTTACTGTAACTGTTTTCTTTTTTAATTTTATTATCATCTTTATTGTGACATTGAGTGGAATAAGTAGTTTCTTTTTTTATGTATTGAAAAGCATAAATTTATAGTGCATGCAGTTGCAGGTGGGAAAAGGAGCATTAATTAATTTTATTTTTTTTTGTAACCCCCATGAATCTATTTAATTTTTTTAACAACTACTTTCACATCACTGTCCAGTCAATATAAAAAAGAGAGTGAATTAACATACACGGTTGGAAAAAGAAAAGAAATTCTTCACCAAAATGAATGCTTTTAACAAAATTAAAATACTTTAAAAAGGAAAAGGGCCAAATATATTCTCATACATGGCTGGTATGAGTGGATTTCTGAAAGAATGCTGGTGTTTAAAATTAGGGGCGACTGGTGAGTCTGCTATGATTTATTTATTTGTTGAAATTAGAGATAAATTTGTACCCAAATATAACGATAGGAATGTAATGGAAGGGATAGTCAAATAGTATATATATAAACTATTTTCAATTCTAGGGATATATTTAGCCCTTTTCGATTTGTTGAAAGGGAAATATTCTCTCTATTACTTTTGAATTGACACACATATTAAGAAAATAATTAATGACATAGTGAGTTTATCATTTTACCCTTATTAATTATGAAGTGGATGAAAATTTCTACATTTTTCAAAGTAATTAATTATTTAATTGAAGGTATAATAGGTAAAAAAACTATTCTTTCTTGATTTGTCAAAATGGACAAATAATTAGAAACAACCATAAAAGAAAAAGTAGACAAGTAGTTAGTGACAGAGGAAGTACTAATCTATTAAGGTACAAAACGACATGGTTTAGAAAAGAAGCTAAAATTGGAAAGGACAAAAGAAAGAATAAAATGCTTTGATTCTAACAAAACCCTAACTGGGAATACCTAAAGAACAAGTAGTTACTCTAATGATGAGTATCCCCAACCCCACACCTCAACCCCCTCCCCCAAAATAAAAAAGTGGGGAAAGGAAAAAAAAAGTGTTAAAAGAAAGATATCATAAAGTTTCATCTAATTGAAAAGTAAATTCGAAATATAAAATCTCGAACAGACTTTAGACCTCATTGAGGAGACATAATAAGGAGACCATCTGATGTGAAATTCTTCCATAAATCTATTAAATCAAAATCATATAGTAAATCAAAAAATCAACTAAAGAAATTGTCTCTCAAAATTAGTTTGAAAGTAGAGCAAGAAAAAGATAAAATCAATCCAAAGTCAAATTTCAGTTATTGAATCACTTGTCACATATATGGTCCACAATTTGTAGCTGTCCAATGTATTTAGTCTAATATTCCTTGGATCTTCCACTAACAACGTGTTTTTTGGGTTAGGTTTTGTTTAAGATAGTCCTCAAAGTTTTGGTGAGAAAAGAAAACGATTATATTATTATTGAAGAGTCAATTTAACTAATTTTTAAAGCTAAATTAGAATATATTAATTTGATATTTTAAAAATAAAATTTTAGATATTCAAAAATTATATAGAAAGTACTATAAATTATAGTTTTGTTCAAATCAATATGATAATAAAAACACATTTTAAAATATTAATTAAAATTTATATTGTTGAACTCTTAAAAGGAAGCTATGACAATTGAAAAGGAAAGGAAGAAGTATTATTTAACTAATTTATGCTTTTATTTTCTATTATTACAATCCCATTTTGTTTGGCAGCCAAACACTTTAATTAGACATTTGTCACCATCAGTAAACTCCATGTGTTATAAAAACTAAAGTACTTGTTGATTTCACATGTTTTACTTTTATGAAATCCCAACTTAATTATTAAACTAATCAACTTCTTTTCTTCGTGGTTAAAACGCTGCAAATGTTGGGTTTAATCAACACAATTAACCTGCCACAATTTTCATAATGAAATGCTATCAAAATGATGGATTCTAATAAAAGACTTGAGTCGAAATTTGAATTTTACGAGTTTCAAATTCAAGGTAGACATTATCAAGTATTAGTATATGTGTTGAATGAATTTTTAATATAAATATATAATCCGTATTAATTACTACTTCTTCTGTCCCTAATTACTTGTCCACTTTGAAATTGACACATTTATTAAAAAATAATTAATGATATCGTGAGTTTACCATTTTATCCCTATTAATTATAAAGTGGATGAAAAGTTCTACATTTTTCAAAATAATTAGTCATTTAATTGAGGATATAATAGGTAAAAAGAATTTATCCTTTCTTGATTTGTTAAAAAGTAATTAGAAACAATTAAAAAAAAAATTGATATATAATTAGGAACGGAGGAAGTATATAAGAGAGATAAAAAAGGTGTTGGTTTTGTCGTACAAGAGCACTCCATTCGTAAGGTAGAAAACTACTCTAGAACGTGAAGGCAATTCATTGAAAAATTATTACTCCCTCTGTCTCAATTTATATGTCATTTTTCATTTTTTGAGAATCAAACAGTTTAAGTTTGACTGATAATTTGCGCATGAAATCTTTAATTTTTTTGAAATGAAATTTATATATTTATAAATTATGTAAAATACTATAAGTCACAACAATTGATAATTCAAAATGTTCAAAAGATCTATGAAAAATTTACGATCAAAGTTAAATTTATTTAAATCTCAAAATTTGAAAAGTGTCACATAAAATGAAACGGAAGAAGTATAATAGAATAATGAAAATCATACACTAAAGGAAATTAAATTCCTTCACTTTTACCTTACAGCATATCGAGATATTCTCTCAGACCCCAAGAAAAATATAATAAGTATTATTTTAATGTAATTAATCAATTAGGTAGGTATTCAATATTCATCACTAAGTAGTCAAGTGGCATGCTTAAAAACCCATGCCTTTTTAATTTAAGGGCAATGTTAAATGTTCAGAAAATTTGATCAGAATTTAATTGAAAATTTGGTTAAAATTTGGCAGAAATTTAAAAAAATCTATAATATTCTTTTTATTTTAAAATAAACTGATTCTTTCCTCCATTTTTTAATTAAAAGGTATTAAAATTTAAAAAATAGAAATATTCAAAAAAATAAAATAACATAGTATAAACATGTTATTTTACCATTTTGGCCAAAAGAATTTTTCCTTAATTTTACTTACCTACGTTAACAACGTAAATTTAATTATTTTTTAACCTATAAACTACGTCAAGTAACTAATTTTACTTATGGTGGAAATTACGTGTACGTATTGGTTGAATTGCTTAAATATTCCTTTTAAGACACTGCTTATATTTCGATATTTTTTTAAAAAAAGTTATGTAAGTATAATTCTTGAAAAAATTAATTTTTTGGATGACATCCAATTCGAGTCTAATAGGTTTGCTATACTATCCAATTCCACAGACAATATATTAGACATTTAATGTAACTTAAAGGATTATATTTTACACCAGACATGATTTCTCATAAAATTTTCAGTAGAGTCATTTATTAAACAACTACCTCAAAAATGAATAATCGGCAAAAATTTCACGTACAAAATTACGAAAATTTTTATGGAAGAGCCTAGTTGGGGAGGAAGCTAAGTATGAATTGAAGAATCCAGCAAGTAGCTTAATTGTTTAATTAACAAAAAATGGTTAATCATATTTAATTAGTTGTATTTTCTTGTGAGCAAATTAAGCCATAATAGATCAAGCATGTTTTGTGGTGATGTAACAAGAAACAGAAGACCCGCAATTTACAATTTGCAAATCCAATATTTGACATGACTTAACAACTATTTAAGGAGAAACAATTAATTATAATTTGTTTGCCATACTGACTTCATTATAATTAATTTAATTCGAAAAGTTTAATTCTTAAGAGGTGTTCTTTCTTTTTCATGTACGAAATGTTTTATCAAATTGACTAATAAAAAAAGAGTACAAGTCTTCGTGCATGTACATAGACTTTTCTTTTATTTTTATTTTTATTTTTTTCTACTTAAAAAAATTAAATTTAATTAAAGAAACAAAGAGAAAGCTAATCGGACATCTCATCTACTGGCAACATGTGAAGTCCTACTCTTATGCTAATCTTTTTATTATTATTATTATTATTCCATCTCTAAGTACGAAATAAAGAGAAAAAAGAAATACAAAATCAAACAATATAATATACACTTTCTGTATCACCATTAATGTATATCCAAAGTCAGAAATTACAATATTATCGAAGAAAGTTGAGTTTTTTAAAATAAAAAAAGTAAATCTATAAGCTTCTTAGAAGTAGTCTAATTGATACTTATTTAAAGGGAAACGAATAACACCTATAAATTCCTTGATCCTTCCTTTGTAGGCAGAGTGGGTAAGTATTCGATATGAACATAATATACTATTTTTAATTTCAGAATGATTCAAAGTATTTGTCACACTTATACTGGAATTTTATTCTTCAATTTCATTTTAACTATTCAAATATGGTTTTGAAAACACAAGTAGGTTGCCACGTCAGGCAACTCGTCTTACGTAATGTCCACGTGGCACCACATCAGAAAATAAATGCCCATTGGATCAATAGTTCAATGTTTGTAACATTGGCATAAACATCAAGCTATTACATGGCCTTGGAATTGAATAAACTGGAAATCTCATTTCCATTTTATCAGCAATATATACTCAGCTGATATATTTCTGAACTGTAGTGTTGATTAACATCGTCTCAATACCACAACTATGTACATTATTCACGCTTCAATATTCTTCATCCGCTTGCGTTGATCTAGTAATAGGAATTGACCATCTTCCTAGATGCGCTGTGTAGTTTATGCAACGGATAACTCCTCTCCCTGAGGGTCCATCAGGAAAATCGATAACACTAATACTTCCTGCATTGAGATGAAACGATCCCAACCATTCCTTTGTCAGATTTAGACAGTGTCCCATCATCGCGATATGAAGTGCAGGATGGCCAACAGCAATGACTACATTGTCTTGGTCAGATCCTTTTGATAGTTCATACAATAGATGTTTCCATGATTTCCCAGATTGGTCCCATAAAGATGTTGTCACGTCGTCTTCCAATCTATTTAACCAACCAGATGAAACATTTTGCAATCCTGATGCATCCTGCAGTGGAAACGGAGAAAATTTAAGTATGAAAATCATCAAATATTTCAAACTAGAACGCGAGAAATAGTACAAGTTGAAACACCATCTTATGCAAGATTTAGTCTGAGCAAATCAAGAAGAATATTTTATGACTTTGGCTTCAGAAATTTAAATTTTCCTATCTCAATGCATCCCTATGTTGTTATCTTAAGATTTTTTTTTAAAAAAATTATTATCTTAAGAATGTTTTGCACGCAACCTCTTAAGTAAATTCATCAACTTGTTTCAGTTTAGGAAATCAGTAGCATGTCTCTTGCCTTTTTTGATTGTGTAAGAATACTTTCAACATCCAGATCTGGTATCTGCTTCGTTTCCACATAGCGTGGGATACAGTCAGCTCCAAGGCAGTCAGCAGCTTCTTGAACCTATAAAATTCAGAATAAATTTGTGTTAAGAAAACTAATGCTCTTTATATAAAAGACCGTCAATCAACGTACTATCTGAGTAGTCATACTTTGGTGATTGTGTCAGCTGTCTCTACAGATGCCATTTTAGTTCCACTGACTACGGTATTCACTTTCAGATCAAGAAGCAGCTCTGCTATTTTCTGAGCCTGTCATCCATTTTAATAAATCCTGTAAGGTACTGACACCTCCGAAATGAAGCTGAATGTTACTATAGAAAGGAGAACCATCTAACCTGTATATTTCCAAGCATGTTCAAGGAGCCATTTCCAGCATATGGCATACTACTCTGTACAAATTTCAACTTCCATGAGGGAAGAGCAGAAAATGGTGAAAGCAACAGATTAGGATACCCAAAAGACAATGAGCAATTTGAACAGCTTGCCATGCTAAACAGAATAGGGGCTAAAAACCTGAAAGCTAAGGGGAAGGACAAATCAGAATTTATACAGTAGATGACAACATGCCTGAGTACTCCCCTACCTCCATGCCCAATCTACGAATGGAAAGCCAAGTTTACCAGGCAGGGAAACATTCGTAAGGTGCATAAACCCCAATCTCAATTTCCTATGTCTCTGAGGATATCCATTTAGAAGCATTATGGACACATCCAAGATTAGCCAGCCAACCAACCAACACGGTTTTTTTCTTCTCTTTTACTTAATCTTTGTGAAAGTAACCTCTGACATCCTATATCATCCTTCTCTTTCTTTATGCTCAGGTTGATAAATTACTGCTTTATCATCCAAGATAGGATTTCATTTATGATAGATGAAATCCTCAAGCAGAAAATATGATCAGCAGACGTAAAATCATTGTGTCATCTAGGGGTGAGCATAAATACCGAAAAACCAAACTGAACCGAACTAATTCGGTTCTTCAGTTTTGGTTCTTCAGTTTTTCGGTTCGGTATCGGTGTTATTTTTTCGGAAGTTCGATTCTTCGGTTTGGTGTTCGGTGTAAGGGTCTCAAAACTTCGGTGCACAAAAAAACCAAACTTTTATTTTTAAAAAAATTAAAATTAAAATATATATTTTAATATATATATGGGCATTCTCTTAACTAAAAATTAAAAATTCAATCAACAATTAAATCATTCATGAACAAATCAAAGTAACACCAAATGTACAATTCAATAGTTAACTTGAAATATTAATTTCCAAGAGAAACTCAAACATATTTCTACCAATGTACATTATGTAAAGGAACCATCTTAATACTTGTTTTCTCGATAAATTGTTGGAGCCACAATGTTCTTGATAAAGACAAATACAGTCTTTTAGTTGGCACAATAAGTGTTCCACGGTAATCCGCATCATTCCTTAACATAGTTTTAAATTTCTAAGTATCTTATACTTTATCCTTATTTTATTCTTCATTCACACCGAAAAACCGATTTAAAAACACCGAATTAAACCGAACCGAACCAAATTAGTTTGGTTTAATATACGGTGCACATTTTTCTAAAACCGAAAAACCCAACCGAAGTTTGATAAAACTGAACTGAATAACCGAACGCCCACCCTTATGAACTATCATCATCCATATCTCTTACCAGAAACTAACAGTACAGTTGTTCGTAGTTCTGAAAGTACTTCTAAGATAAACTAAATTTCATGAAGTTAAAATGTGGAAGCCATAAATTTTTTATTGATTAGAGAGGAAATTGCAGTCCCTTGCTAGTCGAAGTTCCTAAAGACATTGCAAAGGTGGACGAACTCTAGTATGTTCAAAGCTCAACAGTACATTCTCCACCTCTAGAAAATTTATGTGATCTCAAGTTAGGGTCACTGGAATGGTTAGTATATAGCCTTTCTTCATATTAATTTATCCATTCATCAATTGTGTATAAGGATGGTATCTTCAAGAATGATCGCATGAGAGGATGATAGAATGGATAGATAAGGTTCTTCTATCAGCTGAAAGCCAAAATCCTAGTACCAAATGAATGCGTAGCACTCAAACTAGTCTTTGACCAAAAATTATATGAGAGGTTTGCAGATTCATACTTCAAGAAGGATCAAACGGTCTCTTTTCAGAAAATATCCATGTTTTCAACTTTGTTTTGTTCTCACATAAGAAAAAATAAATCCCGAGCATTAGCTGCTGTTTCTGGGTCATAGTCTCATAGACTACCTTTTTTTATGTCACAGATATGAGAATCAAGGAGCCTAATATGTCTGTTTACGGTCCATTGCCTACTGCATACCTCTAGGTCACTCTCTGATACTCCATGGCAAACAAGTACGATCCGCTTACTAGTTTTTCTGCCTGCAGAACTTCCCCCTGCTACAGGTGATCCTGGAGTCTGCATTATCCAAAATTAAGCCAGAGCAGAAAGATAATCAGATATATGACAAACCAGAGTCTTGAAATTCAAACTCCAGATAAAGCCATAAAGAACAAAGATTGCATCAAGTAGTTGAAAAATAAAATGAATCAAAAGAAGATTGAACCTACAAGTCATGTGTCGACCTTGATTATCTGAAAATCAAATGAAATCTGACAGCCTCTAGTGTTGAGAGCCTAATTAGACTATGGGATTAAAACGAGTCTAATGGAGCAATATGGATAGAGGATTCATATTTAGCAGAGTAAACTAGCTTATGATTTCAGGCATGACTGTTGTTGTTGTTGTACATTCTTGCATTCAGATAGAGTGCTGGACCAATCATTGTATATAAATGAATATTATTACAGCATTAGAAACTTTCTGAAAGAAAGATATTTTAGGCTGAATTTCCTTGTCTAAGCCAGCAGTTTTTCAGATCATCAAATCTGTGTGTCACAACAAAGATATTGCAGAGAATTTCCTTTTCTAGATACCTTTATATATAATCATTTAATACCTAAGACTGAGTAAAAGTGTTACTGGATACCTGATTTAAACGATTAAGGCAGATATTTGGGGTTCCGCCCTCAGGTTGTGGAGTAAAGTCCAGCACACTAACGCCGCAATTGCTCTGAAGTAGAATCCTGAAGTACTCAGTTCCTAATCCTGATGATGGTGAAACAAATATAAAAGATAGGATCAGACTGCTAGCAGATGTTAGAAACCTTAAATTAAACTAGTTACATTAAGTAAAGCATACCAATGGCTGTTGCAACGAGAGCCTGATTAACTGCATTATGAGCAACTACTAGAACAGACTTGCTTTCATGGACCAAGATTTTGTCCCAGCAGCTTTTAGCACGAGCCCACAACTCTCTGACTGGATAGTGACCGTCAATAATGAAATTTGGTGCATCTATTTGCCATTGACGAAAACCTTCACCATATTTAGCTTTTCCTTCATGCTTCAGGAGGCCCTAGAACAGACATATGTTTCCACAACAGGAATACCATTAGATTCGGACGCATAGTCCTGTCAGTCACACTGAAGCATGAGTGGTCCACATGCAAACAGACAACAAGAATAGCGTTTGCCATATTCACAGATTTCAAGTCCAAGAGGAAAACACAGAGAAAAGGTGTAAACTACAACTGACTTGGAATGAGTACAGGTCAATTTCCCTCATGTCAGAATCAGTAATGATCTCCTCTTCACGAGCACCCCATATTATCTCAGCTGTCCTCTTTGAGCGACGCAGTGGACTGGAACATGCAGGCCACCTCTGTCAATCATTTTAGAAACATAAAAGTGAATAGCAAGAGACTCTTTTTCTCTACATGCATCAGCTAAAAGTGAAATTATCATACAATTTATGGTTACAGATTATTAAGTACATACTAGTTGAAACCCTTTAACTTCTCTCCAGTATTTAAGATCAAGGATAAGTCAATAATTGAAATTATCAGGTTGACTGGTGATTGTGCTCCAAGTCAATAAAACTACAAAATGTACCTTTAACAAAACAAGGCTTCTAAATGAGAGCTTGATTCGGTTCTGGATACCTTTAATCGATTATGTCCTGTTTTCCAAGGTTATTAATTATCACATTAAGCATGCACCTTCACAAAACTAAAAAATCAAGATACATGTCTTCAGATATGCTTAGGACATACCAAAAGTCAACAATGGCCAAGCAACCCAAAAGCTTTTAGACATGGATAACCACTAAATTACTCTTCTAGAAGTGTCCATGCTTCAGAATCAACATACTACGCCTTAGTAGTTGCAATAAATTCCATTCCTTAAGTTGCAACCAGAAATTTACAAGCCGATTAGGTGCTACTCCAAAACAGAAAAAGTTCTCTTCATGTCAATAAAACGAAGGCTCTTAACAAGTGAAGGGGCTACTGATTCTTTCCCTAGTCAAGAAAACCTACGACCCTAGCTGTATTATTCATTAAATATCCTAATGCTTATCAGGATTTCCATTTGATTGCTCTGAAAATTTGAAACTAGGAAATACTAAAATTAATACGTGAAGAAAGAACTTCTTTTCATCTCCTTGTGATAATTTCAGGGATTTAACACAAATGGAAACATAACTCCGCTTCTGTGAGCTCGTTCACATTGCTGGGCCCAACCCCATATACATCCTACTCTCTCTAGACCCACTTGTGAGATTACACTAGGTTTGTTGTTGTTGACACAAGTGGAACCATGTCAGATCAATCAAACCAGTCCATCAGACAACCTACAAAGGTTGTCACTTTTCCTCTGCCCTAATTGAAAGAAACTCGTTTTTTTAATGACCGTGGGGTTCAAGCCAACTTCCACCTCAACTAATTCCACGGCATACTTGACACCTCCCACCAACAGCATGTAAATCCTGAGTTTCTTGTATTGTCAATTGATACCACTTTTTTACTGGTTCCTACTCGTGCAAGTGCCTATTAGACAGAGTTATCTCAGCTATAATCCTATCCCAAATTCCCAATACATAAAGTACTTCAATCGTAAATTCGGTAAAATAAACATAAATCTCTGACGAAAATTTAAGAGGGAAATAAATAAACTAGGAATAAAACCTTGAAAAGCAGATATCGAAGGAGTCATCAATAAGCATTTGTCGAGAAGTTTCAGCTTGAGATTCTCCTTTAGAGGTAAGAACTGAGAAATCGGAGCTTCCCTGAATCCGACCCTCCGCATTCCACGTGCTTTGCCCGTGCCTCACCAGCACCACCCTCTTCGCCCCCTTTATCGCCGGAAATTCCAAACCCTTTAAACCCAGAGAGTCCGTCCGCTTCTCTGATGATTTATCGATTTCTTGAGCAACACTTGAAGAGCGAACAATTGCAAATAAGGGTCTGTTTGGATTGTGAAAAGGCAAATTCTTGGGTAGTTTTGGGCTGAAGAAAGAGCTTGCAGCTATGGAGTACATACTGTAAATTTCTTCGATTTTTTTCTTCTATTTCTGAAAATGGTGATTCCCTCTAATATTTTTGGCGCTAACAGACGATGAAATTTTTAGTACTTTTATTTATGTGGTTACCGTTCGGTTTGGTTCGATAAAATCAACTACAGCAAAAGGATCAGAAGAAGCCAAAGACCGACACGTGTTAATTAATTTTATTAGTCTATTTTATTTTTAGTTTTATTTCCATAAACCAAATTTTGTTTTCTTTTTGGAAAATAAAGTTTATATTTGCCATAAGATTATGTAAAATGGTCTAGTTTTATCTTTGTTAGGAAGTGCTACATCTTTAATGTGAAACTTTTCGAAAAGAATTCAAATTGAATTAAACTTTAATGTAGATTTCAAACGTCAAATGAATTGAACTTTAATATAGATTTTAAACATCGAATGAATTGATATCATTAAAATTAACTCACCTATGCTCTTATTTATATTTCGCCTAAAAATAACTTATCACGGGGTTTATGTTTCGCCAAATGTTGTTAGTGTGAATCGGATGTCCATTTACATAAGGGAAAAGGGTCAAAATTACCCCTTAACTTTGTTTTATTGGTTGATTTTACCCTTACCGTTAAAAGCAAGTTATTTTTACCCCTGCCGTCAATAAACTTAACAAATATACCCCTTTTTGGACGGGAACCCCCAAATCAATTGAAATTACCCGATTTTAATTGAAATTATCCAATTTCTTTTTTAACCCAACCAACTAAACTAAACAAAACCCATAACAAATTAACCCATTTTCATCTCAAAAATGGTGTTCTTCATTAGATTGAATGATGATGTGTAAACTGAAACTTCTTCATTTACTTGTTGTGTGGCCTGTTCTTCGCTGAACCCCACAACAGAAAAAGGCGGGATGCTGTCCAGCAAAAATAATACACTTGTTATACATTCAACCAACGAACAATTTAGAGATAAATATCAGGTCTTTTCGATTGATTTTGTTAGATAATGTAGGATTTATGTGTTAGCTATGATAAAGATTGTGAGTGTTATTAGGGTACTTAGCCAAGAACAATGAGAAGAAGGGAAAGAACACTGAGATGACCATTATACACAACAAAACCGAATAATCTCTCAAACACAAACAGGGCAAAAACGAACTTGTCTTCTCCTCTTTTGCCTTCTTCGAGAAGAGAAGAGAAAAAACCATTCGAATAAAGCAGAGAAGCAAAAAGCAAGCATTTCTACTTCTACCAAACTGTACAGAGCCCTCTTAAAGCAGCAAGAACAGAAGAATCTATAGAAATGGACGATTACACTAGAGAAATGATGGACCTCAAAACCCTTGTTACACGAAGAGAAGAAAGGTGTCCTCGCTAAGATCGGAGTAATTAACCCCTTTTCTCCTCTACATTTTCATTTTTTAAATGTATTTGCTCATAATTTATTTATTTGTTAGGGGTTTTGTTTAGTTTAGTGGATGGGTACTGGTTTGAGTTGAAAAAGAAATTGGATAATTTCAATTAAAATTGGGTAATTTCAATTGATTTGGGGGTTTCCGTCCAAGGAGGGGTATATTTGTTAAGTTTACTGACGGCAGGGGTAAAAATAACTTACTTTTAACAACAAGGGTAAAGTCAACCAATAAAACAAAGTTGAGGAGTAATTTTGACCCTTTTCCCTTTACATAAGCCATAAACGCCCAATAATGCATCCTATGTAGTACATACTACATATATAGTGTCCACTAATTTAACATAGAGGCAATCATCACATGATAAAATCGTGGGAGTATATTGGATCTTTTTATGATTTCGATTCAAAATATGAAGAAAAGAGAAATAAATATTTGAATAAGTTAAAAGGTGATCAATATCTATTCCTATATTAAATACATAAATAATATAATTTTTCACTTTTAGGTTCTTTGATGTATAGGATTCTCTATTGAGTAAATGATACTGATATCATTCTATGTTAACATCATAAAACCGTGGTTTCACCTTCCTTTTTTACTAGGTAAGGTTTGCTAGTAAGCATAATTATAGTCATAACACTTTTAAAATGATTAGCCTTCTTAAAGTTATAGTAATAGTGTTCATATCAATTGTGCATACACCTTTCAAGCACATGTATGAAATAATATTGTCCGCTAAAATTTAGATAGATGAAAAAAAATATCTGATATCATTTTTATTGAAATTCAAAACATGACAAAGAAAAAGGGTTGTTCGAGATTTGGCATAAGCAAAGGAATCAATATAAGCAATAAAATCAATTTTCATACGATTCCTCTAGCAAAGTTCAGGGAATTTAAAAGCAAAGTTTGATTTCCCTATAAATTAAAGGGAAAAGGGTCAAAAATGTCTTTAAATTATGCGAAAGGAACAAATATGTCTTTCGTTTATAGTTTGGTCCAAAAATATCCTTATTATCAATATTTTGGTCCAAAAATGTCATTATTGTTGTTTAATAGGTCAAAAATGCTCTTTTTTCAAATAAATATATTATTTGTTTTCTTTTTAATATATTCCTTTTTCTAATAATATTTTTTAAAATTAGAAAATGTTTATCTTACATCAATTTAGAAAAAAATAAAAAATGAAAATATTTCTTATTTTTTATCGTTATATAAATATAAATTAATGATGAATATATTATGATATTTTATATATGACATATATTATATGTCGGAATGGTACATGAAATTATTCTATTTTAATTGATAAAATGAGATTAAGAAGAAAAAAAATATTTCCTACATTTTTTCTTGTTAAAGTGATTTTAAAAGAAAGAAAACAAGAACATGGTTCTTTAATAATATTTTAATTAAGAAGAAGATGTGTTTAAAAGGGGGGGAAATAATATATTTATTCATAAAAGGGCATTTTTGACCCATTTAGTAACTATAGGGGAGTTTCTTGACCAAAGTATTGACTACAAGGACATTTTTGAACTAAAATATTGACTGCACGAGCATTTTTGAATCAAAGTATTGACGGTAAAGACATTTTTAAGCCAAACTATAAATGGATGACATTTTTGTTCCTTTCGCATAGTTTAATGATATTTTTAACCCTTTTCCCTAAATTAAATAAACATGAAGCATGCATGTGAGAATAATAAAAATGGCCAAAGGGATTGGATATTTGCATTGTTACATCAAATATTGTACGAAGAAATAAACAAATTTTGGTTGATATAGCAATTATTCGTACATCAATAAGATTAGTTTAGTCTTAGTTTAAAATATAATATATATTCTCACGTTTTATTAGTCAAATATATTTAAAAATATGTTCTCCACAAAAATAATTGCTTAAAAATAAGAAAATAATTATCCTTGATGAGAATAGAAAAATAAGTTTCATAAATAATATTCTCGCAAATTATTCCCCCGGAACTATAACCATCACTCCTCACATACACACTCCCATATCGTCAACCTCATCTCTGATAGAGTTATAGTATTTATCGAAATCATATTTATGAGATACTATCTTTTGCTTACTCATCAGTTATCATACATGATCTCTTATTTATCTAAGAAAATGTATGTTGGGAAGCTTATTGAGTTCTTAAAAAATAAACAAAATTAATCACTTATTTTTCAATAAACATTTTAATTCGTTCGTACTAAACAATGGGTACACCCTAAAATGAATACATAATAAGGTAATTTGTATAAATTCTATCCTATCTATAAATTTAACCTGCATGCACACTCTTCAAAATCTAATTTAATTTTACAGCTAAAACTATGTGACATGAGAATGGGCACACTTGCGTACGTACTGCCAATTTATGTTTTTATCAAAAATTCTAAATTTTATAACCTCCGTGCGAAAATAAGTATCAATAGGGGTGTGTTTGGTAAGGAGCAAAATAGTTTATGTAAAATGTCTTTTTTATTTTTGGTGTTTGGTTGGATAAAATTTTGAAAAATAATGAAAGTATCGAACAAGTTCAATAAGTGACATTTTATGTTTATTATATTCTTCTCACTCACCCAACGCCCCCAAACCCTACCCTTTGACTATCCCACCCCTGCCACCCCCGAGGCTAGGGATGGCAATGGGGTGGGGCAGGGGTGGGGTAGGTTGAGCTTTGCCCATATAATTTTTAATCCTCCCCGCATAACAATTTTTTTCATTTTCAATCCGCTCCACCTCGCCCCGCATAGATCCGCCATGCATGAACCCGTCCCGCATAACTTTTTAAATTTTTTCTTTTTCTAGTTAAGTTTGATAATAAAAAAAAAATTCATAAAAAAAATATTTTTTCATTAAGTTGTATTAATTTAATAGGATAATGACTTAAAATTTTATTTTTTAGAGGTCAATTGGAAACATGTAAGAAATTGTATTATTTTTTGTTGAACCATTTTCATTTACTATCTTAAATATTTTAGTAGTTTTAAAGAAATTGTTTTAATAAATAATGCTCTATCACTCTTATAACATGCAAGAAGTTAAAATTAAGTTTGAACCAACATTAAATAACATATACCCGCAATCCGCCCCGCCCCACATTAATTCTAAAAAAACCCACTTAAACCCCGCATCCCACCCACCCCGCACAACCGTAAACCCACCCCGCTTCGCATAGCCTTAAACCCACCTGGCCCGACATCCGCCCTATCCCATTATCATCCCTAGCCGAGGCCCCACTTCTCATCCCCTCCCATTCCTACAATATTTTGATGGATTACATATACGTACTTCTAAGATAATATATTTCTGCTTACTTACCAAACATAAAAAAATATTTAAGAAACTAACTTATTTTTCAAAAAATATATTTTCATGAAAAATGTTCTCCTTCATACCTGGCCAGTCACACCCTTAGCTCATTTTAGGTCCAATGAAATTATAAATACAAAATTTACTATGTCATCCTTATTTGTTAGATATTTTTTTTTAGAATTAAACACTATTAAAAAGATAAGGTTCTTTAACATAATGCTATAGTTAAAAATAATTAATATTATTTGTCTTAAAATTTTAAAGCAATATTTATTTTGAGCCGAAAGAAATAAGCAACAAGATTATAAGAAAATTCTGAAAATTAAATAGACAATTTCCACGTGCTCCCTAGACTTGTAGTTTTAACTTATATTATACGAAAGAAAAAGGATACTACTTAGAGTTTTGACAAAAAAACAAATGTCAATTAAAAAACTAAGCAAGCTCCTAGAAGTTGAGTCCAGGTCAATTTGATCCAAAGCTTTGTTGAAATTTAATGTTATTTTTGACCCAATGGACACGTTTTGGAACATTTTTATTTAAAATAAATACTACTGTATATGTTAAAGAGCCTCTTCATTAAAGAATGTTCCAAGAAAAGGAAAGGAAACTGCAACGTGACCAAACAATACAATTTTGACTGCTAAGGAAATTTCAACAATCATTTAACAACTCTTAACCACCTTTTTTTTTAATTAATCTGACAAAAACATATACTGTGAAAATCAATAAAATACAGAACTTAATACTCCCTCCGTTACATTTTACGTGAGATAGTTTGATCTGATACAGAATTTAAGAAAGAGATGAAGACTTTTGTGTGACTATAAATCATTTCATTAAGGATAAAATGAATATTTTAAAGTAAAATTGTTACTTAATATAAAAATGTCTCATTTCTTTTTGGGACTGACTAAAAAACAAACTAAGTTATATAAATTGGAACAGAAGAAATAATACACTTAATGTGATACTCATATTTTTCAATTAATTCTAATATGTATCGCTTAGAAATTATTTAAGGAATAGATGCTCTCTAATAAAAAAAAAATTATATTCAGAACTCGAACTCAAAATCTTTTACGAAGATCATTACTTTAATTTAGTGTTTCTAATAAATACAAGGTGCCATACGACACATCAACTAAATTTTGTGCATAAACAAACATACATGTACATGAAATATAATCCACACATCAAAACCTAATGTACAAGATATCATTATTATCACCAGTTCGATTAGGTGGGACAACAATGATTATGGCGTTAAATCATCATATATAATATCACGACTCCTAAATAGTTAGTGAATCAAAGAGTCCTAATTAATCATAACATTTAATAATTAGTGTCACTAATTAAATAGTATTAGGGATGGTGGAGATGGGGCCTAGCTAGCTAGGTGTGCCATTTAGTTGTAGGAAAGAATATACAGGAAAAATTAAGCAACAAATCAAATTTAGGCACTATATCTAGTTTTAATCATATAGTGATAGTTTGAGGTTTTATAATAGATATGTGTGAATATACTTTTTATTATTTCTGTGAATATAGTTAGATAAAAATATTTTGTGTGTGTGTGTATATATATATATATATATACATGAATACATTTATTAAATGTATGAATACAATATAATTTCAACAACTTGATGTCCATTGAACGTAGAGGGCGATGCTGGAAAAAAGAGAGAATAGATTTTAACGTTCGTTTTTCTTGATTTGACATTAATATTACCCTCTTGTTATATGCTTTACCACTAGAAATTAGAATTTACATCAATAGTCTTGTCCGTAATTGATAAATTAAAATAGATTTTTAGTTTTACATCATTGTTTAATTTAAATTTGATCCGACCTATTTTGATAACAATAAATGTTGAACGAAACGAATCATAATTCGTTAATTGCATTTGAATCGTCTTAGCCACATATATATATATTCACCAAACTTGATCGATCAATTAATGAGTAATCCTAATGTAGGCGAATGTGATAAGGGATGAAAAATCCAAATATAAGCGGATTTGATAAGAGATTGGAGATGCAGAAATAGAACATCCTTTTATTTTAATCCTCCCTAGGAACTTTAACCATTTTACTCCCTTGATTACTTGAACCCACAATAATAAGCTTGGAGATAAAAAATGTGTACCGCCTGAACAACCCCCTCTCGTTGCAAAAATAATACTTCAAGATTCATTATTTGTTTAAATACTTTGTTCTTCTTGACATTTGTTATTTTGACAACTTTTTTTTAATTTTTAAAAAGAAACGGTTCAAGAATGTCAATCGTTCTAAATAAATTTCTAAATTCCTAGATTTATCGATATATAATCAAATTTTTATTAGTAATTGATTATTTATAATTTAAATTTAAATTTAAAATGACTTTATGAAAATTCTTTTACACAAGTAGCTTGATCTTCACTTGCAAAAATGACAAGAAGTAAACAAATTTTATGGCATGTCTGGTATTTTAAAGTCAAGAAATTGGCTTATAAAATTGGGAGTGAGAGCTGTTAGTGATTAAAGGCAAAAAAATGGCTAAATATGTAAGGTAAATATATTTTTATATTTAATTATTAATCGATGAACTATTTTTCATAATTGGATACAATATTTGAGCTTTTTTCAAGTTATAACAAAACCTCCCTTTTAGAGTAAGATTTTCACCACCTCAAATATTGACAGATTTCTGTCACCTATTTCTTCCCATCCTCCCTAACAAAGGCCGACCTTTTACTTTCCCCTTAAGTTTGTGGTGTAGTGCATTTACCTCCTTAAGTTTCCCTCTAAGTTCGTGGAGTAGAAGGCATTAACTTTTTTCCTTAAGTTGGTAATGTAGTGCATTTAACTCCTTTCTAAGTATGAGGTTTAGACCTTAGTTTATCGTGACGTTCGTTCCAGCTTCTTCACCATTAACATGTATTAGGTAGTTCTGTTCATCAAGGTTAAAATGAATGGAAAGAATCATCAAGTGTTTTTTTTTTTGGTTGAAAATTAAACTTGAGACCTTACGGTTCTAACCATTTCATTGATCACCATAGGTCGCACTCTTAGATATGCATAGCTACATCTCATATTTATTTGATGACATATTTCATATTGAGCTTTAAGTCTTATTATAATAATTTAATTGTATATTTTTTTCGTGCTATGAACGGATTAAAATAGACAAAGTATAAATCAACTACAGATAGAACTATATGTTGTAATATTGACCTTTGAATAAATACATAATTCTAAATCAATAATTTTAAAAGTACACAACAAAACAACTATTACATATTTTAAAAGTGGAATTCATAAAATTAAAGTCTTAAAGTCATATTATTATCGAATGGTGATAAATTTCCTCTTTGTTTTGATTAGCTTGCATGGTTATTTTAGGTTTAAAAAAGGGAAAAGATACTACTCACATTACACTTTTTTATAACCAAAAAAAACTTAAATTTATTGTTTTCTCATGCCCTTTGCTCCTTTAATCACAATATATTCATTTTCTTTAGAGTCCCTTCACATTTACCTTTCCCTCTTGTAAGCTTTTATTAACTTTCTAACCACTAATAAGTGGTAATCACTTTCCATTAATTAATAATCTCAACAACCTAGAATCACTTTTAACAACTGTATTAGTTACTATTAGTATTTGGCTACATAATTGGGTGGACTAATATGTACTCCGTGAGCTTCTAAAATTTCAAACTTTTTGTCATTGTTCATCTTTACTCAAGTTGAATTTACTTTTTGATGACATAGGCTGAGTTTAAATAAAATATATGATCAGTTGGATATTTTTATTGTAATTAAAAGAAAAAAAAAAAAAAAATAGGATTGGAAATCCAATTATGATTATGAGTACCTAAATTCAAAATGTTGCACAATTCATCAATCCGTCGCAACCACATAAAAAACGAAAACAATAATGTGGTCATCCATACATATATTTGAAGTTGAAATTTGAGACATTAAGTTTTTAAAATTGTGGTTGGACATAAATTTTACAATCTCAAAAATTTGAATTTGTGTTTATACGTGCATTTTTACGGAACTTCCATTTGATCATAGATTTTGAATTTAAAACTTAAAAATTTGAATTGTTTTTGAAAGTTAAAGTCATGTTTGTTGAATTGTTTTTGAAAGTTAAAGTCATGTTTGGACATATGTTTTACTTGAATCAAAATTTCAAAATCTAACCAAACAAATGTTTGAAAATATATTTTCAAAATAGGATCCAAAATCTATAACTAAACACTAGTAAAATAATATGTAAGCATAAAACATAAATGTTCTTGTAAACTTGAGCTCAATTGTCATCTATGCCTTCCTCCAAAATGTGTATAACTAGACACTTAAATTTATATTAAATTAAATAAGTAGACACACACATTCTACATGCGTCGTACATAACAAAATACAAATAATTTAACTGTATCTCACGTGAATTGTCACCTATAATGCTTTTATACAAATGTAAATATTTATGTGAATTGTCATCTATAACGCTTTTATACAAATATAAATATTTAGATACATATGTACATCCAAAATTTAAAAATATACATGTGAACTTAAATCAAGTCGGGACAAAGAAAACATAAATAAAATACAAATAATAATATATATATAAATATACACACACTAAGGTATTATTATATGTATAGAATGAAAAGAAAAATACTAGTAGGAGAAAGGAAAAGGGGCGGGGGTAGGTGTAAGATTGACCGAACGACTATCGCACGCCACCATATTTTTCAATCAATACCTACCAGTCTACCCACTAATATATAAACCCCCTTTCCCTTCTTTTATTTCTCAGCTTGCACGTTCCCTTCCTAAAAGAGAACTACAAGCTTCAATCTTTACTCTTTCAATTCATTTCGTTACTCCAATAATACAGATTTACTTTCAATTTAACGACATTAAATCAAAATGCATACCATTACTCCCTCATCGGGTGCGAGTCTCAAATCCTTAGTCCGGCAAACATCGCCGCCGCCTGGTCAGATCAACCGGTTCGTTCCGGCTCGACTCGTTGTCCAATGCGGGTACCGGTTTGACTCAGCCAACACGAACGCTAGTACTGTGAATACCAACGGTATTCCGGCGAGCAACAACTTCGCCGGCCATGTCGGAGCGTCAAGAGCTGATTGGCAGAGCTCTTGCGCTATTCTGGCTAGCAAGGTTGTTTCGCAGCAGCAGGATACTGAGAAAACAGGTGGAGCTGGTGAGATAACTGTCGTGAACGGACACAAAACACTGGATCTCGTTCCTATTGATAACAATCTCCCCAAGCCGCTCACAATTACTGATCTCTCTCCTGCGCCGATGCACGGCTCGCAGCTTCGCGTAGCCTACCAAGGAGTACCCGGCGCATACAGTGAAGCTGCTGCCGGAAAGGCTTATCCTAAATGTGAAGCAATACCCTGTGATCAATTCGAGGTTGCATTTCAAGCCGTGGAACTCTGGATTGCAGATCGTGCAGTACTCCCTGTAGAAAATTCTCTTGGAGGTTCAATTCACCGCAACTACGATCTCCTCCTCCGTCACCGTCTCCACATAGTTGGCGAAGTCCAACTTCCCGTGCATCACTGCCTCTTAGCTCTTCCGGGCGTTCGTAAAGAGTACCTGACCAGAGTCATCAGCCATCCACAAGCCTTAGCCCAGTGTGAGCTCACTCTCACAAAACTCGGCCTAAACGTAGTGCGCGAAGCCGTCGACGACACCGCCGGAGCTGCAGAGTACATCGCCGCCAACAACCTCCGTGACACAGCAGCAATCGCGTCCGCTCGCGCCGCAGAACTATACGGTCTGCAGATCCTGTCCGAAGGAATCCAGGACGATTCAAGCAACGTGACTCGGTTCGTGATGTTAGCCAGAGAACCAATAATTCCACGAACCGATCGTCCATTCAAAACGAGCATAGTTTTCGCACACGACAAAGGAACGAGCGTGCTGTTCAAGGTGCTATCAGCTTTCGCTTTTAGGAATATCAGCTTGACGAAGATCGAGTCTCGGCCACATCGTAACCGGCCGATTCGGTTGGTGGATGATGCGAATGTGGGAACGGCAAAGCATTTTGAATACATGTTCTATGTAGATTTTGAAGCGTCGATGGCGGACGTGAGGGCACAGAATGCGTTGGCTGAAGTTCAGGAGTTCACATCTTTCTTGAGGGTATTGGGTAGCTATCCTATGGATATGACCCCATGGTGTCCATCTAGGGAAGAGTAACAATTCTTTTTCCTACTCAAAATATGAGATGTGAACAAATAATTATTTTCTTTAATTTGTAATTATATTTTCCAAATTAGGAAAAATACAAGCAATTTAAGTTTAATTCCATTTAAATTTTCTTTCTCTATACTATTGATTTAATTTTCGGGAAGTATGCTTTCACTCTCAAATAAATGAAGGTAGAAATGGAAATGGATGTTCAGTATTTTTAAAGTTTAATTTCAATAACTAACAAGATATATACTGTCCTGATAAATATAATTACTACGTGAAAGAGAAGTGTTTTTGTCCCTTTGATGCTGGCCTTATTCTGTCCCTAATATAGTTGGTGTTTGGTGAATTTTCAATGTCTTTAGAAAAAAGAAAAGAGTTGGACATGTATCATTGTAATTATTATTTTTTAAAAAAAAGTAATTATTGTTTTCAAAATGAAAAATATTTTTTGAAAATTGGACTTATGTTTATGAATACAAATTAGCGTTGTTTTTTACTTCACATCATTAAGGAATGCTACCTAGTTTGATTCTGTCAATAATCTCATATTCGAGAGTAGAAAAATTACCACAATAATAATTAGCTTACATTACTCTTTTATTAATAATTTAGAGTGAACATCACCGAAGTAGAATTTAAAAAAAAATTCATGATCAAATGCCTCCTCAGAAAGTTAGGTGGAATTGATGAATTTGATTTTGGCTTTGACCTATGAGTTTATGGTGTGGCTGCTTTCCTTCTTTCTTTTTTGCTCATTCCTGTAATGTTCATTTTTTTCGAGTCTCAACTACTTTCTCTTTGACTTCTTCAGCTTTCATGGCGGCTGCATCATACAAGGCATTTTACTTATTTTTTTTTTAGAATGTGTCCTTTTCTTCTTTTTAAATATAAAAATGACATATCCTAAGAGGATTATGAATGAAAATGGCAGGTAGGAGTAGATGCTAATATATACCATAGTACGTACATCTTAAGTTTTCACATTACCTTTTTTTCTCCATTTTTTGATAACTTGATTTTAAATACAACAACATACTCGACGAAATTTCATAAAGTAGGATCTGATGAGGGTAAAGTGTATATCAAATACTAAACCTCGCAAGACAAGACAACACTTTACTGCTATTACCCTTCTATAATATACATGACCTTCACTCATTCTTATTTAAAGTCATGTCCTTGGTTATATGAGGGTTGTACGCTATCTTGTTTAATCACTTATCTCCAATACTTATTCGGCCTACCTGTACCACTCTGCATATCCACTAGTCCACTACAACCAACCTCTCGTTCCTCCTCACCAAGGCGTCGATTCACCTCCTTTGCACATGCTCAAATCATCTCAATCTCGCTTCCATCATCTTGTCCGCCACAGAGATTTCACCATTAGTATATCCACACATCCATCTCAATATCTTCATCTTCACAGCATGAATCTTCTAAACATGAGATTTCACCATTGATTTTTTTCCTCTTCGTGATTAAATAGAAGAAATAGCGTACCGTAAAAATACTTTAATTTTTTATATAATCAATTTTATAAAGTTAGAGTTTATCATATTGATCCAGGGCAATTTTGAATCAAAATTATAATGGCAAAGACATGAATAAACCAAATTTCTAATCAAGAACAAAAATTAAACTCTATATCGCAAAATATACAAAGATAAATCTAAATCTTTTCCTTGATTTGATTTTGGGAAAGTCTAATTTCACTATCGTGTTGGTGAGGGGAATTGATAGTAAATCATTTTTAAAATTAGTGTGGTAGGTGGAAATATATATATGCCTGATTAAAACCCCTCAATTGTTAATACATTATGACGCCATACATCATGCCTTATTTTACTTTAAATTAAAAAATTTGACTACATTAACGTCACTCTGCTTTACCAAATCCAAAAAAAAAAAGAGGGTGTGGTGGAATTTATTAAAAAATTTATACAACATTTATAAGTAATATAATTTATAGTATATAACAATTGCAAGAAGAGTTTAATATCATTTATCTTCTTAGCTTTTTTTAAAAAAAGACAAATTATTAATGGAAATAAAATATGGGGAAAAAAAACTTTAAAAAGACATTAATCAGTGGAGTATTATTAAATTGCAGCTGAATATATATTTTTAGCAGCAACATTTATAAGTATTATAATTTATAGTATATAACAATTGCAAGAAGAGTTTAATATCATTAATCTTCTTAGTTTTTTTTTTTTTTAAAGAAATTATTTATGGAAACAACGTATGGGAAAAAGTAACTTTAAAAAGACACAGTGGAGGAGTATTAAAAATTTATACAACATTTATAAGTATTATATAGTATATAACAATTGCAGGAAGAGTTTAAAATCATTTATCTTCTTATCTTTTATTAAAAAACAATTATTTATGGAAATAACATATGGGAAAAAATAACTTTAAAAAGACACTATCAAAATGGGCTGTGGTGCACTGGTGGGAGTGCTTCACCCTTAATCAGAGGTCTCGAGCTCGAGCCCTGGGCATGGAGAAAATCCTGTTGGGAGCGGTCCCCAAATGGGCCCTACAGAGCACGATTCGAATTTAGTCGGAGCTTTAATATGAACTCCAAACACCGGATGGAAAACCAAAAAAAACTTGAAAAAGACAGTAATCAGTGGAGGAGTATTAAGCAAAAATGACAGGATCTTAACCATGATTATAGCTAATTAGTCCTCAAGTGATTTGCTAATTTCCAACCATAACTTAAGTCGGCCACTTATTTTCTGTTTATTAAATAATCACAACCACCTTTGTGAAGTACAATAGCAAGCTACCAAAAAGATGGTAATGGTTCTAATCAAAAGTTGTTGGTGATGGCTGACACCATGACCAAGTCTTAAATTTGATGCCATCAAATGAGCCTTTCGGGATGAACTCAAGATTTAAAGTTTGTTGATTTATACAACAATTTTAAATTAATATTATATTAATAATAACTAAATTAATGATATAATATTAAATTTAGACATAAGTTATTAAATTCATAACATGAGCATATAACCAACCCTTTATATTCGTGCCAAATCTTCACTTCAAATGAAAAACAAAGTACTTGTTCTACTTGATGTTTTTCTTAAGAAGTAAATTATAAATATTGGTAAGTGTAAAAAATGTACTCTTCTAATGCATTTTGATTTGTTGGGTGTCTAAATAAAGCCTTAAATTGATAAATCAAATAAAAAAGAAGCTACTTATAAGGTGTGTCCTTTTTGACTAATACTGATTGGCTCAAATGGATGTTATCGTACCATTTTAAAAGTATTTTTGAACTATTTTAGCCAAACATAATTAGATATAACATGTTGTTAATCATATTTTTCAAATATAAGTTCATATTAGTGATGGATAATTATTTTGAAAAATGTACATTACGATGTTATAAAAATATAACCTTAGATAAGATTTAATGACGGCAATGTGTGTATACTGACAATTTCCCACTCAAAGTGTGAATAGGTTTAGATTCTTGAGTTTTCCTAATGCATAGTTCTTTTAAAAAATAGTTGGTGAACTCAAAGTTAATGCCTTAAGACTTGATACCTTTAAAATATCTTTTTGAAAACTTTCATTAAAACCCCTTACTAACTATTTTAATTCAAAGTTAGCCTTACCTACCATTTCTTAGGCTCATATATTAAACCTACCCTTTCTTAACTATTTTAATTCAAAGAGCACACCAGGGTATTTGGAGAGAAAACAACCACATCATCGGTATAATTTCATAAATAAAGTATATATGAGAAGGATAGTGTGTATGTAAATTTTATCCCTATCTTAAGAGGTAGATCAATTATTTCTGATAAATCCTCGACACAAACCAGATTGGAAAGCATGACAAATAATAAAAAAAACATCTTGAACAATCGGTTAAACTTATATATTCTCCCCTTAGTTTTGTAATTATATTCATTAATATAAAGATCAAACCATCATAGTGATAAAAAAAAATTAAAAAAGGAATAAAAAGAAAAGCAGGGAAATTAATATTGTGCAAATTGAGGAAACTGTAATTAGATGACATAGATATTAATCTATCATTGCATAACCTAATTAACAATTACAATATGAACGGTAATTGTAAAAAAATTGTCACTTCCATGAAAAATTTGTTGAAATGATAAAATATAATTCTTTAATTGGAAGTTAGGATTATGAGTCAAGTTGATTATAAAATAAAAATATTGACTATGTCACTTAACTTGGTGGTTGTTCAAAAAAGTTGGTGGAAGGACTGCCCTAAAAAGTCTAGTTGAGTTTTATTCAAAGAAATTACTATAGTGGATTTTGTAAGAGAGAGAACATTTTTATCTTAAATTAATTTGAAAAATTAATTAGTCTAAGTGGGGTTTTACATCATTTCTATAAAGTGATTAGATGGAGTTCCACACACTAAATAATTATTTAAGGAAATAAGTAAGTAATATACTGAATTAGTCTACCTTAATTTTAATCATATAAATAATAGAAATAATACTGAAAAAAATTGTAAACCTATTCTTGAACCCAAATAATAGTGTTAAGTATTAATTAGGATGTATAATCCCATGCATGTTGATGTCTTATACTTTAAATTGTTTAATTGTGTAAAATCAAATGTATCACTATAAAAGAAAAAGATCTATATATTAATTGAGTCTATTTCTTACTCATGTTATTACGTTTACTTAAAGTTTTACAATATCTAAGAGTCTATAACTACTCCTATTTGTCAAAGTATTGAAAATTTCTATGCCAATGAAAAACAAACAAATTTAATGATAATTATTACACCCTCATATCACTTTTATTTGTCATGTTTCATTTCACAAAGTCAATTTTGACAAATATTCTTTGCAACTAAATTGAATTAAACTAAATGAAAAATACTATAAGCGCAATCACTCTCATATTATTATAATTTAAAAAATCATCTTAAAATATTGGTGAAAGTACATTCTGTTTGACTCTTGAGAAGGAAAATGTGACAAACAATTGTGAATGGAGGGAGTAGTGAAATATAAAAAACTTTGTAATGACTATTAATGATATTTAACAACTTTGATAATAATTATATTAATATTATTATTATTATTATTATTATTTTCTACTGTCCAACCATCAAAGACACTTGTATTTGGGCCAATACTCCCAGTTGTTATCCTTCATGGCCCAAGAAGGTTCCCCCTTAGGAGTAATCAGATCAACAATTGATTGGGCTTTAGCCCACATGATCAACATCTAATTGGGCCGTAGGTACAACAAGCTCTAGTCCATTAATGTCAAAATTGGATGGTCCTGAGGAAACATTATGTGTTGCAAGCAAATTGGTGAATGTGAGACACACATAACAAATCGATATATAATTTCATGGTATACATAACCTAATTATCCAGTTGATTACTCATAAACCATACATGATCGTCATAATTTAAACACTACCAACAAAGAAGAGGAAAAAACAAGTTATACGAAAGATCGGTATGACTTTATGTTATGATTAATCTAATTATTATTTTGGATTATTCACAAATCATATCGAACCATCATAATATCAAAATTACAAACCAAGAAGAGGAAAAAATAATCCTAAATTGTGTCATGCAAGTTATGACAGACCAATATGGCTTCATACTATTCAATCTAATTATCTGAATTAAAGCTACAAAAATTGCAAGATATATGTGATATGCAAGAATAAACCTTGAACTATTGGTTATAAAATAATATGATTGATTAGATGCTATATGCTTGGGATTATAAAACATTTGAAATCTTTAGAAGATCTAATTTTGATGCCAAAGATGTCTAATCCTCAAAATACAGTTAGTGCTATACAAAGTAGGGATTCTGTTATAAAGCCCAAATATAGAAGTGACTTAAATATGTAATGTCTAGTCTTTAACAAACATAAACTATAGTGGCACTATGTCTGGAAGGCACTCACAAGTCACAATATGAAGAAACAAAGACACCTTTAATTAATCCATAAAATAAAAGAAAAAAAAAAGTGAAAGGATAAAAAGCATCAAAATCATTTGGGAGATTAGATTTGTTTTCAGGGGCAAAGTATTTTTTTAATGAAGCTTCCCCCTTGGAAGTCAAGAATATTCCCTATTCTATTTGGGGGTCTTATTTACACAAACTGCTTTTGAAATATTTTGTCGGGTTTATCGAAAAATAACCTCATATTACCTTCATAGACTTTACTTATAAGATTAGATTGGAATTATTGTTATATCATAATGCTAGTAGATCATTTTTCCGGTATGATGAAAGTTAACCTCATTGTATGTCATTTATATGGCTTATGCGTTATGGACAGATTCAAAATTTGAAATTTATGAGTTTCAATATCGATATCAAATAATACTATAATAATAATAATAACAACATTCACAATTAAATATTTGTAGATATTTAGTAAATTTTTATTAATCTATATTCAGGTTACGGAACAAAAACTATGAATACAAGCCTCTAGTTTAGTCCCCATCAATATATACAAGGGAAAGTCTAACATTTTAAAATTGAATTAGTTTGTAGTTATTCCTATTTGTCAAAGTATTTAAAATTTATATGCCAAAGAAAAATAAAAAACTATTATGAGATAACGATGTTATGTATTCTCCGCAATATCATGTAACAAATCTATGCGGTTGAATTGAAAAGTTTCTATGTTGACTCATGAGAATAATTAAATTGGTGTAGCAGATGATATTACATATGAAAGACCAACAATTGATTTCCATGCCGATGCCTTTTCAATTAAGCTTATTTTATTGAGTATGCTTAATGCGATTTATATATTTTATATAATTTATGAATTATTGCGTAGGAACGAATTTACGTGCACTTCAAATAGTAGTGGCTGTAGCTATAGGGCAGCAATTTCCTAACATTTTCCTGTTCTAACTTTTTTTCTTTTAATTTATCTAAAGGAAAAAAAATTCTACAACTTTCATACAAATAAATATCTCAGGTCCTTCCATTATGTCAACAAAATACATTTAAGAAAACTGCAAATGGCAGCTAGAATAGAGAAAGAAATAACGATTCCCAACACAGTACTGGATCTGAGTATCTTAATTAACACAGCTTGTTGTAAGAATAAATGACGTGTATAACCAACAAAGATGGTGGCCGTAGAATGGTAATTACTTTTTCAATGAGTTTGAGTCCCCCTAAATACGGAATTGTCTTTGTTATGGAGGATTTTATCCCCTAATATGAAACTTCTCAAATCCAGATACCTTTTTATTTATTATAAACATTTCTGAAACGTGTATGGAGATATAGTTAAAGCCATACTCAAAATGTTTGTTTAGTAAAACAAATTAAATATAGCCTTAGTGGGGTGATTAAGACTTATCAATTTTTAGAAATTTTAATTTTTTTGTATTATATATGATTTTTATTTCTTATCGATTTTAAGTTCATCCATCATAAATTTCAATTAATCGAACTAGGGCACTTTATAGTTCATATGTACCTGATGATTAATAAAGAGTGGAAAAGGAGAAAAGATAAGAAGCTAGTGATGTAAATTGTGTCCAAAAGGTTGACTTTTTGATGCTGTCAACCACTATATTAGCACATTGAATTTTAGACTCTTTAAATGTTTTTTTTTTTTTGGTTTCCCAACACGATAGCCATATTAGAGCCCGATTAAATTTGGATTTGCATCGAGAAATCCCACATTGGGGATAAAGTGCTCCCTAACAAAGGCGATTCCGCATCCAAGGAAATTCGAATCCAAGACCTCTTGATTAAGAATGAAAGAATACTTACCATTCTATCACAATTCTTGTTGGCTAACTCTTTAAATGTTTACTCTACTACTTGGACCACTATACAAATTAAAGTTGAGTGCTGGTCACATGAGAATGCATGGCAGGTAAAAAAAGGTAGATGATGGGTCAGACCAAGATTAATTATCTTATAGAGTATAAAGTAAGTATATATTCTAAACAGGTGCGGAGTTAGTAAAGGTTTGGAGGTTCATTTAATGTTTTTTTATTAGAATTTATATTCCTTATATAATAGATGTTGATTTTCTTTTTGAATTTTTATATATTTATTTTTTTTATATTTAAATTGTTTATTAAAAATTCTAACTCTGCGCAACGACTTATGTGATTGCAATTCCATGAAAGGATTAATAGTGCGCCTTTTTGCATGTTATATATACAAGACACGTTTTCTTTCCACAACCCCTCAATTTATACCATTTCTTTCTCTCAATTTTTCAAACCTAAAATTAACAAAGCTATCATTTGTAGTACTACTTATCATACTCATGATGAAGCAATTAAGCATATCATGTTTTCTTGTATTTCTCATCATCTTCCTCTTTGTCTTCCTTTCACCAGCATCATCTTCACGTTATTTCTTATCAACCAGAAGTGAAGGTAATTAACTATAGCTAGCACAATCATTATGCTCTTTCTCAGACTCGAACTAATTATTTTAGGGTCGGAGGTTGATAAACACTACTGTTTATCATCTGAGCAATTCCTTTTGTCAAAAATGTATATTTAATCATATAATAAATATACTCTCTCTTTTTTATTTTTTGCACGTATGTATATGATAAAATTAAGGTTTTCTTGCAGTGAAAGAGGATGTAAAGCATGGGAAAGTCAACTTTCCGTTGTATTCAGTTGACCACATGGAAACCAACGATAACCTAACTGTAAACTTCTTATAATAATTTTTTGTCTTTATTTCTTATGTTTCTTATACATAGATTCACAACATGTTAGTTATTTTATTACATGAGTTTCAATTTTGCGATCGAGTTAGGTTCAAGGTTTAATTTTCAATTTTTTGTTAAATCATGATATAGAGATAAAGATTTAGTTACAATATAATATTATCTGTTTTGAATTAAACCTTTTATGGGATTGGCCAATTCTCACATGAACTAACTTTTAAACTTGTGAATTGGTCTTTACTTTATATGGTCCATTATATTAACAAAATCATATAATTATTTGACTCTATGTTTTTTGTTTTCTTAATTTGTAGAAATTGATGGGGTTGGAGGAATGTGTTGAAGAAGATGGAGAATGCATGAAGAGAAGGGTAGTAGCAGAAGCTCATCTTGATTACATCTACACTCAGAACCATAATCATCCTTGATAATTAATATAATTAATCCTCCAAGAGAGCTAGTGTTGTCAATAAATTAAAAGGACTAGCTAGATAAGCTTTAAAGACCTTTTATTTTCAACATTAAATAATCTTCCTACCTAAATTTTTCTTTTTGGTGCCATTTCTTTTTCTACGTTGTATGTTCGACATATAAATGTGATTTTTATTTGTTTCATCCCAAAAATCTCAACTTGTAACTTTTACTTGTTTACACTGGACTTTGCATACTCTCTTAAGAAAGTAAGTGCATATTTTATCTTAGTATTCATATTAATTACTGTCTAATCTTTGATAATAGACTTCAAAAATGATTTAGAATGAGTATTAAGTATTTAATTTTAAAGGAAAGTGGACAAATAGAAGTGAAGAGAAAAAATTAAGGCCTTAGTCTTTTAGACACGTCATTTGATGTTTCAGCACAAACATTAAGAATATTATTTGATATGACAGTAAGGTATAGTTGATTAAAGGTAATTACCCTTATTAATTAATTTCTTCCCTGAATTACATATTAATGAATATTTATGTTTTGTTATAACAGTAAGAGTGAAATTAGACAAAAATATTTAGTGTCTCTTTTTGTTCTCTTAAAGTGACAAATACTTGCAACCAGATTAGGATGGAGGAGAGTAGAAAGAATGAGAAGGTAGCATCAAAACATTAATGGGGTGTGGTTGTTTGTAAGTAGCTAGCTTGACAGAGTCGACAAAGGGGAAGTTGGGTGTGGGGGAAGATGCATAATAAGTATTTTCTCGTCTCAAATTATTTATCGTAATTTTTAAAAATATATTTATAATTTTCAAGAATAATTATTACAAATAATTTGGGTAGAGTACCTAAAGCCTACCCTAAACTTGACAGAGGTCAATTAGATAGTACTTTCACCACATCAATTTATGTGACGCCATTTAATTTGACACAAAATTCAATTTAAATATTTTTTCAAAATTTATGTTCTGAAATAAGTTAAAAATGTTTATGTGACTATAAATCACCATTAATGATAAAATGAGAATTTTAAAATTAAATTGTTATTAAATATAGAAATATAACATTGTTTTTGAAGTTTGGACTGATTAAGAAGAAATTAACTATTTTTAGAAATTACGATAAATAATATGAGGAAGAGGAAGATGAAGCAGCTAGCACGATGATGAGATATAAAGTATGGGGAGGTATAAAGAGCTGCTTCCTAACCATTTTATAGCTCCAAAATTATGCGAGGCTACCAGCTAATATATAGCATGCATGAGACTTTATTAGAAGAATTTACTCAAGACAGTTGGGAAGTGACATAGAATTTGATTTGATGATCACATATTTATTTATGTAGAGGCCATAAGTTAGGTGCAGCTATTTTGCATCAGCTAGAGATCAGATGATTGAATTTCTGAACACAAATTGCTCAACACTCAAGAAGCACCGCGCATATAATTTTATGTAAGCAGTATCGATATATTATACATATTATCAATAAAATTATAGTCAATTAAAATGTGTAATACATGGAAGAACTACACAACATCTCGTTTAAGTGTGAAAGTGCTTTACAAAGATTAGGATCATTTGACCATGCAATTTGAAATGGTACAAACAATTTCTTTCAATGAAAAATCACATCGAAACGTCTCCATAGTATCCAATGCTTGTATTGTCAGTGCAAAAAAAGCAAATAGGGGAATATAAGGGTATTTTTATTCATCTTTAATAATCCTTTCTCCTGGGAACATGAATCAGATGCTGTTTTCCACTTTGTAGGCAAAGTGCATTAATTTACGTTCAATAAACTTGCTGTTTAATTAAATTAATTTGAACATCAGCTCTATGTCCATCCATTTCTCAAATCTTTCATCAAAAGTTGCTACCTAGCATTAACAACACTTTTCTAATCAAAAATAAATTCGATAGGTAATTATAATAAATTACCAAAAAATAAAAATAATAAAATATTTTGTTGAGAGTGGGATTTGAACCCACGCCCTTTCGGACCAGAACCTTAATCTGGCGCCTTAGACCAACTCGGCCATCTCAACAAGTTTGTTAATAATTCTTGATGTTGTAGCATATACATTTATCTGTCTAAATTGCAACTCAAAAGATTAAATCCATAAGAAAATCAAACGTTTTGGACAAAAAAATTTAGATTCAAATAAAACTGTGTCATAAAAATTATGTTGTGTGCTTTCTGATTAACAGGCCGGTAATATTGACAAATATTTTACGTAATGAAAGCATCGACCCGAATGGCCCATACTCAACTGGACTATTTGCCTCATATTCGTTTCCTCAATTTTGTAAGTTGTTATTATTCAAATTTGTGACACTTGTTCAATTTAAATAAGGAAAAATGTCTGAAATATATTTGAACTTTGATCGAAATTGCCGTAATAATACCGAACTTTGGAAAGGAATTTTTGTCCCTGCACTATTTAATAGTGTATTTTAAAAGTATATAGGTGCCATGGACATCATAAATATTGCATCATTATAAATATTAACGTGTCCACGTGGGCACATATATACCTTTAAAATACAATATTAAATAGTGCAGGGGGTAAAAGGTCCTCCATAAAATTTGGTATCGTAACAACAATTTCGATCAAAGTTAAAGTATTTTTCAGACAATTTTCCTATTTAAATATCAAGATATGGAGTCATAGAAAAGAAAATATGTAAAGCCTAATAAGCGAGTCATGCTGCTTCTTTATTATTTTTGTTCTCCCAATTTTAACCACGCTTACTGCTCCAAAAAGACATACACTCATTAATTAAACACAAATAAAAAGGATTGGAGAAATTATTAACCATAACAACTCCTGATTCCTGCAGTGTCATGATAATCTTAACGTTTGTGCATCACAATCTGACCATGGTGTTAGTTGAAGTCTTAGCAAGTATGCTTAGTTCCATTATTTTTTTAAAAAAAAACAACTCATTTCACTTGTTTAATTTGCACGAGACTTAAAAGACTTTAAAAATATACATATATACTTCGTCTTGTTGATATAAAACATATCTCAGATTGTTGATATTAACTTTTGACTAGCTCTAAAATGTAAAAAACTACTCCAATATTTGTTTTGTTGATATAATCATTCCATTCATTTTAACTTCTTCAATATATTAAAAATAAATGTCAAAAAATCTGAGAGAAAATTTATTCTTAGTTCCTAATTTATTCTTATTATTAATTATAGTCATTTTCAATGCATTTATCAAAAACAATGAATTTATTGTAGGTATTGAAAGGTGATATTGTAAAATGGGAAGTGCAAAATGGCCAGAAAATTAAAATAACTATAATATCTTTTTTATTTTAAAATAAACTGATCTTTTTTCCATTTTTTAGTTAAAAGGTATTAAAGTTAAAAGGGATTTAAAAAGGTAAAATAACATAGATAAAATATCATTCTAGGCAAATTGTTTGGCCAAAAAGATTTTCCCAAAATTATCACTCTTGTTATATATTATTCTTTAAAGAGATATATCAAGTCAATACTGGACAAGTAAAAATAAATGAAGTGAGTACATACAATACTCTTATTATTTAGTATTATAGATGCATCAAAAAAATTTAGAACATAAGCGCACCACTAAAAAAAAAGGGGAAAAAAAAACGCATGAAGTAGGAATCAAGTATGTCATTTTGCCTTGTTATAGCATATATATTCAAAGGCGGAGCCAGAATTTTCAATTAGAGGGTTCAAAATCTGACAAAATATACATATGAAGTAGCCGAAGGAGGTTCGACATCTACTATATATACCAAAAAAATTATTTTAACCATGTATATATTATATAATTTTTCGCCGAAGGAAGTTTGGATGAACCCCCTATTAGTAAGGTGGCTCCGCCACTGTATATATCAATAAATGATAATATATCAATTTTAGTAAATATAAAATTTTATGAAGAGACCACAAATTTATTTCGAGCCAAGACACGAAAGGGAAAAAGAATCTTACTTAAAATTTGAGGCGCAAAGAATCTCATGTGATTTTTTGGTAGTCCTTGTTCTGTTTATTCCATCGCCAAATTGGAGTGCATTCAGATATCAGATTTCAGACATGCAAGGGTCCCCACTTTACCGAAAACTATAGTGTTGCTTTATTTACGGTGGCCAAATTAAATTTTTTGAGTTACCAACTAATGAAAATCCGACATCTATTATATATAATATATAAATAAAACAGTTCTAATAATGTACAAAAAAATATAATATTTCATTACAGGAGGTTACCCTGACTACAAGGTGGCTCTGCCCCTGTTTATTTATACCATCTTTAACATATAAAATGTATAAAAGATTTCGTGTCATATCAAAAGATATTTAGGAATAATCCCTTAAACGTTAAAAGAAATACTATAATGTTAAATAACATGAAAGCTACATGTTTTATCAAGTAAAGATGGTTACACTATTTTATCAATGTTTTATAAACTTATCTCTATTTTTTTTTATTATAAAAACATATAGTTGCAATGGATACATAATATTTGACATCATGGGTTTAAATTTATTAAATGAGAGAATTTTCATAATTTATTATATTCCATACCCAAGATCCCCACAACTTTCCTAGCAAAAATAAAGAAGGGGGCAAACAATTTGTCAACTATAAATGCTAACACAAGTGTATATATCTGCCACCAAATTAATGTGGATATATATTGGCAAATACCCATCATATTCTTTAACAATGGGGACAGAAATGAACTTGGATTAACTTTGTTTTAGTAATATTCTTACACGTAACTTATACAATTTAATTATTTATATTTATTAATCATAAGGTGCTTGCTATTTTATTTTTCATTTTACCATTTCAGGCAACTTAATCATCCATAAGTTGAAAAGAACGTCTCTTCGATCTTATTTGCTGTAAGCATGACCCTTAAACAAAATTACAAAATTCAGTCTATTCCCATAGTAAATATTCTTGGAATTTTGTTCTTGCTTTTTTGTTTATGGACTAGTCTAGACTCCCTCATGGATCAGTACAAAATTAGAAATTTCGTTAAGAATGTTCATGATTTAATATAAATGTATAGAAAATACTTTTTAAATTTATACATGCAGTTTTGATAAAGGTATTCAGATCACTCTTTGTTATATGTAGTTCCGGCAATGTCATGGACTAATCCACTTATAGCATAGGGGTACTGTCCCCCCCTTTAATCTTTCTTTTTTTTTTTTTTTGCTTTGTCATTTTTCAATTATTATATACTGGTAGTGTATATATACGTGATGCACAAATGCCTTATAATTTGCCAGCTAATGCTTTACTCGCTTCATTTTTTGTTTCTTTCTGTTTATTATATATAGTTATACATTTAAAAGTGTCTTCTTGATTGCTCACTTAACTGTCAGTGAATAGTGTTAACTGTTATAATAAAGGCAGTAACTTTCTGCCTTTCCAATATCAAAATAATACTTCATTTGATTGCCAGCTAATGCTTTACTCGCTTCATTTTTTGTTTCTTTCTGTTTATTATATATAGTTATACATTTAAAAGTGTCTTCTTGATTGCTCACTTAACTGTCAGTGAATAGTGTTAACTGTTATAATAAAGGCAGTAACTTTCTGCCTTTCCAATATCAAAATAATACTTCATTTGATTAAAAGTATAGGATTAAAGAAATTGTGAACATAATAATGACACAATATAATTAAATTGAAAAAAAGAACATTTTGGTAGAGGGTCAAGATCAAGGGCCTAGCTAATTCACTAGCATTGGTCCAAATTGCATTTAAAAATTCATTCAATATATACATATCATTAATTCAGAATCTAATAATTTTATAAAATTAGAATCACTAGCTCGAATTCATAAACTTGAAGTCTAGCTCGACTTCTGAGTTCAAGATCATTATATTAAATTTCTACCGTCTAGGTGAAGATTTCGATGCATTTCTCTACAGTCATTACAATGACTTAAATGGTGTTAAATTTATTCGATATAAACTCATGATTACTGAATTTTTAAAAATAAATACAATAAATATATCTTTTAATGAAAGAATATAAAGAATAAAAGAATCACAGTTTAGGTCAAAGCAGGTCAAAGAATTCTTTGTCCACTAATTTGCCTCCTTGTTCCACTACCTAAAATCTCACTTTTCCACCATCTTCACGTGTCATTCAGTAATGCTGTCTAACCTCTAAAACTTTTTTTGGTCAATAATAAATTAGTACTAAGAGATTTTATTATTTTTATGTTAAAAATATTAAATAATGTTGTGTTGGATTTAATGAAATATAGTGATTTTTAATAGTGTATATATCACAAGTAGCTGCATAGTGATTATTTTAATATTTTTATATTCATCATTCAGTATCCAAAACATATTTTTAAAGTTTCTAAATAAAGGTGAACCAAAATGATGCTACGTGGATGACTAGCTACATGTGTCTTAATGGTAGGTTTTATCAAAAGAAATTGTGATACTAGATGAAATTTGGGCATAACTAAAGACTAAAATTAAGTTAAAAACGTTGATTATTGAAAATCATATAAAGATTTTATATTACTAAAAAATAATGTGATTTAGTGAATGGATTTGTTTCTTCCTTAATTAGATTCGAGTTTTAAATATAGAAAAATATTTGAAAAACCATATAAGACACCAATTCAAATATAACGGATAATTAAACTAACGGATCATTTAGTTGGGAATTAGTTAGGTCAGAATTAATTATTTTAAGATTAGTTATTCAGGTATAACTTATCCCATCATATATATATATATATGGGTGTGTGGTAACTTATTCCATCACTATAATATAAATGGTGGAATAAATTATTTCAAACATGCCAACTAAACATAACACTAAAATTTTATCCAAAAACTATTTTTCATCCAAAACAATTTTTTTTTATTCTTCACTCCAAACGACTCGTTAGTTCATGACTTGAAAAGGGAAACCTTTTATGCAGAATTCTCAAATGTGCAAGCCTTTGTATCTATCCACCGATCAATTTGCCTACGTGATGAGACATCACGAATCTTCCAATCACATTTGTCCATTTTAATATGACATGGCAAATGGATGCCACCCACTTTACTTTTATAATGACCCCACCCCCCTATTATATATAATATAATTACAGTACTAGTTCTTTATATATATTAGGCTTGACATGGTAACTTTTAAAAAGCACAATAATCTGTTATATTTAAATCAACTTGATAAAGTCAAGTTCTATGCACTATATGTGCACATTCGAGTTTTGTGGATTCTACCTACAAGTTGAATCTCTCTTAAGGTTTTTGGAGGTTAATAGAATCAAATCTAAACTTACATTTATGAAATGAGACATATTTTTTGAAAAAGTTATCTCAAATATTCCATAATTTTTTAAACATTCATAAAAAAAATTTAAGATATTAAATAGCCCATTTAACTCAATTACTCAAGTCATTATATTTTTGAATATTTCATAAACTCTTGAATAATCCTAAAGAGATCAAGACATAAAAGATAATATTCCTCAAAACGAAAAGAAAAATGAAATACATATTCCTTTGAAAAAACATCTTGAATATCTCAAAAATCATTGGGATGGTTATGATGAGATCAAGAATATATGACCAGATTCTAATTCTTAGAATCGAATATTTCAAAAAAATCCAAAAAACTCTCATTTCATGAAAATAAAATATATCCCACCAAGGTCTACATTATTCTACTATCGAAAAATACGTTGCTTTATCCCTCAATATAATCAAAATAATAAATAAAATTGTACCTATTTTATTTATTAATAAAATTTTATTTCTTAATATTTTATGTGTAATTATTTTTTCATCATTTTGAAATTTATTACCAACATTATCAAATTTACATACATTTTAAAATTAGCTAGCATGACATATATATTCTCTTCTTCGAAAGAGCCGGGCTGCCCAACGCGAAATGACGACCATAAATTAATCTTTATTTAATATCAATTAATAAACTGTTATTGAGATATAAAGTTATCTATTATAACATACTAAATTATTTTTTTAGAAACCATCGATAAATATATATGTTAACGAAATAAAAATTATGTTAACCTTCTAAATGACAAGTACATCGAACAAAATTAAATAAAAAGTTTATTTAATAAGCAAAGTAGTTTTAATAATCCAACATAAGTATTCTGAAATGCACCTGCGGAAATAACAAGTTTATGATAAGAATCTCATGACATCCTTCAAAGTTTAAAGTACGATGCGGCCTTCGGTCAATTTTGTAATTTTTTACGCATATATTAAATAAATATTAATTAAAAAATAATTTAATTAAATTACCTTTATTTAACTTTTTAATATTTCACACATTAATTTCTTCTCATGTAAACAATTATATACATGTACTCATACTTATAAAAATTAAACTTATAACATGTAGTCGATAGAGTTTAGTAATTTAGAATTAAAACTATATATTTGAGTAAATAAACCTATTTAATCTCTCTCTCTATGTATATATATATAAACTATTAAAATTACCCGCGCTTCGCGCGGAAATTTAATATAACAGAATTTATAAAATAATACTTAAAACCTATCAATCATTAAATCTAAAACACTATTATCTTGCATACAGGATTTCGTAGTTACAAACATTAACAATGTAATGGAAAATAATAATTATAACATCTTATCATTTATCTTTCAATCAATCATCTTTAGTTTGATTTTATAATTTATCCTTTTGCCTCCGGGACGTGTTACTATTTGATATTTTTGGGAAATGAGAAGAACATAAACATGAGATATTAAATTTTCTCATAAATAATCTTTATATGTACGAACAAATACTTATAACAATACTTTTGTAGAAACATAAACAACAATGTTTAAAACATGTACTCAAAAACAACAATTAATATCATAAACATAAATTAAAGAATGTAAAAAAACATACCATGACCAATAACAATAGAATGAAACAAAAAGGAAAAACTGAGCTCACTAAATGCAAAGTTTCCCCTTAAGAAAATCATTCTCCTTTAGAACATGAGTTTAAAAGAATAGATCCTCTCAGAATGGAATGATTCTATTCACAAGTGTATTAATACAAAAATAATTGTGTCAGTGAGCCACTCAACAGGAACAAAGTACACGAATATTTAATTGTGTAGAACAAGAAGAAGAAAAAGTTCAGAATTTTTGTTGTTTTAAAATGAGAGGAAATCCCTCTATTTATAGACAACAAAGGCTGGTGTGAACAAATACTTATCGTGCCTTATCAAAAAAGTCACAACTCTTTAGAAAAGTTACAACCCTTTGGAAAGGTCACAACCTTTCATAAATATCACAATTTTTCATAAAAGTTGTAACTCTTCATAAAAGTCATATCTTTTCATGAAAGAGGAAGGCTATTTTTGAAAATAAATAAATTTAAAAGGAAATTCTAGCTTGTGATGGCGCCACGTAGGCTAGACTAAGATTTTTTTTATATATAAAATTTATGATTATTTGTCTAAAATCTAAATCCAAACTCAAAATTCTAGATCCATTTATATTCAACATTACAATATCAATACCCAAAGAAGAACGTTCTTTTTTTTTTGGACTCGAACCGGGACCTCTTGTTAAGGATGAAGAAGTATTTACCATTCAATTACAATCCTTTTTTTTTGTTTTCCCCTCGGTATTCGGTTTTCTGTAACCATATTGGAACCCCACTACATCCATATTCATGCTAAAAGCTCGAATTTGAGACCTCTTAACAAAGATTAAGGAGTTCTTACCACTACATCAGACCCTTGTTGATGATATGTTAACGTTCATTTCTTTCTAATTAACCCAAAATGATACTTCTCTCCACATTTATTTTAGTTTGCATTATTTTGCTTTTTTAAAAAAATTAAAATTAAATTTAATCAAAAATTAAATAAAGATACTGTAAATAATAATTTTTATTATAGTAATTTAATTAAAAAGATTTAAAATATTGATCAAACTATATAAATTAGTATTGGTATAAGTGAAGATAACATAAAATAGAGCAACGTATACTCATGGCTCGTTTGGTGTGAGGGATTAGAAATAATAGTGATGGGATAAAAAAAAATTATGTTGTTTGGTTGGCAAGTCCGGGATAACGTATCCCGGTATTAATAATTAGTACAGGGATAAGTTATCCCTCCCCATGGGTGGTATAGTAATTCCGGGATAACTTATCCCGGGATAAAATAGATAAATGACAAATATGTCCCTTTAAATCCTTTTTATACATCATTTTTCACATTTATGTATATTTACATTTTTTTTAATATCATCTATAATAATATTTACTACTCCTTATTTTTATGATAATTATACATATTTTTCATTTAAAAAATTACACTATATAAATATAATTTTTATTTATGAATTTATTTGACTAATTCTTATGTTTATTTTATTTTGATTTCTCATAAATTTTCTTCTCTTTAATAAACTTAAGAGGGAAGTTCTATTTTTAAGCTAAATAAGAAAAAAAGTTATATTTTTAAATACACATACTTATCATGGGAATACATAAACAAAAATATTTAAGTTAAATAAAAAAAAAACTTATTTTAAAAAATAAATAACTAAAGCTCACAAACAAGAATTTAAAAAATTTAAATAAAGTAAAGGGTAATTTTGTAAACAAACAATTTGTTCTTAAAATTTATCAATATATATTATTTTGAATATAATAAACCAAACACTCAATAAAAAATAATTTCACGATAACTTATCCCATCATAACTAATTCCAACATAACTTATTTCAATATAACTTATTTCATCATAACTCATATTCAAATCAAATGATCTCATATACTCGTAAAAAGGTTAAGATAGGGGTAGGAAGAAAAGGCAGAAGAATCGGGTCCGCAGTTTCTTGTTTCTAATAACTCTCACTTCTCTCTCTCTATTTTTCACAATTTCTTTTTAGCGACTTTTCGTTAGAGAGGTCCGAAAAGGTACGTCTAAAACTTTTGAATTCGATCCGTAAAACAAAGCAACAAAAATGGATACCGATCGAAATTGTTTTGCTTCTTCTTCTTTATGTAGCAAAACGCAACGTGTTAATTGTTCAAAAGCGCAGAATTGTCTCTTAAAGATTCTCAAAATTATCTCCACTGTCCCACCACACAACAACAATACTCCACCGTCTCAAAATCTCAACGGATTTGCTGTTGACTTGAACATTGGGTTTAATTTAACGCCGCTGGAGATGGAGGAGGAATCTGGGTCTCCGGTTGACGGCGGTTTTGTTAACAGTCCCGTTGTGGAGGAGTGCGGCAGCGGCGGCGTTGATTTTGGGAAATGCTCTGATATCGATGACGGTGGAGAGGAATCGGGTAAAATTGATACTTGTGTAGAAATTTTGCAGCTTGAGAATAATGGGGTTTTTGAGACGAGTGAATTGAAAGAAGAAATTGGGGAAGTGAAAGAGCAACAAGGATTTATGGGTTTACTAATTGAAGCAGCAACATTGATATTTGGAGACTTTAAAGACGAAAATCCATTTAAACTTGATAACACCATCACAGAGAAATTAAATTTAGATGAACACCACTACAACTGCAACGACAACGACTCTACTGCTGCTAAAAAACAGCTTAAACGAAGAGTTAACGAGTATACAGAGGAAGTTATTGAGGATAAATCTTCATATCCATTGGTTCGATCAAAAAGGGGGAGAATTCAAGTTTTGCCCAACAAATACAGAGACTCCATTCTCGAGCCATTAATGCCCTTCTCAAGAATCCGATCAACCACTGTACCTACTAATAGACGGCGGTCCAAGTAGTAAGTAAGATCGATCACTCAATTTTCCGGTGAAGTTTCTACTTTTTTTGTTTTTTTAGTGTAATTTTAATCTATGTACTAGTAGTAAGGGGAACTAGTTTACAATTCTATAAACACTTGTTTCAATTTCTTTTGGTTCATTCTGTACGATTAACTTTGCTAGTGCGAGTTTGCTCACATTATGGATTCCAGTTATGATAGGCATTGGCAAGTTAATTTGTTATGAATTCTTACAAGACAGAATACGTTAGGACATGCTCACCTAGACACGTGCTAAGAAATAAGAATAGCTAAAGTATAGCGATATTGACGATGAAGATTCATGTAATTGAGTCTAATTTGGTTTGGATGGTTTGTTTGTTGTTTTGTGTTATGAAGAATGATATGCATTGAAAGTGAGTTAGTTTTTAGGGTTGAGATTCGTTTCTTTACTATATGGTAGGTGATTTTTGTTAGTTATTAAATGTCGAATTGATTTTACAAACCTAGTTCATTGTGTTACAAGTTGGAACATTTGAAAACGCTTTATATTTATTGGTCAAAAATAGGTTCTAGTTTAATGTTGGACAAGGCAAAAAGGACATTCAAAGTTGAAATTTTTTGTACTCTTGATTGGGGGCATAAAAGTAGAGTGTGTTTGGTATTTAGTTTCTTACTACGGTGAGGGCATTGTGTTGGATTTAAGTAGACTTAAAAAAGTACTAAATTGTGGTAGCATAGTACCATAAAATGATAGAAATTTATGAAAACGATACACGCTAAATAGTGAAAAATTTCATTTTAGTTTGACTTGAAACAAAATTTTAAAAGTAAAATTTCCTTTTATCACATATTTTTGTTAAAATAAAAAGGGAAAAAGTACAAATATGCTCTCGAACTATCGTAAATGGTATGTAGATACTCTCCGTCATACTTTTGGACATTGATGCCCCTGTCGCCTAAAAACTAGAGCATATATGACCGTCATTCTAACGGAAGACTAAATAGGTACACGTGACACAATCTTATTCGTCCGTCCGATATTTAATAAATGTCGGATCGGTGGATAAGATTATGACACGTGTATGTCTGTTAGTATAAAAGGTATATATGCTCTAGTTTTTGAACGGCAGGGGCACAAATGTCCCAAAAGTATGACAAAGGATATCTGCATACCATTTACGATAGTTTAAGGATATATTTGTCCTTTTTCCCAAATAAAAATGTGTGCAATGTACCACTATGCCCTTTGAATTTTGAAATTATTATCATTTCAGGTAGAATATTGTATTCAAAGAATTATTGAATATAGAAAGTAATATTTTCTTAAATAGACAACAAAAAGTAAAATATGTTATAGAAGAATATTATAGAGAGGAGAAAGAAACTTCTTACTTCTCATGAGGGGTGTTTTATAATAGATGAAAACTTTTTATTTATTGGGTGAAATTAACTTGGTCTTAAAGTAAATGATCTTAATTTTTCTCCAATGAAATAAAATAAATATTCATAATTATAACACAATAAATATATTTATAACAAAATATATAATTGAAATAGCAAGGATAATAAATAAGAAATAATTCTACTAGCAAATCTGCATCGCAATGATCAAGCTTAGGCAATTGTTTACCAAAAATACAAAAATACCATAGTCAAATTTTGAAATAGCAAGATAAAGGTGATGCAAGCATTGTAGTCCATATCAATTTATTTGGAGGGTAGCTAGGTTTTTTCCACTTCTCTTTGCTCCCCCTTTCGTATCCAATGACTTGAACTTTCAATGTACATTCTTAATTAGGTCTAATGTCATAAATTATTGGGATAAAGCTAGAAGTTCAAGTACGAGTTCGACCAAATTCAAGTATTCAGAAGTTTATTAAATATATATAAATATTAAGTTTTGAATATAGTTATTCATACTTAAAATTGTCATTATAAAATTCAGAATCTATAAATTCAAATTTTGACTTCACACCTCTATATATACTAAAATTTTTAAAAAAAGAAAAAGAAAATCTCTAACTATTTTTCGAAGTAAATTAAACACAAGGAGCAGCCTTTGGACCAAGAAAGATGACGTGTCCATGGAAGACTTCGACAGGAAAATCGGTTGATTAGGTCGTCAAAACTACCGTGTTCACTTTTTTAATTTTACCTTTTCCTATTTTGTCATCCTTTCAAAATGAACAAATATAGCCTATAGGCCAAGGTTGAGAAAATAAAAATACTCTTCTGCTACCCATCATTTATGAATTTTTTTAAAAACAAATCAAATGTTATGTGATTTGGTTTGCTTATTGAGTTTGCTAGAGTTTTGTAATCTGCATTATCGCTATTATAAAAAACGTTTTTTCATTCTATTTTGAGAAGAAGTAACCCAAGTCCTTGACAACAATGAGAAAATTTTATTTTCTTAAGAACTGTTCGAAATATTTTCCTATTTATTGGTTTGAACACAAATACCAACTAGGGGCGGAGCTAGAAGTCTGAGTACGGATTTGACCCAATATTTGTATTCAAAAGTTTATTAAATATATATAAATATTAAGTTATGAACAAAATTATACTAACAATCGTCCTTTTGTTGAGTTAATAACAACTCGTTAGTACGAACTATGAATAAAATATATTCTTTGTGCTTGTACTAATGTAAATTGGAGACCAATTATTATGTAAATTTAGTTGTACGTTGATTGTTGTTCGCAGCAGAGGAAAGTTAAAACTATTGCTTTTATTTAAGTTCTTTTCTTACAAATTAAAGTCACGCCCATAAGGTGTTTGCTGAAAAAGCATTTTTGGGGGACAAATTTTGGTTGCAGTCTATTCTGGAAATTGAATTTTCGGCCTGTTAACTCTCTCAACTTTAAGATTGTGTGAGATTACCCTAAGACCTATAGCTGTGTTTATGGATGCATTTTCTGGAGCGTGCAATTCTTTTGAAGCAGAAGTTGTTGTGAGACACTGATATTTGCTTATGTATTATGATCCGAAGGCAGTTGATAGATGCCTTCAAACGCCTTATTAGAAGAAGATACTCTTTACCCTGGATTCACTGCTATTGCTTCATACGGACAAGTGAAACAGAAGACTACATAATTTCAGTAATACATTGTCCAACAGTTGATTCGGTCTCCTTTAACTTGCCTTTTCATTTCGACACTTGACATGCTCATATTGCAGTTATTTCTCATGCTTAAAAACAGCACCTGAAATTCAGAATTGGTGATGTGGTTCTCTGCTATTTTATTGTCTGAAATAAGCATATCTAATTATCTCTGATCTGAAGTCTGAACACATTCTATTTGGTTTTCTTTTAATTAATTTAAGGTGTTACTGGACAAGGTGCTCAAGATTGTTCATCTTAAGTGTAAACGTAATAAGAATAATCCATTTAAGAGGGTATTAATACACAGGCTAACATTATTGCAAGGTTGTATTAAAGCCTTTTCAACTTTGGGGCGGATGAATGCCAATTCCATGCTCTTACATTTTCAATTGCTCAGATATATAATACAATGAAAAAATGATTTGCAATGTACCTATTTAATCTACCTTCACATTGTACCTCTTTCCCATCTTTCATTTATTTCAGCGCGTCTACATTCTCTTGTATGGTTCTTCTCAATTTGTCGACTTGCCCTGTATTTCACAGTGTTAGAAGATGTTGCTCCAAATAAGGTACATGTTCAATAGAGAACAACTTTTTTCAGAGCAGCATCATTCATTTGGCTACACAGATATATTTCTTGAACGTTTATTATGCTCCTGAGCTGTTCGTTTTCGTATGTTTTGTTTAAGCTTCAGATTACCGGAAGAAACATGAATTGATGATTAGGGTAAACAATGATATAATCTTCACTCTCATGAACAAAATGAATATTCTTCGTAGCTATCTGAAAAATTGTTGTTAAATGCTTGACCTCTAATTTGCCCCCACCAAGTCACATTTGTCGATACTAACTGTACCGTCGTCACCTTTATCAACAATAATAAATTCAATCGTACCATTTTAAGGGTAAACAGTTTGGTTGTCCCCCGCACTCTTCCTCGAAGGCGGCAATGACACTAGATGTTTGATAGATTGTATTAGTAAATATAATGTATATACTATTAGTATCTTGTTTGGTACACTTTTTCTTGTCATGCATATAATTTATTGTGTATTATTAATACCAAGTAATTTTAAGTATTAGTAATACATAGCATTTTAACACTTGCATTAGATTAAATAATTACAAAACTACCTGCAAAGCCTTTTAAAACATTTCCTTAACATTTTCTCCTCTATTCATTTTCTTTCTTGTCATATGTTTATATTTTTATTTGTTTTTCAATGTCTTTTAATTTGTTGATTTCTTAATAGACTTTGTGGCCTCTTAAGTATTTTTTTTAAAAAAACTCTTCCAATATAGTTTAATAAAAACAATTACTATTGTGGCAATAAATTTGATATAAAATTCTGTGCCAACTTTTCACAAAAATATTTTGACTCAAATAATACAACTATTTAATATTATTTTTGAAAAAAAAAAAAAGAGTTAATGATGTTTTCGCAAAGAAATCTTTTTTAATGTTTTAGCAAAGAACTTTATTACAAAAGAAGTGTAAAAATAAATCAAGTGTGAAGGGTATTTTTGTAAACATATATTTTTAAATAGAAACTATGCAAAATTTGTTATTTCTAATACATCAAACCAAATTGTGTATAAGAAATAATGCTTGCATAACTAATGCAAGCATTACTAATGCACCCTATTTTGTATTATTCTTATACACTCTATCAAACGACCCCTAATTTCTACGCATATGTTGGTATGTGATAATATTTACTGTTTATTGGGAAAAAAATCGTACTGGTTTATTTATTCTTTTTTTTTAAAAAAAAGAGATGAGTTGTTTTGAATGATTCTTTATTTCGTTTTATACACGAATATTACCTTTTAATTATAAATAACAGCGTCCTGTCCTCGTTTCTTTTACGCCAGTCCCAATCAAAGGTGATCAACAATGGTACTCCACTAACCACCCTTATCGTGTCTTCATTTTTTTTAAAAATTGTTATTAAATGAAATGAAGAGAAAATACTATTTAATTTCACCCATGTTTTTTTTCTCGTTTAATTATTCTGTTTTGAAAAGTATGGAACTTGTCAATGATATGTTAGATGAAGCAATATATCTCCTTTTATGGAGTATAATTGAAGCATACGACTTTCTTGCTGTTTTTAAGGCCAGAAAATGGTCTCGTAATATAAAATGGAAAATGTCTTACTGAGGATACTCGAGATGAGATAAATAAAAGTATTCTATAAATTGAGATATTTCATGAGATTATTTTAATTCACCTTCTATATCATGTTAGGATTACCTAATATCCCAAATTAAAAATAGAATAAATTGATGCCTAATTTAATACTCGAGATGATTCAATCGTTAAAATCAATAAAAATATCATGGACCGAGCATATGAAGCTTTGGCTAATTTGCTCGATACAGTAGCATTCTATCTCTGATATGATTAGTATTTTAATCACTCAAAAATAATGTGATAAGATAGATGACATTTCTTGATATGAAATAATTATATTGATGAATTTATTTTTAAATTTTCTAAAGAGCTTATTGGCTTAGGGTAATCCAATCCAATTCTCTATTTTACTCTTTAAAAATGATTTTTTTTTCTCTCTTCTTAATATTATATTATTATTTCTAATTCTTTCTTATTTTCTTATTTCATAATATAAATCCTTTATTTCTTTTTCCCAAATAATTATTTTATATAATTTTCATGTGATATAATTTTTTTTTTCAAATTCTTTGTTTGATAAAGAAATATATTTATTTTAAATAACATAAATTGCAAGAAAATATAATATAATATACAAATTAATGAACAAGTTCAAATAAAAGTGAAATACAATTACATATATATTACATAAACACTCAATTTTCAAAATTATTATGTTGCTTTTATAAATGCTCTATTAATGCATTACGACGTTCAAAATGAGCATTTTTGTCCTCAATTTTCAAAATTAAAATTTTCATCTTATCATTTTAAATTTTGTGTATTCTTTATAGTGAAACTTAATAATAAAATCAAATTATATTATTAACGAAAATTAGAAAAAATTAAAATTCTATTAATTTGAGACTAAAGTAGAATATATTAAATAATATATTTCTAAAAATATTATATTATATTTAAGAAGAATCATGAATATTCGATATTTAATTAATGACATTATATGTAAAATAATATGTTAATTAGAAAGTAGTAGAAATAATAATAAAATATTAAAAAAGTAAAATAGAAAGTGATTGGAAATCTATTATTCACCCCTCTAAATTTAAAGAATAAAGAGTCATTTAGAGGATGGTTGAAGAATCCGTTCGCTATTTTAATATAGAAAATAAAGAATAAAATAAAGGTGAATTAGAGATGTTAGTAAAAGTGGAAGCGTGTCACCAAATGTGTGGAATCCCTTTAACGTCTCAGTCACATCGCCTCTGGACTTCGAGAGCATCAACGTACAAACATTACGGTCGTCGTTAATATTAACTGGTAACCGGTAGTTAATCGGTTCGCGTTTCGCTATTTAAAGAATACCTCGACTCTGGCGACCGACCTATTCGGTTATAGGTTCTCTCTCATTCACACCAAAATAAATAGGTCGATGCATCCGACATCATTTTCTTCATTCCTTCTCCGCGTTGAATCATGAGCTCTATAATTTGCCCTTTGTTTCTTCCTTAATTACGATTCTACCACTCTGGTTATGGACACCGCCGCTTCACTTGTCCATCTATAAACAAACCGATATTTCTACACTGTGATGGCATCTCCGAGAAGTCATCGGAGAGTAATCGAGGGGAGGAATCGGAAGGAGAAGTTATCGGAGAAATCCATGTCGTTTGAAGGATATATCCCAGGGAGCACTTCAGAGATATCACGAAGAATTAGGACTGTTCCGGACTTGTTCTCCGGCAAGGGATCTGCCGCCTGTTCTATGCCGGATTTACAGGTTAGGCCGAAGTTGACGAAGTTGCTGTTGAATGTGACGATTCAGCGCAGTCCAGGCCCTGTACAGGTGCTAATATCACCGGAATCAACCGTTCATGATCTTATCGCCGCCGCTGTAAGGCAATACTCGAAGGAAGGAAGACGTCCGGCACTTTGCTCCACGGATTTCTCCGATTACGATCTTCACTACTCGCAGTTTAGCTTAGCCAGTAAGCACCGTTTGATTACACTTCCTTCAATATTCAGGGTTGAATCTGAGCCGTCCTAATTACTGCAATTTGATTGGACAATAAATTGATTAAATACCATTACCTTGTCATTTGAATAATCTTACTCCACTAATTTCATGGAATACTGATCACTTGATTGGTGGATACAGGTTTGGACAGAGCAGAGAAGTTGATGGCGTTGGGAACAAGAAACTTCTTTTTGTGCCCAAAAAAGTTAGGCGAGGAAACTTCGATGTGCAGTGACTTAACGTCGTCGTCTTCAAGATGTAAAAAAGAAGCTCAAACTGAAATCAGTTTAGATTTGCCTTCGCCTACATTCATGGATTTCATGCTCTGAGTAATATTTACAGCTTCACAACTTGGTGACTTTTTTTTTTTTTTACTCCCATGAGTTCTCTAAGTTAATCAATCTCGCCATAGTTATTTTTAAAAAGGTCGAGATTGTTGTGTTGTACATAAATCACTATTACTCCCTCCATTTCATTTTATGTGGTATTTTTTGAATTTTGAGGTTCAAATAAATCTATCTTTGATCATAAATTTTTCATATACCTTTTAAACATTTTGAATTATAAATTATAATACTTTTTACGTAATTTACAAATATATAAATTTCATTTCAAAAAAATTGAAGATTTCATGCTTAAATTTCTGATCAAATTTAAACTGTTTGACTCTCAAAAAATGAGAAGTGTCACATAAATTAAAACAGAAAGTAATATTTATTTTGGATAGTTATTTTGTAAATATCTCAAGTTGTATGTAATATATATATATATATATATATGCATTATTAAGAAGTATGGTGAATAAACTATTCTTACTTTGAAGTTTAGAATTTGAGTTATAAGGAAAAATTAAACCTCTTCTGTTGAGTGATAAGTATTGGACAAGAATCAATAGGCGATAGAGAACTCGTTTTTTTTAAGATCCATTTGATGCAAATTGAATTTAGTTAGGCTAATGGATGTTCCAATAGTCGTATACTAGGATCCAGTTGTTTTTTTCCCAGATTATTTGCATATATATATATATATATATATATATATATATATATATATATATATAGTGGTTGGCTCAGCGAATCCAACTAATGGATTTGTTTTGGATACCTTGAAAAGACAGAATATAGAAATGGCCATCTTTCAATATATATCCAATGGATTACTTCTCCATTTCTTTTTTTACTTGATCCCTGTATCAAAATAAATGTTTCGTTTTACTCTTTCAAATTTAGCAAATTAAAGAGTTTATTACTTCCTTCTAACTTTGTTACTAGTTATATGTTGTCTTTACTAAAAATAGATAGTATTTCATAAAATTATACATAAATAATATTATTTTTTCTATTTTAATCTTGAGAGTTATTAGCCTTAAATATGAATTTGATCAACATAGGATCAATCTACTCCCTCCGTTCATTTTTACCCTATTTGACTTGGCACATCCATAAATATTTCACCACACTAGTCCTATTAAATGATATTTAGTATAAGGTCTTGAAAAATGATTTGAGAATTAATATTTAAGTTGAGGGTAAAACATGGAAAAAAATAATTGTCTATCTTGATATGTCAAAAGTAACAAGTAAAAATGAAAAATTTATTTTAAGAATAACTGACAAGATAAAGTAAACAAAGTGATTAAATGATTAATTCATGTTCATTGGTCAATTTAATTAATCAAAATAAATTAATTTTATTCATTTATTGAAACTTTACTTCAACAGAATACTAGATAATGGTACAATAGTAAATCTACATAATTTCTTAAAAGCGTGAAATCTAAAATAATGACATATAAATAAGAACGGAGGGAGTATTCTTTTCTCATATTACCCTTAAGATTAAATAACTACATAAAGTTGGTCCATAATACTTGTCATTTCATAAAATCAATTCATAAATTATCATATTGTTCCATTTTTACCCTTGTGAGTTATTAGCCTTGAAAATATTCATTTGACCAATTTAGAAAAACTAAGTAAATGATTCATATTCGTTGGTTAAATTAATTAATCAAAGTAATTCATATTCATTGATAGAAAACTTGAGTTCCAAAAAAATTAAATAAGGATAGGAGAGTAAAGTTACATCATTTTTTAATGCAAGTGCAAAGTAAAAAAATGACATATAAAATGAGACGGATGAAGTAGTAATCAAATTTAAAGTTCCAAAACATCATTAATAAAGTTTATTTAGTGAACTACACTTTCAATTAAAGTTTTTTTTAAGAAACGTATCAAGTCAATAAGGGTCAAGTAATATGAAACGAATATCAGTAGAAAACAAACCAAACAAGAATCGAAATTTTATACTACTATATGATTAGACGAAGAAACTGATTTATCTCAACACAAAAATTTGATATTGCAACTTGCAATTGGAAACGTTCCTAACAAGTCATTCTCCACTTGTCTAATTTAAATCATTATATACCACTCTTCAAGGCAAGTATAAACACCTTTAATTTGCCATAACTTCTACTTCTAGTAGTACTAGCGGGCCCAACATGACTATAATAAAAAATTTATTGTACAATACTGTATAATATATTTATTTATTTATATTATGTGCGAAATGAATTTACAAACATATAGTGAAGATGGTCTTTTTTTTTCTTCAGTTTAATGTGAGAGACCAACTCAACACATGATCCCAAATTTGAATTGCACCTTTTTACATTCCTCACTAAACAATACTTGCTCACATCTTACTCCTTGACAAACAACTCAAAACATAATTCATAGACATTTTGAAACAAATACACTCGTAACATCATATACAGGGGAACTATTCACATATTAGACTTCTTGTAGCCTCCTTATAAACTTGAAATAAAATATATTTGCAGTTATAAAATAATGATTATTTGTTAGTACTTGTATTTGTAAAAAAAAGAAGACATAAGACACAGACAACAAATATATTTCAAAGAGCAGAGTGAAGGGGAAAAAGGGGAGCATGTTACTATTTGACCAATATGTGTAGATAAAGAGCTAAACAAATCTACTCTAAGAAAGAAGCTAAAAATTGAATATTATTTCCTAAATGTTATAGCAAGAGAGTTCTCAAGCTAATATAATCTCATCTCTTTGTTTTTTGTGTTGTCAATATCCATTTCGTAAATCGTATAAACTATGAAAACAAATGTTGTAAGATTCATTGCACATCAAAAGCCATTAAAATTACCACAAAATAACAATCAAATCCACATAACTTTGATCAATCTTAGAATACCAAATAACTCAAAACTACTATCAAGACATATGCAGGAACATTGAGCGTATCATTAGCACGCAATCATTAAGAGCATAAAATACAATTAATCATGTTCATACCTTGAAGTGCACACTATAATATAGCTCGAGTGTTATGACAACTTTCACAAATCATTTTCACAGAAAAATCAAGTCTTCCTTCATAAATAAATATGAGAATTCAATTTACTCATCATATCAAGTTCTAAAAGGCTATCACGAATGTTCTTATCCCTTCACTCATTTAATTGTGCACGACTTCAGTGAATGTTTGATTTGGTGCTTGCAAGAGAACATGTTTTATGTTCGTAATTATACATATCATCACTCATTTTACTTGATAAGAATCCAGTTGAGTAAATAGAAGTAATGATATCACTGTTGATTTTATGCCAACCAAAAAATTCAAATCATATCAAATGAATTAAGCTCAGCTTTGCCGTATCCATTTCTCTTGACACTTCTACGCCTTCTACCTCTCACCATTGTTTACTTGAAAGAGGGAATGACGGAGTGAGAAACTTCATACCTGAAAATATAGAATTAAGAGTGAATTTGCCCTCTTTAATTGAACCTTATACATCGTTTTTGAGAAAATTGAAAAATAATTGAGATGTATGCAGAAATTTCAGCAAAAGAAGAAGTAACACAAAAAAATTGGCTATTATAAACAATTAAGCAGTAATGACATTGGATTTTTTTTTAGAAAAAACTGAAGTTATGGAGCAACACATATTTGACAAGTAATGGAAGAAGCCATTATGAGGGCAAAAAAATTACACATATGTAAGAATGTTAATGAACACTGCCTTGCACGTATGGAAGCAATCAGTTTCTTCATTTTCTTATTTTAAGTAAAAAATTTTAAATCTATCCAGCAAAATTTTTCTAAAAGTAGAGTACCATTCTTGTTATGTATTTTCCTGAACAGTGACAAATAAGACAATGCATTCTCTAACTGATTCTCTTCATTTGTCGAAAATGTGTGATGTTTTCTTTTTGATAGGTACATTGAGTACATAAGAGCTTAATATCCTTCAAAACAAAGAAACATTTGATTAGATCCTACGTATTCTCACAAACATTGAGCATTTTTTTGGAAGAATCACATTTACATGGTATTATAGATTCCAGTAAAAGGAACTATATAAAATTAGTTGTTTGGATAAACAAATTCTAAGTTCATCACACCCTCATCATGGTCATGGACATGCATTTTCAAAAAGAAAAGCAGGGGTAACATTTCAAGTACTATCTTCTCACTAATCAAATAGACCAGAAAATACTTATCTAGACTTCTCAAAATGATAAAAAGAGAAGCTACTTCGACTTATTGTCACGCATAATTTGTTTTGATGGTAGCATACAGGTAAAATCAAGTGGTTAAAGAATTTCTACATTACAAAAAATAGTTAAATGATACATTCAAAGGAATATTCACATAGAGAATCAAAAGATAGTAGAGCACTTTGCAAGGTTTACAAGAAGTCGGACCTTGATGATCAATATGCAACTCCATCAAGTGCTCATCATCAAAACTGGAGTTTAGTGACTATTCCTCTGGCTTTGTTTTTCACAACTTAAGTTAGTGATTAATACTGCTAAATATTGAGCAATAATATTCGAATTTCGCAACTTATAGCTCAAGATTATAAAAATCGAGTTGGCACCATTGCCAAATTATAATTGTAGTAAACATGCTCGAGAACCCGAAAGCTCCCAAAGTTGCATGATATAATTATATTAGTTCTCCTCAAAATAGCCCAGTTCAATCCTTCATTTTCCCTTTTTAGTTGCAACAACACTTTGTCGTCCTTAAAATAAGCAATTTAATATAAAGACTAACAACAAAACAAACAAAAAAACAAATTTGATTGCAATCAATGCATATAGCATCCTTCCAGAAAAAAATGAAAATTTCACCTATTAAACTTTTTCTTAAGACAAACCAACTTGAATGGGGAAACAATAAATTGAAGGACCACACCAAGATAGGAAAATATAGCAACTTTAAAAATGTTCAACAGATATGAAATTTAGAGACCGACAAAAGGGAAAAAATATTTTTTTTTATGTATGATAGAGAGATAGTGAAATAAGAGTAACTTGAGAAAAAAGAAAAGTCCCATGCTTGTTAACAGGTGTCAACCATAAAAGAGCAAGCAAAACACTGAAAATTCTTCAGTTCCAAACTGAATTGGGGGATTGGGATTTGGGACAAAAGCATCTTTATTCAAAGGTCAAACGTTTAACATCAAATACGATCTAAGCATCATTCTAATCAATTACCAAGTTCAATAGTACAATCAATTACCTTCAATTGTCACAAAACCATGCTCTAACCCAGCCCGTAGCTTTACATGTTGTTAGTTGCACTAGTGTCTACTCTAGATTTAGTACTATTTCAGACTCAGGAATTTCTTTTTTTTAAAAAAAAATTAAACATGTGAGGCTCGAAGGCCTTTTTAAGACTCGGAAGTCAGGATCAACATGATAGAATATTCAGATAAAGAGGGAAATGTAAGGCTTATAAAAAAAATCATAAAAGCAAGATGATATGAAAACTACTATTTTACTAACTGCAATAATCATACTAATAATATGAATCAAGAGAAAAATTACAATACCAAAATATCTTTATTAGACTTTGTAAGAATTCGAGAGTCAAGTGTATCTTCAGGTATAACCTCTTCTTTTATCAAAACAACTGAAAATAAGACGACACATTACTTAACCTGTAAGTTAACAAATTGAGGCGGTCAAAAACACTCAAAATCAGCACAAAAATCCTTTTTACTCTTTAACAACCATTGTAAAATGCCTTTGTACCTGCATCAAGTTATTGTTAAGAACAAAACACGTACACTAAACAAGATACAAAATTAACCCTATTCTTACAGTTCAAGTGCTATTTGAAGTACAATTTACATTGCTTCTTGTTCCACATTTTAAAGTCGTGTTCGTCCTCAGAGGTTGATTTCTTGAAATAGCAACCATATTTTTAAAAAAAAATGGATCACTTAAGTTTCCTTATACATAAAGTTGTACATTTTACCATGAACTATTAGGGTGGGCATAATTACCGAGAAAATAAAAAAACTGAACCAAACCGAACTAATTCGATTCTTTGGTTTTTTGGTTTGGCGTCGGTGTTATTTTTACGAAAGTTTGGTTCTTCAATTCGGTGTTCAAAACTTTGGTGCATTGAAAAATCGAACTTTTATTTTAAAAAAATAATAATAAAAAAAAATAAAAATAATATATATATATATATATATATATATATATATATATATATATATATATATATATATATATATATATATGGGCATTCTCTTAACTAAAAATTAAAAATTCAATCAACAATTAAATCATTCATGAACAAATCAAAGTAACACCAAATGTACAATTCAATAGTTAACTTGAAATATTAATTTTCAAGAGAAACTCAAACATATTTCTACCAATGTACATTATGTAAAGGAACCATCTTCATATTTGTTTTCTCGATAAATTGTTGGAGGCAAAATGTTCTTGATAAAAACAAATATAGTCTTTCAGTTAGCACAATAAGTGTTCCACGGTAATATGCATCATTCCTTAACATAGTTTTAAATTTCTAAGTATCTTATAGTTTATCCTTATTTTATTTTTTATTCGCACCAAAAAATCGATTTAAAAACACCGAATTAAACCGAACCGAAATAGAAAAAACCTAACCGAATAAGTTTGGTTTAATATGCGGTGCACACTTTTCTAAAACCGAAAAACCGAACCGAAGTTCGATAAAATCGAACCGAATAACCGAACGCTCACCCCTATGAACTATAGTTCTTTTTTACTTTTACCCCTTAGCAATCAAACTTATGACTAGTAAGGTATACGGTCTTTAGAAATTAAAGTCATGCATAAACCTAACTTATGAAATATTATAATACTAAAATATAAACTCATACGATTCGAAAAAATCAAAATACCAGCAATACAAAATAGGGACAAAAGTGGTAATCACCTTTCCTTATACCGAATCAAAACAGAAGCCTAATTTTCACTATGCATCCATGATGCTGTAAATTCCAGGCCCATTACATTTGGATTGCTTTTAGGACTTTTTGGTCTATCTGTATGCTGAGTTACAATATTAATTAATTATAATTAGCAAGTTAATTTAGACACTGAGGTGGTTTGCCCGAGTGGTTAAGGGGGAAGACTTAAGATCTTCTGCACATAAGTGCGCGTGGGTTCGAACCCCACAGCCACCAATATTTATCTTTTTCTTTTCATTACTTCTCTTAATTTATCGTTTCAAAAAATAAATAAATTATTTCAATAACTCTTTTTCAAAACTAAATCAATTTATATTTTGCACCCTCCCCAATTGAGCTGAAGATTATCATGATCTCTCTAATCTCTTCTACTCAATTCTTTTTCGATTTAACTTTATTTTTGGACAGTTGCGCATAGGTGTGTCAAAAATGGTAAACCGCCCAGAATTTTAAGGGTTGGCTCAACATAATTTGAATTGGGTTCAATCTCAACATATTCAAGCCTAACCCATTTTAAGAGAACCTTTAATTGAGCTCAATTCAATCTCCAATTTTAATTAGTTTTAAAACTCTTCACAAAAATATGTTCCTATATTAAAGATATGAATTATCTTTTAAGATTTATCTATCCATTTGTTACTTTTTTTTAAAAAAATCTTGAGCTGAAATTTGAATGTGATTATAAAAGTTAAATATCACTATGTTAAAATTATTGAAGTTAATCGGGTCAAATTGTACGGGTCAAGACCCAACCCGTTTTTTGCCCATTGAATTTGAATTCAACCCATTTGTCCTCTACAAAGGTCACACCTACCTTGACCATATATGTATCTTCATTTCCAATCTTATCTCTCTTAGTATATGCATACATTCATCTAAGCATCAACATTCTTAACATGCGAATTTATCATTTAGTCTCAATGACACATTCTTATTATATGAAACGTTAGACTAACCTTTATTTCATCCATCCCACTCCAATACGATCATTTCAATGTTTTCTTAAAGAAAAACAATAAACAAGATGATTGACAATGCAAAATAACTTTTAAAAAATTGCGTCTGCCGGGAGTCGAACCCGGGTCTATTGCTTGGAAGGCAATTATCCTAACCGTTGGACTACAAACGCTATTGCAGTACTTCAGTATACAACTTAATTATAAATATCACTCTTAATGGGTCGTTTGGTAAAGTGTATTAGCAGAAATAATGCATGTATTAATTTTGTGTATTAATAATTCCTTGTTTGGTACACTTTTTAATGAATAATTCCTTGTTTGATACACTTTTTCATGCTATGTATCATAGATTATTAGGTATTAGTAATGTAAAGAGATTTAATACATGCATTAGTATAGTTAAAGACCCAATTAACCCTCAAAACACTTTTTACATTTTTTTCCGCCATAATTGTGGAGGATACTTTTGTAAATAAATATTTTTATACAATGCCAACTATTTTTAATATACCAAACCAAACAATGCATAAGAAATTATCTATGTACAACTAATGCAAGCATAACTAATACAAATATTATTAATACATTCTTTAAGCATTATTTTTATACACTCTACCAAACGACCCCTCAATGTTCGATATGTGCAATCTTATTTTCTCTTTTTCCACTCTAATAGCGAAAAATTAATCCAAAAAAACACTCTTACAATTTCATTCGTAGTTACAGATTACAACTTTTAATTCTTTTTGTATCTTATAGTTTATTTTGTTACAACGCCGTATATTATGAAACTTCGTACAACAATGTGGACGACTGGACGCAATGAAAATCTAAACATTCGTGCAACTTTTAAATCTGACTTTTGGTTATCTTAGGTTTCTTTCCTCTACACATTTTTAGTGAACTCATGTATATAACATGGTGTAAATCAGTGTTCTAAAAGGCAGAGGTGTGAGACGAGACATTATATGCAGTTTAGGGCGACACATAAGCCCGAGACACGGGCGTAAGTCTTATGAATTTATGGGGCGTAGTCTCATGTATATTCAATTTTATAATTTTATTACTAAGAAAATAAGCAAAAATAAAGCTTTCAATTATTTTACAAATAAATTTTAATAAATAACCTATAATATGTAGAAAAAAAATATTATGATTACTATTAGAGAAATATCATTACACCAATAGTAAAATATATAATTTAAAGGAAAAAAGGTTCAAAAAAAAAAGCTCAGGGTGTATATTTTTACACCCAAGACCTACGTTTTTACGTTTGGAGCTTACATCCCAAATTCTAGGACTTACGCCCTATGAATCTATGTCTTCAATTTGCTCCCCGAGCGTTATGGGTACGCCCCGCCTAGGGACTCGCCCCAAAAAACATTTTTGGAAACACCATTGTACATTATCAAAAAGCCTAAAATAATGATTTTTTGAGATTATATTATTTCCCCTTTAATAAAAAATATTTATATAAAAAATTTAGATGTTGAAATTGAAAAATCTTTTCACACGCGCATATGATTGAATCAAATTTATATTTGGTATTTCTTAACATCAATGACCATTTCATCTAAATAAAATGTACGTCAACTTTAATTATTGTGTACACATTAATATAATTATACAAAGAATGGACGGTAAAATCTTATATTTCAAACAAACTCAATAACTTTTACATAGAACATTTCCTCTTTTGCTTGATTTATTATTAGACATAGGGGAGAATTTATATGCTAAAAATGAAACATGTAAATTCGTGATGTTTTCATAGAACTAATTATTTTATATGTATATTTTTTTTATAATTAATGTATTATTATCTGATGACATCCATGTTACAAGAAAGCTAAAGGATTTAATTGATTGAGTGTATAAGATACTTATCTAAAGAACTAAGGGATCAACTCACTCTTCATACATTTTTTCCTTCTATTTTTAGGGGTACACCCATACACTAAAAATTTTAGATTTGCCTCTTAATTCAGATTGATACAAAATAGGAAACATATTTTCCCTGGATTGGAAGGGGTTATCCCCTCAATCCTTATTTGAAGGTGAAAATAATAGATTATCTACAGAGGCTCCGCCTAAAGTTTTGACCCTTGCTTCAAGCTCTGCTCTGGGAGAATGGCCCCACCCGATGTGATCGACGTTGCATCTCGACTTGTTCGTGCTGCGGGACTCAAAAAAGAAATCTTGATATAATAGATATCCTGGTAAGAGGAGGATAAAAGAAGCTTATGATGAGCCCATCACAGAGATGCACAGAGGAAGAGAGCGTCCCGTCCCGTAAGTGCAGCTTGAATATGTTTTTCAATCTGCACTTGCGTATCAACAATGGAGTCTATCATTTCTTCCCTATAAGCTTTCCCCTTCATCAAAATATTTCCTTTTGGATGAAAAGCCCATTAGAGAGCCCAATATTGATGTGGGTAATTCAGTGTGGGACAAATTTGTTTCGGCCAACTTTTAGGCCGAAGACTTATAGAGGTATACTTTTTTGAGAAAATTTCAGAAATAGAAAATATAATAGAAATAATTAGGCTTTATAGCTATAATTTCGATAATTGCGCTCTATAACTATAGTTATAGTTTTGTTTTCTATGGAGGCTACGGTTGTATGTTTCCATCCATTTGTATATTTCTCTTGTGAATACACAAATAGGGTAAGTATATACAAATTTTGTATTTATATATTTAGGAATTTTTCAAAACTCTGTTTGTGTATTTCACTTGCCAATATACAAACATGGTAATTTATTATGAATGTTTCATAAATCGTATACAAATAGTTAGGGTAAGCATATACAAATCTAGATTTATACAATCACGGACCGAATATACAATTTCCAAATTTTTACAAATCTGCGAATTATACAAATCTAGATTTATACAATCAGAAATCGAATTATACAAATCTGACTAATAGCAAAATTGGGCAAAACTTTAGCTGTGAATTAGAATTTTTCCTAAATAGTAGCTATAGCATTTATATGATTTAAATATTTGCTATTCTGCACAATTTTCCCTACTTTTAAATGAGTTCAGGTTTACTTCAAGCTAACTGACATGATTTTTAATTATGTATGTTATTTAATTTTTATCTTTTATTACTTGTGAATTCAACACATATAAATCCAATGTCAATAAATGAAAAATTAACATAAATAAAAGAAATAAATTTTATTTCATTTCATATGATGATAAACATACTGAAATGTAAAATAAAATCATAGATATGACTAGCAAGACCTAGTCAATCAAACATTGAAACTTGACGAAGAATTTTACTTATTCTTTGTAGGAGCCAAAGCACTTTCAAGGATTTCATATGGAAAAACAGCATCACACTCCCTCTCTTGCTTCGCCGCGACTTCAACTTTCTCCTTTGCTGCTATCAAGAACCTTTTCAGTTGTTAAAGCTCGAAGCTTCAGTTCTTCCATGGGAGTTTTTAGCAACCTTTCAATGTTGGTAGGTTTCATCTTGGTTTCCACAGCTAAACTTCACTTCGAGGAAGTAAAAAATTGTGATATAGAATATCAATATCATGGGTTTATTTATAGAGTTAGAAAGCCACATTATTTGGTAAAAATGAACTCATGTTAATTTGCCATAATCGGTAGTAGAATATCTTAGATTCCTTCTTATTTGTTTTCAATTGTGAAAAATTTATGTATAGTAATTTAGTGCATTTTCAAGTTTAGATATTTGTATAAGTTATTTGACCCTCAATTTTGGACCTTCATATTTTTAATTACTTGGTCAACCTTCTTCAATTCAAAATATAGTTAAATAAATATTTATAAAGGTAAAAAAAAAAAAATTAAAAATCAGTTTGACTTTTATAAGTTACCTTGTTGAGTCAAGAAATTTAATCATTAATTAAATTTTTAATTTGTCTCAATTTTATCTCAATTTGAATTTAGTTTGACTAATATATCTGAAATTTGGTTAAAATTAAAATATAAAAGCTATTAATTATATCAAATATAGAAGTTTTTTCCTCCTATTTTCTCCTCTTTTTAAATCCTAAGAGCTTTTTTATCGACGTTACACCCCCTTTTACTCAAAACCCTAGCATGATTTGATCATTTTCATTGAAATCTTGTAGACTTTCATTATCTTTAGTAATGATTTGTCCATTTGGGGTAATATCTTTATGTCGTTTCTCTTCTTCATCAATTGAATGATAACTTCTTTTTCTTTTCTTTTCACTTATATAGGTACAAGATTATTAATATTGGTCTTTACTAATCAATTTTTTGAATTTTCTTTAAAGAAATGAATTTCAATTTCAAATCCGGACTCCCTCGTTGTTATTCAATTAAAATCCTATCCATTTGAAATTTTATTATAGAACCCCAATTTCATATGTGCAAGTAACAGTTGAATGCACAAAAATAGTGTTCTCTACTTAGATGAACTTGAGAAAAAATTAAAATTCTGAATTCTTATGAGTTCAATGTTCTAAAACCTAATTTCTTGTAATGATTTTTCTCATCTCTCGACTTTTGAGTTCGAAATAAATTAGGCGATGTGAAAAGAAACCTCAATCCATCGCTTCAACTTGCTATGCTTCAAAAGATGGTTTTCTATAATATTTTGATACTTTCTCCATTCCATTTGTTTAAGATTTGGTATTAGTTTGATAATTAACTATCTTTATGTCACGATTCAAATGGTCGTGAGTGACACTCACACTAATACTCTCCTGGGAGAATCAATCGAACCCAAGTTTAACCTACTTAAGACCATTCAGAAATATTATTATATTTGAATTGAATTGAGTTTTTATAAATAAATATCAAATTCTAAATTAAAGTACAATTAATGCAACATCTAATAACTCCCTCAAGACTAAATGTTGTCATACAAGAACTTATAATTAAAGAAAGTCTATAGGAATGTCCAGCATCTGACTAAGATATGGTGTCTCAACATCCGAAGGGAAGCAGACTAGACTTCAGCATATAGAACAACTCACCATCAAATAATATAAACCAAAAGGTAAACCATTTAATATAGTCATCTAATCACTCAAATACATCATGAACTCTCACAATCAGAAGCGAACCCTAAATTTGAAGACTTCGAGTGCATCAAATATGATATTTAAGCTAAACTTTAAATAAAATTAATCAAAAAGGCTCTAGTTGGATTCAAACTGTGATCTCGTGGGTGAAACATCTAGCTTGTAGCAACATCACAAAGACACTTTTATGCTTCTCATGAGTGCACTATTAATTATTTACTAGTTTCTGCCAATTTCTCAAGATTGATATACATATATACACATAATTTTTCTAAAGTTAACGGATGCACGTGCACCCTACCCTAACATATGGGTCCGCCTCGGCTCACAACAATAATTAAATTGTACATACAGGTTAAAGGTCTTATTTATTTCAATAGCCATGACATGTAAGGAATCAACTTTGTCCACATACCATAGCTTATAAGTTTTCACTGTGTCAATGTTTCACTATGACTATTTTTTGACACCAATTTTTACCGTACCTCTCACAATGGCTATTTCAACAAATTTTGATCAAATTTTTTATTTGAGGTCTGATTTTAATTTGTGGAATTTTCTAACTATAGTGAATCAACAATTTTTTAAACGTAGCAGTGATATATGAGCCTGAAATTGCATTAGATTGTCTATAAAGGTTAGATCAGAAAACTTTATATTAAGTTGAGAAAAAGGGTGAAGAGAAATACCTCTCTACTTCTATTATTACTGATTATGTTTTTTGGAGAAAGAGAAAGTGTAAATAATTCCCTTTCTTATCATTCCATGCCAAAAGAGCATATGGAAAACAATCCCAGGATTATTTTGGGCATTCACTCTAAATTAAACCATAGAATGAAGGGTAAATTACATAAATCCCATAGTTTTAATATGAAATTACAATCCATCCCTAATAAGTTTCTAATTACATTAATCCCTTAAAAATTAAAAAAAGGGGATACAATAATTGAAGCTCGGATACATTAAATACTGTTTCGAATACATTAAAAACTAGCTCAAATACATAATATGTAGCTTGGATACATTAAATATTGGCTCGAATACATTAATATGTAGCTCGGATACATTAAATACTGGTTCAGATACATTAATATGCATCTCGAATGCATTAAAGAAATAAGGGATTTTAGAGATTTTTAAAAGTAACAAGGGATAATGGAAATAAGTAAAACAAAAATGTATGTATTTCTGTAATTTGTCCTAGAATGAATATGCACAAAGGCCGGAGACTACCAAACAAGTGTAGCCCAAATAATGTCACAAATTGGATTAAAGCCTACATGATAAACTACGTTGCTAACTTACAAGTTTAAACTTGAGAGCAGCTTTCGCATATAGCAAACATAAAAATTATATTTGTATGTTATAACTATAGTTTGCATAATTGCGCTCCATAGCAAATTTTATGTTTGCTATGGAGCTTTTGATTTGTATAATTCGCTACAAACATCCAATTTTATACAAATTGTTTAGTTTTGTATAAATTCATTTATTTATTATAATTTGTAAAATAAGATCCGTATTTGTATAATTATAAGTGTATATGACGAAAATATATATATTTGTATTTGTATATACACTTTTCTCTTGCTTTATACAAACAAAAACGTATTTTATACATTTTATACCGAAATGTATAAAATGGCTAATTGTATACCGAAAATGGCTAATTGTATACCGAATCAAATGGCAAAAAAAGGGGGATGTTTGCTACGAATTACAATTAAAATAAACTATGGCTATAACATTTAATTTGAATTAATAGTTTGTTATTTCATACAATTTTCCCATTAAACTTCCGAGGAAGAATGCTAAAATCTTTACTGACAATAGTTAATTGACACTGGATCCAATGTCGCTAAAAACTTTAGAGATATTTACAAATCAAAGAATGTTAATTGTCGCTAAAGATTATTTTTGGTGTAGTGAAGGTTGATGCATCACGTACAAATCGATTAATACGTGGCTAGAAATGAGTCTTTATATCCATATAATAACTTCAATAATTTATTTAATTTCATATGCATACACTATATTTGATTTACTAAGGAGAGTTATATGTTGTAACATGATGGTGTGTAAAAAAAAAAGGTTATAAGTCAGCCTGGCCAAGAAAGTTGTTCTCTTGAGGCATGGATGTAAATCAGTTGGAAGTTAATAAAGTTTGGAAATCATGTTAAACTAAAATTAGAAAGAGAATATTCTGTGGGCTATTGTATACATAGACAACAAAAAAATGACCCCTTTAAGCCAACATTGATGGGGCTGGGGTTAATTAAAGCACTTAGAATTGGAGCTATGATGACATTAAATGAAGGAAGTATATATTAGCTAGCAGAGGCGGATCTATGATTTGGAGGTCATGGGTGTCACATCGTTCAAGTAAGATAAAATGACCGGTTGCTTTATTTTGGGTTTCAATTCGGATTATTAATCTTTTTTTATTTTTATAAACAAATCGATCAAATGTGCATGTTATTGATATTTTTTTTAGATATTCTAAGATTAGAAATAAATAAACAATTCAATTTTTATTTACTTTTTGGAATTAGATGTCTTATTCGCTGAAATTGAGGAAAAAAAAGATTTTTTACATTAAAATTTGAGCTTGTATAAACTATCTAATATTCCATTGACTTTATGTGTTGTTGGAGATATGTAGTAGAGAAAAAATAAAAAAATATAGTTTCAGCCTAGTCCTCTTACTTAGCAAGAACGTTAGTGAAGATCGAAAGAACCTTTAAATTAAAAAAAAAATTCTAATAATAATATTCATCACTTTTAAAACTTATATTTTTTTTTAAAAACTAACTATTTAAATATATTCTTAATAATATTTACTTGACGTTCATAATTCAGTAGTCATTAATTGATAAAGAATAAACACGTAACACTCACATTAAGAGATTAATAATTAGTGAAAGAGAAAGTAAAAGAAATTAAAAATTAATTGTGAAAAGGAGTCAATTTGAATTAATAAAGAATAGTAAATAAATAAGAATGAATGGAGAAAAAAAATTAAAGTCCTTTACACATTAATGAAAAAGACCAGAAAAAAAAAAGGAGCAAACAAAAAGAATAGGTAAGGCAGCAACAATCGAACCCGCATTGCCTGTGTGACAAGTGGGCTCCGTCACCAATTGAACTGTTCCGCATTTCAATCACTAGGTGACAAAGTTAATATATATTTAATTATAATATATGTATACATATATATTCAACGATTTTTTTGAGATTACTGAGTGCCGTGGCACCCCTACCTTTTCACGTAGATCCGCCCCTGCTAGCTAGGTAGTACTTGTAATATTGCAAATTATCATTAAGAAGAAAGAAGACAGCAAAATGGGGGAGACCTCTCAACCAACAAATTAGGTCTTCCTTAAAAGTTTTAGTACTCTTGTTGAGTTGTGATTCATGGTCTTGGATCCCACCTTACTATACTTGTCATTTGTCAATGTTTCTTGTAAATAACTTAAATGCATCTACCTTTAATATGGTGTGATATTGTTCATTTTAGATCAAGACCGTGCAATTTTTTAGAAAAGGCCTCAAATCAATAACAAATTATGTAACAAAAGAAATTGAGTTATTGCAAAGCCCATGCCGCCACTTAAAAGCGATTTCGATCCGATTAAAAGATAAATTGTTATGGCTGATCGCTTTTCAAGATTTTACAATATTTTCAAACACATTCACTTGTGATTGAAAATTTAGAGAGGTTGCACAAAATACTGTATAAATAACAATGGACGGAGAGAGTACTTTTTTAAAGGGAATATCAAGTCATCAACCTAAGTCAAGTAAAATAAAATGGAGACGGTATATGTATTTGGTGGACCATTCGAGATAGGGATTTTTGTGAATTGTGGCCATTCATGATGAATGTGAGGGTGAGGGTGAGGCAGCAGACAGAACCTCCAGAAAACATGTTATCAAAGAAAAACTTGTGAGTTGTGAGTGTGACTTAACCTTTGTAGCTACCCCTACCTAAAGGAAGTCATCAAAGAATCCACTAAATCTAGAAACTTCATCTAAATTTATTAATTATGGTGCTATCTACACAAAGTCAAGTGATTTTTCTTTGTTATACAACAAAATTATTTAAAATTTCACCTACTCAATTTTACTGTTCAAGTAATTTTTTAATTGTTAGTTGGGGGAATTTCGTGCATATAGTCTCTCTTTAGCAAAGTGGGGGATCAGATTTGCCATTTTCCCCATTGAGGTATAAGATAGGATTATCCCAGAATAAAATGTAAGATTATTTTATATTATATTTTATTAGAAGTATTTATCCCATAATTTATATCATAAAGGTAAAATAAATTATTTTATATTCATAGTAAAATAACTTATTCCTAGCTAAACGACGCGTCTTCCTATACTTTTCTGTTTCTGACCTTGTCAGACGAGTGGCTATGCATGTTACTTGTACCCAACAAGAGTTTTAGTAGGCGTATGCATGTTATGCCAAACCCTGCGTTTGACGCCGACAAATGGATCACCGTAGAGTTTAGAATTTAAAATTTATAATTTTTTATAATAATTTTGAATTAATATATGATAATCATTGAATTTATAATTAAATATTTTATAAATATTGCTCAAACCAGTATGAACTATAAGTCTTAAGAATAAATCATAAATAAATTATATATAAAGAATGAGCAAAAGTAACTGAAAAAAGTATCATTACTCATAGAGAGACCCAAAAAACAAAAAAAAACTAATCTAGGTCTACATCATTCTACCGAGAAAGATAAATCATCCTTTTTTATTTCTAAGAAATAAAATAAAATTGTATCGTAATTTTTGTTTCATTCCCCCATTTTTCTCATCGTTACAAGCAAAAGCAAAATAAGTAGTGGAGTACTTATCATACTCCAGTTTTTAAGTTTTTATTCGATATTCGATATTTACTTTTAAAGTTTAATAATTCGATTTCTAAAGGCATGTTTAGTGGGCAACGGCTTATAGATATATTAAGAAATTTATTAAATCAATATATAACGGAGGCGTGCAAAGGTTTCCTCGGGCCGGGCGGAGATTGGCCCTCGAGTGCCCAATGAGATGGGGAATTTTTCACCCCCTATTTAGACTTTTGGGCCCTTCATCGCAAAAGTAGTCCGTTGAACGATCGCCGATCGAGTAAGGACTTTGTTTGCCCAAGTCCCTTGCTTGAAGGACTATCGCACTTTCAGTGGTACTGAGACTGTCCCTCTAACGGAACGCTATTGGACTTAGAGGCGATTAGAACTTCTAGAATATGAGAAAAATACATCAAACTCGCACCACATAATAAACGTTAAAAAAGGAAAGCGCTTTCGGTCGAAATTCATTCTATTAACAAACCTTAAACCTGAAATAATCTTTGTGATGGCCTAATATCTTTTGCTTCAAACGTGATAATGCTGACATATAAAAAGATAAAGCACCTTGTCTCAAATTACCACAAGACATGCAATAATTTGAGGGTCCTAGGATCTGGATGAATATTAGTACTAAATATTTGTCTCCATCATCAAAGTTTTGATTAGAACTTGGAAAGCGACGATTAAATTAAGAAAAACTAAATTCATGTAGGTAATATTTTGCACTGTGTAACTTTATTTAAGTGGACACCTGAGTGTGCGAAATTTACCTGCTTATGTGGCAATTTAAAATGATTATTTATCTAGATGTGTGGGCGAGTTGATTGAGCAGATGATCTCCAAATAAGAATCAGTAATTCAAAAATTCTGCATGTTTTTCGATCGAGCTTGTTACACAGGACTTTTCTGGTGTGATTCTCTTAAATGGGATGCGAGCTATTACATAGAAGAAGGATAAATTATGCGTACCCAAAAGATAGTGTGTCAACAACAACAAAAAGATAAAGATTATTTCAAGTCCAAAGTTTTAATTAAAATATTACAAATATATGGAAAATACAAAAATACCAAAATGTCCCACCATCATGAAAAAAAGTGAAGCACTTTTGAGAATACATTGTGTTTAGTGAAGGTGATTTTCTTGAGTATGAAGCTTAACTAATGGAAAACTTTTAATTTATAGGTTAATTAAACTTTAGCATATACTACAAATATATATAATTGAAAAATAGTAGTAATAGGAAAATGATGCTAAAGGGCATAGACAATGAAACTTCATCGTGACCCCAATAGCTAAAAATAATACTACTCTATTTAAGTATATCTGCCGAAAGCATAAAATAATTACACCAAAAAAGTAGCAGGCTTAGCGGCCTATATATGACACATTGAGTTTGCTTATACAAGTTTCTAAAATCTCAAATCAACTAAAGATTCAACTGTTGTCATACCAAAATCTTATTTTATTTTTTTACTATTATGTGGTAGGACAATCTTACATTAAAATAACAACTTTTGATTCTTTATTCATAAAAGCTATTAGCAAAAAGTTAAAGATTCTACTCATGTGCTGATGACAGTACTCTCTTGTTATAGAAGCAAAGCACATCAATCAATTTATAATATCAACAATCTGCTGGATAAAGAAGGGGCATAATACCTTGTGTAAGCTAGAGTACATATTAGGAATTCTCTTTTCACATTAGCCAAAAACAAAAATATAAATAAAGGGAAGGTAAAAAATACTCTTAATTATAATTTCTACGGTAATATATACTTATAAGAAGAAATAATAATTTTATGGGGGTAAAGCTAGGTACAATTTTGCCTAAGAACTTTGCGAAATAGTCCAAATTTGCCCCCATTAATAGTTAGGGTTAAATTCTCCCTTGAAGAGAGAAGGGTTCAAATTTGCCCTTGAACTATACGAAATTGTCCAGACTTGCCTTAAAACAATCACGGCTAGAAGTCTACAGATTTTTCGCAGACGTTCATGTTCGGACACCGTAAGAAATTCCGTGGTAAGACAGAAAGATACTCATTAAGTTGAAATTACAAAGTAATACTCCCTCTGTCCTTAGTTACTTGTCCACTTTTGAATTGACAGACCTATTAAGAAATCAATTAATGACATAATAAGTTTACCATTTTACCCATATTAATTATGAAGTTGATGAAAAGTTCTACATTTTTCAAAATAATTATTCATTTAATTGAGGGTATAATAGGTAAAAAAAAAATTGTCCTTTCTTGATTTGTCAAAATGGACAAGTAATTAGGAACAACTATAAAAGAAAAAGTGGACAAGTAATTAGGGACAGAATGTGTAGCCAATATGTGAGATGTTCCTTGCTAAAGTGCAGAAACTTCACCTTAAAGTTTAAGGGAAAACTCTGTTTTTGCCCAAGTGTGGCTCATTCATCACATATTGGTGAAACAGAATTGTGATACACTCATGAAGATGTTCAATTTCTACCAGAAAAAACTTTCAGGTAGAGACAACTCAAGTAAATTACTGAAGCTGACATATTTTATATAATACTAGCTCCTCTTATATGCATATCTGTAATGATACAATAATCCTCAAAAGAAAAGAATTGAAACTAGAACGACAAAAACTTGATTACAAGTTTTGTCCTTTTCGCAATATCCTGAGCTTTTGTCCCCTCTTGAAAGACGGAGACAAAGGGAACAAGAACAGCAAGAAAAATTTCTTGCAAGCTAGTGAATTACAATGTCACACAACTAAAGAGCTTCAATAGAAGAAAAATACAATCTATCTATTCACTAATTCATCTGTTTTATCTTCTTCTGTGTTCTGTGCTAATACAGATATCTCTTTGCTCTTTGTTCCTCTTTTATAAGCACGGTATCTCTAAGAAAATTCTCCAGAGATTTTGAGTTTGGCATCCTCTGAAAATGGTTGCACGAAAGCACTCAAAACATTTATTTTAGTGTCACGAGTCAATACAGGATGATTTTTTTTTTTTCAAGTTTCTGCTATTATGAGGGAACGATGGTACCAATGTAGCCAAATCCAGCAATTGTGAAAGTGATGACTTGGAGGAAGATGTAAAGGAAGTACTGGCTTTTCCCATAGAGGACATCATAGCATCCACAAAAGAAAAGGAAAACTGCGAATCCCAATTCTTGTGGAAGAATCCTGTACAATTAGACCAACCGATAATGCATGGTTAACAAACTGATGCAATATTCTAATGGTTCAATGATATCAAGAACATGAAAATAAAGCTTCATTCAAGAGAGTTTCTCACCTGTCTCCAAATAGAGATCCTCGGGGTTTCTTGGTTTGTTTTGTTTTTTCTTTGTTCTTGAGAGCATCACCTAATTTCTCCGTGACAACCCATTCGTTAGCTCTTTTTGCTTCTAGCAAGCCGATAAATGTAGCCTTGGTTCGTTGGAAAGCCATCACGTTCTCAAAAAGGATCCAGTAGAAGAGTAGATGAATTGACCTGTCAAATTACATAATCAAATTAGAAAACTTCGGGAGGAATAATTTCAGCTGAGAAGTAAACAAAAGAACTTATTAGGCATATTATATAGACCTTGGAGTTCCAACAGAATTCAATGTGGTGATAATGCAGGGGATGTAGATGGCACCCCATGTAGGGATTTCAACTTCAGGAACTAATAGGCTCAACGGAAGAACAACACAGAAGAAGAAAAATGTGACCATGTGAGCTATGATCTTTCGGACAAAGAAGAAGCTGTAGATCACGTAAAACTTCTTCCAAATGTTCACTCTCTGCAAACACGAAAACGAAACAATTCAGAATCTTTATTCAAACAAAATTAGGGCCCAACTTTGATACCATGTAAAAAATGAATCTTGGACCTAACTCAACTCCAAAAGCTAACTGATACGGAGAGGATTGCTCTAGTCGATATAAGCAGACTGATTAACCTCATCCCACCCAATATGGGACTCAACAACATTTCTACGTTGCATACCTTGTTCCTAACTATTTCCATCACCATTTTCCTGAACAAATTGGCGGGACCACATGACCAACGATGCTGCTGAAAACGAAAGGCTTTGAATGTACTAGGTAGTTCACTTTTCACCTAGATTTACAAAATTTAGTTTAGTAACAAGATAAATCTGCAAGTAAAATAAGGCAAAAACAGAGTTCTTCTATGAGGAATTTTATCAAACACCTGGAGATCACCAAGATAAAGAAACTTCCAGCCTTTAAGACTAGCTCTAACTGCAAGGTCCATATCCTCTACAGTTGTTCTGTCTTTCCATCCACCAGCTTCATTAATGGCTGCTATTCTCCACACCCCTCCTGTTCCTATAAAATTGAACGAGTTTCACATCAGACTTCTTTATAAAAATCCCGCTAATTTGTGTTATATGTTCTTTTTTATATTACTATAGCAATAAAAATATTTAACAAATAATGTTGTTATAAAAAAGTGTAACATGCAAATTGCAATAGTACTAAACTTTTCACTTACCGTTGAACCCAAAGAATGCATGAGTAGAAGAACCCACTTCTTGCTCCACAGTGAAATGATAATCTAATGACATCTCTTGCATTCTCGTTAATAAGCACTCATTTGCATTCACTGTAATAAACAAAAGGATTAGCTCAGTTGATTACAAGTTACCACATAATTATTATTTTCAACTCTAACAATATTCTAGTCACTATTTTAGATGAAATGAATATTTATATTTCATGTCATTAGACAGCCTGGAAATATCATTTTCAGTTTCGATTTTAATTTATGTTGTCTCGTTAAATTTCATTAATGTACACATCATATAACAACGTTGTTCGAATGGAAGTGTCGGCGAGACTGTAGAGAGCATAATAGCACATGTTGACACTAAAAATGACGAATCTACCCTTCCATTGACCTCACAGTTGACAAAATGACAAACCTACCCCGGATATAGCAGTTTCTCGCCGGTAACTGCGGGGTATATGACTCGGTCTCAACAAAGGGACAGGATAATAACGTTATTAGCAAATGTTGCTGACGCTACTGATATTTTAAAATAAACAAACCTCTGGCAAAGTCTTCACAAAAATCTTTTTTAATTTCCCAATATTAATTCTGTTTAGGAATTCTTAATTCGGACTAATCATATGTAAACTATAATTCTTTGTTGCATGCTATCTACGAACACACTTAACACTTTAAAGTGGCGGAGCCACCTTACTATTAGGGGTTCATTCAAATTCTCTTCTGCGAAAAATTATATAATTTATACATGATTAAATTAACTTTTTAGGTATATTTAATAGATGTCAAACCCCTTCGCTTGCTTCGTGTGTCTATTTTTTAGATTTTGAAACCCCTTATTGAAAATTCTCACTCCACCACTGACCACTAGGCTTCATCATATTATTATGTTAAGGATGTCCAAAATATGTTATTTAACTATTTTATATATCATTTTACCTATATATACAATATAATATTTTAACAAAGGATGTCCAATTGAACACCTTACATGAGTGTAGCTATGAGTTTAACAAAATTAATGAGAGTTGAATTGGAAAAAAGAAATTAACCAAATCTTAATTATTGTTCCCATTACCGTGACTGATGGATTCTTCTTGGACCCACACAAAAATAATTAACCAATCTTCTTTAAATAATCCTAATGTCACTTCCAGAAAAGAAATTGAGAAAGAAAGTTTCCCCAATGGGGCACGAATATGCGTAAGCATAAACGTACAGTAAAAGTAATTAGTAAGTAAACACAAACAGTATGTGGAGTAAAGAGCACCGACACTTTGGTTTAGGAACATAATGTAATTTAATTAATTCAACTAATTGAGTAAATGATTAGCTTAATGATGATTAAAAATTGGAGCTTACCAAAACGCCAACGACCTTGAACGAGTGCAATTTCCGAGTTATGTACAAGAAAAGGGATAGCTCGACGGAGAAAATCCGGTTCAGGCCGGAAATCAGCGTCGAAAATGACTACGTATTCGCAATCTTTAACATAATCACGTTTTAATCCTTCTTTAAGAGCTCCAGCTTTGTAACCTCCTCTGTTCTCTCTAATTTGGTATCTAATGTTAATCCCTTTGTTTGCCCACCTTAAGCATTCTTTCTCTACCAAATCCTTTAACATTAATAAATAAGTCATTAATTATTTATTCATAAATACGAAAGATAAAATAATAATAATAATATTAATAAAAAAGATAACAAAGGAAGGGAACCCATACTCATTTATTGAGTGTATACTACATTGAAGAATTTGGAGGGAAAATGTTGGTTGTGGTGGGTGAAAAATGAAATGTGTGTAGTAAAAGCTGGACATTCTTAATTAAATTATAATTAATAAAAATGACCAAATATTATGGAGCTTAGAATATATATGGGAAGAAGTAAACATCAAGAAAAAGCCTTTGCTTGTTTCAGTAGAAAAGAAAGAAACAGAAAATTTTAATTAATAAAACTTTTGCTTGTTTTCCACTAGGGGTTAAATATTCGCTTTGACGTCTGACTAATTTAATTTTTCGTCTCAAGCACTTCTTATCATAATTTATTCTAACTAAAAATAGAATGATCTTATCCATCCCACCAGGACTCTGATAATATATATGCTTAATGAGATACCTTAATGAGAGGATCAGTAGAATCATCAAGAACTTGAATGACAAGTCTATCAGATGGCCATGAAAGATTACATGCAGCTCCAATGGAGATCTTGTAAACCTATCTCGAAACACCATAACTCAAATATTAGAACACTCTGTTTCTACAACTCAAAAACATAAAACAGAGCAAGAGAAATTTAGACCTCTTTTTCATTGAACATAGGGATTTGAACAAGAACCATAGGAAAACCTTCATTCCCAATCTCCAAATCGTCTCTCATTGGTTCCCAATTATACCTTTTATCTGGTTTTTTCATGAAGAGTTTAACAAGAACAATGACTATACCCATATAAAGCCTTTCAATGAAAAGCATGAGTTCCATAGCTAAACAAATGTACACAGCAGCCCTTAATAATGGAACAATTAATGGAGCTTTAATCAATTCCCACATTAACCCAATTTGCCCTGCTATATCTGCTGCTGTACCCTGAAATGTCTCTGGAAACAGAGCATTTGTAGAAACCTGTGTCATTTTTTACTTTCTTTAGCTCAAAACAGAAACAAAATAGATATCTGTTTCAGCCAAAAAGCAATACTCCTCTAATCTTTTTTTTTCTATGTTAAGATAGAAGAGGATTGCTTCATCATGTAGAAGGAGAGAGAATATGTATTTGTAATTTGTTGAATGAGTAACTGAGAGTGGGAGAAGGGGCCCTGTTTTATAGGCATCTTTTGAGCTTATTTTACTCTTCTACAGTACACTGACTTTTTTTCAGTTTTTACCCTCTCCTAGTCTTTCTCTTTTCTTTTTTATCAAGTGGTATGTGATAATTTATGTAGTATCTTTTGATCGGTCATAAAATCTAAGAAATAAAGGACATTTTTATTATGTTTATTAAATTGTTCTTTTAGTTGATTTATCTTCGCAGTAAAATGTTAAGTAGGATTCCATAAGGGTAAAATGAAGATTGTGCCGTAAAATATTTATCAAATGAGGAAATGTAATTTTTTTAGACTGAAAAAGAGAGGATATCGCATAAATTAGGATAGATAGAGTAATAATTTAAAGTGTTAAGTAAAACTACTTATGAGAATGCTCCACATAGATTGGGACGAGAATTCTGGCCTCTAGTAAGGTTAAAAAATCTTTGTTTCTTTGAGCTAGATTTTAGGATGTGAATCAGGCCAAGACCTAATTTGATATGGCATCAGAGTCAAGTTCATTGCGTTTGATTGTTGTGAGGCCTATGGATCGTGGGGTTGTGAATATACTATAGTTCTTGAATGTCATGCTCCCTATCGGATAATGAAACTTGGATAAATAATATTTGGATTCACGCATGTAGGGGTGTTGATGAGAATATCTACATCGGATCGGGACAAGCATCTTGGGCTCCTTAAATGACTTGACCAATCATTTTTCCTTTAAGTTAGTTTTGGTGTGAGTTAGGCTCAAAACCTAATTTGATAAAAACTCATATATTCATTTTTTTTTCATTTGGTGTGCTTTGAACTCCCTACTAATTCAAATTTACCTTCATTAAAAGGGAAAGAGATCCCCGTCAAAAAAAAAATGAAGACTCAAACTCGAAATCTCTTTGAGATTTTATCTATCCTACCAAACTTTTCTTTACCTTCACGATCCATGTGGAAGGGTAAAACGAAAAGAAAAATGAGGCAGGGACTCTATCAACCATTCCAACTTCTGGTGCTAACCTATCTTTCTACCAAAACAAACTGAACCAATAACAAATAGGTCAACCTTTTTGCTTTTGGCCATCTGAAACACCTTATGGGGTTAAATTGAAAATTAAGAGAAATAAGTACAATACTTAATTCATTAATGATTTTTTACACAATTATTATACTTAAAACATATTTAATATATCAATGTACTTGCTAGTAAATCATGGTAATGTGACATCTTCACCTTTTTCTTGATCTTACATTAGTAAGTGCATATTACTTGCTATTTATTCTAAAAGCTACTAATTGGAGCTATCATAGAATTATCTTCAGTTACCTTATAAATAAGTTAATTATGTAAACATTTTTTGTGTCATCAGTGTGTGGAGAACTTAAATTCATGTGAAGAGTAGTTTGATTGGATCAAGATTCATGTGAAAAACAGATAGACAAGTCCATATGAAGTTTTCCACAACCTATTGTGCTGTCTCACCTTGTTTTTTTTTAATGTTAAGCCGCCAAACTTTTCTTTATGTGAACTACATGCGTCTGCGTATTTAATTTCCCTTTTCTTTGGCTACTCCTTTTATATCGGTTGAGGGTGATGTGATTAGGTATATTTATTATTTTATGATTATTTTAAAAATAAAATAAAAATTGGAATTTGCAAATCTGACACTCGTAAAGCTTTTTAGAAAATTAGAAGGTCCTTTTATATTATACTAACTAGTATATATAATTTTGGAGATTTCTTAGCTAAATTTTTGATAAAATATAAGTAATCCTAGTAGAGAAACTGTCCAAATATAATAAATCTTAAAATCAAATGAGTGACAGTAAAAGTGAGAGATCATATAATCGAAAGTGGTTTTGAATTGTTAAGATTACCTTCTAATAATAGTATTAAGTAGCTGAAGATTGATTGAAAAGATAGGCTCAACAATCTTGTAAGGGCCAAAAATCGATACTAATATTATCATCATAAATGTGGAAAGTTGATTGTCTCATATAAATGGTGTTTTTTTTTTGTTTTGTTTTATTGAATCATGAAAATTAGTAATGCTTCTCCAACAAAGCGAAGGACGATGCTAGGTAAAATAATTAAGAAAAACTTTTAAGTAAGAAGGGAGAAAAGACAATAATACTATTTCCTTGAATTAAAGCTCTGTCTCACCGGAAAATACTACTAGAAGGTATTGTTGTCTATCTATTAAAAATTAAGGGATTGGCATAATTTTACACAAATTAGCTTCTCCTAAACAATAGAGCTAGGCAGAAGTAATAATAGTGTGGCCTTTTTTTTTTATATTTTGTAATAATTATAAAGAAGTTGAAAAATAACAGTAGAAATAGACACCAATAGTATTGCCTTTTTTTATATTTTATAATTAGTATATAAATATTGCTTTTTTTTATCTTTGGCAAGAAATCATCACAAAGAAGGCCGCACTAGTTTGGGCGTAATTTAAGCATGGAGCTTTGTGTATGTGTCTCCCTCATGCATGCGCCTTATATTACTTGAAACTCATCCCATTAAATCCTGGAGAAATCATTGAAACTAAAAAATATACCACACAAAAAAAAATATTAAAAATGGAGAAAATAAGAAAGAGAACTGACCAATGCTTGTGGCCCTACTCAAAGTTCAAAATATAGAAAACAATGGATGGAGTGAAGGAAATATAACCAAAGTAGTTCAAAGAGGTTTTGGATTTGAGCTTTTTAGAAAAATCTTGATAAGGATTAATATTTCTTTCAAAGATCTTATGCTACATAAGAATGTGAACTATTTACGATATGATCAAATATCAAATGAAAAATGAAAAAAATTTGACGGACCGTCAAAGTGTAAGACCAACAACCATAAAACCGTCCACTAAATTCCAATCACGTTTATTCATTCCACGTAGTTATAATAATATAACTAATCCCAACGGCGGCACAGAAAAGCAAGACCTTAGGAACTGAAATTATGCAACAATTGATGTGTACAATAAAGTCTTCTATATATAGAAAGAAGATACGCATGTTTTACTTTTTCTTTTCGAAAATTGCTGAGTCAAAAGAAATAAAGGCCTAAATGTGTATGAACAACCGCAGGAATTGGCGCAATTTGCTCTAAAATTTTGGATACTCCACAGTACAATTTACTGTGCCCAAAAATAAGTCATCCAGTTTTGTGCACCAAATTACATTTGACCTATAATTATTGAAAATACTTCACCGCGAACATAATATCATGAGTATATATATACACAACTTATATATATATATATATATATATATATATATATATATATATATTTATTTATTTATTTATTTTATTTTATTTATTTTTTATTGCCTTGATTGTTGCTGTAAATTCAGGGGTGGAGCCAGCCTTCTGTTAGGGGTTCATCTGAACCCATTTTGGTGAAAAATTGTACTATTTATAAAGGGGTCAGTGGGTGCCACGCTACCCCCGAATTTTGACGGAAACTCTACATATACATAGGTGTGTATATATATATATAATATGTATATAAATATAAAGTGTGTCACCCAGTGAACAAAATTGGCTTGTGGTGCCACGGTTGGAGGGCAACTTTAGATGACTAATGTTGCGGGTTTAAATCCCATTTGTACCTATTCTTATTGAGAAATTTGCTGCAGACATTTTTTAATGAAAAAAAAAAGCTCCAAACACCTTTTTTTAGAAAAAAGTTGGCACATTATTATTATTATTTTTTTATAATTGTTTTTGACTTAAATTAAATTAATTACATTATTACTCCTTTGACTTTTCTTTTATTTGATTAAATACAAATAAAATGTTCTCTTTCTCTTCAACTATTTCCAAACCTTCTTCCTCCAAGTTTCAACTTCCCCAAAATTTTCATTGCCCCATTCCAAACCCAAATCACTTGTTGTCGTTGCCGCCCGCCGCCTGTCTTAGCATTCCGTACAACGGCTAAGCCTCATTTGGGTGCTATTGTTTTCACTTTTCTCCATCCATCCACAACCTTCTATAGATGGTAAGTTTGTAATTCTATTTTTGTAAGATTTTTTTATTTCTATTTCTTGAGTTCTTTTAAGTTTAAATGAGTGATGATTGATTTTATATTAGACAGGAGTTTTGATTTTACTTAGATATTCTAAATTTCTAATGAACATTGTAAGACATTAATGATTAAAAATTGTGTGATATGAACCATGTTAATTTGAATTAACTATGACTTATCCTATTAAATTGAATTAATTGTGAGTTGAATTAAATTTTAATTTTTGTAGAAAAGTGTTCTAGTTTTGTGAATTGAGATGGAGAAGTTTCTTGCGAAATTTAATCATTCTCAAGCAAGTTCTAGTACGAATGGCAATCCTTCTAGTCTTATAAATGACCTTAATTTAGATTCACTTGAAGCCAATCCAGAAAAAAGAGTATCAATTGCTCACTATAATAACCCTCGAATAAAGGATGAAGTGAGGAAACATTATATTCAAAAAGGGCCCTGTCAACCTAAAATGGATTCATATCCTCCAACTAAAATTGGAAAAAAAAATGCGTCAATTTTGTAAAATTTGGTTTGAAGGTCCATATTCTAAATGGTTGGAGTATAGCGTGGAGAAAGATTTTGTGTATTGTCTATGTTGTTATTTATTCAAAGATGATTTTTTCCATGGAAGTACAAGTGAGTTTTACACAAAAAGGGGTTTTAGGAGTTGGAATAGGGCACTTAAAAGATTCCGTAAACATGTTGGTGATGTTAATAGTATTCATGACAAATGTTTCAACAAGATGCGAGATTTGTCAAATCATCATCAATCAATTCAAGTTGTTATTGATAAGCATTCTCAAAAGTTAAAAAATGAGTATCGAATGCGTTTGAAAGCCTCAATTGATGTGTCAAGACTTCTTTTGCAATATGGATTACCTTGTCGAGGTCACAATGAAAGTGAATCTTCAATTAATTAAGACTTCTTTCTAGGATTATTGCTATGGCATGGGGACAAACATCCGGATGTGGGAAAAGTGATATTAGAAAATGCCACACAAAATGATACTTTGACTTGTCCTATGATTCAAAAAGATATTGTCAATACTTGTGCAAAAGAAACATTGAAAGCAATAATTGGGGACTTGAATGGAGATTACTTTGGTATATTAGTTGATGAGTCAAAAGACATCTCTCACAAAGAACAAATGACTCTTATTTTGCGTTTTGTTAATAAGAATGGTGAAGTAGTTGAACGATTTATCGGTCTTGTCCATGTTAGTGATACATCGACGTGTTCATTAAAGAGAGCGATTTATTCTTTGCTTTTCGTTCACTCACTAAGTCCATCCAAAATACGGACAAGGTTATGATGGGGCTAGTAATATGAAAGGAGAGATAAATGGGCTCAAAACTTTGATTATGAAAGATAGTCCATCGGCATATTACATTCATTGTTTTGTTCATCAATTGCAACTAACACTAGTGGCTATTGCTAAAAAACATTTGGATGTTGAAGACTTTTTTGATCATGTTAGTAATATGTTGAATGTTGTTGGAGGATCTTTCAAGCGTAGAGACTTACTTCGTGATCACCAAGCTAAAAAGTTGGAGCAATTATTTGAATCCGGTGAAGTTCAAAAAGGCCAAGGATTACATCAAGAACGTGGGCTTCAAAGACCAGGTGATACTTGTTGGGGATCACATTTCAAAACTTTAGATAACTTTATTGTTATTTTCTCATCTATTGTTCATGTTTTTGAAGTGATTGAACTTGAAGGGTCCACATCAAGTGATAGAAATCAAGCGGAGTATCTTTTGACAAAGATTAAAACATTTAAATTTATTTTTGTGCTTCACTTGATGTTGAAAGTGTTGGCAATGCCAAATGAGTTGAGTAAGATTTTACAAAAAAAAAGATCAAGATATTGTTAGTGCCGTGGAGTTTCTTAATATTACAAAGAAAAGATTGCAAGATATGAGGAAAAATGGATGGGAATCTTTGTTGGATGATGTTTCCTCATTTTGTGATGTGCATGATATCTTGATTCCCAAGTTGGATGAGTCTTATTTTCCTTAAAAGTCAAAACGTAAGTCTTCGGGTGTTAGTTATGCGCACCACTTGTGTGTTGAAGTCTTTTTTGTTGTTATTGATGTGCAACTTCAAGAGCTTAATGACCGTTTTGATGTAGTGAGTAGTGATTTGCTTCTTGGGATGGGTAGCTTGAATCCGGTCAATTCTTTCTCTAATTTTGACAAAGGTAAAATCATGACTTTAGCAAAGTGTTATCCAAGTGAGTTTGATGATGAAAAAATTCGAGATTTGAGCTACCAACTCGATACTTTCATTATTCATATGCAAAGTGGTAATCCCAAGTTCTCCAACTTGCAAGGAATTCGTGATTCGGCGAAGGCATTGGTTGAAGCAACTCTTGCGGAGGCTTATTCACTTGTTTATTTACTTGTAAAGTTGACTTTGATTTTACCTGTTGCTACGGCTACTGTGGAGAGAGCATTTTCGTCAATGAAGCACATAAAAAATGAAGTGCGGAATAGTATTGGTAATCAATATTTAAATGATTGTCTAGTGTGTTACATAGAGCGTGATGTATTTATAAATATTAGTAATGATGTCATTATCGATCGTTTTCAGAATATGAAAACTCGTCGAGGGCAATTGTAAATGAATGATGAATATTTATAATATTAGTAATATTATTGAAAGTTTTAAATTTGTTAACTTCATGCTTTTAGTGTGGAGTGTGGATTTGTAATATCTTATTATTTATATTTTATTGATTGCTTAATGATATATATCGAAAAGACGAATAATTTAATCAAATATAAAATTAATTTAATTGATAAGTCTATTTGGCACCCACGGACTCTAAATCCTGGATCCGCCACTATATATATATATATATATATATAATAGATGTCGAACCTCCTTCGATTAATTAGTATGTTTAGTTCTTCAGATATTGAACCCCTTATTAAAATCCTAGCTCCGTCAATGGCTCTAATATACGTCCAACTGCTATATTATAAAATAGCATGGGAGGATCGTGGTTGAAGTATTCTATTTTTTGACTTAGCCCTTTCTTAACAAGATACGGCATGTCTGTTATGCTTGTCACATGAGTAGGGGTAGAGGGAAGCAGAATCTTTGAAAATTTAGTAAGTAGGAGAAGAAAAATTTATTATGATTATTGTGTATTTTTGTTGTTCATCCTTGTATGCATTTGGGGTTTCATTAATCTGAATGTGCACGAGAATTCTAAGGTAAATTTGATAATATGTGTTCAAGTGCATATTCACAATTCGATCATAAAATTGAAAGTCTAACTTGATTATTCTTGATAACTTATTACTTGTCAACGATTGTCCAAAGAAGAGTATTTGTGAAATCGAAACATTATGGATGGGTCATTAGATAGTAATGGAAAAGAAAGAGAGGATCAATATATTTACTTAAGCATCTCCATTAAGTAATTAAGCTAATTAGGAAATCAACGAATGCTGACAAAGGAAAACCGAATAAATACGAAAGGTTTGATAATATTTGGATTGATATTAACAATAGACATGCTAGTGCCTAGTGATTATATTAAGGAACAAATCTCATATCTAATGTTAGTACTTGTTAGTTTAATATTACAAGGTTTACTTAATTGACTCAAGAGTCTATAATTGCCAGCATATTAATTATATATGATGCTTATTTAGGGAGTAATAATTGTTAGTAATCCCATTTGTACAAGTAAAATAAAAATGTACTACTACCAGCTACTAATACTATATGGCATTTACAAGACACCTAGCTCATATATATTATTACCAACAACTTTTGTTAACAAACAGATTAAGCAAACTACATATAAGTACACAATCTTATATCACTCCATGTCCAAAGAAGTAAAAAATATGTTTCAATTTCGATAAAGCAATTCTAGAGTACACTCCTCTTCCTCCAACAAAAAAAATAAAATCCAGGTCTCTTGCTACCTCACGTGATCAGTTTTTATTAAAGAAAATAAAAAACAACAAGAGAAAAAAAATGACGAGGTCACTTTTTTTGACCCAAGGTTGCTTATTTTTAGTTGATTTTTGATTGTTTTATTAGTAGTGAATTTTAAACACCATAAAATAAATTCAAAAATTATTTATTTTAAACACTTTTTTCGATTTTCTTACTTACTAAACACCATAAAATAAATTCAAAAATTATTTATTTATTATAACAAATACTAAAGTTACACGTCTTTTCATTATTTTGTTAAAACTAAATTCTTAAGTTGCTAAGGTTACTATAAGTCAAATTGATTCTCCTTTCTTACAAGAAAAGCCAAGCTCAAAAAGTTAGTAGCCTTCACCATATTTCACCATCTAATAATACTAAATAAACCCATGAGCTATTTCAATGACATAAAAGGCTGTACTCTTGTCTTATGTTTCTCATGAAGCTTTTTCTTCTTTATGTCAATAATTTAATTATTAGTATATTACTAGTTGTCTTTAAGTTTTATATACAATATATAACCTATACACATTTTTGATTGGATCATATTCATAAATTCATTTTTTTTTTCACTTATGGGTCCAAGTGTATGTCTAATCGCATGAAGAGCAAATGCTATCTTGTGACTTTTGAAAATTAGAAGTCAAAGAAATGTGAACATTTATAGATTGGAACATGAAAAATAGAATTACAATTATAGCTATAATATATTAATGTTTTCTGATATCCTATATAAATTTGATGATAATGTCACTTACTTCGTTTTTCTTTTTTTTTTTTTGGCAAAGAAGGAACTAATCTTGGTATTTATGAAAGATTCCCTAAAAAGGGTTCAACTTTTCAGAGGCGTTTGCACAAAATTAATGGGGACAGAATTCAAAAGGTTGCCCAAAGAGGCCATTAGATGCAAATAATCAACTTTTCTTTAGCCCTCTAGCTGGGCTTGGCTTACTTCTTACTAAGGCCCAATGGACATGATTAAGAGAATCAAATCACACTCTTGGGTTTAGACTTGGGTCATGCTTTTGCTAACCTTTTCAATCTTTGATGGCGAATAGCAGCGAAGTTAGAAATTTCATCAAGTATATTCACGATTAATATATATATATATATATATATATATATATACACTCTTGAGATTATATACATTGTGCAACATTTTGATGAAGGGTGTAAGCAGGTCATCCTGCTACATGTGGCTACCTACGCGGCTACGCTACGCCACTGATGTTCAAGTCGAAGCCCATAAATGTCATTACACTATACAAAGTGTCATGTATTTGATTTTTTTTCAAGGTATTAAACGTTTTGTTAAATCATGTAAAATTATTATATTTGAGTAATTTTATGAAATGAACATCCAATTTGACTAACCATGGTCAACTAATAAGAAATTATAGGTAAATATTTATTATCTATTTATTGATTTTATATAAACAATTTGTGTATATAATATTTGAAAACACAAAAAAATATATAAAATGTGAATAATTCTTTTTTTTTCCATTCATTTGAGCACTAATGCATAAACATAAATATTTCCGGCCAATATTTTTTCTGTCTTTTTTCTTTTCTACCATAATTCTTCTTCATGTCACGTTATTCTTTTAGATTCTTTAGATATATTGTGGTATTTCTTTTAGTATTAGTATCATTTATATGATACAATTGAATAATTTTATATCTAATTATGAAATATTTAGTCGTAAATTTATAGGGGTTCAAATTTTTTAAAAAAGAGATTTATGTTTATTTAATATTTTGCTTTCATAAATTTGTAAAATACATTATAGTTAATTATAATTTAATAATTAATTATTAGTATAATATTTATTATAATAATTCATAATATATGAATAGACATATATAAATTATTGTACGTTATATAACATCACAAATGTTTATATTTAAGTTTTTATTGATTATAATTTTGAAAAACCTTTTCAATTGAATTAATTGTTATACAAATAAACAAAAAAAATCTAGAAGTGGTAGAAGTATTTAAAATATAATTAAGGCTTCACCTGATTGAGTATGCCAACTAGAATATAATTTTTACTTGTATAATATTTTGTATTAGTATAAAATAGGTCTAAATGGTTAATATTAAAGTGATTGTTACAATTCAGAAGATATTCAAAGTTAAAACAATATATTTCAAATTTAATTATTTGATATAGTTGAATTTGAAATGTCTAAGATGACGACTCAAATAATTGAAGATGGTTTTACAAAGACAATGTTAAAACATGACTGATTTTCAAATTGAAATTAACAAATTGAATTTTGCTCAAAAGCAAATATACCTTTTAAAATAGGAAAATTATGCGAAAAAACAAACATATACTAGTTAATTAACTAACATAGTTATAATTTGAATTAATTACAGCTCACAATTTAATTTTAGTGGTAATTACGTCTCATGTTCTTTTTTATACATATACAAATACAAATTACCCACACATATATACACACAATTATATGACAGATATACAAATACAATTAGCCTCTCTCCACTCTCTGCCCTTTCTCGCTCGCCTCTCTCCTCTCTCTCCCAATATCGCTCGCCTCTCTCCTCCCTCTTCCAATCTCGCTTGCCTCTCTCCTCCCTATCCCAATCTCGCTCGCCAGATATGAAAATACATATGTATATCAATTATATATATACAAAATTATCTGACATATATGCATATACAGTTCGCCTCTCTCCACTCTCCGCCCTTTGTCGATCGCCTCTCTCTTCCCTCTCCCAATCTCGATCACCAGATATACAATTACATATGTGTACCAGTTACATATATACAATTATTTGACAAATATACACATACAATTCAACAGATATACATATACAATTCGCCTCTCTCCACTCTCCACTCTCCGCCCTCTCGCTCGCCTCTCCTTCCTCTCCCAATCTCGCTCGCCTCTCTTCTCCCTTTAACATATAACTACGAATTGTAATTAACAAACTATAGCTATGAAACATAATTAAGTTTTTTTTTTATTCACTATATGCAAAAATTTCCCTTTTAAAATAGCTAACATAGTTAAAAATGAAAGTAGGAATCAAACTCTAACTTTATATATCGAATGATATAAATATAATTTATTATCATACAAGAAAAAATCTCAAACAGTTAAAAATCATTAACCTGAGATTTTTTTTAAAGTTATTACCAAAATCTTCAAACCAATAACTAACTATTCACAAAATCAATAAAAAAATTCAATTTAAATTATTGATTTCAATTGATTTTTGAACGGCACTATGTTGGAAGAGAAAAGAATCATTTAAATTAGTCCGGACTAGTTTAAAACATGGGATTGTCGATGAAAAAAAAAAAAGAAGAAAAGAAGACAGTTAAAAGAATAGTAGAATTTCAATTTTTTTTTTAATTTCTCGGGATTCAAATAGCCTCACACACCGCCAAATTCGCCCAAGTCACGAGTTTGAAACTCAGAAAAACTGAGTTACCATATATTTCTAAGCCCACTAAATATATAAATGGAGAACCCTATTCACTATAAACTCCTTGTAGCAGAGTGTGGTTTTTCCGTTTAGGCCAGAGAAGCCTCATCACCGTTCACGTTACAACTCCTCTCATCGCTGGAACCGTTTCAAATCTTCATCACTGGCGCTGCATCTTCTTTAACAAGGTATGTGTATGTGTGTGAATGTTCAATTTATTTAGCAGTTTAGTGCGTATGTATGCGTGGATGAACACATTGCTTTTTCCTTCGTATATAACGGTAGCCGGAGACTTATATGTTTAAGTTGAGTTCAAACCTTAATATCGACTTAAATATACAGATTGAATGCTTCATTATCTGCTGATTTTTTTTTTTTTGTTGTTTTGAGTTATTGCGATCTATGGACAAAACCCTAACATATTCATTGTATATGTGAAATAGGTGCAATCCAAACCTGTACAAGCAACAAGGTGATCATTACTGTAGTGAATAACTGTTTTGTGTTGTGATTTAAAAACAAAATAAATTGGTGTATGGTGTGATTTGGATAGATTGTGAATTTGATTGGTAGAATGGGGGTTGCCGTGGACAGATCAGTGAGGCGAGGCAGAAAAAGGCGTCAAAACTATGGTCAGAATGATCAGGTGGATCCAAATAGGAAGAAACGGGCTGTAGTGTTGAGGCCTAAGGCATTTTTGGGAACATATGTTAGGAAGGAGTTTAAGGGCTGTGGGATATATATGGGGAAGATCATATCTTATGATACTGGTTTGTATAAGATTGTTTATGAGGATGGCAATTTTGAAGATATGGATAGCAGTGAAGTGAGGGTGGTTTCGTTTGAAGATGATGAGTTGAATGGTCAATGGTTGAAAAGAAAGAAGAAGCTGGACAAATTAGTTGCTAGGATGGAGGCAACGAGTACCAAGTCTTGTGTTGAGAATCCAGCTGAGCCAGTTAATGGCGTAATTGATAAGTTTGAGCCAAAAGATCGGGGCATAGGTTGTTCAGATAAACTTGAGGTCAACCACCAAGGACGTGATTCTGATTTGGTGAGTGATTTGTCTGAATATGATATGGAGCAGGATTTGAGTTCGGGGGTAGAAGTGCCTCTAATTCCTGCACCTCAACTGCCTCCTTCATCTGACAGTATTGGTATTCCAGAGGAGTATGTATCATACCTCTTGTCTGTCTATAGTTTTTTGCGGTCGTTTAGTATCAGATTGTTTTTATATCCGTTTGGACTTGAAGATTTTGTCGGAGCACTCAACTGCTCTGCTCCAAACACATTGTTCGACTCTGTTCATGTTGCCCTTATGTGTGCTTTGAGGCGCCAACTCAACAAGCTGTCGTCTGATGATTCTGTGCTTGCATCAAAGTGCCTACGGTAAGCATATCTAATTATTTCATGAAGGAATTTTTCATAATGTGGTTGATTGTTTAAATGAAATTTTTGATTGTTGAATACTTCTAATGAAATTCTGTTTTCATACTTATTTCCTAGAGTGCTGCCACCAGTCTTCCACAAAAATATATGAAACCAGAAGAATGTCTAGAGATCTGCTTGCAGAAAGAAACTAAAAGCTAGATAGTTAGACAGGGTTATCAAATTGATAAGCCCAATTTACCTATGGCATTTATGACACTATACAGTTTCATTTCTACTTAGTCTGCCTGCACTTGCACAGGGTTGTTCTGCCGCTGATACCTACCTAAAGACATTGGAATGCCATGATTTTCTGATAGCCCTTTGGCTAAAAGTCAATCTACTCTAGATTGTGAATGAATAATTTCCACAATTCCACTACAATCATGCAACTTTATTAGCAGAAGCAATTTCCTTTTTGGTAATGACATGATATTTCAACTGTCCTATGTTATCCTTATTGATTTACATTGCTCATATATCTTTCTATGGATGAGCAAAAGTCGGGGAACTTCCCTTTGCATTGCATATTTATGCTTATTATTCTTACATTATTTCATATCAGGTGCATTGTTGAACACTGACCGATGAAAAGTCTGAATTAACTTATGCTGCTTGTTGTTAGGGGCATTGATTGGGGCTTGCTTGATACAATGACTTGGCCAGTGTATCTAGTTCATTATTTAACAGCAATGGGATACATAGAACAACCTGGTTGGAAAGGTTTTTATCCCCATACTTTGCAGAGGGAATATTACTTGTTATCTGCTGGAAGGAAGATCATGGTTTTGCAGATTTTGTGTGATGATGTTCTAGAATCTGAAGAAATAAGAACAGAAATCAACACGCGTGAAGAATCAAAGTTAGCTATTGAGTCAGATATACTTACAGATGTTGCTTGTGTCAGTGCACCAAGAATAGTACATCCCAGATATGCTAAAACTTCTGCCTGTAAGGAACAAGAAGCAACCGAGCTCTGTAAAGAAAATCTTGAAAGAAAGCAGGGTTGTAGTACCGATAGTTTAGGACCCAAGGTTAGTAACCAAGATTATGTCTCTAGTGTAGTTCAAAACAGTAACAGTGATGAATGCTGTCTCTGCGCCATGGAGGGGACTTTGCTTTGCTGTGATGGGTGTCCATCGTCTTACCATGCAAGGTGCATTGGAGTTAGCAAGACACATATACCAGAAGGGGAATGGTATTGTCCTGAATGTACAATCAACGAAATTGAACCAAAAATTACGAGGGGAACAACTCTGAAAGGAGCAGAGCTTTTTGGTGTTGATTCGTATGGACAAATCTTCATGGGTACTTGCAGTCATTTGCTTGTGTATGTCTCTATAACTTCCTTTTGGATAAACTCTGTTCAGTTTCCTTATTTGGCTGTTGGCTGATCTTCTATTTGGAGATATAGAGTGCACTTAATCCTTTGTAGTTTAGGCTGCAATCAGCTTTAGCCCTGTCTCTTTCTGAAACACATTCTGATCTTTGGTTGTAGGTTGAAGACCTTAGCTGGCGCAGACTCTATTTTCAGATACTACAACGAGAAGGACATTCTCAGAGTCCTGCTAGCACTTAATGCAAATGCGCAGCACAGTACTTTATATCTGGAGATATGCAAAGGAATAATGCAATACTGGAAAATTCCTGGCAATGTCTTTTTCCCTGATGGTGAACTGTCTGAAATTGGTTCCGACATACCAAATGGAACAAAATGTACTAGTTTCTCTACATTGTCACTTAGTTCATTGATCAAGGGAAGTGCTGAACAAGTTGGAGTGGAATATATTGCACCTGGTGGTTGCTTTTACATGGGGTCATCCTTTAGACCTCAACAATACATAAATAGTTATCTGCATGGAGATTTTGCTGCATCTGCTGCTGCAAATCTAGCTGAACTTTCTCCCGGAGAAAACCAAGGTTCTGAGAGTCATGCTTCAGAGAATAGGCAGAAACTTCCTGCCAATGCTTTACTTCAAGCAAAAGCTTTCTCATCAGCAACAACACGCTTTTTTTGGCCGAATACTGAAAAGAAGGTTGTGGAAGTACCAAGGGAAAGATGTAGTTGGTGTCTTAATTGTAAGGCTGCTGTGACTAGTAAGAAAGGATGCTTGTTAAATGCTGCAGCATCAAATGCCATTAAGGGGGAAGTGAAGATACTTGCTGATCTTCGTTCTGCAAGTGTTGGGGAGGGAAATCTATGTGGTATTGCTACATATATTATATTGATGGAGGAGGGCTTATGTGGTCTGACAGTTGGTCCTTTTCTAAGTACAGCTTTTAGAAAAAAATGGCGTAAACAGGCAGAAGAAGCTACTAGTTGCACTGTGATAAAGTCTCTTCTGCTTCAAGTAAGTTATTGAGGAAATTTTATTTTGTTGATTTTGTTAGCACTTTGTGTAAGTGTGTCACAGCATGCTTTCTTCATCAATTTCAGTTTGTTGGTTGACTAGATGAAAACTAGGTTTGTTTCGAGGAAGGATGTGAACACCAAAGAAGGAAAAGTTGGTTAGTTCTCTTAGGGGCCAGAACTTGATGTGACCACAAATAAGGAAAAGTTGGTTTAGTTCTCTTAGGGGTCAGAACTTATAATTTCACATAATTTATTTTGTTATAAATGGCAGAGCTGTATACCTACTTAGTTTTATTTGCTTCTTCTACTTCCAAACGACAAGCGGAATATCAGTTATCCCCCCTCTTCTCTCACCTCCTCTTCTCCGCCTCTCTTTTTCTCCTAATCCAAACATTATTAGACATTGCAGTGGTTTTTAAGATAATACAACATCAGTGTTCATTGTCAACAATTTCCATTTAATAATACAAGAAAATCTACTAAATTAATGTTATTGCTCAAGGAAGCTACTTGTTTAGTCTACTGTTTTATTACCTTCAGGCATCAGCACTGAACAACTTCTAAAAAGTTCTGAGGCTGGACGAAGTTCAGAGGTGCATCCACACTATTTGCACATGAAGATTTTGCCCTCAACTTTGTGCTTGTTTATTGAGGAATATTTTTTCTGCCACAAGTGGTGTAATGACATGAGCCTTGTGCATTTATTACACTAGCGGCTCATCAAACTGAGTTTCAATAATGGATCTGGCATAATACTACACTGCAAAATCTAAATTCTTTTAAGTTGCACTCTTGATTTGATAGTTTACGAATTTATGTAATAAGAACTGAATACTTGTTATTTATAAACTGGTAGCTTTGCATTTACATAAGAAGCCTTATCCCAGTTTTAAACTTTTTCTATGAGTCCCCAACTGTTGATTTTCCAAAGTGCTATTGAATCCAATTGTAGATTATAGCTATTATTTACATATGATGTGACCTATATATAGTATGTTCTTCATGCTCAAGAATAAAATGTATGCACTGCAGTTTGAGGAGAATATCCGGTTTGTTGCTTTTTTTGGGGACTGGTTTAAACTTCTTGATTGTGGGGCATCTGAATCTTCCATCACTCATTCAACTGCTGGTGTTGTGGAATCATCTCATAAGCATAAATCAGGGAGGCGGGGTAGAAAACCATTGTCAATGGTTAAAGTAACTGCTGATGATTGCAAAAATAAACTGAAGGACTTCACTTGGTGGAGAGGAGGCATACTCTCAAAGCTTCTCTTCCAGAAAGCGACTCTACCTCGATCAATGTTGAAGAAAGCAGCGCGTCATGGTACCTTGTGTACCCAATGAACTTACTTTTGTCCTTCATAGAAGATTTAATAGTTTTTGTTTTTATAAATTCAGTGGAATACAAATTTTGGAGTGGGGGAGAATCCACTAACAACTTTTACTCAAGCAGGTGGTCTGAGAAAGATACCTGGTATTTATGATGCTGAAGGGTCCAAGACTGCCAAAATAAGCAGGCAGCTTGCTTGGCGAGCTGCAGTTGATGTGTGTAAGACAATATCACAACTCGCACTTCAGGTGATTTATGACATTGCAATCGATGATTTAATTCCTTTCGTTCTGCAGAAAAGAGTCGGGCTATGTATTCTGATAATGTTTGGTCATGTAACAGGTCAGGTACCTAGATACGTATGTGAGATGGAGTGATCTTGTTAGTCCAGAACAGAGCCTCCTGGATGGAAAAGGTCCCGAGTCAGAAGCTTCTTCCTTTAGAAATGCTTCCATATGCCATAAAAGAATCGTTGAAAATGAGGTTAGATATAGTGTTACTTTTGGAAATCAGAAGCATCTCCCATCTCGTGTCAAGAAGAGTATAATAGAAGTAGAGCAAAGTCAGGAGAAGGGACAGGAAAAATATTGGTTTTCTGAGTCACGGATTCCTTTGTATATAATAAAAAATTATGAAGAAAGCTTGGAAAAAGATCTCCCCTCTGCCAACAAGTTTGTTGATGCACTTCCCAAGTTGCAGAAAAGGTGCTTGGTGGCTTCTTGTAAAGATATATTCTCTTATCTTGCACAGAAGAGAGATGGCAATGCTAAATATTGTTATGCTTCATGTGAAGTGGATGTGTTACTTAGGTACCCATTTAATGTATATTTCAAATTTCCTTTCAGCTCTTTTACACAATCCTTTATTGATGTGATCCCTCTTCTCCAGGAACGTAGTCAAGTGCAATACATGCCAAGGTACCAATTGATCAGCTACTTAATATATTGTTATGTTTGGCTCGCACATCACTCTTATTGATCTATTAAACTTCTGAGAATTTTTCTTGTAGGTCTATGTCACAAGCAATGTACAATTAGTTCTACAATTATTGCAAATGAGGAGACTGAGTTTATGACCTCCTGCAAACAGTGTTATCAGAATAGAGCTTTAACACAAGCTGAAAGTAGTCATGAATCTCCTACTAGTCCTTTACTCATGCAAGGAAAAGACATTCCAATTCCCGTGTCAGCCAGAAAAGGAGGAAAAGTTGGTAGTTCTAGTAATCCATCTGCATCCACTGCGACTCTAAAGCATTCTTCTAAGGTGAAGCATGCTAGTTCAAATTGGGCGACACAATGGAAGCAACACTGGGGCGTTATTTGGAGAAAGAATAATGAGGATACTGGTGATTTTAGATTTAAACACATTCTTCTGAAGGGAAATCCAGATTGTGATTCAGTAAGACCTAGGTGCCGCCTTTGCTGTAAGCCATATGATCCTTATCTAATGTACATACGTTGTGAAACATGCACATGTAAGTTTTTTCTATGCAGGAATCTTGTATTTTTTGTCTTGAGTTTGTTGGTTACCTTTCTTTGGTTTGACAATTAATCTTGTGAGTCACAGATTGGTACCATGCTGAAGCTGTTGAACTTGAGGATTCAAAGATTTTTGAAGTGGTGGGGTTCAAATGTTGCACGTGTCGTAGGATTAAAAGGCCCATCTGCCCTTACTTAGATCCAGAAAGGAAAAGACAATTAGAGGAAAAGAGGATGTGCGCAAGGGCTTCAAAGATGGATAGACAAGGAATTGATTCTGGGTTCATTTCAGAGCTACAGAAAGATGAGAATATGGCCACTCCAGCTTTAGAGGATAATAAGCCTCTTGTTTCTGCTGTTGAAGAACTCACTGAGCACTTTCCAGTGGGTGATTGTGAACGGAATGTGGAAACTATGTCTGTGCCAGGTCAAAGAGAACAGTCAGTCAGAAGTCATATAGAGAATGAGACTGTTTTGAAATCTTCTCAGTTATCCATTCCTCTTGGAGGAGGAAACATAGTGTTTCCTAAAGATGACATGCCAACTCATGTTGAACCGGGTGCTAAGCAGCCAGTAAGAAGACATGTAAGACTTGAGAAGGATTCAGATACCCCTTGTGCAAGCGAACCCTTGAATGTTCTGAGGAATACTTCAAGGGAGAGTTCTGAGGAATATGGTCATGAATGCAAGTATATGGAGTTTGAGCCTCAGACCTGTTTCTCTTTCAATGAATTACTTGCATCAGATGATCTTGGCCCATTGGATGGAGTTGACTCGTCTGCCACTTTAAACAAGGATGTTGAAACATCATCAAGGGTTCTACCCAATAAGAATGCTGATACGTCTTATGTCAAGCACGAGCCTGCAGTTAGTACAATACCTACTGCTGCTTTTGCAGTTCCATGTAAGATATGTTCACGTAAAGAACCATGCCCTGATCTTTGTTGTGAAACATGTGAAATATGGATCCACCGTCATTGTTCACCTTGGAATGACGAGGAGTCTGGAGAAGATGATTGGAAGTGCGGCAACTGTAGGGAATGGAGATGATTGATGCTTAATCACTATGTAAGGGGGTGCATCTTGGGCATACACAATGGCTGATTGAAGGGGCTTACCATTGCTATTTCTCATCACAATTGGAGAATGAAACAAAATGAGAAAGCCACTCGTGATGTCTGCCAAGTAAATTAGTCAGCTGCAACTTTTAATCAAGTTCCATCATTTGGTATCACTGATTTTGTCATAAAAAAAAGGTATAATTCCCCCCATGATACAGGAGTAATTGGGTTGATTCAGAAAGACTTCACCATGCACAGATTCTTCGAGAAAAGTTTATTAGGAGGTTGTGGTAATTCGCTCCAGCCTTGATGGATAAGCAGCCTTTCTCATTAGTGCTTATCTGATATTTTTTACTGTAAAAAGAGGCCTTCAGTTACAATTCTTTTCGTTATCATTGAAAGATCTAAACGTTTAAATAGAAAGAGGACATTTATGATGGATAGGATATATTTACCAGTTTCATATAATGGTTATTGTCCTGCATTTTCATCCACTAGCCTTAATAGCTTTCACAGCTCAAGACGAGCAATAACGAAATGAAAAATAATCCTATGCTGCTGAATTAACAAGCAGCGCGACAGTATAAGCTTCAATTTACATTATTGAGTGTTTATCATGTAAAACGCTTTTAACACATCTTCAAGACAACAATGGGCATGAAATTCAATCAACGCTCTTTCTTTTTCCTAAATATAATAGTAGGAAACTAAAATACATAGGGGCAAATCAATGTGTAAAAGCCTGACTAAAGGCAAATATAAAATTTAAAGGAGAAGAAAGAAAAGAATTAATAGACCCTCACATCTAAAGACTACAGACCTCACAAAAGCACAAGATATATGTGCAAAAGAATCTCAAAACTCCGATTTAACGTCCCAAAAATCCAATGATATGCTATGCCGATCAGAAGTCTCACCCTCTCTTCCGCCAGCCCTGGCATCCCATTTCTCAGTGTCCATCTTGCCTTAGGGACGTACGGGTGTGCAATATAAACAAATTTTACAGCCGTCATTTGTGGACAAAGTCCACCACAAATTGAAAACCACTTAAAGCAAACCAGCAAGTCGCGCCCCAGGGTCTGATACTGGTGGAGGTGGAGAGGTTGGCTGAGAAACTGGTGGTGCAGCAGCCGTGGGAGCTGTAGGGATAATAATCAATTGTTCCTTAATGAACTCCTTCAACCTACATAGTAAGAAGAAAGTTTGAAAGTTAATAATAAGTTGGTAATGAACACCAAAAAGTCACATTACAAATGCACATTTTGGTCGTACTCGAGTGTCAGAGTAGGATCTCCAGAAGCAACTGTCATACGCAGTTGAGTTCTATCAGCTGGATCTGTTTCTATTCTTACCTGTATACAACCATAGAAGTTAGATAATAATAACCATATGATACATTATACCACTGACATCCTATGTAAGGTACAACAATTACCACCTCCAACAGAAGGAAATGACAACCTTTGACTACAGGCAAATGTAAAAGTTTGTGAACAGCTCTAACCAGTCACAGTTGCCATATCATACAAATACAAGTCATACAATATCTAATTGAATCACTTTCAAATTAAGGACATTTCACAGAACATTAATGCCCAAAAACCACAACCCTTAGCTTACCAAACACAACATGGCCCGTGTACTGTCGGAGTAAAAAGTTGTGCTAGCAACCAAATTATTTGCATTTGGATCCTGAATAAGAAATCAGAAGGGCAATTTAACAAATAAATTCACATGGACTGAGCCAAACTAGAGGAATGATAAAAGACCAAAAACTTACAAGCCCTGGACAAACCATCAGGCGTAAACTGTTGAACAGGTTTGTCATTTCCAGAAGGGACATTGGTCTTACACCTCTAACCTGGTCATATTAGCCAAATAAAGGGATGGTGATTGGGATTACAATATAAACTACATACACAAAGAAAGAGAGAAGTTCAGGATTTTACTAGTAACGTTCTTATTCTCGTACATACAGATTACAGAAAGATATGTATATTCTACAAGTCAAGCAAGAACTAAAAAAAGACATACCACTTCTTGGAGCTTCAGTGGCGGCCCAGATAGTGATCTCCACTGCGGGAAAAACTCTTCGGCAGATACTGTAATAGGCTGAAGAAACTTATTCAAGATGGCAGGGAGTCGAAGTTTAACATTGACCTGTAAATGCAAAACAATGTCAATACACATAAAAGTATAAGAACTGTGGATTGATGATCAGAAAATAAATGTCTCGTACCAACTGCGCCCCAAAATTATATGAGAAGTCAAGAACCGCCACATCCCTACTTGGACGGAGGTTGACTACTTCAAGAGGACATTGAACCTGCAGGAGTTCATTTCACTAGGTAATCAAAAGGTGAAAAATGACTTACAAGAACAAAGTGCAGGAAGTCCAATCCTAATAGAAGCACAACAATAATCTAACCTGTGCACGAGGAGGAATTGTCTCGGGTACTAATGACAGTTCTATTCTCAGATGAGATGGGGGCAATATCAGAGCCTGAACCGAAACAAGCGGAGCCGTATTCTTGTTTCCCAAGAAGAGGACCAGTCGTCCATGATGTGCTCGCCACTCTGCTTTTGTGCCAATCTGGAATTGCATAAACAAACTAAGCTAAGAGCTGAAAAGTCCATCAGTGATAGTACCAAAAAAATGACAGAGCAAGTACCTGAATATAAGGATCCTCATACAGTATGCCACTGTCTTTGAGGACCAAGGCTTGAAACCTTTCTGCAATATTTCCTATTGGCTACAACCATGAATCATAAAACACGATGCTCAGAAGTATGAACATAGAGGTGAAAGGGGAAACTGAAGCAAAATTATAATGTGGCAAACAAGCTCTCTGAATTTGGAATGTGGATCATGTCAGTCTTAAACTAAAATCAGTTAAAAGAACTTCCACTGGCCAGAGTCATATATTTGTGGTCACGGCAAGAATGCCCCTATTACTAGCCAAATACTATTTGGATCTTATTTTGAATTTAGTTAAATTACCATGGGAACGACAGACAGAAGGAGAGGGCAGCATCTTTCTTTCACATAATTAGAAGTCATCACATGAAAGCCAGAAGGTAAAGCAAAATTACCAAAGTTGGATAGAAGCAGTACCTGGACTGTTGCAGTCTGTTCTTCAATAGGTGAAAGTGCTAGCGCATCCTCTGCATTTGGAGCAATGCCGACACCGGAACTCAAGTTATGGGCAGGTTGAGGACCTTCAATAGCCAATGGACCTAAAAGATCTCCCAGGACATCAGGTGAAGGTACTGAAGGAGGTTGAGGATCCACAACAGTCAAAGTTCCATCTGGCTCAGTCTCCCCTTGATCTGCTAAGTTACGATCCTGACCATGTAGTAAATGTTAATTACGGTCTTATACTCACCGTTAAACAATTAAATCCACACTTCAGCATAATGGTGCAAGAAACATCTTACTGTGTTGGCCATGCTTGGAACCTTCACTAAACCAAGGTGACTGACTGGCGGAGTACCATTAGCAGAGGGTTGATCTGTTACTGCTAGAGCATTAGAGGTCTGCTGCTGTGTACGCAGCCTGATTGCGCTTTGTTCAGCAGTATCGGCCTCAGTATCTTCAGCCTTTTTAATTAATGAGGACTACGTCCAAAGAGAATTTGTGGCTAAAATCAATGATAACTAAAAAAGGAAAAGAATAAAAACGATATATTGTCCTCTTGTGAGGGAATAATGTAGCTGAAGGCCATCCCTCAAACCAAAAAGGTCAATTATGCAAACACAGTGTAGATAATAATTAATCAAAAGTAAAGTTGGTTTCACACCTGTCGCTCAGGGAACTTGGGCATTTCAGCTAAGACATCCATTAAAGCTGCCCCTTTCTTACTCAACTCGAAGTATTCCACAGCTCGTTGCTGTATTTCTGCATCAATGCAACTCTCATATCTACGATATTTGTGCAATTTTATCCATTAGCTGAATATATTTGGATATATTGGCACACTGAATAACATACAGGATGCACAAATTACATTACTCTTAAAACTTACTTTCTGAATATTGCCAATATCTGATTCTGTAGCTCCGGATCTGGTGGTTGTGTGTGCATCAAGATTTTTGCATATGTCGAAAGAAGAATAGGAATTGTTGAAGTCCTGAACAATATCACTGGTGTAAGATAACAGAAAAATGATGGCAAACTGAGATCAAATGTTAAAATGCCCTTACGAAACAGTAGGAAGCTTCTCATGAATGAGGCAGAAGATTTCCTTCGGACTACATCCTGGCCTTCTGGCAAGAAGATGGCCGTATTCTCCAAGGATATATGAACTTACCTGTTCCATCATACAACACCCAAATTAAATATTCCATTAGCTTCGCAATAATGTTTTGTTTCCATCATTGACATGAAGTAGGACCCGCACATATCAAGATTTAGAGTAGAAACATGTGGAAAAGAAATTTTGCTTGTTGGGAGTTCATGTTTGCACTATTGCAAATGTCTGTAAAACTTGAAAAGAAACTGAACACTAGGCAAAACTCTATGACACATTTTTTTGTTTGTTAAAACTACATGACAGGGTTAGATATTGTAGCCAACAATGAACTACAAGGCAACCCATGTTAGTTAGAGGTGGCCATGCAAACCTTTTTTTTAGGTGTTATATGCTTGAGCTGCAATCTTGAACAAGAAGAGGCCCATGCAGTGTTATTAAAAACCATCGCCTTTTCGTTTAAGGCAAGTGTGCAAAGTGATGTTATAGCTTCATGGATTAAGTCATGCGCTTCAAAGAAGTGTGCACTTCAATCAATGGCACACAAAGTGAACCCTACTACTGTTCTATGAACTCTCAACTTCAATGAGTTGGATTAATACAGGCATTATTGTACATTGGATATAAATTAATTATTTTAATTGCAACTTGATAATTATATCATTATAGTACTAAATTTATATATGTTTGGTTCTTTTAGATGTTGTAAAAAAAAAGAATTGTGTTTCACATATCGCTTTTCACTTCAAACCCCTTGACCTGGTCACTATTTGCACTTTTCCCTATTAAAAGCATTGGGCGCATTTAAAAGAGGGACATCCAAAACCGTAGATAAAATTGATAAGGACATGGCTTAACTTTTGAATCTTCAAGAGAAAACTATTCCTGGTATAGGGTATGCACTAGACCAAGGTGAAGATCATAGAGAAGAAGTTGTTTCCAGTGGTGTATGTCATCTTATGGACATCTCAAGTCAACCTCTCTCTAAATTTTGTGGGAAGGGACACGTTCAGCTACTCTTCCACCTGGGAATCAAACATCTAAGACTTGGTTTTCACAACTAAGCATGTGCTTTCAGGTGATTGGAGCAACCTCTTGTATTTTATATGTCAATTGCCAATATTCAGATGTTCCGAGCGCTCATGAGTTCAAATAGGTAAAAAAAAAATGCAATCAAGCTTATGCAAACACAAACCCCTACGTTAGATTAACCCCTTCAAACAGTTTACTCCAGTAGTTAGATTTCAACAATTTGAATTCCTGTCATAGTAGACACTGCACTGCAGTCTTAGTATGTTCTTACAGCTCATGCAAGTGTTCAGCGTATCAAATTACGGGGTTAGCCATTCCTATTTGCAGCTAGCAATGTATTGCATCACAATTACGCAGCCAAAATATCACAATTATGCAACAACAACATCCACAGGGTTTATAATTTATTATTTAGAGAAAGTACATTTGTTGTATAATATTAACTGCAGCATATAATATTTAGCTGTCCATAATTACAGAAGAAGAATATAGAAAGATGTTCTAATCTATTAACAACTTACAGAGAGCATCAACAAAAGATTCTGACTTCCATATATTCATGTTTACACCAAAAATAGTAAAGGACTAAGCAATATCCTCAGCTTCTGGATGGTTTATAATTATTCATTAACATTAACAGGGTAAAGTGTTATTGCAAAAGAACGCACCTTGACCATTGTTTCATGAATGGCAGGCTTATCAAGATATTCTCTGGATTTCAAAGCTGCATAAGGCTGAGGAAAGAAGTTTGAAAATAAGACACAGAGAAGACTGACCTCCACCTATATAGAAGCTAAAACCACACTGCACCAATGGAAGGACAACTATAGTTACCTGAAGATCTTCATTGTTTGTAACAAACTGCACAACTCGGAACCAAATGTCATCACTGACAAAATCGCCGGCCTTGTCAATTAATTGAAGGATGACATCGACATACCTGCATGTGAAAAAGGAATACACTCTTAGATGTCATCACATCATATACAAACAAGGAAACACAGTTCGCAGAAACATCTAGATCTGAGTACTCAACAAAAACACGAGATCTTAGTATGAAACAATCTCTCATGCGTGACTTCACATTGTACATGAAAACAACGTGCATTTTCTGTTCCATATCAATTTCATACCATGACAGATCAGGAGCAAACTTCTCTGCAAGAATTGCTATTTTAAGTGACAGTTCTTCACGCATCACGAACTCCGCTGTACTGAGATACTGGAAAGACATAAAGTTAGTTGCATATTTTCTCTTAACCTTCTTCAACATTTTCATTCCATAGAGGAGATATCCAAATACATTGAAAATAAAAATACAGAAAAATTGAATATAACTCACAGTCAGATGGTTATATACCTGTAATAATTCTTCTACTATGTCCTTTGCATTAGAAACATCACACATGCCATAAAGTAAATCAAGGGCACGTCTCCTAATGCTGTATATAGAGTAGTTAACATCAGTAAAGGAAGCAATTAAAACTGAGTTGGAGAACATGTGCTAAACTGAGTCGTAAAGTAACAGGGGACAGGCTTTACAAGGAATCTCTTTCCCTGATTTTATTTTATTTTTTGAAACTTCTCTTTCCCTGATTTTATCAAAAAAGGGAAACGCAATTTGAACAAAGAACACTGCAGATAATCAAATAAGACTCCAGATGCATTGTCAGACAAATGATAAGTAGCGATAGCCAACGCGATTTCTTTAAGAAGTTACCAATTTCCTAAAGAGTTCTACTTTTGCTTACACGCAGATGTCATAATATAAAAATCTTAAAAATAGAATACTTCCAACTTAATACCCATACTCCACCTGATATCAGGGTCCTTCAGCGAGGTAATAATTTGAGCTTGATGTCGTTTTATAATGTCCTGTACATCTGTAACCATCAACATCCGAGTCATATTCTCCTGCATTTTGGCAATAACACCATAAGGGGAATCAGACAGTCGTCTAGGCTGGCATGCTGTTAACTGAATTTATTTGCAAGTTAGTTTGTGAGAAATTTGGTATATATAGGACCAACGTATTACAAAGTGCCACTGATGAGCTATAAAACCTCTTACACAGGCCAAAAAAAAAAAATAATAATAGAAGAAATAACAAGAATAAACATGCTGCTACCACTTACCAAGCCAAGATAACGAATATTAGGTTCGCGGACAGCAATGAATTTCCCAAGCAATGCAACACACTGAGACATCATTTCTTTTTCGGCATCAAGATGCATGACCTGCAGTAAAGCGCTTAGAATTCAACCCTCAAATGTTCCAAGAAAACAGGGGAAACAAGAGAATTTAACCAGCAGTCAAGTTTTTGAAAATCTGAACAGTGCCATATAGCATGTCTTAGCACGTAATGTGCACAAAGGGTTAAGAGTGCAATTTTATTTTTGATGAACAAGCAGCAATTTGATAAAAGGAATGAGCAGCTCTCAAAGTGGAAAGAAGAGAAGCACAAGATCAGTTTTGAGTTTTGACTTGGAGATAACCATGCATTATATAAGAGAACAGTTCTCCATAAAGAACTAATTTACTAAAATGTCATTTGCCATAGCCAATAGCACTGAAATTCACAAAAAGCACGGAACTGTACCTCAAGAATGTGCAAGGATAAGGACTTGATAATTAGAAACTTACAAGAGCAAGGGCTTCAAATAGGACTGCATGTGACGCATTATTTTTGTTCACATTTTTCACCACATCAGTTCCCATCAATATCCGCTGTAAAACCTAATTGATTAAGATGAAAATGAAATGAGTTCTAGGACATCACTCCAGATTATTATTTTTCCTGGCATGAACAAAAATATGATATCTTGCAGTAAAAAAACTTCTTATAGAGATGATTTACCTCAAACAATGATCTTCTAGTGCTTGGATCTTCAATAGTCGGGAAATATTGAAGAGACCTCATAGTCTTCACCTGAGATCAAAATTTAAGATGATATGTGAGCAGAGATCATGATCCTGTTCTTAAATTACTGGCATCGATGCATCAAATTTGTGATTTACAGTACCAGCCCATCCATTCGCGCAATTTTCAATTTAATTATCATCCAATTGGGAAGCACAAGTGTATTTCAAGGTTCATGGGATCAATATGCAGTTTTTATCCACAGAAAATACTGGCTTCAGAATATTCAACAGTAACAAGTAAACAAACCTGAAGCCAGGGAGATGGTATCCCATAGTAAGTGTATTCTTGTGGAATATCTTGGTTCCTGGCAAGCCTTTCCAACACTTTAACACATTTTGGAAGACAACTCCAATATGCTTCATGGTTACTAGCCACCAATGCAACTAGAAGGCTCATGGAAGATGTCAAGACACCAAAATCCCGTTCATCTAGTAGTTGCGCCATCCTATCTGACCTGGAATATCACAAAAACTCCAATTGTTGAAGGACAAGTTAAGTCATCCCATAAACCATTCAAATACAAAATTACACGTACCAGCCATCAACATTCACAACATCAGGATTTTTCCTAAAAAGACGCAGGAGACATAGGGCAGCCTTCTTCCTCACAAGTGGCCTACAACTACTTGATATCTTGCAGCAAAAAAGGAAGGACAAAGAAGAGAGTCAACATCACTTTCAGACTCTGAAGTACCAGCTCAATGCTGCAAGTATCACTTACGAGTAACTTCTGAACATCAGGTGCCAGAGATTCAGCAAATTCCCTTCCCCCAATATTTCCAACCTGCGCATATACATGAAAATTTATAATTTGTAATATATGATAAAAGAACCTCAAAGCTTCAATTCACTTGGCAATCAAAAAAATCCTTCTAGGAAAAGTAAATAACTGCAAAAGATTTGCATATATGCAACTAAAGAACCACAAAACATTTGCAAGTCATACCAAAGTCAATGCTAGACACTGGAAAGTTTCGTTGCGACCTATTATGTCATTGCGTACTGTATTAATTGCTAATCTCAAAAAATCATGGTTCTCATTGAGCAAACATGATGTCACTATGTACCCAACCTGCAAACGATCAAAAAGAAAAAAATCAGTTGAACCTTTAGGTCCTTGCTTCAAATATTTACACAAAACAGAAGCTGCAGCATAGGGAAGACTAGAACATGCACCTCATCAGTCTTATAACCAACTATTTCAATCAAAACAAAATCATGATTTCAATAGTTTTTAGAGAAAGTACAGCTGAATACATATCTCAACTTCTACAAAGAAATAGGATTACCTCATATTACCACAACATTCAAAGGTGATTAGTTATCCATGTGATTGGATGAAAGAAGAATGAGGAGATACCTGCTTCTCGGGATACTTTGGAGCAGATATCAGAGATACAGCTTCCATGTGACCAAAATCCACATCATAACCAAGCATATAAATGTAAAGCATTTTCCAGACATATTTCTTCTTCTCATAAGGTGTCAACCCCTGTTGGAAAAAAAAGTACAGAACTCCATCAATAGGATTGAAGCCAATTAAATTTTGCAGACAAAACAGCTCTGACCACACCAAATAACAAATTAAGAAACACGGATATTAAATGAGAAATCAGAGTAAAGTATAACTAGAATGGAACAGATAAACAGCTCTAGCCACATTAACTAAAGAAATTAAGAAACATAGAAATTAAATAAGCAAACAGAGCAAAGAACAACTGATGCAGCATCTGCCCCAGGTATTTAAGTGAGACAGAAAGAAGCTATATGGAAAAACATTGTGATCTGTTGTCTGAATATTCAGAAAGAAAAGATGCTAGTTTTAAGGTCTGAACTTGATTTGTTTTGGTAATTCATAGAAAACAGTTCAAGTTATAATACAAGATTATGCTTTTATACATCACAATATCCTTAGCAAGGTAAGGTGATGTACAACAACAACAACATTATTCCCAGTGTGGTCCCTGCAACGAGGGGTCTAGTGAGGGTAGAGTGTATATATACCTTACCTCTACCTCAAAGGTGGAGAGTTTGTTTCTGATAGACCCTCATCTCTATTGTGACCAAATAAAGCTCTTGTTTAAATCCATATATTTGTGTTGGTACTATACTTTAGGTGGTTTCCTATCTTAAAAGAGTGTTGTGGTCTACAATGGTTGTGAATGATGAACAATGGTATTTGTGTTGGTGGGAGGTGGCAGTGGAATTAGTCGAGGTGCGCAAGTTAGCTCGGACACCATGATTATCAAAAAAATGGTTGTGAATGATCAAATTCACTAATTTCAGGGACAGTGAAGAAAATGGAAGTATAACTGCCTTTTCCATTTCCATGCAATTCAGATACAACATAATACCAAATGTGAAGACCACTACCTGCACACCAACCGTGCGTAGGGATCATATTGTTTCATTTGTCTCCAGTTTAGAAATCTCTTTTGTCTTTAATTTGAGCACCAATTAATTATATATCTATAGATTACTCAAATATATATATATATCGGACTATTTGTTGTCAGAACAACACATCCCAAATGGCGTGCATTTTCTTAGATTCTATCAGTATGAAGTTGTTTTTGAACATTATTAGTTCTCTATAGTGGTGGAATAAAGTGATTATCATTGCAAAAGGGATGTTGTTTTTTCTGTACCAACTGAATAAAAGTCTCACCTTATCTTTTTTTTGAGAAGGATAAAAGTCTCACCTTATCAAGAGAAAAAAATGGCACACTTACTTTCATCCAAAAAAAGCTTCATTTCCTATTAAAAAAGTTTATTTTCTGATAAACCTAAATAGTTTTTAAGCTTTCTATATGAGTATATTGGTTTGGGCTTGGGACTTCCATGTTGGAGGTCTCAAGTTCAAAACCCCTTGCCAGCGAAAGCAAGGGGTTTGCCTTCTAGGTTGAGCTTGTCGCACCGGGCTTGCCTAGTGCAGGTTACCTCTCCTATGTGGTTTGCGAGCTATTGTCATAGGAGCGGGGGTTTTACCCTGTGCGGGTTTCCCTTGTCATAAAAAAAAAAAAAATATCTAGTGAATAAAGACATGTTAATTCTGGTTCATAAGCACCTTTCATCCTATCAGAATTTTTTGGACTGATTAAAAGGATATACAAGAATATTTAACGAGGATATGCTACTGATCTTATTCAATACTTGACCTCTTAGCATCCTATAAGATTGGAAAAGGGTTCTTTTGTTTTGGTTTTTGCTGACTAACTTTTTTTAGAACCAAGAAATTCCCGAGGACAAATGCGTATGGTTCAAAACTCAGTGAACATGGCCCACCTTCTCTACTCTTTCTGCTTAACAATACAGGCTTCTTTTCTTTGACAGAATTTGAACCATGCTCTTGCCAGTAGACAGAATCCCTACGGATAAAGGATATACTGGCATTCTTATTCAATGCTTAGCCTCTTAGAATCCCTACAAGACTAGAAATGCATTCTTCTTATAATTTTTCCTCGCTGTAATATTCAGCACCACCATAGTGCTGCGTTTATAATACACCTTTCTCTCTCTTAAGAGAAAAAAAAAAAAAAAAAGAGATATACCAGCATTCTTATTTCTTGAAAAAATATCTTCATGTCGAGGATAAAGAATTCCACAAGTACTGACTACAACTTCCCATGAGTACAAACTTCTGGCATTAATATGCCCAAGCATAATGAAAAGGAAAAGTTTGTAAAGGGTTGAAATACTTGTCTTATTTCTTGAAAACGAGAAGTTTGTAATGGGTTGTAATACTTGTCTTATTTTCATGTCGAGGACAAAGAATTTGACAAGTACTCACTATAACTTCCTATGACGTACAAACTTCCGACATTAATATGCCAAGCATAATGAATTTTCAGTTGCCTAGAAGAGAAAACTCCCAATGTCTTGTACTAAAATCAGTTATTTTTTTCAGAAGGATGGCCTAAAGAGCAGGTCAAAAGAAGGATACATTAAATAAACCATTCTAAGTATTTCTAGAATGTTGAACCTCTGTGAACATGAATTTTGATACTAGGCGTCAATTATGACATTGACCAACTCAGGGAAATGAAATCCAGAAATTATTACACTACAAGGATCCAAATGTGCGGCCTAGTGATCAATGAAGTGGGAGGAGAACCATGAGGTTTCAACTGAAATCCAATTTCTTACCTTCTGTCCAAGCCTTGATAGACAGAGTTACCTAGTACATGTGCTGGTGGAGCCAACAGGAACAAGCAAACCCGGATACTACCGTCATAAACATAATTAATTAACTAAATAAATAAACAAAATATTACACTACAAAAAATTGACTAAGTTGATAAATTCAATCATTATAATTTCACTAATGCATTTGCCTTGTTTATAGCTGACTATCCTCCACAACTACTGTTTAAATAGAAGAGTATCAAACAACTATGAGCAAATTAGGCAGCTAAACTCCTTCCACTCTAATTTTTGCCCCCATTTGCCCGAGCCTTGGTGGGCAGAGTTACATGGTACCTATGTTGGGAGAGAGAGGTAGCAAGTAACCGATAGAATAATCGAGATGCACATACATGAACACAAATATCACTGTTGCATAGGAGCGGGGTTTTACCCTGTGCGCACCCAAAGGATAGCGGCTGCGAGTTTCCTTGTCATAAAAAAAATTTAAAAAAAATTCCACAGTACAAAAATTGAACAAGTGGATAATTCATTCATTATAATTTCACTAATGCATTTGCCTTGTTTATATCTGATTGTGTCGACTGTCCTCCAGTTCACTATTTGTTTAGAAGAGTATCAAACAACTATGAACAAATTAGGCATCTAAACTACTTCCAATCTTAGTTTTACCCCATTCTGTTTGTAATAAATAGCCATATGTTGTGTCACAAACATTAGCTCAAAAAGAGTTTCGTAATTCTTCTTTGTCAAAAAAAAAAAAAATCCTGCCTCCATCCTCTAATATCCTCTTTGATTGAATAAGATAAGGAGGCTTCACAAGATGTTTTATAGTCTAGAGAAAATGCCTTTGAAGATAATCAATGCTTACGAAATTGCTAACCAGTTAAAGAATAGCACCTCAATGAATAAAGACTTTGAGAAATCTTCATTAAAAATCTAATTCTACATATGACCTTTTACGATTTTATTCCAATTAAAAAAAATCTAATTCTTCATCTTTCTTTGTGTTTAAGCTTGTTCAATGTCCCATATTTGAGACATAGGATCTATGCTCAATACCTTACATATGCAAGAACAGAAGCAGAGATAGATTTTTTGGCTAGTACAATATTCTCAGTAGATGAATACATACTACTGTGCCCCTTAACAAACAATGCGGGCCTAGCCAGATCATTATCTTGTATCAACAACATAGTACAAAGAACTCGACACTGTCCTGGTTGTAAAATCCTGCTCATATCCCTTTTACCTTACACAATATTCTAGTAAAGGCTTATAATTGCAGAATCATTGCACCCTCCGTAAGCAATACTCCCTCCATCCCAATTTATGTGACACTCTTTCCACTGTTATTTTTAGTCCTAAATCCCAATAAGAACGACACATTTCTATATTTAGTAACAATTTAACTTTAAACTTCTCATTTTACCCTTAATGAGATGATTTATAGCCACACAAATGCCTATGACTTATTTTAGACTACAAGTTTAAAAAATCTTCCTGTCATTCTTAAATGTGTGCCCTGTCAAACACCATCACATAAATTTTTGTTTGAGAGTTTCAGAAACATCATCACATAAATTGAGGCAGAAAAAGTAACTATATTACTTCAAAGTCTTTAACTACTCCCTCCATTCATTTTTACTTGTCCACTATTCCAAAATTAGATTTTCATTTCTTTTTTTTGACAAAGGTAATGTTGACATAGATTTTCACTTGTACTTGTGACTTTTAACATATCAAGAAAAGACAATTATTTTTTTCCATGTTTTACCTTTAGCATTAATTACCTTTTCCCCAAATCATTTTCCAAGAGCTTATACTAAACATCAATAAGTATGGGTATTCTAGTAAAACACTCATATCAATCATTATTTCTTAAGGGGCGTGCAAAGTCCAAAGTGAACAGAGGGAGTATGTCGCATGGTAAGAGAACACCATCTACCAGCTCAGATCGAAAAAGTTCTACAGCTTATACCTAGAGTTTGCTTTAAACTTCTTGACTTTACATGATAACACATATAAGGAATTCGGATTTCATTCCAGTTTAAATAATAACAAGCGCTCAATTTTTTTCCTTTTGTCGCCTAGGGGCTAGGTCCAGATAATAGTGTCAGATACGTCTACGAGAACCATTTCAAAAGTTAAAGTGAATTATGTGGATATATAGATCCACATTTAGATAGGACGACAAAATTGTTCCATTTGCACAATCACCACAAAATGATTCCACACAACTCTAATTGTTAATCAAGCTAATGAAATCATCACAATTCACTATCATCCGTTAGAAAATCTAAGATATGTCTTTTCCTGACAAGTGCCGTTGCGATAGTGAATGAAGCTGGACAACAAGGCTCACGCTTCACACTTCTATCTTAACTAGCCTGAATCGGGGCATTATTTTCCTAACAAGCAAATAATTAAGCATCTCGCCAGTTCAAAACCGGAGTAAGCATCTTGTAGGTTCAAAACCTTTATACTGTAAAAGACAATCTTGAATTCAATAAGTGCACTCTGCTTTCTAATTAACTACCAAATAAACCCATTCACTAGTGAACATTCAATTTAACCCTACAATACCCCCTTCCTAAGCAGTTTAAACCTAAACCCGAAATCAAACAACACCATTTACCACTTATACCATATAACCCACAGCATAGCTCATAATACCAAAAACCCAATAACCCTTCAACTGAAGAAAATCAAAGGAAAACAAATTAAAAGGCAAACACATCACATACATCTATCAACACATCTATAACAGCAAACAAATCCAACTCAAACTAGTTTAGGATATATTAGCTAAAGGGAGAAGGTGTAAAGTTGTTACCTTTTCGTTTTTGAAGCGAGTACGAACATTGCCAAGCTCTTTATCTACACGAAGACGTTCCTGTTCTTTGTTCTGGCAATTACGAACATCGCTGATGAAAACTGACAAACCTCTCATGCCGGATAACGCCATTTCCGTTCAGATCCAACCCGAGAGGCTTTTTGTAGATCCCTCAAATATTAGCACCGAGATCTTCTCCTATAAGATCGACCCTCACAATTCACCTAAATTCAAGTATAAATTCCTGTTTCGCCTATACATACAATATCTATGTATGTATATGTTGTACAGAAAGGGGGGTGGGGTGAGGGACTGAGAAATTTAGAAAAGCCGTCAGGGCAGTGGAGGAAGACGACTTTTAGTTTAGTTTAGTTTAATTTGACGAAACAACGAAGGTTCCATTTTCATTTCTGGCAATTTGAATTTCTAATTTTTAATTTTTCCTTTTTTGCATTGATTTTTCTTTCTTATTTTCTGTTTATTATATTTACTAAGTGTCCGCGCAATGTGCGGTTAGTTAGTAAATATAATTCCAAATACATGTTCACTTAAACGATCATGGTAAATTTTAAATTCTAACTTATCTTTTTAAACTATGACTTAAAAAAATATTTTTTTTTATTATGTTTGAAACTGTAACATGTCTTTTAAATATGTAACTTTTGAAAATTATTCCTTCAAAATATGTGATTTTTTATAACTCTTTTGTTCATTTCCTTCAATATTCTCTCATCAACATTACTTGTCTTAATATTAGTATCATTGTTTATAAATTTTAAACCATAGACATAGAGTTACCACTATAAATTTTCAAAAAGTTCTCCTATAATATCACTTCAGATAGAATTTTAGGAAAAAAGATTAGTATATCCACTTTCAGTTAAAAATATTATACCATAAAGGCAATATCTTATTGGAGTCGTAGAAAATATCTCCTATTACATATGGATAGATAGATTATTAGAATTAATTTCTCACTGTTCGTCATGTCAATGTAACGTTTGGGCCCCAACCTTTTTGAAGTTTGCATAGAAATTTTTTGTTCCTTTCTTGACCCGAAAATATAATGTGGATCCATAGATCCGGAGGGGCTATAATTTGCTTTGTATATGGCTTTGTTTTTTTATTATAGTAGTTTTAACGATTAGTTTTTAGTGTCAAACAATGATATATGGAAAGGAAGATAAAGTATTAGATGACATGAACGATAAGATTTATCAAATATGAATATGAATTTATAAAAGATGATCCTCTCCAATTACTTATCTTTTCCCTCGCATTCCACTAAAAAATTACATGTGTTTTTCTCAACTTTACAATTGCCTTAGGATTATCTTCTCAGTTTCTTAGGGACTCGTGTATGCTCAATAGCAAGAACTTAGTTTTCATGTCATTCATTAAACTTATTAGAGGTATCACAACACGACTTGTACTTTTTATTTAATTCTTAAAAATGATCGATACTTTTTTAAAAAATAACATTCTTATCTTCCGCCAATAAAATAATTATTCACATATATATACGATAAATATTTGCAAAATGAAGTCGCATACAGTGCGAGACCTGAAGGATAAATTTATAATGGTTAGCTTTTAACACTAAATATTAGATATCAGGCATTTTGAGGTGAAAGGAGATAAATGAAGGGATGCCTTTGTATTTTATAAAATCTTTTAACACAAATTGAGGATAATAAATTCACCAATTCTCTCAACATGTATCAGTCATTGCAAAGAACCTTGAAACGATTTAGATGGATGCCTAATAAAAGTATTGGCATGTGGTAGTTGGATCTGAGAACACAATGTTTCTGGTGAAAGGTGCCAAATTAAATTTTAAAAAGAAAGGGAAAAGTAGCATAGCAATAGGAATTTAGAAGAGATGTGTGTCATGATTATTCTTCCATCAAATTCTTTATTAGCTGGCTTGCTCAAGGATAAAAGACACCTAGATACCATTATTAAAATTTTGCCACTTCTTCCCTATTTTGGACATTTCATTTGGGTGTGATTCACATATTTTTTTAAAAAAATAAAATAAAATTAAGTATATACATGTTACGTGTAAATAATTTTTATATCATAACGTTTTCTTTATTTGTTTTAACATATAGTATTTGTTATTCTCTAAATTTCAAATTACAATATAAGAAGATTTAATTGTAAATGTCTTTTTAAATGATTTAAAACAACAACATCAATACCTCAAGCTTCCTGTGGATTAAGACAAATATTGATCAAGGCAAACAAATAAAAATAGGATTAAAACAAATATTGATCAAAGCAAACAATATAATTAATAAATAAATAAATAATGCACACCCGGTGGGACTCGAACCCACAATCGCCTGATTAGAAGTCAGACGCCTTATCCATTAGGCCACGGGTGCTTTTATGGAATTATTAACAGTTTCAATTATTTTATAGATTATAAAACTAATAAAAATTTGTCGTTTAATCAAAACCGTTCTTATTCACTAACACTTAACTATTAGGTATAATATATAAATATGTCATTTAACTTAGCTTAAATTGGCATCTATGCCGTCTAAATTTGGGCGTGCACAAGCAGACACTTATATTTGTATAAAATTGAATAACTAGACACATCCGTCTAACGTGGCATCCCACATGTTGTCATATACAGCGTTCTACGTGTTTTATGTCATGTAGGACGTGTGTGTTTACTTGTTCAATTTTATCTGAGTTTAAGTGTCTACTTTTGTGCATACCAAAAAGTCGGAAGGCATAGATACCAGCTAAAGTCAAGTTAAAAGACATTTAAGTATTATGCCTAACTATTTAAGTAAACATGTAAAGGACACTAGTGCTGCATCCGAATTGCGTGTATTAGGTGTAAATGTATAGGGATATTAACGGGGCGGGTTAGAGGCTTAGAGCAGGTAAAAAATTTCTTTTGCCTTGCCTAATTTTATTTAACTACCATAATAACCAATTTAATATAGTCACGTACAAAAAATATTTAAGGATTAATCCAAAATAATATTAAGCATGTTACTACAATCTAAGGAATACAAAAAAGCATTCAAAGACTCACAGACCTAAACATTATAAAAGTCAAATCTTCAATACTCGACGTAATTCATAATACAAAAGCAAAAAAGAATGCAACATTTCCCCATTTTCAGCTCCAAGGACTAAGACCATCCAACGTCATATTTAGGGCCAATCATCTCACAATGCCATTTCAGATAGATATTATAAATCATTGTCATATATCTCTGACTCTCACCTACCAGTTTTGGAGATTCAGAAATGGCTCAAAGTTACTTATTCTCCCTGCACCTAGCTAGTTTTACCCTGCAGTTCACCCAACACCCCCACTGTAAAGAAACCAGATGCCGGTTTGTTCCTAAGGAATCAGTAAAGAGGACATCCATATTCAGCCCCGTCAGATTCAAGGAAACTTATTCATTGACAGGTAATCCACTTAACGTATCAGGAACACAGTAAATGGTGAGTATTCAAGGGTGTAACACAATCATTGTCCAACAATAAAAATATAGTAGTTGGATCAGATCTTTTCGTCTTAGAGCAGAGTGACACTTCAGCCATTACTGTAACGTATCAGAAGGAAAGCCCAGTAGCCAATACAGCCATAAGCACTTCAAACCAACAAAATGCCAATCCCCCCGGTATAAATATCTCATTTCCAAACAAACTACCAGTAATATTTCCACACAAATCATTTTAAAAGGACAATCTGATATAGATGAAACAAATGACTACCGGAGATGCAGGTCTAAAAAATTATACAAGATGCTTTCTCATACAGAAGAATCAAAAGAATGAACAACAAAATACTAAAAGGACGTTACTACAGGCTTTCCTTCATTTTAGTGCCTGATAACTGTTGTTGGCAAGTCTCTCTAGTAACAACATTACATCAACCTATGATACAATTCCCTAATGACTGCTGTCACGACTTACAACATAGGATACATGATGCTTACAACCATCAGCTATTATAGATTTTCAAAATACGAGTGGCAAAAAGAAGTTAAACGTATATGAGCAACTGCTCCACCTCTTCCTCAATTTGCAGTTGATTTTGACATGGCCTGCTTGATAGCCTCAGCATATGTCCTGTGTTGGTAGGTGAGTGTTGATTCAAGCAAGTCCCATAGGGATGTTTTCGGGTTCCAAGCTGGTCAAACAACAATTCAAATGTCAGAATATTCTTAAAACCTGTAAAATGTATAAATTATTCAATAGATGAGAAAATACATGCATACCAAGCTGTTTGTTGATTATAGTCATATCCGGAATTCTCTTGTCACTATCATCATACCCTTCTCCATAAAATTCTTTGGAACTTACATCAATGGTAGGCGTTTCAAGAGAAGATTCTCCACTCACCTTCGAATAGACCTGTTATGCAAGAATAGGAGCTGAGGAAATGGATGGACAGATGCCACACTGAAATGTAGAACTAAAAAAGCCACCACACCAAGAAATATTGAGGGAAAAACACAAAAGTAATTACTCAATTAACCTTAGTCATCATTTCAGCTAGCTGTCGCACAGTAACTTCATTGTTAGGATTGCCCACATTAAAAATATGACCATTGGCCCTCGCAGGATTTTCCTGATAGAAAAATAATTGAATCAGCATATAGTTTTATGCATCTGAAAACTTCACATGAAAGAAGATGGAGGGCAAACTAACAATCATCAAGAGAACAGCTTCAATAGCATCCTTGATATATATAAAAGTTCTCTGTGATTCCCCACCATCCACTAATTTCAGTGGTTCACGTCTTAAGAGGTTCTGAAAAGAGAGAATGAAATAATAGGAAGTGAGATACAAGTGAACATATTTAAGTTTCAATTCAATTAAAATAAATCAGAAAACAAATCATTCGTACATTACTAAAGCAAGCTAACACTCTTGGAACACCTTCACTAGGACCATCAATGCCCGGAATGAAATCCATCCTGGGACCAATCCAATTGAACGGCCTTACAATTGTGAATTCTAAACCATTCTCCGCACCCTCAGCTGCAAAATAGTATGCATAAGAATTATAGGAGAGAGAATATTCAACTTTAAAAACAGGCAAAACTCCACATACCATATATCAACCTCTCAATCAATTGCTTTGCACAGGCATATGACCACCTCTGCTTCTCAATAGGTCCGAAAATGCAAGGGGAGGCGTCTTCCTTGAGCACATAGTATGCAGGATCCTAAGAGATAATCAGGAGCAAGAGTTAAAACATCTCCAAAATTTGAATAATACCAGAAGATGGTAAATGAATGAGTACTACAGCATCCATGATTCTACAACAAAAGTAACCATATAGTTAAAAATGCACAAGACTGAATGATTCCTCATCCATTATAATTCAATCTACATGATATAATCCATGCAACATACAAAAAAAGAACACATTGTTGTCAGTTTTTAATCACTTAGCAATTACTCAAAACTCCCAAGAGAGGATTACAAATATGTAAGCACACAAATGTTAAGTATCAAACACTTGAGTTTTATTTTGATATTAGGAGGAAAAAGATGCTTTGTTGAACAAGTTAAATCTACCTAGAAGAACTATGGAACAAAGCAACTTAAACATTGTATACTAAAGTTGTAATAGTATAAACAAAGCCCAAAGTGAAACCTAAGAAGAGCTCTGGGCAGGACCTATCAAGATCACCCCACACATAAACACAACTTCCTCAAGTCAGTGAACGTCAAACCGATGTTTATAACCAAAACTCTGTGACAACACAACTAGAACAACTTGAGGCAACTTTTCTCTAACTACTAAAATAGCTTTGTCCACAAAATTTGCTGAATCAATCATCAAGCTTTACACGAGCTGTCATAGACAAAGATAACTGGCTTCATAAGCTTTTCCTATAATTGAACATTTTCAAGGTAATTACTTAGTTCTCCTCAACTTTACTCATTTAACATATTCATGCAGTCCAAATATATCTTAAAATTCACAGAAATATCAATGTATGCCGAACATATTGCAAACATGGCTTAATCAATAAACTAAATAAGCCAAAATCTCAATATTTATCATTGAACAAGAAAGGGGGAGGAAAAAAGGACCAAAAAGAAAACAAGAACCAGAGGCAGACTATGTTTTTTTATCAGGAAAGTAAGATTTCATTAGCAATTGCATCCAGAAGATGCTAAAATTACAAGTTGTAGCAAAAAAATTAGCTCCTGAAAACAAAAGAACTATTTGCCCTTTAACATTGAATAGTACTAAAAAGAGAAGAATGAGATAAGGAACTTCATTCCAAGTCATAATACCTAAATAGAAACAAACTTCCAAAACAACATTACTTAATTAACATCACTAACACATCACGTTTTGTTATAATAATACCGAATTCAGAACATCCAAGTATGCTATAGAAATATCAAATAACCTAGTGAACATTAATTATCATTTATAAGGATAGGACACAAACTCCCTGAAATGACATGATATATGAAAAAAACAACAAAGCAAGATTTACCTTAAGTTTTGCATTAAATATGGCAGAAATAAGATGTTAGTGAAGTCTCACCTGCCGCAGTGGGTTGTCTTTGGGTAAAAAGGCACCTATTGTTTTCCCATAAATTTCACAGGTGGAAAAGTGAATAAGACGCTTTCCATTTTCTGAGCAGTACTTCACCTGTATTAATCAATTCACATAAAGTTCACACAGTAAATTCAAGAGAAAAGTAAAATTCAACCGTCAAAGTATTAACCACCATAATCAAAACTATCTATCTCAACTAGATTCATTTCCAGTAACAACGACCCGCTTAACTAAATATGAGCAATGAAAGGCAGCATGAAGTTAAAAGTGAGAGATGCATACCACTGGAAGAGCATCAATGAAGTTGCTGTAAATAGTATCAAGTGGACGAGTGTTGTAATCAGCTGGAGTGCAGATCGCAGCAAGATTGATGGTCTACATCACAAGAAAAGACAGAAGTCAGAAACAGTCAATGATTTGACCGGATCAGCATTTAAAAATTCAAGGAAAATGGGTCTAAAGATGTGTCGGTGCATAAAGTAGTCCATGATTACAGCAAGATCACACTAAAATGATAAAATAATCCAAACATACAGGATTAAAAAATACATTCAAGGACATGATATTCATGGACACAAAAGCTTTAGAGGCCAAAAATAGCCACATGAAAATGCCTCTGAAAATTCTCTTTCATTTTGAGAAATCTGTGAAAATTGTCTTACGCAACACGACAGTGATGAAGCTCAGATCCAATAAGATCTCAAATTCACAACATAGATCCCAATAAATGAATATCCAATACTTATTTCAGAATGTTATGCATTAAGCTAGCTATGAACACTACACATAATAGTAAGAACAGAATTTCGTGATAATACGATTCCCTATTCACAACGCATAGATCCATTTTTCATACAAATGAGAAGCAAACAAAATGCTGAAAACAAGAAGAAAATAAAAATGCGCGGGGAAAAAAGAACAATAAGAAAGAGCGAAATGAAATTACCAGATCTGCCATCTTGATAAGGCCTTCAAGACGAGAATCGTTCTTAATGTTGATACGGTGGAACTCAATACGATCAGCCCAGGCGAGAGTAGCCGGTTCAAGGAGATGCTTGATCTTGTCATTGCTAACATCGACGGCGAGCACCTTGTGCGGCGTCTCCGACATCAATTTCTCACATAGATGCGAGCCAATAAAACCTCCGGCACCAATCATACATATTGTAATCGGCTTAATCGGATTTCCGTCCAGATCTACTCTTCCTGCCATTTCCGAAATTCTCTAGAACTACTACTTCTTCGTTAACTTTCACTCTCAAAATAGAAATTCGTTGCTTCTCTGAAGGAAAAAAAAATGGGTATGGGAAAAATGACGGTGAAGAGGAGAAAATAATTTGAGGGGATGTATTTAAGGGAAGTAAAAGGAGGGAGTCTGTGGCTGCATTCATGGTTTGCCTATGTACGCGTTTAATAAAATACTGCTCACGGAAAATGTTACTAGCCACTGGATTTTCTCTGCTTTTTTTCATCTCTCAACAATTCGTTATAACTTGCTATTGCTAGTAAGATATTTTTCCTCTTCACCTTCCAATTATTTATTCACCCTTATAAAAGTAAAATTGATTTTCTATCGATAACCGGATAAGAAATAACTTATTTACGTAAATATATTATGAGTTATTATATCTTTTTTATATATTATTTATAAATATATAAATTTTATTCTTTGAAGGTTATAAGCGTAATTTTTCATGGAATTTAAACGGTTTAACTCTTAAAAAATAAAAAGCGTCACATAAATTAGGACAAAGGAAAAACATAAATACATTTTTTTAAAAAAATAGTTAGTCATTATTATTATTGACTTATTAGACAAGTGAATCTTTATAAGACTATATATATTTGAATGTTTGAAATAACATGCAATCACAAATTTATTTATAAAAAAAAATATATAGATTTGTGATTTATTAATACAACATCTTAGAATATTTTAATAATTTAACAACTTATTTATAAGCATGATGTGCTTATCTAGTAATATTCCTGTTTGCATATAAATTGGAAAAGTTCTGATAATTTTCATGAGAAAATATTTAACTTTTGAAAATAAAATTATACCGTTTAAATAAAAACTTAATTAATGTCAATTGAGCAAGACACGCCATAAAAAAGCTTCTAACTGTGTCATGTGATTGAGCAGCAATCAACCAATGAGCTGCCCACTTTTCATGCTAACCTGTCCTACACGCAACCATAAATTTTTTAAAAATTATTATTATTTTATATATAATTTATAAAGTTAAAATTAAAGATTAAGTTATAGATTTCTCGAGTTCATTATCTATTAAAGCTATCAAAATTAAATTTACAAATATAAATACACACGTGAATTCTGAAGTTGACGCTAATATCTAGTTTTAATATCTAAATTAATGATTTTTTTCTACTTATGCTTCATCTCTAATAAATATGTGCTTATAATTTAAAAAACACTTAATTGACAATTAGGTAAAAGGAGTATGATTCATATGTAAAAGATGTGGAAATTTTACGAATGGGATGTAAGATAGTAAATAATTAATATATTTTGAGATCAATAAATTATGATAGGATCTTAAATTTGAACCATAAATCATAAATTTACTTTTAAATATAATGTGAAAATACAAAATATATAACTAGAAGGACAAAACACTATCCTATCCTTAAAATAGTCTTAAAATCATTAGTTTAAACTTTAAATTATGTATACGCTAATCTATTTAACTTTTAATACAATGAATCGACCATCATAATAATCCTTCTCCTTAGTTCTTCATTTTTGGGCCATAAGGATGAGGAGGGTGAATCTAAAACTTAGAATTAAGTAGAATCTTATCACAAGCAGAACTATTTATTATTCAAATTAAAGTTGCTCTTACTAGTTTTCATCACGAATATTTAAAATAGATTTTTGATTGAAATTTAAAATTAAATATGATAGAGAGTATGGGATCATCAAAGATGAGACAATGAGGTGGCTTCACCTTTAATTAGAGGTATAGGATTTGTGTCTTTGGTATGAAATGATCATTGATACCCTAATGAGCCTCTAAGCAGTGCAAATTGTTGTGAACCAAGTTAATTGTATAAGGGACTACGGGTTAAAAGTGATGAATGAGATTGGGCCGAGTAAAATGTTGGAGTGTTTTATTTGGGATCCAGGCCTAATTAGCATTTGGTTAAAAGCGAGAGTGGGTTTGAAAGAAGGGTTATGCCTATTGAAGAAAAATGGTTGTCCTCTCTTCTTCTTCTAGAGTCTAAGTTTCTCATCCCCATTCTTTAACTCTATCGTTAGTTACTTGTTATTTCAATATTTCTGTAGTTTGAGTATTACAATCACAATTCTAAAATTGTAGTTGTGTTTTAGTTCTCTTATCAATATAGTGAGCAATTCGGGTTTGATACACAAATCCAAGTGATCAGCTCCAAGGTGGATACGGAATACGAAAAGCAAAAAGAAAAAGAAAAAAGAAAGAGTATGGGACCATTTTGGCTATTGGCCAATAGTTTAATTGCGTAAATGGCCAATATTTAAAAAGTGGCCATATTAAATAGAACTATTTGACGAAGTTGGCTGATCCAGTACTCCGACAAGGCTAGTACTTGGGCCGATCTACTAAGCCCAGTTAACTGTCCGAAGCCTAGTCCCCTTCCTCTTCTTGAGCCTTTCCGATTTGGATCCTTCGCAAACGGATCAGACCAATTATAAATGAATATAGTGCAGGTGACTGTTTCTTCTTTAATTAAATTTATCGAATTTAAGCCTGGTATGACAAAATCCTCTACCGAGAGGTTTACCTACCTCTGCATTACAATCTTCATCTTATAATTTATGTGTAAACCAAACGACCCCTAAATTATATAAAGGGGAATTAGCTATTCTACCTCTATTTATTTTTTTCTGCTTGTTTCCCACTAAGAATATTTTAAATATCTGTGTTTTCTTGTAACGTGTGCTATTTTCCTGATAATTCGGGTTTTACTCTTGGAGTTATCTATTTATCTTGCAAATAGAGAAGTGTTGACGATTGAGTTTTGAGATATGTCATTTTTTACATGTAATGCACAAGGCAAGGACACATGTCTTTTGTAGACAGCACTCGATTTCATCACACAACAAAACATTAAAACTTGCCAAAAGACAAAGAAACCATTCTCATACTCATTATATTTATACCAATAGTCCAATAGTTCGACTGAACACCAAATTTAACTATTATTGTCGTTCACTTTCAAATTTAATTTAATTTTAAAAATTAATAAAATTAACTTTCGAATAACGTAACCTAACAAATAAAATTCAACACAGAGAAGCTTAAATTTCTCCTCACCTCTGACTCCATCTATTGCCACGTGTTCCTAGCGCTTACTACTAACTTATCACCTTGATCACTTCTCTTGATCCTTCTTACCCTTATGGAGTTTCATTATTTTCCAAAATTTTGTTTGTTGCTCTGCTCTTCTCAATTCTGCATTCTGAATTGATGGGGTTCTTCCATTTCTTGAAAACACAGCTTACTACATTTTTTCAGGTCAATCTGAGAGTTATTTCTAATTATATTGATGGTAAAGTTAGAATCTTTAGTTCAATTATTCAATTTTGTAAGCTCTGTTTTCTTGAACCAGTAAAGTGTTCTTCACTGGTCACTCATGAATCATTTGACAAGAAACAAGACAAAGCTGTGTATGTTTATGATAAGCCAAAACACAAGAAAACAAGTAGAGAGCCTAAGGAATGGAGGTGTATAGATAACTGTTTTTGGATAGTTGGATACTTGTGTATAACTTGGTGGCTACTTTTATTTTTTATGCAATTTTTTGCCTGCTATTTTGCCAGGTTTTAAATTGGCTGAATTACCTGGGAGTAGGCTAAAATGAATGGTTGAATGCTCATTACCCTGTTATTTTGGTGCCTGGGATTGCAACTGGTGGTCTTGAACTTTGGGAAGGCAGGCCTTGTTCTGAAGGATTATTTCGTAAGAGACTTTGGGGTGGTAGCTTTGCTGAAATATTCAAGAGGTTTGTCTTTGTAGACCCCGTTAATTTCACGTATTATCATTAAACTTCAACAATAAAATTACACCGTCCCAATTTATGTGATACTTATAATTTTCTGGAGACTTAAATTATGTAAAGTTTGACTTCCATTCTACTGAAACGAGAAAAAAATGCAATTTATGGTACTTTTAGCTTCGAAAATTAATCAATTTGAATCTCGAGAAGCAAAACATCCCACATGAGTTGGAAGGAGGGATGGAGTAACAATACTAGGCTCTTTGTGTCTGGTAATTGGAATGGGTACAATCTAAACCTGAGCATCCATTGGAGGCCAGGTCTGTTTCCAGCTTCCATAGCATATTGGTTTGGTTAAAAGCTCGTAGTTGGACTTCAGAATGACTTACTTTGTTATATTAGCTCGTTGTTGGACTTAAGAATGACTAACTTTATCTATTAATATAATATTTAAGTTACAAAGTTATGTTTTGTCACGTTACGTAATTGTATTTTACTAGCTATAACGGTAAAGTTCAGCATCATTCGTGGAATTAACCCTTGCAGAATTGGTATTACTTTGCTTCAATCGGATAATGTAGAGTTTTAAATCCGAGTTGAAAATCTTTTCTGCAATTGAATTAGGCCATTATGTTGGTTGGAGCACCTATCTTTGGATAATGAAACTGGGCTTGATCCACCAGGAATTCGAGTACGTGCAGTTACAGGATTAGTAGCAGCTGATTATTTTGCTCCTGGTTATTTTGTTTGGGCTAATCTTATTGAAAATTTGGCAAAGATTGGCTATGAACAGAAGAATATGTACATGGCTTCTTATGACTGGAGGCTATCCTTCCAAAATACAGAGGTATTAAATTATTTTCTTCATTTCTTTGTTTTTACTATTACTTGCTGTTTTCGTTGCTACTATAATCCTGTAACTGCAAGCAAGTTGGGGTTGGCCGTATGAATCCTAGGTCACTCCATTAGTTGCAAATATTTTTAATAGACATATCAATATTTTGAATGAAAGACAATTGTTTCTTCGTACATTTAGTTGAAAAAGTTTCAGGAAATTCGAGAATTTGAGGTTTCTTGAGGTTGTTATCCTTCTTGAGGACATTGTAGAGATAATTCTGATACAGTTTTAAAATTTGGATACAAGCAGATCAGGGACCAATCTCTGAGCAGGATAAAGAGAAAAATTGAGCTTTTGTATGTTACAAATGGTAACAAGAAAGTGGTGGTAGTGCCTCACTCGATGGGCGTCAACTATTTTCTCCACTTCCTTAAATGGGTTGAAGCACCTCCCCCTGTTGGAGGGGCTGGTGGCCCAGGTTGGTGTGCCAAGCACATCAAAGCAATCATGAATATTGGTCCGGCATTTCTTGGAGTACCAAAGGCTGCTGCTAATATATTGTCTGCTGAGGGAAAAGATGTTGCGTTTATCAGGTTTGTAATATAATTTATCCAGCATTATCCTCTCTTATGTTTTTAGTTAATTCTTAATGGCAGCATCTACCTAGGGAAGTTCCTTTTTTTTTTTGTAAAGACGTCATTTTGATCTGCTGCGAAGTGTCATTTGCATGGTCTATTTTTGCATTATAATCACATAAATGAAATTTCAACCAAGACAAATTCCTAAACTCTCTTTGTTTTCTGTATATAGGTTGGTCTATCACTGGTTAGTTTGATTTTCAGATAGCACTTGTCATCTATAGATTTCGAAGAAGTAATTCTGCATGCAGCACCTCCAATTTTTCATTTATAGGAAATTCAATACTACATAGGTTTTACCTAACTGTTTGAGAGATGTACGTTCTTCCGTAGTTAAAATTCTCGATATACGTTTTCTGTAACAAAATTTCTTTTGAGTTTATAATTGAAGGCACCGCTGAAGCTGGAATTTGATTCTTTTCTACTAGCAAGTGAGGTACTCATCACATTTACTTTGCAGAGCCATGGCTCCTGGTCTGTTTGATTTGGAGACCTTTGGTTTTCAAACCTTTCAACATGTTATGAGGGTATTTCGAACATGGGACTCTGTCATTTCATTGCTACCGAAAGGAGGAGAGACAGTCTGGGGCGATCTGAATAGGTCCCCAGAAGAAGAAAATGTATGTCATTCAGCAAAGACACAATACCTGCATTCCTCTTCAAAGGAGAGCAATGGAAATGACACTGACACTCGGAGGAGTATCCAGGAAAAAGAACTGGCAAAATATGGAAGATTAGTATCATTTGGGAAGGTAGCATCTGAGATACCTTCGTCACAACTCTCTTTAATAGATCCAAAGGTAAAAGCTATGAGTTCTACCTTTTTATCTTATATTAATATACGGAAAGAACATTCTTTGATCAGGCATACCTCTTATTCCCTTTAAATGTGATTAACAATGGAATGAGTGGTTTTATAACAGGAAATCTTGTATGAAAACGCGCCCATTTCCAGCACATCATGTGAGGAGTTGATGACAGAATATGATGGGATGAGTCAGGAGAGCATCAAGAGAGTGACTGAAAATAAAGCCTACACGGCAAGAACTCTAATAGATCTTCTCAGGTTTGTAGCACCAAAGACGATGCAGCGCGCTGAGTCACACTTCTCCCATGGATTAGCAGATAACTTAGAAGACCCAAAGTATAGTCATTATAAGTACTGGTCAAATCCACTTGAAACAATGTAAGTGTGAACAAGTAGTGAATTTACTATCCCCCTTTTTATTTTTCTGTCAAATGTGCCTCCGTGACTTCACTCAATCCTAGTGCAATAAGTCAATCATGCGCTAATATGATGAAGCATACTTCATTTTGGTCCCTTGTGTTTCTTAGTATATTAATAGTCAGCATCATTTTTCAGGTTGCCAGATGCTCCGGATATGGAGATCTTCTGTTCATATGGAGTGGGAATTCCCACCGAAAGATCATATGTCTACAAGATATCACCTTCTGATAGATGCAAGAGCATTCCTCTTCAAATTGACATCTCTGCAGATGGAAGCGATAATGGTTGCTTGAGTGGTGGAGTATACTTTGTCGTTGGCGATGAGAGTGTACCAGTCGTGAGCTCTGGCTTCATGTGCGCAAAAGGATGGCGAGGCAAGACACGTTTCAACCCCTCAGGCATCGCTACTTATATAAGAGAATACCAGCACAAGCCACCAGCTAGTCTGCTAGAAGGGAGAGGTACAGAGAGTGGTGCCCATATTGACATTCTGGCGAACTTTGCCTTGATAGAAGATGTTCTACGAGTTGCTGCTGGTGCCTCAGGTACAGAGTCAGGTGGTGATAGAGTTTATTCGGGTATCATGGAAATGTCAGAACAGACAAATATTCAGCTATGACATCAAAAATGTTTTGATACATGGATGAAGAACAAAGTAAAGGTCAGAGGAAAGAGTTCAAAAGATGTTGGGAGTAAATATGAGTACACTAGTGTTGTTACTTGAACTGCGGAACACAACTCAGGAGAGGAACTTGAATGACTTGAGACACAGCCCCACGAAAGAATCACCGCAAGTCAAGTTAGTAACTGGGGCACCGTTGGCATTGATTGTAAGTTTCTAACTCAAAGAGTAGCATTTCTGACTTATCTAATCTAATTCTCAATTTTCTATAGCCAAGTTGAGTAAAACTCTGGTCGCCTTAAATTGTTTAGGTCTGAGGGGCGTTGATCAGTGTCCCTACTTACGCAAATTTTTGTTACGGATTATATTGACGATTGACCTCAACTTAGTAACATTTGCATGGGCATCACTTGTGAAATTTAAAATTCTGTTTTGCTAAGAACTACAAAAGCAGAGAAGAAATTAGATGTTTGAATATCACTTCAACCGTTAACTGCTGAAGCAATACTTATACGATTGATGCAGAGTCTTGTTTTTATTTTTTTCTACTAACCAGGTTCCATTAAAGAGAAATTACTAGAGTACCATCTCAGGTTCAAAATTCCAATATGAGTGTGATGTATCTCCTCTTACAGATGGCCAGATGGGGAAAAAAAAAGTATATTCTGTGAGAAAAAACCAGCTTAAAATCCCCACTACCAACAAGAAAATCGTCTCCTTATGTATCATCTTGGGGTCAAAATCACGTCATTGGCAAGCAATAAATAAAATCCAAAGACAGCTTATATCATAGAACAAAGCTTGCTCTTTCCATCGACCACCAAATCCAAAATTCTATGAAGGTATAACAAACAAGTTAGAAATTATTTCCTTCTCATAGAAGTTCAGAAAAACAAGTTTTAGTTTGTCCATGATAAATAAACTTAAGCGGATATACGGACAACAGAAGAAGAGTACTGGACGTGAACTCCATGTTTTTCCTTTCCACCAAAGAGCAACCCAAACGACAGTACCATGCAGCAAAATTGGATTCTGAGTCCTGCCCGATTTCATCATAGATGCAACCGTGTCATCACCACCAACCTCTGGAACTATTCTACAAGTAAACAGCGAATTGGGCAAACTGCACAACGTTTACAAGAATTGTTGGATGGAATGGCGATAACCTCCACATGGGACAGTTTTCCAAGCCACCTAAGTTTCAAGGCCAGATACCTAAACAGTAAGCTGGGACGAAGGCTCATGGAATCAATCAGCACCATGTATTGCGAGTGAAGAAGAAGAGATTCTCTAGGATGTTAAACCAAGCCAACACTTGTATATTGTGCCACTTCTACAACATCAGACAAACCAGTTCTCCACGGGTCTTTTCAGAGAGATATCCTGAAGTGAGGTCATTCCCTTTTAGCTGTATTACCCCTAGATTGCCCAGATAAATGATGAGCATGCATCTTACTTCATCGTGTTAAAATTTATCAATCAATGGTTGGATCTTTCATGAGTTCTCCTCCCGCAGTTTACCTGTGTCATTCACTTTGAAATGAAGATTGTATTAGCAGCTTAGCAAACATTTCTCTTTTCATATACAGTAGTATCTAACAACCATGAAAAAAAGATATAGAGCAAAGATAATTCTGAATTCATTTATGAATCAGTAAGTGGACCAATAGATGGATCTGAAACCAAATACAGTCAAATCGCCAAACACCAAACAGGAATGAGAATTCTCAAGCACGTTCCATATAGGATGGTAATCAGAGAAAAAATAGAAAAAATCTTACTTGGTGTATTTGCAACAGTAGTGCAACATTTTATCAACATCTCCTTCATTCACATAGCATCCCTCCATAGAAAGGGCTCCCTTCATGTGGTCGTCGAGGGTTCTCCATCGACTTAAAATTTCAACAATTCCCTTTAGCTATTCAACAATGAAAGAAAACACAGAATTCGGAAGCTAACATATAAATCAATCAATTATGACCCAATTCCAAACTATGTGGTGTCCGCTATGGGAATCCTCCATATCCGGTGCACTCTACTCAGGCACGTTCCATTCCAACACTACCAGAAGGTAACATCAGTTTAGAAAAAGAAATGCGGACACTAGTGAGGAAAATTCTATTATCTGCAAAAAAAATAAAATAAAAAATACTTCTGAATATATATGAAAAGGATACAGCAAATGTTCTTGCTGTTAATTTGGTGGAACTTCTGTGGTCTTCGCTGGAATCATCAACATTGTAGATAAGAAGTTCATCCTCAACCACCTCTGACTTGCTTGTGAGAACTGAGACAAGCTGGTGCAGATTTGACGGATCAGTTTTTTGAATTCGCACCAGCAACCTTGCAAGAATGCTCCAAATTGCGCTCCGTGCTTCAATATCATCAGAAGCAAAAGGAAACACACCAAGTAGACCCTGTAAGAAAAGTGTGTCTGAAAAGATCCAAGTGTCATTACTGATTCGATAAATTGACATAAACTAAGGCCAAAAAAATAAGGCTAGCATATGTTGGTGTAATTATGAACTCACCCTGTGCTATCTCTAAAGCCAGATCAGTTGCATCAGTCAGAATATTTGCTGTCAAAACTGAAGCAGTAACACAAGAGTTGGCAAACTGCAGGCAATGCATATATTAGGAAATAGCCTCTGCTTAAGGACTCAAATATTGCAGTAATATTTCTGCACTACCTTATTCTTCTTCTTTTTGGGGGATAAAGTTCTATGCAGCCTACTTTATTGTTACTTCCACATTTTGTTCTCTCAGTTGTTTGATAGATGCATAATAAAGGAAACTGTGCTTTCACTGATCTTTGGCTCAATTTGAGATACGTAAGGATAAAAATGAGAAGGTTCTGCAAGCTGTTAACAGCATACCTCAGCTTTATCTGGATGCTTGATCAATTGAACAAGTAGTTGGAAGAGTTCCTTGTTTGAGCAGATTTCTTGTGAATAATCATCAATTACTGAAAGCGCTTCAACAGTCTGAAGAATCGAATCTAGAATGGAATACCTGATGTATCAGTTGATCAGTGAACTGCAACCACGGAGGTTCACCACAATGATAATTGAAAGGAAAGCCTCATGCATGGGCATGAGGGGGGAAGGAGGATGACTGCAAAAATGATGAGCTGCAATCTGTTTCTATGTTATACAATTCCCAATTCTTGCAGAGAGAAAACCTAGTAATGTGAACTCCAAAAAGTAGAAAATCTATTTACCACACACGATACGAATAATGTTTAACATGGAAAAATATTAAAGAGAAGTACAACATGCCAAGGAATAAAGTCCTGAAGAATTGTGGCACAATAATCAGGAATCATATTAGCAGAAAAAAAATTTAGCAGTGAATGGAGAATATATTAAACTACTCCTAGAAAAGGCCATCCCAAGATAAGAAAAGACCAGACCTTTCAGGTGATCTTTCTTCAGGGGTTAACTTGCTTATCTCAACAGATAGGAGATCAACCAGACTACGTGGGAGACCTAATTTTATCAGTGGTGGTAGCAGTATTGCAACCACATCCTGCTTACTTTCTGCTATTGCTAAGAGAAGATTAATGCTCTGTAGACAAGAAAAAATTACATCAGATGCAAATGCTGAGCAATAGCAAAATAGAAAGTAGCACAAAGACCATTAAAAAGAATAATAGGAGAACATTTCAGGACTAAGATGGTATTAGATCTCTTTCAACAAAATTAACAGATTAGGAACTTAATGACTTTATCTATCGGACAGATACTATTTCCAGATACCATCCTCGAATTGCATTTGATTCAAAGACAGTTGCTATGCTGCTAACCATAAATAATCTTTATATTACAAAAAGAAACTCAACCCTTTCGCAACTCCTAGAGAAGTTTTTGGTAGAAGTAATTGGAAGTGTGTCATCTATGAATCAGTGATGGTAAAAAAAATGATGATGGCGACCACAACAACGAGTATGCTACTTTAGCATTAAGTTTGTCTTTGGAAGGAGACATTTATTTGATATAGGGTGAAAGTCAGAGAAATACAAACAAACGCCATATATACTCATCCAATAAGGAACATATATACCACTTTTTAAATTGCAAGACCCAGATTCAAGAAAGTCAGAAGCAAGCTAGAGAGACAATACTGAAAAATGAAAAGCTACATGGAAAATTGAAGCGAGTCATTGCTACCTTCTCAAGAAGCTGAATGTTCAAAGTGTTCTCTACAATCCATAAAATACGACATAAAATATGTTCAGGTTGCAGTGCTTCTGCCAAAAAACCACTTTCGTTGCTTGGAAGAAATAAAGTTATCAGCCTGTAGGCAATGCCAACTATAAGAAAATTTGATCGAGATAAAGCAAAGGCTACAGGAAACTATGATGCATCTTATCACATGTTCTTAGAATAGAAAACAAACTCCCATACATTACTATACTGTACTGGGATCATCAAGTCAACGGTAGAGGACTTTCACAGTGACATAATGTGGGTTGCAATTTTTAAAAAAAAGTAATACTTAACAGTAACAAACATAACGATGATTCCAGATTAACAGTAACAAGCATAAGAGTGATATCCTCCATGATAGCATTGTAATATAAATATTACTACCATTTATATTGCCCCCAATTCCCCAATCCGCCAAAAGAAGGTTGAAAGAAAAAACAGTGTGGGCTAGGTTATACTCCCTCAGTAAAGTTACTAATATTAGCAACAAGATAAAAAATATCAGGGCAGAATCAGTAACTAAATTCTGTCATAAAATAATATTATACCGGCATGCTTCACAGAGACATGCTGTGTCATCTAGAAACAATTGTTGCAGTACTGCTCCAATCAGACCATCCGTAGTAGTGATTTTTTTCCGTGAGACATCATGGCAAGCTAGGTTCCCAATAATACCAAGGTTAATTTCCTGTTTACATGTAATGACTTCATCAAACCATCAGTCAAGTTGAGTCATCAGAATACCTAAATATAATGAAGTAAACCTCCAAAACGAAGAAGGATCCAACAGAAGAATAAAGGAAGACTTACAGTAATCCGAGCAGATTTTGAGACCATCAGAGTCGCCAAAAGCACTTCAAGAGCAAAGTTTTCAACCTGCATGTAGAACTTAATCATCCCTCTAAAGACTTGAGTAGTGAACATGTGCATATGGAAGGCTATCCTCCCAATAAGCATATTCAACCCCCCTGACCCCTGATCCTCTTTTTCTTTGGATAAGTTTATAGAGCTTTGATCATCCAAATGGGAAGTTCCTTTCCTAAGCTGTTGGAAGCTCTTCTCTAATTTGTATATACAGCAGGGTACACCAAGCACCAACCATCTGAAACGGAAAAATTGGATGCCAGTATCTACAGAAGAAACCACCTCTTCTTTCCTGAAAATATCATCAATGACATAAGAATTCCAGCGTCTACGCCTAGGCCTAAGTCTCTTCAGAATAAATGCTTCTTAACCAGAGCTTCAATTAAGAAACTGGAAGGCCTCTTTTGCAAAGCCTTCAAAATGCCCCTGATTGTATAAAAAATTCTTATCACAACTATTAAAAATACACAAGGAACCTCCTCTTCTTTCCTGAAAATGTTCTCAATGACATAAGAATTCCAGTGTCTACGCCTAGGCCTAAGTCTCTTCAGAATAAATGCTTCTTAACCAGAGCTTCAACTAAGAAATTGGAAGGCCTCTTTAGCAAAATCTTCAAAATGCCCCTGATTGTATAAAAAATTCTTATCATAACTATATAAAAAAAATACACAAGAAACCTCCTCTTCTTTCCTGAAAATATCATCAATGACATAAGAATTCCAGCATCTACGCCTAGGCCTAAGTCTCTTCAGAATAAATGCTTCTTAACCAGAGCTTCAATTAAGAAACTGGAAGGCCTCTTTTGCAAAGCCTTCAAAATGCCCCTGATTGTATAAAAAATTCTTATCACAACTATTAAAAATACACAAGGAACCTCCTCTTCTTTCCTGAAAATGTTCTCAATGACATAAGAATTCCAGTGTCTACGCCTAGGCCTAAGTCTCTTCAGAATAAATGCTTCTTAACCAGAGCTTCAACTAAGAAATTGGAAGGCCTCTTTAGCAAAATCTTCAAAATGCCCCTGATTGTATAAAAAATTCTTATCATAACTATATAAAAAAAATACACAAGAAACCTCCTCTTCTTTCCTGAAAATATTCTCAATGACATAAGAATTCCAATGTCTACGCCTGGGCCTAAGTCTCCTCAGAATAAATGCTTCTTAACCAGAGCTTCAACTAAGAAATTGGAAGGCCTCTTTTGCAAAGCCTTCAAAATGCCCCTGATTGTATAAATTATTCTTATCATAACTATAAAAAATACAGAAAACTTCTGCTTTTATTCTTAGGTAAATATCAAAAACAGAAAAGAATGGATGAAACGACCCACTCTTCCTCCAGCCAACCGAAAAACATCAAGTTCCTAGACAAGTAGAAGTTCTAAATACCATGAATTCAGCATGAGTTTTACTAGCTGCTAGATCCCATAAAATACAGCCAAACTCTTCCCAAGCCTCCTCTCCTACTGCCACATCCTCACGCTCATTTTGACAATAGAACTTGTCATCTACTGATTGTTTGACAAAAGTTTCAACATTCTTCATATTTTCAGACTCATCAATAGACCAACTCTGGCCTTCTTCATTCTCAGGTGGAGAAGATGTGGTTATCTTGCTTCTCTCTCCATGCTTCACATTTTCTGGTAGGAGCTTCCGGATCAAAGATATTATATAAGCAGGATCAACTGTGGTTGTTACATCAAATAGCTGCAGAATAAATCATAATGCCTTGAGAGAAGAAGCCAAACAAATTGAAAAAAGAATCTAAAAAACAAATGCAGGCATAATCTATCAAAAACTTTTGAGCAAGAAGTAACAAGTTTCTGACATAAAATATAAAGAAAAAAATAAGAATACGCAAGTAATAAGTAGCAGTCTTCTATTTATGTGGTGCACAAGTGTTGCTAAACCAGCAGTCAGAAAGACTCAACATGCAATATTGGTCAATCTTCCACTTGTCAATGTTAAGCACGAGTAAGAGAAGTTTCAAATGGGTTACAGTTAGTGCCTCTGTATTTGGAGCTTCTTACAACCTACCAGATATTCCTGGATTCCAATAATTTATAGAAAAGGCCAATTTTGTATATATAGTCGTTAAACTTTAAGCTGATTGTACCAACCAAAAAAAACTTCACTTAACCACATAGTTCTTTGTTGTTGCCCTAGTAGTGCAAGTAACAAAGATGAAACATTCTCTTTGTGCAGTTTTCCTTTCTCACTACACTAATGCAAGGATTCTTGTCAGTCTAGAAGTATCTATCTTTGAAAAAAAAAAAATTGATTAGCATTAGGGGCCAAAAGTCTAATAGGTCGTCATCAACATAATATGAGTCAAAATTGGTAAAACATAGACAAATTTTGATGAATTTCCCTTCATTTCAAAGACATAATCCAGCAAAAGTGCAATCATTTTTCCTCACAAAGGCGAACAGGGTCAAGCAATATCTTTTTTTTTATAACTGAAAAATCCATCTGTAACCTGCCCTTTGGACCAATCACGACCTTCTATACTCAGTGGATAATGGGCCCACCCCTCTACCTTCTCCACTTAAATATCGGGCTTCACTTTGCGTGGCGTTTGAACCTGCGACTTAAGCCACAAATCCTCCACCTTTTTCCACTCGAGCTAAGCCTTGGGGGCAATCGGGTCAAGTAATATGAAACGGAGGAAGCGTTAAATTATAGAAGAAAACAATGAGTCCTCAGTCAATCCAGCAAAAGTGGAATCATTTCTCCTCACAATATATCAGCTTCTAGATATGGAGTTAGCAGGAATTTAGTACGCGGATGACATCATTTCAATCAGATTCCTTACATGATACATTAGCTATTGCATGGAAAAATAAATAAAGTAAATAAATTGCAACAAACGTAAGTCTCCCACGAGTATTAACCAATAGAACCCTAATTAATTCAAATCTCAGACTATTCAAAGACACAGTATTAACATGAATTGGTATATTTCTGGGTGATGAATACATTTTCATGGATTACCTCACCGGAAGGAGCAGGAGGGTGATGAGTACTGCTCTGAAATTCTTGTTCCGGTGCTTCTTCGTTATGTTCAGAGGGAGATTCCGGTGGAATTGACATGCCGGAGCTAGAGACCGTAAGCTAGGGTTTTCGCGCTCTTTTATCCTTCTTTTTTCCCTTTTGAATGGCGGAATCGAGGAAAGACAGCTTATATAGTACCTGATAGATTATTTCATTTTTACATTGATTATACAGTGGTTAATTACGTATTGTTTTTTTGGGATCAAGATATAGAGTAGACTAACCATTTCCCTTATTCAAATACCATATAATTCCAACCCAATCTCACATATATATAATTTTTTATAATTATGGTATTCAAACCAGTTTGTATGCACAGATAAAAAGAATTTAACTAGTATTTTATCTTTACTGAGAATTGAACGTAAAGACTTCTTGATGTCCAACCTACATCATTGACCACTAGAGCACATCTTTGAATCTCATACAGTATAATTACTTATCCGAACGTTTTAAATTTATTAGATTTTCATATAAAGCAAATTTTCTTGCCCTCAATGATTGCGTTGAAATGACTATAATTATGTGTCTTACTTTTAATGCGTAATTTTCATTTACATTTCGCATTAAGAAATTGCTTGAATTGGCCGTCAATACAAGGAAAAATGGATCGGTGATTCACTATTCAAAAGACAACATTAGTAATCAGTATTCATATATGGACTGATAATGATCTCAGGGGCGGAACTCCGTGGTTGTTGTTACGTGTCCACCTTCGTTGGAAAAAAATATCATATATACAAGTAAAATAATATACAAAGTGATTAAATAACATATTTTGGACTCCTTTGACATAACAGGTTGTTGTAGCCTAGTGGTGTCAGACAACTCAAATGAACTAGTACTCGCGTCTTCAAATTTGACTAGCAATAATTGTGCAATTTCTGAACACCCTTCATGAAATTTCTGGCACCGCCACGAATTATGATCCAATAAATCACCAATTAAAAGGCAACATGATTCATAGAACTTACCTCAACTATTTTAGTATTGAGGTTCAATTGATTGATGATAGAGTTGTTCCACCTACAACCTCGTAAATATACATTGAATAGATCTTATTTTTGTTGTTGTTTCGGCTTTGACCAATGTACTCCTATAATATTGTTAGTTAAGAACCAAGGAAAATACAGTATCCAATTGGCGATTCCCAGTTAAGCCATTTGAGATTTAGGTTTCCATTTGGCATCGAGTAGATGGCTCTGCAGCATAATTTATAGCTAGCGCCATCATGTGTTTTGTGGGACTTGGCATATACTCTTGTAATTTGTTACAGCAACATGAATTCGGTATTCATTTTCATTTAATCCATAAGCAAGATCCTATGACTTGCTAGGAGCAAAAGAAAAGACAGTTGCTGCAGAAACCGCATGGGCAGTAAGTTTATACCGCAGATGACAACAATATTGCAAGTGTAATCCTACAAAGTGAGGCATGTAGAGGTTGAGAGTATACACTAATGTAACCTTACATTAGAGGTGGAGAGTGGTTTCCAATAGACATTCAGCTCAAGGAAAACAATTTAAAGCAGTTTGGAAGAAGAAATAACGACAGTGAAGGAGCCAAGTCAAAACATTATAGAAAACATGACAAAACATTCTAAATAGTAAGTTAAACAAAATAAGAGATAAACGAAGTACAAGAAACAACAATAAATAGTTGAAGCGAAGCATAAGATACTTTCTTGTTATGTAATATAGCAATTAGCATCCAACCATAGGTCACTAAATTTTGACATCAAAGATTTTAATGTTCTTTCACTTGCATCATCAAAGGAAAGCCAAAATAATAAGAATCCAATCGAAGGGTGGCTCATAAATTGTCCACCAAAAGTTATACAACCAAAAGAATCTGTTTCACTCACCAAACCAACACCAACATGCTGCTTCGGTACGTGTTTAAACTTGCCTGCTCCCCTAAAGTTAGAGAAAGAAACTCTATCAGTCAGGACCCAGCCTAGCAAATGGATAGTTATTAGTATTTGCTTAATTCAACTCACAGTTCATCTAAGGATGTACGATTCTACCCACAGTGAAGCAAAGGAGTCATTCCTTCAATTTCCAAATGCTCACAGCACTGCATTCACCTGAAACAAAGCGGTCAATTGCAGGCGAACAGTATCAACTGTTTTTTTTCTTTTATCACTGTTTGATAAATTAAAACTGCAGTAGCACTAATGAGCATCACATGAATGTAGGATCAGGAGAAACACGGACAGAAATGTAACATCACATGGATGGTAGGACAACTAAAATACAAAGATTTAAGACTAGTAAGTTCTCAAAGAAGCCAAGAGTGAGTACATGATGTTCAACTTAAAGTACAATTTCTAGATAACAAAGAGAGCAAACCAGCTGCAGTTTGCCCAGTTACTCTGACACACTGTAGTAAAATGCTTCAACCAATGACACAATGCCGCTGAAGATTATCACCTTATGAGATTGAAGAGGGGCAAACAAAATTGGCATAAAAGAAACAAAACTAATCATGGTCCATTTTCTAACTTTGATAAGGGATCAAAATTTAAATGAAAATGTTAAGTAGCGCAACCTGGACCAGTCAACTATGTCTTCTTAGCAAGATTTGAAGATTGAGAAGCTTTGACTGGGCCTGGAGCCCCATCAATTGCAATATTACCCACTCTAACTTCCATTGCCTCCCTTTCATCCTTCTCTTGGTTGTTCTTTGGACCATGGTTTTCAGTTGCTTCAGATAGAGAATAAGTCGAAGAAGTAAGATGTCGAGGGCCTCCAGTAATCCATGGATTACTAAGACATTGAGCTGCTGTCGGTCTTTTCTCAGGCACAAAGTCGAGCATAGGTATAAGGAAATCTGCCATCTCATTCGCATCTTGTTCGCATAAATCATACTTTTCCATGAGCACTTTACTGAGAGTCCAGAACCGCAAGCGCCTGATGTGCCTCAGTTCTCCATTTCGGTTAAAAAATTCTCTTGAATGGCGTCCACCTAAGGCAATCTGCAGGAATATTGATAATTAGATATATTGCGGGGTTATTTCAATCAGAATCAGCCTTTGGTTGCTTCTTGCCAGACATAGAAACACACCTTGCGTGGCATCGTCCCCAGAAGCTCCATCATGAGGGCCAAGTGATCCTGTCAACACCATTTAAGTGAACAATTAAGTAGGTGTCTGGACATTAAAAATGTGATATTTGAAAGAAAAAATGGAAAAAGTTATTTGGAAATTAAAATTGTGTTTAGACATGCGTTTAACTTGAAACTCATCTCCAAATTTACTTTTAAAAATTCAGTCCAATGTATGATCAAAGACCTATTTGATTTATTTTTTTTTAAAAAAGGAAAAAAATACATGTCCAAAACGAACCCTTAAAAGAAGCATTAAAAACTAAAGAATAATTTAAAAAGTTTCTGCAATGAAATCAGACGGAAGCTAATCTACCAATAAAGATAACACAGTCTGGCATTAGAACATTGAATAGAGGTAAGCAATCTAGTATAGAATAGGGTCACACGAAAAGAAAACATGTTTATCAGAAAGACTTGGCAAGCTAGGGCCACTGGAAAGAATTCTTGCTTTCACTGACAAAGTGACCAAGTGAGTCAGATTTTTATAAGCAAGCTAAAATGACGAACAATAAATTTAAGCAAAACCATTAAAGAGTAACAATAAATAATAGTCCCAAGTGACAAACAATTTGAGCATCCATGCAAAAACTGAAGGCGATGGATGGAGTGACAGAAGAAATTACTAACTCCCTTAGATCTTTAACAATGAGGACGGTGGTATTCCCTAGCATCCACCCTGCGCATGTAACATGGTTCAAAAGTTTATCTGATCATCTTTGAAGACTTAAATCTTTTATGGGGTTGCCAGGACATTTTGTTTGCTAGGTTAAGTCAATATCTAAGAGATGTTATTGGAAGTGTATAAAGACCTAAACTAGTTAATGGGACCCAAAAATCTAGCCGTTTGAGCAATCTTCGCTCTTTCTTCCTATGCAATGGACAGCAAAAAACATTTTCATAGCTATCAATGCAAGAAGTACAGAACCTCAATCTTTTAGTCATAAAAGACATATGTCAAAAGGTGGGGGATGTGGACTCAGCCTATCTGAACATTTTTTAACAAGAATCCCTGCATGCTACTGAAACAAAGTGGGTGTGTAACATTTCTTCAATGAAGCAACATGTTTTTAGTTCCAAGATTCATCATTTTCTCACTTTGAACCTTGTTGGTGAACTTAAGGAATTGCTTAGAGTGTGCTTGCTTCTTTTACCTCACCAAAACCACAACACTGCTGACATAAGTTTCAAGAATCATCAAGCAAAAAAAAAAGCACTGTTGATATACCAATAGGCTTCCAAGACATTAGAGTCCATCAAATTGGCACATCATGCTCATAACATACACATAATAATTACTTAAGCCACAAATAGATTTAAACACTAACCAAAGTCCTACCAAAGAAAATTGATTGTGCATGTCAGAATGGAAATGGTTAAATGATCAAAAGTAAAGTTGTTGTACCTCATCTCTGTCATAATTATCACCACTGTGAGGATCAAAAAGAACATCACCTGTGGTGAGCTCAAAGCAAATGCAAGCAAGGGACCAAAGATCTGCTGAAGTAGAATACTTAGAGCCCAGTATAACCTCCGGACATCTATACTGTCTTGTCTGGATATCACTTGTAAATTGTTTATACGTCCAACATGCATTACCAAAGTCAACTAATTTGCACTTACAATCAACATCAACCAATAGCTTCTGCCTATCAGACCGGCTGCCTCGTTTGTGTCTCTGAATTCTTTGGCGCCCTTCCTTTGTTGAGACATCTCCACTGGCTTCAATACTAGTTTGTTCGTCAACTGAGTTCGCTTCAGGTTTTTCATCACGAGTAGAGTCTTCAGGACCAATAGGTTCATTATGTGGTTCAGTCTCCTCAGAAGCTTCCTTGTCGGCACACTTTTGAGCTACCCGCTTAGCCTTTTTTCGAATTTTCTTTTTCTGGTTCTTGGTCAGGTCACCATTTAAACTCTTCACAGCTTTAGAAGCCCCAGATTCAGAGAGAATCTTACTTTTATTGGAAGGAAGAATGACAGGAGTCCCCGACTTTGTAGGATCTTTAGCTGGATCAATCATTGATAGAAGTAACACATTTTCTGGCTTTAAGTCTGTGTGTATGATGGAAAGTTTGCGATGTAAATAATCCAAACCCACCAAAACATGAAAGCATATTTCTTTAACTTTGTGGATAGGGAGCCCTCGGTAGTCTGAATACTTAATAAGTGTCAAAAGATTATCACCCAAGTATTCAAATACCATACAAACATGCTGCCCATTAGGACCAGAATGCTTAAAGTGATCCAATAGCTTCACAACACACTTCTTATCATCTGGATCTCCCTCAGCAACCTGCTTTAATATTGCAATCTCATCCATTGCCGCTTCAGTATAATGCTGAGCACTCTTTTGAACTTTCAGAGCTACATATGTCTATTTCCGCACAAAAACATAAGCAGCAATTAGCTGAACAATCCATAAGCCTGACAAGTTAACAAAATTTAAGCATCTTTTCTCACGACCATACTCTAAAACTCACTATCTACCACTAGTTCACAGATACAGAGTGCGGAGGATGAAATTGCATCCTCTGAAAATTAGAATCAAAGTGAATGAGGGGAGCTTCTTATTTGCACATGAATTGTCCTCAAGATCCCATTTTCAAGAAAAGAGTAAAGCTATATAATGCAGGATTACAATAACAACAATTAAGTTGGGACTAGCTATATAAATCCTCTAAATCCATTCCGCTCCATCTGAACCTATTTCCTTCCCGTAATCAGCATTTTTATCTTTTAAAACAAATAAGTAGCTCTCCGGAACTATAGATTCTCAAGCGACACACTTGTCAGTTGTCATTACACTGACATATACATCTCTAAGTAAACTAAAAGAAGACTTTCGGCAATCACCAAAATGTGTAAAGACCAAAAAATAAATCACGATAAGCAGAATTTACAGAGTAACCAGAAACGAGCTAAACATGATTTACTTATAAATTATGAGTAATTGGAAGAACATAGAATAAAACTAACAGATTTTTGGATGTCCCAAGCGAGCCAAACAGTTGAGAAATGGCCCCAACCGAGCTTGCTCTGCACAACGTATCGTCCGAGTTTGAATGTATCTCCAATTCGTACAGCATGGTATCCTCCGCGCTTGTAGTCCTCCGTTCCTTCGTCCTCTGATGTATAGTCACTCGTCTCACTTCCATCGCCGCCGTTCCTCTCCTCTTCTTCGGCCATCGACCGATCCAATATCACAGAGATCGAACACACAAATACTGGAGCGGATGTCAGTGATAATGGAAGAAAATCAACCCACTGTGAGAGAAGAGAAGGCTCTGCAAATAAGACAGCGAGAGGGGAGGGAAGATTTTTATTTTAGTTTTTCAAGGAAGAAGAAGTAGGGTTTCTAATGTTATTTGAGTGGAGAGGGAAAATGACTCAAATTCGTTTTTATTTTAGTTATTCCTAGTTCATTAGTACTTCATTATTTTTTTTAAAATATTTATTTATAATAAAGAGAATATTTAAAAAATATTTATTTAACATTAACTATTTATTTTTCCTCTCCAAGATGTGCACTATATTCTTTTAATTTTCCTCGCCATAGTTTCATCTTTAACCATTTTGATAGTTGGTGGTTGGAGTGAATAGTATCAATCTAATCAACTTCTCAAAATTGAGATTCAAATAATCGATTATTTCTAATGAGATTATTTTGTGTATTATTATTTGAAGCATACACTTTTTTGAAGAGCAGTTCTTTTTTTTATCACTTAAAGAATTGTCTGATATGAAAGTTTCATGCATGATTTTGAATGAGATAAGAAAGTGACGACCATACCACAAACATATATTGCATATGTATAAGTATTTCCTTTATGCATGACTCATATTAAATAGAAAAAACGTGAAGCTAAGCTGTAGAAAGACATTTAATAATTTCTAGTATTTCTCATATGAGGCTAAATTGTTATCAAAGGCAAAGCTAAGTGGGGTTTATGGGTTCGGACAAACTCAATAGTTTTTTCCGTAGGCCTTGTATTTTTATTAGAAATATAAATAAATATGTATGTATAACTTGTGAATCCCCAACCAAACCGATTGACGGTTCAGTGGTAAGGAATGGACGGCGAAAATGTTTTTCATGCTATTTTTCTCTTCTGTCCCACAATTTAGAACCTCAAACTCCTAATCCTAATTGTTATGCATTATTATAAAAATTAATAATGGTCACAATTGTTATGCATCATTAAAAAAAGTTAATAGATGCTAAATCACAATTTCTTCTGCTACACATCCAGTTCTCTTTAATACTTCTAGGCCAATTTGCCATCTTGCATACGAATTACGATGGGCCTGTATACACAAGATTGTATGTAAATAATGTCAACTTGTTGTCACGATTCTTTTGGAAAGTCCATCTAACTTATATTTACTTTGTCATTTTTTTCAAATGATATCTCCTGTCTTTTGTGCATATTTTTATTTTTATTTTGGTGAAAATGTATTTTAAGTGAAATATATAATTGAAGAATAACAAATATTATAATGCGTTGCAAAATAAATGATTCATGCATGTGATGTGCGCTGTGGAGACTGGAGATCTGTGTAACAAACAAACTTCAATGTAATCAAGATACTATTTCCTAGATGAATGTTTCTTTTCTACCAAACAAATACATTTCATTTGGAGTTACGTATATATTGTATCTGTCCTATATTAATTTATTTTATATTAAGGAAAAAACTTGTTGTCACCATTCTTATATTAATTGATCATCTTACTAAATCAATAAAGTATTAATTATTGTAATTTTTGCATTTATTATCCCTGCAATTAATTCTTTTTGAAAGTATTCATGTTTGTTTGTAAAATTCAAAAAAAAATAAAAGATAAATTATTAAAGTTATCTTCTTATTTCTAATTTCTCAAGCATTGTATAAAATAAAAAGTGATCAATAATATGAAATCGAAGGAATACTAACTAATTTTTCCAATTTAGTGGACAAGTGCACAAAATACAAATACCAGGGACGCGGAAATAGGGAATCACGTTATATTAATGATTAGTCAACCTCCAATCTTGCTATGATGGCAATCAACTAGGACAGGTCAAAGACAAGGTTCTATGATGACAAGCTTTTGAAAAAATAGTGCGCACACGCGATTTTTTAGATAAATTTTATATCAAATAAAAGAGAAAAGTAAAGAACTTTATAAAGTATAACATTAGTTTGTGTATTTAGACTTTGGGTTGTGACATTTTTCATTTTAGGTCGTCCCAGCAACAATGTAGTGATTAAGATGCCGTAAATTTAATGCAATTATATATATATACATATAATTTTTTTGCCAAATTTTAACTGTAGGTATAACTATATGCATGCTTGAAAAGAAATAATTCAACGATAACATATTCATTAAAATTCCACAAGTATAATTTGAAGAGGATAGAGTATACGTAAATCTTATTCTTATCTCGTAGAAATAAAAAGGTTATTTCAATAAACCCTCAACTTAAATAAAGCATATCAAAGCAGTATAGAGATGAAAGTAATAACAAAACAATGAAATAAAGAGCAATGTGTACCCACCGAAAAACAACAACGAAATAATAGGAGAACTGAACCACAAAAACTACAAGGGTTAACTGAAATCGAAGAACAAGAAACTATGAAAATAGTACTAATTACTACTGGTAAAGGTAGGTACGTACAAGCTAAGTATGACCACCAAGTATATTCCTCAGAATATGGTAAAGGTAGGTACGTACAAGCTAAGTACGACCACCAAGTATATCCCTCAGAATAAGGAGAAATAGCTCAACTACCAACTAGCATTTTATCCTAATTTACGATCTTCAAATCCTCCTATATTGTCATATCATCGGTTAAATCAAAATATAATACACCACGCCATGTCTAATCACTTGCCCCCATACTTCTTGTAATTGGTACTTTAAAATAACTTTCAAACAATTTTTAAATTCACGCGTGTAATAAGAATGAATTGTTTTCTATTTCATGATATATTTTTCGTCTTCCACATGAATTATGAAAAAGATAAAAATAAATAAATAAATATATATATATATATATCGCTCCTGAAATTTAGGCAAATTTGATCAATGGATAAGCTTAGAAATATGAGTAAACACCTCATCTCATACATCATTCTATTTGACTTTTTTTTATAAGGGCAATGCGCCAGAAAATTTAATTAGAATTTGGCGAGAAATTTTAAAAAATTATAATTTTTTTAATTTTAAAATAAACTGATTTTTTTTTCTATTTTTTACTTAAAAGGTATTAAAATTAAAAGAATAAAAATAGTTTTAAAGAAAAAATAACATAAGTAAAATATCATTCTGGCCAAATTTTGGCCAAAAGGATTTTTCCATATATATATTAGAGATCTTGAAATTTGAACTAACCAACATGTGATTATCCAACTACATCCCAACAAATCCTATTATTTGCCTAGCCAAATCTCAGTATAAATTCAAACAAAATAAGGCAAGAACAATAAAATAATATGGCAATAGATTATTGAAGAGCATCTTGAAGTAGTTAGAACCATACCAAATTCTTAATTCCCCCGGCTATAAACTTTTTTTTTATGAAACATAGTATCGGAGCCAGCTTTCGTGCATCTATACTTGCCACCGCTCATCAGGGATCGGTAACTCTGTTATCCAAAACTAGGACAAATGAGAAGAATACCTAGTAATTTTTGTTTTCGTTAAGTTTTAACTTGAAACCTTAGGATCAATCTCAACCACTTTATTGATCACTAGGCTACACCCTTTAATACTCCTGGCTATAAACGTTATTCCATCAATAAATAAAAGAGAAATGAATAAATCTTAAATTTAGGATAACTTATTTAAGCCATGCCATATTATAAATCTTAAATTTGCTAGTAGCTAGCCGACTACTCCAATAATCCGTAGGTTGAATTATAATCTCTTTATTAGCATAGTTGACTGCGCATTTTCCATAGTTAAATCACAATTACACAATAATTAGATTAAAACCATGGTCGACCACAATATATGTGTACATATAATTAAAAAATCTAATGGACCGACAACAGTATTTTTTTTTAAAAAAATGTACGCATTATTATATTGATTTTGCCAGAGCTAGCAGAAATTATTCGCTAGAAAATAGATAATACCTTCATTTCCTCATGTTAGGCAAGCAGATTAAATGAGGTAGTACAAATCATGTTAGATTATTAAGGGTGTGTTCAGTACAAAAGAAGATGATGCAAAATATTTTTAAATTTTTTTATATTCGATTGATGAGATAAATTAGAAAATATATAGTACAGTACTCTTTGAGCAAAGGATTTAGTTGCCATGGCATAACACGTTAATTAGTTTTTCCATGAAACGTGCCATACCTTGCTCGTTTTAATTATTGAATTCACAAATTAAATGATTATATATATTATATAAATTATCTACTCTAAATATAATATATAGATAAAAATTATTGAGTTCAATTAAATTCATAGCTATTATTATATATAGCTCTGCCCATTTTAGCTTAACCATCCACTAATTAATTAGGTTGACAACAATATTCGTGACATTACCAAGGCGCCAGGCCAGTATAACGTGAACAGGAGGACCACAGGGTCCAATTGTCCAAGAATAGGTATATAAATTTATTACTATTATATACGTGACAAGCCTCAACTTTACCAAATCATTAATTTATGAATTATCTCCTTAATTCAAATAATATAAAAGGACAAAGAGTAGTTAGGGGACAGAGAAAAACAACAGTGATACAGTAAAACCTAAATAGAGATGGGCCTATTCTGGGGTGTGGGGATACGAAAAAGAGAAATTTTCATCGGCGTTTTTGGTATTTACTATTCATATTGAAGTTCAATAAAATTGTATATCTAGTTAAAATTTAAAAATGAAATACTTTCTCTGTTCCTAATTATTTGTTCACTTTTCTTTTTTCAGGTGTCCTTAATTAATTTTTCATTTTGACAAATCAAGAAAGGATAAAAAAAACTTTTATCTATTATACTTTCAATTAATTACTTTGAAAAAAGATAAAACTTTATGAAAAATCTTTAAGTTTTTAATTCATCCACTTCATAATTAATAGGGGTAAATGGAAAACTCACTATGTCAATCATTATTTTATTAATAGGTGTGTCAATTTAAAAATGAACAACTAAAACAAAAAGGATTGTATTTAACATTTCACCCCAGTCTTTGTTGGTATGAATAGATATGTTAGATACAAAAAATGAACTACGTCTACATGTCTTTTTAAAACTTTTTTTTGGCATAAAAGTTAAATTTATCTTTTTAAGTCGAGAGTCTATTAAAAATAACCTACGAATCGGATCTAGGTAGTCGCAAGGGTGTTCGATCAAACTAGAGATTGATTCAATAGCTTAGGAGTTCGAGAATTCACCTTAAGATTTCAAGTTCAGTAAGTATGTTGTTATTGTTGCATAAAAGTTAAAATTCGTCCGAAGAGATCCAAGAGGGATAGCTAGTTCTATTATTCAACAACATATATATAGGAATATTTCCAACCTCCCTTGCGCTTCGCAATGAGGAGGAGTAAAAGATTAAAATTTAAAAACATAAAATGGAATTAGCAAATGAATTTTCATATCATCACATAGTTGAGGATTAATATCATTGAAGTAATTAATTCTCAAGCAAGTCTAAAGAATAGCAAATTTTCTTGAAGGTGGGCAAGTTGTCTTGAAACAATGGAATGAAAGCATCAATGCTTCCATCTCCAATGAATGATGGTAGAAGAAACATCATGCCTTCTGTTGGGAAATATGAAGGCATGAACATGTACGGACACCCCGTTCCAAAATCTAAGTCGTAGAATGGAAACCTTAACCAACTATCAACTTCGAGATTAGGACATAATATGTGCTTGCTCATGTCTGCTGTTGGGATGAGATCTTCTTCTTTGTGATTAGCAAAGTCGATGAACGATCTAAAATAGTTGTTGTTTACTTTTGTAACCGCGTCATGAATGAGCTTTGTTGCATAAGGAAGAGGCTCTCTTAGAAGATCCTTCACTTTTGATGTTGGAAATGCCCAAAGTACTAAGTTTCCAAAGTATTCATTAGGTACTCTGGGGTTCAACCTCATTCTACCATTGACTGAGATTCTTATATGAGTTGTCTCGAAGCCACTTAGGCCTCGCGCTTTAGTGATGGCCCTCCATAAATGTGCAACAAGGCTCTCAAATGTGCTATAAGGTTTGTTATTGTTGTTGTTCATTGAAGAGGCTTTTGCCTTGAGTTTCGCTAGAAACTCAACGGTGAAATGGACTTTGTGCACCACTATATCTTCCGTTACATGATGAGTATTTTCATTGAGTGAGTTTTCCTTTTTAACTGATTTTGACATAAACTCGGTCCCCTTATGCTCATACTCGATGAGAGGAGGGTTTCGAGGGTTGAAAATTGTACGATCATGTAAAGGAAGAGGATTAATGTCAAGCCCTCGACAGGCTTGACCCCATGCAACTAAAAAATTACTAGTGGAATGGCCATCCGCCACAGTATGGTGGGCGGTGAACCCGACCACCAATGAGCCACAAGTAAACCTCGTGACTTGAACTTGCACCAACTCAACCACATTGTTCAAGCTAGGATGTAAGTTAAGCAAAGAAGCTGAAGGTTTAAAGGGCATTACTTTATCAAGAGTGCTATCGGCTGATGCCTCAACGAATCGAACACCCTCATCGTTGAGCAAGATTACTGGATTATCATGTTCGTCTTTACCTAATCGACCTGCCCACTCCCTGTAAATCGCTAGGGCCTTTTGAAGCCCCAATTGAATCGCGGCGTTTGGTGGAGTGGGAGGGCGATAGGCATAGATGATAGCAATTTGGGCTTCATAAGTGACCTTATCAAAGACACTAAGGGGAATATAGGTTCTAGTAGAAGGAGGGAAAATGCTGTCTTCATAGAAAGGCTTAATGATTTTTGAACTTTCTATTTTGACCTTCATGGTTCTCTAATTCTTTGATTTTGGATAAGTAGATAGAGAGAATTAGAAGAGAAGAATGGCTAAGCTCGAGTTATGGTAATGGCATGACTTTGGGTTTATATAAGTATATAATCATTGCAAAAACAGTCCTATAATATAATTGGCTAGTTAGACGTGTTTTTAGGTTATAGAGAAGAAAGAAGAATATTAAAAATTGGCAACAGTAACTAGTGGAAGAAAGGGGCAGTCCAGTATATTAAGCTCTCGCTATGTGCAGGGTTCGGAAAGGATCCGACCACAAGGATGTTGGAGATCGTTTTCAAGGCTTTGAACGGTTATGATTACAAGATAAAAAAATAAAGAAGACAAAGGAGGAAATTAAATAGTGGACCTATATTATATCATTCAATTAGTGTGGAAGTGCTTAAATCTTAATTAGTTGTCTTAGTCAGCTAGTTGATTAGTAGCTCTTGAAGATGCTACATAGACAACTAAAATATTACTCCTATTATTTTTATTAATTTGTGAATTAGGGCTGACTTTCTTCATCAGTGTGGTGTTAATTTTTAATAATTGAATTACAACCTTGTGACCACATTCAGTACTGATAGTCATGAGATACCAACAACCTTCTTGTTAAATGTACAACTCATTGACAACTTCCAATTATTTTTTTCGTACTTAAATCCATCTTTTCTTGTATTCCCACCTAAAAAGACCATGCCTTTTTTGTTCTGTTTTTTTACAAAAAGAAAAAAAAATAAAAAACATGCCTAAAATAAAAAAAAATCGACCTTAACGAATCGGATCGATAAGATAGTGTGAATCCTCAATTATTAACGAGTGTTGATTTACAATGCATTGAACAAAATATTCATCTTTAAAAATGTTAGGTAATAAGGTTCCCCGTGCCCGGAGTAAATGTTATTCTAAATTATTACTCTATCTCCTAATTTATGTATTAACTTTAACTTGATAAGATTTATTTTGAAAAAAAAAAGATATTTTTTGTATATTTATAGTCTACAACAAATATTAGATATGTATTTGATTATAAATTATTTCAAAGCTTTAATAGGAATTTGAAAGTTGAGTAATTATTAATAATAATAGAAAAGTGTCATTTTTTTAAAATGAACTAAAAATCAAGCATGCCACATAGATTGAAATGAAAGTAATAATACGTATACTCACGTTACAAGCCCTACCAAATTAATCATATTCAAGTAAAGTCGTTATTAATTGAATTTCGAAACGAACTATTAAATGTTTGATGAGGAAAAAAAGAACTCTATCACCGTGTTATGATGGACATCTAAACGTGTGTGATCGGCATATAGTCGATAATTACAGCTATGTTATAAAAGGTAACATGTGTTACCTTTACTTTTTAAAATTTCCTTGAAATGAGCCACCTCAAATAGCTAGTAATATACAGTAAATTCTCCTTTTATAACGACGGAAGAAAAAGAAAAAAATTCATAAGATTAGTTTATATATTTTGAAAAAATATTTTTAAAATTAATTTATTTTTGGGAATATATATAATAGCAAATTATTAATTCAAATTAAATGCTATAAATATGGTTTGATTTAATTGTACCCCATAGCAAACTGTTGTTATTTCATCTCTCTCCAGGTAATCTCTCTCATTCTCTCCCTAGCTTCTCTCGCTTTTTACAAACGCAAATATATAAAATGCGTTTGTGTTTGTATAAAGCTAGAGGAAATTGTATATATACATATATTTTCGTTTCCCTCTCTCCACTCTCCCAGATCTCGGTCGTCAGTCTCTCCCTCCCTCTCTCACTTATACAAACAGAAATGTTTCTGTTTGTACAAAGCAAGAGAAAATGTATATACACATGTAAATATATATATCTTCATCCTATACACTTATAATTATACCATACAAATATTCCCCTGCCCAGATCTCTTTTGTCTTTCTCTCTTTCTCGCTTTACACAAACACAAATTATACAATTGATTTTTTGTATATGTATACCGAAACAGAAATAGATTATATACAACTGCTTTTTTTTGTATATGTATAGCAAAATATACATATTTATGTTTGCTATGAAGTGCAATTATGCAAATTATAACTATAACATACAAATATAATTTTTGTGTTTGCTATATATGAAAATTGCTCATTATTTTTTTTTCAAATTAAAAAAAACTAACTTACCTTTCAGAGCAAAAAAACATTTTCTAAACTCTTTTCTTTTCCAAACTCACCCCTCAATTTTTCATTCTAACTCAAGTCTCGAGTACAAGTCCAAATACTAATCCAAAATTCTGACTCTTAATTCTCGAGACCCAACTGACAACTTTTTTTCGGTTTCTTAATGGCGGCTAATATGGTAGCGAAAGCAGAGTTGCCAGATGCCCATACCCTAAAATAATTAATTAAGGCTACAATATTAAATTAAGAAAAATGAGATTTTATTTTCATCTATTTGATTACTTTAACTAACTTCGTAAGAGTACACTAAAGAATTTTCAATTGCCATTTTGCAATTTCACGGGTTATAATGATGACAATTTTTTAATCTTTTCTTTACAAAATCTATGAAAATGAGTTAGATCTTAGATGGACTATCTTGGCAATGTTGACTTAGAAATATTATTTAATTTGTATTGTATAGCTAGGTTTTATCAAATTACTTTCTCGTGGTTAATTCTACAGGTGAAATTTGAATAGAGTAAAAGGTGTACAAATCTTTTTTTTTTTTTTTGGAGATGATAAAATTATTTACCTCCAACAAACTTGAGAAACACATTCAGAATAATTAATATGTCATGCATATTAGTGTAAAATAAAACTCACAAAAACATGTTTTTTCATTATTTTTTCTGAAAGATGATCTTTTTGTGATACACTCTCTATTTCCTAATGAATTTAATATTATACGTTTCGACAACTCAAAACATTCTTATTATTCGTATATATATTTCTTCATATTTTGAAAATACAATTAATATTTTGTCAAGAAATTTGAATAAACATTTTACTCTCATTTAGCTCCGCACCTAATATCAAAATATTTATATATTGTCGGTGTACATAACTTCTAAGTTCTTTTCTAATATTTTCTCTCCCCGTGACTTCTTTCTCTCAATTTTCTTCCTTTCAAATTCCATTTAGTCCACATCTACTTTAAATTTCTTGATTGATATCTTTGAGAATCGAAATCGCTACGAGTCAAATTATTACCCCTAAAAGCAGCTGAATTAGGTGAAGAAAAAATACCTTAGTAGAAAACGCTACATTTGGCAAAATATATATCTTTCACTTTAATTGGGTTGGACTATTAGACTTTTGGTACATGTGTACTGCTTGAATAAGACTTGTCCGTCTACTCCTAAGAATTAAATTGGCATATTCGAACTGGAATTCCTATCTAAACAACATAATAAAATTAAAAATGTTCACGTATCTTCGATCCACCTGTCACAATGTTAATAAAAGGACAGCAATTTTGTACATGTATATATATATATATAGAAATTGGTAAATGATTAATAATTGTAAAGCAGATAGAATTAGTTACAAACTTTCGTACCTATAGCCTATAGGATTTGATTTTATAGTAATATTTATTTTATAGTAGCACTTCGTTTTGGTACCCCCAATATTCACATTATATTCACAGCAATCTCACAATCTTCAAAGTAATTCGGATGTAGACCATTGAGCTTTGGTGAAACTGGCAATCTCAAGTCAAATTTGAAAAATATTTTTTTTGTGGGTCTTAAACACATGATTTTGATTAGTCAAAATCTCAGAATTGATATGAAGAAAAAAACGTGAGTATAAGGTGAACGATCGATTAAAAAGTTAATCAAGTGTCATGTCAAAATGAAGCGATCCTGCACCAGACATGTTGACGGTTCATGGAAAAAATGGTGTGGTAGGTGTCATTGTTGTACGTATAATATGGCTCTTTTATCTAAAAAATTTCAAGCAAATTAATGCACGTAATTTATTTCTAAAGTAAAAAAGGTCGTTAGCAAAGTCCTAATCTAGAACACCCGTGATATAAATGGTCCATATAAATATGTAGTACTCGATGTGACAAGAGTCGAGACGTGGCATTATATAAGAGACCAAAATCTTTTTTAATAAATGATACATGTGTATATATGGAACTTTGTTGGCAACAAAAAAAATTATATATTATAACGCCTTAAAAAAATTATAATATACGTATCATGAACTTACGTTATAACAAGTATACTATCAAATCGAATTCCAAAATACAATGATGTAGCAGAGTAGCAGACCTTAATTTAGCAAAGTGCATTGAGTTTAATCTCAAGGAGTGCTTGTGATCATGTTTGCGTTGGAGCACAAATTTATGAGATCAAAAGACTTTTTAGTTGAAAAATTTTCGAAAAAATAAAATGTGTATGGTATTCAGAAAATTTTACTATAAAAATAGAGGGGGGAAAAGAGTAAAATGTGGTATAAGTAATTGTACACGTACGTTAACATGATACACACATTTTAAGTTACTCATATATAAATTAATTTAGTTTATTAAAGGATAATTTTGTAAAGTTTCTCACAAATACTTCTATGTAGGATTGTTCACGATTTAAATAAAAATCGATTCAAGTTGAAAAATTGAATCAAGTTGTTTAAATAACTCGATTTTTATTTAGTTTGATTTTGATTTTATTAAAAAAATCAAAGAAAAAAACTGATCCGACAAATTATATACATATTTTTATAATGTATTATTATATATATATATATATTTTTATGAACAATTTAAAATGTCAAATATATGTTTTCATTTAAATTTATTAAACAAGTCTAAAAAGGTCTAAACAAAAAGTAAGTAAAAGGACAAACTCTTTTTATAATTGTATATACATATTGGGTTAACTAATTATTGATAAAATAAGTTGGCAAACATGAAAATAATGATGCTAGTTGCTCAAGATGAATGGTGTTCATAAGATTAAATAGCAATATGAAGTTAAATATAATTAATATTTTAATATAAAAATTATAAGATTCAAAATGACAGGAAGATAACCCAGTTCTTTTGAAATGATCAATTGTTGACTTCTTTTTTCTTTTGAATGAAATGTTTCTTTTACTTTGGCTTGTGAGTAACAACCAAACGATCAAAGCAAGCCAATAACTACCATCAAATCAATTAAATTAGTAAATTTCAATTTTAAAAATTCACTAATTACTTAAACTGATTTAATTTTAATTTTAATCTATAACCAATTTAAATTGAAAAGTGTGAGGCACATCAGTGAAGGGACAAAGACGTGGGAAGTGGCGACATACAGAGTTACAGACCATAAAATAAACATAACATAATTAAAACAACTTGTATAAATTTTACAATTAGTACTTAAAAATTGTTCTTTTGCTAACCAATTAATAAACTCACATAACTCCAGCCTTTTTATTTATTTATTAGTCGGTCTCCTACTTCAACGCCATGCGCATGTCATTTTTATTTATTTTGAGACGTGTGATTTTTGATAACTTGTGATTATTTTTATAGGTAGATTATTTTTTCTGTTTCTCAATAATTCATGTGTTTATCTTACAAGAATCAAATTAATTGACATTCGACCAATATATTGAAATAAGAAAAACTTTAATTTATATATTTTTCAAGTACTTTAGGAATATTTTAATTTTAATTTTAAAATATTGGAAACAATAAGTCTGCAGTAGGCTTATTTCTGCATTGACTTTGATGTCTACTTGTTTTTTGTTTTTTGTTTTATATAAGGAACTGTAATTATATTATTATGGTCAAAAAAACTTAGGAGCTAGCAAGTACTATTCATTTATATACTTCAAATTGCTAATTTAATGTTTGACAATTGACATAATCAAATTTTGTCTTATTTTATAATGGAATTGTCACTACTTGCTTTTAAATCAATTTACCACATATATTTCCAGTTATGAAATAACTTTGACTATTTTTTAATTTATTTTTTGGTTGAAATAACTTTGATTATCGAAGTTATAAAGAATTACAACTTCTGGGTTAATTAACAAGTAATCGCCTAATTTCAGATAAGACGTCGCATAAATAAAAGGTCATCTTTGGTTTAAAATGCAAGCATTCCAATTTTTTATTTATATGTATAAATAAATAAAATGTTTAAATCCCAAATAAATTAAATATATATCTCCGAAAGAGGCACTATCCAAAAAAGATAAGAATGAGATTTTGATAGTATGTTTTGTATTTAATTATGTATGAAAATAGTATCAGCATATTTTATAATATTTTTATACATAATTATGTACCTTTCTTTTAGTGTTAAATTTTTAAAGTATTTTCTCTTTAGAGTAGTTGGTGTTAGTGATGTAGATTGAGAAGCAAACCCTCATATCGAAAATTAAGTGTTCTCCAATAAATGTGTTAGCTATTTTTATATAGGATGATTTTACTTTTCAAAGCAAATAAACGGAACTTTTTTATTTTGAAAAAATTAGTGGGCAGTTACCAAGGTCTACTATTATAAATTATTATTATATTATTTATTTGTTTAAGTTACACGATGACATATCAAGCAAGCTAGCTATTTTTTCTAATGAACAATTTCAATAGTACGAATTTATTTATTTTTTCATTGATGTCTTTTCGATCAAATTCATCACATTAAGCTTATCTAATATTATTCATTGCTATTCTTTGAGTATGTATATGATAAATTTCATTTTAGTATATTAGACTGTAAATAATCGAATGTGTAAATTATATTAGGCAAGCTTTGTGCGACGAGCTTGATCAAGAAAGAATACTAAAAAATTTAAGACTCCTTATTTTGAAGATCACATGCTCAACTAATCCGGCCATCCTCAAATGAACAAGCACCATGTATAGTAAGTACGTATTATTTACTCTTTTCTTTTTTTAAAAAAAAAAAAAGTCCACGTAAAATGTGAACAATTATCTAAATATTTACAGTCGCTATGGTCCTATAAGTCCATGGAACTTGGAAGGACAAAATTATGGGAGGCGGCATAAAGATCATACTCCTACATAACAAACATAAATTTCAAAAAGTAAAATAAAATTGGAACTTTGGACTTTCTATTCTACCACCAATGTAACACATGCAAGTAGTGGAACGAATAGGAGTTTTGAACTTTTAATTTGAAATTTCGATTCGAGATCTAAAAAAAAAAATTTTTTAGCAAGAATCGTAGAATAATTTGTTCTTTAATGGGTCCTATGTGGCACAACTTTATTAGTCGGTTCGATAAATTTCAAACAATAGATAATTAAACTTTAAAACGCTCAATTCTCGATGAGGTGTCGCACTTTATATTTTGTTTGTTTTAACATTTAATTTGTTGTAAGTAGTTTAGGAACGAAAATGCTGTGCCTCCTAACTTTAAATTTTCCAATTCCCTTTAATTGACTATTTCCCTAGAAATACTTGTGGATCATTATTTCACATTATTTGGAGAAAAAGATATTCATATTAGAAATATCTCTGAACTTACTTTGATGTATACTATTTTGTTATTAAGAATTTCTTAAACATTGTTTAGGTTTGCTCACTCTTATTTAGAGAAAAATTAAAGCAATACCGAAATATAATTTCATTCATAACAAAAAAAAGGGAAAATTTTGTAAATAGCCACTATAATAAATTTAATTAGGCTCCTTAGCTATAGTTTGCATATTTACGAGTTGTAGTTATAGCTTACTCGTTTGTATAATTTGCGGCTACGTTTATATAATTGAGTTATTTTCATCCGTATTTATATAGGTATGGTTATGTTGGTAGACTTTTGTACTTATATAATTTGTATAAGTAAAATATAGAAATATACAATTAGAATTAATAACTACATGCAATTACGGATTTATACAAATATGGGTACAACTATAGATCTAAAATTGGATCTGTTTTTTTGGATTAATACAAATTTCGGAATTATACAAATATGATAAAACTCGAAATAATGAATTTATACAAACACAAACATGTGAACTTTAAACAGTTATACAAATTACATTATACAAAAATTATATAAATTTCGAAAACTACATGTTTATACAATTCATAATAAGTTGGGTAGTAGGGTGATAAATTAAGGGAAATTTGTGGAAATCTCGCTAGAAACTAATTACTTATATATACACTAGTTTGCAATATTATGAATCTTATTAGATTTTGATTCATCCATATACATGTATCTCGGAATAAACGAAGTCAAAATTAGGTGTAATTTATTCTAGATACAATGTATTCAAATGGATTCGCATGTATCTGTGATACATAGACAAATATCCCTTGCCTCCTTTTCATCTCCCTGATCACCACTCTCACATAATATATATGGTATTCCCGATACATACAAATCACACTGAATACATGTATATAATGTGAATCTAATATGATTTATGTATATATGGGATACAAAGACAAATCTCGCTCGCCTCTCTCCCTTTCATTGTATCTGGTAGTAAAAATATGTATTTGACTTGAAAGCTGATATGAAATTATTAATTAGTGATATTTTTCTCAAATTATATAGAAAAGTACTAAATATGACATAAATGTTGGTGTAATTAGATAGTTTCTTTTAAAATGAATTCATGAAAATATACTCCGTTCAATTCACTGAAGTTTTAGTTGATCATCAACTCGTCTATTTATTAACTCAGTCTATTTCAATCCACGAAAAAAATGGGTTGCTATACAATTCATATTGATTAATGCGATTTTTTATCGAAACATATTCGAAAATACATTTTTGAGGTATTAACATATACATACAATCCCTAGATAAAATCGACATTTTTAATCAAATATTTTATTTAAAAAATCAAACCTAAACGAGATTCACGTCATCTCCTTAAATCTTCCATTTTTTCCTCTTTCATTTCATTGTTGTCTCTGTTCTCCAACTAAAGCTGTTCTGTCAAAATATATTCCATGTGAATATGGTAATGGATACCAATTTCAGCTAAGATGTGTTATATACATAAGAATAAACATTGTATATTTGTATGTATACTAGCATAATATATGTCAAATGAATGAATTATATACATATTGATATAAATTAATATATACACATATTATTACAATTATACAGTAGACGAGTATGTATACATATTATTCCAGCTATACGTACTAACAATATTTCTCATATTTTTTTAAAAAACTGTGTACTAATTATGAAAAAATATGGGATACATTTTGATAGAATGTGAATTTGATTAATTGATAGGTTTTTACTTTTATTTCAAATGTCGTAAAAGTTTGTCAAATTATCTCTTCAAATTGCAACAATACATTAGCAAGACATGATTATGAATGAAGATATTCATCAAGACAAAGTGAGAGTGACCTTCATGTCAGACAAGATGAGAGAGGTGAGACTGAGAGGGTTCAGACATATGAATAATATTTGCACAAATATCCTAATGAGGAGGTGAAAGAGATTAAAAGCGGTAGATATAAGGAAAGGTAGACGTATGGCAAAAAAGTATCAAGAAGTTGACTAGACAAAACATAAAGCACTTACGAGTTATCGAAGATATGATCTTAGATAAGAAGATATGAAGGTCGAGGAATAAAGTATAAGATTTATAAATAATCACGTGTGATGTAGTTTCATTAATAAATATTGTTATTTCTACTCTCATATCATCGTATTCTTGTACTTTAATATTACGTGTTATTCCTTTGTTTCGATTATTTTAGTTCCAAACTTAACGAATACATTTACCTTAATTCCGCGTGCCAAGCAACTGGTAAAAGGTAGAAGTCACAGGGATATCAAATGGGCCGGTTGACTTGAAATTAGAGATATTAAAATGAGTTGAAATAGAAATTGAGTTGGATCATGACCCGTCCAAGTTTACTTTGGACTCAAATGGCCTAAAAATATGATTGGGTCATGGACCCACCCAATTTGATCCGCTTAATCTCATTAATTTTAACAAATTGTAATTTATTATAACCACAATTTGAATTTCAATTCACGAAAATAAAATAAAAAAAATTACAAATTGATAGATAAATTCCAAAAGATATAAAATAGAAAATAAGTTGAGTTCAATTGAATATTCTTTTAAAATAGGATAAAGATGGAATGAGTTGAATTTGAACTTAATTCAAATTATCTCGAGCCCAACCCACAAAATATTGGACGGATTGCCTATATTGAGCTCATTTTCGACACCATAGTCACAATTAGAGTTGTCAAAAAGGGTCAGCCTAGCCCCAGCCAACCCGAACCTCACGGGCCAAAAAATTTGATGGGCTAGGACGGGCTGATCCATTGGAAGGGTCTAAAAATGCTCAACCTAATCCACCCCTAGATGGACCGCCAGCTGGCCCTTTATTTCTTTACAAACTTAAATTTTTATAACATCAAGAAAATAAGAAGATTTTCAAACCAAGTACGGCAAACAACGATATTGTTTCAATAACAGTAGCAAAAAATCTAGTGTGCTTAGCATGTAGGAACTATATATGCGAGATACACGTATCTGGTTTAATGCTTGGATAGAGTGTATTTAGAACAAATTACACATAATTTTGAGTCCATGTATCTAAATGCACCAAAATTTGGTAAAAATCACAATATTACAACATAGCGTGCATCTAAATAATTAGCCCATACCCTCGTGAAATTTTGTAAGTTATCCTTAAATAAATAATTTTGGCCATAGACGGATCCTAGCCTAGCCACGATCAAACCTCAATGACCAATGACTTATATGGATCAGACTTATAAGCCCTAGTTTTATAAATACTTAAAAAATTCTATCTCAATAATGGGTTAGTTGGGCCGACCCACGGGCTAATCCCATTTTAACAACTCTAGTAGCTCTTTGAGTACTGAACCCTGCAAAATCCTCGGCGGATGGTTCGACCCGAAAATAGAAAACGAGGGGATCCGAACACAGGGTTTAGGGTTTAAGTTACCGCACTCTGCAAACCAACATTTTCCTCTCTCGCGCTTGGCAGCTCCGGCGAATTCATCTGCTTATCTGTCACCGTTCTCCGGTGAGGTCTACTAAGGCTTATAGCTCAAGTAATTTTCTTCAGGTTTCAATTTTCTTTTCTGTGTTTCTGTTTTTATTTGTGCAAAGTGCTTGACATCTAGTATGATTATGTAAACAGAGATGGGTGTTAAAGCAAGGAAGAAGGCAATAACGAAGAAATTGAAAAAGGGAGCAAGCGATTTTTCGGCTTCTTCAGCTTCTAAAGATGAAGGCCGTGAGTTTCTGGTACGCTGTTTGTTCGTGCGGCTCCATCATATGAGCAGTTCATCCACTTTCTTCGAACTATATAGATGTATATAAATATAATGAAAACTGAAAGAAAATACCTCAAATTATGTATATATAGTTAGTGGTCAGCTCACTCTCTTGATTACTGTTTCTTTCCCTCGATAAGAAGCAATTGTCTCCTTTATGGGATTTCGTGTTAGTAGATGCTTTAGTTTTTATGATTTTTGTGCTATATGTACTCCTTAATTCTGCAACTTGCTTGGTATATGTGTATAAACTTTGATTGTCTGGACTGTGATGATGTGGGTGGGCAATGATACTTTGAGGGGCAATGGTCTTCGTTAGAATTGTTACTGTAAATTTCTCCATGGCAATTGGTGTGCTGTGTATGACTTGTTTTTGTCCTTCAAATAAATAGCCATTAGAAGGTGGGCCAGCGCAGAAGCTCCCAAAGACTGAAGTAAGGGAAAATAAAGCAACAGTGTTATATATCGGGAGAATCCCACATGGATTTTATGAGAATGAAATGGAAGGTTTGCATTTCTCTCTTTGAATTTGTCTGAGATTGAGCCTGTTTAGGTACTTGATATTTTCCTCTTATGTATAATAAATGTGGTCTTCAGGTTTCTTTAAGCAATTTGGTACCATCAAGAGGCTTAGAATTGCAAGGAATAAAAAGGTTAATTTTCCAGGCCAATTATTATTGGTCAATTGTTCATCTGTTTGGTTAGAGATTTCCTTCATGTTTACTCTTTAACTCACCTATTTGATGTTTTATGGTTATATTATTGTTATGCATTTGGCATACTTCATTCTCCCTTAAATGGCACTGTGCCATTAATTTTGCAAACCATTGGTCAATTATGTTTTACATGAGTACATCTTAACCAGTTGAAGTGTAACTCACCTTGCTTGCATGGTGGCAGCCTCCTTCATTTTTTCTTTTGTTAGTCTCCTAATGATTTTGTGTAATTTTGAAGAATCCTAAGCAATCAGCAAACCAGAATGCTTCTTACTAGAAAAAAAAAATCAGTAAACTAGATGCTTCTTAACCCTGACAGAACAACTCTTAACACTTCAAATCCCCCGTAAGGACAGTAAGGATCTCTCCACCCCGTCCTAATCCACAGTGCAATCTTCTTTCTCTCAATCTGGGCAACAGACTTTCTCGTGGAACCCTTAACACAATCGTGTTGGACATCGAGCTACTTTTTATTCTTCCTTCTATTTCCTCAGCTACCAATTCTCTGTTCCACCCTATGCTCTCTGTACACCTTATCTTAGTATCTCATTCGTGAGTGTAGTGATAGATATTTCATCTTTAAGAAACAATAGAAGTCTGATCAGTAAGCTAACATCTGCCTGAAAATACCTTATTTTTTACCTTTGGATAAAGGAAATACCTTGATTATAGCACCTATTTTTGAACTTTATGAAGTATTTTTCATCTGGAAAAGAAACGAAATTGTATGGCAATTCATTGGCATTCACTTCATTTTCATTTTTCAAACTACTCAATTCATTTCTTAGTCCATTGACATATTTATTGTTCTGTCGTTATGGGCATGCCCTGCACTCCTTTAAGCTACACATCATATGTTAATCCACTGATTTACCATTATTTTCATTTAAGGTAATTTTCTTTTTGTTCATTAACTTATCCTGGTTTCTCTTCCTCAACAGACAGGAAAATCAAAGCATTTTGGCTTCATAGAATTTGAGTCTCCTGAGGTAGTACTTGTCCTAGTGGCTTTGTAGTGTCATAGATATGCTTAAAAAATTCCGCCTGATCATTATCTTCCCATTTTCTGGTTGTCTTTTTGGGTAAGTGCAGGTTGCCAAAGTTGTTGCGGAAACTATGCATAACTATCTCTTGTTTGAGCACTTACTGCAAGTTCAGCTTATTCCTCCTGAACATGTACATCCAAGATTGTAAGGACCCCCCTCCCTCTCCTTTTTCCAATTTGATGGAGGGAATGGTAATTTAATTATTTTACGTCCAAGGGTGAGGAGATTGTCAAATTTCTTTGGTTTCTTCCATCTTTTTCTTTTTCTTATGTTTATGGTTAGGCTGTTTTTAGGGGGTTCAGTGTTCTGGGAGCTTCTTGTTGTAGGAGGTATATCGGCACTTAGTAGTCTTTCGTCACTACAAATTGGAACAACAACTAATAAAATACCAGATCTTTTTTTTTTTTTTTTGACTGGATTAAACTTTAAAGAATATATTGACCTGCAAATTTGCTCCTGCTTATATATTGGGATCTCTGTTTTATGAATTTCATGCTGCTAAATGCTAATGACAGAAAACATGAAGTCTGATATTATTCTTAATCTTTCCCCTACATTATGAGTTATAAAATGAGTTCGGCATTGCATTTGAGCTGCACAAGTTTTCTGGTTTTGTCATCCAATGATTGGCGCCCACCTAATCTCATTGTAAGGGAGCAAAAGATGTGTCTAGAAGCACGGGATTCTCCTGATTAATTTTTAACTTTACAAGGAGTGTGAAGAGTTGAAATTTAGTGGTAGGTTTATGATACTTTCTTAGCATGGAGATGCAGAATTGGGTCTTTTATCTGTTGGTAGTTAACAACTTTGATTTCTACATAGGTGGAAAGGTGTGAACCGCTGGTACAAACCCTTGGATTGGGTTAAAATTGAAAGGAAGCGTCAGGACAAGGTAATATTCAGTGGGATATAACATTTTTTCTTTTTGTGTTATGCTAAATGTGGTAAGCAGTTTAGTATTATGACGTCTGATTAGACTTTGTAAACATAAACTTGTTGAGTGTTAATAATCGTCCAGGAAAGAACACTGGATGATCACAAGAAGTTGGTTGAAGGAATATTAAAACGTGACAAGAAGAGGCGAAAGAGGATTGAAGCAGCTGGAATTGACTATGAGTGCCCAGAAATGGTAAGACATATATGGCTTTCTTTAATTCAACTCTTTGATGCTGCAAATACACCCTTATCGCTGCAGGTTACTGGTTTGGAGTATGGGAACCCTTCTATTTGGTGAATCTAACTGTTAATTAACTATAATTTGCTCTAGATGATGCCAATAATAGGATTGTTGGGTTTTGGCTAGTGTGATACTGTTGAACAATAGTTGAGTAGCGTTTGAGTATATTTGTTACAAGAATGCTAATTACTTCCTAAATATTAGAAATAACTAGGATTAGGGAAGTGACAAATGAGTTGCACTGAACACACAATGAAAGAGTTTTTAGTTAAAGCTGAAATCACACCGCACTCCATCAGGAGATAACAGACGATGGTGCATGTCATTTGCAGGTGGGTTCAATTCAGGCTGCACCAAAGAAGATCAGATTTGATGCAGATTAGATCTTTCCAGCAGAACTGAGACAGCATGAAGACAAGTATTTGGCAGTTTGCATTTCAATTCATGGTCATGGCATTGGAACTGTGCTACTGATGGGATGCTGTGTGCTGTCTGCTTAAATTTACTAAATTGTCAAAGAAGGTGGAAAGATTGCTAGAACCTTACATTTTTCTGATAGAATTAGCATTATCATAGACGACACCGAGGCTGTAAGACATTCCAAACATCTACTTGTATTAGCTTTAATTTTTGTAACTCCGACTCGAAATGTCAATGACTAGTGGAATTCTTTGGGTGATAAAATGAATTCTGTCCAGGCTCTGGCTGGTAATGTATCTATATCGAAGTGTTTGGACTTTGATGTGCCAGATTTGTGGTTTCCTTTGATCCTTATGTAACATTTCCTGCAGAAGGTACAGTTGGTGAATTACATAATCTTAAATTTGTGAACCTGCATGTTATATTTAACATCTTGTAAATTTGTGAATCTGCGTGATATATTTATCATCTTGTAAAACAAAGCATCGTGGGGACCTAATTTTTTTGTTTACTTGCAAATTTCAAGTATTACTGCATGAGCGAACCAATCCTGTTATGATACGAAAGGTGATTTTTTTTTTCCGAAGTCAACGGAAAATTGGAGCATTTTATTGCGAACATAATAATTTTTGGTTGATTGTGTTCCTGAAAAAAAAAAGAATTTACCCATTAACCAATTTGGGCTTATTGCAGACTAGGCCTGTATGTTCTGTTAATTCTCTTCTCCTAGAATCAGTAAACCTTCCAGTGGGAATCTTCATGAAGATATAACATAGTTTTAACTTCTAAGGACCATTTGGCCATAGATTGAAAATTTGGCAAATAGTGTTTGTTCATATAATTTGTCATTATTTGGTAAATTTTTTCGCAAATAATTTAAATTCCCAATATAATAGAAAAATTAGTATTTGAGTCAAATCTCATTATTTGGGAGCGCTTTTAAAAATTCAAATTCTACACAAAAAATTTATTTTTTTACAAAAACATCCTTTATAGTAATTGTTTGCTCTGTATTATATAATTTTTTACATGAACATCAAAGCAGTGATAGAATATTCAGTGAATAGGAAAGAGATTGTATGGTTGTTGATGAAAATAACGAACAATCAGCTTAGGATAACAAAGTCATTTGTTTTGTCTATTTCACAATTTATGAAATGATGCTTGTTGCACTCACTCCGAACTATCACATTGCTTTAGTGTCATGGACACTACTTGTTATTTGTTGCAACGAAGATCCATCTGACTAGTTGCGGAAGTCATGAATATTGTTCCATCGACGTTTCTATCTTGCTACATAATACAAACTTATGATTAGTTTTAATAGTTTTTAAAACTTATAAGTATAAATCATATTTCTTAAAAAAATGAAATATGTTTTCCAAATATTATGATCAAACACATAGTGAAATTTCGTTCAAATCTTCATCCAAATAATATTTGTCAAAAATATTTGAAAATCTATAATCAAACGCTAGCTAAATATGTTGCGCTTTGCAAAAAAAATAAATAAAATCAATTATACAATGATATGAGATAGGTCATAGGAGTATTAACTATCAAATAATTTTAATAGCATGTTGCTAGCTCTTTGAATACACTGCAGGCATTAATTAGACCCTTTGAATAAGTTTCAGTTACAAGCAAAATAAGACTACTAGTTGGGGTGTGTGTATTGGGGGGAGGGGGGGACCATAAACAAAAGAAAACCAAAAAAAAGAAAAGAAATACAGTGCATAAAGGATTCTTGTTTCCTTTTCTTTTATCCAATTAAAGTAATGAGTACAAATGTAATTAATTAAAGCTGGAGGGACCATATTTAGGACTGAAAAAGATACTGGAGTCTGGAGGAACCTTGTGTTAGGATAAAGCAAATAGTATCATAAAGAATAAAGATGTTTGTTTCATTCCTTAAAAGTGCATCATTTCTCTGGACTTAGGTTTTTGTGTTATTTCATCTCTTTTGGACAATATTTGTATTGATGAAGTTGAAAAGAATTGATATGTGATTTGGAATAACAATTTCATGCCAATATTTGAACAAGTGATTGAGATTATGATTTTTTAAATCTCAAATTCTCCAAAAAAAAAAAAAAAACATTTGAGATTCTGAATTGTGATTTCACTTTTTAAAAATGTAAAAGTTGGTATATAAGTTATAAAAAATAATTTGTGATTGACGTGAAGAGATTGAAAAAGGGCTAGTTACTGTTCCATCTGTTTTAAAAGAATGACCTACTTTCTTTTTAGTATATTTAAAAAAAATGACCTTTTTTTTTGTAACATTTTAACTTCAGTTTTACATGTGGCATGTTTAATGTCACAAGATTAAAGGGCATTTTTGTACATTTGATATAATTTTAATTTAGAATTATAAGATTTAAAAGTCTTATTTATTTTCTTAAATTCCGCATCAAGTCAAAATAGGTCACTCTTTTTAAAAAATGGAGGAAGTGCTTTATTTCAATTTAAATGAAATACCTAATATTAAAAGTTAATATTAACTAATACTGATACTCCCTCTGTCCCTAATTACTGGTCCAGTTTTGAATTGACATACCTTAAGAAAATAATAATTGACATAATGAGTTTACCATTTTACCCATATTAATTATGAAGTAGATGAATTAAAAACTTAAGATATTCAAGAAGTTCTACCTTTTTCAAAATAATAATTGAGGGTACAATAGGTAAAAAAAAATTGTTCTTGCTTGATTGGCTTAAATGGATAAATAATTAAAAACAACTAAAAAAAAAATGTGGACAAGTAATTAGGGACCGCGGAAATACTAAACTTGTGTCGGAAGAAATTACCTCAAAAGAGTGAATCTCTTATTGAAAATTAGCTTATATATACGCAATATTGTGGGAGAACAAGATATAAATTCTTATTAAATTTCAAGTCATGCCAAATTTACTTATTTATTACATAAAGATAGTATATTCAGACGCCTCAAGCTAAATTATATTTTTCATACTAATATTTGTCTAACAACTTGAACTTGTAAATAATATAAAGCTCCCTATTCTCACTACTATTAATAAAGGAAGACAAATTAACAACATCATAGCACGCAAAATTTTAGGAAGCGATTTCGATTTTTAACATTGAATTATCTTTAATGAATTTCTTAACGTTCCGTTTGAAAAACATAAAATATAAACACATCACCTCATATTAATTACTTTATATTAAAAAGAGTGAAAGAAAAATCAAACATTTTTTAATAGCTTGTAAGAAATAGGGTTAGAGGTGTACTCAGATATCATTAGTGAAGATAAAGAGTCAAACATGATACATAATTCAGTTCCGTCGATTTGGTTCATTTTTATCTGATAACAAATTTTAGGAGATGTCAAATAAGATTATAATTTCACATTAAATAAATAATGTTGAGTGTTAATTAATAAATTTAATAATATTATGTTTGATTAATTTTATTTCTCATCATGTTTGAAAAATGTAAAATATAAACAGATCACCTCACATTAATTGCTTTGTATTGAAAAAAGTGAAAAAAAAATCAAATCTTTTCAATAGCTTGTAAGAAATAAGATATGTAGGTGTACTCAGGTATCCTTAGTGAAGATGAAGAGCCAAAAATAAAATATAGTCAATTTCTGTCTGTTTGAATCACTTTTTTCAGCTAACGAGTTTTAAGAGTTTAATTTACATTAAATAAACAATTAACGTTGAATTATAATTAATAAATTTATTAACATTCCATTTAACTAACTCAAAGATCAACAGGTTTGAAAAATACAAAATATAAACACATCATTTTCACATTAATTACTTTATATTAAAAATATATCACCTCACAGTAATTTATGTGACATTTTTTACTTCATAAAAGTCAATTTAATTAATCTTTGAAGCTAAATTGAATTAGATCAATTCTATATTTTAAAACTCAAATTTAGATTTTAGAAATTATATGAAAAAATATCATCAATTGTAATTCTTCTCATGCCAATATGATTTAAAAATACATTTTAATACGTTAAGAACATACTTAAACTCGAAAAGTAAAAAGTGACATAAATTGAAGCAAAAGAGTATTTAATTACATGTTAAAATAGACACAAAAAAATGTAACACTCCCATCCAGTTTTATTTGTTCAATTTAAAAAATTAAAAAATAATTTATCATTTAATTTTCAATTTATCTTTAGTATTAACTATAGTTATTTTGAAATGCATTTAAAAAATATTGACTTTATTATATTACAAAAATGATATAGTAAAATCATTATTTTATTTATTATTTTTTAAAAGATGTAAGCGACGAGCATATTAATTGCTATACTCGAACTTCTTAAAGCTGTGGAATTCTGAATTCTATTGATGACCTTAGCCTGTAAGTAATTAGTAAATTACAACCTCAGAAGCATTAATGAAGAAAACCACAAAAGTTAAGTATTTTGATGAATAAATATAAATTATTCACTTATTCTGATGAAATGTATGTTTTCAAGGTTAATAATTTATAAGGGTAAAATAGGAGAATATTATAATTCATGTATTGATTTTATGAAATGATAAGCATTATGAACCAACTATTTATAGTAAATGTGACATATAAAAAGGATGTAGAGAGTAATAGTTATTCACTATTAATTTAGCATAGAAATTAAGAAACAATAAATTAAATTAGTGGGTAATTTTTTTACCAAATCACCATTATTAAATATAAGCATCTAAACATTGAATACTCATTTGTCCAATAATATTTGTCCATTGTTAACTTTCCACACTTCTTGAGAAACTATAAATGAAAGAGTATAATAAATACAGTATGTTGAAAAATGTAATAGGAAAATAAATATAATTAATGATAAGGGTAAATTAGGAAGTAAGTGTAAAGTTATTCGTTGATTTCATAAAGTAGACAAGTATTGTTGGACATTCCAAAATAGCATAGTGAATGACTATTATTGGACGAAAGGAATAATATTTAATATCAAGGGTAAAATAGACACAAAATGATAAACTATTGATCAATTTTATAAATTAAACAAGTATTATTAAATGTTCCTAAATAGTATAGTGCATAAGAAAAGATAGACGGAGAGAGTAGTAAATGTTTTCCAACGGTCAATGCATCTACATCAAATTTATCACTTAATCATATGATAAATTAATATCCATTTGTGTCTTACTTTCTCCATCCATTTTTATCTGTCATATTACTTTTTTCAAAAGTCAAGTTTTAACTAATTTTCAAAATTAAATTATATTACATTAATTTAATATTTTAAACAAAAACTTAAAACTATATGAAAAGTACTATAAATTGTAATTTTTTATATGCCAATATGATGAAAAAATACATCGTAAAATATTAGACAATTTTTTTTTATAATTTAACTCTAAAAATGAAACTATTACAATTAAAATTGGACGAAGGTATTATTAAATTAAATAATCATAACAAACTGATGTGATTTGTTGTAATCATGCATATAGGTAAAGTTTTACTACTCCTAATGTCCAACGATAGTTATTCATTATTGACTTGATATATCCTTTAAGAAACAATGAATAATAGAGATAATATTACTATTTTATCCTTTGAGTTTATTAAATTTAATACTTTCAAAAATGTATTAGATGATAAAGTACTTATTTAATAGGAAGAGTTAAATAGACTCAAAAGATAAATTATCATTTGAATTTTTAAACTGAACAAGTATTGTTGAACAACTATTTTTAATATAATAGACAACTATTATTGAACGAAGAGAGTACATATCATTGTCAATCATTTCAATCGTAATGAATTCATTTGTAAAATCAACTCATCATAAATGGGCATGATAGTTATTTTAAACTATAATGCAGGATTAACAATTATTCGTTAATTAAATTTCTTCGAGATATTTTTTATTAAATGATTTGTACGAATCATTAATTTTCCTTTTGTTTTTTGAATTTCTACTTCATTTATATAATTCTGTATTTTAAAAATATTTTTATTTTAAATTAAATAACTGTCCCTAGTTATTTTCATTTTCTTACCAACTAGAAGTAATTTATGTTCTATTTTTTAGAATTTTATACACTAATATAATATGTTCTTTATCTGATATGTTAAAAACTTATTGCTAGATACATGAGAACAAACGAGAAAAGAAAAATCAGAAGAAGAAAAAAGTGGTAATTAAGTCAGAGTTAATAAATAGAATTCTTTATCACAAAATAATTACTTGTACATTAAAAGTTTTATAAAGTGGGAGAACTGTATTCCTCAATCAGCTATGTACCTATCAAACAAGATTTTATCAGTGCTTTCAAACTTTCCTAAGGGTGGTTAGGAAAGTCACTTGGTAATTAAATTTGGTATAAGTGAATATAATTATATTATCTGGCATATTTAATTGATTATGTAATTACTTAGTCAATAGGTGATTTGATGTAATTGACATGAATAATTATACTCTTTAATTTTTATAAGAGATTGTAAATTGGTAGTAATTACATGATGTAATTACAAATTAATTTACTTTTTATTTTTATTTATTTTTTTAATTTGTTTATTATTTCTTTTTATTGTATTTTTTTTTTAATTCTAAACATTACTGAAGGTTTATTTTTTTATTATTAACATTTCATTTCCCTCTCATTCTCTCAACATTTGATTTCATGCAATTTTTCGTATTTAGTGAAATTTCACAAGTAATGTCTGAGTATAGTAAAATATACATAAACCTGATCACTAGCTCTCGTGAAGATAAAAATGCTATTTACCAAAGACTCTAACTCAAACAAAGTAATCCCAAATACAAAGAAGCTGAATATATTTATTGCATCATTTTTTTTCAAATTTCATCTAATACTATTACATAGTTTATTATGTCAGGTATAAAATCGTCCAGTCACAAGTGACAATATTTGAAGATTGAGGGGGCAATTGGCAAAGTCACGTGTTTGGGAAATTGTAAAGTTGATAAGAGCGCGTGGAGGCAAAAGAAGGGGCTCAACTGACTGACAGTTCCCTTTTTTTTCGCGCGATGCACAAATCGAATAATTGCTTATCATCCTTGGAAACCGATTAATAACATCCCCACTCCCTCCTTTCTACCATCTTGTCCTTTATCCGTACATATATTGATTCCCTTTCCCTTTCTATTTTATAGTACTCGACTCATATTAATTTGATACACATATATTTTTAAAATTTTATATTTTATTAAATCAAACTACAATTCTAAATTTAAGTGTTCTTATTTTATTTTAGTATTTAATACTAAGAATTAAAAAAAAACAGAAATACTAATAACTATAATAAGACTTTATAGTTATAGTTTTGATAATTGTGTTGTACAACTAGAGTTTCATTTGTTATGAAGGCTATGTTTTGTCTGTTTCGTTTACAAATATACAAACAACAAGATAAACATATACAAATGAAAGTTGTAATTTATATATTTCGCTTGTGAATATACAAACAGAGCAAGTATATACAAATGAAAGTTGTAATTTATATATTTCGCTTGCCAATATACAAACAGAGCAAGTATATACAAATTATGTATTTATATATTTAGAAATTTTTCAGAATTTTGTTTGTATATTTTGCTTGTCAATATACAAACCTGGTAATTTAGCATGATTTTTATAAATCGTATACAAATAGTTAGGATAAATATATACAAATTATAGACTTGTACAATCAGGAACCAAATTATACAACTTCTGAACTTATACAATCAGAGACTGGAAAATTCTAGACATAACAATCAGGAACCGAAGTATACAACTTCTGAAAGTATACAATCAGAAACCAAATTATACAAATTCTTGTTTTATACAATTAGGGAATTGAATAGTAAATTTTTACGAAACTATAGACACGAATTAAAAATAATTGAAATTATAGTTGTAATATATAATATACCCTAGATGTTTGCTATTTTGTGTAATTTTTCCTTAAAAGAAATTTAATTTCATAAATTGAAATAATTGAGTACTTATTATAGCATGAGTCTCAAGCAATATGCAATGAAAGAAGTATATGCTTCGTTTTAAAAAGAATGATCTATTTTATTTATTTATTTGCAATATTTCAATTTAAATTTAAATTTTCTACGTGATATATTTAAATCTACAATATCAAAAAGCATTTTTGATACATTTGAGATGACTCTAGTTTAGACCACCAAATTAAATTTTTTTTTTATTTTCTTAAAACTTCATATTGAGTCAAACTATGTCTTTATTTTTTAAACGAATAAAGTATTATTTTACTGTTTATTCAAACTTATCGTCATATAAAAAAAAGTTAATTTGTTTTTTTATGAGCATAACAAAAGAATGATGCGTTGCTAGGATATTCCATACGTCTGACACGATTATAGTTATGAAATATTTAAAAAGGTCAATAGTTATTTTAATATTTGATTTTTGCAAATCTATAAAGAATATAACTTGAATTAGTAAATCACTCTAGGGATTACCAGAAGGCAGCATTTGCTTCGTAAATATTTTTAAGAAAGAAAATATCATTTTTATTTTAATTTATATGGCATAGTTAAATTTTTGATACGCAAACTTTTAAATTTTGATTAAGTAATTTATATAGAAATTTTATGATTTTTGAAATATAATTTATACATTAACTACGTAAAAAATTAATATAAATTATAATAATCAATACATTTTTAAAACAGTTTTGTACAGTTGAAAACAGTTTTTCTTAAACGATAACGATGAATTTTTAAAAATTACTGTATTTAAAATAAATCAGATAAGAGAATTGGTGGTTTCATTTGTCGTTTGTGGATAAGGGCCCACTTGAGTCCTCGTAAGCAAAACTGATTTTGTCTTATCTTCAGACAATTACTAACATTCGGAAAAAAAAATGAAAAAGGCATTCGATTTTTTTTTTTTTTGAGTATTTAAATTACTTATCAATATTTTCAGTAGCCGGTTGGTGAATATTTATTATTCCCTTTTTAATTTGTCTTATTATTTTATTTTAATTTGTCTTGCAAGAAAATCTCTCTTATATTTTTATTAAGTTATTTAATTTTGATGTGGTACATGTCAAGTTTTAGATCACATTGACAAAATTTAAAGGGCTAAACTCATATTTTATTTAAAATTACAAGATTTAAAGTTTTATTTTACTTTTTCCGTTCACTTTTATTTGTTAATTAGTTTAAAAATAGATTTTAATTTCTATTTGTCACTTTTAAGACATTAAGATAAAATTAAAAAAATCATGTTTACCCTTAATATTAATTTCATAAACCATTCGTCAAGACTTAAAATTAAACAATTAATAGATATAACATGGTAAAATAATTACGTCAATCATTATTTTGTAATGATTGTGTCAAATCCAAATAAATGCAAAAATTATATTTCAAATTTTATATTTAATCAAACTAAGATTATTAAATTGGAACACAAACAATATTTAAATTGTAATTTTTTAAAAAAACGTTTAAAGTGAAGTCAAAAGAATCGTTTAGATATTAATTGTGCTTGAACATCATTTTTGACAACCAGCCATGCCCACCATCAAATGTAGCAAGCATTTACTTAAATCAATGAGTATTTATTATTTTTGAAAATACAAATTTTTGTATTTATATGATTAGAGAGGAACTCTATATAGAGAAAATTAATGATTCATATAAATTGTTCAGTGGATAATATCACGAACAAATTCAACGAATAACTAATAATCTTGTCACACAAAAAGACGTAACTATTATGCCATTTTTGATGAATCATGGTATAGTTCTACTATTTCATTGGTTAAAAAATTATCAAATAAATTTTGTTTATGAATGAAACAATAAATAAGGAAATACAGTAAAAAGATTTATCTACATGCACGGTTATAACAAATCATATTAGTTTATCATGATTCAATAATTTAAAAAAATACATGTATGCCTATATTAATTTATCTTGATTAAGTAAAGTGGATATTGTAGACATTATGCAATGTAATTTGATGTAAATACATTGAACATTGGTAAAATTCTACTAGCCGATCAGCAAGTGTGAAATAATTTCCTCTAATTCAATTTTTACTTGAAGTTTGATTTGAGTTTTAATTATGAAATCAACTTTAATGGAATGCATTTTACTTTGAAGGTAATAATATATGAGTCCTAATTTAATCAAATCAATAATCAAATGTGGAGAAAAAATAAAATTATCCAGGGCCCGTCGGACAGGTCATTATATTTTAAAAAAATTAAAAAGACTCACAAATACTACTACTGTTCTGGGGACTATTACTAGCAGATGACGGTATTAAATTTTTAGTATTGCTTCCTAAATTATTTACCATTATTCAACTGCAAATTATTTGTGCCTCTTAATTTTATATTAAAAAAGTCAAATTGTTTTAACTATTAATAATATAATTTTTTTTACTTTATACTAATTAATTTTGTTAAACGTCTGAAAATATAGATTAAAAAACTAGCAAGGTCCACCCAAAAGGTCACACACTCGTACATACATATGCATATTTAATTCATATAATATTAAAATAATATTAATAGATTAAATTTTGTGATAAATTCATATAAAGATAATTTATATATAGTATTAGTGAGCCTAAATAAAATAGTAAATCTTAGGGTAAAATAAATATACTATTCATAATATAAAAACATAGATGGATCACGGATGATTGATAATGCATAAATAAATAAGAAAGCAATTATTAACATTAAGAAAGCAATTAATAACCTAGTAAATTTATCATTTTATCTTTATTAATTATAAAGTAGATGAATTAAAAACTTAAAATTTTCAAGAAATTTTACCTTTTTCAAAGTAATTAATTAAGAGTATAATAGGTAAAAATATTTTGTCTTCTTGATTTGTTAAAATAAACAAGTAATTGAAATAACTAAAAAAGGAAAATGAACAAGTAATTAAGGGACAGAGGGAGTAATATCTACGGTTCATGATTGAGATTATAAATGATTTTCACTAGCATGTCTAAAAAAATCATCTTTATATTTGTTTTAAAATTATTTTTTTATTCTATACTTGACAAAATTTGTATACTCATTTAAATGTCATTACCTTGAACCTTATATTTTTTTAACGGCAACTTACATAAATTCCATAGTTTTAATATAAAATTACAATTTATCCCTTATTAGTTTGTAATTACATTAATCACTTAAAAAGTAATACAAATCAGATACATAATATGTAGCTCAGATACATTAAATACTGGCTCGGATACATTAAATACTGGCTCAGATACATTAATATGTAGCTCGGATACATTAAAAAAATAAGGGATTTAAGTGATTTTTAGAAATAGAATGGGATAATGGAAATAAGGAAAACATATGACGTGTATTTCAATAATTTTTCCTTTTTTTTATGCGTGTATAGGAAGCCATTTATTTGAGATTTGTTACTTATTTTCTAAAATGCTATTTATTTTATATAGCAAAAATGCTAATGATAAAATTACATGTGTAACTAAAAAAAAAAAAAACTTTGCAGTTCACCTGTGTTTACGCATGAATGAGTGAGGATTGGAAAAAGAAGATTTATTCTTTATTGCTTGGAATTTAATACTTTTTTAACCAACATTACGAAATCCTACATTTAAAAAAAATAAAATATTTGGAAGACATCTAGTCAAGATTTGTTACTAAATTAAATTATAGTCATTTTGGAAGTGTTGTATATTTACACAAAATAAAATAAAAAAAAGTTTGTTGGAATTACCGCATCTTACATTAATTTATAATTTATGTATAATAGAAATATATTTTTTTTCAATTTTTTTTTACTAAATTCCTAAAATTATAGGAGAATATATTTATATAACAATAAATCCACTTTATGATATAAGTGTAATTAAAAAAAAAGTTTTGAAGTTTACCTATTTTTACACATGATTGAATAAGAAAAAAAAACAAATTTATGATCAAACTTGAAAAAAAGAGAGCAATTAATTTGAACTGCTAAATATTTAATATATTTTTTCCAAAAATAAATTACCTAATCATTCACTATTTTTCTATAATAGGAAGATATTTATCTGTGATTTCTTACCAAATCACACCATAGTTAGTTTATTTGACTATTCGTATTTCCTAAATCTTGCACTCATATTTCACAAAGAAAGATCATTTTATGAATATTTGTAAATAATTTTATTTTTTTTTGAAATTCAACTCCCCTTTATATATGAACAATAAAAAATTAAAATAAAATTAAGGATTAGCCTTGAAAAAAGAAGATTTTATTTTACTGTCCAAATTTAACACAAATATTTTTTGGATAACTTACCAAATCTTATTTATATATTTTCAGTATAGAAGGGCATTTAGTTGGATTTTGTTACTAAATTGTATTATGGTCATTTTCTTGACAATACGTGTTTCCTGGAGTGCTGAATATTTTACAAAAAATATTGTTTAGAACTTATATTTTTTTAATTAAATTGTCGAGTCTTACATTTATTTTATGTATTAGGAGGATATCTATTCAAAATTTTATGTATTGTTTAGAACGTATATTTCACAATATTTAACTTTTTTTTTTCACTTTATCCCATATGTATAATTAAAATAAAATTTTAAAGTTCAATCTTCTTTGACATGTAAATGAATAAGAAAAAAATTATATACAATTAAACGGCCAGGGTTGAAAAAATATATGTAATTCATACTTGGACAACATTTTTATCAATTTGTTTAATTGCCAATTCATACTTGTTATAGAATGCAGCATATGTTGATCTCAAAAAATAATACTCCTATGTTAGTAGCAACAAATTAAAATTCTTGATTTTTGTCATCATAGAAAGTTAAAAACTAAAGGACTGAATATTTTGGAACCTAACTGAACTTGATACTATCTTTTATTTAGAGTCTGTTTGGATTAATTTAAAAGTTGATCAAATTTTTTTTTAAGTCATTTTTAGTTTTTGAGAGTATTTAACAAAGTTAAAAATAACTTAAAATAAATTTAATATGACTTTAAAAAAGTTTAAAAACCAAAAGTAGATCTACCCCTACTTTATATTTTTTTTATTAAAAGTAATTTAAGTTTGAATTTTCATTTTGCCACTTAAAAACTATTTTTTTAAGCCAATCCAAATGGGCTCTTAGACACTCCAATTAAAATTCATACTATTTAAGCACATATAATAGGGTTCGGCTATTTCATTTATTTATTTTTATGAGAAGGGAAATCCGTCGCTGCTACCTTTTGAGTGCACATGGGGTAAAACCCTCAATTCTATGCAACAACTCGTAAAATACACAGGAGAAATAAACCCCACTAAGAAAGTCCGATGTAGACGAGCTCGACTCAAAAGGAAAATCTCTTGCTTTCATTGGGCAAGAGACTTCGAAGTTGAGATCTACAACATGAAAGTCTCAAGCCCAAACGACTGGACAACTTCGAGGGGTATACTAATTCGACTATGTCGTTCTTCTTCTTCTCTCGTTGATTTCTTATATTCAAATTGTTATATTATTTTGTTATAGTTTCAACCTTATAACTATTTTTTCATTATTATTTGTTGTGTTTTTGTAATTTTGATGTTCATTATTGTAGATTATTTTGAACTGTATTTTTTTTATCTGAGAATATACCAAAAATAATTTCGGTATTTTTGAGGTAGGGTTCATAATACTTTTAAAATTTTATTTTTATTTTTTATTTTTTTCTTTTATAACGCGTCTTCGTTTAATTTATCATTTTGACGTGTCACTGCCAAGTGTGCTACACACTCTTTGCACATTTATTCGCATCAACATAAAACATTAAAATGACATAACCGAATCGTAATACATGTTTCAATCTTATAACTATTTTTTCATTCTTATTTGTTGTGTTTTTGTCATTTTGATGTTCATTATTGTTGATTATTTTGAACTGTCTTTTTTTTAGCCGAGAATATACCAGAAATAATTTCGATATTTTTGAGGTAGGGTTCATAATACTTTTAAAATTTTATTTTTTTCTTTTATAACGCGTCTTCATTTAATTCGTCATTTTGACGTGTCACTGCCAAGTGTGCTACACACTCTTTGCACGTTTATTCGCATCAATAGAAAACATTAAAATGACATAACCGAATCATAATACATGTTTCAATCTTATAACTATTTTTTATTATTATTATTTGTTGTGTTTTTGTAATTTTCATGTTCATTATTGTATATTATTTTTGAACTGTAGTTTTTTAGTCAACAATATACGAGAAATAATTTCGATATTTTTGAGGTAGGGTTCATAACACTTTTAAAAATATAATTTAATTTTTTATTTTTTTCCTTTTGTAACACGTCTTCATTTAATTCGTCATTTTGACGTGTCACTGCCAAGTGTGCTACACACTCATTGCACGTTTATTTGCGTCAACAAAAAACATTAAAATGGCATAATCGGATCCTAATACATGTTTCAATCTTATAGCTATTTTTTTCATTATTATTTGTTGTGTTTTTGTAATTTTGATGTGTAGATTATTTTGAACTATATTTTTTTTAGCCGAGAATATATCAAAAATAATTTCGATATTTTCGAGGTATGGTTCATAATACTTTTACAAATTTAATTTAATTTTTTGATTTTTTTCTTTTGTAACGCGTCTTCATTTAATTCATCGTTTTGACGTGTCACTGCCAAGTGTGCTACACACTCTCTGCACGTTTATTCTCATCAATAAAAAACTTTAATATGACATAACCGGATTCTAATACATGTTTCAACCACGTGTCTTCATTTGATTCGCTATTTGGCGTGTCATGAGACTTGCATATTTGGTCGAGTTGGTGAAGAGTGATAAAATCACACAATTTGATTCTAATATAGGTGTTTAAATGGTAAAGATCCTAGTAGATGCGTCTAAGTGAAAAATATTGCCAATTTTAGATGTTTTAAATCGATTCAACCAGCCTAAATTTTTAAGAAATCATTTGGTATAGTGAATGAGATATACATAGTTATCCCATCATTTATATGAAATAATTTGTTCATCGCCATGAATTTTTTTCACTTTTTTCGATATTTTAGTTTTTTAAAATATTTTTGACCATAAAAATTTGAAAGTCAACTTCAAATTAAATTTTAAAATTTCAATATTTTGAAAAATAATAAAAATATGTTTCATTCAAATAACTCACAATAAAATAAAATAAAAACTCCAATTTATAATTCATTGCCAAATACAACTTGTCATATATAACTTTTTTTCTTTCCTTTTCAAATTTTGATTTTCGTAAGTAATAAAAATAACCAAAAAGGACATTTATTACATTTTGCCACAAAATTATTGTCGTTTTATCTCTAGTCCAAACAATCTTTGTGATAAAAGAAAGAAAAAGGAATTTACTGCGTGTACTTGAAAATAATTAACGTTTTAATTGAGGACCTGAGGGTAAATATTCCCCTCATTTCCCCCTATATAAGAGAGTGTCTTCCCCACTTCTTCCGCTGTCACTTTTTCATCACTCTCAAATTCTCTCTCTCGTTAACAATGTCGGAACGTGGACGAGGACGTCGCGGTGGTTCTACTTATGGTGGTGGCAGAGGCGGTGGAAGAACACCTCCTTATGGCGGCGGCAGAGGCGATGATCGAACACCTCCTTATGGTGGCGGCAGAGGCGGTGGTCGAACACCTCCTTCCGATGGTCGTGGCAGAGGATATCCGTCTCTCGGTGGTCGTGGTCGAGGAACTTATTCCAGTGGCGCATCATCGAGTTACAATGCTTCTCCTAGTTACAATGCTTCTCCGAGTTACAATGCTCCTCCGAGTTACAATCCTCCTCCGATATATCATCATCAACAACCGTCAATGGCGGTTTCATCGATGACTCGGGAGGTTGAACAGAAGCTTTCGCTTCAACCTTCCACATCTGCAAATCCTCCTGCTAGGCCTCAGCCCGTGCAACAGTCGTCACCGCCTGTTGCTACCATCCCTGCGCATCTAGCGGGACCGTCGACTTCGACGCAGCCGCCAAGGCCGCCACCGGTATCATCTAAAAACATGCGGCCTCCTCCCAGACCGGATTACGGAAAGGTCGGGCGAAGGTGCCTAGTGAAGGCGAATCACTTTCTCGTTCAGGTTGCTGATCGAGATGTACATCACTATGATGTAAGTAAAGACCATTTGATGTACTACTTGATTTTTTATTTTTTTTTTGTTGTGCGTGTTCTCCCTCTATTATATACACATTTGGTGTGTTGTATAGGCGTCTCTGTCATTCTTACTCTCTCTGTAAGTGCTTATACATATCCTTATATATATGTATTTGTATAAATATATATGCGTGTATGCATATGTGAGACACCTGAATCATCTGTATATACATATATTTGTATATGTACATCTCTTTTTCTTTTACATATATATGTAGATGTATACACATTATATACTGGAATTATCTGTATAAATGTAACGCATACTTATATATACATATAGATGTAATGTTTATTTTAGTACTACTCAATTCAAAATAAATGAAGTTTTGGCACATTTTAATAATCCAGAAATGTATGAATATTTAGTATAATATTACCCTTCTCTTTAATGGATTATTCAACAATATCTCGTTTTAAGAAATGTAATATAACACATTACCCTCCAAAAAGTTATTTTTAATTTCTATCCTATCTGGAAGTTAAATTTTAAAATTTTAGTTCGGTTATAAACAATGCTGTTTTGTTTTTTAAAAAATAATATTAATATATTTTTTTTATGTGTGTAATGATAGATCACAGCTGTAGTTTGTTACAGTAATGGTTAAGTTGTCGTTTATTAATTTTTAATCTTCAGGTTACTATCACTCCTGAGGTTCTGTCAAAGAAAGTGTGCCGACTGATAATCAAACAGCTGGTTGAGAGCTATAAACTTTCACACTTGGGTGGACGGGGTTTAGCATATGATGGTAGAAAGAGTGCTTACACTGCTGGTGCGCTCCCATTCGCCTCCAAGGAATTTGTTATCATGTTTGCTGATGATAATGGTGGAGCAAGGTAAGTTTGCTATTAGTGTTTGCATATTTCCAAGCACAACAATTCGTATTTTTGTAATTTGCTCAAGCCCATGGGAATACTTTCAGTTTCAAGCTCATTAGAATTCAAAAGCTTGAGCGGAGTTGATTAACCAGAGTCATGTTTTTATTTATTTATTTATTTATTTATGCTGTTTCCTGTATGAACTTTGTTGCACTGTTTTATTTTTTCAGGAGGGAAAGGGAGTTTAAGGTCTCCATTAAGTTTGCTGCCAAAGCTGATATTCACCATTTGAAACAGTTCTTGCACAGTAGGCAGTTAGATGTCCCGCAAGAAACAATTCAAGCTTTGGATGTGGTGCTGCGGACAAACCCATCAGTAAAGTATGTTCCTCTCTGTTCGTCATTTTTTTTTGTTTTCCTTTCTCCATTTGAATGATAATTTAGACACCTCAAACTCTTACAACTGCAGATATGAAGTAGTGGGAAGGTCGCTTTTCCACAATGAGTTTGCAGATGACGCTGGCTCGCTTACTGGTGGGTTGGAATACTGGAGAGGGTATTATCAAAGTCTTCGACCAACTCAGATGGGCCTTGCTCTCAATATTGGTATGAACATGCAAGGAAGTCCGGGACGGGGATTTTACTTGTGTTTGGTGTCTTTTTAATTTTTTTTACTTCTTTGAGACTAATCGGATTACGTTCTCTTACATGTTTCTTCTCCTGCTACTGTGCTTGCAGATATGTCAGCCAGAGCATTCTATGAGCCCATTTTAGTCTCTGATTACGTTTTGCGGCACCTGAATCTCAGGGATGATCCTCAGGTGCGGCTGTCTGATCAGGACCATTTGAAGGTAATTGAGAAGTGCTTATTCGTAGTCTGTTGACTATGCTCTGTTTATGGTTTGCCACAATATGAAGCCCCTGAAATATGTTGGTAAAAGAATTGAAGATTTGTTGGACGATAGTGTTTGTAGATGTCCTTTGCTCGATATGCAAATGCCTTTTTGGATGTTTATTCTACTTATCTGGAAAATGTTATAAATGTTCATTCTTTTCACTTTTTTTCAGGTTAGAAAGGTTTTGAAAGGTGTTAAGGTAGAGGCGACTCATCAAGGTAGACGCTACAGGATCACAGGGTTGACTCCTCGACCATCAACGACAATGATGTATGTTACTAGTTTGGAGCTTTGACTTATATGAGACCATTAGACTATAGCTTCATAATTTTGTTTTTGATGTTGTACTGGTTATTTTATGGGTATGCAGTTAGTTAACGCTTTTAACATTACGAAGCTTTCAAGCACACAAACATTATCATCAACCTAATGTAATATCATAAATTCATCTGTCTATATGTTTTTGTAATGCATTCTTTTAATTTTATTTTCATAAAGGATTGAAATAATTTTTTTTATATGGTTGTTGCCTTATTAATTAGTTTCATTTTTCTTGCAATTGTTGTTACAATTGTATTCTTGGCTTACTTTATGTTCTCCTAGGAATGTCTAATTATTTTTGACAATCTCAAATTGATCAAGGTTTGCTGTTGATGGCACTGAAAGAATGATATCTGTTGCTCGCTACTTCGAACAGAAGTACAGCATTGTACTAGCGTATCCTATGTTGCCTGCGATTCAGTGTGGCAGCAATGCAAAGCCTGTGTATCTGCCTATGGAGGTGACTTACTCTTACTTTCCTTCTATTTTTATTTTCCACCTTTCCTATTGCTGTTATCTTTCTGCATGTACTAGTTTTCTCTTTTGATATGTTTCCTTTCAGATTTGCAAAATTGTTAGTGGACAAAGATACACAAAAATGCTAAATGGCAGGCAGGTCACAGAGATGCTAAGGGCAACCTGTCAGAGACCAAAAGAAAGGGAGGGGGGCATTGGGAAGGCAAGTAAACATCAGATCTATAAATCATGAAAACGGTTCTTGTCGAAATTAGTTGCACATGCTTTTTACATCTTGTTTTTGATTGGATGGTTCTTTTGTATTGTAGATTGTGAAAGCCAACAATTATGCTGACGACGAGTTGGTGCATGAATTTGGTATTGGAGTTGACGCACACCTCACCACCATTGAAGCACGGGTGCTTAAAGCTCCAATGGTACCTCCTTTGACTATGCTTTGTTTGATGCATTCATTAGATCTTCAATTTTATGTGATCGTACCGTCTGTGTCATTATTGGTCTTGCAGCTAATGTATCATGAGTCTGGGAGAGAATCACGAGTGGATCCCAGGGTTGGTCAATGGAATATGATTGATAAGGTATTTCAATAGTCACTTATACAGTTTTAGTAATTCTGGATTCATGTGAGACGTTGGTACCTAAAAATGATTACTTACTCCCGATACTATTCTAGGGCTGTTTGTTCTTATTATTTTCAAGTCAATGGGATGCTTTTTGTTATTTCCTAATTTCACTTAATGAATCTTGAGGGGTGTTTATTTTCCAGTGTCATTGAGAACTTAAATTGACAGATGCATCTCTCTCCTTTTTTGTCAATAGCTGTCATATTGAATGGTCAAACGACCCTGAACTTTTTAATCAGTGACGTTATTCATTGCCAGTTTAGGTGGCTTAATAAAACTTTTTTTTTTATTAGAAATTGATTAATGCGGCTCATGTAAACTATTGGACGTGTGTTAGCTTCTCCCCACGGGTCCCACCAGAGAGGCTCGTCGATCGCCTGCTCCATATGTGCATTAGTAAAGGGATGGTAAGGCATATATTTCACTTTGCATAATTGTGCAGTTGCACGTGCTTATCAAGTCACATGCTGTCTTGATATGTTCGGTTGTAGTCCTTCGAGAGTCCATTGGTACCACTCCGCCGAGCTCATCCAGAGCAGATTGAGAGGACTCTTCGTGATATCCATAGAGAATCTATGCAAGCGATAGATAAGAAGGGGAAGCAGAAAATAAATCATCTCCAGCTGTTAATTGTTGTTCTTCCTGACGGTTCTGGACAATATGGTGAGTGATACCAGATTGTTGATTTGCTAACTACCTAAAGGAAGAACATAAAACCACAAAAATGACGTAGGTTGTTGAATGCTCTGATTTAATTTGGATGATGTCTTGTTTTTTCAGGAATGATTAAGCGTTTGTGTGAAATAGATTTGGGAATTGTTTCCCAATGTTGCCACCCAAAGAATTTACAACCTCCATCTAATCCGTATCTTGAAAACCTCTCTCTAAAGATAAATGTCAAGGTTTGTCAGTTTAGTATTGCAAAACTGTTAAAAGAGTTCCGTTAAGAGTGTCTGTCATCCTTTTTTTTGTTCTGCTCTTTTACTTCAGGTGGGTGGAAGAAACTCTGTTTTGGAGCTGGCAGTTACTCAAAAAATGCCTTTCATCACTGATATGCCCACAATTGTCTTTGGTGCTGATGTGACACATCCGCAACCAGGAGAAGATTCTAGTCCCTCTATAGCAGCTGTACACTGAATATGATACTTCACTCCTCTTATTTTGAAATTTCCTATTGAGAGCTAAAAGGCTCTTCCATGCTCAACTAAAATGAACTGGTAAGTTCTCCTTTGCAGGTGGTTGCATCAATGGATTGGCCTGAAGTTACTAAATATAGGGGTATTGTTTCTGCACAGCCCCATAGGCAAGAGATCATTATGGACTTGTACACAGAGAAGGAAGATCCTAAAAAAGGGATTGTTCGCGGTGGAATGATAATGTAAAAGTCCTCAACCTTGTTCCATGCTTTGTGCCTCAATACCCAAGTTTTTCTCATTATACAAATTCATTCTTTTTTCAGGGACCTGCTGAAAGCGTTTAAAAAAGCGACAACTTTTAAGCCTCATAGAATAATCTTCTATAGGTCAGTTTTTGTTTTAGTTGGTCATGTTAGTGATTTTGTGCACCTTTTTTCCACATTAGCCAATCAATCCACTGTAAAATGACAGAGATGGAGTCAGCGAAGGACAATTCAATCAGGTTTTATTGGAAGAAATGGATGCAATCCGCAAGGTATACAATCCCCTGTCTGTTGTCCAGTACAAGGCCTTAGTGCTTTCTGTAATATTATTTTGCAGGATGATGTTTCTTTCTTCTTCTTACTTTTATGTGACTTGATGTTGTAACTGGTGTGTACTGTTAATGGAATACACATCTGAGATGGTTTCCAATTTGGTCTTTGTTACAAGCCCTAACAAACCTTTTTATTTAGGCATGTGCTGCCCTGGAAAATGGTTATATGCCACGAGTTACCTTTGTGGTAGTGCAGAAGCGACATCATACACGTCTATTCCCTTCCAATCATGATGATCGTAGTTCGACAGACAGGAGTGGGAACATTTTGCCAGGTTTCAGTTTTTTTCTCTCCTAAATATCTAATAGAAGCATCCAAAAGCATATTTCTATGCGTGACAACATTGATGAATAATAAATAATGGTTGCTATTACTTTTGCAAAATAGGTACTGTGGTAGACACCAGGATATGCCACCCAACTGAGTTTGATTTTTACTTGTGTAGCCACACTGGGATCAAGGTAATTTTGTTAAATTAGTTCATTTATAGTTGTACGATCCTTCGTGATCTTTCTTGTTTGTTATTCATTAGGGTACCAGTCGTCCTGCACATTACCATGTACTGTATGATGAGAACAATTTCACCGCAGATGCCATTCAAAATGTAACGAACCACCTGTGCTACACGTAAAGTCTCTTGAACTTTATTTACTTGGAATTAGTTTTCTTTTTATTGTTTCAAATATCGTATAACCATCATCTTTTTCATCTCACAGGTACGTAAGGTGTACACGATCAGTTTCCTTAGGTTAGTTTCGCCTGGTTGGTGGTTTTGAAAATTTCTCTTTTACAGTTTTACTGAATTATCTTGAGCGGCCGTTGCTCAACTTATTATGGCGTTGTTTACACAGTGCCACCTGCCTACTATGCACATCTAGCTGCCTTTCGTGCACGCTATTACATGGAGAATGACGTGGATGTAAGAGCAGCTAATGAAGATGGTGAGGGAGGAGCAGCAACCAGGGAGCAAGCAGCTGCACAATTCAGGCCACTTCCTAACATTCATGAAAATGTGGCGGAGGTCATGTTTTACTGCTGAAGAATTCACTGATCATGGATCACTGAATTCAGTAGAAATCTTCTTTTAAATTAAGTTGTAAATTAAACTATCAATCTATTTATTTTTTAAATTGGTCTGTGGGCTTTACAGATCATGGTCATGCTTTTTGCAACTGCATGTTGTGTTTCGAAGTTATGGTCACAACAGACAGTAAATGTTCAATTATATTTTACTTATTTCCTTTGACCTTTTTTTCTGTTGGTGCCTTTCTATATAACAAGGAAAAAACACATTCGAAATTAGTTTTGCTCCTTTTTCGTACATTCAGTATTTTATGTATTTTTACTCTATCATGCTACTACTTGTCCATCCACTTCACTATTATTTGCTGGACTTTCTGATACTCTTAGCCCTTTTACCATGTCTCACTAATCCAGTGACAGATTTGCTCCCTCTCAGCAAACATGTCAATATAATAAGGCGTTTATGTGGCAATGCTTTTATGGAATTGATCATTGATAAATTTCCTTTCCTAGTGTTAAAATACATTTACTATTTTGTTGTACATTCTTCTTACTTATTTCTTATTCGTCCAGTGATGGATTCAATGCTCTCTTTCAATAAAATTCACTTCTTTTAGTATTAGATAGATAGATACTGTTGGCTTCGCTTCTACTGTGTCCCTAAAACTTGTCAGCATCTTTTTGTGTGATAACGTTTTTATGCAACTTTCCACTATAAAACTTCCTTTCCTAAGCACATCCTAAGCAAATTCGAAGTTATGTTTTATTTTGTATACGTCTGTTTTATCTTTTCTTACTCGTCCAATGATGGATTTGCTGCCTCTTTCAATAAGTCTTCTTCTTCATAATAAAATACATCTGTTTCGGTCACATTGAATATTAGTCTTGAACTGACAGGATATATGTGACCTACCTAATTAGCCTCCGTAGCAAAGAGTAGACTTTATTTGAGACTGGATGTTCATGATGCATGCCTTCATTTATTAGCACTTGCATCCGTTTTTGTAAATCTCTATTGACTCGACTTTTTACTGTCAATCATCTTAGTGATGACACTTTCAAATGCTCCCTATGAGCAAAGCTTCCTTCACTAACTTATAGTAAATAAATGTCAAAATGTCCACAAAAAGAGAAAGGAACATTTATTGGCAAAGAAATAGTACGTCGAGCACCAGTCATTTTCCATACACACAAAAAAACATTAGTAGAGAAAATCGGGAAAACCACATTTATTCCCACACCCTACTATTTTTAGAGAATTAAGCAGGGAAAAAAACTCAACAATACATATGTTACAAATGACTAAGCCTACAGCCCATAGAACAAGAAGCTGCTAGTGTCTAAATTGCACAAGCTCATCATATATGCACACACCACGCACAACTATGTTACAGAAACAAAATTAGCAGATATTAACCTGCAGCTGTGGTACACAAAATACAACGCATCCGCAGAGCACTTGAAGTGGCATCCTCTTCCTCCTCATCCTCATAGTCATCGTTAACACCATTAGCATATTCATCATATGAGGCAGTCCTCTGGGCAGTGACTCCTGCCTCTTTACTGCCACCAATGGAAATGGAGGACTCCATAAGACATGTTGTATGATAGGCATGGCAACAAAAGAATGCAATGATTGATACATTCAGTATAGAAAATGGATCAAAGCATATGCAACATCTTCCACCTCCCCTGGTTTTAGATTTGACCTCCACAGATTTCATGCTCATTGTTCTCTCTCCCAGATGAGAAACACTCTTCTCACCTCGTCGGGAAGATGTATCATCTACTTCATCACTCAAGCAAACACCGCGCTTGGCTTCTTTGTAATATTTAACCAACAAATTCATGCAATCAGCCTGGAAGTAAAACCCAAATTGTCAAAAGACTCCCCCTGTACAACTTCAAAGATAATGAAAATCTTCCATAAGCTACCACCAAAAGTAGGTAAATAAGATAATGTACCTTAAGTATATCATTGCACCCATGTCTAAGAGAGGTCTCTGTCCTGTAGTCTGTCACAATCTTGACCAGACGATCCCTCAGACTGCAAATGCGAGCAATGTTGCAAGTACATTCAGGTATTTAGTTATAAATGCAATCCAGTTCAACAAATAGCATTCGGAATTACAGAAACATCCTAGCGCTGTGCAACTCATTTTTGTCGTACAACTACAAAGATATATTGCATGCAATTTTATAGTAAGCAACTGCCAATTTGCAGATTAGAACAGAAGAGCATGATTTCCCGACTAACTTACCGAGGTATCTCCAGATCATTGGGCAACATATTGACAATGTAAAGGGGATCAAGATTCCCTACAGTGTGCTCTAACAATACACCAACCTGAAAAAAATAAGGTGAAGCATAGAAAAGAAAACCTAATCCAAAACATAAAAGAGAAGAGTCTGTTTTATCTCGCTTTGGAAAGTTAACGGGAGAAAAGGGAAGTGATGAACTTTACCATTTCAGGCTTATGAAAACTTTGCTTTATCAGTTCTTCCCAGAGTTCATCATCTTGTTGCATGCTTACAAATTCTATGGCCTGCATGTATTTAGTTATGGGGCTTGTCTCATCACCAAATTTGAAAGCAAGACGAAAATCATAAAATTAGGTTCAAGTACCTCTTCTATATCTCCTAACCTATTAATGATAACAGCAAGCGCTTGCTTCGCGTTCCCCATTCTTCCAAGGATGAAAACTTGCTCTTTCAGTAGATCTTTCTTCACACAGATTTCATAAGCCTGACAAATTTTTTCTGTATCAAGGTGTGAATATGTGTATAAATAAAATAAGAAAGATCAACCAAGCACAGGTTGAGATTGTCAGCCATTCATTTTCACAAACCTTCTCCAATGTATAGTGCTGGCTGCTTCTAAGAAAGGTAAGAAGCATCTTAGGATCATAGTCAGCATACAGCTCAACCTATGGGAGTCATACAAAAACTATCAAATAATAGACAATATAGGAAAGACCATCAAGGGATTTCAACTTTAAAAAATGGTTGGAGCTTCCACACCAAGATTAGATGCATATAAATTAGAGGATACGTGAATAAAAAGCAAGGAAAGACACAGTAAAGAACTCGTGCTGTCTTTCCCAGCATCATATTTAATTGGAATTTACAGTTAAATGTTCTCTCTCTCATAAGCTCATATAGGACAACTGATTTGTTTTTAGCCTCATTTACAGTCTTACAAATACTTTAGTCAACCAAAAGATCAGAAAATCACTGTCGGAACCTTAGCGTAAAATGTGGTTGGATCTTATCTTTTGTGATATGGGATGAGAATGCGAAACCAGACATAAAATATGGAAAACTGGTAGATAATTGTTTTCATTATTAAACTATTAATGTGAGTAGGTAAACATAACATAGCTTCTGTTTGAGCTGCTTAAGGCTTGTACAAATATTGATGAAGAAGCCACCTGGAAGAATGATATCAAAACTAGCAGTTACATTTTTATTGATTGAATCAATCCAAATAGCTAAATTACCATATCTGGGATGATTAAACAATTTAAAGTTTGCCAATGGTGAGGTTCCTGGATAATGTTTAGTAGTTATTCTAAACTATAGTATTAAAGTTTAAGAGAACAAATATGCCTAGTAGTATTTATTGAATATGCCCACCTAAAATTTATTACAAAGACGCCATCTCTACCGTCAGGTAATATTAAAGCAGAAAACAGTACCAACTAGAACAAGAAAAGATATATTCTCGCTTGTGGAAGACATCTCATCAAATTAGACAATTTTACCTCAAGACCTATTCAGGTTTCGAGTCAACACTTCTAAAGACAATTTATACAAACCTGCATGTCATGGTAATCCTTTCCAGCATGGAGATTCACTTCAAATAGTGAATGAAGATAGAGATGCAAAAAGTATCGGTAATCACGCTTATCCCTTGCAGCAATAAGCTGTGATACCACTTCAGATGGCGGTATTAAGTCACGCTGCTGGATTAATAACAGTACTGCACGCTTGCAGTCGATCATCATTAGTTGGAGTACCTATCAATCCATGTCAAGGGAATTAAGACTGATAAGTTGAGGAATTAGAGCTGAATTTACCAAATGAAACCATATATACCAAAAAAAGGGGGCTTATTTTTTCTACAAAATAGTGAAATGGTAACTGTCCTACTTCTGAAGAAGATAGTTAATAACAACAGAAAAAGAATTAGCTTTGCACTCCAAATAAATTCGAGTTGAGCTGAATTCCATCACTCTCAAAACATGAATTGTGTTAATAACTTCAGCCAGTCCAGCATAAAACCTTACCTTTTCACGAACAGCATCATGCAAATTATGCTTTTCGATGAAGTCAAATAGATCCGGTTTCATAAGCTGAAAACATCATGGAATAAAAACAAAATCAAAGTTAAAACACAGAACCACACCCCGCTTTAGAGTGATGCACTTTAGTACATTGTGATGATTGTTATAAGTGGAAGTGGAACTTACATCAGCATAAAGAGCAAACGCTTTATCGTGTTGTCCATCAATTACATATAACTCAGCTAGCGCCTACATGGTATAACTAGCACATTGAGTGGATATTAAAAAAACATTTTGCTTATAAATCATAGACAGGAACCACTACACACTTACCTCTTTGAGTGGATCAGTCATAGATGAGGTATTAATCTGAGGTTCAATAGCGGAGAAAACAGGCGTTGTAGAATAAATGCGAGGTGGCCAAGATTTGACCGTTGATAACAGATCCTTGTGGAAAGATGGATTTGTCGCCAAAGCAACAAGAGCTACCTAAACCACAACAGATACTTTACCAGTTGAGTTTCTTTAGCTGCAAAAGAGAAGTCATACCAAGAAGTGAAAGAACAGCCATCACAGTAATATACAGACCTCGTAAGCCGTATCACGTAATCTTGGGTTTTCAGTTGGGATATATGGAACCAAAACTGGAAGCTGCCGGAGATGTGCAAAGTGGAAAACCCATCTAGTACAATATCCAAATAAAATTACCAAAAGTATACTTCCTAAAGATTGTGATTTTAACTACATTCTATACCTTTCCCATGCGGAAGCTGATCCTCGCAACAACTTTGGACACAAAGATGCCGCTTCAGCATATTTTCTTTCAACAATCAAATGATCAAGGTATCTTGAACCAACCTGATTGAGAGAGAAACAAACCACAATGAGATCTGTAATTCATTATGCAAAATTTTGATCACATACAAAATGGAAATGGGAAGATCAAAAATTTTCTTGACATAACAAATATATATATAGATATTGATAATGACAACCAGTCAATCCAATTGGGATGACCTGGACCTGATATGTCACTTGGAAAGTGTAACATGAAGCTCACAGTGTAGTCAATACCCCCAAACAAAACATAATTGATCTATGGTCGATTTTGTAACAAATCAAATAAAGAGAAATTTCTAATTGTACCTTGTAAAAAAAGCTATCTATTTTTTGGAATGAACCACTTCCTTTCTTTTCGTGCCAAAATTGAGCAACTTCCTAAATGAATCCTCCTCAAGCATGATTAATCTCCATTAAATACCCCAGTGGTGAAATTCAGTGCAAACCCAATGACTGCCCAATCAACCACTCTGTTAACAGTTATGGGTAGTTAATAATTTCTAAAGTGTACATAGTTTTAATTGGGTATAACCACTGAACAATTCTTCGCTTTGATATCAAATTATGATCACCAAAAATGCTTTTCTTAATCTTTCTAATACTGAATTAATAGGAGAAGATATTGGAGAGCTGGGAATCCCAACCCATTGCGATCAATACTTGACTAGATTAAGTGCACACAAGTAGACTGCTATTTTCTGAATCAAGTTAACCATCTTATAAAAAAGCGTGCAAGCAAAAAAAGAATCCTTCCCTTGAAGCATCCCAATCCTTTTATGCATACATACAAGTGAAGAAGCAGTTAGGAGCTATATAGAGCACTATAGCAGGAAATTAACCTTACATTCAGTTGAACTTATATTTACATTAGACCATTGAGGATTAGAAACCAAAATCACATTGAATACCTCATCAAGTAGTTCACTCTGACCCTGATTGGCTTCAACCGCTTCTAAAGCTTTCTCATGCCATCCATGCTGGAGAAGCCAATTAATGTGATCCTCTGCATCCCTAACAACCAATCTCAGAATATAAGCACATGTAAAAATGACAACATTTGCCAACCTGCACACCTATATCTGGAAGGGGGAGGGGTTTCCATTTTTTTAAATAGAAGAGTTGTTACAGATTTGACATCCATCTACAGAAACAGGTACAAAATCAAAAATTTATAGTAGCACATTCAAAGCAAGTATGAACATGATTTCATTCTCAGCTTTTGTTCAAATTAGAAGCCCTGAATAAATTGCTGTAACAAGGATCTGGAGCTTGGATACAAATTAATCAAACTAATAACCTTACATCTGCAATTGACCTTAGAAAAGAATCTATTTCCTGTAGGATTGTTCTATTGGTGCCTTTCTTTGGGAAGGGTATCATATTTTTTGGAGGAACTACATAATTGAGCAGGGAGTTAATTATTCATGCCAAAGTGGAAGTCTGGGATAAGAGAAATTAAACTGTTCTATAACAAAATGACTATCTTTTGTGAAGACTGCAACTCAACTTATAATTGACTAAATTAAAGTATGCACTTTATAAGAATAATTGGATACAAGAACTGAAAGTAATGCAAGTTACGCAGTCCGGATAGTCAAGTTCCTTTTACAAATCATTGCATGTTATGTTGACTGAGGAAATGTTGTCCCCCCTTTTCCATACTTTGTACATTTACTTTATTACTAATAAATAATCTATTTTATTCAAGAAAATGAAGGAATGCAACGGGTAAAATTCCCCTAAGAAAATACCACTTTATCTTAATGAAAATAAAACATAATAATAATGTATGTGACAAAAATTTCAAAACCATATGAAAACACAAAAAGAGCTTACGCACCGTGGTTTTGCAATGACCATATCCTTGGGGGACACAATATAGTATAAGGGTTCATCACCAGCAGCCCACTGACCTCCTGCATAGCTACTACCTATAATCATTTGGACATGTTACCTTATCCCATAAAAACTCTCACTGCAAGCCCATGTGAAAAGAAGACGAAATTGAGGAATAGCTACAGTCAAGCAAACAGTACCAGAGAATGGAGCATGAGCCAATGAATAGTCTTTGGCCTTGTAATGCTCAAAGCCGTGTACAGGAAGAGCGTCTGTCGCGAGTTCATCATTATTCCATGTCACAACTCGCACTTCTGGTCTTTGGGCATTTCCCTGTTAGATATTCAAAAAGTCCAGCAACTATTACTATAGAAACTTGATCAAGAAATAGGGATGTTCGTAGCATCTAGTGTGCAAGACTTGAAGTTCAGCAAAATTCCCTCAACTCTTCAAGAATAACGCATATACAAGTGGAGGAACAGAATGTCATATAGTTCATTCATTCACATATGGTTTCATGTGTTAGAACACTGCAGACATGACTATTAAGATGGCTAAGGTTTACAAGGTTAGGGTAGTTCAATGCACTTTCCTCTATTTTTTTATTATTACATTTTGACACATTAGCCCTCCTCAACTTCTAATATACTCGTAAGTCCTACCAATCTATGCATTGAAGTGAAACCCAGAAAGTTTTTCATCCAAGTAAGCAAAAAGTGTATACATAACCCATTTTCATTTTGAGAAGCAAGAATTGTTACCAAACTGAGCTGCATGTGGACTAGATTATCCTTCTCACTAAGGAGACCCCTCTTCAATGCAGATGCTCCCAGTCCAACCCTTCCACCAGAAAACTTCACTCACCTTGACCCCTATCAACTTAATCCAGCCTCTTTTCACTTATATTTTTTGGTTTTGAAAGTTAAAGAGTTAAATTGCTAAAAATGTCTTCTTATGAAAATAAGGTTGGAGTTAAAAGTTTTCGAATTGAGAAATGAATTCCAAAATGCTCAATTTGTGAATCCTGAATCTAACCATAACAAAAGATGCCAAAGAAAATTATGAATTGCTTATCACATTCTGTTCCTCAAGCCTTTAGCCTAGTCAACAACAGTACTTGCAGTTGAAAAACTCAATGAAGGAAATTACAGGTACGTGCTTTCATCACTATCTCAATTACATATACATGTTGAGCATATGAGAGCATTTCACCAAACATTAAGTAGAACAAGCAATAAGATTGTTCATACAGGAAAAGGGCCAAGTACAATGCGATTTGATCTGGGAGTCAAGTTCAGGGTCACAAAGCAGAATATGAAACAATTACCTGCCTGGAGGGAATAGTGCTGCTGAAGTCTTTCTCTCCATCTTCTTCACCCGGAATATAAGCTAGAATAACCAAAGAATCACCAAAGGGAGCAATTCCTGAAATGAAATAGCTGGTTTGAAAAGATGCCACTATATCCACCTGATTCAGACTAGACATAGACATATGCTTGTATGTCCCATTCGCGCCTTTGCTTTGAGTCGTTCTTATCAATGCGATTTTCACGGATGTTCCCCAACCAATAACCAAAAGACTGTCATCCTGAATGTCATTGTAAAACAAGAGAATAGCCAGAATAATCAAAAGTAAGACGCATGATAACTGAAATCCAAAAGAGTACAGCTACGTTCTTTATTATTCAAAAAAGAAAGATTAAGAGTACCACTATAATCTTATTCTTCTTTCAAAATTTATAGGAAAAGCATACACAAAGTAGCAGCACTAAATTGCATTTTCCCATATCTTGACCTCTTCTAAGTAAGAAATATGCATAACTCAAATATGAGTACAATCCATAAATATGGTTGGTGATCATAAGCTGCATGAGAGTTATAACGCCAACCTGCCAAACAATATGTGGGAGCAGCAGTTCAGGGCGTGGAATCCCACGAGGTCTTTCAATGAATGTTACACGCTGATCATTGGAAGCATCATAGACTTTAACTCCTGTATCATTCGCCCAGGCGACGAGGCTAGTTCTCCACTTCACAGCATGAATTGGACCTTCACCAGAGTGCAAAACCTGCCAAATAGAAGTACACTAGGAATGATCAGAAGACTCCCCAGGTATTGTCAATTTTTTCAATATAGAAAGTGTAAAGGAGTTAAATAGATATATGAAAGGGCCTTGATAATAATTAGCTGGTACTTCACTATATTATGTAAACACACTGTTGATAATGCAGTTAGGAGGTTAGTTACGTAATTTGGTACAAATCAGTTAGGCGTGCTCAGTTTACAAGTTAGTTAGCTGTGTATATAAGCCTGTAACTGTGAACTGATTACTCAATGAAGCATAATTCTCTCCCTAAATTCATCTTTCTATTCCATTCATATTCTCTCGTGTTCTTAGTTTAGATTCAGCTTCATGTGCGTATTTTTCAGTTCTCTACAGAACTTAACATGGTATCAGAGCCATCTGTGCTTGATTGATGAACATATCTTGATGAATCGAGATTGATTCTCAACCGTGATTTTGCGATTTGTGTATTCGTTTTTTGAAGTTTTTTCTTCTTCTTCTTTTCGATTTTCTTCGATCTTCTTCGATTTCATGGACAATTCTTGTGATCCTGTTGATGCTGGTGGATCCATAGTCACTACCGCCATTGATCATCTCCATCCTTTGTATCTGTATCCTTCTGATGCTCCTGGATCACTTAATATTGGCATTCTTCTCACTGGATCTGATAATTACACCTTGTGGAGTAAAGCGATGCAATTGGCTCTACTTGGAAAGAACAAAGTCGGTTTTATTGATGGATCAGTGAAGCGATCTCAATTCACAGGGGATCTAGCTCAGTTGCGGGATCGATGTAATTCCATCATTGTTTCCTGGATTTTATGCAATGTAAGTAAAAATCTGCACAGTGGAGTTCTTTTTTGTTCTGATACTCACTTGATTTGGTCTGATCTCAAGGAGAGATTCAACAAAGTTAACAGTGCTCGAGTCTTCCAGTTGCATAAGGAGATTTTTACACTTGTTCAGGGTGTTTCCCCTGTTTCAGTCTACTACTCTAGACTTAAAGACCTTCGGGATGAGTATGACTCTATAATGCCTCCCCCTTCGTGTACATGCTCTAGATCTAGGGATTTTTTTGAACATCTACAGCATCAGAGGATGCTGCAGTTCCTCATGGGACTCAATGACAATTATGGTCAGGCTATGAGTCATATTCTGTTATTGTCTCAGCTTCCTAGTATCAATCAAGCGTATGCCATGATTCGTCAGGATGAGAGTCAAAAATTAGTTGCAGGATCAAGCAAATTCATCCCTGAATCCTTGACTCCTACTGCTCTTTTTACTTCTCGACCTCCAACTCAGAGACATAAGAAGCCTTATAATCATAATGCCTTTTGTGATTTCTGCCACATGAAAGGCCATCTGAGAAATGACTGTCATAAGCTACTCAAATGTGATTTTTGTCACAAAACTGGCCATCTTAAAATCGATTGTTTTCGACTCATTGGATATCCACCTGATTACAAAGGGAAGAGAGATACTGTGGTAGGTATGGCAGGGAATTCCACATATGATGCAGGTCCTATGTTTTCACAGCAATCAGCTGCAGGTGCAGCAGGTCCTGTGTTTTCACAGCAATCAGCAGCTTATCAACACACATGTCCACCACCATACTATCCTAATCAGTACTTACCACATTCCACTCCTACCCCACATGCTCATCAGTCAACTCCTATGTTTACCACTCTCAGTGACACTTCTGGTGTAGCTCACATGGCAGGTAATTCTCCATCTTCGACTAATGACTCCATTACATGGATAGTAGACACTGGTGCCTCTAATCACATGATAGGTGATTCTAAACATTTACATCCTCATGGATCGATAGAAAATGCAGGTCATGTTCACTTGCCAACTGGTGCTAATACTGCTGTTTCACACCTTGGGAATTGTCACCTAGCAGGAGGTGATGTACTTGGAAAAGTCTTATGTGTGCCAACATTCAAGTTTAACCTCATGTCAGTTTCAAAAGTGACACAAGACTTGAATTGTTGTGTCACCTTCTTTCCCCGTTATTGTATTTTTCAGGACCTCCTATCTGGGAAGGTGAGGGGGATTGGTAAGGAAGAGGATGGTTTGTACACTTTGTGTTCACAAATAGGAGATAAGGCTGATGCAACACCACAACAAAACTGTCTGGCAGTCATACAGGGCACTGATACTAATGCTGATACTTGGCATCAAAGACTATGTCATGTACCTATAAATGTAATCAAGAAAATTCCTAGTTTTCATAGACTTGGTAGTACATTTGTTTTACATAAGTGTGAAGTTTGTCCTCTTGCTAGGCAGACTAGATTACCCTTCCCACATAGCATTAGTAAATCTTCTTGTATTTTTCAGTTGGTGCATTTGGATGTTTGGGGACCTTATAAACTTGAAACATATGATGGAATGAGATACTTCTTGACTATTGTTGATGACTATTCTAGATGGACATGGGCTTTTTTAATGAGACTTAAGTCTGATGTTATTAGCTTGTTGAAAAATTTCTTTGTTGAGGTAGAAACTCAGTTTGATACAAAGATTAAGAAGGTGAGATCTGACAATGGATCTGAATTCTTCAATCACAATTGCAATGACATGTTCAAGCTGCATGGTGTTGTGCATGAGAGTACATGTCCATACACTCCTCAACAAAATGGGGTAGTGGAGAGATGACATAGACACATACTTGAGACTGCAAGAGCTATTAAATTCCTAGCTGGTTTTCCTGATAGATTTTGGGGCATATGTATTCAAGCTGCTGTGTATGTTATCAACAGGATACCTTCTACTAGCTTAGATAATAAGTCTCCTTTTTTTGAGAAGGAACTTTAATAAGTCTCCTTTTGAGAAGCTATATGGGAAACAACCTTCTTTTCATCACATGAGAGTTATAGGTAGCTTATGCTTTGCTACCAATCTTACTAAACAAGATAAACTCAGTCCAAGAGCAGTAAGATCAGCACTGGTGGGATATGGTACAACTCAGAAAGGGTACAAGTTGTATGATCTGGAGAACAAGACTTTCTTTGTTAGTAGAGATGTGGTGTTCTTGGAGTCAGTATTTCCTTTCAAAGAGAGCATCACTGATCAACAGAATAAGATGTCCACTCAAGATGTATTTGCATATGATGATTTGATAACAGCTGCAACACCTCCTTTAGATAATGTTTCAGCTCAAAACATTGATCAATTGTCACCTGGTTCATCAACTTCATCTATGGAAAATCCTACATTGGTTTCAGTTGTTCGGTAATCTTCTCCTCCAATAAGAAGATCGACTAGAGGCGCAAGACCCCCAATATGGCACAAGGATTACATCATAAAATCTGGTACAAGCAATTGTTTATATTCCATAGCTTCAGTCCTCGGCTATGCAGGCTTGTCTCCACGATATCAAAGCTTTATTGCAAGGTTCTCAGCTGAAACAGAACCTGGCTCCTATGCAGAAGCAGCAAAGGATCCTAGATGGATAGAAGCAATGCAAAATGAGATTAAAGCACTGGAAGACAATAAAACTTGGAAGTTGGTTGAATTGCCAAAGGATAAGAAAGCTATAGGATGTAGATGGGTCTACAAAATTAAATATAAAGCAGATGGTGAAGTAGAGAGGTTCAAAGCTAGGTTGGTAGCTAAAGGTTACAATCAAAAGGAAGGTTTTGACTACCAAGAGACCTTTTCTCCTGTAGTGAAAATGGCTACTGTCAGGTCTGTAGTCTCTATTGCAGCAGCAAATCATTGGCAAATTCACCAAATGGATGTCTTAACAGTGGCGGATCTAGGATTTAGAGTCCGTGGGTGCCAAATAGACTTATCGATTAATGTGCCATCTTTTTGCCTTATAAAACGTGCTTGGAGCCTTTTTTTTTTCTTAAAAAATGTTTGCATCAAATTTCTCAAAAAAAAAAAGATACAAATGGGATTCGAACGCAACATTAGCCATCTAAAGTTGTCCTCCTACCATGGTACCACAAGCCAATTTTGTTCACTGGGTGACACGCTTTATATTTATATAAATATTATATATATATACCTATGTATTTATAGAGTTTCCGTCGAAGTTCGGGGGTGGCGTGGCACCCCCACTGGCCTTCATAGATCCGCCCATGGATGTCTATAATGCTTTCCTACAAGGAGACCTATATGAGGCAGTGTATATGAATCCTCCTGAGGGTTTTAGTGGAAACACAGGAAATAATCAGGCATGTAGGTTGTTGAAGTCACTTTATGGATTAAATCAAGCCTCAAGGCAGTGGAACATTAAGCTTACCACTACCTTGACTGCTTCAAGGTTCCAACAAAGCACCAGAGACTATTCTTTATTCACCAAAAGAAAGAATGATAAGCTCATGATAATACTCATCTATGTGGATGATTTACTGTTGACAGGGAATGACTCAAATATGATCCAAGAGACTTTGGAAATTTTGCAGCATGCTTTCAAGATCAAAGACCTGGGAGAACTCAGGTATTTCCTTGGGTTGGAGTTTGGTAGAAATAAGGATGGAATACTCATACACCAGAGAAAGTATGCACTAGAACTTATAGCAGACATGGGGTTGGCAGGGGCTAGACCAGTTTCAACCCCAATGGAACTGAATCAGAAGCTGACTTCAGTGGAATTTGATGCAAACATGCCCTCTCACACAGTGATGCACCATTAAAAGATCCTACTGGCTATCAAAGACTGATAGGAAGGCTGTTGTATCTCACTACCACCAGACCACATATTTCTTTTGCTGTACAATGCCTAAGTCAATTTATGCACTCTCCCAAAACATCACACATGGATGCAGCACTTAGATTAGTAAGATACACAAAATCAGCACCTGGATTCAGTATTCTGATGTCTTCCACAGGGAAGAATGATCTAAAGGTCTTCTGTGATGCAGACTGGGGTTCGTGTATAAATAGTAGAAGGTCAATCACTGGGTATTTGATCCAGTATGGTGGTTCTCCTATTTCATGGAAGTCTAAGAAACCATTGACAGTATCCAGGAGCTCAGCAGAGGCTGAGTACAGGGCCATGGCTTCGACTGTTGCAGAAATAGTTTGGCTTGTTGGATTGTTTCAGGAACTTGGGGTCAATGTTTCACTTCCAGTGTCTTTATACTCAGACAGTACCTCAGCACTTCAGATAGCTGCTAATCCAGTGTTTCATGAGCGAACAAAACACATCAACATTGATTGTCATTTCATTAAGGAGAAAATTCAAGATGGACTGATTTCCACAGCCCACATATCTTCATCAGATCAGCCTGCAGATGTGTTCACTAAGGCACTTGGAAAAGGTCCTCATGTTCATCTCATGTCCAAGCTAGGAATGAAGAATGTCTTCATAGCTCCTAGCTTGAAGGAAGGTGTAAAGGAGTTAAATAGATGTATGAAAGGGCCTTGATAATAATTAGCTGGTACTTCACTATATTATGTAAACACACTGTTGATAATGCAGTTAGGAGGTTAGTTATGTAATTTGGTACAAATCAGTTAGGCATGCTCAGTTTACAAGTTAGTTAGTTAGCTGTGTATATAAAGCCTGTAACTGTGAACTGATTACTCAATGAAGCATAATTTTCTCCCTAAATTCGTCTTTCTATTCCATTCATATTCTCTCTTGTGTTCTTAGTTTAGATTCAGCTTCATGTGCGTATTTTTCAGTTCTCTACAGAACTTAACAGAAAGTGCAGGTAAATTATTACCACAAAAAAGTATACAACAAACCTGGTCACGATAGCCTAACCACTTCTTAACATTTAAATACAATTGACCTGCCAAACCACCAGTAACAAATCTTCTGGAAGATGTTCTTGCATAGTCTGGGTCTAGGGCAATGGCCTTCATTGGTCGGTGATACTCAAATTTCATCCTCTCATCAGTAAAAAGACTATTTATTACAACAGAGCCATCATCAGAGCAGCTACCAACGTATTCTCCATCTGTGTCAAAGCAAAGGTCATTGACAGCAGCAGTGTGAGCAGCAAACTCCTTAACCTGTAGTAATTAAAGTTGCAAAACGTATAAACAAAAACAAGTGAATTTTGATTTCGGAAATTTAAATCAAAGAAAAGGATGCTCATTTTATACATAGATAAATAAAGAACATTCTTAGATATCTTCTGAATAAACCTACAAGATGATGCTTTTAGAAGCTGTATTACCTATTTGTTTTATGATTTTTAATATCACGCTAGGCTGAGCAAAAAGATTTTTTTGAAAGTCAGAAAAATCATTAACATATTTAACAGAATAATCTTAGTGATACATGTTATTGTTGATGACATAGTATAAGAAATAGGAAGCTTTTCTTTTTCAAGTAGCTCAAAACCTTCTATACATGAAACCCATACTGTATGATGTTAACCAGGAGTTGCAAAATAAGTTTTTATTACTTGTTCTATCTTAACATATGCTCTAGAAGCCCGTACAATATTGGTAGAGACATAGATAGTTTCTGTACTGGTGACAACCTTACGCCAAACACTTCTTTCTAAAGACTCTGTCAGCACTGCTTTTTCCTTTCGACAATCACTGAAATGATTTAAGCATTTGCAAACAGGGAATCAAGAACAAAATTTGTCCGTAAAACAACGACAACTACCACACCTCATAACAGGTTCCTTAAGGCCTCCCTGTGACAGTCCTCAGCTCTCCAAGTAAATCTGCTACTAAAGTGTAACTTAACTAGACAAATCTTTTTGATAGCGAGAATTTGTTCTATTTGATAGTGTCTAACCATATGTAGAGGAGAACGATCCTATATAATACATGATCAGGGAAGAACAGAATTACTTTGAACGCAACAACATTTTAGGAGAAAGCAGATTTTGTTACTTCTCTCATAGCAAACAAAAGAAATGATAATCTTCAACTGACAATAAACACAAAGAGGCAGCCAGCTGAAACCTTCTAGTGGCAACAAAGTCGCCAGAGTAACATTAGGCTACGGCAGTACTTTTTCACTGGAAACATCATAAAATTTCCTTTCTAAATATTGACTTCTGGCTCGACCAATAACTTATATTCTGGATAATAAAATATTTTAGCTGTTAACTTTTATGCGGTACACACTCTAAAATGTGTTTTGGAAAAGTCAACCATCAAAGAAGTTCCTATCATTCTCTAGGCCTCCTAGTGTATCCTTCAAATATACTTCCTAATGGAATCCCTACCCTGAGCTTCAGAGCATAAAAGATAGATCGAGGTGAATTTAAACAGTGCCTTAATACCTCAAAATTGTCTAATAGAAACATGCTACAACTATCAAATCACAAATAGACTGAATGAAAATAAAGCAAAACAAAAACTCACTAGAACTTAAATATTACAGAGACTAGAATGAGGGGAAGAGTGATTTTGTATATGACGACTGATCAATGCTTCATAAACAATTGAAATAAATTAAGTAGTTTCAGCTGTGTCTCGTGAACAAATTAAAGTCCTAGTAGAACTCAAATTCAATTCAGGAGAAGAACTAATCACCTGATTACCGAGGAAATCGAGAATGTGAACAGCTCCACCATGTGTTCCAAGGGCGATCATTCGTTCAGCGACGGCAATACAAGTAGCAGCATCAGCAGACAAAAGCGACGGCACACTTGCACCCATTCTCTGATACTTCAACCTCGGCTCATCCTCTTCCTCTTCCTCCTCCTCCTCTTCTTCAGAATCTTCTTCTTCTTCTTCGTCCCTCTCATCGTCGCCGTCGATTCCATTTTCCGATGGCTTTGGAGACATGCCGAGCACTATTCACCGCCGTAGAAGAATGATTGAGAGAGATTATTTAAGATCTGTGTGGAAAATGGAAATTGAGCTTCTTTGAAAAGAAGAAGAAACTTTTTTTTGGTGCCAGTTAAACAGTTGATTAATTATTTAAACGGATTAATAATTTATTTGCCAAAAAACAAAAGGGAAGCTGACGAAATATGATTACCACCTGTCCCCTTGTTTGTGCTTAATCCTTCTAATCAATTTTAGATAATGGGATTTGGGAAGTTTCTTGTTTGTTGGCAAATGTCTTTTTCTTTTTGTCAATTAGAGTGGTCGTATCAGTTAAGATAATCAACTTTTGCTAATGCAGAATGAGTTAATATGAGGTTTATGTAACTTTGAGAAGATAAATAGAATACTAATTGAGTACTTCTCACTTTTGGAAGGAAAAAAAAAATGCCACAATCACATATTACTTGAGGGTACTCGACCCAGAAGACACATCTCTTTCTTTTACTAGCAAGAAATTTCAAACTTGATACCTCCAACATAAAAGTCTTATGCCCAAATCACTAAGTCACCCCGAAGGGTTACTTGAGGGTATTTTTGATCCATTAGAACATTCTAATAATAAAATACGGGGTAATGAAATGGGGAAAGAAATTATATGATAAGAAATCAAACTCTCACCAATAACATAAAAAATCAGCTTTGTTTGCCAATCAATTGAGCTTCTAAATTCTTTCGAAAATGACTTTATTTGGGTCAAAGGGGTTACTTGTCCAATTCAAAATTATGTGAAATTTATTCAAATATCTAGCCTAGTTCTTCCAAAGTGGATAAATCAAGTAATTGATTCAAACACACACAAAAAGAAGAAAAAAAAAAGTACTACTACGATTGGCCAATGCCATTTCCAAGAACACAAGAAGGAATTGAGAAGTTTTTGATGTCAAGATTGCTTAAATGGGCTGGACTAGACTGCCATCAAAATACGCGGCCCAAGTCATTTTTGGTCAAGATTGTCCAAGTGATAGCTTAAATGGGTTGGATTAGATTGCCATCAAATCAAGGTCCAATTCTATTTGGTCAAAGGCATTTCAGGAAATTACAGCTAATAATCCTTGAAATTAGTGGTCTTCAATAGAAAAACTTTAGAATAATGCGTAAATTTGCGTAAAGTTGAACAAAGAGACGCACATCCATGACATAATACAAATCAGTTTTGTATCTCACACAAATTACTGTAAAGGAGGTGTAGGTTGATTACATGTTCAACTTTATATAAGTTTAAGTGTTTACTTGTATACATTCAAAGTTGAAGAACATATATTCTTGTTGAAACCCAAGTTAAAGAGAACGCATGTTAAATATGAAGTTTTGCCTACGAGGCAGTCGATGTCAAAAGTTCAAGACCACCCACCTCTAAGGTCATTCTTGTATATCACCCAAGTTGTACAAGTATAATCATTTACCCTTTCGTAAAACATTAAAGTTGAATCTAATATTTACTCATATATTTCTAAGTCCTACAATAAAAGAATTACTTTGTTGTTTTACATTTGTAATAACTTATAAAATTTTATATCCTACTCTAATATTTTCTCATAAAATTTTCAGTCAGTGTTATGAATGACTCATAAGTGTCAAGAGACCATAAAAAAAATATATCAAGCTACGAACCACTATTCAAGAATAATAAAAAAGTTTTATCTTCTATTCAAAAAGCTTGGATTAATTATTAGGTGAAAGAACCATGCTGATGAAATAGTTGAAAAATATGTCTGGGCTCTTACCATTCATAAATGGAAACCATTGGATTCTATTACATGTTGGGTTGTGATATGTGCATCTACACTTGGCCCACAACTGGGTTTCCAATGCTTTGAGTATTGTATTTTTCCTACATATATATTACACAAAAATATTCCCCCTTTTGTCAACTATATATTATTCTTTAGCTAGTACTAAAATCTTTCATTCTCCCTTGGAACTAATGCAATAAAGTAATTTATTTATTTATTTGGACTTTGTACAATTAGGGTAATTATAAAAATATAGAATTGTGAGTACCATACAATTATTAATTAGCTTAATTTAAGGATATTACGAGGATCGTCATGTTTTTATAATGGATATATGGGATTGAATTAATAAATAATAATATATAATTTGTGCAATTATTTGGATAGTGATTGTTGGATAATAGAACAACACATGAAAATTGACGTACGAATTGCCAAATTATTAGCTCTTGTCGGTCTCAACAGACATTCCTTCAACCACAGAAAAAAATAAGAAGAATGTTATAGGGGGATTGTGTTGGATGTTTGGAGTGAAGGAGGTTTAAATCAAATGACTTTAGGGTTAGTTGATGAATGAAATTGAACTTTGTTCTATACTTCTATATAAAGAATGAAGGAAAGATTTTATTTTTTTTAGTGTAAATAGATTAACACTTCCACTCAATCTTATAGTTTTTGGAAAAGTTCCAAATATTTATGTTATCTTTTATCGCTAGATTTGATTTCGATGATTAAATGATTTATTAATTTGGTATTAGCCTGTTTTTGTAACAACAATTATTTTACGACATAAAGACGCATGTATTTAAAATATGAACAAACACTTATCATTGGTTATAAATTCAGAAGATATTAAATAACATATCTTCTAGCTAGATTAAAAAGTACTTAACATATTGAATAACACTAATTTAAACGCTTGAGCTAGATTAAAAGTTCTCTCATCTTTTTCTCTTTACTTGAATGTCGCATTCAAGTTAACTTGTACGGACCTTAACAATTCGATATCGAATAGTTTTAGACTAGTAAAATTTAAGGAGATGAGTATTACTAAATATGGAGGCATGTAATAAGGATAAGAAAGAAATGAAAAATTCATGTGAATGGTATCTATCAACATCAATATGCAGTGGGATTTGATGTACAATTCCAAATTCCCAAATGGTATCCAATGCCATGCAGATTGTAATGTATTTAATTGTTTATTTTTTCTTGTAATAAAGACAAGTTGCAAGAAAGAGACATGGTGAAGGAAGAGATAAGAAAGCCACGGTGCCCGTAAGATAAGGGAGACACCTATTTATTTTCCTGCTAAAACTACTGCCTGTCTCTCTAAAATTTAAACATTTGTAAAGTATACGGCTTAATTTTGGAAAACAATTATTGCGATGTAGATTTATAAGCCAATTTTTTCAAATTTTATAAAATATTTTTCAAAAAAAGAAAAAAATACTTATGGAGACTAGTGTTGATCAATTATTCAAAAGTTCTTTTGTTAACAAATTTTGTATAGTAATTTTTTTAAAAGAGTTATTCTATAGAGATTCAAATCAAGGCTGAAAAATAAGTTATGGGCATACAAGTATCAATAGGTCGTTTGGTTTGAATACAAGTTATGCTGGAATAAGTTATGCTAGGATTAGTTATGCAGAGATTATTTATGTTGGGATTAGTTATCCTAATCTTATTTTTTATTGATTGTTTGGTTTGCTCTACTAAAAATAATAACCATTACATTCTTTCTAAAAACATATGATTTGATTACGAAAATACGCTCTAATTTAGTTTTTTGTATATATATATATATTATTTTTTTAGAGTTTTAGTTATTTATTTTTTAAAACAAAACATCCATCTTATTTAACTTAATTATTTTTATGTATGATATAATTTAATTCTGGAAAAACTCAATTTCAGCTTTGGAAAACAAAAAAAACAGACAAAAAAAAAAAAAGGATTTAACCCCTAAAAAAATTTAAGAACAGAAAGAAGGGTTGCCTTACCATGTAAAAATATCTCCATTTTGAAGCTTCCAAACAAATCCACCAAAATGTTGTCAATACTAAAACCAATAGTACTCTTTAGACGGAAGTTCGTAACTCAAGGATTTGAAGGATAGTTTTATCATTTAATAAATTTATCTCATCATAAATTATGATGAGATAATTATACCATCTTTGCAAGAGATAACTTATTCTGGTACTATTTATTAATTCTGGGATAAATTATTTCAAATTTTCCAATCAAACACTAAATTAAGTGTCACTAAATATTTATCCCAAAAATATTATGTTTATCCTTCACACCAAACGACCGTTAAGGTGTTCATTAACTATATTCAAATGTAGAATACCAATATAAAGTGAGCACCGGGATTCTACCCTAATTAAACCAGCCAAACGACCGTTAAGGTGTTCATTAACTATATTCAAATGTAGAATACCAATACAAAGTGAGCACCGGGATTCTACCCTAATTAAACCAGCCGTCTGATTTTGTTTTTTAAATAATAATTATTTTATAATTATTGCTCTATTAATTAAGAATGAATACGTCAAAATATTCAGGAGAAAACGGAATAACCTTATTTACTCTTTTCAAAATAGTAGACATACTTATCACGTTACTACATTTTTCAAATGTTAAGTTATTTGTCCTAGTCTGTTCTATATTTACAATAGTCAAGTATTACTTTCAGCCAAACTAATTTAATGTTGTGCAAATGTATATCTCCCATGGTCAAAAGTTAAATAATTTAATGCTACTGTGTCGTTACAAATTAAACGTATAGTACTCGTTTATTCTTAGATATATAATAGTATAATACAATTTAACTAAGTATAAGCTATAAAAATGAAGATTTTTTTTTTTTTTTTTGTAATAGCATTTCACCACTTTTAATTGATTCCTCAATGAAGATCTAGATTAGTCACGTAAGTTTTTTTAATTGTATGGATTGAGGGGGAAAAAGAAATACTACCCACGGGCCACGCTATTAGGAAAATTTCTAATATCAATGAATAGATAAAAATAACAGAAAAGGATGAAAAATGTTTTTAGACTATATGGAATGATTATGAACCAAAAAAAAATCCTTAATAGTTTCGTCTAAAAATATTTTTGCTATTAATATTTTGGACAAATACCATCCTTTAATAATTTGGTCTAATAAGGATATTTCTGAATGAAAATATTGACAATAGAGATTAGATCAAACTATTAATGAAGGACTTTTTTTTGTTTAATTTCAACTTATTTAAAGATATTTTAAACTTTTTTCAGTAAAGATAATAATACTGGCTGTCATATTTTAAGGTGAAAGTGCTGTGAATATAACAGAAAATGGACATTATTGATGAAACAGACTGCATAACGAATATTATTTATTAGTATTAATTTAGAAAACAGAAGACGTAATTTCCTTTAACAAGATAAGATATAAAATAACAGGACAAAAAATTGAACCAACCCTCCCTAACCACCCCCACCCCCACCCACCCTAACCTCTTTCCATCTCCATCTATTTTCAACCTAGCTACTTTTATCATGTTTCATTTCATCTACCAATATTCCATTACCAAAAAAAAAAAATTAAAAAATCCCTTATTAAACTTCATGTCAGATTCTCAAATTTTAAACCAAGTTTTCCCCAAAGGACATCATGAAGAAGAAATATTAATATTAAACAAAAATAATAGTAGTAGTACTTCTAGGCATAATATTGGTGAAGATTTGTGTCGAACACCAACTTGTCGGAAAAACAAGATTCCGATAGTCGGAAGCTGTCCTCCCCCGGCTCCGAAGAAACCGAGGAAATTATTGCTTAGTAAGAGGAAGTTTTCACAGTTCGAATATTTTGAAGTTGGTGGAAATGAAGAGCTGGAGAAGTTCTTCATATCATGTAATGAAATTTCTCGAGGTATGGCCGTTAAGAAAAGACTTCTCATGAATTAATATAGTTTTATTATATCCAAAGTAGTAGTTAATTAATCTCATGTGAATTATAAGACATATTATAGCCCTTGATTTTTTTAGGGTTAATAAGTTCCTTATTCACGTTATATTTATATTCTCTGTTTTTTTTATAGAATAGATTCTATATTATATATAGCTAGGTGATGAAATAAAATGATGTGTGGAAATTATGGTATAGTACTACCATAGTTGATGTATATAAAAAGTGTTGCATTATATGTTTCCTTTTACTATGAATAAGTTTTGCGAAAAATGTTTTTATTCCTTTTTATTCTGAATTAACTATTGCGCGACTTAAGATTTTATTGAGAATTTTTTTTTTTTGAGTTTTCATCATTGGTTAATTAATAATTGGGCTTGTAGTTTTGATCTACTGGAAATGCTCATAAATCATATGAATCTCCTGAGATTTAACCTCTTGTCAATATAAAATAGATTGAAGTTTTAATAATTAGTAGTGTTTTCACGGGTTGTTCAACCATTTGACACTAAGGAGAGGAATGTCTTACGGTCATTTTATTTCAAATGTCCTTTAAGAAAATATTAATCATTATTAAAAAAATTAATTGCTTTCATTATTCCCTACTTTTTTCTTCACCACATTTATAATCTCTGTATATTTGTTAAAGAAAGAGTACAAATAGAAAAAAAAAAAGATTAATTATCTCTTAATTTTCCAAAATAGAATGACAAATATTATTTTCAATTAAATATTTATAGTAATTATGACAAGTAAATAAATACTTAGGAATGAGAATTAATGGCAATTATTGTCGACGAATTTTTTTGAATGCGCTAGGTTTTGTTTGGTATGGAGGGAAAAGTTTTCCAATAATATGTTTATAAATCTTTTCATGTTTGATTATTTAATTTTTTTGGAGAACTATAAAACAATTTTTTAAAAAATGAAAAAAAAAATGATTTTTGCTTTAAAAGTAATGAATTTAAGTTTAATTCTATACTATGTTTCTTCTTTCCACCCTCCAACACATTCATTCAGAAATACATATTTATTTAAGAAAACATTTTCATTTCTATTAAACACACCCTAAGTTACTCCATTTATGACAAATCAAATCAACAAATAATGATTTTAAATAATTTTCAAACGATTTGTGTTGATAAATTAATTTGAAAGAACTATCTATATTCTTCAACTATGGTTCATAGCTAACAACACTTCCATTGAAATTCTTAAAAATTACTGTTCCGTCTTTTAGAGTATGATTGACCAACATATTAACTAGCTAATAACTAATTACGATAAATTGAATTAAATTTAATTTGTATGAACTCGACAAAATATATATTCGCGCAAAAATGCAAATGACTAGAGTTATTGACTATAGTACTATTTTCCCGTAAGTGTTGTTTGGGTTTTGTCCATATACTCCGTTATAGGTTCATGATCAACCAGGTAGCAAAAATAGACTCAACGAGGCAAAATATTTATATGTAGACCCATTCATTTTGGTTGACCTACAATAGTACTGTAAAATTAATTATTTTCTTTTGTTTTTTTATAACATTTGAAAGCATAGAAGAGAGAATATATATATTTATAGTACTGTTCGAGACTTAAAACTATTTAATTTAGGAAATCTTTCTTTATAAAATTAACAAAGGACATGTCCAAATGTCTCAACCCCTAAAAAGGTTTCTGTGGACCAATTAAGGATGTGACAAATATATGATAATCGACGTGTGTATTTAAAGCGTAGACAATCATGTAGAATCGACCATGTGAGTTATGACTCCTTAGTACAATTTTATCGAATGCCTTAGAATGTTGCACATTATTAATTAATATGGTTACAAATGAAAGTCACCCTCAACACCTCTAAGTAAAACATACACGTGTATATCTTTTGACAGATTCAAAATTTTTAGTAAGGAGATATAAAAAAAGTAAATACACGTATAAAAAAACTAAAAGAATTCATCACTTATTATATAGCTATTTTTTGGATAGATAAGTCACTAGATTCATGAATATATTGCAGTGAATTGAATTATAAGAAACCAACTAAAGGAAAATGAAAATAGTACTCCAACTGCGACTGAACTAATTTGGAAAGGATAGACAAGAGTTGTTGACTGTATTGTATTGTATGGGATGAATAATGTCCATATTATGTCTACTTATAACAATGGTGTCAACTGTCACCGTTATGGCCAAATACATTATGCACATATTCTAGTGGTAGTATGGTCCGATAGTGTTCATTATCCTAAACCAGGTAACCATATATAGATGGATTCATTGAACCGATAAAGTCAAATTATTGTTAAAGCTAGCTCAACTTTAAAAGCTAACTCGTTAGGTTAAGAATTGTTCAAAAACATATAAGAAGTTCAAGTGCATCTAAATCCATCGATGTGGAACTTCAACACCTCCTTGCTCACCCATCATTGAATATCTTGATCGTGTGCAAATGTGCATTATTATACGAGAACCTAACATTGATGATGAACAATAAATTAGATAAGCTTAACTCTGTTATTAAAGAAATTTCTTAAATCTTAACATTACTATAAAAAACTGACTGTTCAAAAGATAATTAACTTATAAAAATAAATTTATGAAGTCTGAGACATAACATTAGGTTAACAATGAGTTTGATACCCTACAACCTTTCTAATAAAATCCACATTGTTAAATCTTGGCGTAAAAATACAGTAAAACTAATGATTTTGTTTACATCATCCGAGGAAAGTTTTCAACAAGATTCAATCATTTCCTTAGGAACAATACTTCACATGGTTATCCAATTAATTGTCACAGCCTCTAACTACTTCTCAGTGGACCAAAGGGATGTGACACTATCATAAACAACGTGAAAATTAACTCGATCGCTATACGCTACAACAAAATATCGCAAATGAATGTCATTTTCAAGAATCGTGTGATAGGATATATAAAAATGATATTGAATATCATATGTTAGGAATACTAATATTTGTTATATTGTTAGTAATTATTTTTGCATTATTTATGTCGATATTATTTCTTATAAAGTGTTCAATTAAGTATATTAAAATTAACATATATGACATAATTTTTTTTAAAAAAATATTTGTTTATAAAAATATCCTTCATAAATACAATTAAAATGATGTAAAAAAGATTTTGAGATATATTATGCTAATGGAGGAACTAAAACCTCTTACATTGCGAATTATAGAATAATGTATATTAGATATATATAACTTAATAACAAATAGATGGTATATAACTATTATTTGCATTAATTTTAAAAAGTATTCCAACAAAGTATTATAGCACACGAAGTTAATTAATGGACACTTGCATATAGTTCACTTAGAAACAAATTCACAATTTAAATTTTATGCATCTTTATTAATTTCAATTTTTAAAATTAATTGAAGAATCAAACCTTTATCATCGAGAAAGGTAACAAAGTTTAAGCTTGAGTCGCATTCTCAACAATTATTTTTTTTCATATATGTTTTTCAATCTAAAGACAAATTTTGTAATTCTTAAAATCCACTTCACTACCTAGACGAAAAGAAACAAAAATTAATCCAAGTCAAGAATCCTCTTTACTCTTCATTTTTATTTTTCTCATTATAAATATAAATATAAAAATTAGCTGTTTTTAAAACAGAACTATGAAAATTGATTAGAAAGCTGGAATCTTCTTTACTCTTCATTTTTACCCACGTATTTTGTAACTTCCATTATTTCAACACCTGTATTCCACGCGTCACTCTCCTACAAACCTCTCAACAGTGAAAAAGCTGAAAATTCCCCTCTTCATATTCTACTCCACCGTACATTTTTCAAAACACACTCCAAAAAAAGAGAGGGAAAAAACAAGAGAAAAAAAATAAAAATTCGAAAATGGCGCCGAAGAAGCGTGGAGGAAGGGCCCGTGCCACGGTGGTTGCCTCCCGAAAAGTGGTGGAAGAAACAGTCTCCGTCGTCGTCGCCGGCGAAACGGAGACCGAAAGTCAAACTTTGACTGAAGAAAATCAATCATTCGAAATACTAACTCCACCTCCTTATGAAGAACCTACGCCTAAAAGAACCATTAATGTTCAAGACAAATCCGAAGGAAAAAAGGCCCAACAAAGAAAACCCGACCCGGCACAACAAGTAGATGAAGATGAAACGCAACCAGCTGATGAGTCAGAAGAGATGCCATCACCTCCGAAAAAGGAAGCGGATCGAACGAAGGCCCAGAAAAGGAAACCCGACCCGGCCCAACGAGTAGATGAAGATGAAACTCAACCAGCTGAGGAACCAGAAGAGATGCCTACGCCTCCGAAAATGGAAGCGGATCAAAAGAAGGCCCAGAAGAGGAAACCCGACCCGGCTCAGAAAGCAAAAGGAGGAGGAGAGAGGAAAAAGAAGAGGGCGAAAGTGGGTGGGGGAGTGGGACCCAGTGAAGGGTTTAGAAGGTATGTGTTTAGAGTGATGAAGCAAGTTCATCCAGATATGGGAATTTCATCAAAGGCTATGATGATATTGAATAATTTGATGGGTGATATGTTCGAGAGGATCGCCAATGAAGCGGCGATCCTCACGAAGTACGTGGGACGCGCCACGTTGGCGTCAGTGGATATTCAGGATGCGGTGAAATTGGTGCTGCCTGGGGAGCTAGGGAAGCATGCAATTGCTGAAGGGACCAAAGCTGTTGCTAACTATGTGACTAGCGTTGAAAAGTCGAAGTCGAAGCCCTAATTGTTAGTTAGGTAGTTAGGTAGCTCTTGTGAATATTTAGGTTTATGTTTATTTCATTTTGGTTTACTATCCTTTTCTAGCTAGGTGCTTGATTTGGGAAAATCACTGCATGCAAATTTTGGGGATCTTTTTTGTAATAGTTTCAGCAGTTCTTCCGCAAATGAGCCTTTTGTTTTCATTTTTTTCCCTGGTTTTCCGAAGCCCCGAATAAACTTAAATTGCATACACCACAAGTAGAGCTTAATTCTACTGATGATAAGTACAACATATTGGATCAAATAATTAACAAACTATGTTTCCTATACTTGCCGACGAATTACATGTAAAGGTTATAAGAGGAAGAAAAATAGATTACCTTACAACACATTTCACATTGTACAAAGTTGGAATTGAGTAAATCCATCTAAATATATGAGTCTATTCCATCACTTAAATCATTATTTTCATATGGTGAAAAGGAAAATCATTATCATCTATAATCGAGAAATCTCCTATGGACAGCTGACGCATGGTTAGAAACGTCATTGATAAAATGACCTGCACTTCTATATGATCTCCTTCTTTCTACAAAGCTTCAATAAGTCTACCCACGGCACACTGAATATATCCACTACATCAAGGGAACGTAGTGGATATAGATGAAAATTTTGGTCTAAAAGATTTCACCTATAATATTGGTTTTACAAACATGACATCTGCAAATTAAGTTCAATGTTTATGAAAATATGAAAGACAAATTAATCATAAAAAACACAAAAAGGATTGTCACAGAGGAAAGACGACTTACCCAGACATACTAAAGCTGTTAAGGGATGCACTCTGTTTCACAGGTATTGTTTAGTTTTCTACCGAAAAAGCTCGGATCAGTTATTATTTGACGTTGCCCGCGGCTAATTTTGGACGTTTTTCTCGTCACCGGACCAATTTTACTGGAAATTTGAGCATGTGCACATACCCAAGTTATGTCCCCTGCACCAACATTACTGTATAGAAAAAGCTCGGATCGCCTCAATTACTGGTGCACGGCACATTGGACATTTTCCGTTCCGCTGGATCAACTTTTCTGCACATTTTAAACAAGTGCACATGTGTCCACACCTGCATCAATTTCGAATGAATAATTCCCTTGAGCTTACGAATTCAAATATCCAAAAAAAAAAAAACAGAAAAAAGGAAGAGGAGTCTCTAAGACTGCTCAAAAGAGAATTATCAATGCTCGAGAAATGAATGGACAATGATGTTCATATATATATATATAGTTTACCTATACAGTAAGGCATCTATGCTGCTATTAGAACACAAGCAACAAATCCCTTTTCTCACATTATCCCATTTGGTTTCATCATTTTGCACACTGTCCTCACATGCATCAATATCTGATCAATCGAACATGAAATATCATTAGAACGAAATGCAATGAATTATTCTAAATTCATCTCCGTTTCAGAGAACCGAAAAGTATAACTATAATATGGATACAAGAAACTATTTTTAGATGTGAAATCTAACCTGTTGAACAAGCACATCGATTTAAGGCAGCAGAAACATTTTGATGAACCGTGCGTTGGAGCTCAACTTGCATTTCCATACACTTTTCGAACATCCTCTGCAGGTTGTCCATCCTCTGCTGAAGCCTAACCATGTCATTCCTCAACTCATGTATGATTTCCCAATCCTGCAGTAGGTCAAACGAGTATGAATTTTACTAAATATAGCAAGAGGTTCTATATCTGGGACATACTAAAAAGGAAAGTACGTAAGACATTTAAATTGGGACGGAGGGAGTACATCTTATAGGTACTAGAGCTAACAGAAAGCTACTTCTCCAATTAAATTCAAGTAGATTCGTGAAGGAATGAGCTTACTGTTCCTATCAACTGCCATGGATTTTGGAGAGGCAAATTTCGAGCATCCGGATCCACATTCCAAAGTGGCTGAGAAGGTGCCACGTGTAGTGAAGTCATGGCAAAGGGATTAGATTCACTATTTATCTGACGCCCATCTAGATTGTCATATTCTTGAAGCAGCTCGTGTTCCGTATCATCAGGGGATGATGATGTTCCATCCATATACCATTCAGAAGCGTGACCTTGCCTTTCAACATAAGATTGTATTAACTGGTCAAGACTCTCACGGAAACCACTTTGAAGCAGATTAGAGACACGCCTCCTACAGCATTAAGGAACCAATTAAATAGATTAAGCATCAATTTTTCCTAGAAAATGAATAATCATGCGGTAATGAGAGTCCTATACCTGCTTAGCAGTTCTCGAAGTTCAATATTGTAAACACTATCATCATCAGGCATGTAAAATGAATCAACCCTTCTCATGGATCCAGCATTCTGACCAGAAGGCATATCTAGCCAATCACTACTCTGCCAGTCCTCATGTTGTTCTTGCTCATAGATTTGTTCTTCAGTATCATTTTCCAAACTGTCTGGGTACCAATGGTTTGCAGCACCTTCCTGCCAACTTCCGCTCATGTCTTCTGTAGTATCGTTTGTCCTTTCATTGTGTTCAGAAGAAGACATTTGATCACTTTCTCCATGTTCGATAACTAGTTCATATGGCGCTTCTGATTGTCGCAAGTTTCTTTCCTCATGATCCGTGACAACGTCCTGGGGATCTTCTGCCTGAGATGATAAAACTTGCCACTCATAATCCTCAAAAGTACTTCTGATCAAGCCATGAGAATGACCATATACTTCATGCGTATCACTTGCCTCACTTCTTGGTGCATCATTATCATGAAAGGGTTCATGGTCTTCTCGTACATGCCCTCGAGAACCACTTTCAACAGCTGCTATTTGATTTGAATGTTCAGCTATTTGATCAACCGAATTTTGCTGGTTTACTTCCTCAGATGTAATGCTTTCTGAGTTCCCGACTACATGAGATCCATCAGTTTCCCTCTCTTCACTATCGAGTTCAGATTGATCATAGGATTCATCAATTATCTCTTGTTCATTATTTGATTGAGACTGTTCACTTCGATGATGACGATTCAGGTCATCTGTAGAAGAGGCATTCAGCTGCACATCTTTTGTAGAACTACGAGCATTATCGACCAATCTGGATAAAATCTCTTTCCTGTTTCACACACAATTTTAAGATATAACATATGACTTTTGAACAGAAGAAATTATTTGCTAGATTTCTGTGTCCACTTGATTACTAAAAAAGGCAACAAAAGAAAAGCACAACCAAGCAGTTTCTAACAAAGATTGATAGACTAAGGCGAGAGCCATTAATTTCGATAAAGCAAATGAGAGAAATCAAGTTAGTTACTGCATTTGATGGTTTATCAAAAAGGCAAACATTCCAAAGAAAAATAGTTTGCTCTACCTTAAATAAGATACAGTATGACTTTGTCTCAGTAAGCCCAATTCACTTGCGGCGTCTGATGTAGTTCTTTCATCACTGGTCATCAATCTCTCGTTCCGCAGAAATCTACCCTTGAGCAATGACTAGGAGAAGGTTTGAAACACTATCAGGAAAAGCCAAATGTTGCACACAAGCTAGAGATGAAATCCAGAGAAGCTGGACGCTAACAGGTAAATGAGATGATGTAATCCAAATTTCAATGAAAAGTAGATCAATCTTACACTCTACAGAATGCAAACTATCAAACGTCAAATCATATCAAATCCAATCAAGTGATCTTGTTATTCATATTCATTCCAGTCAATTAATTGATATCCTGTATGTTTATAAATTATAATCCTTAATTAGTTAAATTTTCACGAACCAGGATCGCCAACTTCTAAAATTGATGTTTCTAATGCCTGATTATAACTTTCTGTTGCTCTTCTTCTTCCTCTTCTTGTGCACATTTTGCATAGAAGTTATTTAATAAACATCTTTATTATGAAATTCTCACATATGACTTAAAATCCATTTTGATGCCAATAAGTTTGAAATTATTATTTTTAAAACTACAAACTATTTTTTTATTTTTTCAAAATATTAATTACAGGGGAGTCATTTTACCATCTTATAGCCATCAAACTTTGTCAAGATTACTTGCAAAAAATAAACAAAGTTAATCTGTCTTTCCTTTTTCCTTTCAATTAATTTATCTATATGAATCCAATAGAAAATCTACAGCCATAATGATATATACAAGAACAGACTAAAAAATTAAAAATGCACATTCCATGAAAAGCATTATCTACTCTAAGTCTTACCTGAATTCGGTTGCGGTATGTGAAGTTTGATACAGGCTTACACTCCAATAATCCCTGAATTTCTCTTTGCCTTTCCATTTGAAACTTCATCAGCAAATCAAGAAGGGCTTTTCTGCCGCAATACATACGCACGGGTTTTCTCTCTCCATTTTCAGAATGATTGACCAAAGATCCATCACGCACTTGTTCGAATTGAGAACCGATATCAGCAGCGCCTTCATCTCTTGGAGAACCCGCGCCACTTTGCTGAATGTTGATTTTCACCCACTCTCTTATGATTCTCACCCTTTCTCGTTCATTTTCCCCTAACCATGGTGCCCCCAACCAGCTGTTCTTATGTGAGACACTCAATGATTGTGAATGGTCCTTTTCACCGGTGCTCATCCACTCTTGAAAAACCTGCCTCACTCTCTCGCGTTCAATTTCCCCAAGATCACTAGATTGATCTGAGAGAATACTACGGTTATCCTCCGATTCGTTTTCCAACATATTCTGGCTTTGAGGCACCACACGTCCATTACAAGCCTCATTGACACCATCAAAGCTAGCATTTCCCATAACAATTCCCTGATCATACATTAAAAAGGGGCCTCTACTGTTTGAGTTTTCAATGTCAGTCCTCTGTTGTATTTTCCTTTCTCCACAATGAGCAAGGGAATTATTCACCCCATGCTCACCCTCAAGATTTCGCCACATTTGCAGGGAAGTGAATAAACGGATGCTCACCCTATCTTGTTCACTCTGTCACCTTGATACCGGAGACTGCCAATCTATAAAGAAAGAGCCAAATTCATAAGCTGATTAAACTAAGAATAGCCAGCGGAGGTATAAAATGTGGATAATTGTATACAAGCTATGTATGCCTGCTAGAAAAAGTAAACAGTAAAACTGTCCGGCTATTTGTGTGAAGATTCCATACTATATATGCCAAGAGCCAATCTTTCACCACATTAGATCGTTTAAATTCTTAAACATATTGGTATCTCATGGACCAACCAGACAGCTTCTCAGGAACTGATACTATAGCAGTGCAACTATAGTCAACAGATACATATATAAAGTCTTAATGCAACAAAATCTACAAAACTCGTAATAAGGAGATTAAAAGAAAAAGCCACTTGTGCTATTGCATTGTCCATTATGCATTAGGATCCAACGTAAAATATATCAACACGCATCGAATCAAACAGTGTTCATCTTAATTACCACATAAACAAAAGAATGGACCAAAACTCTGAACCAAATATCAAAGAACACTTTTTTAGTGTTGAACTAAACGGTGAAAGTAAAATTAAAATACTTAATCGTTGAATTAATTCAGCAAAAAGAAAAAAAAAGTAAATTGCACCCAAAATATGCCCTAGTTAGTCAATGAAGTGATTGAAGATCACGAGGTTTCTACAGGTTTAAGTTTCAGCAAAAATAAACACTAGGGACTCTGATCAATGGTACATGTGTTGTGAGAGGTGACAAGTAGACGTGGAAGGTAAGCACATATATCAAAGTTCTAAAAAAGAAAAGGCAAATTATTCTCACTCATGATCCACGTATTTACTATCTACCAAACCCAGTAAATTAGAAAAACTTAAAATCAACAAAGAACAATATTTGATTCAACAAGATGAAACAATGGTTTATTAACCAAATACGAAAGCAGCAAAAATCATTAGCAAAATAACAGAGAAAATACAACACTGAATGAAACCAAAAAAAAAAAAAACTTGCCTTCAAGTTAAGAAGTCAACTTAACTTTCCTCCAATTTCACATTCAGAATCAAAATTTCACAAACTCCAAAAGAGGAAAAAAGGATTGCAATATTTTTAGTTAATTGTGAGAGAGAGATTGTATTTTTTTTTTTTTCAGTAAGAGGAACGACTGCCACGTTTCACATTGCTTGAGCGGACTTGAATTTAACGGTAAACCGCAGGGGTTGGAGCGACTCCCACGGCGTCGTTTCGACTTTTTGGCGCGCCAATGTTTTGCCATGAGAAAAACTTGTTTGTTTTTACCCATCTCAAATTATTTCTTGTGTTTTACTATACGCGTCTTTCAAATGAAAATTAATTAAAATAAAATTTAAATTATTTTATCCTCATCAATATCTTTTGAAAAAAAAACATTTTTGTTAAGAGAGTGTTTAATATAATGAATAAGTATAAATTATTCTGAGATAAACTTTTAGGCGGAATCTATCAATGGCCACTTAAAGTTGACACCAACTTTCATTTAGACACTTCAGGTAAATCTTGTTCGTTTCATCCTTTCTTTGGTTACTAATAATGGTATTAATGTTAGGAGGTAGAATAATAGTGCTAGAATTAATTATCTCGAAAATAAATAATGAAAATGACAAAAGAAACATAAAGGTTCTTCAAATGTTTTTTCTATTACATGAGGTGGAGAATATTTTTATAAACAAATAACTCAAAATAACTAATTTCAGCATAACAAGTCTCAATATTACTTATTGGTACATAATACTAATGTTGGAATAAACTATCTTCATACGAAACGATCCATAAGTAATTACTTTATTAATATGTTTGTAGTTTCTAAGATCAATTATTATCAAGGATATAAGATAGAATTAAAAAATAATTTGAGACAACTATTTTAAAAATAACAAATTAACATGCGATGAGTCCTTCCTCTCCCCCTCCCCCCCACGGCCCAAACACCCCCAAAGAAAAAGTACCAATTACCAATATGGTAGGATATTTAATAATTGTATCGGATATACGATTAACCAATAATTTTATCAAAACTTGACGAATCAATATTTTATTAGGTTGACAGAAATTTAGCAAATAATAAAATTATCGACAATCGATAAGTTAAACGTTAAATTTTTTTTAAAAAAAGGTTAAATTTTAAAAACTGGAAGCACTAGACAAGCCTTGAATTGTAGACCTATAGTTCAATCAACTATAACTGAAAGAGCAGGATGATCATATGTTAACCCCAAAATTGAGATTTGAGACCAATATTTGCAATTTTGCTAATGATCAACTTATTGTTCTTTTCTGGAAAGATCTTATGATAATCCTTTTACTATAATTACACTTGAAAAGATATAACTCATTCTTTTTTCAAATAATTATGCTGAAATCTATGCTTTGAGTTTTGGATTCATATTCTATATATATAGTTTATGATTTATGACATCCGGATTAAATCCTATTAAATTTAATTTCACACGACACTCTCTCAACATAATATTTTTCATTCCTAGAAACTCTGATGACTTATAAATATGAATGTGATAGTGAAGCAAATCCCAAGTCTTAAAGACAAAAAAATTGTACTAACCATTTCTAGCTTATATACATATCCATTTCTAGATTATATACATATGTTTATATTCGAATCTGTCCATCAAGATAAAAGGCATGGAAGTTTTAGTTAAAAATTAAATATGTATACAAAAAGATACTCCTATGAATAATCAGTGGCGGATCCAGGATTTAGAGTTCGTGGGTGCCAAATAGACTTATCGATTAATGTAACAGCTTTTTTCCTTAAAAAAGTGCTTGGAGCCTTTTTCTTTCTTAAAAAGTGTCTGCAGCAAATTTCTCAAAAAAAATAAATACAAATGGCATTCGAACCTGCAACATTAGCCATCTAAAGTTGCCCTCCTACCGTGGCACTATAAGCCAATTTTGTTCATTGGATGGCACGCTTTATATTTATATAAATATTATATATATATATATATATATATACACACACCTATGTATATATAGAGTTTCCGTCGAAGTTCGGGGATGGCGTGGCACCCAGTGGCCTTCATAGCTCCGCCCCTGCCTATGATCGTCTAGGACTAAATACATTATATATACATACGATATACATATATATGATGCGAGCCAAAATTATTAAAGCTTCGAGAGTACTTTTTGACGAACAACAACATTCATGAATTAGTTAAATTTTTATGGACCAAGGAAATTTAATTTTTCTAACGGTGCTCTTCATGTAAATAGAAGAGGATCAAATCATGCAGGTTAACTAGTGGCTTAAATTAATTATTAATTACTGTACCATATATCATATCATATTAAAGTATTTAAGATTTCACGTTACGTAGTAACCCCACTAATTGTGTTGGCAGTTGGTACAACACATAGTTGAATTTTCCATAAATCATCAAATCACTATAATGAATTTTATAATAATGTTGGAAAAACTTTCTAAGTTTCTGTTCTTTAAAAGCACAACAAAGCACCAAACTAACGGATGTAGCCTTTCGGGTTCACTTGAATCCATAATTTTCTACACAATATATATAGATTAAATCTAAATTTATAATTAAATAATAAAATATTTTAAATATTAAATTCATCAAATTTATATTATTAATTCGTTCCGAAAAGCAAATAGATCTCTTGGATCTTGAGAAGACTTCCCCCAAAGCCGCTCATGGTTTTTGCAATGGAGACATGCAATTATCTGTGTTCTTCGCTACAACATGTGGAGGCTAAGATAATTATGCGGACTTAAAAATTTGAACTTTATGAATTTGAAACTGAAATTTTATTATAATGTATTGAGTTTTAAATTAATTATTGTTTCTTGTACTTATTTAATATAGTAAATTTGTAATTTGTACTAGAACTTAACGCCTTTCATCTAGTTTTTTTAGTTAAACATTTATTATTAGTAGTTAATAGTATTTAATAAATGGTTGATTTAAAGTTGTTACCTCGACATTCCTTGCTCAATATATATTATTAAAAGGATGTGAGGGTATTAGGGTGATCTCCTGTGTGATGTGTTTAGCTATATAAAAATAAAATACTACTAGGAGTAACACAATTAGATTATCCGAGTAGTGTAATAATCGATGCTCCATCAATTAACAAAATAGTACTTTGGATTATTTGAGATGGTTCGGACATGAAGAATATGCATCAATTTTTTAGTACATACGTGTAAGTGGTTGGCTATGAATGATTTCAGGAGAGGTAAAAGTAGGTCAAAGAATTATTCGGAAGAGATGAATATTAGATAAAACATGATTCAATTTCAGTTTACGAAGGACATGACCTTGGATAAAAGGGTTGTGAAGGTCGACATGAATATATAAGGGTGGGAGAGGTTAGTAGGTAATAGAGCGTTGTCTCGTTTATCTTTTCTAACGAGTACGTAGTCATAATATTACTCATGCAGTTCATTTTTTTTATATATGTTATAATTACCCGTTGTCTCTTGAATTTCGAGTGTTGTTTCGTTTTCAACTTGTTTTGATATGTTCTCTATAGTATCTCAACATGACAACATGATCTGTTTACTTCTACTAATTATTTTTTCTTGAGTCAAGGGTCTATCAGAATCAATGTTACTTTTCTACCTATCAAAGTAGGAGTAAAATTTATGTACACCCAATCCTTGTCAAACTCTACTTATAAAATTATACTGAATATATTATTGTTATCGTATTTACTAGACCTTATCTTTCTTATTCCTTTCTATAATTGGAGGTTGAAGATGAACGCAATTTATGATTCTTGCAATGAAAAAAAAAACCTCGAGGAATTATCTATATAACACCTAACTAATTACTATATAATTTTTTTCTTTTGATTATTTTTTATTATAATAGATTTAGTCTCTTGAACCAGAAACTGGACCTCGAGTTTAAACCATTGAAACATTTGATTCACAATGTAATATGAAAATTTGATAAAAATAGCACAATTAATCTGTAATCAAGCAAATTAAATTTCATTATTTATAATTTTATATGAATAAAATCTTTACCATATATATATACAAAATACGTGTTTAACGGCAGCTGCCGCTACTGCTACTGCCTACTTGATGGTGGCTGGGAGGGATTAATAAAATTGATGTGTCTCACTTTGAGGGGAAATAAATTTTTTAAAGAAAATAAAACAGTTTTTTCGATCTTATAATCTTGAAAAATATTTATTATAATGTATATCAAAATGACAAATGTCATTTGAATCTTGCAGACTTAAACAAGACATATCAAAATGACAAATGTCATTTGAATCTTGTAAACTTAAACAAGACATGTAATATAGCGATCACGATTATATACACATTCCCAGTTTCTCGGATGTCTGTTGTTGGAACGCACGACAGTAAAAACATACGGAACGTGCCGTGGAAAAGTGTGTCTTCTAATCAATAACACATAGGTACACGTTGAGATTAGCATAAAAATGATTTTCTAGTATTTTTCACGATATATATAGAGAAAATGGTCAAATGAACCCCTAATCTATATTCGGATTTCCAACTACACACTTTAACTTTACGGGGATTCTATCACCCCCTTGAACTATTTAAGTTTGATATTATTACACCCCTAAAACGTCACAACCACATTTATGCTGGCCGATGAAACCCACACGCTGACATGTGGAAATTTTATTAAAAACTTTTTTTTTATTCTTTTTCCTTTCTGATTTATTCTCTAGTTAAAGGTCACAATGCCAAAATTTATGGATGTATTTTGGATCTTCAAATTTGAAACTTGTTGATAACATAGATGGTTGGTAATAATTTGAAGCTAAACATGATGAGTTTGACTGAGTTCATGGCTAAGATTTTCAGATTTGAAGAATAGCTGAAATTCCATGGAAATCAATGAGCGTCCATATGAAATTATTGGATCTATATTCTTGATTTGGGAGCTGCTTTCGTTGATGGTTGGAAGAGTACAGTATGGCTGAAAACTGAAGCTCATAGATTAAAATGTGAAGCACCAACTTGAAATCTCCATTAAAGATAGTTCATAAGCTTGAGTTCGAAATTCAATTTGCCACAAACGAGCTCCATTTGAGTGGGTAATATATCAAAGGAATCGAAATGTCGAGAAAAGCTTATATTCAGAATTTATTGCGGTTTTGAGAAGAATTTAGGAGATTTTACATCAAATTTTTTGAGCAATGGGCCGAAGAAGATGAAGAACGGGTGTTACAATTTTTTTAGATTTGTAGAAAAATGACCAGATATTAAGATCAGTTGAGGAAAATTTCTATGGGTTTGTTGAGTATTGAATATAAGATGAAAAAAATTCTTAATATTCAAAGTTTATTGAAGAAAAACAATTGGGTATCCTTATTCAAGCTTAATTTTGCTTTGATTTGAAATATTTTTGGTACATAATTCTTGATTGTGGAAACTGGTGGGTGAAATTGCTAATACAATTTGTGGTGTATGATTGACGTAGTGTTGGCGATAATTTTAAAATGGTGATGAAATTTGATGCTTTCCATATATGTTGTATCAAGTTGCTATGAAGAAGAAAACAAATTAAAAGAGATAAAAACAATTAGGAAAAAAAGGAATAATAAATAAAAATACATATATTTATGAAAAATATATTAGAAATAATATTTTAATATTTGTTTTTGGTTTTCACTCTCTCAAAGAGAGTGAAATACACTTACTTTGCCAAGTAAGAGTTTAGGGAGATAGAAATTTCAATTTTAAAAAGTTCAAGGGGGTGATAGGACCCCCATGAAATTGAAGTGTGTAGTAGGAAATTCAAATATGGGTGAAGGGGGCATTTGGTCATTTTCACACATATATATATATATATATATATATATATATATATATATATATATATATATATATATATATATATATATATATATATATATATATATATATATGTCTTTTTGTTTTATGAGATCTTACATTTACGTATAATTTTTTTTTATTTTTACGCATGAGAGATTTAAAGTATAATTTTCTTAGACTCAAATTTTAAGTGAACAAGAGATCTTAATTTTTCGGTTAAGGTTTTGAACTCCCTCCCGTTCATGAATCTTCTTATTTTAGTTCCAATGTGTTGCCTTGTTTTTTCCCTTTTTCTTCGTTGTTTTATATGTGTCTTGTCCTCTTCTTCTGTTATTCTACTTCTCAACTTTTATTTCAATAATGGTCACTAAAACTACCTTCTTCTTTTTTTTTTTTTTTGAAATATCTGTCTATTCTTATCCAACAGATTTGATTACATATTTTACTTTAAGTATGTTAGTGTCCACACTGCTGCCTTTTTTTAATTTAATTATTTCGTAATCGAAACTCCAAATTTTCTATCACTTTTTTAAAGTTTTTTTTTTTGTAACTTTGAGCTATCATTAACTTTTAAGATTGAAGACGAAGAGTGCTTACATTCTGAACAATATCTCATGTTGGTTATCAAAAACATGACTATTCTTGTCCGAATAAAGTCAATTGATATTTCTTTATCGAAAAATTATATTGTATGAATAAATTTTAAAAATAATTAATATGTATTGAATATGTATATTTGAAAAATATAAATTAATTATGTTCAATTCTTTTTGATGAAAATTTTGATTCATCCACTCTGTTATCGAAGGACAGATATTGGTACGTAGGACAGGATGCAGGAAGGGTGCTTGTAAGGATATACCTATTTTATAGGATGTCTGTTATAAAACAGACAGAAAAACATAGGGATAAGAAAATTAAAGTGTGTGTGTTGGATTATATTATATATGTTTCTTTAATTTCAGCACATTGTGGTGCATGAATCTTCTTATTTTAGTTACTATATTTCAAATAAATTTCTCCTTTTTTTTGGCTTGTATTTCAACAATGGCCATGTTGTTTTAATTTCCATCAAAGGATCTTTTCACATAACGTAAAAGGCAAAACATAAATGACTTTTTATGTAAATTATTTGCATCAAACTTCATTTTCATGTTTATCTTTAGGGTCGCCAATCGCCATTCATGTCAAGCCTCCAACTAATTTAAGATTATTTTATTATTATTTTTTGTGAAATATCTGTTCCATCCTTATCTATTAGACGTGATATAGTACTTCACTTGCAATAAGTTAAAATTTAGTTTAGAAGTAATTAATAGTAGCTTCGTCGATAGAGTAAGCGTTCGTTCTTGTTTGTTTTCATTTTGTTATGAGAAAGATATTATACGTTTATCCTCTTTAGACAAATGACACTACACTAATGGCGAGAAAATGGTTGAATATACATGGGATACACTATCAAGCTAAGGATATCTGGACAAAAGAGATGTCTTTTAGGAAGTCCCGTAGATAATACAGTCAGACCTTTCTATAATCATGTATTTTGTGAAATTGATTTTTCATGTTATATTATATTATAGGTTATCTAAAACATTCTTTCACTATAATAGTAAAAAAGAAAAAAAATCAAAACAATGACCTAGTAACAAGGAGATTTGATTGTATAACATGGAAAATAGCAACAAAAAAAAATGGTATTGGAGACAGTGGCGTAGCCAATATTTTCAATAAGGGGGTTGAAAATCTATAGAAATAGACACACGAAGTAGTCGAAGGGGTTCGACATCTACTATACATACATAAAAAATTATTTCAACCATGTATAAATAATATAATTTTCCACCGAAGTGGTTCAGATGAACCCGCTTAGTACAAGGTGGCTCTGCCCCGGAATGGAGAGACTGTACGAGATTGATTCTTGAGGAGATATTTAATTATGTACTCAGTTATAATTATATATTAATATATAAACTTAAAATTATTAGAAAAAATCTTAAATTTTAAATCTTAAATCTTTCCTATCTTTATCCTCTTCTAATAATACAATGTCTCCCTTAAATATCTAAGATTTCAAAATATCTATCTAGACATTTTGCAAGTACAAAAGAGGACCAAATTGGTCCCTGCTATGGTGCGCCAGAGGAGATTTGGATTACATTTTCTTTAATTCCACTCGATGACACTCACATTAAACTTTAATTTGCTTTATTGTAGGTCTTGAATATCTAGCATGTGAAGAACTGTTTTATTAAAAGTACATTATATTGGTATGGACATATGAGAATACTGCCAGACCAATGTGATAGATATATATGATATACCACTTGTTACTCTAATAATTTCTCATCAATGCAAAGCTAACTTAACAAAGGTAGAGAAAACTAGTTTGAAGTCATGACTAGGCCCTCTAGATATCCTAATTGGGCTAAAGTGTGTAATATTAGGCTCAGATGAGTGTACGTGCATTTGTTAATTTTAAAAAATATTTTATATATAGATGTGTATATTCATATATTTAAAGGACCCCTTGAATATATCTGTTAAATGAGTTATTTGTTCAGTGGGACGGGCCCTTGAGCTCATGGGCGCGACTTGAGTTTGAGTTTGGGGTACATCATTTTTCGTTTTGAGCTGAGAATTAAAAAAATACACACAAAATTTATAGAGAACAAGTTTCGAATAGACAACCTAACGTATGCAATGTGATGTCTGAACCATCAGTCCAGGCGTGCAAGCTTCATTCGATTTTTAAAATTTTCAGAGAGATAATATTGCATGACATTGCTTCGAGCCTTCGACCAATTTGCATTTGCCTTTAATGGTGCTCCCTTATCTTCAAATTATAGGTCCGCCTCTTCATACACTATTCCCTCGAGAGTTCGGTGCGTGAATCTTCTTATTTAGTTACACTAAATTCTCTTTGGGGCTTTCCCTTTTTCTTCTGTGTTTTTTATATATATTATGTACACATCGTGCTGGTTTTTGGCTTGTATTTCAATAATGACCACGTTGTTTCCATCAAATCAAAGGTTTTCCCACATAACGTAAAAGGCAAAACATTGAAGGGTTTTTGGGTAAATTAATTGCATTAAACTTCATTTTCGTGTTCATCTTTAGGGTCACAAATCCCCATGCATGCCAAAAACTCAAAGGTTGACATATTTATTAAAGTGAAAATTTTATAAATGATATTTATAAGACTAATATTTTTAAGTTACAGCAGTAGAATAAAATTTTCAAGTTGTAATAATAAAAAATTTCTGGTTATAACAGTTTATAAAAAAGAAAGTTTGTTTAATTAATTGTGGAAAATCAGTTCTGAAAAAAAAAAAAAAAAGGGAAAACAAATCTATTTTGAAAAAAAAAAAGAAGATAAAAAACGGATAAAGGTATATTAATTATTTTTGAATTCATTGATGATAATTGTTAATTAGCATAAATTTAGGAGATTCAAACTAATTAGGAATATTTATTTTCCTTATTTCACTTTAATTTGTTAACATTAATTAAAAGAATCAGATTTTATTCATTTTGTTCAAAGTTTCTCTCTCTTCGGGTTTTTTTTCCAGAATTTTAATTATAACATTTTACTAAAATAAAAAACGATTTCAAATAACAGTAAAAATCAATTAGTGTGAAAAATAAATAAGGTAAAAATGGATATTTTAGTAGTAAATAATTTGAAAATATTAATGATAATTAATAAGAGACATAAAAATAGAAGAGTTATAACAAAGGAGTTATTTTCCTTGTTTAGCTCAAAGCAGTTATTGGCATTTTGGAACAGATTTCTTTTCTTTTCTTCAAACGTTTCTCTCTCTTCTCAATAATTTCGCTGGTTAGTCGTCACTCTCGTCTAATTTCTATTTGTTTTTATTCAATAATTTTCATTTTCTTGTAATGGATGATTTCTTATCAGCATTAATAAATCATGGCGGTAGATAGAATCTTTCAGGTTAGTGTTCTTCAGATATTTTATTTGTGTTGGTAACAAAATGTAACAAAAAATATGAACATTCAAACTGGATTTTTTTTTCTAGATTTCGTTTGTGTACAATAGTTTTAATTAAGGTGTTTTTTTTTTTGTTTCATATATTGTTAGATTTAGATATGAACATTTTATTTGTTTTTTGGTGTTTCTGATTTAAAATTACTTAAAATTTGTTTGGAGTTGATATACTGGTTATACCATGTTGGTACGATTTTTGTTATTTTGGTGGCGTGATTCTTCTATGAATAAGAAATGACTTATGGCATGAAATAGGTATGATTTTGGCATCCAATAGATATGAAAAGTGTTCATAAAAATTGTATGAAATTTGTTTACTGATTTATGATTTTTTGTTCTGTATAATAATTTTAATTATGACATATTTTAAAAGTATAATATTGCATTTTGAACATTAATTTGTTCATTATTTGTCTGAGTCAGATATCATTTTCTTGGTATGTTTCTGGTTAAAAAAATTACATAATATTTTTTTTTGAAATTTGTATACTACTTATAACAGACATGTATTGCAATTTATAATGTTTTTTTGGTATGATTCTGGTATGATTGATTTTTTTATTTTTTTTTTTGGCATTATATTGGAATGATTTGGGAATAATAATATAATGAATTTGATATATTTTGTATTTAATAAATGACAATTAATAGGTAGAAATGAAATTGTTTTAGTATTACAGTAGATGATCCTAGTATGAATAATTGATGAATTTTGGCATGAAATAGGTATGAAATTTGTGAAACTTGAACGCTGGAAGAGGTTTGCTGATGTGAAATTCAAGAGGTCTAAAGTTACATGCAATACATGTCGTCGAGAGGGCCACAATAGGAAGACATGTTCAAATTACCCTGCACAAAGAAAAAAGTCATAATTTATAATTGCGACAGACTCATGTTTTGATTTATTCTGTCTTTTACTAACGAATTATAATTACAGAACATTTATTATGAGTACTGTAAAATCTATTTTTATGTATTCATTGTATTTTAAATATATAGTGAGCAATTTATTAAGTAATGCTGGTATGCAATTGGTATCAATTTGGTATGCAATTGAAGTCACACAAAGACTAGTTTATTGTAATTTCCAATTAGTATTCTTTTGGTATCCACTTGGTGTCCGGCTTCAAAAAAATATGAAACAAGATGTAATTGAGGTGAATACAATATAAAACAGTCACAATTTCACATTGTGAGCTTCATTCTTCCCAAATTTAGACAAGGTGGATACCAACTTCATACATTTTTTATTTTTAATTGTTGTATTAAATTCTCAAGTTAAAATACTAAATGTATATGATACCAATTTAACGTCATTCTTATTATTCTATTTGGAGATCAAGTTGATACAATGTAAGCCAATATACCAACATTACTTAATCAATTGTTCATTGTTTTTCAAATATATAGTGAGCAGTTGATTAAGTAATGCTGGTATTCAATTGGTATCCATTTGGTATGCAATTGAAGTCACATAGATACTAGTTAGTGTAATTTCCAATTGGTATTCTTTTGATATTCACCTGATGTCCGACTTGAAAAAAATATAAAACAAGATGTAACTGAGGTGGATACAATATAAAATGATCACTGTTTTACATTGTCAGCTTCATTCTTCCCAGATTTATACAAATTAGATACCAATTTAATGTCATTCTTATTTTTCAATTTGGAGATCAATTAGATACAATGTAAGCCAACATAAAATATTTCATGTAACTTTAATTGGTGTCCATTTGATTTCGAACTAATATCGCATTGCAAAAATAGAAACATTAAGATGTATGTAAAATTTCAAACCAAGTTATTCAAACTAAAACTAATTAATGATGTATCCAATTGGTATGCATTTTGTATATCATTTGTATCCCATTGAAAAATTATAAGAAACAAAACGTAAAACTAGGCAATGTGTTATTCATTTGATATCTATTTGGAAAGCTTAAGGTAACAATGTATACAATTGTGTTGTACTATGTTTATGAGGTGTTTTTCAAGATTAAAGTCTAATAAAAATTTGGCTAATGCTGATATCCAAATTGTATAGACTTGATATCCAACTTGAAAACTTTTGACAAATTAAAAATAAAAATGTATGAAGTTGGTATCCAACTAGAACAAATTATTAAAAGAAATAAATTTGAAATGTAAAATAGTGCATATTGTATTGTTGCAAAAAACTGTAGCAAAAATAAATATATATCATTCAAAAAGTAAAAAAAACATGTAGAAAAAAAACATGCCAATGAATATACATATAGATCCATAGATCATGCCAATTTCATGTCATCATTAAACAAGTTTCATATCAGAATCATATGCATAAAGAAACAACTTTTTTTTTTAAAAAAATTCTACTAAATTGAATAATTGCTAAAATAATTTAAATAAAATATTTACTCTAACAACTCTTTTGCCTTTTTTTTATTCAATTGAAATTTTCTAGTAATGTTTCATTGTTGCTCTTCTTTTAGAGGGTTTTGATGACTGACACCATTCGACATTTGTTGATTTTTTATTTTATTTTTAAAAAAAATATTGCTTACAAAATTTGAGATTGAATTTGAAGGGGGTTCCACCATTTTCCCTTTTCTCTTTTGTTCCTTTTGATTTGGAGGACTTGCAATTTTCTTTGTCTCTCTTTTCTTCTTCTTTACTGGAATTTGTTTCTTTTTTGGTGGGGTAACAACCTTTCTCGCCAAATTTTCATTCTTGTTGGTCAGCGGCGATTGAGTCAATATGTTAAAAGTTGGAGCCTCGATTTCAATAGTAGAACTCATTTCGACTAATCTAGGGCTATTTCTAGGAGTATGCTGAAGTTTCTTCTACATTATTTTCACAGATTTGGCTTTTCTTTTGATTGTAGAATGAAGATGTCAAATTACGGTGATAGAGAGATGATTTACAATTTGTAAGGAAGATGAATGAAGAGGTGAGAGAGAAATGTGTTTAATTTTTGAATGTGGGGGTGGTGGGGTGTTGTTGTGGTGTGTGAGAAGAATAGAAGAAACGTGGTGGTTGGGAGGTGGGGTTTGAAGTGTGACAATAAAACAAATACAAGAATCAAGGTAAATCCCTAAAAATGGGTAACAGATAATTATGATTGATTCTTTAATTATATCACCTAATAATTAAAATATAATTATAAAATATTAATTATTTAATAAAGTGAAATTAAAATAAAAACTGATATGTTATAACCCGCAATCAAAATATTATTAGCAATAACATTTTAAAAGTAGATTTACAACCCTTAATATTACCCCTTAAATATATATGTGGGGTGATTTTTCCTTTATTAAAAAATAATTATATTAGTATGGTGAATTTACTATTTTATCTCTATTAATTTATGGAATTCATGACATATTTACTTACTACATCTTTTAAAGACATTAACTCATCAATATGAAAATAAATTGAGGGTATAATGAGTGGTGGGTTGGGGGGGAGGGGGAATATTGTACTTTCTTAATTTGTCAAAAATAAAAAGTAAACATACAAATCAAATTAAGATATATTTGACAAGTAAAAATAAACAGGGAGTATATGAAACTTGATAGTTCACTTTCAGTATACTCTGTATCCCAAGTCACATTCTTTGAGAAAAATAAATAAGCAAACAAATAACGCAAGGTTGATTTTAAACATAATGAATTCCTCTATATAAAGGGTGGATTTAGTAGAAAGGGGATTTATTAATGGACTGTAAGGTTTGTAAAGCTAAGAAAGAATTATCAGTGACGCTTTACTTAGGAAATTGTTTAAGTTAATCAAAATGTGAACAAAATCAATGAAACAGAACAAATTAAAAATATAACGTACAAAAAAAAAATTATATAGAAATTTCAATTGTTTTACTTGTTTTAATAACAACTAAAGCTTTTTTGCCGAAATTAAGAATGAATTCAGATTTCTAAAGAGTAAGAATAACTAATTCTAGAAATATTGAAATAGGTTCTCTGCTCATTACACTTGAGCGCACCAGAACTAGTTGCAAGTCATTAGGCCCATGGGCAATCCGAATTGGGCTAAAATGTAGGCCCAGGTATTAAAATAAGCCCAAATACAGGAAATCTGTCTAATCCGTTAAAACTTTTAGGGAAAATTACGTAAATTGGTCATAAAATTTAAAAGAACAACTTTCACATATAGCAAATATAAAAATCATATTTGTATGTTATAGTTATATTTTGCATAATTGCGCTCCATAGCAAATTTTATGTTTGCTATAGAACTTTTGATTTGTATAATTCGCTAGATACATCCAATTTTATACAAATTATTCAATTTTGTATAAATTCATTTATACATTGTAATTTGTATAATAAAATTTGTATTTATATAATTATAAGTGTATATGACGAAAATATATATATATATATTTGTATTTATATATACATTTTTCTCTCGCTTTATACAAACACAAACGCATTTTATATCAAAATGTATAAAATGACTAATTGTATACCGAATCAAATGGCAAAAAAAGGGAATGTTTGCTGCGAATTACAAATAAAATAAACTATAGCTATAGCATTTACTTTGAATTAATAGTTTGTCATTTCATACAATTTTCCCAATTTAAAATAATTACGTGTTCATACCTCAATCCAAAGTAATTCAAGAAATACTCATTCTATCAAACAAAAATACAGCTCATACCCCCTATTCATAATTAAGACTTGATAATTTTTGCTTAACTGATATTGTAATCAATATTATATATTTTATTGATATCATTAAGGTTGATAATTTCACTTAACTGATACTAAATCAGTATATATATATATATATATATATTGGTGTCATTAAGGTTTCTTGTTCAGAAATTACTCATTAATCAATGATACTATAAGAGTGTATGTATATTTTTGTGTTATCATTAAGGTTTCTTATTCAGAAATTACTCATTAATCAACGATATTATAAGGATATATCTCCAATTTCTATTTCGAATCCCAACTCAATTTTTATTTCAATCTATTTTAATATCTCCAATTTTAACTCAACACACTCATTTGACACTCAAGCCCAATGGACCAATTCTCAAAGCAGCCACCATTCCCCGCCCATCATTGACACTATTTTAAATCATAAATATCATTAATCACCACCTCATAACCACTATTACTAACTATAATTATCATCAGTCACCACCTCATAATCAAATATTGCTAACAATCACTAACATTAGATACTGAAAAGTTTCATCAAACAAAACATTACCAACATATATTATACCATTTGACAACTGTGATGAGGAAAATATTGCTTTAGATTAAATAACGCAAAGTCCTACTAAACATTTCTAAGGAAAGATCTGGCATATAAGAAATGTAAGCACAGTGTACGAATCACTAATGAAGAAATGATTAAAAATAATAAATATAAGAAAAATATTTTTAAAATAACAAAAAAATATAACAAAACGAAACGAGATTTATGAGAGTAAAACCATTCATTAATTTACATTAACTTTAACAATTCTAATTAACATCATAACAAATTAAGGAACACTAAATTAAAAATCCAAACAAAAGCTTTTTTTTCTAAAAAGGATAATAAACCACTTCCCAGACTGAACATATATTGCCTGTATCATAATATTTTTTGAATATTCAAACTCCTCAAAAAGAATAATACTCCCTCCGTTTCAATTTATGTGACAGTTTTCGAATTTTGAGATTCAAATAAGTCTATCTTTAACAGTAAATTTTTCATATAGTTTTTAAATATTTTGTATTGTCAATTATTGTAACTTTTAATAATTTTTACGTAGTTTATAAATATTTACATTTCATTTAATTTTTTTATAAAGATTTCATGCGCAAATTCTCAATCAAACTTAAATTGTTTTATTCTCGAAAAATAAAATGTGTCGTGTAAATGAGGACGAATGGAGTACAAATTAAATAAGAATAGTCTTGTTAGAACTTTTTAGGATCTATACAATCGTTTTGAGAAAGAAATGCATGTCATCTGTCATGTTCTTTATATCAAAATTTTTTTATCTGTTTTTACTATAGCTTACAATATTATCAAGTGACAATTACAAATTATAATGAGACAAATTGGGTATTAGACATAAAGGACATGAAAAAATTCACATTTTCTTCTCAAACTCATGGTGTGGATCCTAAAAAGTAAAAACAAGATACAGTAGTTGTTCTCTAATTTGTTATACTCCTGAAGAACTTAAAAATTCAACAACTATTCAAGCAGGAATAATAATTTAAAGTTGGAATAAGAATAATAATTCAGAATTGGAATATGAATCCTTAATTGTTTAGAATTTGGTATTTAATTAATTTTTAATTTAAATTTACTTGTCCTAGTTCATATAGAAATAATTTTCAAATCCTTAATGATTTTGGTTTCTTATTATTATTATTATAAATAGGAAGATTGCTGAACAGAAAAAAGAAAAGAAAAAAAAAAACAAGAAAGAACAATAGAGAAAACTTGATTATTTTGAGCAGAAACGAACTTGAATTGTATATACACTTATTTTAACCATATTTTAGATTGTTAATCCAGCTGATTTTCCAGAAAAAATCTTGTTTAATTTATTGTTGTTGAAATCATGGTGACTTGTAAACCACAGAGAACGCCGGCAGAGATCGAAGATATAATTCTTCGGAAAATCTTACTTGTATCTCTAGTTGATTCATCGGTAAACGACACACGCATTGTGTATCTAGAGATTACGGCGGCGGAGTTTTTGAGTGAGGGTAAAGAGTTAAAGTTGTCTAGGGATTTGATGGAGAGGGTTTTAATCGACCGACTTTCCGGTAATTTTATATCGGCGGAACCACCATTTCAGTATTTGGTCAATTGTTACCGTCGGGCACATGAAGAGGGGAAGAAGATTGTGTCGATGAAGGATAAGAATGTTAGGTCTGAGATGGAATTGGTGGTTAAGCAAGTAAAGAGACTTGCTGTATCATACTGTAGGATACATTTAGGGAATCCTGATATGTTTCCCAATTGGGATATGGCACCAGCTAATGTATCTCTGTTGCTTCCTTTGTTGTTTTCCGAGTTTTCAACTTCTGTGGATGAATATGGTGGGAGCAGTGGTAGTGGTGGAGTTTCAAGTCCGCCTGGGTTTTTGGATGAGTTATTTAAGGATGGGAATTGTGATAATATGGAACCAATACTGAAGCAGTTGTATGAGGATTTGAGAGGGACTGTGCTAAATATTTCGGTTTTGGGTAATTTTCAGCAGCCTCTTAGAGCTTTATTGTTTTTGGTTAAGTATCCAGTAGGTGCAAAGTGTTTGGTGAATCATCCTTGGTGGATTCCGGATAGTCAGTATATGAATGGAAGAGTTATTGAGATGACAAGCATTTTGGGTCCTTTCTTTCATGTTAGTGCTTTGCCTGACCATACAATCTTCGAGAGTCAGCCGGATGTTGGCCAGCAGTGTTTCTCTGAATCGGTCACAGGTCGTCCTGCTGATCTCTTGTCTTCTTACACAACAATCACAACTGTTATGAATAACTTGTATGATGGCTTGACAGAAATTCTGATGACTCTTCTGAAAAATTCAACCACTCGTGAAAATGTCCTTGGATATCTTGCAACAGTTATAAACAAAAATTCGTCAAGGGCACAGTTGCAGGTTGATCCATTATCTTGTGCTAGTTCAGGCATGTTTGTAAATCTCAGTGTGGTTATGCTTCGGCTTTGTGAACCTTTCTTAGATGTCAATTTGACAAAACGGGACAAGATTGATCCCCAATATGTGTTTTCTAGCACCCGTCTGGAACTGAGGGAGTTGACTGCTCTGCATGCATCATCAGAAGAAGTCTCTGAATGGATAAATCAAAATAATCCTGGGAAAGTTGATGTCTCTAAAGATGGCAGTGTTGGAAAAAATCGGTTGTTGGCATCTCAGGAAGCTACAAGCTCTGGGAATGACTCTAGTGGACCTTCAGTTCTCCACTATAACAACCCAATATCAAGTAGTGAGAAAGCTAAATACCCCTTCATATGTGAATGCTTCTTCATGACTGCACGGGTGCTCAACCTCGGCCTCCTCAAAGCATTTTCAGACTTTAAGCATCTTGTTCAGGACATTTCAAGATGCAAAGATGATTTGTCTACCATGAAAACCATGCTAGAACAAACACCCTCGCCGCAGTTGCAGCAGGAAATATCTCACTTGGAAAAAGATCTCGAGTCGTATTCACTGGAAGAATTATGCTATGAAGCCCAAATACTGAGGGATGGAGGACTTCTCCAGCGTGCATTATCCTTCTACAGGTTGATGGTTGTTTGGCTGGTCAGGCTTGTTGGTGGTTTTAAGATGCCTTTACCTTCCCCTTGCCCTATGGAGTTTGCATCTATGCCTGAGCACTTCGTTCAAGATACCATGGAGCTGCTAATTTTTGCTTCTTGGATTCCTGAAGCTTTGGATGGTGTCTTGCTGGACGACTTCATGAATTTCATTATCTTGTTCATGGCAAGTCCAGAATATATCAGAAACCCTTACCTTAGAGCAAAGATGGTTGAAGTCCTAAACTGTTGGATACCCCGGGATTACAGCTCTGCTGCAATGTCTACTTTGTTTGAGGGGCATCAACTCTCTCTGCAGTACCTTGTGAAAAATCTTTTGAAGCTTTATGTTGACATTGAATTTACAGGTTCTGACACGCAGTTCTATGATAAATTTAATATCCGCCACAACATTGCTGAACTACTTGAATATCTTTGGCAAGTTCCAAGTCACCAGAATGCATGGAGACAGATCGCCAAGGAGGAGGAGAAGGGTGTTTATTTGAATTTCTTAAACTTCTTGATTAATGATAGCATCTATCTTCTCAATGAAAGTCTCGGTAAAATTCTTGAACTAAAAGAGCTGGACGCTGAAATGTCTAACACAGAGGAATGGGAGCGAAAACCAGCTCAAGAAAGGCAGGAGAGAACCAGTCTGTTCCATTCACAAGAGAATATAATTCAAACTGATATGAAATTGGCAAATGAAGATGTGAGCCTGTTAGCATTTACTTCAGAACAAATCACTGTCCCTTTTCTTCTTCCTGAGATGGTGGAAAGAGTTGCTAGCATGTTGAATTACTTCTTACTACAGCTGGTAGGTCCACAAAGAAAATCTCTTAGCTTGAAAGACCCTGAAAAGTATGACTTTCGTCCGAAAGAGTTGCTGAAACAGATTGTGAAAATATATGTGCATTTGGCGAGAGGAGATAAGGAGAACATCTTTCCAGCTGCAATTATAAGAGATGGTCGATCGTACAGTGATCAGATATTTAGTGCTGCAGTTGAAGTCCTTGGAAGAATTGGTGAAGATATGAGTACCATACAAGAGTTCATCGACCTTGCTGCAAAGGCAAAGACTGCAGCTTCAGAAGCACGGGATGCTGAGGCTGCTCTTGGAGACATTCCTGATGAATTCCTTGACCCAATCCAATATACTTTAATGAAGGATCCTGTCATTCTTCCCTTTTCGAGGAAAACAGTGGACCGGCCTGTTATTCAGCGGCACCTTCTTAGTCAGAGTACAGACCCATTTAGCCGGTCTCATCTAACTGCGGACATGATGATTCCCAACACTGAGTTGAAGGCGAAAATCGAAGAGTTCATCCGGTCCCATGAACCGCAGAAGACTTTGGAAGATTAGAATTTGCAACACACAAATACAACCATACAAACAACGGATACTTGAAATTTGATTGAGTAGGTACATTTACCCCTGACCCCTGATCATTGTATTATATTGAGTTTTCTTTCCTTTATGGGATAGTTCTTCTTTTCACTTGTAGTAGTTGATTACTTCTTACAGAAACAGAAAATACTCCAAAAACAATTTAAAGTTCTTTACTTTTCATTTTATTTTTATGGTGGGAAGTGGGAGGGAATAAGAACTCGGGGAATTGAATTCTCATCAACAAAATAAAAGCTCAAATAATTAATTAACTGAGCTATTAAAATTCTCCAAATATGTGAAGTCTATAGTCCAATCCATAATTTTTTTTCATTACCAAGGTCATTATAATCCTTCTTTAAGTTCCAAGAATAAAGAGAAACGATGTTCTTAACATGTTCACATTATGGACTTCTCAGATACATATATGTATAGGTGAACTGAATTTGGTCGGCCAAAAGTTATTTGATGCTGAAGAAACAAGAGCTTGTCATACAAAAATAATTAGCACTTCTTCTGTAAGTCAAGTGGTAACAAGATTTAGTTCAACTTCTAAAACAGAATTAAGTTAAAACTTAAGAAGAAAACAATATCTATATAATATTATGAAACCCTTAAACTGTTCTACAACAAAATAATCCTTGAATAACTTGCTCAGAACCGCAAAATAAACATTTTTAAAGTTTTTCCTAGGTATGCCTAATAGCTAAAATTAGAGAAGCAGACTAATTTAATTGAGAATTAATGGGCTGAGTAAAACATTGGAGAATTTTATTTGAGATGCAGGCACATTTAGAAATTGGTTAAAAAGGAGTTCTATTCATATTATTTGTAGCTTTTTACTACTTTGTTGCTACAATTCTTAGTTGTTTTGATGCAGTGAGTATTACATATATATATTAGTATTGTTTTAAGAAATTAGAGTTGTTACGTACTTAGCAAGTTGACATAATCATTTATTTTGAACATCACAGATGCACAATCATGCTCTGAAAATAAATTCCGGATAGGAAACACCAAATTTCACAAGAAAATAACGAAACAAATCAGATCCAACACAGAATTTCAGTAGGAAAAAGCTTTAATTCATTAGCAGTAATCTTTTAAAGGCCAATTACAAATCGAAATCAAACATCCTTTACATTGACCCAAAACACAAAAAAAAAAAAAAAACAAATTCAAACCCTAGTTGCTAGTGTACTTAGTAACAGCCTTAGTTCCCTCAGAAACAGCATGCTTAGCCAATTCACCAGGCAAAACAAGTCTTACAGCAGTCTGAATTTCCCTAGATGTAATCGTAGGCTTCTTATTAATCCTAGCCAATCTAGATGCTTCCTGAGCAAGCTTTTCAAATATATCATTAATGAAACTGTTCATTATACCCATTGACTTGCTGGAAATACCGATATCAGGATGCACCTGCTTGAGCACCTTGAAGATGTAGATCTTGTAGGTTTCAACGCTCTTCTTTGCCTTCTTCTTCTTCTTGTCGACGGCGGCATCCTTCGGGAGCTTCTTTCCGGCTTTCGGCTTCTTCTCTGCCGGAACTTCCTCGACCTTCTTCTCCTCTACTGGTTTCTTCTCAGCTGGCTTTTTCCCTCCTGTCTTTGGTGCCATTGTTAAGAAGTTTAGCAGAAGGAAGAAAAGGAATTTTGATGAAGAGAATGCGTGAGTGATGAGGTTGGGGATTTGGGAAAGTGAGCATTATATAGTGTTTTGATTCTGTTGTTTGATTGGTTATTATCGGTTTACGCGGATCGTGAATGTGAGCCGTTGATGAAAGGGAGAATGGACGTTCCGTATTCTCTGTTTTAATTGTTTACAAAGTGAAGAGATAAATCCCTCATTTACCTTTTTTTACAAAGAGAAAATACATAATTATCCGATCTGTACTTTTTTTAAAAGTAGATATCTAAAGTTTGTGGGATCTTATTATCCCCATTCAATCATTTCCAACAATTTTAAATACACTACTTTTACAATATTTGTAATCTCATGACCAGTGCGTGTGTTTCACCTCCATATAAAATACGTAATATTTTTATATTTTTCTTACTTGTTTAATAGTGGGTCGGATAAAACCTTGATCCACTCATATTTTAACCCTTAAAACTTTTTTAGAAAATTCATCGTTCATCTTTCCCAATTCTTTCTATTTACTTCACCTCAAAAGATTATTTTTTTTCTGAATTTCTTTGTAGATATATATTTATGTAAGTTTTGTGTGCTAATTTTCAGTGTTTTTGGTGTTTGATTTCAAATATTTTTCTTCAAAAATTAGTTTAATCATTTTTAGCTTTGTGGGTATTCTGAAATCAAGACTAGCTTTGAGTTCTATAAGTGAATTTCACATTTTTTTGAATTTGTTCGAGTAGATACTCTGATACTTTTGATCTGGGAAAACTATATGAATGGAAATGGGTTCAAATTTCTTTGCTAAAAGGTAAACTAGGTGCTAAATTGATCAAGTATTATGTCGTTGTTAAGTAGATTTTTTTAATAAAAGGCCTTAAGATGGATTGCTAGAACTTGATGATGAAGTATACAATAAATAAATTCGCTTCACGTAGTAAAGAACCAACTTTGCTGTTGAGAAAAGCTCTCAACAGCCATTAATGGTGGTTTGGGGAAGATGAAACGTGGGCCTCTTTTCACTGTGGTTTAACAATGTCATGTGTCAGTTTTTCATTGGTTTGGGCTGCAATTTTACTCTTTCACGCGCTTTTCTAGTGTGAAATTACAATTGCCTTGAAAATGGGTCAAAACGGCGTATTAATTGTCGATTTAAATGGTTTCGTGGGGTAATAGGACCTCCGCAAACTTAAGATATCTTCTTCAAAAAAAGGTTTAAGTTTGATGGGATAATTATGTATTTTCTCTTTTACAAAATATATATATATATACTAGTGTACTTGTCCGCGCTTCGCGTGGTTATAAGAACAACTTAAATATATTTTTAAATAATTAATTTCACTATTTTATAAATATTTAATAAATAACATAATAAAAGAGAGAAACACAAATAAAATATGACTTTGATATTACTTATTCAGAAAAATTGCTAAAAAGAAATTTTCATACTGATAAAAAAGTTAAAATATGAACGTTGATATGAAAAACTTCAGTTAATTGACAATCTAATTATTATAGTTTCATATAAATTCAATGATTCTTATAGCAACATTATTGGTTCATTCAACAATATTAAATTCACTCGAATATAAATTACGTGACTTTTTTTTTGTATAAATGACACAATAATAAAAATAAATAAATAAAGATACATTTGTGGTAAATCATGGTGAGTACAATAAGATACTTAAATTTTTATATTAAAAAAATGTATCAATGAAGGAGTACTAATTGATACATTCATTTTTGTACAATAATAAGAAATAAATAAAGAAGAAATTTGTCCAAAAAATGAGAAAATAAAAAGATAAATAAGATTATTGGTCAAAGAGATGTATTACACCACTTTTCTTTTATCTAGATAATTCTTATTTGTGGTAAATCATGGTGAGAAAGAAATACTTGTATTATATTCGTACATAGTTATGCATGAAATTCAAAAGTTAGAGATATATATTTTTTTTTGATAATCGATGTTTGTACCAACACTCATCTAATGCAATTTGTGTCTCATAAAATCCACTAATATTAAATTTGTGTATTTAAATTATCCTTCTTGTAGAGACATTGCGAAGAGAGAATTAAGTTGCGATAGTGCAACATTACAGTTGAGGTTATATTTTTACAATAAAAAAAATAAAAAAGTTAAACATAAAATGAGATATAAAAGATAAGTCATGATTTCATTTAGTTACTTGGTGTGATACTTACCTAATTCAATTGTATAGAGATTATAAAAGAGCGACAAAGAAATATTTTTTTAACACAATACATGTATGCAATGTTGAAGATAGGACAATAAAAAAAATGACGACATAAATACAATTGTTTCTATTATTATAATATTGCTGTGCTAATTATTATAAATAACTTGGAGTAATAACTCTACAAAGGATAGCTCCTTCTTTAATGTAGAAAAAATAAAAGAAACTTTTGTTTGCTTTCAATAATAATACATTTAATACACATTAATCATATATTCACATTTATTATGGTAAAAAGAAAAAATATGACTCTTATTATCCTTATTTACACCCCAATTATGTTAAGAAGAAAATTAATTTAAATATATGACTTTTTTAACACTTTTAACATAAATTTGTTATTGAGAAAATTAAATGATGAAATTTAAAGTATTTCTCAAAAAGAAAAAGAGAATTTAGGAAATTCTTTTTATAGTTATATATATATATATATATATAAAATCTTAATTTTACTTTTTCAACACTTTTAACATAAATTTGTTTTTGAAGAAAATTAAATGATGAAATTTAAAGTTTTTCTCAAAAAGAAAAAGAGAGTACATATGAATTTGATCATTTTTTTTATAAATATTTTTATAATGCCTCTATTTATAGGGCAACAATATGAAATATCAAATAATTTAGGAGTTGTGATCATCAAAAGTCATTAAAATACAGAAAATAAAGATACTTAAAATTTTTATATTAAAAAACATAAATCAATGAAGGAGTAGTAATTGATACATTCATTTTTACACAATAATAAGAAATAAATAAACAGAAAATTTGTCAAAAAATGAGAAAATAAAAGGACAAATAAGATTATTGGTCAAAGAGATGTGCTACACCACTTTTCTTTTATCTAAGATAGTTCTTATGCTGGTAAAGAAAGTTGATTGAGAGAGTAACTTTACTAAATCATTTTTATCGTAGACAAATACTTTTGTATTTCAATTTCTTACCAAACAGATTGTAATTGTGATCTCTGAAAATCTCCAAAACTTGAGAACTTCTAATATTAATAAAAAAAAAAAAAAATATGAAGACAACAAAGTTCCATATCAATAAACATATTTTTATAAATTATACAATATTATAAAAAATATGAATTAACTTTACATTCTCATGTTCTATCATAATAATTATTAAAAGTTGATTTACATGACTACAAAATTATATATACATGCTTTATTGAGTAGCATACATATATGTACTGGACTTTTTTTTAGCTTCTATCTTCAAAAATATCCTGACATGAAAACAAAATACGTTAACCATACTACAATAACAACAACAAAAAAATATGAAAATGAAGTTAACTAATCAAATTATTTAATTATGAGTTAAAGATAAAGGAAGGATCTTGTTATCAACATAACATAACATAATGCTCCAAAAACTACAAAAACAAGGAAAAAAAATCTCTATAAACTACAAAAGAAAAAAGCAAAGTGAAAAACTCAAACAAATTTTTCTAAAAAAAAATTGTGATTGATATTATCATGAATTCAAAAATAATAATATTTAATATATAATTGCAACAGAGAAAAAATGATAACTATATTAGGCACATCAAATAGTTTTACCTTGTAAAATCGAACTGCACAAAAATATCTAACAATCTTCATTATAGATCTCTCTCCTACAAAATCAAATCAACGAAGACAAAAAATTAACCAACAAAAGAGAGAAAAGATGAAGAATAAGGAAAAATGTAAAAAAAAAAAAATCATCACATGTGTCTCAAAATAGGTTTTTATAAGTGTGATTTTTAGATGTCATAAATTTGTCTATTAAATTATTTGAAGGTTATGAAGATGAAAGGTTAGGAGTTATGAACATTATTAATATTTATTAAGAGAAAAATTTGTGTAATTGAAGAGGTAAGAAAATAAAATAATTGAAAGAAATAAGAGAAAAATGCCCAAAAAAAACCGCAAAAAAAGATAAAAAAGAATCAAGCACTTAGAGAGCGCCACGTCACCGTTTTCGTATCTAGCTTTATTATAATATATAAATTCCCCTTTAGTTGTCCTCTTTCGCATATTAAGATAAAATAATTGTTTTATTTTATTTTTAGTATTAATTAATTTTAAAATTAAATAGCAGAAAGATAGATAAATAAGCTCAAATTAAAAAGAATATATTAGTTAAAGTACATTTTTTATTAAAATTTTCGTTAAGAATTGTATAAAATTTTATTGTGACACCTAAATACAAATGGAGTATATATTATTTTTCAAGTTCATTAACTCTATACACTAATGAATAACGGTGTTACAACCCATGTTGCATAGATTAGGCATACTGGTATTCCAAACCATTTTAGTGGAGGGTGCACTATTTATTTACATTCATTAGTTTGCAAGGTATTCAAGGCTGAATTTGATAGAAGAGCGAATGATTGTTCATGTATCTATTTCTTTGGAGGCTTAAGTAAAGTCCCATTTACTTATGTTTTCTCATGTGAATTTTTTATCTTCTATAATTTCGGATTCTATTTTCTCATCAACACAAGATATATTTATTGGACTATATGTATTAACAAGCGAGAATCATCGAAGTATTAACTTAGGCATTCCTCTTTACAAAAAATTATTCCTAAGAAATAAGAGATATATATTCTGATTTATTGTTAATAAAAATCTCCAAAAATATGTAGTTTTTTAATAATTTTTTCATTACGTAAAACTCTCTTTATTTAAATAAGCATAAAATTAGAATAACATTATTAATATTTTGTAGACTGTTACCTGAACGAGTAAAAATAAAGTGAGAAATTACAACCGAAAGATCTTTTTTCTCCATAGAATTAATTGTGCATGGATTAGAAAATAAGAGATATTCTTTAGCTTCATTAAAAAATGATTTTAAAACGTTTTTATTTCACTTCAATATTAAATATCAATTAAATATGCTCATAAAAAAAATTATATCCCATTATTTTTCCATTTAGAACTTGCATTTTACAATTTAAATTTTGTTTCTTATAGCACATATATGTTGATATCATTTCAAAACGATTTTATTGATTAGAATGAGAACAAGTGCAGCTGATAGCCAAAAGTTCAAAAACGTTGATCGTATATTAATACTACAAACATCATTTTTTAGTAATCATTAAGTTCTCCAATCTCCACTAGGAGAGTATATTCTATGATAGAAGTTACTTTTCGTAAAGCTTGAGGCAGATTCACTCCATGAAATTAAAAATGCAAAGCTTGTTATGTGCAAGATAGGTACAGACTAAGAAAGGTGAATACTCAATCACAAGAAGCTATATTGATCACAGAAGGTACCACAGCAAATCAATTATTGCTGAATGTATTTCGAGTGCTTCCTTGCCATGAATCGAAAGGTGAGAGGTAGGGCTATGTCTCAAGGTTTAATTTAAAGTCACTAATCGGTCCAACTGCACGAGAGAAAGGCAAAAGTCAAGATAAGTTTAACATATCAAAGACCACCGAGTCGTCAAAGAGGGGAATAGGTTGTTTTCCGCATCCAACAACTGAAAGGGGCTGCGAAGAAGGATTAAGTTGCGTAATTGCCGAATCATAGGTCAATATATCGTTGAATTTTAAATTAAACTTTCTATCTTAGGCGGATAGGATTTGAGACTTTCAATGGTCCACTCTTCTCTCCTAGTGATCGAAGCTAACCCCAGAAAGTTGAGTATTCCTTCTTAAGAGGACACTAACATTTCCGATCTTGCTAGCCAGGGGCTCAGACTTTCAAGATTCAATCTTTCCCCTTCCAGTCCCAGTAATCACTCTTATAGTAGGAGGTTTACCATGTCCCCAACTTCTCTTTATTAAGACATAGGTTGTCAACTGTAATTAGATTAAGATTGTAAAAATAGAAGCTTGTAATATTAGACGAAATTCATATTCCTACTCAAACATGAAATCCTATAGTTTACAACTCTTCTTCATATATAGTAATTCGACCTATTGCTCCGCACCCACTCCCCCACAATCAGTAGGACATGCTTGCCTATACAGCAGGAAGAGGTGCAGGAAATAATGCTGAAACTTAAACGGAAGAAATGGAAACAGTTACAGAAACAAGTGGTAGCAACGACTTACGGAACAATGATCTACCATACTTGGAGAGCCCAGAACTGAAATTTTTTTAAAAAGAGGACATGTACAGACAACTTAGATACACACATAAATTAAGAAGGAGAATTTAGATAGAATCAGCATACTTAATTCATAGATTAGAGCTTGTAGATGTAGTGTTTTTTTTCCAAGGCTGAAAGTGTTATTTGATTTGTGATTTGGTAAGCTGAGATGCCGCTGTGCTCAAGAGCTCTTTAGGAGTATGATTCTGTTCTGGAAATGGTAATGTTTACATGGTTAACATAATATCTTACATAAAGATAAGTCATTTCAAGAAACACACCAACTGCCGGGGCAAAATTTAGTGTGTAATTTAAATTGAGAAGAAAATATATTCAGCTTACAGGAAGGAACAACAAACACTCGTAAAACACCTACAAGTTTCTCATAGAAAAATAAAACTGTTGAGAATTAAAGTTCGACTCAGACAATAGAGATTTAAGCCTAAGCTAATTGCCACATTCATGCTTGGTTTACACAAATTCCGGGAAAAAAAAAACACAGAACACAAAATATGTTTCGACATACGAAAAATTAAAACAAAACCAATACGAAATTTCATTTGGGAAAAGCTTTGATTCAATAGATTGTATCATACTAAGGCCAATTACAAAACAAACATCAAAAACTACAATCCTCTACATTGACCCAAAACCCAAAAGATCCCAAATTAAAACCCTAATTGCTAGTAAACTTGGTGACTGCCTTAGTTCCTTCAGAAACAGCATGCTTAGCCAATTCACCAGGCAGCACAAGTCTGACAGCAGTCTGAATTTCCCTAGAAGTAATAGTTGGCTTCTTGTTGATCCTAGCCAATCTAGATGATTCCTGAGCAAGCTTCTCAAAAATGTCATTAATGAAGCTGTTCATGATACCCATAGACTTGCTGGAAATACCGATATCAGGATGCACCTGCTTCAAAACCTTGAATATGTAGATCTTGTAGGTTTCAACGCTCTTCTTTGACTTCTTCTTCTTCTTGTCGGCGCCGGCATCCTTTGGGAGCTTCTTTCCAGCCTTAGGCTTCTTCTCAGCAGGAACTTCCTCAGCCTTCTTCTCCTCAACTGGTTTCTTCTCCGCTGGCTTCTTTCCTGCCTTTGGTGCCATTGTTCTGAATTTAAAGATGAATAGAAACTTCTTTTGCTTTGGTTAAGAGATTGTGTGAGTGAAGAAAAAGGTTAAAGAAGAGTAGGATTTATATATGTTTTGGGGTCTGTATTTGATTGGTCAATTACAGGTAACGAGGATCGTGATTCTAAGCCATAGATGAAATAGAGATCGGACGTTCAATATTAGCTGTTGCGTGTTTTAAGATCCACGTGGTTATCTGTGATTCGCTAGTTATGGTTTTCGCGGATCGTTCAATTTCTGCGATCTGTGTGAAAAAAAATTTTGGTGGGAAGTTTAAATTTTCGTTTTTTAGTGGGCGGGAAAAGGAATTTGCTGCTTATTTGAATTGCTTTGGTGAAAAAATTTGTATATTTGATTTCGATGATTTCTGAAATAAAGGAAAAAACTATCTTCGATACATTACTAACCTTACAATTTATAGCTGCAATATTTATTTTTTATATGTTATAGAAAAAAAAATTACTATTGCATTTAAAAAGAAGTCTGTGAAACATGTATCAGCATCACGTCTCAAATTTAAATGATTTTGTGCCGACATTTAATTAATATTTTACTTGTATTGATAAATTGATTATAGAGTAGATTTCTCAAAAGGTCACTTGTGTGACATTGGCTAGTAAATCACTTAACTTATTTTGTGTTTGAAAAATCATTAGATTTATGAATTTTTGACATAAAGAAATGTTATCTTTAGTCATCAAACATCTTACTTGATGAAGTTTCTGTTGGGGTTTTTGGGTAAAATCTCTTCGTTAATTCTCTAGTTTTTGTGCAATCTTGATTTGTTGTTGCTCATTGTTTGGCTCTTGTTTTGTGGCCAATTTTGGAGAGCAATTTTGTAACTCTTGGTGTTTATAGTGGAGCTTTTGGTCCTGTGGTTTTTTACTCTTCACATTGAAGGGTTTTCCACATAAATCGTTGTGTCTTGTGTGATTGACTTGTATTATCTTATTGCTTTAGTTTGGTTGATATACTTGCTGTCCATTCTTAATATTGTCTGATTTGGTTTGTCTTCTCTTGATTCAAATTAAAAGAGAGAGTTTAGATTTGGGTATCTTGACATATTTTTCCTTGATTAGATTTTTATCACTTCCACCTTTCTTTTGATTTTCCTCTCATTAATTACGTTTTGTGAATTATACATGTTGTGCTCTTTTGTGTATTATTAGCTATGACATAATAGACCAAATATGAGTTGTGGTGCACTGGTGGAGTTCTTCACCCTTAATCATGTTATACTCTATAAACACAACTAATTACTCCAAATAATATTGTAATATTCTTAAAAAAAAATTATGATCTAATAGCCTAAAAAATATGCACTTTTTATCAAACCATGCCTTTCATAGTCAATCCAACCCATATAATTAAAGTTCAATGTAAAATGTTTTTAAACGAATGATATTTCAAATCATTCCTCACTTAAAATGGAAAATTTTAATGAATTTGAAACATTTAACCACACTTTGATGCAATGCTTTGTCAAATTCGATCCAAATACACCCAATTTAGTCAAATTATATTTTACAACTTCTATTTGTGGTTAACAATTCATAACTCGATCAGTCGATGCTATGAACAATTTTCCGATAATTTGATTTTCTTTAGTAGTTCTATTCAATTAATAATATAATCAATCTCTCTTTTGTTGTTGTTGCTCTTAAATAAGTTTTTATCAAATTTGATTTATTTTTTCATTGAGGCAATTGTCGCAACAATAACAATTGTTAATATTATATTAAAAGCAGTTTGGACATTTTGAATGAATCTAATAGAGTATTATTATCTACTTATATATTTCTCTTTACACTTCCGATTTGAACATAACTCTTTACTATCAATATCAGGAATCAAGATAATTATTATGTTTTGAAAAATGGGATGACATTATTTAAGTTGGGCCGAATACAACCTCCAAATCGTTGGGTCAGCTTTACGGGTCAAGCCCATTTATACTCTTATAGTTCTCTTCAGATTTCAGTATCAATGTAATTAGGATAAGTATGAGACAGTTGATTGAATTATAATCAAGAGACATTTATTTAGTTGCCGCTCTATAATCTATAGGTCACGAGTTCAATCACTAATATTTGCATTAAAATAAGTTGTTTATATTATATCTCTTAAGGTGTGGTCCTTCTCTCAACTTTGCTAGCACGAAATGTTTTGTGCATCGAACTGTCTTGTTTTTAAAAAAATATTTACTTTGAGAATGTTAATTCCAATACATTATATCTTATTTCACAAAATATATGTCTCCATATAAGTAGGTGCTCATTTTTTAAATATATACAACTATTTAACATGTCAGCATATATAATGTCCCAATAGATACCATAAAGTGCAAAGTTTCTTTTAAGATAATTCATGGTCTCAAATTTCAATAAACTTGATAAGGAATTCTTATCCATAAAGCCTCTCTCCATCACCCTTTCAATTTCCTATTGTCATGTAGGGAGGATAACATAATTTTATTTTTTTTAAAAATGTACACATCAGATTGAGACTCCACTCCAAAATCAGATAAGTTTTTTGTTTTTTATTTTATTTTATTATTCGGTGATGTTTGAAGTTTGTATTAGAATTTAATAAAAAAAAAAAATTATCAAAAAATCTCGTACATATTAAAATACGCTTCTTAATAAAGGTAAATGTAGCTCAAACTCACCTTTAATTAAGAACGAATGGTTTGACTCTATTACAATTATAATTGTTATGTGGCCCGTTTATATCAATTGTAATTGCAATTTTAAGTGTTTCTTTGTGTGTTTTTTATAATTATAAATAAATATTTTTTCGTGAAGAATTTTGATTTATTATTTTTAAACACTAAATTATATGATTTTGAAATATTTGATAAACATCAAACAACAACTTTATTTTAAGGTCTTTACTTCTTATACCCCTATTTATTTCCTTTTAAGTTTCTCAATTCTTTTTATTTACACTATACTCTATGTTAACTACTTATTCAATGAACTTGATTTTTACTATTTTCCTTAATTCAAATGTCAAAGGAACTAAAGATCACAGCTAAGAATATCCAAAAGTTAAATCAAATAGTGAATATGTTTGACTCAACTTGATTTGTAAGGTCACCTAGTCCTCAACTGTTACGATTGGGTTGCCAAACTCTCTCCTCCCCCCCCCCCCCCCTTTTTTTAATCCCACCTCAAGAATAGTGTTTTCACTTATTTTTCGTTGCAACACGGATTGTCAAACTTATATTTCTCTCACTTGTCCCAAAGTTTTTATTTACATCTTGTTTCCCTTTCTATGATTCTTTTTGGATTGGTTAAAAATTGTTTTCTTTATTGTTTTGTTCCTTTTTACATTAATTGCTTTGATAATTTGTTGCATATATTTGATTATTTTTTTTTTTGAATGAGTCTATCTATCCATTCGAGGTAAAAATAAAATCTGCATATATTCTCTCCTCAGACTTCAATTATGCGACTTTTTTAAATATGGTAGTATTATTTATGTTGTTGGTTGGGTGAAAAAGCAGTTAAACATCAATTACTAATAAATTAGTACAATCTAATCCTTGATATGATGATTTGACTTAGAGCATTTGTATTTTGTCTTATAAATAAACGTGTGTTAGTTCATTCATTCCACCATAAGTGAGATTAGTTCAAACTTCAAAGTAGTAGGTATACTTGTTTTATTTGTATGGTGGATTGTGGGCATTATATTCTCAACAGCCATAGAACATGAACCGGTGGTTATATGAAACAAAAACAAAAAAAGTTGACAAGTACTACTTAATTAATGACTCACCAAATAATTATTTCTAATTTAGTACTTAATTACAGGTTTTGATCCATTAATTAATTGTTTGCACTACTCTGGAGTTCTTGAAGTTGGATTCTTAGTTGATCAGCTAGCTTTTGAAATTATTGAGGAGTTTAATTAGGTGATCAAAATTCAGTATTTGGGTAAAAAAATGTTCAAAATGTTATTTTAAGGCAAGGAACAGTTTTTCATAGTTAGTATAAGTACTAGTTATATTATAAAGTCAAGAATATCAATCAAATTTACTAATCCACAACAAGGTAAAAGCCAGAGGTAAATCTACATGTAATTTATGAGTTCATGAATATTAATAATTTTTGTTCAAATAAGTGTGTGAGACGGAATTTTCACCAAAGACTTAATATACATAAATAGGACAATGTGATAATGTATTGCTGGTATAATGGCACGCAAATGGCATAATTTGGGATTACATCATAACAACCTGCATCTCCTCCCCTCTCTTATCTACTAATTCAACTATTTTTAATGATTTATACTATTTAAGTATACAAATTGTGAACTATATAAAAAATCTACAACACATATAATTATATATATATATATATATATATATAAAGGATAAATTTTATAAATGAGTACACGTATGCGAGTAAATACACTATTTCTTCCGAATAACTATTAAAGGTTCGATATAGCTAGAGACAAAGCTAATACTTCAATTTTATATATTTTGATTTTAGATTAACAAATTCAATTATTAATAATTGAAGTTAAAATTAATATAAATGTATAACTCGTATCAGAACTTCTACCTCCGTCTCACTCTTTGTTTGGCGCCCAAAAATTTAGGTTCTTGAACTACCTTCCTAATTGTATAGAAAATACAAGGGAAGTGTCAATAGAAAAAAAGCAGAAAAAGGAAATTACCTAAAACACTTGGACTTGAGTATTTTAGAAGAAAAGAAGAGGTGTCGAATTGAGAAGCAAGCCACGTGGAAGGATGTATATATTCTGGTGAGCTGCCCACATGATGTTTCCAATGAAGTATGAACTCAATTTAACCACAAATTCTATGTTGCTTCACTGTCACTTGCTTAATGCTTTGATCATGACAAACTTCGCCTTTCTTTACTTTCAAAATAAGTGGTATTTTTCGTTTAAATATATTTCTTAAAAACCTATTTATTTTTACTAAATTTAATATAATTTTGTAAGACTGAGAGCAATTCCTCTTGAAACCCGAAAACACTACTCTAATACTTATTTTAGAAAAAAACATAGGGAGTAACAAGTTTATTTGCGTTAAGTATTATATGACGTCAATATATATAAATATGTTTGTACATAAATTTTATCATTTAGCAATTATAAATTACTGTTTTAAAAATCTCAATTTGTTGTAGTACTTTTTATGAAAAGTTAATTTGATTAATTTTTAAAGATAAAACTAAATCAATATTTAGATTAATTTAATATTTCAAAAGTTAAAATTATAAAAATATATTTTAAATACAATTAAAATTCATATTATTTAAAACTCGAAGAAAAAAACACCACATAAATTACGCCTAAAGGAAAACTACTACATTTTTTAAACTTTATTTTTATCATATAAGTACAATAAATTAATATAATTTGATACGTATATTAGTGATTGTAGTATGTATTTTCTTTTTTTAATTTGCAACGTGCATCATCGTACGCCGTCACTGAAACCTGCAACTATGGACAGGTAATTAAGACACGTTGACAAATCGACGGACTTCCCAATCTGTAAATTAAAAATTTTCAACAGATAACTATAGCATTGACTTTTTCTATCAAGAATTTTTTATATAAAATTCGTATTTATTTCTATCAAGAATTTTTTATATTCAGAATTCGTATTCGAAATCTATTATGGAGGGAGGAGGAGTACTGCACCATATTCATTAATAATACTTTGCTATGCTACTTCTTTGCTATTCCACATATTAAATTGTACTATTTTATAATTTCATTTATTTATATTTTAACAGTATAGAGAACTTTCACAAAATTAACACAATCTATAGATCCAACAAGTCACAATGTATACATAATAATAATATGTTTAACTCACTTAAATTCTAAAGAGTAGGATATAATTTGACTTTTATGTAACACTTTTCAATTGTCACTATATATAACTAAAAATGTTTGATAATAATTGTAATTAATACAAAAACATTTAGAAGTTTATATTGAATAAATAGTCCCCCACTACATGTGCAAATCCATAGGAAGCTTAAATTTTTCTCTTCCCCACATAGACACACATTGTATTTGGACATTATGTCTTAAACAAGGTACCGATATAATGTATCCACATGCATAGCTTAATTACCAATAATTACCAAAACGTGCACATAACAAACATCTTTAATTACCAAAAAGTTGCCCTAATTTTGAATGTATAATTAAAGGTTGTTTAGGTGACTTTATATGCGTTCACTTGATAGATTTGTAGTCCTCTTATATTTTTTTGTATGAACTTAAATTTACTCTAATATAATAGGTAAATAATTTTGATAATTATCCGTTTATATAGGATTGTACATTATTAAGAGCATCGAGTAGGTGAAAATAGGCATATCACGTGCCAACACGTCATGAACAATGATACTTGAAGACACTTGAAGTAAAAAAGATTGGAACAGACCTAACATGTTTAAATATGTGTTACAGATTATAACTATGGTATTTTTCTTTATTGTTCATCGTATATATTACTGGGCCCCTAATTACCTAAACAACACTCTGGAGAATTTTGATCTATAAATTAAAGCCCAAATTTAAGAAATCACATTTATTAGATGTGGTGTAAACTATAGACCTTATACCCAACTGCTCGACACGTGTGCTTTGTAATGTCTCTTATTTAGTACGACAAATCTCATTACACTAGTAAAATTATTTTTAGTTATTACAAAAATAATAGTTCAATAACAAAACATTTTAAAAGGTGTGAATGAAACAAAATATTAGAGACTGTTTTCATGACTCGAACTCCTGATCTATAGATCACGCGGATGAGTGTAGATGACTTAATTTTAGTTGTTAAGAAGCTTGAAAAGTAAGGGACAATTAGATTAAAAATTAGGTGTGATGGGTTGGCTGAGAGCTGCTACATCTATTTCCCTAATACACTGAATGATATTATGTCTCCTTATAATTAGTGATAAGACACCGACGAAATCATGATTACCTCAAAATAAAAAGATTAAAAGAAATGCTATTAAACACTAGGACAAAAATTAATAATCTGTGAGCACTAATTTTGACACCAAATTTTAATACAAAAAATTAGGGACAGATCATATCATAGTATTTGAAGAAGAAACAAATATATTGACTTAAGTGGGTTCTTAGCTAGATGAAAAAAACAAAGACAAGAAAATGTATTTACAGGTGGCATTCACATGGTATTGGCAGTTACCCATCCTATCCATTTTTATTTTTATTTTATTGAAAAAGAAATAACACAAGGAGTAGCTGTTTTCTGCTAGTAGTAATCACAAAAACAAAAAAAAAACATGAAAAGAACCTGATCCACAAACTTTTGGTTAGCTATATTCATGGACGTTCAACTGAACTCACTATTTTCAATATGAAATATAAATATATAATAATTTAAATTTAATTAATGTACGTTCTATAGTGATAAAGCTCATTGCGTTTATATTATAAATCCATTTTGATTATATTATAAATGTTATTGAAGCCCTCTCCCTACTCTATACCCCTCGTTTTTTCCTTTTTCTGTTTGTGGAGTGTCAATGTGTCCACTCAAGATATAACAAAAGAAAAAATTTAAAGATATGGAAAATACTTCTATGTGTTTATATATTCGTATCTGTAAATTTAAAGATGCCCTATCTGTAAATTTAAAGATGCCATTCTTTGAATTATCAGTATCATCGAAAATAGTCTTTCTATCCTATATAAATAGGACTAAGGTTTGTAGTGTACTATACACTTCTTCAAACTCTATTCGTGAAATTGCATTGCATACGCTTTTTGTTGTAAATTTAAAGATGCCCCATCCCCTTTTCGTGAATGAAAAGCAACCGTGAACACTAACCACTTAAAAGCAGTAGTAGTAAAAAACTTCGAAAAAAAAGAGTAGATGATCAACATTGGTGAAAACAACTTGTTCTCCAGAAAAGGATATGTATATACACAATCTACCATAAAATTTATGAAGAATATATAGTAATAACAATTATAAATAGCAATAACAATGATTCTAAAAATCATAGTAATGACAAAATTAAGAAAAAAAAGAAGTAAAACTGATCACTTCGGTTTAATTAGTAATGGCAGTCCACTAAAGCCGCAGCGGAGAAGACGAGACTTTGCTGGTTAGCTGAAAATTCAAAATTATTACTATTATTATCTCTGTGATGATCATCTTCCGGTGACGCCGGCAGGTTCAGATCAAGCGATAAAAAGATTTTTGGCTTTTTCGAATTCTGATCATTATCGTGTGATGAATTATCTGAAGTGTTGTTGTTGCTTGTTTCATCAACAGTAATTTTAGTGTTTGTTGCTGTAATTGTTGGTGGTCTATGTCTTCTCATGTGACCACCCAAAGCTTGACCCGATGAGAATTCCGCCCCACAAATTGAACACTCGTGAATTTTTGGCTTGCTATTGATGATCACATTGCTATGTGAATTCGAATTACCTTTGTTGACTGTTTGGGTTGAAGTGACAGAAGCCGTAATGATCCGATTGATTTTCTCCTCTTGTTGTTGTTGATGATCGATTGAAGGCGAAACAGAATCAGCAGTAGATTTTTTCTCTTCGGCTACGGTTTTGAATTTTTTGTGACTTGTTCTATGCCCACCAAGTGCTTGAAAAGATGGAAACGTTCTGTTACAAGTTTTACACTCGTAGACATAGAACCCTGCTTTTCCGGTGGTTGTTGTTGCCATTTCTGTAAATTTCCGGCTAGTGATTTTCACCATCTTACGTTCACTACTTTCCACTTGTAATTTCTGGCATCGGCCACTTTGTGCTAATAGAATTAAGCAATTCGCCATATCCTCATCTTCCTCTGTACTGCTCGTCGTCGAAATTTGAGTAGTTGAAGTTGTTGATGATGAATACTGCATCGATGAAGAGTAATTATAAACATCCTCACCTCCATCACCGCCACTTCCACCACCACCAGCGCCGCCGTCGGCGGCAGCGGTTGATGACGTGGAAGTAACCATCGCCACCGCCATGAACTGCCGTGGTCGCTTACTGCGCTTACCTTTGAACACCAAAGTCCGATCGATTGATTCTTCGGAGAATTCCATTAGAGAAAAATAGTTGATGTAGTGAAGTAAGTGACAAAGAGAGAAGTGGATGAAAAAGAAAGAGGAGAGTGGTGAGTTAGCCAAAGTGCTTTAGTTAGTTATATATATATATATATTGTGTGTGTAGTGAATGATACGAAAATTGTTTGGGAGAGTCAAAATACCACCCAAGTGTTAAACTAGTGGATGAAATTAATGAATGAATTTTCAAGTCTATTGGCCAACCAATTTTGCCTAATAGTGTATCTAGCTGATATCTGGTATTTTTACGGGGTTCGACTAGATCAAGATAACAAAGATAAAACGATTCATTGCATAAATTTGAACCTAATATTTCTTGTCAAGAATGGATGGTTACATGACAAAACAACTAATTAAAGTGTATATTTCCTATACTTTTCTATCTTTGGAGTCACTTTTCTTGAATTTACAGAAAATTAAATAGTTTTAATTGATTTTCTATGGTGTCAAAGTTAGGTGCAAGTATGGTTATAAATATCACAACAGCATTAATTGAATGTAATTTACTAGAGCTAATGCCATGTATGGAGACAAAGGTTTACCAAATTATATTTATGGAGGTGAAATGTATATACTTAGGAGATAATTTCATGTGGTACTAATACTTACTGCACTAATAAGGTGAATGAATGAGTTGATTAAGCATTAAAAAGGGAGTGTCATAACTCATAACTGAAAAGAAAAGAAAAGAAAAAAGCAAAATAAAGAGAAGTAAGAAGAAAGAAAAGTAAAAATACAGACAGATCACGAAGGAAAGTTGGTGATAACTTGAAGTTTGGTCTCCACATTACACTCCTTTTTAATTATACTGCTCTTCGTTTTAATTTGTTTATCTTACTTTGACTCGATATTAAGTTCTAAAAAATAAAATAAAAAACTATTGAATCTCGTGATCTTGAATTAAAAATATGTCACAACTCACGTGTATCAAAATGTTCTTTAATCTTATGATTTTAAACATGTTAGATAGAAATTGATACGAATGAAGTATTTCTTATGTGGTTTTGTTAATTAATTTTTTATGGCTAACTAACTAATTTGCCAGCGAAAGTCAGGAAGGTAGATTCGAGTATCAAAGCAAATGAGGATTGCACGTCAAAAGCACACTCCATCTCACTTATTCCATATAAGTCTTCTTAGACTCAAAGGAAAGTAGTAGTAGTAGATGAAGAGATGCAACTAATAAACTAGTAACCCAAACTACCTAAATTCCATTGCCTTTCAAGCAAACACTTCATTTTTTTATGCGCGCATTAATTGTGTATAATTATTTTTACATCACGAGCGATGTATTAAGTTGATTTACAATAACAAGTAACAATTTATGACAACTTTAATAAGTTAATTTGAAAAATAGAGTAATCACATGTTATCGTTAGTGAGTTGAGAGTTGTATTGATAAATTTAAAAATTCTTTATAATGTCAGAATAAATATATGGAGTATAACTTAAATTAATCAAGAATATTGAATTTCCGCCACCCGCTCTCTCGCTTGCTTGCTTTATCCACTCTCCCCCTTTCACTTTAAAACTTAAATTGTGGTCCTCCACTATTAGGCCACTCAAGCATGACAAATTTAAGCTGTACTAAATTGAACAATTAGTTTTTATTTTTTAAAAATTAAATTTCTCATTCGGTATTTGATACTTGAGACAACAATAATAACATATTCAGTGTAATTTCTATAAAAATTGAAGTCTGAGGAGGTCGGTCATGTGTACTTAATCTTACCCCTATCTTTGTAGGTAGAAATGTTGTTTCTGACAGATCCTTGACTTTTAATTATTTGTAGCTAATTGTGGTTTTTGTTGAATAAAAGTAAAAGGAAAATAAATGGGAAAGATGTTGATGGAGTCATGACTAATGAAACCTTTAGAGATCCACATGTCCATGTCTCTATCACTTTTGTTGTCTAACATATATAGAAATACAGATATATGTAAGCAAGAATAAGGAGTTGTAGGGACACTAGTGGAGTGGTAACCATGTCAAGTGGGATTAATTGAAGTAGTAGAACAAGTAGTGTATGAATATGAGAGAACTGTAGACCATACAGGTACCTTTCCTTCATATTCATTTATATATATATGGACACAAATATTAAGCTCGTGAGTATGGATTGATGAGTGCTCACACTCTCCTAGTGGCTGGCATGTTCACAGAATTTACTTACTACTATTAATCCTCTATGGCTGTTTGGTAGAATGCCTAATTTAGTTTTTGTAATAGTCCAATATTCTTTCTAAAATTATATATATATATATATATATATATATATATCAGGGTACGTAGTGAGAAGGATAAATGAGGAGGGGATTACGAGATCGATAAAGAATCAAATCCTTGCCAAATAAACTAATATTGTTTCATATTTTATCATATTTTATTGTATTGTATTTTGCTGTATTGTACTAATGAATACAATGATGGGATAAATTGTATCGTTTTTCGTCATTACATAATGTCACACATCCATAATTTGAGTGATAAACCTACAAGAAAAGTAGGGTACGAGGTAGAGCTATCATAAAAAGATAGGATAAAAGAGGAAATATGATTATAAAATAATAAATAAAGATAAAATGAGTAGAAAATATTAAGGTAACGATGCGATCACGCTAAATTGATCGTTATAAAATGGGCATTTTCATCGTTACATAATGATGAATTTAAACGATACGATACAATAAAATTTAAGTAACATAACAATTATAATAAATATTATATTTAAACTAATAATACAATACAATACAAGAGGTAACAACCATCTAAACAAGGTGTTAAAGTTCCCTTTGTTTGGTTGGTCTTTGGTTACATTATCTATATATTCTATTATTTTCCTATATTCTCAAAAGTTTGTTAGCGACAAAGTAGTCATTTTGTTACTATGGAAAAATTGCTTGTAGCATATTCTAAAAAATGTGGCTTAGTTGGTATAGTTGTATCATCTTTCGTTGAGAAATAATAAGAGTTGTTGACTGATCATTGTAGATTTTCTTCCTTTTTAAGGATTTTCCTATGTAAAATTGTACTTATATTCTTTCTTTTCGTTATTATTGCTTTCGGTATCGTCCTTGTCTCATAATATAAATTATGCTTACATACATTGCACATATATAATTCAAAGTTTGTAGCCTAATTTGTGATAATCGTGTTTTAGAAAAATCTAGACAACTATAATTATAATTGTATATACTAGAGTGAATGGAAAGATTATTTCAAAATTAAATATTCTAATTTGTATTAAAATGTAACTATGAAAAAATTTGATAGTCGACTTCACAAAAGGTTGAACATACAATTGGTGAGACGGACCAAACAAGCAATTAGTGGGTTAGAATGAATTTTCATGTTGTTGAGGTGGTTTTAATCATGTTAAAGTAGTAGGAGTAATTTTTACTGTTCTTTTTTCTTTCTTTTTAAATTTTAAAAAACAACATATGAGGAAAAGGGAAGGGGAAATGTAGAAATGATTATGAGATTAAGATTATGAATCAAATTCTTATCAATATGTTAAAGTTCATGTGACTAAACAATTATACTATTATAAATACTGTTGGCCATACTGCAAGTAAAATTTGAAAATTTTATAACCAAATATTGATTGAAAAAAAAAAGTTAAAAATTCTAAATGACTCCTGAATTATCCTATCGTCCATGATCTATTATTTGCTTCAATTTTAATCAACATTTCATTAATTAATTTTTTGTATATATACTTCAAGGGAATCAAATGTATATAATTTTATTTATTTAAAGTTGAAAATTCATTACTTTAGAATGCAGCTAGAATAAAATATTTGTAAGGATTTTATGTTTTTTTTTTAAAAAAAAATAGTGTCTGGAAATATCCCTAAGAAAATGTCAAAAGTCAAATCAAATGAAAGAATGTGCTTGGCAGATCATTTCCTCCAAACTTATTTTATATATCCAAAAATATGATTCTTTCTATCCGTGATAGCTGTGTTTTCTATTTTATTTATTCCCATGCCATTTCTACCCTTGTTATTTTAATATTTATTACTTTGAAAATAACACAATTACACAAACTGGAAGTCAACTCTCTAAAGGTGTAAATCGTATTTGATCATTTTTTTCTTTTACTTTTAGTCCTTGAAATATCGATAAATTTTAATTTTAATTCTTGCCATCATATTTGACTAATATAACACATTTGTCCTTCAATAAATAAAAAATATATTTTAAATCCCTTTATGTGTACAAAATATATTAGGTGAATTAAATTATTTTTGAAACTATATCACCCTCAAATATTTAGTAAATAATATATACTTAACATTATACACAGTCAATTAATTGATAAATTCGACAAATTTGGTAAGAGTCGCAAGCATAAGGATGAAAAGTGCATCACTTCAACTATGGAAAGTTTAATGTACTTAATTGGATATCTTGCAGATTAAAACCAAAATTATCCATTAATTACTTCAAAAATTAAATACTAAGAGGAGCAAAATAAAATTTATCAATAAGTTAAAAATCAGAAGTACAATTATCCGTTTTTTCTTATTTATATACTTGAAACGACCATCATATTATTATAAAGTTAATATCACTTTCCGGAGTTGCTCACTTTAATCAGTTAAGGCCCATAAATTAGTTGACATAATTGGGGAAAAAGCTTAGTCTTTCTCTGTGTATTTGATCAACTCAATTCATTTTGGTATCGTTTTATTTGCCCATCATGGAAATCTTTTTTGGGAAAATTTAAAAAATAGCGGTACTTTGAGTTTTAATTATCAATTATAACGACAATTTAGGTAATTATAGAACATAATAATATATAATTTACTTAAGAAAAGCTCACGATACAATGTAACGATGCGTTCTGTATGACTATATCAATTCACTTTGTATCTATGGTATATGTTCGCTTTGTATCAATTCACTATGTATAAGAAGATTTAACAGGTACAAAGCGAATAGATATACTAACACATAACAAATTGATACAACTTGAAGCCAACGAACACAAAATAAAATTAATAAGTTTTACTCTCTCTCTGCCTCATTTTATGTAAGTTAGTTTGACTCGACACGGAGTTTAAGAAATGATAGAAATTTGTGTGGCGATAAATCATTTTATTAAGGATAGAATAGACATTTTATAGTTAAATTGTTACTTAATATAAAAATTTGTCATTCTTTCTGAAACTGACTAAAAAGAGAAGTGAGTCACATAAATTAACATAAAAAAATACTATTTTAGATAAATACATATCATATATTTGCTCTCTCGAGCAATATTCTCATACTTTTACAATATGGACTTCCCACATAATTAAGGATAAGTGACTTGTAAAAGAAAGAAGAGAAAAAGTAAAGAAAGAGGAACAAAAAAGCAAGGAGAGTTCTAAAAATGGGCAGCCGAAAGTCAGCAAAATTTGCTGACGGCGGATTCTTGGCGTAACAAATTAATGTACTAGTAGTAACTAGCTAGGTTGGTTATGACAAGCACGTAATATTATTTCTCTAACATTTGTTTATAAAAATAAATGCGGGAATGAGTGGAGTGGGAAGGAGGTAACTCCCCCTAATGCTGTTGTTTAAATAAATTTGGAATTTACTAATAATTGATAGAGCGAAAATGTCATACATTATCCATTGAGAAAATATCAGTATTAGTAGAGGAAATGATCTCTTATGACCATTTACAAATTGAATAGAAGAAAATAACTCTTTCAGATCACTTATAAAAAAGATAGAAACTACTATAAAACTTAAAACTTTCGTCTTAGGAGAGTTAATGTTCATTAATTTGACATCAATTTGAAGTTTGAGCTTCATTTGAAGCACACTAGTGAAGGCAACTTGCTTGATTAATATAGGAAACTAGGGATAGCAAAGCATATTTTGATTTATTGGAGGCCTATAAGGTAGCAACCTTTCATTTCTTCAAAAGTCAATAAAGGCATAATAATCATAGTCTTCAAGAATACTTCTAATTTAGTATATGAAAGACTTAGTACTTTTATTTTCATTTTCTTTATTTTATTTGTTTTTCCCCATTTGAAATTGCAAAACTTTTGAGCTACTCAAAACGACATGTTGGTTTTCCGTTACAAGTTGCAATCAAGAAAATAAAATGACAACCTCCACACTCTTTCTTATATATACACCCATTCTCTCTCTCTCTATATATATATATACAAAGGATATATAATTTTCCATGTACATATGTCAGACATGTTTCATCAGAATTTAAGTTATATATTCTAATAGTATACATTTTTTAACTTCTTTTTTTATATTTTATCGTATCATATTAGATTTTGCTAGGAAGAGTTACTTGTTATTATAGGTTAACTTAATATGACGATATAAAAGTTTGTACTCTATCATTGCATAAAATTTAAACTCATTTCACATAGCAGGATAGTACGCGCTTTCCTTAAATAATAATGCAAAAAAAGGTTCGTCAATTAGTTGTTTTGTTATTTTTTTTTTCGTGTTTATAATTCCCTGAGTTCTAAACTATGTTTGTTATGATAATCACAACAAAGTCCACTTAAACCAAATATAATAAATCTACTAACTTTTGACTACAGACTGTCTATATGATTAACTCTTAACATAGTAGTAATAATTAATTCAAATAAGAATAATGACAGATTATATTAGTGGCTTGGTCCATCTGAATATATGTATATAGTTCACCAATTCCACATTTTGTACTATGAGTTTACTTTATAAACTTATACATACACTTGTTTACATCATCAACGAAAATATTTTTCATAAATGATGTCACTTAATGATAAATCAGCTTTCAAATATTTTTCTTTGTATCGAACACACCTTAATGATAAATCATCTTTCAAAGATAGAGGCACCTAACTTGCTTAATATGGAAGCTTTACAAATTTAAAAGAAACCTAAAAAAGTTTGAGATTTCGAGCATCTTTTTCAATCACAAAATAAAAATAATATATACCCTACGAAGTAAGCCAATATCCACAATTCATATCCAACACATGAGGAAATAGTCCTCTCCACAAATATTTGTCTAAAGTTAATAAATATTCTGATCCCCTCTTTTGGACTAGCTAGACAGTGTAATTAAATTGAGAAACGAAGCCAATCAATCAATTGAAAATAATAATAATGAATTGACCAGGCTGCCAACGTATACCGTGTCATTATCCTTTGGCTGTTAGGGATGGCAAGCGAAGCGGAGCGAGTTAAATGTTTAATTTCACAAAATTTTAACCCGACCTACATAGCATTTTTACTCAGGTTCACCAGCGTCGCGCTCATGCCCGAATCCATCCGCCCTGTACGTGGTCGATTAAGTTTTTTTTTTTTTAATTTCTTTTTTATTTTGTTAGTTTTACTTCATTTTTATGATTCGGCTGGAGTTTTACATGTCAGTGAAGGATTTCAGGCTGGATGTTGTTGAGTTTTTTCTTTTTTTCTTTTTTGGGCTTTTGGTGCAACTACTTATCTAAGTTTCTTTTTGGGCCTTCACTTCCTTCTTTTTTGGGCCTTTTGTGGAGCTCATATATATACAAGTTCTGGTCGACTCATCTGAGTGCTATATACTATTAGCTCCTTGATTACTTATCAAATAAAATGAGCATTTTTGAATCACCGCCTACTGTATATTTACGTAAAAAGCCCTATTTCGAACACACTTTTTATCGGGCCGCTGAAAACTTTTTAGATTTGGGCTTTCTTTTTCGGACTATTGAATTGTGTAGCCCAGTCCATAATTTTAGCTCCGACTCACTTCCCGTCGTACTTTCTCGTCTTCGACGTTTCAACGCCATTGAATTGACGGAAATCATCAAACAAATATTCTCACCGCCGGCCGCCAACTCCGACCGCCGTCGACTGACGCATTGAGCTGTTTCTGCTTCGAGTCAAGAGGACATTTGTTGCAGATTTTAGGTTTGATGGAGATACTGTTAATTTTATAGGCCAAGTATACAGGTGATTCTGTCTGCTATCGGTTTCCATGGACTCCTCAAAACCAAATCCTCAGTCCATGCGAGTCCTAATTCGACCTCCAATTCCACCTTCTCATTCTCAAACTCCCCCAGTACTTCCTAGCCACGCCCAAGCTCCGGCCCCTTCTCTCCACCCACTTCCATCAACCTCATCGGAAGCAGTAGCCACCTCCCCCTCTCCATTAAACCCTCAAAGCGGTGTCGTTGTGGTTGGTTTCATTGGAAAACGCCACGATGACGTTGCTTACCTGATGAACCGGATTATTGATTCTAATGTGTTTGGTTCCGGGGGTTTAGATAAGCCAATTTTTGTTAATGAACCGGATGAAAAGACGGATTTTGCTGTAACCGACGATATGAAGAGCTGGTTTGAGTTTAGGAATATAAGCTACCATCATGATGAGGAGAAGGGGATTTTGTTTTTGCAATCCTCTTCAACTCGATGCCCTCTGATGGAAGGCAATTTGGAGTCTAAGATGGGATTTGATTCGCTGTTGGAAGACTACGAATATGGTGATCTCCAAGCAATGCTCTTTATGTTCTCTGTAAGTTTTCTTTTTCTTCTTCACTTTATCTTGACATTTCTAACAAATTTGTGAGGACATTAAAGACTAATGAGACTTCTAAAGTATTTGAAAGTACAAAACAGGATTAGAAACATGGGCACGCATTGGGTTGGGCATGATGGTAAGGTGTCGGTCCTCAACCTCAAATTAGTTGAGGTCGGTTGAATGAATTATCAATATCTATTCCACTTCACTTGGACCTCTTTTCATTCATTTGGGAAAGAAAAAATGATAACAACAAGCACAAGACTGAGGCTGTTTGTCCTTGCATGAAGCGCTTAAACACAATTTATTTTCTCTAGAGACACTTGATCAATAAAGCTAACTGAGAAGTGGATGAGTTGGATTGATGTAGTTGTTTGAGTCACAGCTGCCTGTAGTGTTAACCCAAATGAGTTATCTGACTCTCACTTATTTTACTCCGGAAAGGTTGCTTCTTGTAACTGCGCAAGGTTTTGAATTTGCAGTTGTATAGAAGAACTGTGTGTAGAAGAATTTTGTATCATTTCCATGAATCCTTTCTTTCTCATGCATCAAAATGAGCATGTAAAAATTGTTGCTTAGTGGTCAATTTGAGATGATATCTTCTTTACTAATGTGTCCAATTCTTCATATTCTAGTTTGACAAGGAAGGGAAACCTACCGGTAAAAACCCTCACCTCCAACCATAAGGCTGAGGATTTTAGTCAGGGAGCAAATTGGGAGGGCCACCATTGGACTCCTGGGTAGGGGTTTGGGAGGTGGAGTGTACTATGTAGAGTTCTCTTTTGGAGGCTTTCCATTTCATATTTCATATTTCATACTTCCCCTTGTTAATTGTAGAATGCTACTCAACCATGCCTAGCTATGCAGGTTTGCCATGTTGTAGTATTTATCCAAGAAGGGCCACGCTTTGACACCCAGATACTGAAGAAACTTCGCATCTTGCAAGCAGCTAAACAAGCAATGACTCCATTTGTTAAGTCACAATCTCTGCCACTCTCTGTGTCTGGCTCACCTTTTGCATCTCCATCACGTAGAGCTGCATCAGGAAGATCATCTGACAATCCTTCGCCTGTCAAAAGCCGTGGCATTTTCAACCGAAATAATTCAGCAATTACTCTGATGTCAAGTTTAGGTTCATATACCTCTTTATTACCCGGGCAGTGTACTCCGGTTACACTTTTTGTTTTTCTTGATGATTTTGCTGATGATTATCCTAGTTCTAGTGTTGAGGAGCCAGCTGATATTTCCTCGGCGAATCAATCATCAAGTGTTGGTGCCTTGGCTCGGCCAAGCTTGGCTCCGAAAGTTTCTGGTTCTGTTATTGTGCTTGCACGCCCTATGAGTAAATCTGAAGGGGGGTTTAGGAAGAAATTGCAGTCTTCTCTGGAGGCACAGATTCGATTCTCCATTAAGAAATGCCGGACACTGTCAGGTTCTGAAACTGGTCATACAGGTTCAAGAAGTGGGGGTGTGTCAAATTCTGCAATGCTGTTTTCCCTGGATGCATCAAAGGCTGTTGCACTTTTAGATGTAACCTCTAATAAGAGAGGTGAATCCCTTGAATTTGCCACTGGCCTTGTGGAAGATGTTCTGAATGGAAAAGCGACCTCAGATTCTCTTCTATTTGAAAGTCATAGCCAGAGTGCAAATAGAGAAGATTTACTTTCTATCAAGGAGTTCATCTGCAGGCAAACTGACATATTAAGAGGAAGAGGGGGTGTGGTTTCGAATACTAATAGTGGTCCAGCTTCTGGTGTTGGCATGGTTGCTGTTGCTGCTGCTGCTGCAGCAGCAGCTGCTTCTGCTGCAGCAGCAGCTGCTTCTGCTGCTTCTGGAAAGACATTTACTTCTCCTGAACTTCCACATTTGGAGAAATGGTTATCTTCTAGTCAACTTATTCTGCAAGCAATCCTGTCAGCAAAATATGCCATTGCAGATGAGACTGAAATTAGTAAGAGGAGACAAAGAAATTCTGTTTCACCACCCCTTGAAGGAAATGCTTCAAAAGTTTCAGATCCACTTGAAATTGCAATGTCTAATTTGGCAAGTGGTAGAGGGATAAATACTAGGTTTTCTACTCTATGGTGCCAAAAGGCCCTTCCAGTAGCTAAGGAGACATATTTAAATGAGTTACCTCCGTGCTACCCAACTTCTCAGCATATGGCCCATTTGGAGAGGGCTCTGCATGCTTTCAATTCAATGGTCAAGGGACCTGCTGTGCAGTTCTACTTGCAGAAACTGGAAGAGGAATGCACATCCATCTGGACTTCTGGCAGGCAACTATGTGATGCTGTTAGCCTCACAGGAAAACCATGCATGCACCAAAGGCATGATGTAGAAACTGGTGGTTTATGTTCAAGTGATGAGATTAAGATACATTCCAGTGGGTACGTCTTCCTCCATGCATGTGCATGTGGTCGTTCAAGACTCCTGCGGCCAGATCCTTTTGATTTTGAAACAGCAAATGTTACTTTTAACCGTTCCATGGATTGTGACAAGCTTCTTCCCACAGTTCAGTTACCCCAAGGAAGTGATACAAGTAGGCCCATTCATTCTCCATCTTGGAGTTTAATCCGAGTTGGGAATGCAAGATACTACCAGCCGTCTAAAGGTTTGATGCAGAGTGGCTTCAGTTCTACCCAAAAGTTTCTTCTACGGTGGACTATCCTTCTCGAGAAGCCTAAATATGAGAATGACCTACTATCAAGCAATTCAGAGCAAGCAAATATAAATAGGTTTAGTAGCAATGCCAGGGATGAGCCTAACACAGATTCAGGCATAGAGAAGGCCGGTGATTTGAGTATGCAAAATGGATATCAAATCCAAAAGAAGTCTTCTGCAGGAAATATCAAAACAGATGATAAAGTAAATAATTTAGGTAAAGGAGTTTCCAACTTTAATATGAGAAAAGCTTTTTCTGAGGTGGTAGCTGGTTCAACTGCTGCAAATTCAGGATTTCCTCCGCTACAATCAAATAGACAGATTATGTCAAATTCAGAAAAGATTATTAAGCCAAAAAGTGCGAGAGAAGGAGGTAGAGAGAAGGTTAATGGGATTAGTGATGAACAAGTATCGGAAAAAGTTGCTCTAATTCCTGCTATTCATGAAGTTAAGAATGATAGCACTATTGTTTCTAATGATGTCACTAAAGGTAATCAAATTTTCCAGATAGGTACACATTTGGATTCAATGAAGATGAATAGAATTGAGAAGACCAGACCAGTTACGTCTTCTAAACATGCAACAGTTTACATTGGATTTGAGCATGAGTGCCCCCGTGGGCACCGTTTTATATTAACTGCCGACCATCTCAACAGACTAGGTTCTCCTTATGCATTGTCTGTAGAATCCACTGTCCCTTCATCTTTGGAAAATATAGATCATAAGGGGGTAGGTCCCTCCCGAGGGGGTAAGAATGGTGGCCATGGCAAAGGTCGCCGGCTAGCAAATGGGATGATTTCTACTTCCTCTAGGAAGCTCAGGAATCTGGAAAAGTCAAATGAGGGGTCAGATGGCGGAATTTCAAACATAGAAGGGCCAGCTCAGTTTTCCAGGCATCCAGTACATGCTGTACCAGGAAAAGATCTTGAAACTGGTCTTCAACCTCTAAATCTCAATGAATCTGGCTATGGTACCTCCTTGTTAGATAGAAGTTTGCCCATATACATGAACTGCCCCCATTGCTTGGAATTGAAGAGTAAGAATGACCAAACAGATGTGAGATTTGCAGGAACCATTTCACAGCTCCAGAGGATCTTTCTGGTTGGAGTCTTACTTCTGATATTTGGCTATTTTCCTCAACTTCCCTGAATCTTTATGACTTCCTAAAGAAGTATTTTGTTTATGTGATGTCATTTTTAAGTACTTATCTGATTCGCTGTTTCTACTAATCTAATGAACAGGCTTATGTGATATGGTTTTATGTTGTTCAGTGGCTAAACCAATTATGAGTGGATTAAGAGACAACTCATAATGTAAACATGTGTTTTAAGATATCTGCACTTACCCTGTTTTTGTAAATTCATTTGCTCATTTTCACCAACTTCGTGGACATATCAGCAGTCTATTCATGGCCAAGGCTGCGTATGAGGAAATTTAAAGGGAATATAAGATATTAGAGATCTGATGGTCTTCTCTATTCAACTTATAGTAGGATACTGTTTAATATTTTCTGTTTAAAGGACCTATTTCTAGTGAAATACAGTGAAATGTGACATGTTAGCTAGTACATTGAAATTGTGGGTAACTGGAGAAGTGGGTTACTTGCAAATAACATATTGTAGAAATTAGTACCTCTTCTGCATATTTCTCAACTCGTATGGTTTCCTTCCATATTTCTGAAAGTTAAATTGTTAAAGAAATTATTTTGATGGTTACACTTCTCAAAATTGAACTGCAAATTTGTTGTATGTTTCATGTCCCGTTGGTACTTGTATGCCTGACATTCAAGTTGTATATTTATGACCATCCACTTTTACCTTTATTTAATCTATAATCTTTGTTTTCTTTGATAGATAATCCATAATCTTTGTGAATCCCGAAAAATAAATATACTTACTTTGCCAGTTGTAATGAGTATGCTCTTTGTCATGCAGGTTACACCTCACTTCCCTATCATTTTAGCAGCAAACCCAGTCATACAGTTTGAGGTATGAGTGACTTACTGGAACTTTTGGTTTTCATTACCATTTTCTGCATTGAATCAACTTATCTTTGTCCACCTAGTTCTATGAAGCCGCTTTGGGATCATTTATGATCTCGGGATTTTACACTACTTGTATAACCTTTGGTTCTTATTCATAGAAAAAACTGTGCAATATTCATAAATTGTTTGGTATCATTTCTTTAATGTATGTACTATTTATGTGGGATAAAAGGGGAATAAGAATGAATATTGGTAACAGGGTAAGAGCACCCAAATTGGCAAAAATACCCTAAAAATAAGGTGCCCCATTTTAGTAAATAAAAAAAGATCACGATAGTATTATATAGTAAGAAGTTGTAATGATTTGTAACTTCAAGTTCCCTTAGAGGAAAACTTGGAAGAATGGTGTTACAAACTCACAATCTATGTATCACAATTTATGTATCATAATTCACTATAGTAATTTGTCTCCTTTTTTTCTAAATGGTTTTGAAGGCATTGGGTGCGCCTTTTGATGTATTTACATAGAAGATTTTCCCTAATATGTATATATAGTACTTGCGTAGTATTTTTACTTCAGTTTCTATTGTTACTTGTTGTTCATTGGTTGTGTTTATCTTGCCACTTTGCTACCATTATTTTGCTTTCTAGCCTATTTTGGTAATGTGTTGTTGTGCCGAGAGACTATTGGAAACTTGAGTGTCAGAAATCTTTTTTTTTTTTTTCATGGTTGAACTCCAGGAGAACGTGTTTACTTTGTGTAAGGTCAAGCATGTTCCTGAAGTTGAGGTTTCGAGTTCAAACTTGAGAACACATTTTGCTTTTATCAATCTCAAAACATATTCCCTCAAAGCTATTACTATAACTGCTATTTCAGTGTAGTAAGCAGTAACATCCTTGCATAGTTGCATTCTTCTTTTACTGACGTATCTAGCTGCCAAAGAGTGAAGTGAACTTCCTGAATATTTCACAGATGAAGCAGGTGATTGAGGTGCTTACCAGCAATGTTAGGATCTATCTGGATCTTATTGTTGAATTTTTGTAGCCACCTCTTCTCTAATCTAACTATTAGAGAGAACACACTTTATTACATAATTATATCTTTAAAACACTCCTCGTGTGCTGTCTTGATTCTTTTTCATGGGCTAAGCATATGGATTTTCTTTTTCTGATAATTGGTGGCAGTGAAACTTGAGCCCAAGTGAGTGCTGACATTGAACTATGTTGAATTGTGTGACACCTCATCTAAAAGCTTAAGCTGTTAGAGAAAGTGCATTTTTATTGCTTTATTACATCTTCAGCACTCACCTCAATATAAACTACAAGAAGACAGAAAAGGGTTTTATCTTCTCCTTTCTCAATGTAGTTGCCATTGTTGGAGGGAGTCTCCCATAGGATCCCCATTCAGTGGGATGCTTGACTACTTGTACTTTGTTATATCTTCAAGCATCTTTTTAGATGTTATTTGTGTTGTTTTCTTGTTGGTGCATCTTTGGAAATAAGCTTTCAAATTATTCTCTTAATTGCTTATATTTTTCCTATTTTGATTTTGTAGGCGTCATGTCTCCCTCCATCTGTGCCAGACCGTAAAAAGAAGTTGCAGTTTTGTCTGGGATGTCAAGTAATTTTACCCCCTGAGAGTTTTCTGTCACTTAGACTGCCTTTTACTTATGGCGTACAGCTCGAAAATGGAAACCTCCATCCTCTCATGCCTTTTGAACAGCAGCCTGAACTCACTGCCTGGATAACCAAAGGCACAACATTGCAGCTTGTATCCAAGGATAGCATTCATGAGGAGCTTTCCATATAGTCCAATTGATGAGGTCTAATCTAGATGGTGCTGACATGACTGAATTTTACTAAGCATCTTGAGCAGCAATTCTTGGACAGTTCTCTGCCATCAGGTAAGCATTTGATCAAGCATGTTTCAGTTTTGCTTTTTATGGGATGAGATTTCATGATTGCTGTCACAGAAGGGCAAGACAGAAAAAGCATCTTTTGCTGCAGCTTTTCGAAATTTAAAAGGAAGAACTATGATTCACCTTTCTTAAATAATGGTGTTTAATAATATACGTAAGTGTGTTAAATGCATGTTGGTGTATTCTATTGCATTTTGATTTGTACACTTTATATAGTGTTAAGGACCAAGGACTGATCTTATTTTGATATTCGTAATAAATTAAATATGATGGAACATAGAGCTGTAAAAGATATTACGTATAGTAGTCATTGTTAAAAATGTAAAATCTTCTTTGATCTGTAAAAAAGTATTACTATATACAAATCATTTACTAGTGGATGAAATGGGCCTGGATAGAGCGGAACGGACATAGAGGATTCATATTGTCAACAGTAACTAGTTTGGTATTGAGTCCTAGCTGAGTAATATTGATTGAAATTGATGCAACTTCAAGAGCTTTCCAAGGGAGATGGCTAAAGGCAAATACCTGGTCATTTGTTTCTGGGGACACCACCTACATGAAATTGTCTGAACTTTAAAGGTCTTAACTTAGTATTTTATTGTTTCCTTTTGTTGTTAGATGCTTGCAGGATAACCATCCAAGTTTTATTCGTTGTAAAGCTGGGAAGGCAATTGCCCAAATACATGGGAAGAGAGGAGAAAGTTTCCTCCACTTAGATGAGGCACTGCGGCTGATTACTCTTATCTTTCTCATGGCAGGAATGCCTGTGGAAGGTAATTCATATGACACCAAATTGTGTCTTTTTTGTGCTCAGGTGGGTTTATTATGTTATCTCTTGGCAGACCTGGTGATAAGCTGGTTCATCATTAGCAGGAGGTGCTTTGGAACTTTTTGGTATGCACTGTTTCATCCTTTAAAGATGTGTATCAAACAAATGCAATATGAAATTTTAGGGGTTTTTACAATTCTGCTTAGTGTTATCATATTGCATGTAATTTTTAGGGATAATAACATTTTTGATTCCTCGGTTATTCATAAATTCTTATTTTGGTCCTTGTGATATATGACTTAACACATTTAACCTTCAATTAATTAAAATGTGTTCTTTTGGTTTCTTTTAAATTGGAGCTTTGTTATAAATAAACTATTTTAAGAACTATATTACCTTCAAATATGGAATAACATTACAAACCAAATGCAACACGTGGACGATTTAATGGTGGAACGGTTAATAGTTCCATGCATTGTGATCACAATCAAAAGGATAAAAAAATGCACATTAATTGAAGGTTTAATGTGCTTTGTCAAATATGCACCCAAGGGTGTGGCGTAGTGATTACTAAGTGGGTTGAGAACATGAGTTCTTAGGTTCAAAGAGACAAAAACACTAGGTGATCCTTCCCATTTGTCATAGCCTTAGTGGACAAAGGCCCGGTATCTGTTGTTGGTGGGAGGTGACAGGTATCTCATGGAATTAGTCAAGGTAAGCGAAAGCTGACTCGGACACCACAGCTATTAAAAAGAAGTGCTTTGTCAAATATCACTGTTAGAATATAAATAAGTATTTCCTACTTAGAATAGGAATAGGAATAGGAATAAGAATAGGAATCCTAGTTGGAAAAGGATTCTAATGTAGTGTCTATAAGTAGGGTCTCAATGTAACAATTTACAACAACAATTCAATAATTTGACACCCCACGCGCTCTCACGCGCCGATCGGAGGTGGCAGTTTCCGGCGAGTTCTGTCTCACGCGCCGGCGCGTGAGGGATTTTCCGATCAGATTTTTGGAGAAATTTTTTGACAGTTAGGGTCGTCCAGCCATTCCGACCAGGCCCATACTGTTTTTGACCAGATTCGATCGCCGGAATTAGTTTCCGGCAATTTCCAGGCTGTTTCCGGCGGCTTTTCCGATAATCAGATCTCAATAATCAAGTTTTTTTTATTTTTTTGTTGTTTCCAAGACAAATTTAGCATAATGTCTTTTGGGTGTGATGTTTTTGGTTCTAAAAATATAGGGATTGGAAGTTCTAGCCCTATAATCACTTCAGAACTATTATTGGGAAGTTCAAACTATTTATCTTGGGCTTCCTCGGTTGAGCTGTGGTGCAAGGGTCAAGGTGTGCAAGATCACTTAACGAACAAGACTTATGTGGTAGATGTAAAGACAAAGACTAGTGAGGAAGATGCAAAAGCCAAAGCACAATGGGAGAAAGTAGATGCTCAATTATGTAGTCTCCTATGGCGTTCTATTGATTCCAAATTGATGCCCTTGTTTCGCCCATTCCAGACGTGTTATGCAGTTTGGGAAAAGGCTCGTGCTTTATACACTAATGACATATCTCGATTCTATGATGTGATATCTCGATTGACCAATTTAAAGAAACAAGAATCCGATATGTCTACTTACTTGGGACAGGTACAGGCAGTCATGGAGGAATTCGACACGTTGATGCCAGTTACTACGAATGTGGAACAACAACAAGAACACAGACAAACATTGTTTCTAGTTCTTACTCTTGCTGGACTTCCTCCTGATCATGATTCTGTGCGTGATCAGATTTTAGCTAGCCCTACAGTTCCTACAATCGATGAATTATTCTCTCGTCTCCTTCGTCTTGCGGCACCTCCCAGTCATAAAGTAGTTTCATCACCCACTGTTGACTCCTCTATTCTCGCATCTCAAACCTTTGAAAAGCGTACATATCAGTCTATGGAGAATCGGCGAGGGGGAGGGCGTTTTGGGAAACCTCGATCCAAGTGTAGTCATTGTCATAAGCCTGGACACACTCGTGACATATGTTATATTTTGCATGGTCCACCACCCAGTTATGATCCTATTGTTCTAAAGGAATATAATGAGTTTCTTCGAAATCGCGCAAGTAAACAGTCACCTCCACCAGTAGCATATGGTGCTCAACCTAATCAACCATCCAATAATGCTCATATTGCTCAGACAGAATATGATGAGTTCCTTCAGTATCGTGCAAATAAGCAAACGTCTCCACAAGTAGCTTCAGTTGCACAACCTGATGTGTCTGTTGCGGGTAATTCTTTTGCTTGTGTGTCGCAATCTAGTACTCTTGGAACATGGGTCATGGACTCTGGGGCTTCTGATCATATCTCTGGTAACAAATCACTTTTATCTGATATTGTTTATTCACAATCTCTTCCATGTATTACTTTAGCCAATGGGATCCAAACAAAACCAAAAGGGGTTGGAAAAGCCAAACCCCTATCTTCTGTCACCCTAGACTCTGTTCTTTATGTCCCTGGTTCTCCTTTTAATCTAGCATCTGTTAGTCGTTTAACGAAAGCCCTACATTGTAGCATAACCTTTTTTGATGATTTTTTTCTCATGCAGGACCGCAGTACGGGACAGATGATTGGAACAGGACATGAATCACAAGGCCTTTACTATCTTACCTCTTCAAATTCCTTAACAGCATGCTCCGTTACAGATTCTCCAGATATAATTCACAAACGTTTGGGACATCCGAGTCTATCCAAACTGCAAAAGATGGTGCCTAGTTTGTCTAGTTTATCCACATTAGATTGTGAGTCGTGTCAACTTGGGAAACACACTCGTGCTACGTTTTCTCGTAGTACTGAGGGTCGTTCAGAGTCTATTTTTTTCATTAGTTCATTCTGATATTTGGGGTCCTAGTAGAGTCAGTTCCACCTTAGGATTTCGTTATTTTGTTAGTTTCATTGATGATTATTCAAGATGTACTTGGGTTTTCTTAATGAAAGATCGTTCTGAGTTATTTGCTATTTTCAAAAGTTTCTTTGCTGAAATACAAAATCAATTTGGTGTTTCTATTCGTACTTTTCGTAGTGATAATGCATTAGAATACTTATCCTCCCAATTTTAGGAGTTTATGACTCACAAAGGCATTATTCACCAGACTACTTGTCCATACACCCCTCAACAAAATGGTGTAGCTGAAAGAAAAAATCGGCATCTTATTGAGACCGCTCGTACTCTTCTCCTTGAATCCAATGTTCCGCTGCGTTTTTGGGGAGATGCAATTCTGACGTCTTGTTATTTGATAAATAGAATGCCCTCTTCTTCTATTCAGAATCAGGTTCCACATTCCATACTGTTTCCTCAGTCACATCTTTATCCTATCCCCCCTCGTGTCTTTGGGAGCACATGCTTTGTTCATAACTTAGCCCCAGGAAAAGATAAATTAGCTCCTCGTGCCCTCAAATGTGTCTTTCTTGGTTACTCTCGAGTCCAAAAAGGGTATCGTTGTTATTCACATGATCTTCATCGATATCTTATGTCTGCTGATGTTACATTTTTTGAGTCTCAGCCTTACTATACATCCTCTGATCATCCTGATGTATCTATGGTCTTACCCATACCTCAGGTTTTACCTGTGCCAACCTTTGAGGAATCTATGGTTACTTCTACATCTCCAGTTGTAGTGCCACCATTACTAACTTATCATCGTCGTCCACGTCCAAACCCAGTTCCAGATGATTCATGTCATGCGCCGGACCCTGCTCCTACTGCGGACTTGCCTCCTCCTAGCCAACCGCTTGCACTTCAAAAAGGTATACGATCCACTCGAAATACTAACCCACATTATACCTTCTTAAGTTATCATCGTCTATCATCACCCCATTATGCCTTTGTGTCGTCTTTGCCCTCTATTTCCATTCCTAAGACTACAGGTGAAGCACTTGCTCATTCTGGATGGAGGCAGGCTATGGTTGATGAGATGTCTGCTTTACATAAGAGTGGTACTTGGGAACTTATCTCCCTTCCTGCAGGTAAATCTACTGTTGGTTGTCGTTGGGTTTATGCAGTCAAAATTGGTCCAGACGGTCAGGTTGATCGACTTAAGGCTCGCCTTGTTGCCAAAGGGTATACTCAGATCTTTGGGCTAGATTATAGTGACACTTTCGCTCCTGTGGCTAAAATAGCTTCTGTTCGTCTTTTTCTATCTATGGCTGCCGTTCGTCATTGGCCTCTTCATCAGTTGGACATTAAGAATGCTTTTCTGCATGGTGATCTTGCGGAAGAAGTCTATATGGAGCAACCACCTGGTTTTGTTGCTCAGGGGGAGTCTAGTAGCCTTGTATGTCGATTGCGTAGGTCACTCTATGGTCTGAAACAATCTCCTCGAGCTTGGTTTGGAAAGTTCAGCACAGTTATTCAGGAGTTTGGCATGACTCGTAGTGGAGCTGATCACTCTGTATTTTATCGGCATTCTGCACCAAGTCGATGTATCTATTTGGTTGTTTACGTTGATGATATTGTTATCACCGGTAATGATCAAGATGGTATCACCGATTTGAAGCAACATCTCTTTAAGCACTTCCAGACTAAAGACCTTGGCAGATTGAAGTATTTTCTAGGTATTGAGGTTGCTCAGTCTAGATCAGGTATTGTTATTTCTCAACGCAAGTATGCCTTAGACATTCTTGAGGAGACAGGAATGATGGGATGTAGACCTATTGACACTCCTATGGATCCGAATGTTAAACTCCTTCCAGGACAGGGGGAGCCGCTTAGTAATCCTGAAAGGTATAGACGGTTTGTTGGAAAGTTGAATTATCTCACAGTGACTAGACCTGACATATCTTTTCCTGTGAGTGTTGTAAGTCAATTTATGACTTCCCCTTGTGATAGTCATTGGGAAGCAGTTGTTCGTATTCTGCGATATATAAAGTCAGCTCCCGGTAAAGGACTACTCTTTGAGGATCAAGGCCATGAGAATATCATTGGATATACAGACGCTGATTGGGCAGGATCACCTTCTGACAGACGTTCGACATCCGGATATTGTGTTTTAGTAGGAGGTAATTTGGTGTCGTGGAAGAGTAAGAAACAGAATGTGGTTGCTCGATCAAGTGCAGAATCAGAATATCGAGCAATGGCGACAGCAACTTGTGAACTAGTTTGGATCAAACAGTTGCTGGGAGAACTAAAATTTGGCAAAATTGATCAGATGGAACTTGTGTGTGATAACTAAGCGGCTCTTCATATCGCATCAAATCCAGTGTTTCATGAAAGAACTAAGCACATTGAGATTGACTGTCACTTTGTCAGAGAAAAGATACTCTCAGGAGATATTGTTACGAAATTTGTGAAGTCAAATGATCAGCTTGCAGATATGTTCACCAAGTCTCTCACATGTCCTCGTATTAATTACATCTGTAACAAGCTAGGTACATATGATTTATATGCACCAGTTTGAGGGGGAGTGTTAGAATATAAATAAGTATTTCCTACTTAGAATAGGAATAGGAATAGGAATAAGAATAGGAATCCTAGTTGGAAAAGGATTCTAATGTAGTGTCTATAAGTAGGGTCTCAATGTAACATTTTACAACAACAATTCAATAATATTCTTTTCCTATATTTCTCACAATCACAAACACTAAAATTAGAATTTATTAATTATTGAAGGACCAAAAGTGCTATTAACCCTATATTTTATTCAGTCCATAAATCATGGGATTAAGGGGATTGGAATTTAGACTGAAGTCTGGTGATAAGAAGACACCTGCATGGCAGTACCAAGTGGTCTGGCAACGTTTATTCCAAAATGGTGTGGTATACAACAAATCACCAGTTTGGCTTGAGATATAGTTAGGTTCAATAAGTAATAGTGTTGTACAATAATTTACTTATCAGACAAAAAAGAAATAGTATACTGCATGCAATTGGGAATAAAATAAGCATTTTTTTCATAAACATGAAAAAATAATTTTTGATATGATTAAAAAAGGTAAACAATAGCCAAGAGATATTTGTACTTCAAAGGAGAATATTTCCTTAAGGTAAGAGTAATCCCTAGGTGTGGGCTGTGGCAGGCGGGAGGTGAGGGAGTAGGGGAGCTGGGTTAGAGTGTGCATGCATCTTTAAAATGTGGATTTGGTAGTTAAGTCAAAACTTGTGTGTTTTAGATTCTTAGGTTAGGAAACCACTAATTCTTCATTTGTTGGTTGCTTTAAGTCACGTTATATGAACTCTTCACTTTGCGTTGCATATACTCACCCATATCAAATGGGTAAGATATTCTATGGTCTACCAAATATCATGTTACATAGCCGAGTCCTATCTCATTGAGAGACTGAAATAAACTTATATTCTTATCATGAAATCTACAATATAAAGTTACAATTAAAGAGCCTTAGTCACTCACTCCTATAGGATGGTTACCTAAATCTTAAACATATACTTATCCTTCTTTCATGTCATCAGATGGAAATTTTAATTTAGTCGACATTCTTTCTTTTTATTTTAAAAGAATTAATATATATTTGTTGAATTTACTTTCCTTGTGAGAGTTTAGGTTGGTTTATTCCTTCCATTGAATGATTAGCTATGGTAAAACTTCGTACAAGATTGCTGAATACCAAACATATCAAAGAGCCCCAGTGAGCATAACAAGCCAATTTTAATTTGGCAGCACCGTAACTTTTCACTACTGTGAAGCAAGCAGTTTGAAGTCATTAAACCATCCACTTAGTAACTGATATTACTGCCTACTGTAACTACTAAGCTAAGGTGCTAATCATCAGGCCGCTTGTGGCTTGCTTTTTTCAGTTTTATGGGGAACGTGATACTGTAGTTCTCTTGTCTCTGCACTTCCCTTTGACAATATAAAAGCTTTCATTCGTTACCATGCATGCTTTTGAGTTAAATCCGCTGTCATAAGAAGGAAAACCTGTAGTTGTAAGTAATGTTCTCCTTTTAATTTCTTTTGCAGTTGAAATACCGGGTTCACTGCGCGGTGTCTATTTAGCACTGGCATCAGATTATCTCGGACTTTTGCTTTGGGTTCAACTATAATAACTAAAGGGGAAGAACGTACCATATGTAGAACCGCTCTTGGGAATTCTTTTAAGAACAGATCTATATATACATGATGCCGTACTGCGGTTACAAACGCTTGTAAGAAAGAAAAAAAACAGTGGCGTGAGGTGAAAATATTAGGACTACGATCTGCTAGTAGAGCTCTATTTTGCAGGGTGATGAAATTCCATTACAAGTTAATTAAATGATGTTGATTACAGCGTTATGGTTTCCATATAATATCTAGATGGATGGCAAGGCTACGTGATTCGAAGTTTTTATTCAGAACATACATTTTAATTTTTACGCGGTTTTTATTAACCTGTGGGAGAGTTGGAAACTTAAGCTGGGTACTAGCTATTGCCTATAACATGTAATCTACGTGACTTTTATGAAAATAGAGTGTATTGTTTCTTACGCAACAATAATGGTGCAACTGAAATTGATATTGTACAAAACATATTACTGTTATGTACTGGTTATTTGGAGTACTAGTTTGACTAAATTTTTGAACTTTAACACTTGCAAACCTTGTTTGACGAGTAATTTTTAGTATAAATTAATGGTCTTGTGTCATCAGGTTTCAACTTGTTTTGACAAATGAAATGAGAGTTCAAATACGATTTCAGTTGAATAAAACACCTATTTGATGTTTTCACAAACTGTGGAGTCTAATATTTTTGTATACATGTAAAATAGCTTCAAACATACAATATGCTTGTAGAAAAAGGGGAAATAATTTCATAAAAAGTCTGGCAATTGCATTTTCAGAAGGGAAGCAAAAAGTGTGGCTCAACTCAGCCTAGCATGTATATCCAAGGTGATGATTAAGTAATTAATGGAGTGAATTGAGAATCATGAAATTTCAAATCTAATTTAGTAGAGGCAGTAATATTAGTTATTTTTTTACTGTCTTGTCTTGGTGGATAGAATCACTCAAAACATGTCTTTCAGATAGTCATGAAATTAGTTGATGTGCGTGTAACCAGATCTAAATGTAACAGATGAAAGATAGCATGTACCTCATAAATTCATTAAGATATGCATAAATTGATCCGCACATCGCCGTTATAAATATTTTTAAAAAATGAGCCTAACATGTGATGTGAGAAATGGTAGTTGTAGATATCTGCCCCTTTCCCCAATCCCATTTTGTAAGGTAGTCACATGGCGACAGAATCATCCAGCCTGCCTTTCCATTATTACTGGATCACGTAGGGTATGCACTGTTTCAATGAAGGTATTATTTTCCTTAACTTTTTTAAAATAAATTAATTTTTCTCTTTTATGAAAAAAATATCTTTTTAGGTGGGTCATTGTTGTGATTGTGAAGAGGGGATTGGGAGGACAATAATGAAAATTCCAACCCTACATTTCAATGACAGTTTGGTATTGGCCCCATAAATCAGAAGTGTGCATGTTATATTTTGCATGACTTGTCCATTTCTTTGGCACTTATATGAATTCTGCTTCTATTTTATATTTTTTTGTTTCTGAACAACTGATTAGAAAATTTGGGAAATAGAGTGATTTGGAGGAGTACCTATTGTTCAGTTTTCATTTAAATAAGTTTTGGCTTTTGGATGAATTGAATAGCTTGTTTGACCATTATAGTTTGTTTGGTCAATCTTTTCGATACCAGTTTATTTTGAAAAATATATTTTCTAAAAGTATTTTTCAAAAAATGTATTTTTTATGAGAAATAGTTTGTGTTTGATTGATAATTTTAAAAGCACTTTTGAGCAATAATTAGTGTTTGAATAAGCTTTTTAGAACAACTTTTAAGTGTACTTCTTTCAAATAAGCTTGGCAAAACAGGCTAGTTTTTGACGGACCGAAAGTGCTTATTTTTAATAAAAACGAGATGTTTGGTCGAGGAGTTTGAGAGTAGCAAAAACTGTTTTAATTAAGAAGCTAAAACAAAAAATAATTTTTGCCTAAAAGTACTCTTTTTTTTTTTTTTGAAAAACATAGTGATTTGGGTAAAGATTATTTTTTAAAGAAAAACCCAAATCATTTAATAGAAAACACTATATTTTGTAAAGATTATTTTTGAAAAATTGCTTTCGAATTGAAAACAAAACCCAAATCATTTTCTCACCAAAACTATTTTTAATAAAACACTCATTTTCTTTAAAATTAGGTAAAACATACATAAAGTATGCATTTGCTTCATTAGTGACTGCAAAAAAGTTTAGGAATCTTGACATTTTTGGCCATGCAGCTGGAATTCTTTTTACTCGTGTAGTCGTAATTATTTGTGGTCATTGTCGATATATACTCGGTACATGACAAGTGTATAATTAGAATATAATGAATATACGTTCATTATATGCACATTATAATGGCTTAACTTTGTAACTAAAATACTTTATAAAAAAAATTTGTAGACTTTGTTGGGTTATTGTGTACGTAGTACTGTATAAATATCCCAAAATTTTAAAGGATACATCCACCTTGAAAACAATTTTTTTCCTTTTAACATTTGAAACAATTTAAAGCCAACTGAAAACCAAGAACTAATCATTATTTTGGAGGGCCGCTATGTCTATGTCACATAATATAAGTTGTATACAATAATTAAATTAATAGGGTGGTTATGTATTATGATGGAATCCATGACTAAGGGAGATTAATTAGTACCTACTACCAAAGTTTACAATCTACAATATTTGTGGATTAGTTTGGCTAATTATGTAATTTTATTTTCAATTTGGATTATCTATTCGAAAAGACCAGCTTTCGATTATCTAAAATGTACTATTGTCTACTTAATAATAAAAATATAAAATTTTTTTTGCTCCATCGACTAAGAAGGAGATGGACGCAACAACTATGTGGACCACTTGTATTACACCTTTTAATTTCTTATTCTTTGATCTCTTGTTATATAACAAGAGATCATAAAAACAAAAAGAGATTGATGAAGATACAAATTTATGGGCATCTTTCGTAGAAACAAATTAAATGAGCTTGCGTATATCATATTTCTTTTGAGTTTTTCGAAATTATTTGTTTTATGAAGTGTCCTCTAAAATTAATTATTCCCATAAAAGTGATTTTAACAATAACAATAATATGTTCAGTCTAAGAAAATGATGATGTGCATGTAATTTTACCCTTTTTATATGAAGATAGAGAGATTCTTTTTAATAAATCCCCTACTCATATAAAATATATGAACTATTATTTTGAAAAGTACATAATATAACACAATATATTTGAAATTCGAATTCAAAATTCACATACAAATCAAATCGTGACAAAAGGTCGACATCAACTACATATTCGGAGTACTTTTTATTTATAAAAAAAAAATAAATAATTACAGCTTAGTTGTCAAAGCTACAGTTGTGTATGGAGTATAATCAATTAAAAGGAACAAGAAAGATGTACATCTTTCTGGAGGGAAAAATAATGTGCACGTTTTTCAGATTAATAATTTAATTATTGGCCAAACAGAAAAGGTCGGCATACATTATCGGAAATTCCTCATCAAACTCATATTTAAATGTACCAAACCGCACGCTTGAGTCACTATTATCCCTTTTTTCTTATACTCGATATTTGATACCTGTCTTAAAATTTTGCTTAATATGAATTCCTTTCGAGTCAAACTTATCACTTTTTATTTCTTAACAATTTTTTTATATTTAAAATTCAAATTCAAATCTTTAGTTAAAAATAAAAGTGTATTTATCTTTTATCACAATTTTCATGATTAGAGTCATTACCTTCATTATTATTATACCAAAAGATATCATATCTCTATACCTTTTTTGTCATTTCTTTCGATCGATCTAATCGATTCCGATTTTTTTTAAAATTACACCTTTCTACTTCTTTCTTTTTTCTAAAAATAATAATAATTCTTTATTATATAATTTATAAGCCTTTATTGCAATCATTTACAGTGGTACACGAACCACAAAAAATTGTGACCTAGCACAAAAGTTAGTAATTTATAAACCTCGCTCACACGGCATGACCCAGCAGAGAAAAATAAATTATAAAGTTCAACTAAGACAAATATTAAGGCATTGCTTTTTATTTATTTAGGCCTTGATAAATATAATTATTGATAACTGTATTGGTAAGATATAGTATATAACTATATACTATATAAAATTAATCGAAATTTATACAAACTAACTCTGAACACCACACAAACATGCCAAATGAAACTTGTGATTTAACCGGAGAAATAATTGGCATCTAACAGATGAAACGAAAAATCTAGAAAGAAAGATTAAGAACCCTAGCTAGCTAGTTCCAGATCACTCCAATATGGTGCATTATTGCTATATTGATGACCTAATCCATTAATAAAAGAGCAACTTTCACATATAATAAATATAAAATTCATATTTATATGTTATAATTATAGTTTGCATAATTGCGTTTCATAACAAATTTTATATTTGCGATGGAGCTTTTGATTTGTATAATTCGCTAGATACATTCAATTTTATACAAGTGGTGATCAATTTTGTATAGGACTAAAATATATGTATTTGTATTTGTATATATACACTTTTCTCTCACTCTATTTAAACACAAATACATTTTATACCGAAATATATAAAATGACTAATTGTATATCGAAAATGGCTAATTGTATACCGAATCAGATGACAAAAAAATAGGATGTTTGTTGCTAGTTACAAATAATATAAACTATGACTATAACATTTAATTTGAATTAACAATTTGCTATTTCATACAATTTTCCCTTAATAAAATTGTAAAATTTAACTTTCTTCTTCAATTTCTTTCTTATATAAATTTAGAATCCTTTATTGCTTACAATTATACACGTATCTCAAAATCACTAGAGAATATGATGTTGTAAATGCTCCTTTATAACTAGAGATTTCAAATCTAAATCTTACGTATGAAAATTTCTTAGTATGAAGCACTATCCCTCTAGCACGACGTGAATCCGAATTAATACTCTGCGTCACTATATAGAAACCAAAAATAAAATTAAAAAAATAAATGCACGTACCTCAATTTTTTTTAAAAACATTTAACAGTTCCACCACAAAAAGTTAGTGATTAACCTGAGCAATAATTGCCATTTTAAAACGAATCAATTAATTCTTTAATAACAGATTAAAAAAATAGTTAAAAGCTCTAGTTCCAGATCATTCCACGGTGCATAATTGCTCCTACCGAAAGCAATAACAAGGGGGTGGGGTGGGTAGGGGTGTGGGGTATACAGTACTCCCATCTTTTATGTCTTTATCATACAGAACCTATATGACGTGGCTCGTTGTCATCATTTCCACGTGTCATCACCACATCAAATTGGAGGTGAATTCTTAGCTGTCAATGCAGGCCTTTCGACCTCTACAGGACCGCTCGCCCACAAATTTTGGTTTGAATCTTATTACATTGGTCCAAATATTAACCGGTTACCTGCTTTACCCGGAACCTAATCCCTCATGCAATTTACAAATTTCACAATATAAATCCATGCAAAATTTTCCATAATTTCATCACTCCCCAACTTGCCCCTTAATAGTAACACTAGAGAAAATTTTCAATTGTTAATTTTCTGGTAAAATGCCGATCCACCAAATTGCTATTGGAAGCCATGAGGAACTCCGCCATCCAGGGGCGCTTAAAGCGGCCTTGGCGGAGTTCATCAGTACTCTGATCTTCGTATTCGCAGGTCAGGGTTCTGGTATGGCTTTCAATAAGATTACCGACGGTGTCGCTACTCCCGCTGGCCTTATCTCCGCCTCCGTAGCGCACGCCTTCGGGTTGTTCGTGGCCGTCTCCGTCGGTGCTAACATCTCCGGCGGCCACGTCAACCCAGCTGTTACCTTCGGTGCTTTTGTTGGTGGAAACATCACTTTGTTCCGTGGGATTTTGTACATCATTGCACAGTTGCTTGGATCCACTGCTGCTTGCGCTCTCCTTGAATTCGCCACTGGTGGCATGGTAAGCATATTTTCAACTATTTAATTTGTTTGGTCTTATTTTAATTTTACTCGAATTATAGAAAATTTAAGTGTGAGTATCAATATATTATTTAATCTTATAATTGAATTTCCGAATTGTTATACTTTTGTCATATGCTAAAAAAAACAGGTAACTTGTGACTGACCTTTTAAGAGTTCAAATAATGTACACATCTCTCACTATATATTCAGTTGTATTATTATTGGATTTAATTAATTTCGTACGATTTTAGGCTTGACATTTAATTATTTTTGACTTACATATTTAGCGTCAATAGGGACTGTATAGTCATTTACTCTACATGTAGTACAACCACAACATATCATGTGTAACAATGTGAGATGTACTCGCAGATCTTCTAGGAAGTATATCCATTCGTTCAACCTTTCTGAAAAAGTAGTGATGAAAAATTATACACGTGGCTAATTTTTTAGTGTCAATAGGGAGAGTATGGTCATTTACTTTCTAAGGCTGACTTGTATCAGATCTAAAAAGTATACATATATTATTATTTTTGCTTTTTATTTTATCTTAAAATGGATAATGAACGGTAGAATTTTGAAGTATGAGGCCGTTGTGGAATGACAACAAAGTTGGGTTTAAGTTATTTTGGCTTTTGTTAGAAAATGTTTTACATTTTAATGTGAAATTTTTTAGTTAATTTAGATTTAACATCGGATGAGAAATGCAAAAATATTGAACAAAAAACCTTTTATACCATAAAATGAAAAATTATGACCTTTTAAAAAAATTACTCCTGTATTACTCTATATGGAGCACTTTTTTTTTTCCATGAAAATTTTGCCTAACTTGTAAAACAAAAACTTATACTGTTATGAACTAGTGGAATTAGTAGAATACATTAAACTATACATTTATACCATTAAAATTAAGTATATCTTAAATAGAGAAAATGACAGTTTTAAACTTTTGGCTTGTGCCAAAAGTCTTTTATCTTTGAGAAGGTTCTAGTCATTGTTTGTGGCGACACACATCAGATTATTTTATAATGCATAATTTGAAACTCATAATTGATTGGTTAAAAATCTTTTTATATCTCTTTTGAAAGGGACTTATTTTGTCCTCTCATTATGTAATATAGTAATATGATGGTGACTTTATTTAGAGCAATTAATCTAGCATACTATTTATAAAAGCCAATTTAATTACTCCACCTTACATTATCATGGTTAGCTTTGAATATTAAAAAAAAACATTCCTATGTTACACATTTCTTAATATTTGTACGATACTAATAATTGTGATGGTTAAAAATCTACACAGAGCACTGGATCATTTGCATTGTCAGCCGGTGTATCAGTATGGAACGCGTTTGTATTCGAGATAGTGATGACGTTCGGTCTCGTTTACACTGTTTACGCAACTGCAGTTGACCCAAAGAAGGGAGATTTGGGAGTGATTGCACCAATTGCAATTGGTTTCATTGTTGGTGCCAACATTCTAGCTGGTGGAGCCTTTACTGGAGCTTCAATGAACCCAGCTGTGTCATTTGGCCCATCTTTGGTTAGCTGGACTTGGACTCACCAATGGGTTTACTGGGCTGGACCACTTATTGGTGGTGGGCTTGCTGGATTTATCTATGAATTCATCTTCATTAGCCACTCTCATGAGCAAATCCCAAGTGGAGATTTTTAAGTTAATGTGAAATTTTATCAACTTCTTGTTTAATTTTAATTTTCTCTTTGTAAACTTCTTTGTTTGTTTGTGTCTGTGTTTAATGGGCACTGTTGAATTTGTACTTTGTGTATTTGGACGGCTTTTGTTATTTATTTTCTTTATTTTGCTCGTGGTAAATAAGCTATTTTGAATTTTTCAAAACTATTGTATCTATTTTTATTGTCTTGATTTCAAAGTTTTTATTCAAACGGGTATATATAATTATAAACTTAAAAAAGCTATTAAAAAAGCTACTAATATAAACACAAGGATGTAGCTTAATAATTAATAATATGTACGTATATCATTTCTTAGCAATATGTTTGGAGAAAATGTCTGATCACTCTAAAGTGGGTTTATACGATGCGTTAGTTAGAAAAATATAGGGTCCTATTAAATTATGTCCATTATCTCTTGGCATCAAGAAAATGTCAATGATTATCTCTTATACTTGCCTTTATGGCATATTACCTTATTTATAGAGAACATAAGGACCCTCTTAAATACTATGTTTTTCTAAATTTCTAATTTCGCACCTCGAATTTAATATTGATTTGATGTTTTATTAATTTGGATTCATGTCGCGTAAAATTTGAAAAAAAATCAATATTTTATAGTATATTATAATACTATCTGAATTATAAATTATAAGTGACCTGATTATATAAATATTTTATATGCATCAATCATATAACTTAAAACTCTTACCACTACAACAAACTTGGTTATCAGTGACGGATTATTTTGTCACTTAAAACTCATTTTTCGTTACAAAATATTTCGTGATGAAAAAAAAATGTCGCTTGTTCGTCCCTAAGTCATGGGTCACTAAAGGTATACCGTGACAATTTAGTGTTTCGTCATCAAATAAAGTTGCATTATCTACGAAATTTGTTTTTGTCCCCAAATGCATAGTATTTATGACAAACTCATTCGTCAAAAAAAAATTAAAACTTTGTAGTTGATAATATATTTTTGTCACAAAAAAATTATTAATACCGACAAAATTCAGTTGTCACTAAAACTTTTACTTTAGATAGTGACGACATCATTTGTCTCTAAAGTTAAATATGTTTCGTAGCCAAATAAAAGTAGTTTCGTCACTAAAGGTGATCTTTTATGTACGAAAATATATTGTCTCCAAATGTATTAATTAGTGACAATTTTGCTTTTACAAAAATGACTTTTAATTTTATAGTTAAAACCAATCATTTCGTCACCAAAAATATTAGTTTTACTGACACAACAAAATTGTCACTAAAAATTAGTGACAAATATAATGTGATAGAATACAAATTTAATTCGTAATTAAAAATAAATTATATTATTGATCAAAAAATAATTCTAAGACAACTGTTTGTCACAACTATAGACAATTTATAACAAAATAATATCCAATAACAAAGATATGTTTATCTTGAAAGATACAATGTAATCTAATCATTGCGTCTTTCTCCTAATCTCATGAGTTTCACTTGTTTTGAGCAAAACAAAATTGGGTTGTTATTCCCAACTTAAGATTTGTTGATGAAATTGCCTCAACACACCTCCCTTTACCAACAGAATCTCTAATATCATTTTGACGATTTCATTTCGCATCATTAAGCTTTCCACGAACTTTCTTGATTCCAATTAGATCTACATCTTTCCAAAGAAAAAGCAATTTAGAATACTATCTTAAATGAAAAAACTGATAGTACATATTAGTAATTCCTACTTTACCACTAAAAACTGAAATGTTAGATTCTGGACCGAATATCAAAAGTGAAAATTATGGACTCTTAGGACTTGTTTGGTTGAGAACAAATTAACTCAAGATTAATTATCTCACGATTAGCTATTCCAAGATTGTTATAAATTGAAAATTTAACTCTAATTCGTTAACATCTCAAGGAATAATTGAAAAATAAAGAATCATAAGACAAGAGAAGAAAGGAAGATGAAATAAGTAAAAGCTGGAAAAAAAATTCAATAAAGATAAGGGGTAGGAAGAAGAGGAAGATGCATCTACTGTCTAATGCAGCCAAGACTCACGTCTAGTATGTATTTTGAATTCCAAAAAATTACTCTACTGTGACCTTTGGAATTCAAATTCAAAATTTTATCCTTTGAAAAATTCGATTTCTATGCAACAATATCTCCTATAAGAATTTCATGAGGAAGAACAACATAGTGGAGATTTATCTATGAATTCATCTTCATTAACCACACTCACGAGCAAATTCCAAGTGGACATTTTTAAGTTAATGTGAAATTTTATCTTCTTGTTTAATTTTAATTTTCTCTTTGTAAACTTCTTTGTTTGTTTGTGTCTGTGTTTAACGGGCACTGTTGAATTTGTACTTTGTGTATTCGGACGTATTTATTTTCTTTATTTTGCTCGTGATAAGTAAGGTATTTTGAATTTTTAAAAAATATTGCACCTATTTTTATTGTCTTGATTTTAATGTTTTTATACAACAGATATATAATTGCAAACGTAAAAAAGCTACTAATATAGACGCAAGGATGTAGCCTAATAATTAATAATACGTACGTAATTCATTTCTTAGCAATAAGTTTGGAGAAAATGTCAATGATCACTCTAAAGTGGGTTTATACTTTATACGACGCGTTAGTTAGAAAAACATAGGGTCCTATTAAATTGTGTCTATTATCTTGACATCAAGAAAATGTCAATGATTATCTTATATTAAAGTGCCTTTATGGTATATTACCTTATTTATAGAGAACATAAGGGACCCTCTTAAATACTACTTCCTTTCTTCTAATTATTTGTCCACTTTTTCTTTTATAATTATTCCTAATTACTTATCTATTTTGACAAATTAAGAAAGAACAAATTTTTTTTACCTATTATACCCTCAATTAAATGACTAATTACTTTGAAAAATGTAAAATTTTTCATCCACTTCATAATTAATAGGGGTAAAATAGTAAACTTACTATGTCATTAATTGCTTTCTTAATATGTGTGTCAATTCAAAAGTTGACAACTAATTAGGAATAAAGAGAGTATGTTTATCTAAATTTCTAGTTTCGCACCTCAAATTTGATACTAATTTAATGTTTTATTAATTTGGATATGTCACGTAAAATTTGAAAAAAAAAAAAACAATATTTTATAGTATATTACATTATTATCTTGATTATAAGTTATAAGTGATCTAACTATATAAATACTTTATATGCATCATTTATATAACTTAAAACTCTTACTAATATTTTAGGTCATCATTTGATGATCGTTGTACACTTTGACAGTTTGACTAGTCACAAAAAGTAACGGTGACCATTTTTGACGAATTATTGCCCATTGAGACCCCAGTAAACAAAGATTCTCTCTCTAGTACAATAATTGTGAATTCCACTATGTAATTAGTCATTTGTACGTGATAGCACAAAGTTTAACTTACTTAATTACGTAAAATATATCTTTAACTCTAGTATATTAAGATTATTATATTTTCAAATAATTTATTCTCTTAATAGTTTGTGCCATGTAAGAAGTATTTCTTTATGGAATTATTAAATATTCGCATCAACTAGGGTTATAGGCAAAGATTATCCTCTTCTTATAATGAGCTCGTCCTAACTCAATATTTTCAATGTAAGGCATAATTATATATGATATCATAAGCAAATATAATTTTTGATTTCGGATTCATCATAATTGTGTATTCTCAATGCAAATAATCATGCACATGTAAAGATTTTACTAGGACTTTAAAATATATTATGTTTGAATTCATTTGAGGCAAAGTTAACAGCTGGTATTATATATAGTAATACAAATAATTTGTCTTTTTAGGTCTTTTGTCACTCTACATGTGATATGTTTTTTATTTATTTTTTCAGGTATACTTTTCTGGACCACTTATAAATAGCCACATACATTTTCGGATATTTTAAAAAGCTGCTTTGTTTTTATCCCATATTATTATACTTAAATAAATAGTTCAATTAAATTGGATCTAGCATTTCTGTACACCTTTTCTTTAATTCTACTCACTCAATTTTTTTCCCTTTTAAGCGTGGTATAATTTTGTCTTTATTGTTGTACTTTCGTCTTCCTTTTCCCGTTGCTAGCGTGAAATGAAAATAGGAACTAAGAGGTTGGTGGCGGAAAAATAAGTATTCATTCATTTTTAATTAGAGGTTTTAATTTTGAGTTTCCATGATTTTACGAACCATTTTATTTTTTTCGATACGAATTCTAATTTAATTAGACTCTGAGTATAGTGAAAAACCAAAAGAAAAAAGAAATGGAAATAGGAATGTCCATCTTTAATAGGAAACTTCCATCTCTCGAAGTTAATTTTTTGATGCAAATTCAAATTAATCAAATTTCAAAATCGATACCAAACACCAAATACATAATAGGATATCCAAAACAAAGACCAGAAAATCAAGTAAAATCTGTAAGGGGCCTACTTGAAGTACGTAGTGGAACGTGATTGTCAAGTGGGTCAGGGGTAGCTCAATGTTCGTACTTGAAAATCATATTGTCATTTACTACACATGGAGTAGGCCAGCTTTTATATTTTTAACTTCAAAGAAAAAAACAACCTTTTGAATCGTACAAAATGTCTATTTGAATTTCCTCTCTTGTCCGTCACTAACAAATTTGGGGTTTGAGTTCACATGGCATGACCATCTTTATTAAAAAACATTTTATTTTGGATGTGAAATTTTTAAGATAAATTTAAATTTAATCGAATTTAATATAAGTATCGAATAATTGGCGGGAAACAAAAAAACATTTTTTTCCCATATACACACTCAATATTCACACATTCTTATCCAATTAACCATCAATATCAATGTAATTTTCAAAAATATTCACAAAAAAAATCATTACTACATCTTAGAAACGCCTAGAATAAATTTTGAAAATTGATTTTTATAAGAAGCTGTATATTTAGCTTTCAGCTGTACTATTGACTATTTTTTGATGATATAAATTCAGAATTTGTATAATTCGGTCCCTGATTGTATAAATTCAGAATTTGTATAATTTGATTTTTGATTGTATAAATCCAGAATTTGTATATGCTTACCCTAACTATTTCTATACAAATTATGAAAAAATCATAATAAATTCTTGTGTTTGTATATTGGCAAACGAAATATACAAATGGAGTACTAAAAAAATTTCTAAATGTATAAATACAGATGTTGTATATACTTGTTTGTACATTCGCAAGCGAAATATACAAATCTCAACCTCCATTTATATATACTTATTCCATTTGTATATTTGCAAGTGAAATATACAAACAGGGAACTGAAATATACAAATTGCAGCCTCCATAGCAAACATAACTATAGTTTTTGCGCGCAATTATCAAAACTATAGCTATAGAGCCTTATTATATCTATAATCTTTGTTATTTATGAAATTCTCTATTTAGTATGTGTAGTTTGCTAGAGGCTATCATACAATATATACGGGGCTTAAATTTTGGACTTAGATAGAAATAGAATTGGATCAGTGAATAATGAGTAAATGGGCGGTGAAAGTATAGAACAAATGGGCCGTTAAAAGGATTCTGCTGGTGTTCTGTCCAACCCAAGAGAACACTTTCTTCAATTGTTTAGTTATGAAGAATTTTCATGAATAGTGCTTATGGATTGTCTAATTATAATTCATAGCAACAATTTTCTAGCTTATTGAAAATAGTAACTGAACCCCTCATATACTTTGTTTTCTCCATAACGCTATATTTTAGAAAATATCAAGTTCTATTATGATTGATAAAAGATATGGAATGATTAAGCCGCAATCCGATTAAATGAATATGACGATGCAATAAGCGAACGGTCTTTCTAGCTTTTTTTTGTTGCAGCTCCAAAATAATGTTGATATGGGCTTTCATCCTTCTTCTGATTTTGAAGGCCTATTGACGCAGAATGAAGATCTTACATGAAATAATCACTTATAGAATAAATTGCCTTTTAAAAGTAAAAAATACTTAAATTTGCCCCCATAATTTTTTATTAAAAATGAACAGCAAAATAAAAATTAAAGATCATTTCAATATAGAGACAATCATGAAAAAAAAAAAATGATAAGGGAGCGATCTTTCCATCTTTATGGGTCGCAAGTTCAAAGTAATCAAACAAATACTAATATATATAACGAGTGGAATGTTATTAAATTGTTAATTACCTATGTAACGAGTGGAATGTTAGTTAACTAGGTTTAACGCCACAATGGTATGGTGCAAAATTAATTAAAATAAAATCAAATTAGGGTTGCTACTTTCCTTTTTTGTTTTAAGTTAGTCTAATTCTAAAATGATTTATAAAAACGTCACTGTTGCAGCCTTGAGTATCATAAATATCAAGGCTGCAATATGCAACTAACTCTGCAAAAAAGTCTTTATGAATTTAGTTTTGTTGAAATTATGTAGTTATACTTGTATTTATTTATGTCATTTCCTCCATAAGTCACGGCAAAGAGATTTTATTTTCCTGGCCATTAATTGGTGATCTAATTTGCCCAGAAGATTACTCTATATGACCAGCGCTAGAGTGACTCATGGTTTGCACTCCCACTCTAAATTTTAGTATCTAGTAAAGTCACATTGCTTGATCAAATCGTATGTACCAAACAATATGTTCATCTATTTTCCGCGAAAATTCTGATGTATTGTCAAAAAGGCGAATAAATAAGTATTTACCTTAACATCTCATCCTCTGCCACCCTTGCTCACTTACCAACTATTGCGCGGTCATCCAATCCAACGCTTGTTCTGATGTATACTCTATCTCTAAGTCCCCGCAATAAAGTATTGCCAGTTAAGACTATGTACACATCACCCTTCTCAAAATTCATCTATAGATCAATAACATTGAGATTGTTGTTGTTTGGTATGTGAATTTGATGTTAGTTTGAATTTATTATATATCTTTCTACTTTCCACAACCGAGGAAATTTTTATATCTTCAAGTCAAGTGATAAATCGAAGTAGAAAATCACAACAATTTTAGTTTTCGAAAGAAGGGTAAGAAATCATAAAAAAATTAGTTTGAATAAATACCAAAAGTAGCGTTTAGAGTTTGAATAAATATAATCGGAATACTAAAACTCATTATCAAGATAAAAGGAATGAACCTAGACCTTGATAATTTATTTTTTAAAGATGTCGCATTTAATTTTCAACAGTTTATAATCCACAAGCTTTATGTCTCATCAGATGTAACTTAGAAGCACAAGTTTAGTTTACAAAGTTATGCTTAAGAGTTGTACCTTATTTTTAGAGCTTTTTAACACAGAAAATACGCTCTTATTTCTCTCTCTGCAATCTGTATTTTCTTCTTCCTGTCTTATTTCTCAAACAAAATACTTCATAATTTGATGTTAGTCTAATTAAGTTTGATTATGTAAATATTTATGACACTTTAAACACGTAATGTGCTTTATTTCTGTTTTCCTCAAGAAGTGTTAAAAGAAGGGGAAACTACGCATTGTTTATATCTAAATAGCTACACTACTATATAATCAGGCGTTTGTTTAGAGTGCAAAAATAAGTCGTACAAATTTGCGCATGGAATCTTCAATTTTTTTGAAATGAAATTTATATATTTGTAAACTACATAAAAAGTACTATGAATCACAATAATTGATAATTCAAAATGTCAAGCAACCCTTTCTACTTTGATAAGACGATGCTATAAAGTGTGAATATTGTGTCTGAGATAGATAAGAAGAGCATCAACAATTCCAATTGCCAATAAATTAGTTGTCTTCAGCCCTATGGAATTCTGCTCAGGTTGGTTTTTAATATGTTCATACTGTTTGAGCTCATTCTGTGGTGCAGTAGGATTATGTGTTTTATACTCAAAATCAGATCATCCAGTACCATATGTTGTTAAAAATGCACTCGCATTTTCCATGACTCTGTGTCCTTTCATTTCATCGGCTTATGCTTTTCTTATCCAACCATCGTTAAAAAAGGGAAAATTAGGAAATTTGCACTGGGAACGGTTGGGAGTATGCTTTTTCAGTACTTTTTTAGATTTGCTTCTATTCATCAAATAGTAGTGTTCTTGTGCTTGACAGTGTCTTGGCTTGGGAATTTAGCGATGCTTCAACCTTGGAGTGATTTTGGCGTCTTCAATTTCTTACTTGTTAATGCTTGCGTGGGCTCTACAGTAAATCGGTATACATACCTGGATCGTATTTGCTACTTGCATTTTGTTATATTTTTTGCGATTGAAGTTGGATTCAGTGACCTTGAACTACAACGAATTCTTAAAACGCGCTACAGAAGATCAAATTGGGCCAGTACTATCACAGACGTTGTTCGACAAGCACTCCCCTTTACAGCCCGTGCTTGTCCTCCATCGCCCACTAAATCAACCTCTTGTGTGTTACTTGTACAATAAACATGAGTAGCATCACAGCTTGCAACAACAGATCATAAAGGCCAACATAAGTCATCTGAAAAGTAGCAAGTCCATAGTTAAGTACGTACTGATTAGTGAAGGGATTCATGTTGTATAGCTAATTAAGGCATTGAAATTAATGGAAATGGGCTCTTAGTTCTCTCTCTACAATCTGCATTTTCTTATTTCTTCAACATGCTAGTCTAATTAAGTTTGATTTTCTAAATATTTGAGACACTTTTAACAGATATTCTTTATTTCCATTTTTCTTACGGTCAGTTGTTAAAATAAGTTTACAAATTAATTTATAAATTTTTGAAAAAGTATTTAGTATTTACCAATAGTGGTTGCCAGACTGTGGATATATTTCTTTTATTCCAAATCGCGATCCATCGAGAAAAATCAACTCCTTTTACGATGTGGGCCTATTTACAAGTGGAAATTATGCGTTTTAGAAAAGAGTTTTAAGTAGGTATTTTGCCGTAAATGTCAAATGATTTTTATTTTATTTGTTATTTTCATAATTATTATTTCACCTTTAATTCGGGATAAAAATAATATTGTAATCTAGAGATGATAGAATAAATTATCCTACGATTTTATTCCAAACAATCCTGGGATAAACTCACTAGTCACTACAATGAATTTCGAGATTAGTTATCTCTTATCTCTCATACCAAACGAGCCTTAGATTTGAAGATAAATTATGTTTGGCTATATATATCTCTTCTTCTTTTTTTTTTTTCAAATAAGAGTACTTATTAATTGGAACACTTCTTCAAAATTTGAGTTCAACTCGAACTTGATATGTTTATAATCAAATGTTGTTTTTGAAATAGAGTAATTAATTGGTGGGGAAAAATTGATCTTGTCCAGGTAGATAGGTGATATGAAGACATGTGACATATGCGACCCATTACAAAGGGCTTATTAAAGAATGACAAACAAATACCTCTAAGGAACGAAATCGGATTAGGAAGAATTCCGAAACTCGCGTCATCGGATCAGTATCTCATAACATAGTCTGTCTAGCTTCGGATAAATTTTTCGGAATTTTTTAATTAAATTAATATATCAAGCATAAGAAAATTTTAAAATAAAAATGAAACAACTAAACTGAGTTGACCATACTAATGAACTAATACAGTCGATATCGGACTCTTTCTGAAACTAGCAGGCTCAACTCTTCGTCAATGCCTATGTACGATTGGATCATCATATTAGAGAAATGTTAAAGATTAATTTGCTCTAAAGAAAAACCTTATAACTTAAAAGGGCAAAAATAAAATAATAGTAGGCGTTTCATATAAACAAATAATTTTGAATGAGAACCTAAGGAATGTATTATTTTTTAAATGTGCTTATACTATGTAAAATACTATTCTTTCAATTTTATTTTAGTTGTCCATTTTATTAAAAATAGTTATATCAAATTAATTGTCAATTTACAAAACAAAGAGAGAATTAATTATGATTTTCTCATTTTACATTATAATTAATTCTTTTTGAAAGTATACAATTAAATTTGTATAGTTCCAAAAAAGTTTCAAAGTAAAAATATTCTTTTTATTTATGATTTCTTAAAAGAAATGTAAAGGAGAAAGTGAAAAACTAATATGAGACCGGGATGATAGAAATTACTTAAGTAAACACGACTAGCTGTTCAATAAAGAGAATTAGTTGATTAGTATAATTCAAATATGTGTGATAGTAAACGCAACAACCGACCTTAGCTCAGTTGGTAGAGCGGAAGACTGTAGTTGGTGAAAAGCCTGACAGATGATCTTTAGGTCGCTGGTTCGAATCCGGCAGGTCGGATTTTTATTTTTTATTTAATTTTAAGGGGAAAAAAGACTGGTAAATAGAAAATACAAAAGGATAACTGCTTCGGAACTGAACTCTTAAAAGTTACTACAAAAACATACTAGCTGATCTTATACGGAAATCTTACCCCTACCTTATGATGAGGTAGAGTGGTTTTGCTAATAGACCTTGGCTCAACATGAACTATCTTTAATTATATTTTTAGTGGAGAAATATCTCCATCCCTTACTCGTTTGAAAAAACAACAAATTGGTTTTTGCTTCTGACCTTGGAATGCTAGATAGTATAGTTTGCCTATTAGGGGGAGACGTGGAGTGCCCCAAAACTTAACAGAGGGATGAAAATAGAAAAAGTGAAGAACATTTGTTGAAATTGAAACCTTGCACTTAATTCTCAATTAGCATAGATGAGATTTGCAAGACTACAAATTTCCCCAAGAAAATTAAGACATTCACCTTTTAGATTTTTTTCAATTTCATCCATTATTTTTTTCAATTATGAGTTCAAAATTAAGTTTTAGAACTTTTTACATATAATCATATACATAGCAAGTTATCAACTCGAAACAATAGTTACTAAATACCGAATCTAATATTAACAAACTAGATATTATTTTAATTTTATGAATTTTCTGAGTATTGCATATTGATAGTAATACTTATTCTAGAGTAATAAAAAACTTTTTCTATTGAAAGTATCTTATGACAATCTAACTAAAAGTTGACTTATTTCTCAAAAGTATTTTTTTAAGAGATGTTTCTTGTCACATCAAATACTTAGTGGAGTAGTTCGAATAAATTTCCAAAATAATAGAGGATAAAAATGAAGGAAAGAGTTATACTATCTTTTCATTATTGAAAAAAAGTTTCATATCAACCTTCGTTATATGAGACTGTATATACCTCTATTATTAAAATTCATAAGTGACTCACATTTGCCATTTCTTGCAAGTCTCCTTCATTTAAGTCAAATACCATATCAAACTCACCACACTAGTCCTTCTTCTTTTATCGTTACATAAGTCGCCAATATATCATTATCAACATAAATCATCTACGAGGAGGTAGCAGTAAAATCTGTCTCCAGATAAGGCATAGGCTTTTTTTCAAAAAAAAAAAGTCTCCTTGCAATGTTAGTGATGATGATATATATAATGAAGATGTTGGTGACTTTCGGTGATGAGCTTCTCCCAATTATGTCTGGTAATAGAATAGGGTGGCTTGCTCTGATCAAGACTCCACTTTTTGCTCCGTCCGCGGAGCGTATGAATTTCCTGGAATGTAGATAGACCAAAAGAGGGAATGAAGGGATAAGAATAGGAATTATAGTACCATTGGAAAAAAGGGCACATGTGGGAACATTTCTATTGACGAACCATTTCAATAGTACGGGTGTTGTTGTGCCACGAGACACGACCACAGAAGTAATGAAAAAGAAAAAATTATGTAGCTGGACCATTTGTTCTATTCGTTCGAGTTTTGCTTCTCTAGAGAAGTTGAGAGGCTAAAAATGAAAGTGTTCGCAACACATACCAATCACAAGCAACAATAGAATGAAATCGTTCAAAAGGGGTACGATATCAGGCCTTGCGGGGTAAGGTCAGCTGATTAGACCCGACAGGACAATCGGTAATATGACGGCTCTTGTCGATCGAACTGGCATGCGGAAAGCAAGAGCGAGCTTCTTCGCTCCATACGTTGGTCCAAGATCCATCAAAGGCTTTATACTTGCAAAAGACCGGCTACACAAGCTTGGCTCCAGGCTAGATAAAAGAAGTCCTGATCTTGTCAGAATGGGAGCAGCTATTTCATTCGTGTCTGGCTTGACTGAAAGGATGGAATGGATTGAGAAGTCGTAGAAAAAAAGATAGTAGGGAACGCTACTCCAAATATACTCGATAAAAAAAATTGATGGTATTAACTAACTGAAAGAGAATTTTTTTTTTTAAACACACAATTGATAGAAAGGGTAGAAGGGAATGAGAGGTTAAATAGAAAAGGAATAAGAAGACATAGAAGAATAAAGATGAAGTGATACACACTTCAACAATATTCACATAACCCTCAATTGCTCTACAAGATACCTATTTTTCATTAGAATCCCAAATTTGATATTGTATTGGTCCGCTTTTGATAGTTGATTAATATTGATCAAAATCTAATCATAACAAGGATTGCTATAATAAGTTAACATATTGTTCGACTTAAATAAACGAAATTAATAGAAAACTGGCAAATTTGAGTTCAATGACATATATAGCCTAATAATTTTTTAACCTTCTTCAATAATATAGAAACAAATATGAGACTTTCTCCTAAAATGAATTGTGGCTAAAAAATTATAGGTAAAACATACTCCCTACGTTTTATATGATTTGGGTTTTATTGATTTGACAAAAAAATTAATTTTCTTTTAATTAAATACTAAATTTAATTATTACTGCTAGTTTATATAATTATTTAATACTTATTAAGTACTAATATATATATATATATATATATATATATATATATATATATATATATATATATAACTCTCTTAATTTTGTTAAAATAAATATCTATTTTTGATTAAAATGATGAACCAAAGAACAAAGGGAAACTTCGTAATCCGCCATGTCAGACTTCAACTAGTATAACGACCGGAAACTTCACATCTCGCTCTTGCTGCTTCTCTCCTACGCACCTTTCTGATCGTATATCTTTTTTTTCACTCCTCATCCAAGTCAATTCGGCGAAAAGTTTGCATCTTCTTTTCAAAATTTAGCGTGTTGAACAAATAAATCGTAAGTTTTTTTTGGGTTCAAAGTGGACCATGATCAGCATCAAAATTTTCTGTTAATTAGAGAGAAAAACAAACGCAATTGGATTTATTGTTCTTCGATCTTCAATTGAGTGCTTTGAATAAAGGAAAAAAATGGAGAAAGTGAAGAATATATTGAAGCCGAAACCGAACCCTCAACAGCTTTTGAGAGATTGGCAACGTCGCCTCCGTCAAGAGTGCCGAAATATCGAACGTCAAATTCGAGGTAAAACTAATTATGGCCCCTAATTACGCTTTCTATTTGATTTGCAAGTTAAGGAAGAAAAGGGTTTCTTCTTATCTGTTTTTTTTTTTTTTTTTTTTTTTTTTTTGTGGTTGATTTGAATGTTTGATGATTATTGTTGGTGGGTCTTGATTTACTTTGTTTGGTTTCGTGTAATTTGGGGGTTTCATCAGATATTCAGAGAGAGGAGAAGGTTGTACAGAAATCAATTAAAGAAGCTGCTAAGAGAAATGACATGGGTTCTGCTAAGGTAATTTAGAACTGCTATGATTTTGCTTTTCACTTTGAAATATATTTGCTTATTTGACTTTTACTCTTCTGCTGAATGCTGATGATTGCTTTTTTTCGTTTCATAATCCTTTGATATTATTGATAAGGAATATCAACTGTGAATTATTGTTGTAAATATGCTCTTTGACAAAGTTTTGTTGTTCAGGAATAAGGCAGTTGATGTGAGATGGAAGTTTGAGTTTTACTTTTTGATGCTTTTACCCTACATTATGAGTGAATTCCCTTGAAGCACACTTGTATATGGTGTATTTTAAAGTTCGGTGTTTTGCCAAAGCATTGCATCTTGAATTGCTATTGTTTTCCCCTCCTCCTTGGTTTCCATTCTGGTTAACAATATTCAAGGGTCTTTTTGCTGTAGTTTGTTAGCTAGATCTATGTCACTCTGCTGCCTCTTGGGGAATGTCCAAATAATATCAGAAAGTTTATTTACTATTTGGAATATGTTGGAAATTGCTAGACTGTATATCATAATGTTTTTGTGGTGTTCATATAATGTTTCATGTTTTATTAAAGTTGATTATTCATATATTTATTATGAATGTTATCCTCTAACTGTCTAGCATTTGCTGAAACTCATGGAATTTATTAGGATTAGATGATCTTAGTGGAGTGACATGCTTAGTGATAATTCATATAGCTGATCCTAGCTTCCGAATAGAGTTGGTGAAATGAAGAAGAGAAGCATGGGCTTTATTGTTGTTAAGTTTGATTTGTTGAGGTTAGAAAATTTTAAATTAATGGTTAAACAACTTTGCAATCTTAGAATTTGTGAACGTTGATAATGTACAGAATTACATTATAAGTAGAGCATTTTGGAACATTGCATCCTGCACGAGGACTAAAAGTGCATTTCTATCTGTGTCTTGTCTAGGAGTTCCAGGTGTTTGAAAGATGCTTCATCTTTATTTATTGATATTTGGTTTTCTCTTCGTGGTCTTTATCCAAGATCCAAGCACACTATCTGGGGATTTATTTGTTTGTTTGTCATAGAGAAAACTCTATTTTCTGATTTCTGGGTTTAAAGAGTTGTTTTGTCTATGTTTAATAGATTAGGGCTTTCCAGGATAATCATCAACTATTATCATGCCGTCTGATTTCATGATTTTATGTTCTATTGCTTATTCACATTTTAGTGTTGTGTTTGGTCATAGTCACTAGCCAAAGAGCTCGTGAGATCTAAAAGAACTGTGAACCGATTGTACGAGAACAAGGCACAGTTGAATTCGATATCGATGCACCTTGGAGAAAGTGTTGGTAAGATACTCTTACTCCATCTGGTATTTTGTCGTTATTTATTGATGAAGTGTGTAATTTTTCCTCTAAGGCCTTTGATGGTCAAATTGTTGGAAGCACTGTATGTATCTTCTGAAAATGAAGTTCTAATTATTCTTGATTTGGATAAAGTGATGTATTCTCTCTTATCTGACTCTTCAACATTTTAGGGTGTAGACAAATTCACGCCTTACGGGCTTCTCAGTTTCCTGGGTGCAAGTATTGTTTAAGGATATTTTCAATTATGTCACCACATATATGCCCTCGATTCAAACTAAATGTCCTGTTGTACTTTTGCACCCTCCTTAGGAAAAAGATGCCGTGTATAATTTATTGAGTTGGAGTTTCAAGATAAATAGCCTATCGATTAATTGAGGAAGTTTGAATTAGGACTCTCAAAATTTCTTATACTTCTGGTGTTATATGATAAGAGGTGAAATATTCTTTTTGGGGGGATAGACGATTGGAAATATTTTGGTAAACAAAACTATGACTCATTTGAGTTGATATAAAGGAGTACTTTTTATGTTTGTCTGCATTGCTTTCTTCCCTCCTATCGTCATCATCTTTTATAGATTGCCTCGTGCACATCACCACTGAAAGGAGAAACTAGGCATCCTTCCACGATTTCATATTATCTCAAGTTTCCAATAGAAGGAATGGCCATCAATGGCTGTGAATACAGTAATGATTGATCCTTTGACCCCACTTTGAGTTTCTAGTTCTTGCTACTTCTTTCTGGTTCCATCGCCCACCATGTTTTATCTGAACTGTTCAAAAATATTGGAAAGGGATCTTCTAACTTTTCTCTCTATCCAATCATAATATGTTCGCTTTTATCATGTTCGGTCCTCAGTTACCCTTTGATTACCATGATAATTGGTTATGGCAATGATGACAAATTTTGGGATGTAAGTAACAGGGGAGGAGGGAATACTCCTATGAGTCCCTGTCTCACAATCACCCTTTCCCATGCAACCTCTGTTTAGTCCTAGTTATTGATCTCATAAAAGGGCCAGGAAGTCTTAATGATCCAGAAAATGTCAGAAAAAACATGAAATCATGCATTACTTTCTTCCCATATGCTGGAGGAGATTTAATAGTGTTTCAACATTAGCATAGTCTAGCTGCATCACTAATATGTAATCCCTTGTGCATACCACTGATGAGTAGATCTACTCAGCAACTCTGGAGCATCTAAACAGGAGACAGAAGTAATTGTCTAATCTGTAGCTCCAAACATTATAGCTTTAAACTTTCAAACCACTAGTATCTGATTAGTTCTTAACGTAATAACTAATAAAGTTAGCGGCCACCTTCATACTTTTCTCTGAAATTTCAGATCAGAACTAACACAATTCATTTGATTTGTTCTAAAGGAAAAGAAAATCTTTTGCCTTTTAGTTTCTAGAATGGACTTTTGGTAAGTTTGTTATAATTATTGGAAGCATGTCGCGTGCTTTATATATTAAGATATTTTGTTGTATACAAATTTTAATGTAGGTGAAGATAATGAGTTGGGCCTTATTTTACTTAACAAGAAACATTTCTTTGAAAGGTGGTTTCTGATAGATTTATTAGTGTCGGTAGGACATTTGGCAAGTAGAGGTTCATAGCAGACATTTGGAATTTTAATGTTAGAAGTTAATTGTATTTTCATAATCACCTTATGTCCCGGTATGAAAGAAGAATTCTGTCATATCTTACACCTAGCTTTGTCGAACACTTTCCGAGATTGTTTCCTCTTGCTTAGTTCTGATTTTGGATGCTCACATTTTGCTAATATATGTATGTACTGGATCTTATCTTTAAGACAATTCTGATTGAACTTCTTCTGCTCCATTACATGTTGCAGTAATACCTTCCTTGAGATAATTTAGCAGCGCTGTAAATTTGTCTTAAAATGTTGCTACACAACCATATTTTGATTGCTTAAGCTGGATAAATGGTCAAAGCAGACATTGCTAACTTTTAAGCCACATTCATTTGTATGTTGAATGCCTTCAAGTATCTCATAAACTTCTAATTCATGTTTGTAGCTATTGCTCGCACAGTAGGACATTTGTCCAAGAGTTCTGAGGTCATGAAGCTCGTTAATAATCTTATGAAGGCTCCAGAAGTGGCTATTACAATGCAGGAATTCAATAAAGAGATGACGAAGGTATCTAGTTGGCATTAGTTTTAAAAGCTCTGAAGAGGCTTCTGAGTTCTCTCTTGGTTGGTGAATCACCTTTGGATTTGTATGCGTCTGATTTTTAAATATGTTGTTAAGCTCTATGACATGCCATGGTCATATTTTGTTCTTCTGTACTCCATCTTCTGCCTTCCTTCATATGAGAAGTCGAGGACAAATTCTGCATTTTAACTTTTGAATTAACTAGACAGCCTCTACCACAAGAGAAAATGGGAGGGAAAGAAACATGAATATTTATTCCACATTTTCTTTTAGTGTGTTTTTCTTCTTGAAATGTAATTCACTCTCTCTAGTCTCTACTTTGCTGCAGGCTGGTGTCATTGAAGAAATTGTGAATGATGCAGTGGACAGTGCATTGGATTCAGAAGACATAGAAGATGAGATTGAAGAAGAAGTTGACAGGGTCTTAACTGAACTTGCTGGTGAGACTGCTGCGCAACTTCCTGAAGCAGTCCGAAAGGAGAAGCTAAAGCAACCTGCCCAGGCAGTAGGAGATGCAGAGGTACGTCACATCTATAATCCATTGCATACAAGTGTAATTGATCTTTTCAATGATGATATAAGGTGATATGTAATTCTTTCAGGATGCTGATGACGAGGAAGATCTAGAAGAACTGAGGGCTCGTCTTGCTAAAGTAAGATCATAAGTGATTCTTCAACTGACTTTCAGTTCCTGAGGGTTCAACTATAAAAATGGAGTATGTGAAGTGGCAGACTTGTTCTCTGTTCTGCTGTGGCTGCATCTTCTTTCTGGTTAAGGAAATAGTAGAGTACTCACATGTATCTTAGTATCAACTTCTCCGTGATGTCATATCAAGCTCTTGATACCGTGTAATCATTGTCCAAATCCAAGATTTTGCTCTCACACGCTATGTGTGATTGGAAATGTGATGATTTTCAATGTATGGAATGAAACACTATATTAATGACTCACACTCTTACTATTGCTGTCTTGCAGAATTGGCCATCTTAGCGATCTTGAAATGTTCAATTTCTCTTCTTCTCCATCACTTGTGTATTCTTCTAACTCGGGATTTAGTGGAATATTTTGTTGATACGTTCCAGCCTAATTTTAGTTGTATGATGATTATCCCATGGTTTGAAAATATGTTGCAGTAGTCATTGTTTTTCTAGTCCATGACTAACCCCATGTGCATCGTGTAACACCCATCTTATAAGGGGAAACGCGTCCTACTATGATATCTCCATTCTTAGAATTGAATCCCAGATCTTTGTTTTGTTTAAGAGTGCTAATTACAAGTTTCATTTTGTTTCTTTAGTTGAAAAAATTCTATACATTTGGCTAGATCACATTTTGTATTTCCCAAATAAAATGCAACTTCCTTATCTCACCTTCAGTTATAATAATATCCAATATGTTCATATATATACATATTGTCCTCCACACATTTCCTCGCTTTGTCATGCTAGCTATTGTTTGTTTGGATATTTAATTAGTTTAACAAGAAGAAGATGGTGAACAAGAGAGCTCAGTAACGTAAAATAATCATGCACCAATCTTAACTCTTACTACTACTAATTATATCGATGACGGCATACCAACTTGTAATTCTCAAGTATAATTTCCCTAATATAAAATGTTAGTATATCAAAACAACTGAAGCTATATTTGAAAGATACATATGGAGTTCTACTTGCTTTGGCTATCGTATTAAAAGTCCAATTATGAAAATTTACATACGGAGGAGAATAAGTTAAAATCTGCATAACATCATTTGATAAATTGCACATTTTTTTTAGAATATACATGTTAAAATGTATATCAATATATTTGAAGCTCTGTAAGATATACTCTTATCATATACCTATGTTTTTCAAGTGCTTTAGTTAGAGTGGTCCAATTATGAAGATAATAAGTCACAACTAACAGTGCTGTTGGGCAATCTGAAGAATCTAGGAACTAGGAAGGTATTTGAGTTTTTGACATTAACTACTATCTTTCAAAATCTTTTTCAAGTTTATAGGAAATATACAAGAATTAATATGGGTGTTATGATACTCTCTCTGTCCAACGATAGTTGTCCACTATTGATTTGACACATCCCTTAAGAAACTATAAATAGAAGAGTAATTTTACTATATGACCCTTTGAATATAATAAATAGAATCTCTTGAAAAATGTAATAGGGAAATGACTATATTTAATGATAAGGGTAAATTAGGAGCTAAGTGTAAAATTATTCATGAATTTTATAAAGTAGACAAGTATTGTTAGATATCTATTTTTAGTATAGTGGACAAGTATTGTTGAACGGAAGGAGTAAAATATAAATAGTTATTTCTTGGAAAATGTACAAAATCCACCATGAACAGAAGGAATTAGCTATAGCACACATTAATTCCACAAAAAATAATTATTTTAGCCTTTATGGGGACAGAACAAACAGCACTTGCATTTACGTTTCCTATTGGGCCACCAATATTTCCCTTTTAAGTAACATGTTTCAAAGCCTGGATCCCTATTTCTTACAGCTAAACACACAAACTTCAGTGCTAAATTATACCTTTAGCCCAAAGACATGGGAAATACATTAAATTCCATCCCTTTCGGACTTATTTTCTATAACATCACATAATTACTTTATTTCGATTTATTTGATCTTTATATTAAAAAATATTTTTTTTCTTTTCTCAGGATCAAATAAGGTTTACTATTTTCTTTCAATATTTTTTTTGTCATTAAATGATTATATAAAGTACTTCATCTAGTCCATTTTACTTTTCATATTTTGTCTCACATACACCTTAATTAAAACATTGCCTAGAGGTAATTTGACTGAAGTATTATTGTTTATTATTTTTCATTTTTGCATGTGTCTCCATATTTACGATTTATCATAATGATAAAAACAAACAACTAATTATACCTTGATTTTTAAAAATAAACATTATTTTGGAATATCTGATTTTTGACTACTAATTCATAAAGTTATTTAAATATCTCTTCACAGGTGAAATGACCACCCCCATTGTTTGTCAATTGTCATTGTCACGCAAAATTTGGCCCCATTCGACGAATTCATTAACGAAATGATTAGTTAACATGATATTTTTGATACAAAAAAGACAAATATCCATCAGCTTGAAAGAAAAATTTTGTATACGCAAACTGTACTTCCGTTTACTATATTAAAAATAAAATTTCACTTTAGTATATAATATACTAAAAACATTTTTTTCATTCATTCTGTGTTATTCTTAACACTAACTACTCTTTCTCAAACCATTATATAAGTTCAATAAGGCAACACAATACACATCAATTAATATAGATATATAATAAAATACACATTTTATTTATTATTTTTAATTAAAAAATAATTCAATATGAACAAATAAAAATAAACTATGGATGTACGGATTATTTTGCACAAAAGGCAAGAATTCTATGAATTCACGGACCGTGATTAACTGATGAAAGAGGTCTCTTTAATGAATTCATATGATTAATTTTTAGGCTAATTAATACTCTTCTTTAGCAAAGGGAACACTGATCTAAAAGGCGGAAAAAGGAGAGGGCCGGGGTAGGGATTGTGTTCTTTTTTTGAATAATGTTAACGTAAAAGTTTAATTTCATAATTAAAGCAAATTTGTGATTAAGATTGAATGTATAGGGTAAGAATACAAAAAACTAGATATGATTGATTTAGAGATAAGTTATATGTAAATTAATGATATAATAATTATTTTAATATAGAAATTTGTTGAATTATAACGTAAATGTTAGTAATATATGAATTATTTCTCGTTGAATGATGATAGTATATTTTAAATTAGTATACAATGTATGAAGTAAAATATTTATGTAATATTTAAATGCAATAAACAAATATACTTACTATTACAGGGTTTAGTTATGTCACTTGAGTGTGCGACCCATTGTAATGATTTAGTATAAACTATAAGCAAATATTATAATGGGCTTTTAGGTACATTAACATTTAACACCATATACTTATATTTATTAAATTTGTTTTACACTCTTTTCGTTTTAAAATGCTTCAGTTGTTATTTTTTAAATTAAAAATAAAGGTCCATAATCTTTGTCAAAAAGTCAGTCAAATCGACATTAATGACATTTCCATAATTCCATCATTTCTACTCAAAGAAGGCATAAATACTAGAATAATTTAGTCAAATATCTTATACTCCCTCCGTCCCATATTAGATGGCATCTTACTAAAAATGTTTGTCTCATATTACTTGAACACTTATTAAATTATGATAGAATTAATTAATTTTTTCCATTTTACCCTACAATTAATATGACCTTTGAAAATTTAAACAAATTTTAAAGACTCAATACTAACCATTCCTATAGTTTATGTGTATTTTTTGTAACTCATTTTAATGTGTATTGATATAAATAAAAGACAAAATGGTAAAGTCTTTCAATGTACTCCCTCTGTCCCTAATTACTTGTCCACTTTTCCTTTTATAGTTGTCCCTAATTACTTGTCCATTTTGACAAATCAAGAAATGACAATTTTTTTTACCTATTATACCCTCAATTAAATGATTAATTACTTTGAAAAATGTAGAACTTTTCATCCACTTCATAATTAATAAGGGTAAAATGATAAACTCACTATGTCATTAATTGTTTTCTTGATAGATGTGTCAATTCAAAAGTAGACAAGTAATTAGGGACAAAAGGAGTATTAATGATTTCTTAATTACTGTGTAAAGTTGGAAGTGTCAATCTAATATGGGACGGAGGGAGTAACTAATGGTACTCCCTCTGTCCACTATTATTTGTCAGGTATACTAAAAATAGTTGTCCAAAATTAATTGTCAATTTAAATCAAGAAACAATTAGTCATTTTTTTTCAATTCTGCCCTTAATAATTACATAACTACTAGTTTAAAAAAGTAGTCATTTTAAAGTTACAAGACTACTTTAATGTGAAAAAAATTGCTTTTACAGTTTTAAAAAAGTACAAACCATTTTAATAATGATTGATAGTAAGGTTCTATTAGTCAAATTATACCTTATATTAATTTTTTTTAAAAAGTTATGCATGATCTTACCCTGACAAATAATAGTAAATGGAGGGAGTATTAGGTAGTTCTTTTAATGGATATTCAACACTCTAAACTACATGTAAAAAAGGACATATAAGTCAAAACAAATGTCTTAAATTTCATATTCCATCAAAATGAGAAAAATATAAAAGACATTGAAATTTTTATACAAATAGTCAGCCAAATTTATTTATATTTTCTAGCTGTGATGTTGCACTTTTTCAGAATTAATTTACCTAAATTTCAAAATTAAATTAGATTGTATTAATTTAATATTTAAAAAATAAAATTTTAAATATTAAAAACAATAATATATATTACAAGTTTTTTTTTTCAATATTAATATAATGAAAAAATATATCTAATTATATTATTCAAAATTTATATTGTTTAACTTTCTACAAATAAAAACTATGATAAGTAAAAAGGGAACAAATGAAGTACATGTGAACCACTATTTAGGAATTTTTTTTAAAAATAATTAATTTATAAAAAAACCAAAAAGAAAAAAGAAAAGAAGAATCCTTCTTCTTGACCTTTTTCCCTCCGAAGAATTGGCACTTGACCACTTTGTCCAAACCGCCCGTTTCCCTTCTCCCACTTTTCTCTCTCACCTATTTATGCCCATTTCACACTCCTCTCCCTTCTTATAAATCTCAACTGCATACAAATCCATTTCTTCACTTAACCAAAAAAAAAACAAATCTCTAAAAATGCCTTCGTATTTCTCTCTTCTCTTTGTCACTCTGTTTTTTGTATCTGTTTCATCAACAGCAAAATCTAGTGATGCTGATAATTTCTTATCATCTGCTCAGAAATTTCCAATTACAATGGCGGAAAAGCTAATCAGACAGCTTAATTTATTTCCTAAACATGAAATCAACAAGGCAACAGAGGATTCAGCATCAGCTACTGAACAGGGTCTCTTTGAGAAGAAATTGAATGTATCTTATATTGGTGATTCTGGAGCCACTGTTCAGAATTTGGGCCATCATGCTGGTTATTATCGTCTTCCACACACTAAAGATGCTAGGTTTGAATTGAATTTAATGCTTTAAAATGAATCATGGGTGTTGTTAATTAATGCTGAATTATCTGTTTGAATTGGAAGAAATCTGTTGAGCGTTTATCAGAAATAATCTCTCTACCTACAAAGGTAGGTAGATGTAAGGTTGGCATATATCCCACTTTTGTTAGGCTCTACTTGTGAATTACCCTGCGTATATTGTTGTTCATTATCGAAAAAAGAATCATGGTATTGTTAATTAGTGTTATAGTATCTGTTTGAATTACAATAAATGTGGAGAGTCTCCTAAGTAGTTACCCATAAGAATACGATTTGCGTAAGTTTTATTTTTTTTAGACTTTACTAGTGGAATTATATATGTTATTGTTGTTATTGTTGTTTATTTTGATGGAAAAACGATTCATGGGTATTGTTAATTAATGCTAAAATTATCTGTTTGTATTGGATTAGATGTTTATTATGTTAAAAAAAAAGAATCACGGGTATAGTTAATTAATACTAAATTATTTTTTTAAAATGTTTTGCAGGATGTTTTACTTTTTCTTTGAATCGAGAAGCAGGAAGAATGATCCAGTTGTTATATGGCTAACAGGAGGGCCAGGATGTAGCAGTGAATTGGCTGTGTTTTATGAAAATGGACCTTTCAAAATTGCAGACAACATGTCTCTTGTCTGGAATGATTTTGGCTGGGATAAGGTTCTTTTTTTTAATTTTTTTTTTATTTATTTATAATATTATAGATTTTACCCAATTAAATTTCAAAACGTTAATTAGATCTTGGTGTAAAAGAATTCCCTCTATGTTTTTATTTGATTTTGAACCTTTCTCCATCATGCAAAGTACCTTTTCACCTACTAGCATTTCTTTTTAAATTTTTTTGACAGTTGCTTTTCATGAGTTGTGACTTTTAGAATTTTGGAAATTCAGAAGTAGTTCACCTTATTGACATTAATAACTACCTTTTCTTGGTTTAAGTGGGCAAATAAGACACCTATTACGGCAAGTTAAAATATACTTGTTTACTTGGTAACACTAGTTTAATTGCACATTGACAGGTATCAAACCTTATATACGTTGATCAACCAACTGGAACTGGATTTAGTTATAGTTCCAGTGAAGATGACATTCGTCACGATGAAAGGGGCGTAAGCAATGATCTCTATGACTTCTTACAGGTTCCTTCTAATTTCTTTTAGCTCGTTTAAATCTTCGAATTTATAATTAACTTATATTAATGTTGAAATAATTCAATCATTTTCAAAATTCTAAATGCTCATTCTTTTGATCATAATGTATATAGGTCTTCTTCAAGGCACATCCTCAGTATGCAAAAAATGATTTCTATATTACTGGAGAATCATATGCTGGGCATTACATTCCTGCATTTGCTTCTCGGGTTCACCAAGGAAACAAAAACAAAGAAGGAATCTACGTAAATCTCAAGGTATTTTTTACTTTCTCCGTCTCAAATTAGTTGTCATGTTTCACTTTTCGAGAGTCACTTTGACTAGTCTTCATAGCTAAAGTGGATTAGATATAATCAAATATAGACATTCAAAAATTATATGAAAATACTACAAGTTGCAAGTATTCTCTTGTCAATTTGAGGGAAAATTGCATTTTAAAATGTTAGTAAAAGTTCAAGTAGTTTGACTCTCGAAAAACGAAGACGAAGGAAGTTACTAATTGTCTCAATATACCATCCTTTTGCTTCATGGCCAGATAGTTTTTGTCTGAATTTCTTAATTATCGTGCTAACTTAAGCAAAATACATTTGTTTAGGGATTTGCCATTGGTAATGGACTCACTGATCCAGAAATCCAGTACAAAGCCTACACTGACTTTGCTCTGGATATGAAATTGATCAACAAATCTGATTACAATACCATAGAGAAGACATATCCACAATGTCAACAGGCAATCAAGCTTTGTGGTAATTCCTTCTTTTTTATATTTTTTAAAATTCTCAAAGTTCTTCTTTCTTCATACATCACAATAGCTAGTGTTGACATTGGCTATTTTTTGTGCAAATAATATCAGGAAAAGATCGCAGCGGTGTTGCTTGTACGGCAGCATATCTTGTTTGTACAAGCATCTTCAACAAGATAATGAATATTGTTGGTGACAAAAACGTAAGAGCTAGCAATCTCATTTTAATACCATTAGTAAATTTTAACTTGTTGTAGCAGGTTATCTGTCTTATTTTTCGGTTAATTACTTATATCTATACTGTTAGTGTATATAAGTTGAACTCATATTATAGAATTTGTAATTTCCGAGGTGCAGTACTATGATTTGCGGAAGAGATGCGTGGGTGATCTATGCTATGACTTCTCTAAAATGGAAACATTCTTGAATGATCAAAAAGTTAGACAGGCCCTTGGTGTTGGGGATATTGAATTTATTTCATGTAGTTCTGAAGTATACCAGGCAATGCAATTGGACTGGATGAAGAATCTTGAAGTGGGCATTCCTTCACTTCTTGAAGATGGTATCAAGCTACTTATATATGCAGGGGAATACGACCTTATCTGCAATTGGCTCGGTAAAGATTCATTTCATCCCTCACGTACGCATAATTTTAATTTTACGTATGGTCATTCAACTTTTAGTTTATTATATGGACAGGGAATTCAAGATGGGTGCATGCAATGAAATGGTCAGGGCAAAATGCCTTTGGAAAAGCCCCATTAGTTTCTTTTACAGTAGATGGTGTAGAGAAAGGAGTTGAAAAGAACCATGGGCCTTTAACTTTCCTCAAGGTCCACGATGCAGGCCATATGGTACCAATGGATCAGCCCAAAGCAGCACTGGAAATGCTTCAGAGGTGGATGCAAAATAAATTGACTAAAGAAGATCATCTTGCTCCTATATGAACAAGCTTCAAATAGATTGAATACAAAAAAAAAAAAAAAAATTATATTGTTTCATATGTCTCAAGAAAATTAATTATAGTAATCATGTAAATCACTGTTTCATGTTACTTTACAATCTATCAAGGAAATGATTTTTCTTTGAGGGAAATAACGTTCTGCAAAACCTTCTCCCAACATGTTTTTGAATCATAGTAGTACATTATACATCTGCCCATCAGCAACAGAGGGTATATGACTCACATTTAAGACAACATAATTGAAATAGATTGATTCAACGAGATAAGCTTTACATATTTAAAATTTGTTGTGTATTTTCAAGAAGAAAAAACTTTTTTTTCTTTTAACACTCCACCACTGAATGATTTACTTTCAAGTTCTCGTGGCCAAATAGGAGAACATAAGGTTAAACCATGCCCTGATGTGCCTAAACGGAATTCATATCTCCTTCGTTTAACTTTCTTAATTTGTTTTTCGGTTATTCTATTCTATCATGGTAGTATTAGGGACCTAGCAAATCGCGAGTACTATCAAATATTTTATAACCATACCAAATTAACCCTTGAAATGCGTTATATATACTCGCGATATATTCATTTGCATATTGTCCTTTATTTTTATGAAGGATGGCTTTTTCGTGCTTTAAATTTTACTAACATTTTCATGATCATGCTAAATGGGTTCTTTTATGGTTCAGTGTAATCATTTAAACTTTATTTGTAACAATTAAATTAAGCCTCTTGAACAAGAACACAAGGGGACACGTGGAAGCCATTCAGGAACGATAGCACAAAAATTCCATTACTTGTGCTGTGACTTGAGTTCATCAAACATTCATTCTTCAATAGGGTGCGGTCCCCACAATATACTCTGCAAAATGCAATCGAAATCGCTTCTGTTATGGCGGGTATACTCTATAGTCTATACAGACGCACAGGCACAAAACACACACACTTTCACCTTTCTCACTTTGCATGTGAGCTCTCTCTCCAACTATATATACAAAACCTTCTAGCTTCAAATACTCTGCAAAATCAGTGCTGAAATCACCTTCTCCAAGACGACAATATGTTCTACTCTCATCAGCTTCTTGCTCGCAAAGCTCCGCTCGGCCAAATATGGTGAAAATCGTTAATTGCTACTTGTCATTTCGATTTTTTCCTTTCGAAATTCGTTATGTTCATACGCACACGCTACATTTTTGGAGTTTCTGCGTTTTTACTTGTATATGTTGTAAATCCTGAGCTAGATTTTCGTTTCCTTCTTTGGTCGCTGTTTAATGATATTCAGTAGCTTCTTCACGCGATTTCTCGTAATCTGAAGTTATGAGTTATGTGTTAAGTTGTCACTGTTGAAATTGGATCCGTTTCTGTTCGGAAAATGCTTAAATTCAAATTGTTTATGAATGTATTGAGCCAGTTTACTACAACTTTTGTTTTGATTTTCTATTCTAAATTCGTTTAATACATATAGATAAGCTACATGTTTTGCGTTTCTGCGTTTTAAACTTTCATATATCGCAATTCCTGTAGTGGATCTTCTTTTCGTCATTTGCTTTCTGTATTCGTTGAAGTTCCTTCATAGGATTTTTCGTATACGTTAAGTTTTCACATTTCAATTTGGCTACGAAGAATGTTTAAATTGATGTTGTTTATATCTCTCTCTTTGCTGTGAAGGATGGCGGCCACTCTACACTCGAAACTCAATAGGAAAAAGCTTAGTAAACTCAATATTATTAACATCTGGTGAGGCGTTTTCTTCTATTACTACGTTGAACTGCCTTTATTCCTAGTTGATTTTGAGTAATCATCTTCTGCAATTGCTTTTGTCACAGTGAACAAATCTTAAATCCATCGGTCCCGATGGCTCTGAGGCTCTCTGGAATTCTCATGGGTATGCTTCGAAAACCGCTGACTGTCCGCAATTGCTGCTTTCGGTTTAGATATCTAATCGTCAGTTCTATCTCAGGTGGAGTAGTCATTGTTTACGAACGCAAAGTGAAACTCCTCTACGGTATGAATTGCCATGACGACTTCATCATTTCTATTTGAATTTCACGTCAATTTCTTTGAATTTTACTCCTAGTCCTTATTGCTTCAATTTTTTTTCTTTATCTTTTCTTTAATGCAGAGGATGTGACTCGTCTCATGGTAGTAACATTGTTCTTCGATCCCAATCAACTTAATCTCTTTTTTTGTTCTGTTTTTATTAAATTCAGCATTTATGATTTGGTATTTTCAGGTGCAAATCAATGAAGCTTGGAAGGTCAAAGCAGCTACCGATCCTACGTTACTTCCCAAGGGTAAATCGCAAGCCAAGTGAGTAACTCATCTCCAATTTGATGTCACAGTATTTTGCCGAGAAGCAGAGATTGTAAGGGCGAATTTTAGCAACTGTCTAATAGTTTCAGTTACCTCGATAGTGCTTCAGTAAATTAACAACTAAAGTATGACTGCCACCAATTAGTTGAATTATTAACTCAATTTATTATGGTTTCTTTCACTCAATGTTTGGGTCAGTTTCATCAATGGGTTATTTAAGGCCAACTTATGATGTGAGTCCTTTATACCTAAGGTCTTTGGTACTTAAAAATAGCTAGTTTAGTGATGAATTGGTTGTAAAAGTTAAATTCTGATTCCTGTGGTTGTTTTTCCTAAGGTTGATACTTAACTTTTCATTCCTCATTCCAATTCCTGTAGGTATGCAGCTGTTACTCTGCCAGAGAATCGGGAGGAAGAACTCCCTGAGATTGAACAGACATTACGAAATCCAGACACAGTCACAATGATGGATTTCGAACAAACCTCCTATTTCACGATGGTACATTATGGAAAGCAGTGTCACCTCCCCAATCCACGAAATAACTCCAAAAAGCAGAAACAAAAATTGTTAGGAAAAATAGGAATTTGTTGGAACTGATCTAATTAAGACTATTGAGCTTGCTTTAGATTGTTGAATAAGTCATATTTCATTGTTCAGCAAGTTTGCAAGTTCAACAATAGAAGTTAACAATGATAAAGTGGTCTGATTTCCCTTCGCTTTCTATTGGTTACTCTGTATGTTTTGTAATTTGTTCTATGTTATTTCCACTCTTGAGTTGTTTAAGCTTTTTGAGAGACTGTCAAAAGTTACTAATTGGGTTTTGTCAGTGTTCATGACCTTGTTGAGTAGGCAATCTTAACTGATACCACTTGGATAAGAGTAGGAAATCTTAGTGAAAATAAGATCATAATTAGTAATTTCTACATGAGAGTGCAGCTAAACTCGCGGATGTTCAATGTGCAGAGACTAGATAATGCTGATCTCTATGATAAACCCAATGCACAGGAGGAACCTGCCAAGGACTTGCATCAAGGTATACCTAGATCCCACTATCAGCATAGATTATGCTAATTTCACCATCACAGTAGAATATATAACTATATCCTAGTCAATGCTACTTTGTTTTCCAGTTTTGTCTTGTTGTGCCCATCTCTAAACAATCCTGAAACCCTTTTTGCAGTTGATCCAGATAATATCACCCTCGCTGAACACTTTGAATCCCATCATACAGATATGTTCAATCATTTTGAGAGGTATCACGATGAACAGTTAGTAGGCTCTGTATTTGTAAGTTTATATGGTCAGTTAGCATAAAGACTTCACGTGAACCAAACTGTCCATCATTAAATCACAGGAGGCTAATTAGCCTCATTTTCATTGAACTGCAAAGCTTTCCTTCTATTATCCTCCTATTAATTTTTAAGCATGAATTACTCTGCAGGTTTGATATTGAAGGGGATGAAGAAACACAAATGAATTATACCCAGCCAGAGGATGCTCAAATCCCAAGCACTCCTGTGCCATCTCCACCTCGAGAACAAGCCCATCAACGTAAGAATGTGTTATTATCTTCTACTTTAGATAAATGAAGTTTTTTGAGATGTAAATAGTAGATGGACTTAATATGTTTCACTATTTCACTTGGTGCGCTTTAAGGGAGACTTTTCTGATAGAGACATTATGGCAATAAACCCTTCCTCTCAAAGAGGAATATGAATGCAAGTCGTACTTACCTACTATCAGATCAGTTAAAATACTCTGTGGCTACCTGGCTGCTTAACATTAAACTTCCAGTTTACATATGTAGTTCCTTCAAGCACAGAACTCTATTCGATTGAGTTGAGCTCGTAAAAGTCTTCAGATTTCCTTAGGTAATTAATTATTTCTGAAAATTGGTTGAATGGAGCGAAATATTATTGCAGCTGATGAGATCCCTGACAGACATCCAGAGGACCAAGTGAAGCAACAATCTGATGAAGTTGAAGAAGCTTTTGAGGTAGAAACTCCACAAGCAACCGAGCTAGAAAATAATGTAAAGAAAAACTGTCAGCACTAATCTTACGTCTTGACATGATATTGTAGCAGCGGCAGGATCAACAAAGGCCAATGCCAGCTCGACGAAGAGCAAGAAAGGCCGCAAGTCTTGCAATTGATCATGAGCAAACTATTATTTCTGGTGACATATATCAATCCTGGCTTCAGAGTTCTTCAGATATTGCATCAAGAAAAAGGAAAAAGAGAAAGGTACTCCCATACCTCCCAAGTCTAGATCGTCCCCATCTCAATTTTTCCATTCTGTGCACCTTAGCAATTAAATTTTGACTAGGGTCTTATTAAAGCATGTTTAACCTTTGACATCAATGGCTAGTCTTTGAGTATCCTAAGAATAGCAAGTGCATCTATCTCTGGAAGGTAACATTAACTAAACTAAGATGCAGCATCATTTGTTAGTAACCTTAAGTTCCTGCTCTGTGCAGACTTTGAGTGTCTTACCTTCTATGAAGATAGCCAGAATGTTGGAAATTCCTCCTATTGCACTACTTGAAGGATTGTTCACAAATGGAAATAAGGAAGTTCACTATCCAGCACCACTCCTAAAATTATGGATGAGGAATACCCAACCTCCGCATGATTCACCTTCTGGTCTGTTTTTTCATCTATGATATTAGGCTCTTAGTTGCCCAAACTACAAACAGATGGTAATTACATTTGACTTGCAGGAAAGACCTCTCCACCCTATCCTCCTGAACCATCCTATACATCTCCAGGTGAAAGGATGGGTAATTTGGAACCGCCTTTCGAATATTTCCAAAGTGGTGTAGGCTCCCCAGCTGTAGGAATCTCTATAGAAAAACAAAGGGCAAATCTCAACAATAACAAGATTCCACCTGAAATTCTCATGGAGGACCTCAGAACCAATCTTACAAACATGGGACTGCATCCAACAGAGGCTAATGGAGTGAGAGAGACTGATCACATGGCCACACCTGGCTCTGGTATATCGACTTTTTTTATGAATTTCCCAATCTCCATGATTTGTTCGGTGATCTGTTATGGTGGTATAACTAACATTTTTGTGAATCTATAGGTGATGAGCCTAGATCCATTCCAAGCTCAGGATCTGGTCATGGTTTACTATCACAGAATTCTGTAACCAATTCAAGCCGGTTAGTACTACTAGTAGATATATGTTGAGGGATATTTGTCTAAAGATGAGCCACTTGAATCATACAGACAATAACAGAAGGAAATAATGAATATCATGGATCTCGGTACCATAGGAAACTTCAAAATCTTTGCTTCTTTTTAAAATTACGAAGGTCTCACCATATAGCAGCATCTGGTTACATTGATCAAAATTGTTAACTTTTCAGGTCCAACAAGAAAAGACCCCATTCTTCATCGAAGCACAGTGGCAATGATCTTCAACCAGTAGCAGAAGAGTATCCATGGCACGACCCCACTCCAAATTTCAAGTTGACTAGATTATCTGAACTATCTGAAAATGGTTTTACACAAGACAACGGTTCGTTAATAGTCAATAACTTTCCCATTTTAGTTCTGGTCATTTTCTTTAATGTGGTTTAGTTTGTTATGAACCTCCCTTTACTCTTTTGGCAGAGATATTGATGGAAACCGGACCAACACAAACCCAACATCCATTCATTACTCAACCTCTTGACATGATGACCGACTCTATCAGGATGTAAATCCTTTTCCATTAGTTCCTAAAACTTCCTCTCATTATATATCATCTGACAAATTGATTTTTCACATGATAAACTGATGCCTACAGGCAGCTAAAGAGTCATTTTGACACTCCCGGATCGGCTGAAGCAGAATGTTTGAATGAACTAACTCTTGGGATGACAAAGAAACAAGCAGCGTGTCTTTTTTATCAGACTTGTGGTATGCATATTTCTTTCATATCTTTTACTCTGCATTGCAGCTCAGAGAAACTTCACAATTTCCAGCTTATCTCATTAGAGAGAATTAATGTTTGCTCCATTCTATGTGCAGTTCTGGCCACTCGAGACTTCATAAAAGTCGAACAGGAGCTTCCATATGGAAACATCCTCATTTCCAGGGGTGCAAAGATGTGACAACGGATAAATCAAAAAGATGCTAAGCCCTCACAAGTCTTGTAGGTTCATCTATTGGTATAGCTGATACAAATTTGTTTTTTGGTTATGTTATTGGAGAGTTGAGGCACAGATTTATAGCTCGAATTATCAGGAGAAAGTATTTTTATTGTTAACCTATCTAGTGTTTAATCGTAGAAGCATAGTTATCTCCAAGAGAAATATGATTGGACATTCTGAAACTAGCTAATTGCATATTTCGTACTAGCATTTGGTGACAGCTAATTGTTTTAAAAAGCGTATGAAGGTTAAATGTTGAAGCTAAAAAGATAGTAACACATGGAAATGCTATGTACTTCCTGTCAGACAAAAAAGAAATCCTAACAGTTCACGAAGTCATTGGACAACTTCTCTGCTGCAATGTTATCAACTTTCTTCTCTTTTGCTTTTTGTATAACAATATCATGCTGCAATGATAAGATGGGTTTACTCATAGTAAATAGTTGGTTTTGAAGAGGTCTCGAAATCTATTTTCGTTTGAATAAACCTACGAATTGCAGTAATAACTGTACACTACAAAACATGTTCAGTTATAGGCCAATCTTATATCGAAGCCTCTTTACTCAATCAAAACATCCAATAGAAACATAATACACCTTTCTACAAATGCAGTGCGTACACTGTCATACTAAGAACAATATTCAATAGTTGGCTCATCTACAGTCACCTACAACTTTAACATGTTTGAATACAAACATCTCAACAGATTAAGCACATCCAATCCAGGTTTACATTCTGTCTTCCCTCCACCGTGAGGCATATGTGACGATTTCATCAACATTAGTATCATCTCAGCAGCCTCGGTTGCAGATAGGAACACAGCCTGTTTGACTTTGAATGCCTCCGATATTCCTCGCTCTGCCATATCTCCAACCTGTCATAAAAGCCAGATAAGATGATTAGATTCTAGCAAAATCTAACTCCCAATAAGCAGCAAGAATCAATGATTTGCACAGGTTTTGAATTGTGCTTGGTGAAAAGAGAAATGGAGAGAGTTTCGGCTTCCTTTAGTTAGACTTTACTAAAAAGAACAGTTACAAAATAAATGGAATGGTCATTTTTCTTTTTTGAAGAACTAGAGGAGAAAAGATGCTTGGTGAAAAGAGAAATGGAGAGAGTTTCGGCTTCCTTTAGTTAGACTTTACTAAAAAGAAAATAAATGGAATGGTCATTTTTCTTTTTTGAAGAACTAGAGGAGAAAAGAAGATGCTTTCTTCCATGTGGTACAAAGGAAAGAGAAGCTCAGTTATGACAAAACTATCATTCCATTTCCTGCTTTGGCAACAGAGATTGGCTGTTTCAGTATTTCAATCAAACCCAAATCGTTATTTTTTCTTCTTAAAGTATGATTCAGTTAGACCGAGACAAAAGAAGACGTAAATGCAAAGACCATCACTCAAGCACACCATTTTAAATAAGTTTCCTCTTAGCTGAAATCTGCTGAAAGACGGGATCATATTCCATACAAGATAAATCATGTTTCTTTTTAACTTTTGGGTACTTCAATTTTTCCCCTGAATAAAAACAGAAAAAACTATTGAGTTATTGCCTTTCTTAACGCAAAACTGCATCCATAGGGAACCTACTTATATATTCCTCCCAATCAAATTAAAAGATCCTGATCATAAAATATTAAACAGAGGTGCCTTATTATGAGGACCATATCCATTGAAAGCATGAAGTGGTCAAATATTCAGTTCAGGTAACGTCATCAGGGTTCCTGCTAAGTCTGTTACCAGTGTTGCATTGACTTCGATGAAGAAAAGAAAGGGCAAATTTGAGCAAGCAAAACAATACAGAAAGCTGATTTCATGAACAGACTATGTTCTGAACTCATCACAAGATAGCATAATTAATTATTCCGACATTTTGAGTGGGTTTACTCACCTCACCTGTCCAGCGATGACATCTATCCCTGCATTGCTTTCTTCCTTGTGGTGTTCTGCACGAAGCTGGGCAACCAGCTAAGCGCTGTCCAGATCAGCATTGTCAGCAATGATTGTCAGATTGCCACAAGTGCCTGGGAGAAAGCCTCGATTGCATGAGACCTTTTACCAGGAGTCTTTTTAGCACAGTTCATCTACTGCCTTTGCCATCACCATCTCGGTCCTGTCATTTACTGAGACAGTACACACAAGGCATCATGCAGAGATTTTTCAGCTTCAGCCGGTACATGAGGGCTTCCAAAAGAATAAGAGACAGAGTTCATATATAAAACATTGCACAGAATTAAACAGACTTTACTTTCAACCCACTAAAGATGAGATTTTCATCAGCACATGCATGGGCCATCACGGTGACCAAAGAGAACTTTATTTTAGAACTCATTTATTAAATATTCATTTCCCAAGGAACAAAAATCACTTGATGCATTATAGTTAATCCCCAAGTGGATTTCAAGTAGTTTACAACCTTCACGAATATCAAACAGATACTAAGTTGGAGACGAGATGACACCATTCTGGAGACCCCTCCCTATCAATCCTTCCTCCAAACAAATGGCGGTTGAAGACAAAGAAAGAGTAAGATGCTAATACATACCTTGCACCTCTCAAGACAATTGTACAGCCTGACCCAGTTCGGCCCTAGGAAAGTAGATCAAGTTGTCCTCATCAATCATTATTTCTTCAATGAGTTTGCAGTGTCCCAGCTTGACAGACTCTGGATTATCAAAGGTAGATGCAAACTCTCCATAACCAAAGCCAGGCGCTCAATACCATCAAAATCAGCATGCTCGATAACAAGTATCCCTGCTTCCGCAAACTGTTCCTCTGGGATATTGTAAGTGAGCTGTCGGTTAACAAAGCAGTTTATTACATGAGAGATGATCTTTTGCACCTTCTCCCTCATTTTATCTTTTTCAGCTGCTTCTAGCTCAGCAACCTTGGACATTGAGTCAACTCAGACACGTGCACCATAGATTTAAACTTAATCAGTATCCATTGCCATGTTCGCCACCAAGATCTTAGCATTTTAATACGTTTCAGTTGGCCAACCCCAATCTTTTTATCCAAAATAAACTGCAGAAAAGAAATGATTTTAGAGAGAAAGAACTTGAGGAATTTATATTCCTTCTTAAGAGGAATAGTGTATTGATGTTATGAGAGAACCCTATAACCTAGAAGCAGACCAAAAAATAGAGACTTAACGAACAATATGGTTCTCGAACAATGACCTCTGGTCATAACATCTATACTACTAGGAAGCTCGTGGGTGCACCAAAAGTTTTTCACAAATAAAAGACATGCCTCAAGCTGTATGAGTCATACAAGTTATCTATCCTTTTCTTCCAAAGCAGCCACATAAAGTCCAATTAGTTCTATCTTAACCCCTAAACACATCCCTTACATCAATCATGATGATACTTAGAAAACAATTACTCTACCCGACCATACATAAAAGGTTTTGACAAGTTTTTCAAAGATTTGCTCAAGCCAAGAGAAAACCTCCCAAGGAAAACTGTTAATAGTAGTGACTTAAAAGATAAGCAAAAATTATAAGTTAGTTAAGATTTGTAACTAACTGTTAGTTAAGTTAGTTATGCCTTACTAGTTTGTTACAAACTTACAAGCTATTGTATATAAATAGATACGCGTACATATTGAATACAGAATGAAGAAATAATAAGAATGAAAGCATAGAGTGTTTAACACTAGCAAGATTCATCTTCTTTAAAAGATTACTTCATCTTCTTCCTGATCTCTATTACTTCTTACTCTCATTGTTCTTCTTCATCTCCCTAATTCTAAGATTCATAAACTATATGGTATCAGAGCTTTCAAGCAAGTAATCCATTGCTTGATTCATACGATTCTGCAACTATTCGACAGGAGTGATTACAGATCAACTACGTGAAGATTCAGTTCAAGAATGGCGCCAAATTCTACAGATTCACAACCTACTGGTGCTAGTAGTGGTGCTGCAACTGTGATAGATCACAATCATCCCCAGTTTCTGCATGCATATGATGTAAGTGGAGTACAAATAGTATCGTTTCAGTTGACTGGAATTGAGAATTACTCAGTTTGGTTTAGGTCAATGAAAATTGCATTGCTAGGGAGGAACAAGTTGGGAATGGTTGATGGGTCATGTAAAAAAGAGGATTTCCCAGGATTAGAAAATAATTGGGAAAGAGTCAATGCCATATGTTATCTTGGATCATGAATTCTGTGTCAAAAAGCTTGTTAGGAGGCATAATGTATGCTTCGAATGCTAGAGTAGTATGGGATGATCTGTTTGAAAGATTCAACAAGATCGATGGGTCAAGAACCTTTAATCTGCACAAGGAAATTGCAACTTCAAGTCAAGGCACAAGTTCTGTGTCTGCTTACTACTCTATGCTCAAGGACTATGGGAAGAATTTGAGGCTTTAGTTCCAGCACCAGGGTGTGCTTGTGCAGGTTCAAAAAAGTATGTTGTGCATCTTCGAACTCTGAAATTGTTTCAATTCCTGATGGGGCTAAATAACTCTTACTTGCAAGCAAGAAGTCAAATTCTTATGTTAAAACCAGTACCTACTGTCAATCAGGCATATTCCATGATTCTGAGTGATGAGAGTCAGAGATCAGTGGTAGCTAATGCAGGAGTATTAGGTACAGGACCAGCCAACTTGCAGAGTTCATTTGATGCTGTCATGTACTCAAGAACAAGTGGGGCCCAACAGAGGTTCAAGAAAGGGTATAATCTGGTGTGTGATTTTTGCAAGATTAAAGGGCATACTAGAGAAAATTGTTACAAGATTATTGGATACCCACAGGACTTAAATTCAAAAAGAAAGGAAGTAACAATTTTGCATACAATGTAACTGGAGAGGTTGATGATAGTGTGAAGTCAAGTACCAGTACTAACTCTAGTGATGCAAGAGATGGACACATGAGAGGTGATGAAGAATTCAGAACTCAGAGTCAACTGGACTCGTGCGCATTGACTAGAGAACAATATGCTCAAATTTTGCAGTTGCTTGAGAAAAAATCAGAAGTTCCACATTGTGTAAATGCAGCAGGTATGAACTCTACTCTAGTAGTTGCTTCTAACAATTGTTCAAGTTGGATCATAGACACAGGAGCCACTAATCATGTGGTGGCTGACTTGAATCTTTTAAAAAGACATTCCATATGTAAGGTTGCAACTCCAAAGAAGGTACAACTTCCCAATGGTGATAAAGCTGTAGTGACTCATTTAGGGTCAAGTACATTAGAGGGAAACAATACAATTTCAGAAGTATTTTACATTCCTCAATTTAAGTTCAACCTCTTGTCTGTTGCAAAGTTAACAAAAGAGTTGCATTGTTCAGCTTCATTTTTCCCCATTTTTCCCTGACTTTTGCTTGACTTTTGCTTATTTCAGGAACTCTTCAGTGGAAACGTGAAAATGATTGGTAAAGAGGATGGAGGATTGTATATTCTGTCCAACAGTATAGATAAGGAAGAAGTTGTGTTAGCAGCTACACACACTGAGCATAAAGCTAGAATTACTGAAAAAAATAGATACTCAGTTACTACATCAGAGGCTTGGTCATGTTTCTAGTTCTGTTCTAAAAAAGTTGTTAAGTCATAGTTTAGCTGATATTACAAAGATTGCAAGCAAATGTGTTGTATGTCCTTGTGCTAAACAAGCTAGATTGCCTTTTCCTGTTAGTACATCCAATATCTTAAACAGCTTTGATATGTTACACATGGATTTATGGATTTAAATACTTCTTAACTGTTGTGGATGATCACACTAGAATGACTTGGGTTTTCTTATTAAGAATGATGCATGATGTATGTACCATTTTGAAGTCTTTCTTGGCATATATAAGAACTCAGTTTGATAAACAAGTAAAAATTATTAGAAGTTACAATGGTACAAAATTTGTGAATACAAATTGTAATGACTTGTTTAAAGGTTTAGGCATAGTACATCAAACTTTGTTTGCTTATACACCCCAACAAAATGGGGTGGCTGAAAGAAAGCATAGGCATATTCTAGAGATTACAAGAGCTATAAGGTTCCAAGGTAATGCTCCTTTAGAGTTCTGAGGCTTATGTGTGAAAACTGCAGTATATATAATCAACAGACTACCTAGCAGTGTGATTGCAAACTTGTCTCCTTTTGAGAAACTTTATAATAAACAATTCCTTACATCATTTAAGAGTATTTGGATGCCTATGTTTTGCTAAGAAGGTACAGGAGAGTGACAAGTTAAAGTCTAGGTCTACTGCTTGTGTTCTTATAGGATATGCTGAAACTCAAAAAGGCTATATTTTATATGATTTGTCTAACAAGGTCTTTTTTGTTAACAGAGATGTAGTGTTTCAAGAAGAGGTTTTCCCATTCAAACTGAAATCAACTGAGTCAATTCCTATATTTACTTATAATGGCATAAATCTTGAGAGTGATGGTGTGGTAGATAGTTCAAACAATAACCTAGCACCACACTTATATCAAAACACACCTGTGGACATGGTGTCTCAAGAACAAGAGGAGAATTGTGAGGTGGAGGTACATGAAGAAGGGCAGACAGAACCAGTACCTCAAACTGTGGTGAGAAAGTCAGGCAGAGGGACTAAGCCACCTCTGTGGATGAAAGATTTTATGTCTCTAAATATCCATGAGGGTCCATATAGTCTTGACAAGTATGTATCATACAACAATATTGCTCCTACTTATCAAACATATTTGGCAAAAATGTCCAATGAAACAGAACCACAGTCATACAGAGAAGCATCATCTGATCCTAGGTGGACTGAAGAATGCTGAGATTAAAGCATTACAAGAGAATCACACTTGGGAAGTAGTTGAGTTACCAGAAGGTAAGACACCTATAGGCTGCAGATGGATATTCAAGGTCAAATACAAGGCTAATGGAGATATGGAAAGATTTAAAGCAAAGTTGGTGGCAAAAGGGTATAGTCAGAAAGAAGGTATAGATTACCAAAAACATTTAGTCCTGTTGTTATGATGAAGACAGTCAGGACTGTTTTGGCTATAGCTGCACAAAGACATTGGCAAATACATCAAATGGATGTATTTAATGCATTCCTTCAAGGTGACTTACCTGATGAAATCTATATGGAACTACTTCAGGGATTTGAGAGCCAGGGGAGAATAAAGTATGTAGACTCACTAAATCCCTGTATGGGTTGAAACAAGCTCCTAGACAGTGGAATGCAAAGTTGTCTGAGGCATTATTGAGGTTCCAGTTCAAACAAAGTGAACATGATCATTCTTTATTCACCAAACAAATATCAGCAGGGTCTGTATTTGTTCTTATATATGTTGATGACATGCTTATTACAGGAAGTAGTGGACAACTCATTGAAGAAACAAAAAATAAACTGAGTCAAACCTTCAAGATGAAGGACCTAGGTGAGCTAAGATATTTCCTAGGAATTGAGTTTGCAAGGTCAAGTAAAGGGATACTAATGCATCAGAGAAAATATGCTTTAGAACTTATCTCTGAAACAGGACTGGGAAATTCAAAACCAGCAGTGACTCCTATTGACAACAACAACAAATTGACTTCAAAACAATATGATGATCAGTTCAATTCAGAAAGTTCAAAAGAAGATCCTCCAGCTGATCAAAGTGCTTATCAGAGTTTGATAGGAAAGATTCTCTACCTTACTATGACAAGGCCTGATATTTCATTTGGAGTACAGACTTTGAGTCAATTTCTACAACAACCCAAACAGACTCACATGGAAGTAGCCCTGAGAATTGTCAGGTATATAAAAGGGCAGCCTGGTCAAGGAATACTTCTATCTAGTGTACAAGACAACAATATCATAGCTTTTTGTGATACAGACTAGGCATCATGTCCTCTTACAAGGAAGTATGTAATAGGAGACTTTATCAAGCTTAGCAACTCTGTTGTATGATGGAAATCTAAGAAACAGTCTACTGTTTCTAGAAGTTCAGCTGAAGCTGAATACAGAAGTATAGCCACAACTGTAACTGAAATTATTTGGATGATAGGTCTGATGAATTGATCTAGGTATTAAGGTGCAGAAACCTATAGATGTGTGTACAGACAGCAAAGCAGCAATCTTGCTAGCTGCTAATACTGTCTATCATAAGAGAACAAAACACAATGAGGTAGATTGCCACTTCATAAGGGAAAAAATTGTGCAAGGGATTATTTGTACCAAGTACACTCCAACATAGGAACAACCAGCTGACATGTTAACCAAAGGACTGACCAAGGTTCAACATCAAGTTCTCAGTTCCAAGCTTGGAGTTCAAAACATCTTTTCACTTCCAAGCTTGAGGGGGAGTGTTAATAGTAGTGACTTAAAAGATAAGCAAAGATTATAAGTTCGTTAAGTTTTGTAATTAACTGTTAGTTAAGTTAGTTATGCCTTACTAGTTTGTTACAAGCTTACAAGCTATTGTATATAAATAGATACATGTACATATTGAATACAGAATGAAGAAATAATAAGAATGAAAGCATAGAGTGTTTAACACTAGCAAGATTCATCTTCTTTAAAAGATTACTTCATCTTCTTCCTGATCTCTATTACTTCTTCTTACTCTCATTGTTCTTCTTCATATCCCTAATTCTAAGATTCATAAAACTACAAAAACATATTATTCACAAACTCTGAAGTACATACACAGTGTAATAGGTAAACAAGCTTGTTACAGCGCAACGTATAAGGACAAAGCATACTAATCAACCATGATAAAAGTGTAAAAGTTTATGTAGATTACATATTTCATGCATCAATGTATTGACAAAAACATATGTAAGTATTTTCCTTTAATATCAAGTTACAGAGACTCACAAACACTGATCAATACTTCATTATCACAGAAACTACAGAATTAGTAACAAACAATGACTAAATGTGCTACATTTGAACCCTCACTTTTTTCTTACGAAAGCCAATGCTAGGGCTCAACACAATACAAACACAACTCAATTACTCCTCATGAATATGAATCAACTCTTTACATTACACTCATTTTAGTCATAATTTATTCATTTTTCACCTATTCGTCCATCTACAACAATCCTTCTCGTTTATCAGGCCCGGGATCTACTATACTTCCGAAACGCATGTAAACAGAGTTCATGAAAAAGCGAGAAAAAAGCAACTAGAGAGGACGATGAACCTTCTAGAACAACGCTTTCCACGGCGGCGCCGGAGAAGACAAGTTACTTAAGAGTAGTGGAAAGGTGTCAGTGGGAAAAAGAAAATCTGGAGGGAGGGATGCGAAAATGGAATTGTGGAGTTTGAAGGTTTAAATGCTCTTGGACGTTATTTTATTAATTTGCTGAGGGTAGATTGGCCATAAAAACTATGGGCTTCCGTTGTTTTATTTTTATAAAAACAGGTCGGGGAACTTGAAGTTTCTGTACGAATTGACCTATTTCTTATTGATCTCTAATTTCAGTGGCATAAATTTAACTTTTATATCTTGTCTCGTATCAATTTTATAATATTTAAATTTTCTGACATTAATCACGTAGTATATAATTCATTCAGTACAAGTTTTAAAAAAGTTTGTCATGTCCAATTATGTCTTTTGCACATAAGTCTTGAACTGAGCTTATGACGTAATTAGTGTAATATTCTAATACAAAATTATGTCTTGCCATTTCCTTTTTCTTTTTTTAATATTAAGGGATATTTTTGTTACTAAAAATTAAGCGCAAAAATTAAAAGACCACATTTAAGCCCACCTAAAATAGGCATTCTTTGCCAATGACCCACGCCACTTTCCCCCGGTCCAATATCAAATGCCCTACATTATCTTATCTTTGAATTTCTGGAGTCTAGTCTCCTCACATTCGCAGGAAAATTACTGCTGTAGAAGTTAAAGGCTCTCATTGTTTCCGACGGAAACATGGCAATGACGATGACCACTGCAATGGCATCGTCGGGCCGGCTGCTTATCGACTCTCGACATAGTACAGTCAGCACTATCCCCAAGAATGTGGCAATTTACCCAGCAACAGCAGTTACAAATAAGGGGTTATTGAAGCACTGTATATCCTCGCAAAGATGCCTAAGATCTCTGGTGAAACCAGTATCGGCTGCTAGTTCAGGGTTTGAGGCAGATTTGGGTGATGATGAATCTTTGATACGCGTTAAAAATGCAAAGATAGCTGTTGAATCCGAAGACGATGAGAAGATACAAGTCAGAGTAGATGTGAACGAAGAGGACACAAAAACGGTTTTCGAAAAAGTATTGACAAATTTAGCAAAATCAGCACCACCTGTTCCAGGCTTCCGCAGGGAAAAAGGAGGGAAAACATCAAAGGTTCCTAAGGACTTTCTACTGCAGATACTTGGTGAAGACCGAGTTACCAATTTTGTAATACGAGAAATTGTTACCTCAACTCTTGCTGATTATGTGAAGAAAGAGAATTTGGCAGTAAAGGATAACAAGATTAGCACCACACAAACTGCGGATGAACTCAAGTCATCATTTGTTCCGGGAACAGAATTCGGATTCAATGCCACCTTAGAGCTTGAAAAATCAAAAACTGAAGCCACCACATAAACCCACAGAAGAAGATGAGAAACTTTTTCTCACTGTTTAATCTCTTAGAATGACTTGTTAGAATAGAATCAGTAATTCCTGAGGCCAATAGATTGAAGGCTCCTAAAATCTATTACTGTTTGGCGTACTACTGGTTAGAATTGAAATTGAATTATGATTTCAGTTGGCATTTCAGTTCTCTATTGAAATTGAATTATGATTTCAGTTGGTATTTCTTGGAGTAATATCATCTGAAGAAACTTTTGTTGCCAGATATTTTCATTTTTTTGCTTGCATTGAAGATACATCTTATCATCTGTTTTTTTTGGCATCAAGATAGTTGATTAAAGTGGTACAAAGGAAGGTTATTTGAAATGCTTAAAGTGATTCTATTTAGTGATAATCGTAGTGACAAAAGGTAATTAGATGTGGATCTTTTGCTTCACAGTTTGCCACAATCTAAGAGAGGTAGAGGGAGATACAAATTTTTACATGAAGACATGAAAACTAAGACCAGAAGTAAAATTCCCATAGTCATTCCAGATACAAATTTTGTCATTGGCAGGCAATAATTACAAAAACATGCGGAAGCGTTGAAGGTTAAGGTAACAATTTACTTTCAATGTCAAATCGACTTCTGTATTGCGCATTTTATTACTTTCAATAGCTTTACATATTTTATTATGATAAACTTGAAACTTGTGGTATGCGAGAACATGTGTCGCAAGCTCTTGTGATAGACTGTTATGAACCAGCCTCGGCCCAATGTCGCTACCTACTAGGATGTCACACAACTAGTTATTGGGCCGAGAAGAAGCAACAGAACTGGAAGGCCTTCACAAAGGTTCATTGGGCTAGGTTGGTTCATAACATAGACACTATGCAAAGGCTTTTTAGACCGTCCATATAGGCCGGATGATGTTACACATGATGATTGGGTGTTTCTGGTAGGACTTTTTAGAAGTCCTGCATTCAAGGTAACTTGATGATAAAAATGCATGATATATTACTATTTAAACGTTGGTGCTTAATGTATTTATCTGCAGGTTATGAGTGAGAGGAGCAAACTAAACCGGTGAAAGCAAATAACTAGACACTCATGCAGCTCAAAGTCATTTGCAGAGGTGAAGGAATCCGATGGTACAAATCATTTACCAAAACAATAAATCTCAAAAGAACCATTCGAAACAACAGAACATGAACGAAGTGAATCATGAAAATTTTTAGCATACAAGAACATGACAGAGCATTAGCGTTAGCATCAGAAGAATAGTCATATAAGGAGAGATTTTTCAGTGGAAAGCATGACAGCACTAGTTTGTTCACACATTCAATATTAGAAAATACTTACAGAGCATACTAATCAACCATTGATTAGATGTAAAAGTTTATGCAGATCACATATTTCATGCATCAATTTATAATGTATTGACAAAAACATAAACGTGTGTAAGTATTTTCCTTTAACAAAATCACAATCCATACTCCATTATCCCAGAAATCACAGAACTGGCAACGAAAAATGACCAAATCTGCTATACTGAACCATCCCTCTCTTCTTAGGAAAGCCGAACCTAGGGCTCAACACAATACAAATACAACTCAATTATTCCTCATATCTACGAATCATCTCTTCACATTACACACATTTTAGTCATAATTTAATCATCTTTAACCTAGTCGTCCATCTACCACAATCCTTCTCGTTAATACAGCCCGGGATCCACTATACTTGCGAAACGCATGTAAACAAAGTTCATGAAAAAGCGAGAAAAGAGTAACTAGAGAGGACAACGAACCTTCTACAACAACGCTTTCGACGGCGGCGCCGGAGAAGAGAATTTACTGAGAGTAGCGGAGAGGAGTCAGCGGGAAAAGAAGAATCTGGAGGGGAGTGAGGGAGATGGTTTGCCAAAATGGAGTTCTGAAATTTGAATGTTCATATGGTCTTAGACGGTATTTATTAGTTTACTGAGGGTATATTGGTCATAAAAACTATGAGCTTCCTTTGTTGATCTTTGTGAAACGGGGCACGCGACTTGAATGATAGATATAACAAGTCTGGTTTTTTGGATGAGGGAATTGACAAAAATTGTTGTCAATTTTTGGTAAAAGATTCAAAATCCCAAAAACTATAAAAAAAAAAAAGAAAAAAAAGGAAGGTAATTTTGGGGGTAAAATCTAATCTATGAATTCTTTTAAAATTTAAAACATATTTCAAATGTTTTTTTTATATAAAAAGAACCCATTCATTATTACTCCAACTTCAACTATAATTATCTCAATTTTTTACATTTTAAAAAATTAATTTGTTTTGATATAATAATTCTGTTTATCGTAAAGAATGTGTCGAATCAGACAAATAAAAAAGAAATAAGAGAGTGCTAAAATGTCGAAAGATAAAAATTGAAGAACATATGTTTGAGGTAAGATCGAGCGAATTATTTCGCTTAATAATTTGGCCTATCGGTTAGTGATTTCTAAATGTGCTAATCCGCTAGCAAACTAATAAGATATTGATTGATTCGCTAATGAATTAACAATTATCTAAAAATTATTGGTCAGCATATCGACTAACCTCTATGATATCTTCTTTTTCAATTAACGCATCTTACACTATACTTGCTTGAGCCATGAACATTGCTAATCTGAAATTATTGAATTCATACCATCAAAGAGGACATTGCTTACATTTAGATCTCGATGAAGGACCTTTAAACATCAATCGAGTGAAGATTAAAAAAAAAAAAAAAAAAAAAAAAAAAAAGGCGCTCAATCAATGCCTTAGATCATGTAGAAACATTTATAGCATAATTTTAAATGGGGATTTAGCCTTTAGCATTCATAATAATAATATAATATGTACTTTATATATTTATATATTTAGGAGTAAAAGTGTAAGTATAACCATTTTTAATGGGTTAATGATTTATCTGATAAAAAAATTGAGTGAGCCGCTCTCAATCCAATAAATTATTAATTATAAAATTTCAATTCATTTCTTAACTATTTATTTGATAATTCAATATCAATAAATTATTTATTTGATAATCCAATACCAATAAACTAATAGAGCCCGTTTGGATTAACTAAAAAGAAGTAGCTTTTAAATCAAAAGTAAAAAGTCAAACTGAATGACTTTTAAATCAAAAAATAAAAAGTTGGGGAAAACCTACTTTTGGTTTCTGACTTATTTTAAGCTATTTTTTACTTTGTCAAATGATTCGTAATTTATTTTAAATCATTTTTGACTTATTTTAAGTTATTTTTTATATTTATCAAATACTTTCAAAAGTCAAAAACTGACTTAAAAATACGTTTGATCAACTTTTAATTTAATTCAAACGGGATCTAAGTCAATTTTGCGATTTTATTGATTAGTACGCGATTTTGAACACCTTTTAAGGGGGCAGAATTAAACATCACTCTAATTTAGGTGTATTCGTGTGAATGACCCGCGTCCGCACTACTGCCGAGTGCCGTCCCGTGCAAAATCAAATGCCCTACATTATCTTATCTCTGAATTTCTCGCGTCTGATCTTCTTCTCAGTTCTCACACTCGCAAATTACTGTAGAAGTTAAAAAGGCTCTCATAGTTTCCGAGGGAACTATGGCAGTGACGATGACCACTGCAATGGCGTCGCCGTCCCACCGGCTGCTTATCGACTCTCGCTATAGTACCGTCGGCACTATCCCCAAGAATGTGGCAATTTACCCAGCAACAACAGTTACAAATAAGGGGCTATTGAAGCACTGTATATCCTCGCAAGGATGCGTAAGATCTCTGGTGAAACCAGTATCGGCTGCTAGTTCAGGGCTAGAGGCAGATTTGGCTGATGAACGCCTTAAAAATGCAAAGATAGTTGTTGAATCCAAAGAAGCTGAGAAGATACAAGTCAGAGTAGATGTGAACGAGGAGTACACAGAAATGGTTTTCGACAGCGTTTTGACAAAATTAGCAAAATCAGAGCAACCAATTCCAGGCTTCCGCAGGGAAAAAGGAGGGAAAACATCCCAGGTTCCTAGGGAATTTTTACCGCAGATACTTGGTGAAGAGCGAGTTACCAATTCTGTAATACGAGAAATTATCAACTCAACTCTTGCTGATTATGTGAAGAAGGAGAATTTGGCGGTGAAGGATAACAAGATTAGCATCACACAAACTGTGGATGAACTCATGTCATCCTTTACTCCGGGAACTGAATTCGGGTTCAACGCCATCTTAGAGCTTGAGAAAACAAAAACTGAAGCCACCACATAAACCCACAGAAGATGATGTACTGAAACTTTTTCTCACTGTTTAATATCTTAGAATGACTTGTTAGAGCAGAATTAGTATTCCCGAGGCAAATAGATTGAAGGATCCTAAATCTATTCTGTTTGGCTTACTACTGGTTAAAATTGAAATTGAATTATGATTTCAGTTGGCATATCTGGGAGCAATATCATGTGAGAAATTTTTATGGCCAGTTTACCAACTGAGCAACTACTTCCTTGGAAACTAGCATCTGAAAAGTAGTGAGTTTTGAAATAAAACTGAAACAAAGATTAAAAATCTTCCATCTTTTTGCTTTCATTTAGGATATATCTTATCATCTGCTTTTTTTGCATCAAGATAGTTGATTCAAAAGGTAAAAAGGAAGTGTACGTGAAATGTTTAAAGTGGTCCTATTTAATGATAATAGTAGTGACAACAGTTAATTAACAAGGGTTCATGTGGATCTTTTGCTTCACAGTTTGCAACAAATCTAAGAAAGGCAGAGGGGGAGATACAAATTTTTACGTGTGGACATGAAAACTAAGTATGGTAGTAAAATTTTCCATTGTCATTCCTGATGACATAGTGAGAGTTGTAGTTCCTGGGTCTAGAGATATTGTTAACTATTGTGGCTTGATTATGCGGCACACTATATGTTTAGAGATGATAATTGGCAGGCAATAATTACAAAAACATGGAGAAGCGATGTAGTTGAAGGTTAAGGTAACAATTTAGTTTCAATGTCAAATTGACTTCTTGTTGCATGTGTTATTACTTTCAATAGTTTTACATATTTTATCAGGATAAACTTGAAACTAGTGGTATGCGAGAACATGTGTTGCAAGCTCTTGTGATTGACAGTTTGACACTATGCAAAGGCTTTTTAGAGCATGGAACACTCAATACATGCTGACTACTCCCGTTATGCCACTGATAAAGAGAGACCTTCCATAGACTGTATGATGTTACACCTGATGACTGGGTATTTCTTGTAGGACTTTTTAGAAGTCCCGCATTCAAGGTAACTCGATAATAGGAATGCATGATAAACTACTATTTAAGTGTTGGTCCTTAATGTATTTATCTAATTGCAGGTTATGAATGAGTGGAACAAACTAACCGGGAAAAACAAATAACTAAGCACTCTTGTGGCTCAAAGTCATTTGCAGAAGTGAAGGAATCATTGGTACAACTACATTTACCAAAACCACTATATAATTATTATGAGTTTATAATATAAATATTTTCATCTTTTGTAATATATCATAGAGAGATCCTGATAATGGAATGAAGGCAACACAAAATTCATATAATTTTCTGATTCATTTTTTTATTATATTGTTATATGCTTCCTATTTTATAATATTAACTGTTTGAAAGGCCAGCTCCAGGAAATTGTGGCTCAACAGCAATCTGAAGAAAATGAGCATTCAATCAGTTGCAGGTGAGATTTTAACCACTATACTTGGTGATCGGACTAACAATGTTCGTTGAAAAGGGTATGGAAAGAGGCCTCCAGAAAGAGTTGTGTGCAACAGATAGACTTACAGGCAAGTATGTCTTCTACAATGGGAAGTCTGTGCCAAGAGATGCAAGAAAAAATAGAAAGAATAGTGCTGGAAGGACGTGAGCAAGTGGCTGCTGAGTTGCAAAGAAGGAAGAACAAGTGACTTCTGAGTTAATAAGGAAACTAGAAGAGGAGCATGCCCGCATGGATATACAAGTTGGCAAAAGGACTCAAGTGAAGATGGATGCATTCATGATCAGAATGCAACAGGTAAACATGTATGTTTTGCGTATTTGGATATACAGTGAATAAGTCATTTGAAATTTGAACCTTTGTTCTTCCTGTTTGCTTAATGTTAAGCGTCTGATGCATTTCTGCCTTACAGATTTGGTAATCTAAAATTGTTAGTCATTTGGTCCTCTCAGTGTTTTGGGTTATATATGATGCTTCAAGTTGGATTTCTCAAAGTGTGGTGCCATTAGGGGCGTCTTTTGGTATAGAGGAAAATATTTTTCAATTTTTCTATGTTTGATCAGTCAAATGTAGGAATACAAGTTCCTTAAAAATGAGGAAAATGATTTTCCCAATAGAAGTAGAAAACAAGTTCCATAAGTGGCCTTCCAAGCTCATTGTCTCCTTCCACCCCCAATGGCCCCCCTCCACCCCCTAACTCCAACTCCCTGCATCATCTCACCCCCATAGTGTTTTCCTAAATTATATATTAATGTTTTTGGGACAATATGTTTTTATTTACGTACCACTAAATTTATTAGAAATTTAATTATTTTTCGAAAAAAATATTTTCTAAGGAACATGTCCTTCGTATCAAACACACCCTAGGTCCTATTACTATCCACTTGTGGATAAAGACCTTTGGAGTATTAATTGCAAGTAGAATATGATGATAGTTCAATTCCAAACATGGATATGAGTGACCAATAATATTTTCGACGTTCATAGAGGTCAATATATCTTGTTTTTTTATATGATCGTGGTGTTCAGGCCAGCTTGCACGAACCTCGACTAATTCAACGAGATAGTTGTCACCTCCCACCAGCAACAAGTTACCGCGTAACTGTCTACCAAGGGTAGGAGTAGGACAGATGGAAATAAATCTCTAGTGTTTTTGGTTTTGCTGGGATTTGAACTAGAGACTTTGTGGTTCTCAACCCACCTCATTGAGTTCTTTGTGGAAGACGAGACGAGGAATAAACTTGTCAATATGTTACATAGATTTTAATTTCCTTTCCTAGCATTTGAGTATTTTTTTCATGAGATGCATTGCGGAAATATCAGTCTTTGTCTTTTTGCTTCTTACTTACTATAAGTTTGTAAATCTACATACCTGTTATGTTAGTTTCTCCTCGAGTCTAAGGGATTCTAGTAAACTAAGACAACATAATTTCCTTTTTCAAATACTTTCAATTGTCTAATCCTTATTTCTTCTTTTAATATCATGTTATACGTCGATTCCCTTGATTTTCTGGCTTCCCTTCCTGCATAATCTCAAATGTTATCAGTTTCGGAAAGCTTGTGGTTCAATTCAATGCAAAGAGTCGTGGGGTGAGAAAAAAGCCTTTCCCTAGATCCTGGTAATGAGAAACTGCAGTTAGTAGTTTATTTTCCATTTTTTCATTAGTAATGAGAAAAGTTGTTATTCTACTTGTCCCTATGCATTAGGCTTGAACTATGTACTACCAAGTGAGGATTCAACCTTCCCATTAGAACTTGGCTTAGGATTTGTGTATTTTTACACATGCATATATTAATGATGTTTATCCTTCTTTTCTTAATAGCAAAGATAAAGTATTCAGCAATGAGGAAATGAAGTTGCTCAAGGAGTTTTTTGAAGATAGTGGAGTAGTTTGAAAATGTGTGTCTAAAGCGGGCAATAAAATGGGAGTTGGGCCATTTTTTGCCGAACTGATGGCCAAATGGCCAAACCGTGTTGAATTCTCTTTATTTATCTTGTCGTCTTTTATTGATCAGACAAGTATCAAGGGCTTTCGGTAGACTTCTTTCATTTCCAAATTAGCTTACGACAAGTCCTAGCATCAATATGAGTTTGTTGACCGCATAAGGGCAATTCATGTTGATCATGTCAACCAGATACCATTCTAATTACTGCTAGTTGGACTCATTTTGTATTCCTTCAGCTGTGTTTCAAGAAGACGAAACATATAGATAGCCCTTAAACTAGCCACCAACTCTCAAGTAGAGGTGTTTCTCTGGTTATTATTAGTATTGTTAAACCGTCTACTTGATAATTGATAACGAGTTTAAGCGATTATATATGTATTTCGCCTTTCAAAAATTACAATGTCTTAGTGAGAATAAAGCCACAGTCATGTATTATAATCAAATATTGGAAGAGAATAGTGGCATCTCCAGTGAACCCAGAATAGTGAACATCAAGTTATTCTCATTAATTCACTATATGGTGTACTCGTTATAGTACATGAATAGTTGACTCTTCTCCATTTTTCAAAATGTCTAGTAGTTAACTGTGAAGCTTCAAAGGTCAAATTTACCTTTAGACTTTAATGATCCAATTTTTCATTCAACTACTTTCATTAGTTCATAAGGACAAAATCGAGTCACTTTAATTACAAGTGGGTTAGAAACGAAATACTTTAACGTGTAATTTACAAAAATAGTTTGGAGGCGTGTGATCTTGAACTTTTTAACTTCACTTATTACATCAACAAAATTTGATGTTTAATAAGCTTTAACTTCTAACTTTGAAGATTTGTTCATAAAACAAGTGAAGATCAAAAGTTGAAGCAGCCACAACAACAATCACTTGCCCAATATAGTCCAATAAAGTAGATATGAAGAGGATAGAATGTATACGGACTTTATTCTTACTCGAGAGATAAACAAGACTCTTTTCAATAACCATCAACTAGTTATAAATGTTGAAAATCAAAAGTAAAAAGTTAAAAAAGGTTTATTTTATTTTTGGAACATATGACATATGAACAGAGATCCATATTTATAAGGGCAACAAAAAGAGCAGAGAATCGAGTAAAAGGGCGGGGTTTTTTTTGCTGTTCGGTGTCTGGAGCTTACATTGGAGCTCTAACTATGAGTGTGTTTGGTATGAAAGAAAAACGTTTTTCGAAAAATGTTTTCCAATTTTCTCATGTTTGGTTGGGTAAAATGTTTTTCAAATCAACTCATTTTCCTCAAATTCAAGGAAAATGACTTCCCTTCAAAAAATAAGGAAAACATTTTCCAAAACTTTCCTCCAATTTAAATACAATTTTTTGTTGAAAAAATCAATTTAAAAATAAAAAAAATTCTCAAAAAAATTTTTCATTCATAAATCCAACACTAAAAAATCTTTTCCGTAAAATATTTTATAGTCACCAACTAAACATGAGAAAATAAGTCAAAAATTTACTTGTTTTCCAGGAAAACAATTTATAGGAAAACATTTTCGTTCATACCACACACACCCTATATTCAGATTGCGCATTGTAGTGTCCATTTCAGAGTGACGCTCCCAACATGTTTTTTTTCCATATTCAGAGCTCAAACATAAGACTTTTAGTTAAAAATGAAACAGTCTCATTATTGCATTACAACTCGGGTCGGTGAGTAAAAGGGCAGGTTTAATTTTGAGTAGTGTCCTACTGACACGAATCTCAATGTCGATTTTTCCAGGCATTATATAGTCAAGCTGAGGTCTTATAAAACACCACATCTGGGATGTAGACCCACCCACCCTATAGTCTCTACATTCAGAAAGAAAAATTTAATACACGCAACTCATGTCATCATCTGACACAAAATCTTAGTTAAAAACGCCTTTCACCTATTTGTGCACACAACCCCAGCTACTTTAAGGGATCTTTTGTCACGGAATAAGATAGGATATTTAAGAATTAGTTCAGAATAAAATTTATAATTGTAATTAGTGGAAGAGTAAATTTATATCATGCCAATTAGTGTAATACATAAATCTTATTTCAGATTTAATCCTGAAATATCTCTTCTTATCTTATTTAATTTGAGATTATTTTAACTATAAACTAATTAAAGATTATTATTTCAAAAAACAATTTCAAAATAATTTAGTCTACATGTGAAATTGCCCCGTATTTAACTTTACCTCCTCCACTCCTCATTCAGTGGCGAATTTATGTACTAATTTTGGGTCACTCGAACCCGTAGTCATCCGACTAAACTCGATATATTACTTCTATAATTATTAAAGAATATATTAAATTAAAAGTTGTTGAACCCGTTCTCAAGATGGCTTATCTTTAAAGCAATGGTGCACCCGTTTTCTTGAAATCCTGAATTCGCCTCTGTCCTCATTATTATTTGTCGGGAGCACTAAAAAATGGGAGGATGAAGAGGAAAATAAATAAATTAGGAGATGGATTTATTAGATACGAATAGATGGAACAATCTCTATCTAAAAAACTGAAATTAGATCCAAATTTCATTGCTAATTTGTTGTTAAATAAAAAGAGAAAGTTGTTCAAATGATAAATATCATTCACCTTTTACCTTGAAGATATGAATTCAAGTCATGAATAAGCAAAATTTAAGGGAGTTCATAGGGCGGAGTAAAAAAAATGCCAGCTAAATAGTTACTCCAATAGCTAACATAATTTTTGATAATATATCACTAATTATTTAACTACAAAATTTATATGTTGCTATTTTTTATTTTTTATTTGATATTAAATATAATATACAATATGAAGAGGACAATTCTAAACCTAGTTATGGTCTAAAAGAAGGATGATATATACAATATACAATATATATATATGTGATGCTGAATTGCCTATATATGGAGTATCTCTTTTAATGTCAAGTTCATCTAGACATCATATATTTTACTATTTTATTTTATTTTTGTCAAAGGTTCCCATAGTGGGGATTTAAAAATATCAAAAGAGATACAAAGGTTCAATATTTCTTACTTTTGACAATTATTGCATAATTGAAACAATTTCTTGTCAAAGTAATTGATTGCAAGTTATTATCTGTTAATGTCAATTTTATTTTATTTTTCAAATTCAACGTTGTAAAATTTAATATCTACGTGAACACTACTTGAAAGGGGTTGAGTCAAAGCGTATGTTTAGACAGGGGTTATAGCGATTATTAGCATGGACTCTACAAGAAAATCAAGATATTATATGGGCAATTGACTTTAGAATAGTAGTCTATCAAACTAATTACTTCTTGCGTCCATTTTTATTTTAGATTTGGCATTCTTACGGAACAATATATAACATGACAATTTTATTATATCATATTTTTAAATATTATAAATCCAAAATTTAGAAAAATTACTATAGTTCTTATAGCAAAAACAATTTTTACCGATAATAAATATGTAGAGTACATTAATAAAGAGCGCTAAAAATTTTATCGGCATTAGTCAGTTGTTATTGAATCCAACGATGGTATAGATTTTATGAATATATACAATGAATGTTAATTGCCTCTACAAAAACATATTTAACTATAGTTAATTTATTATTATTAATTTATTAACGCTACAAATTATTTTTCTCGAAACAAAAGATGAGACCGCATATATATAATCATTGATGACGAAGTTGAAGGGTTGAAAAGGAATCAATTAAACATATTGGGGAGCTTTCACAAAAGCCAATTAATAGTCGACATGTGAGGTCACTATCTTTTAACTCTTTTTTATCTACTTGAAAAGTTGGTGGGTATAAGACTTTCTTCAATGAAGTGTCTCATTCTCACTGCAATTCATACAATTATAACAAGCAACATTTGAAGTAAAAGTAAAGCTAGTTAAATTCATAATCACTCAGTTTCATATTAAGTGGTCCTTGTTTGATCTGACATATTTATTAAGAAAAATAATTAATTGAAGGTGCGTATATTTCACATAACTAATTTTATTAATGATAATTTAATTAGAATTATAAATTTGAACTTTACTGTTTTATGTAGTTATTTAATACTAACAATAGTATGAAAAAAAAACTCTATTGATTTATTAAAATAGACAAATAATATGAACTATATATTTTTATACAAGATCAAGTAAAATGAAACCACTACAATAAAAATAACTTTTAGTGACAATACATAGATACATGAATAAAGAGTGTTAATGTCTTTATCGGCTTTAGAGACATATACAAAAATTACTAATTGCCGCTAAAAATATAGTGGCAATTAAGCTATTACCGTTAATTAATTACCGCTAGAGATTATTTTTGAGGTAGTGAACGGAGAGTACAATTTTCCACCGTAGTTTGCCAACCGTTGAGAAGTTGCAAATTGCAAGTCCACATCTTGGCTGTCTCAGAGTCAATTAATGGAGAGACTTCTATATGTTTCCACCTTCCTATTTTTGTACAATATATATATTTTTTTAACATATGATCGTCAACAATTATTAACAATTGAATATGTTTCCAGTGTGATCACATAGTATTATAAAACGCCTTTTTTTTCCTATTATATATATAGGATTTATATATACGTATGTTTTTTTTCAAGTAAAAGATTCCATGTTGCATGAGAAAAGACAGATATGTATGTTCTTATTTATTTCTTGTATACTTTGACAATTAGCTATTTAGCTTTCGAGCTGTTCTTCTATTCTATAAGCTCCAAAGAAACGGTCGTCGTTAAATTATAGTAACTATAATATGAATGATATACCTGGCAAATTTAAAAAGTAAAAGTGGACATCCAACTGTAAATAAATTATTCGAGATTAACACTTATACGCAAAGAAAAACAAACAAGCAAAATGCACCATAAAAATAGATATTTATTATGGAGATCATATAATATATGAGTAACACAATATGAAAATGATTAGTTCTAAAGAAAACTTGATCATTATAACTATGAAATGTCATTATAAAATATAATTGATATTTAAAGGTATGACAAAGTAGATCTTTGTTTAGCTTTTAATTAATTAATGACCTATGGACCTTTTTGTCATTCATTCTTTTTCACAGTTCATGCACCGTCGACTCAACTGAGATGAGCACCAATATATTGTGGTGTAGTGGTGAGACAGTTTCATTTTAAACCAAAATTTTCAGGCTCGAAATCAGGGTATAGAGAAAATTCTATTAAGAGTGTCACCCTAAAATGAGCCCTGCAAGTATAGTCGGAGATCTAATATGGGCACCGAATATTGGGTCGAAAAATAATTTAGACTGGCACAGACACGCTAATGATCAGTAATCGGTCAAATCATTGATAATAATTGGTGTTGTTTTCATAATTAATTATAGTTTATATTTTCAATCTTTCAACACTTTGACACATGTCCTAGGTGTGTTTGGTCTATTTATGGAACTGTCTCAACTAATTAAGTCTTGATATTGGTGCATGGAAATTAAAATTAATAGTATTACAATATGCATGTTGGTTTTGTCTATGAATGAGACACTTGAAGAAAAACAATGATTGCAACATTATAATTTTTTATTTATAGAATAAGAGGGTAAATAGTAGCACTTTTTAGTCATTAGGACCAGTACTTTTTTTATGATAAGAGGGAGTGAAAAACATACAGTTACATGATATCATTACCGAGGGATTGATGAAGAACACACCTAATTATTGTTATATATGTAGACAATTGACAAATCAAGATTTGTTTTTTTGAGGATAATAATCGTACTTTAATTTAGTCTTTAGGACCACACTATTTTTTTTCTAATAAGACAAAATGCAACTCAAGTATGCTAGCTTAATGAACAATTTTCCAACTTGGCCATGTTTTCTAGTCATAATAATTAAGTTGAATTACATATTTTACTTATATATATATATATATATATATAAAATTGACAACAAGCATATATCCAAATCGTTTTTTTAATTTCTATACTTTGATGAAGACATTATTGACATGCCAACGACTAAATTGATTAGTTTATATATTTTATGGACTTATGGTGTACGTGTTAGATTATATATCTTTCAAGGATATAATGTTTATAATAAATTCATTACAACCAATGGTGAGCAAAATGCATGGAAGGTTGACGAGAAAATGATCAAAATGATCCTTGATGTATAGGGGTTAAACTTTCTTGGTCCTTTATATATATTACCTTCCTTAATGTTTATAAAAAGATGATCATTTTGGTCTTTAACCCTAAAACTAAGCAAGTGAATTTTTTGTTAAATAACGGTGGGTTCCACAAATTGCCACATGGCATACCCCTTCTCCATCAATCTTCTTTCTTTTGCTGCATTTTTTAATTGGTTTATTCTTCTCTTCATTACCTTCTTCTTTGATCTCTTTTAAATCAAATTTACCAAAAAAAAATTTGACACACAAAGATCTCTTCAAATTTCAAATGATTTAAGATTATATTTTCCACCTTTATCCATCTTATTTTCACCCTTTAATGTTAACATCAAAACAAAAAATAAATATATAAAAAAATTTAATCTTAAAAAGGGCAAAAAAAAAATAATCTATATTCTTCGCATAGATTTTTTCGACAAAAAGGAATAGTTAGTTTAAAACTTAAAAAATGGTTGGCTTATGGAGATCTCCTAGAAGGAATGGAGATTTTTTTTTTTTAATCTAATTTACTTATGACATATTTGTTTTAATAGACTCGTTTCTTTTCTTCGTATGTAGGAAACTATTGTTTTAGATAAAAATTAAGAAATAAGTGTAATATGTATTTTTTTTAATAAGATAGGTGGTTCATGGGTGGACTGAAAATGGAGCATCTCCTCTAATGGTGAAAGAAAGAAGATTGAGGGAGAAAGAATCCATGGGCTGTCAATTTTTATGGGACCCACCATTATGTTTAACAGAAATTTTCACTATGTATAGTTAGTTTTAGTGCTAAAGACCAAAATGAGCATATTTTTCTATACATTAAGGACTTTTTCAATAAGGTGATATATATAAAGAATAAAAAATGTTTGATCCCTATACATCAAGGATCATTTTGATTATTTTCTCGAAGGTTGATTGAAGAAGTTAAATACTCACCTATGTACGTCTCAAATTATTATCCATCGGTCCCAAAATAATTAAGTGTCGCTTTAGAAAACAAATTGTGCCAAAATATAATTGTTGCTTGTTTAAAATTAATTTATTCGTTCATTTTTATTTGTTATATTTGAATTTGGTATATTCCTTAAAAAATAATAATCATGACAATTTTGTCATACGACTCATATTAATTGATGTTTCGTATTAAGTCTTAGAAAATAATTTAAGAAATAAGTAATTAATATTCAGAGTAAATATAAAAAAAAATTACTTTATTTTAGAAATAAAATAAAGTAAGATAAAAAAGTATGAACGTGCACCAATTTCTTTCTACGACATACGCAAATTATTTTTTACCTACTTCTCTCCTGCAATTTGCTCATGATCAGTCATGCTGATATCAAAATTCATCTTTTTATTCTTTTCTTTTTCTGTTATTCAAATAAAATTTTACTCATTAATTTTAAAAATTATTTTGTGCATTTCAATTTGGTTGTCTTAATCACTTTCCTTTTCATTCATTTTTTTATATAGAAAAATCTTAACTTTTTATATAACATGTCTTAATTAAGACCACAAAATTAAATAATATTTTAATACATTCTACATATCTTTTATTTAAGATCACAAAATTTAAATTTCTTTTTTATTTATTTTTAAATTCTACATCAAGTCAATTAGTATCATTTTTTCAATTTATCGATTTTTTAAAGGAAAAATTGTATAAAATAGCAAACTATTAATTCAAATTAAACGTTATAACCACATTTTGATTTAATTGTAATCCATAGCAAACCGTTGCCATTTCCCTCTCTCCTTGAATTTCTCGCTCGCCACTCTCATTTCTCGCTGGGCTGTCTCTTCTCGCCTCTCTTACTTTATACAAACACAAATGTATAAAATGCGTTTGTCTTTGTATAAAGTGAGAGAAAATTGTATATATACATATATTTTCGTTCCCCTCAATCTCTCCCCTCTCCCAGATTTCGCTCGCCACTCTCACCTTATACAAACACAAATGTATAAATTGCGTTTGTATTTGTATAAAACAATTGTATATAAAAATACAAATACATATATTTTCGTCTTATACACTTATGATTATACAAATATAAATCTTTCCCTGTCCAAATTTCTTTTGTCTTTCTCTCTTTCTCGCTTTATACAAACACAAATTATACAATTGATTCTTTTGTATATGTATACCGAAACAGATTATACAATTGCTTTTTTTGTATATGTGTAGCGAAATATACATATTAATAGTCATAACAAATATAAAGTTTGCTATGGAACTCAATTATATAAACTATAACTATAACATACAAATAAAATTTTTATGTTGCTATATGTGAAAATTGCTCATTTTTTAAACACCTCTTATTTCGATTCAAGAAAACTTTTTTCGATGAGTCTTTTTGGTAGTTGGTTTTAATATCTTACTTATTACAGTAAACTTAAGGTACGTTCATTAATTGTTTTTTGGAAGAGTTTAAAAAATAGCAGTAAATATAAATTTGTCTGTAGCTATAGCTAGCGTATGTAAAAGGGACAATTCAAGAGATCAGGTTTATTGACGAGTCAATTAATTGGAAAGAAGCTGAACATTCATTTACAACCAATGAACTAATTTACTCATCGACTAACGGAGAGAGGAGGACATAATCATTTTGATAAGTCACTATACAAGATCCAGTATGAACAGTAGAGTACAAAGGATTTTACAATAAAGGTTAAACAAGAAAATCTATTGGTATATATATTTCCACGTGTGCTGCTTGTTAGATACCCTTATACGTGTCCGTGCTTTTAATTTGACATGAAGTTTTAAAAATAAAAAAAATAAAAATTGAAAAGTTGATAAAAAAAAATGTAAGAAGACCATGTTACTTCTATTTGTTTTCTTGTATCTTTATTTTTGAGATTTTGTATGTGTTGTACTGGTTACGTCTCGATCATTTTCATCGATGTAATAGATGGCTTGTCTAGACTTTTTTTCCTCAAACTTTGAAATCACACACTAAAAGCTCACAATCAATCAAAAGAAGCAATGCAAGAGAAAAGAGAGGAAAGTAGAGTAGAAGGCAAAACAACATAGTTTTTGATTAAAACAGTTAGGAAAAGATATTTTTTTTGTAACGAACTACAAGAAAATTATACTAAACATATTGAAACAGAAAGGTAGATAAATCTAATAACAGATATTGAATCATGTAGCTATAAATATGTTGCGTGAAAAAGTAAAACCAAAAGATTGACAAAAAATGCAAGAGACATTTTTTTTTTTACGAACTATAAGAAAAGTATACTAAACATATTAAAACAAAAAAGGTAGATAAATCCAAGATCAGATATAATAATAGGTCATTTTCTAATTTGATAAAAGAATTTAGACAACCAAACGCCATTTTCTGATATAGTCGAGAGTCCATTAATTTTAAATCATTTTTTTATTTTAAAAAATCGAGGTTGTTCGTAGGTTTTGGCTCTCAATTTTTATGTTTTTTTAGGAGTACATGTATAAAAAGTTAAATTAACACCAAAATTAAATTAAATCCCAACTTTCATATCATGATAAAAAAAATAAATTTTGAACTTAGTTCAACATCAAAAACCTCTTTTCAAAATCACATGTGGGAGCACATATCTCCATCCTACATGAATAGGTTAATAGGGGTATATACATATGCACAGGCTTTGTACAGTGTGTGTCTCTTGTAAATTTTTTCCCTTTAGGGATACTTAGTTTTTACCTGATATATGTGTACTATGCTGATAATATATACATATGCACAGGCTTTGTACAGTGTGTGTCTCTTGTAAATTTTTCTCTTTAGGGATACTTAGTTTTTACCTGATATATGTGTACTATGCTGATAATTAATTTTGTTTGGTAGCTTTGGTATTTCTATTAATCTATGTATATGTATGTACATCTACACTGTCTAATAAAACAAAGCCTGTTACCATATGATTACACTTACTAGAAATAGTTACGAATAAATATAGTATATACTTACTACTTTGGAAGATGTCAAATTAATGAAGGCACAGCCAACAATTAGTTAAGCAGCTTTATTTTATTTGAACACATGAAACACTTGGGATTCTTGAACTTTAAGGTAAAGATTAATGCAAAAGTTTTAGAAAATAATTAATTAATTAAAACCTTTTTAATAATATTTGAGATGAAAATTTCTATCAGCTACTACTTGAAAACAGAAATTAGAAATAAGCCTGTCCATTTGACTTGTGTACCTCTTAAATTATCTTTATTTTTTTTTTGTTTTATTTTAAATCCCATGTCAGTACTCATTAAATAAGACAAATAACATAACAAGAGACCTTGTCCATTTCTCTATCTATAAAGAGAGCAATGCTAGAAAACTTCCAAGAAAATGATCAACTAAAAAAACAACAAAATTAGACAAAGAGAAAAAAAAAAACAAGAAGAAGAATTAAGAGAAATGGGAAGAGCTCCTTGTTGTGATAAGAACAATGTTAAAAGAGGGCCATGGTCACCAGAAGAAGATGCTAAGCTTAAAGAATTCATTGAAAAATATGGTACTGGTGGAAATTGGATTGCTCTTCCTCAAAAAGCTGGTAAGTTTGGTCGATCTCAGTAACTATAGTTCAAACCTTGTATTTATTTTTGAAAATTCACTCAATATATGTACATTCAAAAATATAACAGCAATAATATGTTTAGTGTAATCTCACAAATAAGTCTAATGAGGATAGGATGTTATACGCAGATGTTACTCCTGAGTAAAAAAGTTGTTTTATATAAACCCTAAGATTCAAAAGAAAAGAAGAATTTGAAGCAGGATTGCAAAATAAGACAATAAAATATCAGGCTACAAAGAAAATGAAACAATAAACAGTAGTAATAAACACTAAAGAAAAGGAAATTACACGATTACTACTAATAAGGAGGTACGTTCGCAATTTAGAACCAATAAAGTTAAAATCTTGACTGTAAAAAGTATTTCTTTATATTTGCTGTTGATATAATTTGATGAGATTATGGTTTTGAATCAGGATTAAAGAGATGTGGAAAGAGCTGCAGATTGAGATGGCTAAATTATCTAAGGCCTAATATAAAGCACGGTGATTTTTCTGATGAGGAAGATAGGGTTATATGCAGTTTATATGCCAGCATTGGAAGCAGGTAACAAAGTTTTTAATTAAGTCAAAATTATTTAACAGTTTTTCCATTTTTTTTTTCCTGTTCTGGTCACTAATTAATTATCTACCACTACCTTTATTTTACCTTAAATTTCTTCAGTTATCATGTGTTTGCATATGACTTTTGAGACAACTAAATCCCAAAAAAAATTAAAAATTAAAATAAAATTGAAAGAAGAACTTCAATGGTGTAGAAAATAAACATTAATTAAGACTCAAAGAAAAGTACTACTTATTTAATTTTGTTGGGTTCTGACTGAAGATTCTACCATTTATGGACATTTCATCTGCATGCATGCCAGTTTTAGATCTTGGATCAAGTCCTTAATTACAGCTGTTAGGACACAGTCCATCAAATGTAAAACTATTCAATTTTCTGGATAAAACAACTTAAAGTACGGTCAGATTTCTCAATAAAATATTCATTTTTTATGACAGTATTCTACTATTACAGTCAAGATAATTCAATTTTCCATGTTTATAACAGTACTTTGCTAAAACAACTAAAATATATCCAAACAAACAACATTATAGAAAAATTTAACTATATATCTTATGAATTTGAGTTTAAATTTTCTATAACATGTAACTTTTCGTAACAAGTTTGATACACTTAAAAGCTGATAAAATTGTGTAATAATTATCTACAGATGGTTTATTAATTAAATTTAAAAATGTAAAAATTATTTATATGTTGAATATATATTATAACTTAAATGGCATTGTACATTTATGCAGGTGGTCAATTATAGCAGCTCAGTTACCAGGAAGAACTGACAATGATATCAAAAACTATTGGAACACAAAGCTTAAGAAGAAGCTCATGGGTTTTATTCAGTCATCATCTAATATTAACCAGAGAACTAAATCACCTAATTTATTATTCCCTCCTACAAGTACTCTTCAAACAACTTTTCAACCCCAATCCCAAGCATCAATTTCAAATCTTTTAAGAGATTCATATGTAGAGCCTATTCCACTAGTCCAACCAAATTTCATGTACAACAATAATAACATGATGAACTTTCAATTAGGTATAAATAATCAACATTCTTATAATTTTCATGATCAAAGCTTAATGAATCCCATGCAAGCAATTAGTTCTTGTTCCTCATCTGATGGGCTAAGTTGCAACCAAATTCGCTATGGAAATGAGGAAATAATGTGTCAAATTCCTTTTGAAGAAACCCAAAAGTTTACACTTGACAATTATTGTAGTACTTGGGCTGATCATCATGATCATCAAAAGGCAAATGGATATTTTGGGAATAACTTTCAAAGTAGTCAATTCCAGTATGATCATCATACTAATATTGAAGAAGTTAAGGAGTTGATTAGTAGTAGCTCTAGCAATGGCAATGGATGTAACAATGTAGGGTACTGGGGTTAATTTTATTCTCTAGATGTGAGTACAAGTAATGGAATTTATTCATGGAATTAGTACTAGCTTTTATCTTCTTCTTCTTCTTCTTTTATGTAGTGATGATGTAATATATCATAATCATTGTTAATTAGTACTTACTTTATTTGTCCCAACTTATATGAGTCACTTTTTTTTTTTATCGGTCTCTAAAAGAAATGACACTATTCTATTGAGTAATAACATTGATGACTTATTTTAAATCACAATGAATTTAGAAGTCATTTTTTCTTTCCTTAAAACATTCTATAAAGTTAAATGATACAGTATCAAATAAATTGACTGAATAAAACTATGCGTTATGTATTACTGCCAGTCTGCCAGTGGTAGTAAGTAAGTATTGGTCTGCTACCCCTACTTCCCCTATCCTCTTTATAGTCTCCATCCTATCTATCTACAAGTACTCTGAAAAATATGTAAATTTAGTTCATGGTGAAAGTACTCAAGAGGCCTATCATATCATATGCAAGAGTCAGACAGTGAAACAAAATCCACTATACGTTCTTCAGTAAAACAAATTACTCTCTCCATCTCAATTTTTATATGCTAATTAGGTAAAAAAAATTTAAAAAAGAAAGACTTTTGAAATTTGTCATTTAAAATAAGTCATATATACTTGTGTGGCTAGAACTCCTTTCATTTAAGTTAAAAAGAGCATTTTAGAGTTAACTTGTTACTAAATGTAGAAATATGTTATTCTTTTTTTGACCAGCAGAGAGTCTAGTAGTATTTTGGCATTATAGAAAATTAAAGATATATCCTGGTAAAATCAGAATTAATGTAAGAGTCAATAATATGCCAGCAAAAAGAAGATAAACAATACCTACTGCAAGGAAATCTTTAGGGGTTGCATTTTTAATTTAACTAAAGATATGAAAATGACAGGAAAAACAAATTCAGAATCTCTGTCTTATTCAAAAAAATAAAAATTAAATTAAACCTTTACAAGTTATATAATATTCGTTTGCCATACAACACGTTGGTTGGGACAGGCATCAATTGCAGTACAACATACGTAATATAAAATTATGCATTATGCATCGATCGAGTAATGTACGTATAATGAGATGATTAAGATATATTCCTCTACCTCTTAGTTAATCAGACGACGTCTTGTACTCAAATCCTAAAAATCAAGAACCTTTTAGTAGGAAAAAATTAAATCTTTAATAGGTTTATTCAGCATGAATTCAAATTAGAAATATCGGTAAATTTTATTTATCGGTTGTTCGTAGAAATAATATAAAACTAAGCAAAAGGCAAAGGAAATAGGGGGGGGGGGGGGGGTGGTGGGGAAGTTATTAACTTATTATGATGAAAGATAGTAAAAAGTAAGAATTGAGGGTTAATTTCACTTGATGAGCTTCCTGCCTTCCATCGTTGAAGTTAAAACAGATCTAAACTTCATTTTTCTTTAATATAGTTAAAGCGATAGTGAATTGATGAGTTTATTTCTCGTAATTTTAATAATTGGTCCTATAATGGATGATGGGGTGGCTTACTATTTGATTGATTGAACATTGACTATTGTTTTTTTGTTTGGGTTATAATTAATATTTGAAGTGTCCCCATTAAAGTTGACACTGCTTAGCAATAATATCATCTTAGGTAAGCCATATTTTTCTACAATATACACAAACCAAGTACTCAACTTGGAAAATAAAATGTTCCCTTCTTTTTTATTTTCCTTAAATATAATATAAGCTTATGATAAAAAATATATTAAATTAGTAGTTGGATTTAACTAATTAGTCTAGTTGACAATGTGAAAATATTTGGCAGTACTCATGTAACTAAGTGTCAAAACTTTTCTTCCTTATTATTATTGAGTAACAACCTAACCTATCTCTTTTTAAAATTTTCCAGTAAGAAGGCATTTGAATAATGTCAACGCTACAACAACTTTGAATCATAACTCATAAAGTCATAAGCCTATTAATTTTAAACACGAATTGATTTGTATAGTATGTTTTGATGAAAAATAATAAGTATTATGTAACAAATTAATAACTCTTATCTGACGTATTTCAACTACTTATAACACTTTTACTTTCTTCATATTTGTTGATCAGTAGAAGTTGTTGCATCATTAGTATTGGTAAATTAAAGTAAAAGCTAGCCCCATTATTTGTACTTATTCAATTGAGATGTTTAAAATATTTTAGATAAAAACGTTAGAGAAAACACTTTGTGTAATAGTATAAATTTGCCCAAGAAATGGTACTGTCAATGCTAATAAGAATATAGAAGTATTTTGCAATCATAAAAGTCATACTACCACAATTATTTTCAAAACTATTAATTACTTATTAAAATTCTAAAGTCTCATATATCGAAGGGAAAAACTTGAAAATTTATTACTAATTATTAGTTTCTTGAATCACTTGTGAAGTTTCATTGAATAAAAGTCATTTAATTTTTATTAGGCGCTATTAAGAGTCAAAATTAAATTCAGTCTTTTTTTTTTCCAGAAGTAGATTCAAATAAATTATTTGAAATGAAAATTATTAGTTTCTTGAATCACTTGTGATGTTTCATTGATCATATTTTAAAAGTCATTTAATTTTTGTTAAGCGCTACTAAAAGTCAAAATTGAATTCAGATATATTAAATTACCTCCTTTCAACCGTTTTCAATTTCATTGTTTTTCGTTGAAGAAGTAGATTCAAATAAATTATTTGAAATGAAAATGAACAAAAGAAAGGCTTGTCCCATCAAGCAAGAAAGAAAAGAAAAGTTAGGAACATGCGACGATTAAAATAAGTATTGAGTGGGTAACTTAATCAAATAGTCTTTCAATTATAACGAATTTCCGTTAAAATTATTTGTGTTTTTTTATATATCAATAAAGTCATTCAATTAATTAGAAGAGTGTATCTACTATCTACAAAGTCATTACAGCCAAAAAAAGAAACAGCAATTTATTAATGTCCACTCTTGGTTTCGATTGACTTAATTACCTTCTTTGTAGTTGTGCTTACCTCTCTTATTTTAATTTTTTTGTTATAATTACTTACTATAAATATAAAAAAGATTAATTTAAATAATTATCATTGATGATATATTCTTTTGTTGAACTACTTTTATATTTATAAACATCATTTTTCAAGATTTTTTTTTCATTTCAATTCTTATTCACGTGACGTATACATTAGTATTTCCTTCATAAATTTATCAGCCAGATTAATTAGATACTCCCCAGAGTTCACAGGAATTGGAATGAATATTCCCACTGTAAATTTTATATTTTATTTTTTTGTTATAATTACTTACTATAAATATAAAAAAGATTAATTTAAATAATATATCATTGATGATATATTCTTTTGTTTAACTACTTTTATAGCCAGATTAATTAGATACTCCCCAGAGTTCACAGGATTTGGAATGAGTATTCTCACTGTAAGTTTTATCTTCTGAAATAAAACAAGAAAAAATATAATAATATCACGGTAGTCTGTTTTTTAAATTTTGTAATTTGTAATTGAAAAAAATAAACATTGTAATGAGGATTGAAATTTCATAGGTGTAAACAATGTCCGGGCAATATAACAATAACAACATACTCAGGAAATTTCACAAATAGAATTCGAGGAGGTAGAATGTACACAGTGAACGTCCACGGTTTTTCTCATAAACAGTAGTTGAGTAGCAGAAGATGGTAAGTCCAGCCCAAATTTTAATAAGGCCCATTCTATTCCAAGGTAAGCCTTACGTGATGCCTATCCGCCCTACGAGATACCTTAAATGGGCTCAACTAAATCCAATATACATGAATCCATAATTCCATTTCAAAATTATATTTAGCATGATGATAAGATGAAATCAGTTTTTCTTAAAAAAAAAAAAAAAAAAAAAGTGATAACTTGTTTGAAATTGAAGTGTTGTTACTACATTGAAGTCGTTAAGTTTAAATTATGAAAGTACCTTTATTAATTCATTGAGCACGAGATTAATCGGAATACATGTAATTAGTTTGGCGCAAGCCAAGTAAATTACAAAAAGCTCCCAGATAGATGACTGAAGCATATTCTTAGACTGGCATTATCACATAATTCAAATAATTATAACATTTCTATTTTTCTTTAAAATGCTAAATTAGCTCATGAAAATATGAATTGTCCAACTCGTTCAAAATTTGAATGGGTTAATGACATCTTGACCCGCAAAAATTCAGCTCATATAAAAGTTGGGCTGATTTAGTCAAATATGTACTCCAAATTGAATTAAGAGAAACGGCTACAATATATTAATTAAAAAGATAAATTATTTGATATCACCATATAATAATAATAATAATAATAATAATAAATAACCTCCTAGTTTTGTTTGGTAGTCAAACAATTTACAAGAACAACACAAAGAAATTAAAACTTGTCAAGTGTTGGGTCATGATTCATTATTCAACACAACTTGACACAAACCATGCATGCTACCCTAAGAAGCAATAACCCATCATTGATTCAACACATTTTGATCTATTTAAATTCAACTCAAATCATTCATTTATTACTCTCATGACCGTCACAAGTGACTTTATCATGATTTTGCAATGAATGAATAGGTTAGGGGCGGGGGGAATTGTGAAAAATGTTAAAATTTAGGAGTGCGAAAGATTCTCAAAATAAATGATAAGGTTGTTCATCAATAAAGAAAATGAAAATTCTTATACCATAATATCAATTCAGAATTACTTATTTGTTAGTTTCAATTGTAGATCTTATGATAGATTTTAACTTTATTTGACAAACATATTAAGATAAAATAATAAAAAAGAGTCTTAAGATTTATTTATTTACGTCTGATGAGGTGAAAATCTCACCTATCTGTAATAGTGATGGACACAAATCACAATAATATTATCATCGATTATGATTATTTACCCGTTCAATTAAACATGCATGAATTCACACATTCTTGTTATTTTAACAATATTTTTCGTAACATGTTGAGTGATAGTAGTCATGTATAATAATCAAAAGTTTTCACCTAGTACAATCACTTTGAAGTGTGAAGTAAAGACAAATTATCACAAAATATCTATTGGATCCTAATTCTTTACTCAAAATAACTTAATAATCATTAATTTTTTTCTAAAATGTTTGATGATTCTCTAATTGATGTTGGCAATAACAACTGCTTTGCTACTACTATTATTTAGTTAGTTTTTCTTATAATGGTCGTGCTTATCCCGATGGCAAAACATACTGGAAGATTTTTCAATGGAAAAAACACTAGTGCTGACTCTCTAGGTCAACGCTAGCTCGATCATCCTAATTTTTTGTATGATCACTGAATGATATTTACGAGCTAAATAACAGAAAAATTCATGAAATGGTTATAAAGATACAAATATATGATTTCCACGAATTATATTTGAACAATAAATACTAGAATTTTCATCCAAAGTTTTGCATCCTTAGAAAATCCTATTTTGGGGACAAGACGAAAAGGGGGGGGGAAGGGGACAAAATATGGGCTGGGGCGAAAAAATTCAGTCGTAACGCGTCTAATTATGTGCGTAAAATACACAACGATAAAAGTGATGTGTGTTAGACATAGAAAAATATTTGATTTGTAAGAGGTTTTTCGTGTTCCGTGTATTATTCACGGTGTATATATGTCAAAGAAATTTGATCTGAAGTTCACAAGGTAAGATTTTTATCTAACCATAGAGTTGGGGTGGTGGGAATTAATTGGGCTAAAGTCCTCAAAATATATTGACTGGTTACATAAAAGTGGTGAATGAAAAAAAATAAATGTAAAAGAAGGAAAAAAAAAAAGAACATAAATGGATGATAAGAAAGTAGACGCACAATAAGAAAATTCAACCAAAAAACCTCAGTCAGGTAATGGATAGGTTAATTATGCACCGGGTTCATATAAATTTAGTATTTTCGAAGTGGAGTATACATTCATGGGTAAAATCAACAATTAATAAGTCTGAATTCATAACTTTTAAAATACAGTATGTATGATGCTGAAAATTGAACTCGTAAAATTTAAATCTTGAATTCACCTCCATTTAAATATAATTAGCAAACAAACAGAATTTTCAAGAATTTAAGTAGCTTTTATTTAAGATGAACGCGGTGGCCTCTTGATTATGATTTATGACAAAACAAAGTGATAAAATATCTCGTAATGATGAAAATTCTAGTCAAGAAAAACATAGTTATAAGGAGCGGAGGAAAATCCCCTACGTACACTACTCCTCCGATTTCACTTTTATGTTACGTTAAATTAACTGGACAAGAAAATTTAAGTTTATTATTTTTAATAGAATTTGTGGTTTTAAATTTATATATATATATATATATATATATAGATAATAAAAAAAATAACATGACATTAAGGATAAAATAAAAAATCTGATTACTGATGTATCATTTTTTTTTAACAAACTAATAAGTAAATGATATTACATTTATGGAAATGGATAGAGTAATTAATTAAGTTGTGGAAGATGAAAGAAAACTAATGAAATGCTACATATGTAATCAAAGAATTAATCATTTGTAATAAGAATAATATTAGGTCTCTTTAATTTGACCATTGATCGTAGAAAGTAACCTCCCCGTAATTAACCATTGCAATAAATCGATCAACTATAAAATTGTCCAGATCAATTAATGTCATAATAATTAACATGAACGGCAGCTAGTTTATACTACTAATCTAATCACATAAAATAAAATTCATTTTATATTATCAAGTTGTTAGTACTTAAATTTTAATGATTGACAAATTGTCCAGATCAATTAATGACATACTACTAATCTAATCACATAAAATAAAATTCATTTTATATTATCAAGTTGTTAGTACTTAAATTTTAATGATTGACAAATTATTGTTATAAGAAACTCATTGCAATAGTACTTTTTCTGAAGATCAAATCTCTTGAGTTGTCTTAGAAGATGAAAATCATTTAAACAGTTTGAACCTTCTTATGTTCTTTGCTCTCTTTTAACATAGTGTTTCTTAGTGATATATCAAAAAAAGAGAATAGAGAAAATATTATTAGTGTGGCTATTATATCAAAAGATTTCAAGCGAGAAAAAAATATTAAGTGTAGTCGTAGGAAATACATCTCAACTCTATACAAAAACAAATCCAAAAGGCTAGAACAGAACACCTTTGCAATCTAATGATACTACACTAAAATTTATTTAGATCTCCATCAATATAAAAACATCTTATGTCAATTCTACTTCTAACATTTTCCGTTTCAATATTTACTTACATCTATAGTTATATTTTATATATTTGACTTTTGACTAGTAAGATCTATTAGTCAATTAAAAAAAAAAACAATCCACCCCTCTTCTTACACTTTCACAAGTATCAACACAAAAGTCAAATGATCAGGACATTCTATGGTATAATTAAAGACAAGATCAATCATGAATGTGCAATAGAAAAAAGTAATTTAGCCAACTTAGTCACTTTTTTGCAGACCAGTCAAAGATCAAGATAACTTTACATGGTCTTCAACTTCTTTTTGCAATTTTTTCTCTATTTTTGTATTAAATCAAAAAAATTTATAACAATATCATTTCTTAGGATATTTTTTTTAGCTATTATAGCAAAATATGCATATACAGAAAACATATAAATTATAATATAACAAAACATGAAAAATCATTTAAAAGAAATTAATTATTATAAAAAATATTGTTATAGAGATGGAATTATCATTATAAAGAGATATAACTATACATGATTGCTTATGAATAGGGTTTAGTAGTTTTTTAGATCTATAAATCCCTAAAGACTTTAGATCCGAATCCCTCAAACGACAAATCAAGATCAAATACATCTGCCCTAATTTAATTATCTGACATTATAAAAAACAAATAAAAAATCAGATCTGCCCTAATTTAATCATCTGACATTATAGAAACAAATCAAACATATATACTGATTGATTGTCGATGTCCATATGTTCGAAACCCTGACAAATTTTCAGCATGAAATTAACTTTTTAAAGGAGAATTTAGATCAATTGCTTTACGTAATTACTGATAAATAGGGAAGACCTTAATTAGTACTTACATTTGCTTGATCTCGGGATACACTGTGTATGTTATTATTGTACTTTCTTGATCTCATAGAATCTGCCATCAAAATTACTGATCGATCTTTCGCTATAGCAGCCTAAATATATCTTTTTTGAAACCTGCTAGAAATATCATAAGCTAAAAGCCCTAAATATATAGGGCACCACTCACTCCAAGGAAAGACATAATTATATTATTTAAAGAGGTTCAATTAAATCTCATTAGCTAAAAATCATACAATGCATATAAGCTAGAATTAAAAAAAAATACGTCCTATATATATAAAAAACAATTATATCCCTTTTTTAGTGAAACGTAAAAGTGGCTCGAGAATTACCTCAGGTAGTAGGGTTAAATCTAAAGTGTGATGCTCAAGCATTTTCCTTGCTCCACTGTTAGAATTTCTAGCTTCATCACTATTCTAAGGTTATTCAAAATGACATTCGCCTGCAGTTGAACCTGCACCTCTTTTCTCCAACTTCACTTTCTTAAGTGAAATCAAGATTTTTCTGTACAAAATCAACTTAAAAATATAATTTACAGTACTTTTCAAAGAAATTCAATAAAAAGAATATTTTAAACAATATATATGGACGAAAGAATGTCAATTGACTCCTGTTGAACAAGGATAGTTTTGAGCAACAAGTGGAACCACAATACTATATATTAAATGGGATATTCAATCTTTTCTTTTACTTTCATTTTTCTTTTTCTTCATAAAATAAAGTTAGAAGATGTAAAAGAACATAGAAAAAACAAGAGAGGAAGAGTAGAGACATATAAAAGGTGCAGGTGCAAATGCAGATAAAGGCAACATTTTGGTTTCTTCACCATTCTTTAGTGTTATTTTTTTAGTATTTTCTGTAATCTCTGAGCCAGGTGCTATATATAGGAGCAGAAAGGTTCTTAGTCATATCTTATACAGCTGTCTTCCAATTTTTAGCCACTCAATAAGTAAAAGGTTTAACTTATTTACATAAAATAATAATGCTGGTTTTTTTTGTTTGAATTATTAAATCAATTAAAAGATACGTTATAGGTAATGTATTATTGAGTATCCGCAGCTTTGATTAGAAAGTTTTTGGAAAGAGGTCTATTGAAAATAATTTTTTTTTGAATGTATTTAGGATTTTTATGATATAGATGAACGGTGTATCATTAAGAAAAGGAGAAAGAAATATATGTATTTAGTGGGAACTGTGTTTGTAATATTTTTACGTGAAAGAAATAAATTAAAATCACAAACAAAATATAAAGAAATATAGTTTAATTAATAAAATGATGTGGGTATAACTATATTCCTTTCTTGAATCTTCTATTTTTTTTTCTTTGATTTGAGGATCGTTAGTGGCGGATTAATTTCTCAAACTAGAATGATGTAGATATCTTGATCTTTTAATGAATATCTCAAAAATTTATGAGATAATTGAGATATAGTTTAATTATATAATCATAATTTAGGATTTTAAGTTGATAGCCTTCAAAAATAAAAAATAAAACAAGTTATTTGTTATAAGAGATTACAATACATAAGTAACAAAATCTAAGCTCTTTACATAATCATCTATCAATATTTACTAGACGGTATCGTGTATCGATAAAATATGGTCAAAAAACTTAACTTTATTAAATAAGCAAGAAATAATCTTCTTATCTTATTAATCAAGTGTGTCAATTGCAAAATCCTTAGCATTTTGTTACACGATATATAAGATTTGTGCATCGTTATATTTTACCACGCGATATATAAGATTTGTACACCTACTTTGATCAACAAATTTATGATAGCTCATAGCACGTATTAAAGTCCTAATATTTTACACTGCGATTTTATTGTTTTTTGTTTTAAACATTATCATCATGATAATTTAATATGCTAATACAACTTATTTTAACTTAAAGTATTGATTAAATCCTTCTAAATAACTATGGCATAGATAAATGATTAGTGATTCTACTAGGATAAAATTGTGTTGCTCAAAATTAAGTTGTGTTGATGTGTCATTCTGTCTTTAGATGAATCAAAGAAAAATGAAAATTTCATTGTTCTTTTTTCTTTTTTCAAAACAACGTCATCGAATCGATGGCGTTGATTAAGACATATTAATTATGAAAAGGAATAAATGCAAATATTTTTGTCTGACACTTTTTCAATTTGATGTCACTCTTATAATTCACAGGTATCGATTTAATTACCTTAAATAAGAGGATGTGTGTGTAAAACTTAATCATCGTTCATTATTTTTAGCGGTAATTAATTAATAATAATAGTTTAATTGCTGTTAAATATATTTTCAATGACAATTAATATTTTTTTTTATAAATATCTCTTAAGTCTGTAGCAATATTAAATTAAAAAAAACTAGCTATTATTGATAATATTTTTAACACTCTTTATATCAATATACATATTTAATTTCGAAGATAAATCAAATAAAGGCAATAAAGGTGTTAGGTATGCAACTTTAAGGAAAAATAGAGTGGTACTACACCAACATGTAAACCATATCCATGGCATGTGGGTCCAAGAAGCATGCAGCAGGCACGTGATATATATCATCTCTCCTCGTGGGGATTTGATGATTCAGCTAACCACGTATGGACACGTGGATCGAATACACTGAGCTGCCTCGTGGGCTTATGAATTCCGGGTCCCTTTTGTTTGGAAGTCCAATAAGACTTTTTACACGTTTTGACAGAAAGAGACGCTACTCCACTAGGGGTCGTTTGGTAGGCCACGTTAGAAAAATAGTTCATGTATTATGTAAGATATTATTTAGTATTATGTTTAGTAAGAGTTTGTATAGTTAATTCATAGATTAAGTTATATATCCTATATAATATTACATAATGTATTACTAATACCTTCCATTTGAAGGTATTAGTAATACATAAGATAAAAATCATGGGATAAGTCTATGTAAAGACAAAAATATCCATCAAATCATTTTAATTATTTTCTTGATTTTATGATTTATATTTGTACTGATAAATTTATTTAAATAAATTAGCTTACAAATTATTTAGGGAGAGTTGCTTGTTACTAAATAAATCCAATACAAATTTGAAATGTGAGTTGTTTATTTGTATATGACGTTTGTGATCTTAATTGAATGTATTATATACATATATATATATATATATATATATATATATATATATATATATATATATATATATATATATAATTATTTGTATTTTGAACAATTTAAAAAATTACATACATATTAAAATTACTACTTGCCATTTTTATGTGTAAATGTAGATGGTTTATTCAATTTTACCATTGTTGACCGTCTTTTTTATTTTAAAAGTAGATGATTTATTTATTTTAAATTTAAAAATGACATTTTGTGAGTGTCAATTTATTAAGATGACAACTATTTATCCTCAAATAATTCAAGAGAAAAAATAGCAAACATGACAACAAAATTGTTCTTCTCATAGCTAGTTAGAAAGGTCATAAAAGATAATATTGTACGACAATTATCTACCTTTATCCAATTACATAATAATTCAAGAATATAATTGGTAGAGTTTTAATCCAAACACAAGATGAGGCGGGAAGCAATGAACCAAACACTTGATAAAAATAAATTTTGCATTGTTAATCTCTACACTACTAATCCATGCATTATTAATTTTTGTGTTATTAATATTTGTACGAAACGACCCCTAATCGATAAATAGGGTCATGCCACCACCAACGTATTTTGAGATTTCAAATGTCAGAAACTATTTAATCGTACAAAAATATTCTTATCATATTATTAATATTTCCTATAATGTAAAATGATTATATTTTGATATTATTAATTAAAAATATAATTATCTCAAAATACATGTTTATGAGTATCAAAATAGGTACAATTTGTAAAATTACTAATTAGTGTGTATCTAAGTAATTAGTTTATAAAGTAGGGAAAATTGTATAAAATGGCAACCTATTAATTCAAATAAAATGTTATAACCACAGTTTCATTTAATTCAAATATGTAGCAAACACTTTGTCATTCGTCTATCCCCATAAATCTCGCTTGCCACTCTCCCTCGTTTATCTCACTTTATACAAACACAAATATATAAATTGCGTTTGTGTTTGTATAAAGCGAGAGAAACCACACACACAATATATATATATACAAATTTATATTAGAATACATCTAATTCACATATACGACTGACAATCACAACAAAAAACATATACATATACAATTTACAATTAAGTCAGTTTCTTATTTGTATGTAGATTTCAAATATATACTTATACAATTGATCCTTATGTATAAGTATACCGAAATGTACAAATTAATTGTCATAGTAAACACATACGTTGTTATGAAGCACAATTATAGAAACTATAGTTATAATATATAAATATGATTTTATATTGTTAAACCTAAAATTTAACCAAAGTAATGAGGCTTTTGTAAATTACCCTTTTTTAGTCTAGACTATATATATGGCCAAGTCCACATATATCATATACGTATTGCGTGAAAATTTTCTTTCTTTGCTTTAATTTTTTTTTTTTTGTTAAAATTTATTTTAAAAATTATTCACCTAACATATCTATGATCATAAAATCATATGACATTTTGCTACATCTGGTATTCTTTTAATTTAAGACTCATACAATTCAATTTTTTGTTTATTTTGTTAATTTCTTTGTCAAATTAAAACATAAAAAATATATTAAAACAAAAAGAATAAAAGTTTACCTATTTTGAGATAAGATTAAATAGTGATATCTAGGAAAATATCTCTATATAACTTTTGTTCTACGTATATATCTATTTAATGAGAAAAGTTGGATTGTACGTAATGCGGGCCCTCCATCTTCATGGGATGCGTGTACAGTCCTAAGCCTCAAAAGGATCTGTGGATAACATACTACCTTTGTCGTGTTTTTTTTTTTTTTTTTTTTTTGCTAAATCCTGACTCGTTAAAGTTGACAATAATTTTCAGACACTTTAATTAAACGATATTTATTTTACACATCTCATATAAAATTTTAATATATTATTTTGATACTTTTTTTTATATTCTTAAGACTAACTTAAGTGTGTGTATCCATATGCCTCCTACGTGGATAAATAAATGAATCATCATGTGACATGTGAAATTTTTTCTATAAAAAAAAAAACTCACTTTTACTTTTTTTTTTTTTCCTTCAAAATATCTTACCTTAGTCCTCACTCCCCACATCTTCTGTTTCTTCTTCTATTTGTTTTTGTTCTTCTTCAAATCCATTAAAATTCATCTGTTCTTCTTGTGCTATGCAAAATTTTGATTTCTTGTTACATTCGTTGATTCCACTTTTTCTTTTTAAATCAAAATTGCATCTTGAAACAAAAATAACAATATTTTAACAATATTATATAAATGGTGAAGATGCAGATGGAGGAAAAAATTGGGGATTTTGTTATGAATGCTATGGGGAAATGTTATGGGATTTAGTTATGAATGCTATGGAAAAATGTTGGGGATTTAGTTATTTAAATGGTGAAGATGCAGACGGTGTAATAGCTTGTTCCTCCAATTTTCGTTATTACAGGCACAAAAAATTAGGATAATTTTTAGTAAGAAAACTGAAAATCAAGAGAACTCCTCATTATTTTTGGGGGCGGGAGTTTTTTAGTTGCAGTAGCAGACAACATTAACGTAGAAGAGCTTAAATTTTATGTGATTTAATTTTAAAAAGAAAAAGAGTCACAAATTCTTAAAGAATGATGATGATCTTAATTTTTTCTGGTGAGGTTGCTAATGAAATTAACTCTTTTGTTGAAGAAATTGTATTTTAATATAACCCAACAAAGTTTTGCAAATTTTTTTCGAAAAATTGTGTGGTGATGTTGGGTGATGGAAGGTAGAAAAGTTGCAGGAAGAGAAGAGTGAGGAAAAAGAAGAGAGCAAAAACATTTTTCAAGAAAAAAAAAGTGTTTCACGCGCATAAAATTTGTGTAACACACATGCTATGTTGAGTCAGCAAAAAATGTCAAAATGGCATAGCGAAACTTTACATAAAGTGTCTAAAATGAACATCACCTCATTGAGGTTTCTAAGTGAAATTTGGTGTCAAATTTAAGGGACTATCGATGAATTTAAACTTTTTTTTAGGCTTAAAATCATCTGTCCCACCATTATAATTTAGACCTAAATCTTATCATAAAGAAAACATTTTAAGTTATATATAATGATGGCACAATGCAATACATATACCTGATTATAATAACTAAGTTTTATTTTCATTCATTTGGGTTTGAGTTTTGAATGTATTTTTAAAGTAATGATGAATATGAATATTTTATCATAATATTCATATTAGTTTATGTTTAATTCTTAGTTATAAAAAATAATTTGAAGAATATAATTGATGCTAAGAATAAGTATGAAGAAAAAAAATTTAGTTTATGTTTAATTTTGAGAAATAATTTGAAGAATATATAATTAATGTTAAGAATAAGTATGAAGAAAGAAATTCAGTTTATATATTAAAAATGATAAATATAAGTGAAAACATACTCTAATAAGTGAAAACATACTCTAGTTTTTGGTGCTATCTTGTAGTTGTGTTGCTCATTGTTTGACACTTTGTTGGTGGCCATTTTGGAGAACACTTTTGTAACTCTTGTTGATTTTAGTAGAACTTTGGCCTTGTGGTTTTTACTCTTCATACCGAAGAGGTTTTCCACGGTAAACTTCGGTGTCTCGTGTGTTGATTTATCTTTCTTGCTTGGTTGATTTGTTTGTTGTCCAAACAGTTTTATTTTTGCATTATTTTGCCTTATCTTGGTTCAAATAGAAGGTAAAGTTTTGACTTGGGTTTTCTTCCGCTATAGTCCTGTCGTGCACATCTATTTTGTGCTTGCTTTCCCAACAGTAAATATTCTTTTATTCTTAACTGAATATTTTGCATTCGATTCCTGAGTATGAAGTGGGTAAGAGCGCTTTAACTTTCCTATAGCCTTCCAAATACAAATTCAAATTAATTGGATCACAAAACAAATTAGATGCGAAACAAAAAGAAAAAGAAAAGAATAGCCATAATACTATAGTATCATAAATTATCACGACAGGTCTATGGATAGATACTGTAGGCCCAAGGCCTTTAATATCAACACCAAAATCCAAAAGACCAAGGACCCTTTATTCAATAGTACTTTTTGAGGGGTTGTTTAGAGTTGATATCCCTTAATTTTGTTATTTAGAGTTGACATATTTTTTAATTTTATTAGCTAGAGCTGTTATATTCCTCGTTATGAAAGTGATTCATATAAGTAAGCCATTTGTATAGTGGTAAGGGTATATATGAGTCACTTTCATAACGAGGGGTATATCAATTTAAATGACAAGTTAAGGGGTATATCAGACATTTTCTCCTAAAATTAATAAGGATATCACATTGAATTATTTTATTTCATCTTCTATATGAGAATAGTAATTTTATTATTTCAGGATGAATAATGAGATAAAATAATTTTGGAATTAGTTAATATCTCAAATCATAAGTACGAGTAATAAGAATAGATTTTTAAATTCGAGTAACTTGGTTCCGCGGATGTACCATTATATCCACAATGATCATATTATTGCTACCACAATGGAAAAAGTATTTGTCTAGCTATATAAATGACAGTATAGTAGGCTGTGAATCGAGAGAATTAGCATATACATTAAATTTTAGAGGACAGACAAAGAAAAATAGATTTGTCGTTTATATCAATAAATTTTTTTTAATGCTTATGATTCAGGAGGGAAGCCAAACCATATGATGAAGAAAAAACAGAAGTATATCTTTAGGTGAACATATATATATGTGTGTGTGTGTCTACTGAATTATTTGTACCTACCTGGTTCACAGCTAGTGGAGATCACAGAAGACATGAAACTAATTAGTATCTGTGACATAATTTGTGAAAAATTAGTGTGCGTTTAGACATAAATTGAGTGATATTTGAAAAAAAAGAAAAGAAAATCGAAGTTAAAGTTATAACATGGTATTTGAAGGTTGAAATTGTACATGTTTAGACATACAGTTCACTTGATAAAAAGTTAATGTTTATGAGTGGGAAAAACATTCACTTGAAAAACATGTCAAAAGCAGTTTTTTCTAAAAACCTATATTCAAAAATAACCAAAAAATCATTCTAATTAATAAATAAATTGTATATGCTTTTAACAGTTTGAAATCAACGTGCAGCCAAAACAATATTTGGAAGAAATGATGTTGAATAAAAATTATGAAATCGATGTGTTGATTTTTCATAAACATTTACTTTTGAAAATGTGCAAATGGTGATAAAAAAAGAGAGCAAACTTCCATCTATAGCAAACATAAAAATCATATTTGTATGTTATAGTTATATTTTGTATAATTGCGCTCCTTAACAAATTTTATATTTGTTACGGAGCTTTTGATTTGTATAATTCGCTACAAACATCCTTTTTTTTTTTTATGAAATAGCAAACTATTAATTCAAATTAAATGTTATAGTCATAGTTTATTTTAATTGTAATTCGCAGTAAACATCCCCTTTTTTTTGCCATCTGATTCAGTATACAATTAGTCATTTTCGGTATACAATTAGTCATTTTATACATTTCGGTATAAAATGTGTTTGTGTTTGTATAAAGCGAGAGAAAAGTGTATATACAAATACAAATATATATATTTTCGTCCTATACACTTATAATTATACAAATACAAATCTTATTATACAAATTACAATGTATAAATGAATTTATATAAAATTGAACAATTTGTATAAAATTAAATGTGCTCAAATTGTATGAAATAGTTCTAAAGGATGTATGAATAGTCAGCCCAACAATATCAACAATTCCCCTATTGGACTGGCTTTTCTTCCAGTAGTTTATTTTAGGCACACTTTAGCCCAACTCATTTCACGCCCGATTATTTTGGTTGGGAATTTTTACGGGAGAAGTGTACATAGAGTCGATTTGAGGAATAATCGAAGTTGTAAGGTTTTTGTAAGTAATTTATCTTTTATGATAAGGAAAATTTGCAGCTGTTATCTTTTGAGTGCACCACAAATAAAATTTTCGCTTCTATTTAATAGCTCACGAACCATAAAAAAAAAGATTAAATTTTTATAAATATAATCGCTTCAGAATCAACTTTAGACTTACAAGACTAGAAGGGGGGGGGGGGGGGGGGATCTGATTCTAAAATTTGACATATTATTTATACTAGTAAAACTTTAGATATTTTTGTCGAATTGACAATCCCAAACTTAAAATGATTGAAATTTGAATTAGCAAGGGTAAACTTGGAACCCGAATATCAATTCTTCTTCTAAGACTTATTAGGAATACACATTTTTTAAATATGTCCAAGTGTCATCCAGTTTCAGAAAAAAAAAAAAAAAAAGTCTTTTCCCCATCAAATATCAGCAAATATTATTTTTTTCATATCAAACACGCAAAAATATCATTTCAGCAACCTTTCTCTAAATTTTGTTTAATTACACTGACCTCTCTTATGATTTAGAATATTACACTTTATTTCTTTTATTTTAATATTTTTAACAATTCTCTAAATATATTTTTATTAATGTGAAAGAGTTGTAATATGTCTAATTTACCATTTTCTAACATTAAAATCCTTTAATTGATTAACTACTTTATGACATTCTCTTATTAGTTCTATTCGAAATTGATATTTTCTTATCAGTTTTGCTCTTCTTTAGCTTTTGGGTTAGTTTTATTAATTATTTTTCCTTTTTTTTCTTTTGCCATTATTTTTCTTTCCAAATTAGGACCATTTTACCAATTTTATATTTGATCAAATTCATTTTTATCCCTTTATATGAATCCATTTTCAATCGTTCAAATTCAATCCAATCTTCTCATTTGCCTCCTGTATTAATGTCCAATTTACAAGTAAGTTATCTTATTTCAGTGTTACTAATCTCATTTATTATAGTAAATAATTTTTGGAGTAATTATCTTTAAATTCTTTTGGATCCCTTTGAATTTGGCCTAAAGTGAACATATATGATCAAATAATATGCATATGTATGCCAACGTGGCTACCTATGACCTCTCCGTACATGGCCGTTCCACTTATCCACTATCATCCCGTACAACTGCGCCCTTTCTTCCTCAGGCTACCTAGCCCCCTCCCCCCAATCCCACCCCTATAAATACACTTCAACCCTTTCTCTGTTTCAGGAGTAATTTTGGTGGAATACAATGGGGAAGGTAAGGATTTGAAATTGATTCTCCATTTTGATAGTTTTTTCTCATTATTCTCTATCCGTGATATGATAAAGCTAACTGACATTGTGTGAGGTTTGCAGAATAAGAGCAGCAGCAAGAATATTGAAGGAGAGATGAAGAGTGAAGAACAACAGAAGGAGGGGAAGGAAGGAGGAAAGAATGAACAGAACAACCGAAATGTGGTTTTGAAAGTGGAGTTTCATTGCGAAGGTTGCGTCCGTAAGATTCTCAATGCCGTTCGAAGCTTTGAAGGTAAAACTCATTGTTAAGTTGCTCTGCTTTGTTCCTTCTTATTGCTTCCAAGTTAGATTTTAGACAGATTATTGTGAATGTTGCTCTGTTTTCTTCCAAGCTGTTCGTTTCCTTGTCTCTAATTTTCCTAATTTCTGGTTTGTTACGGCCGAAAAAGGCGTGGAGAAGGTGATATGTGATAGCGAAACCAATAAGGTGACGGCAATCGGAGAAGTGGATGCGTTGAAGCTAAAGGAGAAGGTGGAGCGAAAGATGAACAGGCCTGTACAACTTATCTCTCCTTTACCAAAGGATTGTAAGAAAGAGAAGAAGCATAATGAAAATGACTCAAAGAGTACCAAAGGAGACGACAAGAAAACCAAAGAGAAAGAGGTAATGCTCCTCCTCGCTGCATATTCTCTGTTCACTATTCTGCACCTATCTGTTTACGTCGTTTTCATTCTGTTGCATTCTGTTTCTGTTTTCTTCTTCTTTTTGTCTTTTAATGCAACTGGCACAGTTAAGCCTTTTATGGCGATTGAGTTCATTATTCAATGTTCAGTATATATATTCATAGCAACTGGTGATTTTCCGATGAATATAACTTATTGATTTATTATCCATGTAGCCTCTTGTTACCACTGTGGTGCTGAAATTGCATCTGCACTGTGAAGGATGTATTCAGAAGATTCACAAAACCATCACTAAGAACAAAGGTGAGATTGATTATTCAACATTCTTTCTTATTCTGTCCATTTTAACTATGACCATTGCATGCAGGGTACAAGGACATGAAAATTGATCAGGAAAAGGAGTTGGTGACAGTGACAGGTGCAATGGACATGAAGGAACTGGTGGAGGCACTGAAGAAGCAGCTGAAGAAAGATGTCCAAATTGTCCCGCCAAAGAAGGAAGGGGGAGAGAAGAAAGAAGGCGGAGGCGGAGGCGGAGGAGGAGGGAAGGGAAACGAAAAAGGGAAGGATGGGCAAGGCGGCGGTGGCGAGAAAAGGGAGCAGTATGAGTATCTGGAGTTTGATGCAACTGCAATTCATGCTACTCAGCTTTTCAGTGATGAGAATGCATTAGCTTGCAGTATTATGTGACAGTTTTAGAAGAAAATGAAGATGAAAATTGTAAATAAACAATTTGAATTGGGTTTTTGCTAATTAATTATTGGTGAATTGGGTTAATTATGAACAGTTCCATTCCCTTTTTGCTAGTAAAACTTTTGTATGAAGATTAGTGAGTGTCACTGAGGTTGGTAGGAGAAATAATTTTATATTTATGTTAAATATGGAGTACTTGATTTTCTACTGTTCTATTGTCTACTTATGATGTCATTGGTGTATATTGGTTCATTCATTTGATAGAAGGTGAGTGAATAGTTCCTTTTCCATGCTATGAATAATTCAAATTAATGTAGGATGCCCATTTTCGAAAAACTTCAAAATGTTGTTTACACCATTTTCAATTTAAATTACTCACAAAAGATTCAAAAAAACAACATCAATATGTATTCAATTTTCAAATATTATTTATAACTCTTTTTTTTTTTTTTTTAAATACTATCGCATTTTAAATTTCACAATTTTTATGTTTCACTGCCCGCCAAGTCTATGTAACCTTTGCTGCACTTAAAAACAAAGATGTTATTACTATTATTATTATTATTATTATCAAGAGACAAGAGAAGGGACTATAACTATCATTGCAACCATCAATTAGTTGGAGTTATTACACCTAATGTTACGTTCCTGCATAGAGAAAAAGAAAACCCTGGTTGAGACAAGTTTATGCAAGAAATCTCTTTTTAGAGTGGAGGCAATTGCTTACGTGTAGACAAAACAGGGGAGACTAAGATGCAAACAGATTGACGGATGAGGCTCCTCTCCATTACTCATCCTCCCCATTTCTCCAAGTATCTACTTAAATGACTATCACATTATCATAATTAAGAATTAAAGATTGAGATTTACTTCTTCCGTCCCATATTATAAGTCACATTTTTCATTTGTACTTGCATTTAAGAAATAAGGTAATTTTATCCTTATGCCCTTATTTAATGTTTGTTTATGACAACTTTGTAATAAATGATGAAATATTAGATTTCAAAAATATAAATACATTTGGATGACTATTTAAATTTTTCTCTTTGGAGCCAAATTTTTTCACCAACTGATCCAAAATTTTTAAACAATCAAGTTTTTCCCACCTCAATTTTCCTATATATTTTGAGTAAAATGTTTTTTTATATTTTTATATATAAATTCTTAAAGCAAACATGACAGCATCACAAAATATTCAAATTCTAGTACTTCAAATTGATCTAAATTTTCTTGCTGAATTTGATAATATTGATAATGAAATTAGACGACAAATGAATTTTAGTTCTAGTTCGACAAATCATTCGTTTTTTGATTTAAATGGTGCATAACTCCTTTAATTGGATCTTGATTTTTCTGAATTTGGCCTTCACATGTTTTGGTTGAGTCTTCTATTTTTACATCCTTTGAACTTTTTGAAATGTCATCTTCCTTGATAAAATTTGTTGAAGCTTCAACTTTCAAGATTATTTTTTTTTTTTTTTTTCACTTTTATTTTCAATTTGTTGATATTTTTTTTCAAAATCAGATTTTATAGAATAAGTAGTGAATAAAGAAAGTAGTTAATTAATGAATGAAGTACTCTCCCAATGAAATTAATTACTTGTAGATTTCTTAGGTTAGTCAAAGTAAATACATTTTCAATATTAATTAATTAATCAATCAAAGGTATAATGTGCAAAATATGGTAATTTATGCATAAATTTTATAAAATGACATATATTGTGGTCCAACTATTTTTAGAAAGGGGTGACTTATAATATGAGACGGAGGAAGTAGTTATCTAAATTAAGGTCTAATCATAATTAGAATAACAAATAATTTCTTTATTTACTTTTAAAAAATTATCAATTCCACAATTCTAGTTTAAAATTCTCATTCATAAATATATTTAAAATTTCTCACTATTCCTATTTACTAAGAGCTCTTTTTAAAAAAAAGAAAAGGTTTTTTCTTTTTTGTTACAAAAATTTTGTTTCTAAAATTCTTTGGAACTCTGAGTTGTAGGTAAAAAAAAAAAAATATCAACATCATGCTATTTTTTAAAATTTAAAATTTACAAATATTCTTTTTTATTTTTTAACACATATGATTAGTTTGTGTAACGATTTCCAATGAGGCCTAAGCATCAATATATGACAAAAAAAAAGGACAAAAAGAATATATTTTTTTTTCAAAAAAAGATGAGCTCGTTAATCAAATGGAAAATTGTGAATTTTTGAAATAAATTTATGAGATAAATTTTAGCCAGAATATTGAATTTTATAAAAAAAAATGTAAAGTGAATAAAGAAATAATTTGTTATTTTAACTATGATTAGATCTTAATTTAGGTAATTAAATATCAATCATTGATTTTGAATTATGACATGTGGCTGTCATCTATGTAGGTACTGGAGAAATGAAGAAGCCTACTTACGGTCTATTTCCACTTTCCTTGGCCTATTTTTGTGCAGTCTTTTCAATTGTTGCAGTTAATTTTCAGCACTTCGAATATTTGTTGGAACATATTTTCTCAAACAAATATATTTGATAACGTTTTCTTACTTTAAAAAATTAAATCCAAGCATTCTCATTTTTCCTTTACTGACATGCCATGTTACGCTTCTTACATTTCTATCTTTCTACCTACTCAAAGATGAAAACAAAAATAAAATTGAGATTAAATTTTAGCTTTCCCTTTTTGTTTTACATTGGAATAAAAAATAATCATTTCTAGATATCAAATACATGATATAAAAATTACAATTGGCGAAAACATCAGTTATTGAATCAATTTGAATTATATTTCCAACATGATGTGATTATTGATTATGTGTTTTTGTTGAACGCTTACACTGCCTATATATTTTTCTAAGGAACAGTAGAAAAATGGAAAATAATACGAACCAAATAAAAAAAAGAAGAAAACCCAAAGACCATTTTAAATTTGTAATCCTCCTAAATTATCGATACTAGTCTCAATTACCTGAATTTAGTTAGCTATTTAATATTTCCTATGTCCCTAATTACTTGTCCATTTTTTTTTTTATAGTTGTCTCTAATTACTTGTCCATTTTGACAAATCAAGAAAGGATAATTTTTTTTACCTATTATACCCTCAATTAAATGATTAATTATTTTGAAAAATGTATAATTTTTCATCACTTCATAATTAATAGGAGTAAAATAGTAAATTCACTATGTTATTAATTATTTTCTTAATTAATGTGTCAATTTAAAAGTTAATAAATAATTAGGGATTGAGGAAATACTTAACTTTTATCGACGTGGCACTTTTTCTCATATGACAAATAATCAGTGTGACATTTTCAGTTCCTAGTCAATTTACGCAACTTAAATAAGAAGAGAAGTCGCAATTCTCTAAACATCACCGATCAAATTCTCCTGAACTTCAACCGTAAAACTGACACGTGTATCATCTTCTTCCCACACTCTTCTTATAAATATTCATCGAAAAACATCTCCCACCCTCGAAATCCTCATCCTCAGAACTAGAATCACACAAAAAAGAAGATTAATACACATCTGATTATTGCAAAATCTTCTGATTAACATATACTTTTTCAAGGTAACATTTGTTTTCCGATTCAATTACATATTATTGTAGTTTTTACCATCTGATCGGAAACTTTTTTTTTCTGAAAATTGATAGATGGTGTCGGATGCGAGTAAGAAGAGAGAGGCGCAGAAGAAGGCAGCAGCAGCTGCGAAGAGAGGAGGGAAGTCTAAGGCGGCGGTGATGAAGGCGGCAGCGGCCGCAACAGCTACTCCGGCGGAGAGTAATGATGTCGATGAATTGACGAGTGGTGTAGGAGAAATTCAGCTGTCTGATCGGACTTGTACCGGTGTTTTATGTTCACATCCACTTTCCAGAGATATTCGGGTTAGTTCCTTTGGGTTTTCTGGAATTGAACTGTTGTATTTATTACCTTGTTAAGCGCCGGAAAATCTAGTTTGATTCATAGGGGGAAAACTTGTGCTTAACTATAAACACAAACAGTTGTATATTTAGGAATTGAGAGTATTTCCAAAGTATAATGACTTGGAATTGAAAATATATAAGTGGAAATCATTTCAATCAAGTTAGCAACATTTTGTCTTGAATTTTGTAGAAATTGTCATATTATTGCCCATAAAAATATTTGAACCATAAATCTAAAAAGATATTATGAAAAAAGTTTTGCCTTTTTAAATAGAAGAACATTTACTAAATTTTGAAAAAATTGAGGTGCAATACTGGCTAAAATACCCAAAAATCTCAACAAGCTGAATTATGAACACACCAATGTCTGGTCTTGGATGTTTTTTGCAATACACTCTAAATGCTTAAATAAATGATTTTTTTTTATTCATGGATTTATCTCCTCTCATTATTCGTCATTGCAAACTTATAACGCCTATGATCATTTGATTGTTCATTTCTTTGATCTCCTTTGCTCTAGAACAATCATTTGGATGTTTTTGTGCATAGTGTGATATTCCAAATCTTGGTACGTTAGTCAGTTTATAACCGTGGGCTTTGGTCTAGCGGTAAGAGGGCAACCCACATCTGTGGGTTAGCCACGTGTAACGGTCTCAAACCATGTGCCACTAGCCCTCAGAGATTTCTCGATTAAAAAGAATCAGTCTCAATATACCTGAAGCTATCCCATATTCACTTAGTTAGGAACAGGGGTCTTGATTGGTGAAGTTGCATATGGCTGTCATTACTCATGAACAAGAAGCACCCCTGTTTATGGTTTTGTACTTACGGTAACTATAAAAAAGATTATTACCTAGAGGAAGTTTTCTTTCATGCAAGACTCGCAGTTATATTAATTCTGGTATTCTTTGCTTGCAGATAGAATCGTTATCACTTACTTTTCACGGACATGATCTTATAGTTGATTCTGAACTGGAGCTTAACTATGGGAGGTAAGGTTTGTTATCTCTTTGTGTTACTGTTTCCTTATTATAGCTGATGGTCATATCCGGGGACATTAATTGCACAGACGTTATGGTTTGCTTGGGCTTAATGGCTGTGGGAAGTCTACTCTTCTTTCTGCTATAGGATGTCGTGAACTTCCCATCCCAGATCATATGGATATCTTTCATCTAACGCGGGAGATTGAAGCGTCTGACATGTCCTCACTTCAAGCTGTTATTAGTTGCGATGAAGAGAGGTTGAGATTGGAGAAAGAAGTTGAAGTCTTGGCTGCACAGGTATTGTGCCCTGAATAATAAACTGGCAATGTATTCCATAGGCTTGGTTTTCTCTTTTTGGGCTAATGTGACGATTCGTTTTGTGTCTCTCCTTAGGATGATGGTGGTGGAGAGCAACTTGAACGCATCTATGAGCGTTTGGAAGCTTTGGATGCATCAACTGCTGAGAAGCGTGCAGCTGAAATCCTGTTTGGTCTTGGATTTGACAAGAAAATGCAAGAACAAAAAACACGAGATTTTTCTGGTGGATGGAGGATGAGGATTGCTCTTGCTCGTGCCCTGTTTATGAATCCGACCATTTTACTGCTTGATGAACCCACCAATCATCTAGGTAATCTTCTAATGCATTTTTCTAGTATTTAAGATATTGTGTTACGACATGCTTGGTTTGGAGACATTGTTGATTTCATTCTGGACGAATGAATATAATGAAAACTGACGTTAAAAAATTTAATATGGGACCTTAGAGATGTTATTTCACTCTGGTTACAGCTTTTCTCCCAGTGTGTCTTTCTGTGACTGCTTCCCTCTACTAAGTAGTGACGCGAAGTTCCCTCCTAACAGAAAGGAAATACAGGGATGACATAGTATATTGTCCTTTGTTCATACTAATGGATCTAATGGAAGGTTTGCTGAATTTTTCAATCACAGATTTTTAGATTTGACATGCTTATGATATTCTTTTCCTGAATACAGACCTAGAGGCTTGCGTGTGGTTAGAAGAAACCTTGAAGAAGTTTGACCGTATTCTGGTTGTTGTTTCACACTCGCAAGACTTTCTAAATGGTGTGTGTACTAACATCATCCATATGCAAAATAGGAAGTTGAAGCTCTACACCGGTAATTATGACCAATATGTCCAAACCCGTGAGGAGCTGGAAGAAAATCAGATGAAACAGTACAGATGGGAGCAGGAGCAGATTGCTTCAATGAAGGAGTACATTGCTCGTTTTGGACATGGATCTGCCAAACTAGCCCGTCAAGCACAAAGTAAAGAGAAAACACTGGCAAAGATGGAGCGTGGAGGGCTTACAGAGAAGGTGACGAAGGACAAGGTTCTGGTCTTCCGTTTTCCTAATGTTGGCAAACTTCCCCCTCCTGTTCTGCAGTTTGTGGAAGTGACATTTGGCTACACACCTGATAATCTCATTTACAAGAACCTAGATTTTGGTGTAGACCTTGATTCAAGGGTAGCACTGGTGGGACCTAATGGAGCTGGAAAGAGCACTCTACTTAAGCTGATGACAGGGGAATTAGTTCCCCTTGATGGCATGGTTAGGCGGCATAATCACCTGCGGATTGCACAGTTCCACCAGCACTTGGCTGAGAAGCTTGACATGGAATTGTCTGCTCTACAATTCATGATAAAAGAGTATCCTGGGAATGAGGAGGAGAAGATGAGGGCATCAATTGGGAGATTTGGCCTTACTGGTAAAGCTCAAGTAATGCCTATGAAAAACTTGTCAGACGGACAACGTAGCCGGGTAATATTTGCGTGGTTAGCTTTTAGGCAACCTCACATGCTGCTTCTCGATGAGCCAACCAACCATCTTGATATTGAGACAATTGACTCACTTGCCGAGGCTTTGAATGAATGGGACGGTGGCATGGTTCTTGTCAGTCATGATTTCAGGCTCATAAACCAGGTTGCCCATGAGATATGGGTATGTGAAAATCAAACTGTGACACGGTGGGAGGGTGACATTATGGACTTCAAGCTACATTTGAAGGCGAGGGCCGGATTGGGTGATGAGTGAAGCAGATGTTCCAAGTTTTAGTACTACTAGGAAGTCATAATATGACTGCTGCCCCTGGCTAAACGTTTAGTCCGAAGAGAAATTGGTCAACATCAGCAGCAGGCCAGCAGTAGCTACAGTTTTAGTTACACCATGCCTAGTTTTTTATGCCATATGACTGGACTGTGCTGTTTTATTTGGTGCAATGTTTTCGCGGTCCAATTTATTCTGGCCTTTGTCCATTATCATAGTTCATGAAGCGAGAGAAGTAGCGGGCTAGCAGCAGTCAGCTTGATGCATTACATAAATACCACCACTTGTTGTTATCTATGTTGTACTATTGCTATGTTGTTCTTAAGAATTTAGGATTTCACTGCTGTTATGGATTTACCTTTTCATTTTAAGTTTACTACAAATATTTGCCAAGTATGTCATTGAAGTGATGTTTTCAACATATGAATATTCTTGCACCAGCCCATGGAGACATTTTGGATAGATTTCTACACTGAGAAATTTCCCCCTTTTTACTCAGAAACCACTAGACAAATAGAACATGAAAATATTCCCAAAACTAAAATATTACCACTTTTGATAAAGTAAATATTTTCTTTAATGAGTGTCAAGTCACCGAAGGCCAAATAAATTGAAACCAAATGAACAATCTTTTGGATTTAAGAATTTGAAAGTATAATTATAAGAATTAATTTAGTAAAATTAATACATAATTAGTACTCCTTTAATTTCTATTTAGTTGTCACCATTGAAACTTAGCTAACTTTACCATTATACCCTTCTTTAAGTGTTTTCTTGAAGTCAATTTTTTAATAAATGAACATAAATTAGTTTATTTTGATTAATTAATTTGACTAATGAACATAAATTAATTATTTAGTTTTTTTTTTGTTGGTCAAATGCATAATTTCAAGGCTAAAAACTTTCTAGACTAGAATAGAAAAAAAAATATCATTTATGTATTGATTTTGTGAAATGATAAATATTAAGGAATATCTTTTTTTAATAAGGACGAGGAATTATTTTAAAGAAAAGTAGTACTTCTACAAAATATGAGCTGCACAACAGCACAATTAAAGGGAACAGAGCTACCGGCCAGGAGCGAAAAAGTATTGAATTTGGAAAAAATGAAATTTTGTATTTTGGGAATGGGAAGAATGAAAGATTGCGTGAGAAGGACTGACGTAGCTTTCATTGCAAAATGACAAGCTTCAAACTTAGTTTTCTGATTAAGATGGTACGTTGAAATAACCAACTTGTAACCATGAAAACTACTTCTACAATACATCCTAAAAAGATCGAAATGCTATGAAAATATCATAGTTAGATAAAACGTATTTGAATGTTAAAAGATAAACTAAGCATTTCCTGAGTTATTGACCATTACCTGACCACACACGGAAGTTCTGTATCGAGTGATTTTCTCCTAAAAAATTCTACATGTGATGTTTCGAAAGCAGAAACGTGTGATTTAGTAAATTAGAACTCCTTGTAGGGTGCAATCAAGAAACAACTATCAACTAGTTTGAAAGTTCTTTCATTTAGTAATGGAAGTCATCCGTTGTAACTTTCATAGAGAGGCTTGAGAAGGAGGACAATCCTTCAATGAAGATCTAACGAGAGACTGAATTCAAATACAACCAAATTAAATCCACAAGAATTGTATAAACATCTATAGAGTGTAGCAAGAAATCTTGGCTTTAGCTCTCGTCACCGCGCTCATTCCTACAACAGAAATTCGAGTCGCGGTGTTGCAAATGAGCAAAGAAGTATTTTTTGTAATCAAAAAAAAAATTCCATAAATCTACAAAAGAAAATTTTATTTGAGACCACATCGCTATATTGAGACTGCCACATTTGAATCTTCAAAATAATACTCCCTCTTTTCAATAATATTTGTCCACTATTGACTTTGCACACTTCTTAAAAAACTATAAATAGAAGTACAATTTTACTATATTACTCTTTGAATATACTTTTTCTGTCCTTAATTACTTGTCCATTTTTCATTTTTTAGTTGTTCCTAATTATTTGCCTATTTTGACAAATGAAGAAAGGATAATTATTTTTACCTAATATACCCTCAATTAATTATTTTGAAAATCTTAAGTTTTTAATTCACCACTTCATAATTAATAGGAATAAAATGATAAACTCATTATGTCAATCATTATTTTCTTAACAAGTGTGTCAATTCAAAAGTGGACAGAGACAGAAGGAGTAATAAATACAATGTTTTGAAAAAATGTTATAGGAAATTGACTATAATTAATAATAAAGTTAAATTGGAAACTAAGTGTAAAAATATCCATTAATTTTATAAAGTAAATAAATATTATTAAATATCCTAATATAATATAATACACCACTATTATTGGACGGAGGATGTAATAATACCATAAAATGTGTTAGATAAGACACCATGTGATGAGGTCAATAAAAGAAGTGTTGAATTTTGAGTTCACATTTTAGATTTTATGTTACCAAGAAGAGTAAATGCATCGATCAAACTTTTAACTACGCATCATTTATATTGAGATGGAATGAATAAGGATATTTCACATAATTAAATATTTTACCTTTTATATACAATAATTAATTTTATCAATTTAATATAAAATGATTTTCGAGACTAACTAATAGCATAACTATATGCAAAGTATAAAATAATTCAAAATTTATTTTTAAAATTGTTATCTTTACTCTATCAACCAAACGAATTTAATATTTCACTCCGGTCTAGTATTAAAGTGGTCAAACGCATATTTATTGAACCCTATATTGCTGATGCGGACAAAACCTGTGTTGTCTACTCAAAATCAAACGTGTACAGAATTTTTAATGTCATCCTCCTTTTTATCCTTTTTTAAATAGCCACATTTTAATATTTTGTCTTTTTCTTCTTCTTTTTTTTTTTCTTCTTTTAGATCGATCTAGCCATTGTCTTATTCCTCATTTTCTCATTAATCGTGTTGTCTTATAAAGTTTATGAATCCGGAGTATTAATTCTTTTACATTAGTGGCCAATCTAAATAATATTCTTCGTTTTTTTGATCTCTTATTTGGTGTTTGGAGCCCATATTAGAGTTCTAACTAAATTTAAATTGTGCACTGCGGGCCCATTCGGGGGTGGTGCTCCCAACATAATTTTCTCCATACCCAAGACTCGAATCTGAAGCCTCTGATTAAGAATAAAACACAATAATATTTAATGAATTTCTTAACATAAATATAAAATTTGATATAAACCTACTGAATTCTATCGAATTCATGAGCTCTACAATTTCAAGAGTCCAATAAGTCGGAGCCTACGATTATAAATGTCAAAAATGAATGAAGTCAAATTGTCATAGGAACAATTATTGGTTTAGAAGTAAAGGAAATTGTTTTTTTACAATTCCATCGAATATCCATATGTTCATATTAGAGTTTGATTCATTCAAATTCACACCGCGTAAGGTCTATTCAGGAGTAATGCTCCTTACTAAAAAAAATTCATATACAAAGCTCGAAATTATGACTTTCGATAGGAAAAAAAAAAAATTCATTCACTGTATCATATTTTTTAACTGTAAAAAGGAATGATATTGTCAGCAACCAAACATACAAGTGGATCCCTCACATATTTACTGTGTCTGTACTTTGACAAGCTATGCCTGTCACATTAAATGTGTTATATTTCAGTTTTTCAATCAAACATCTTCTCATTCACACTTCTCCTAATAAAGCTTGTGGATCATGGGCCTAACTTTGCCTACCGGGGTACAATAATTGAAATTTGGGAATACAATGACGGAAATAAGCACTTTTTTGTTTAAAATTCAAAGTAAGGTTTTATAAATTTATTTAAAATTATTTAACGAATTCCGTAAGTTAAATTTGATGGAATTGTGGGAGAAAAAAGAAGATTTAATAGGAATTCATATTTGGATGTGAAGTTTCTGTTTGTTTTTTCTAAATTGGTGCATACTTATTTTACGGTAGTGCTACTTTTTAAAAAATATCTTTGATGTTATAATGCAATTTTTGTTGTTGTTGCGATTTGCAGGTTTTGATTGGAGTTTCCTGCTATTTTCGTTTAAATCATTTGTTTCACAATTACCTTCAAATTTAACTGACAATTTGTTAAAATATTTGATGAAAATTAAAGATATTACTTGTGAAGATTTAAAAGATCAAGACTCTTTCTAACAAAAGCGATTATGTCTGGTACCCACATTGAAGTCCGACTAAATTTAGATTTCGATTAGGAAGTCTCACGTTAGGGAGTAAAGTGTTTCCTAACAAAGTCGATTTTGTATCCGGAAGGACTCGAACCTGAGACCAACTAAATTCGGATTCACATCGGAAAGTTCCACTAGAGAGTAAAGCAAATCCAAATTCGCATCGAGAAGCCCCACATTAGAGAGTCAAACGCATTTTAACAGAGACGAATTCATATTCAAGGGATTCAGACTTGAGACCTCTAATTAAGGATGAAGAAATAGTTACCACTCCACCACAATCCTTGTTAGTTCGTGCAAAGGTTTCAAAACTTCTTTTTTTATTTTTTTGTTTTTTGTAATCTTTTTGGCATAATTATCTATTATCCAAATATTGGAAGAAGATCGAATATTGCTAAGAGAAACTACATTACATTAAAGAAAAGGAAATATTTACTCAACTCAATAGTCTTTTTCTTAATTTAATTTTTGATCGGAAGATCATCTCAAAAATTGTGGGCGTGAACCTTTAACTGTGCCTTGTTTTACTTTTACCTTTGTGTACGGTTCGTAGTTCATACCTATTTATACTTTTAACTATTTCGTTTAAAAAAAATGACCTCCTTTATTTTAGTCTGTTTTAAAAAGAATGACCTTCTTCTTTTTTTTGTAACATTTTATTTTCAGTTTTCCACGTGGCATGTTTAAAGCCACAAGATTAAAGGACAATTTTAATTTGTACATTTAAAATAACTTTAATTTAAGACCACAAGATTAAAAAGTCTTTTTTATATTTTTAAATTTCGTACCAAGTTAAATCAGGTATTTTTTGTGATATAGAGGAAGTATAACTTTCCTTTTGAATTGTGATTTACCTTCATTAACCTTAAACGTCTAATCACAAGTAATTTCTAGTTTGTCAGTTAAGTGCATATGTCATATGGCCGGTCAATATTCAGTAATTTTATTGAAAGAATATTGCTTATATTTGATCCGATTAAATTTAAATTCATGTCGAAAGCAATTTCATAACTCAACTAAACTTGAACTTAATATCTCCAATTAAAAAATATTTACCGTTCTTATCAGGACCTGATAGTCAGTATTCACCGATGATTGTACAACGTACATCAATTGACATTCGGCAATATGCACCGCCCTTTGGGGTACGGTTCGTTAAGTGACTTTTTGTGTATGATACTTCAAATAAGATACTATCATTAGTATAATCAATTTATTAAAATAATTAATAATCTCAAGATATCGATGTAACCTAACTAACTTTAATAATTAATAAGCATCTACATGCAACATCACACAAATTTTGAATTTCAATCGAAACAAATAAAACATCATTTCTTATCAAACAAATTTAGAACAAACTGAAGTATATAGAACTAAAATGCACCAATAAGACAATAAATAAAAGGGCATTAAAAACTAAATAGTTAAGGGAGAAAATATTTATTTCATAGCGAAAGTCTCTCACTTCAACTTTTTTCATCTTTTTCCTCCCCTTCAAAATTGAACTAGAACTCTTTCTCCAATCTCCACTCTACTATCAAAACACATATTGTATTACATCCACATGCAATATGATTATACAAATTCAAAACCATGACCTAAACCAAGAAAAAAAATTGGAATATTGAATTAGATTTTGGAAATGATCGACTCATATATTACTATGACAATTGATATCAGAGCAAGTTTGAATTCATCATAACTTTCTTCTTTTCTCCTCTTCTTATTATATTAATTAGAAGTATCCAATCGCAACATTACACCAATAAAAAAAAGAGTTGAACTATTCAGCTATGCAATCGCGAGCGAACTCCATATATATTAGAGCCAAAATCCTCTCCATCTCACTAGGTCTACATGGTAATGTAAGTGCACCTTCATGATCAAAACCATATACCTCAGCAGCTTGTTCCAATAGCCTCAAGAATGAAGGGTGTCTTAAGCAACTTAATGGCACAACAAATCTCTTGAGCTCATCTTTGTCCATCGCAATGACCGCGAAATGCCCTTCCTTCACGTCCTCCGGTACGTCCCTCGACTCGTTTTCCGATTGATCGTCAATTGAAAAGTTCTTCCCTAGTAGAAGACTCTTTCGTAATTTCTTCACTATACCTTTCTTTTCGTTCTTTCCATTTGTTCTATCATTCGACATAATGATAGAGAAAAATAATAAGTAACAAACTACTATTGTTTTTATTTTTATTTTTTTTTGTGTTTTCTTGATTTGGAAAGTATTTATTTTTTGGTGGTGGTGCGTACGTTTTGTAAAGTGTTATTTATAGTGTGAGAAGGCATTGAGGGTAAGAGGTAAGGTTGGTGGTTTGATATGGTTGGAGTGTCTTTAGTGTAAATATTGAGAGACAAAAGCATGTGATGTAAATTGGAACTTATGATGTTCAAATTCATGATTTGAAAACATATATCTGCATCTTATTTTCCAATTATTACACGTGTAATTGTTTGACTAATTTAAACCTTTCTAGAAAATTACTCGTATAAGTAAATATATACGAATTAATTAGTTAACATAGCTATAGTTTGCCTTAATTACAATTCGCGACCTACTTTTAGTTGTAATTACACTGCTCAACTTTTTAGTTTTGTATAATTCGCACGTTTGTACAATTTGGAATTTGTATAATATAATTTGTATAACTTTTGTATAATACAATTTATATAACTGTTTACACTTCAGCTGTTTGTAATTATATAAATTCATTATTCGAGTTTATACAAAAATAATTGAATTATACAAATGTACCCACGAATTATACAAATCTACAAATTATAGAAACCTGCGAATTATACAAACGAGACAGCTTAAATGGTAGCTACAATCAGTAAATATGTAAACTATAGATATGGAACATAATTAAGTTTATTATAGTGGCTATTTGCAAAAGTTTCGCCAACAATGTTGCCATTAGAAAACCTAAAAGAAAAAAGACGAATGTCGTTGTAAGCTTAAAATGGAAAACAACAAGATATTTGCTATATTATGAAATAATGGAGTGTACGTATATATACAAGAAATTCTTTCATTATAACTCTCAATTAAAGTAGGAGTTGTAATTTTAAAAATAAAGCATGTTATTTAGTCTAATGAGTAAAAATTCTTTACACCAACGAGAAATGATTTTAGTCATTTAAAAAAAATAATTTTATGTTGTTTTTAAAAGAAATCTTTATTTTTTTCTAAAAGGACCAATTTTTGGCTATCAATTTATAAAGAGGCTAGAGATTTCATTTTCTCTCCAAAAGTTCGAGTTTTGCGTTCGACATCCTAATTAAGGTCTTACCACCTTATTTAAAGATGCATATTAAAGACTTAGTGCTGTAAATTAAATTAATTTTCACTGACCGGCTAAGATTGGTCTCACCAGTTAACATTTGTTGTGTATGATTTCTCGAGAGCACTAAAATGATACAAATTCCTTATTACTATGATATATTTATTCGATTCTTAATCAAGAAGATAGAGTTATTAGTAGCACCTCGAATTGATCACGAGGAGGGACAATTACTACTCATATTGATGAGTCATTTCATGGTACTATTGTAGTAGCAAGTGGCAGGTAATAGTAGCGGAGTCAGAAATTTCACTAAAGGAGTTCGAAATATAAAAATAAACATACAAAGGGGGTTCAACATTTACTCTGTATATCTAAAAAATAATTTTAACTATATATAAATAATGTAATTTTCCATTAAAGAGGATTGGAATAAATCCCTCGACCCTTGCTAGCCCCGTTCCTAGCAGACCTAGTGTACACACAACATTAATTCAGAAGAGAATAACTGACCTCACAAGAGTAGTACGTACGTACTGTTTGGAATAGTTAGAGATTATTTGGCACACAAATTGTGTGGAGAACTTAATGAATGGTAGAGTATAATCTCTATCTCTATATATATGAAGCTTACGGCTTGCAGAGATCTAGATCCTTCATGAACTTTATTATATTTTCTCTTTGTCTCAAAGTTAGTGTCATTTTAACAAAAATTATATCAATTAAAATATCAATAATATAATATATAATTTACTAAGCTTCAATATTTAATAAATATTTTTTAAAAATTAAACACTATGGAGAAGATAGAGTATAAGAATATAAATGGAATAATAATATACTATTTTTATCTTAAATTCCTTTGATAAAAAACTTATTTTGGGATAAAAAAGAAATTTCTAAGGAAGGAGTATATATTTTGATACCTTTCTCTCCAGTCTCTATATATTAAATGCATAAATATATGCATGTCAGAGTTTTGTTGGTATTCTAAAGCTAAGGTACTGTTACAAACGCACGCTTAATGTTAAGTGATTAATTCAATCTAAATGTATCTTTTACCATGCAAATTTTATGCGCCTAAAAAGAACATACATGAATTTTGATTATTGTGTTGAAAATACTAGTTCAATTTTCGTAAGACAATTAAAGATACACATACCTTGCCGTTTACGATTAATTATACTGAATAATCATTTGATATCTAGCTGAAAAAGATTATTCAAAATCTTTGTTTCTCCTAGCACCTCAATACGAATACTTAACATAGAAGATGAAAAATGAAAGAAAAAAAAATTCATCCTTTGAAAAATCCAAAGATAAGAAGCACATGGAACCTGCTAATATTTAAATATACAGTTGATCATTGGCTGTTTAGGGAGGAAGTTGCTTTAATATTGAGATATGTTTAGTGAATTATAATAACAGAATTAAATAAAAACATTATTATTTAGTGAAAATACTTTTTTGGATAAGTACTAATCAGTATTATTATCTCAAAATATATAATGTCTTTAATAATATATTTGTCTTGGCTTTTGTCTTGGAAGAATTTTTCTAAAGTTTGTTTAATTATTTTTTCTAATTTTTCATTTTTTTTTTCTTTTTTAATATTTCATTTTTTCTAGAAGAGTCTTTCTGAAAATATTTAGGTAGTCTCCTTCGTGAGGAAGTTGACCCCTCTTCTTCACTTTTTGGCAAAGTGACAGCCTTTAACGGATTTGACAAGTCTTTACCGGTTACCGTTTGAACCGGACTAGCTGTATCATGCTCCGATACAGTAGAGTTCTTAACATTCAGAGGGGAATGCACACCCTGCTCATCCATTTTTGAAAGAGATGGAGAACTCATGTCTTGCTTCTGGGTACTGTCTGTTCTTGGAACATATTTATTCTGAAAGGTCTCTAGCTATTTCATGAGTCTCCTATTTTCTTGAATAAGGATTTCATTTTTGGCATTAAGTCTTTTGAAACCTTCTGTCATAGATGAACAATGATCACAAAATATTATTTTGTCTGTGTCTTTTTGGATATTGTATTGAGGTATTTGGGTTAGGTTTTGTTTCAAGGCAGGAGAAATATAATAATTAGGCCCAAGTATTCCTCTTGCATAATCTAGAGCTTCAGTAAAATTATTAAAACCTTTAAAAAGTGGGTTTTTAACCCCATTTATAGAGTCTACTACTTCTATCCAAGTTTGAAAAACACCTTTAGTATTACCATGTATAACTACATAATATTTGAATTTATTATCTCTATTTTTATCTGAAAAATATTGGCATAAAGCATTTGCGGTTGCTATAAAATATTTAGTATCTTGTTTGTTATATGACATCCATAAATTATCCACTAAACATTGTTGAGTCTGGTTTATATTACAGTCTGGATTTACTCTAAATGATAAATTGCACTTAGGGTAAGAAATTAAATTATACTTACCGAAATGGATTCTCTCTATTAAATTGTCTGTTGTATTTAATGGTCTGGAATTTTGTCTTCCTAATAAAGTATGAGCATAAGTATCTGGCTGAGCGATGCCCTTGCCTTTATCTGCTGGCTGTGGGCCAGTTGATCTCATGCTAGGTCTTATACTGAAATAAAAATTAATTAGTTTTTAATTGTAGTCTACTTAATTTATCTACTAAATCATTGTCTTTCCCTTTTACGTATTCAAAAACAATATTATTATATATAGATATTATATCTATAAAGTTTAACCATCTTCTTTTACTGCTAGCCTGACTATTTATTTTTTCATGGAATTTAACTATTGTTTCACAGTCTGTTCTAACTAATACTTCATGTTTATTTAAGATGTATAATTTAAAACTATTCAGTCCATATATTACTGTTAATACTTCTGCATCTATACTACTCATATTACCTTTTTCTTTGTATTGTCCACTTTGGTAGGCAAATATTTTTTCTTCATTTTTTGGACTATATTTATTAGGTCTAGATTTTAAAATAGGTCCCTATCCTAATTTACTACCATCTGTTTGTACTATTAAATAATCTGATTCTAATGGTATTTGTAAATCTGGTATATTTTTAATTTTTTCTTTTATTTGTTGGACCAATTTAATGTCTTCTATATTAAAATGTTTTTGACCTTTACTACCTGTCTTAGCATATAATGGTCCTGCTATTTTTCCTAAATATTGAATAAAATTTCTAGCATAATTTACTAAACCTAAGAATTTTTGTAATTCTTTTGTATTGTCTAACTTATCTGGCATTTCTAATACTTTTTTAGCTATATGTGGTTGTAATTTTACTTTTCCTTCTCCTAAAGTTATTCCTAAAAAATTTATATGTATCTTACATAATTCCATTTTCTTTTTACTAATTATTATTCCATATTTTACAAACAGTCTAAACACAGTCTGTAAATGTCCTAAATGTTCATTCAAATCTTTACTAAATACTAGAATGTCATCTACGTATACTAATATGAAAGTTTTATATTCTCCGAACATATCATCCATTTTTCTTTGAAAAATAGGCGGAGCTGTCTTTAAACCAAAAGGCATAGCTAACCATTCAAAATGTCCTTCAGGACACGTAAAGGCAGTCCATTCAATGCTTTCAGGATGCATTTTTACCTGCTAGTATCCTGATTTACAGTCAAATTTACTAAATATCTTTTTGCACGCATCTGTTCTAGTATTGTCATTTAATCTTTTATAATTCATTACCATGCGAGCTTTTCCTCGCACTTGTTCACTATGATTTCTAACCATAAAAGCTGCTGATCTATGTCTAGATGTAGATCTTCTTATTACTTCTAATTTTAATAATTCTTTAATCTGTTTAGTAAATTCTTCAGTATCTTCATTATTTGCTTCTGTTGTTGCTATTTTTATAGTATATTCGAAATTTATTATGTCTAATTTACACATAATTCAATTACTTCCCCAATGTATTAAAGATTTTTCTCCTGTTATTTCCATTTCATCTAATATTGCTACTATATTTTCTAAGTCTTTATGATTGTTTATTTTTCCTATAGTATTTATTCCTTGTTGAAAATTGTAAAATTCTGTTTCTATATTTATTAAGGTATAATCTTTTTCTATATCTTCTAAGTATATATCTTCTGAATAATTTTCTTCTTGTTTTTCTTCATATAACAACTGTCATTATCATTACCATCGTCACAACATGGAGTGGTATGTTTTGTCTTTATTTTATTATCTTTATTTAATTCCTAGGTTGAAATTTTTCTAGTTTGTACAAGGGTATATGTTGTATTTCTAAACATTATTATTACATCTCTGGAAATTAAACAACTTTCATTATTTTGTATAAGGAATTGTAATCCTAGAACTAAGTTAGTTTTTATATTAAGATCTCTTACTAGTATTTTATGCATATTATATGTAGGTTTATAGAATTCACTGCATGTATTTATAAAGCTTATTTGAGCTTTTTCTATGTATTGGTCATAGAGATTATAAGTTCCATCCATTTGTATTGCTTGTATTGGTTCTTTAAAATTCTTTAAAGTTGATACTAAATTATGTGGTAGTATCTTTTTATTTAGTAAGCAACTAGTGCATCCTGTATCTACTAAAGCTAAAGTTTCTATTTCTATTTCTATATCTTTTATTTTTATTCTTACTAGTATTTTTATTGTTCCAAATTTTTTATCTTCATTGCATATAAAACTAGTATTATTTTCTTCTATATTAATTAATTCACTTTCTATTTTATCTAAATGTATTGTATCTTGAGATTGTGTATTATCTGCTTCTACTTTTTCTTTTCCTTTTTCTAATCTAGTTATTCTTTGTTCTAAATCATTTATTCTTGTTTCTAGTACATTGATTACTATCTATTCCTTTTAGTCTCTCAAATTCATGATTACAGTCTTGATAAATATTCATCATAGTATTTATTAATATGTTGTCTAGATAATCTTCCTTTCTTTCTATTCCAATTTCATTAATTAAATTATCATTTTCTGAATCAGATGTGTCTGATTGAATATTTATTTCTTCAGCTGTGTCTATACTTACAATTGAATATATACTTTCTGTATCTGACATATATTCATCTACATTTAATAAGGTTTCTTGAAAACCATCTATTAACTGAGAATTTCTAGTTCTTATGTTATTTCTTTTAGGACATGTATTTGCTAAGTGTTCTATACTTCCACAAGTATAGCATTCTAATTTATTTTTATAATTTCTTTCACTTTTATATTTCCTAACATGTCTATCTCTATTTAAATATGGTTTTCTAGCAGAAGATTTTCTTAAGAAATATTTTTTATGTCTATAGGGTCTTTGGTTATATCTGTCTTTTCTTTTATATTTTCTTATTTTGCTAGGTTCTTTATCATATCTTTGGATAGTATATATCATTGCTTTGCAAAAGTTCATTTCATTTTGTTTTAATTATTTTTGTATTTGTATATTAGTACATTTTTCTATTAATATTTCCATTATGTGATTTATTTTCTGTCCTATTGTCATAAAAAGATAGGATTTTGAATTACCCCTTCTCTTTTATGCCATCTTTCTTTTATTTCTCTTCCTAAAGCTCCAGGTAATTTATTAAATAATTTTTTACCTAACTCTTCATTAAATGAATTTCCACTAATAATACAATAGTAAAAATAATCTCTAAGGAAACTTTTAATGTATATCCAGATTGATATACTTAATTGTTCTAACTAGTAATATTATAGTAGTATTATATAAATACAGTAAAAACAGTAAAAAAATACTAAATACAGTAAGTACAGTAAATACAGTAAAAACAGTAAGAACAGTAAATAAAAATACAGTAAATACAGTAAAAGTAAAAAATAGACAAAACAGTAAATACAGTAAAAACAGCAAGAACAGTAAATAAAAATACAGTAAATACAGTAAAAGTAAAAAATAGACAAAACAGTAAATACAATATATATTAATATTATATATATATCTTAGGTATGGTAGTATATATAATATATAGTAGTAGTACTTATATAGTATATATATATAAATATAATATATAGTAGTAGTACTTAATAATATATATAATATATAAATATAATATATAGTAATAGTACTTATATAGTATATATATATATATATATATATAATGTAATATGGTAGTTAGTATATAAATATATATAATAATAACTAGATAATTAATATAATTTAGTAGTACGGGTAAGGTATGACAAGATATTGCAAGTTGTTCCGTGTTTAGGCTTTGTTTCAAATATTTTGTAAGTCCTATTCAGTTTGATATATTTAACTATTCAAACTTTAGAATTATAAGATTTATATACTGAGATTTATATAGAGAATATAATCTTAAAAGAGTAGCAGTAGCAAGAAAGAGACAGATAGAGAAAGAATATAATATTAAGACTACAAAAGATTTAGACAACATATTAGATTCAGAATTTATTAATAATAGAAAGTGGGAAATACAAGGTTACTATAGTGACATAACTTGGTGTAATAATATAATAGATTGGATAAATCGAAATTTAAAAAGAAAAGCAATTTTATTAGGATAATTAATGCAAACATTGGCTAGAAGATATAAAAAAATAAGTTTGTGGCTTATAGAAGAAACATCAATTAAATTTACAGACTATAATTATACAAGTCAAAAAGAATTAGATGATAATGAAATAGAAAGTACTATAGAAACAAAACAACAAGAACTTATGAATATAGAATTAATACAAGAAGGGTATGAAGTAGAAAGAGCTATAGAAGAAGCAAAAAGACAATACCAATACAATAACCTTACAGTGTTTAAATGTAGAGGATGTAAAAAAGGAAAGATGGATATAATGGAAACAATAGAATATTTTAGAATATGCCAAGACAGAGATGATAATTTAGCATATAGGGTAGACGAACTAGAAGACATAAATGAGAAAATAGAAACATTATCTATAACTAGTTATACATAATTAATGGAAGAAGCAACTAGTTCACATAGCGCTAGTCCTTTTCAACGAACTAGTACAGCTCCGAGTATTAACTATAGTACAGGTAACTTGCCTAAAAAACCATGAATAAGACCTGATCAAGAAATAAAAGATAATATTAAATCAATAGGAAAAAGAACGCCTATAGAAGAACCAATTAGACTACAAGAAGGAGGAAAAAAAGGAAAAATATTAAATATAGCAGCACATGATCCACAAATGTGGAATACAGTAATAGATTTATGGAAAGGTATAGTAGTAGCAGACTTTATAAAAAATTATCAGGAAACTGATGCAGAACCTATGTATAGATACTTAGAAACCTTTTTAGGAGAATCTTGTAAAGCAGTATGAGAATCATACAAATAGAATTTCCCTCAAGAATTTCAAGCATTAATGGAATTAGGACCAAACCCATATAATTTTACATATAAAATACATGCACTATTAACAGGAGAAGACCCAAATAATGGCTTAGTATCTTTACAAAGAAATGCGGTAATAAAGTTAGAACAATTAAGTATATCAAACTGGATATACATTAAAAGTTTCCTTAGAGATTATTTTTACTATTGTACTATTAGTGGAAATACATTTAATGAAGAGTTAAGTAAAAAATTATTTAATAAATTATCAGGAGCTTTAGGAAGAGAAATAGAAGAAAGATGGTATAAAAGAGAAGGGGTAATTCAAAATCCTACCTTTTTATGGACAATAGGACAGAAAATAAATCACATAATGGAAATATTAACAGAAAAATGTACTAATATACAAATACAAAAACAATTAAAACAAAATGAAATGAACTTTTGCAAAGCAATGATATATACTATCCAAAGTTAAGATGAAGAACCTAGCAAAATAAGAAAATATATAAGAAGAGACAGATATAACCAGAGACCCTATAGACATAAAAAATATTTCTTAAGAAAATCATCTGCTAGAAAATCATATTTAAATAGAGATAGACATGTTAGGAAATATAAAAGTGAAAGAAATTATAAAAATAAATTAGAATGCTATACTTGTGGAAGTATAGAACACTTAGCAAATACATGTCTTAAAAGAAATAACATAAGAACTAGAAATTCTCAATTAATAGAAGATTTTCAAGAAACCTTATTAAATGTAGATGAATATATGTCAGATACAGAAAGTATATATTCAGTTGTAAGTATAGACACAGCAGAAGAAGTAAATACTCAATGAGACACATCTGATTCAGAAAATGATAATTTAATTAATGAAATTGGAATAGAAAGAAAGGAAGATTATCTAGACAACATATTAATAAATACTATGATGAATATTTATCAAGACTATAATCGTGAATTCGAGAGACTAAAAGGAATAGATAGTAATCAATGTACTATATGTAAATGGTATCCTAGTAAAATAAATAGGGCCAAATGTAAATATTGTTATATGGAAGCCTGTATTAGTTGTATAGAAAATAAACTAAAACAAAAGGTAAATAAAAATGAAGAACAAATTTATATAAAAGACCAGGCTAATAATCTAAGATTAATAACTCTAGAAACAAGAATAAATGATTTAGAACAAAGAATAACTAGATTAGAAAAAGGAAAAGAAAAAGTAGAAGAAGATACTACACAATCTCAAGGTACAATACATTTAGATAAAATAGAAAGTGAATTAATTAATATAGAAGAAAATAATACTAGTTTTATATGCTATGAAGATAAAAAATTTGGAACAATAAAAATACTAGTAAGAATAAAAATAAAAGATATAGAAATAGAAATAGAAACTTTAGCTTTAGTAGATACAGGATGCACTAGTTGCTTACTAAATAAAAAGATACTACCACATAATTTAGTATCAACTTTAAAGAATTTTAAAGAACCAATACAAGCAATATAAATGAATGGAACTTATTATCTCTATGACCAATACATAGAAAAAGCTCAAATAAGCTTTATAAATACATGCAGTGAATTCTATAAACCTACATATAATATGCATAAAATACTAGTAAGAGATCTTAATATAAAAACTAACTTAGTTCTAGGATTACAATTCCTTATACAAAATAATAAAAGTTGTTTAATTTCCAGAGATGTAATAATGATGTTTAGAAATACAACATATACCCCTGTATAAACTAGAAAAATTTCAACCTAGGAATTAAATAAAGATAATAAAATAAAGACAAAACATACCACTCCATGTTGTGACGATTGTAATGATAATGGCAGTTGTTGTTCAAATAACTTATATGAAGAAAAACAAGAAGAAAATTATTCAGAAGATATATACTTAGAAGATATAGAAAAAGATTATACCTTAATAAATATAGAAATAGAATTTTACAATTTTCAACAAGGAATAAATAATATAGGAAAAATAAACAGTCATAAAGACTTAGAAAATATAGTAGCAATATTAGATGAAATGCAAATAATAGGAGAAAAACCTTTAATACATTGGGGAAGTAATTGAATTATGTGTAAATTAGACATAATAAATCCCGAGTATACTATAAAAACAGCAACAATAGAAGCAAATAATGAAGATACTAAAGAATTTACTAAACATATTAAAGAATTACTAAAATTAGAAGTAATAAGAAGATCTACATCTAGACATAGATCAGCAGCTTTTATGGTTAGAAATCATAGTGAACAAGTGCAAGGAAAAGCTTGCATGGTAATAAATTATAAAAGATTAAATGACAATACTAGAACAGATGCGTACAAATTACCAGATAAAAGTGAGTTAATAAATAGAATACAAGAAAAAAAGATATTTAGTAAATTTGACTGTAAATCATGAAACTAGCAGGTAAAAATGCATCCTGAAAGCATTGAATAGACAGCCTTCACTTGTCCTGAAGGACATTTTGAATGGTTAGCTATGCCTTTTGGTTTAAAGACACCTCCGCCTATTTTTCAAAGAAAAATGGATGATATGTTCGGAGAATATAAAACTTTCATATTAGTATACGTAGATGACATTCTAGTATTTAGTAAAGACTTGAACGAACATTTAGGACATTTACAGATTGTGTTTAGACTGTTTGTAAAATATTGAATAATAATTAGTAAAAAGAAAATGGAATTATGTAAGATACATATAAATTTTTTAAAAATAACTTTAGGAGAAGAAAAACTAAAATTACAATCACATATAGATAAAAAAGTATTAGAAATGCCAGATAAATTAGACAATACAAAAGAATTACAAAAATTCTTAGGTTTAGTAAATTATGTTAGAAATTTTATTCAATATTTAGGAAAAATAGCAGAACCATTATATGCTAAGAAAGGTAGTAAAGGTCAAAAACATTTTAATATAGAAGACATTAAATTGGTCCAACAAATAAAAAAAAAATTAAAAATATATCAGATTTACAAATATCATTAGAATCAGATTATTTAATAGTACAAACAGATGGTAGTAAATTAGGATAGGGACCTATTTTAAAATCTAGACCTAATAAATATAGTCCAAAAAATGAAGAAAACATACGTGCTTACCAAAGTGGACAATACAAAGAAAAAGATAATATGAGTAGTATAGATGCAGAAGTATTAACAGTAATATATGGACTGAATAGTTTTAAATTATACATCTTAAATAAACATGAAGTATTAGTTAGAACAGACTGTGAAACAATAGTTAAATTCCATGAAAAAATAAATAGTAAGACTAGCAGTAAAAGAAGATGGTTAAACTTTATAGATATAATATCTATATATAATAATATTGTTTTTGAATACGTAAAAGGGAAAGACAATGATTTAGTAGATAAATTAAGTAGACTACAATTAAAAACTAATTAATTTTTATTTCAGTATAAGACCTAGCATGAGATCAACTGGCCCACAGCCAGCAGATAAAGGCAAGGGCATCGCCCAACCAGATACTTATGCTCAGACTTTATTAGGAAGACAAAATTCCAGACCATTAAATACAACATACAATTTAATAGAGAGAATCTATTTCGGTAAGTATAATTTAATTTCTTACCCTAAGTGCAATTTATCATTTAGAGTAAATCCAGACTGTAATATAAATAAGACTCAACAATGTTTAGTGGATAATTTATGGATGTCATATAACAAACAAGATACTAAATATTTTATAGCAACCGCAAATGCTTTATGCCAATATTTTTCAGATAAAAATAGAGATAATAAATTCAAATATTATGTAGTTATACATGGTAATACTAAAGGTGTTTTTCAAACTTGGATAAAAGTAGTAGACTCTATAAATGGGGTTAAAAACCCACTTTTTAAAGGTTTTAATAATTTTACTGAAGCTCTAGATTATGCAAGAGGAATACTTGGGCCTAATTATTATATTTCTCCTGCCTTGAAACAAAACCTAACCCAAATACCTCAATACAATATCCAAAAAGACACAGACAAAATAATATTTTGTGATCATTGTTCATCTATGACAGAAGGTTTCAAAAGACTTAATGCCAAAAATGAAATCCTTATTCAAGAAAATATGATACTTATGAAACAGCGAGAGACCTTTCAGAATAAATATGTTCCAAGAACAGACAGTACTCAGAAGCAAGACATGAGTTCTCCATCTCTTTCAAAAATGGATGAGCAGGGTGTGCATTCCCCTCTGAATGTTAAGAACTCTACTATATTGGAGCATGATACAGCTAGTCCGGTTCAAACGGTAACCGGTAAAGACTTGTCAAATCCGTTAAAGGCTGTCACTTTGCCAAAAAGTGAAGAAGAGGGGTCGAATTCGTCACGAAGGAGACTACCTAAATATTTTCAGAAAGACTCTTCTAGAAAAAAAGAAATATTAAAAAAGAAAAAAATGAAAAATTAGAAAAAATAATTAAACAAACTTTAGAAAAATTCTTCCAACACAAAAGCCAAAACAAATATATTATTAAAGACATTCCCAGTTCAAGTAATGGTTCGAAAGATGATATCCGCATTAATTCATTATTAGACAAAGAGCAGCTAAATAATATTCAAGACTCTCAAGAACATTATGAAGACGATGATTCAGGCATGAGTTTTGATACTATTGCCTTACACAATTTAGACACTTAACCATTTTAAAGACTTTTTCCCTTAACCATTTTAAATACTTTATTCCTTACTACTAAAATAAACATAGCAAGGACAACTTAATAAAGGCACAACTACTACAAATACTCTAATTAAAAATATTTCAAGGAAAACAATGGAAGCAAAGACAAAAGTTGATAAAAGCACAACTACTACAAAGACTCTAATGGCAAAAATTTCAAGGAAAACAACGGAAGCAAACAATGTTACAAAGACAAAGCATGGGAAAGAAAGGTAAAGTCAAAGATGACATAATGGCAAGCATGAAAAAATATATATGTACATATAAATATTTCAACATATTATGTGGGGATGCCCAGTATGTGTCCTGTAATATTAATTAGTATGTGGGAATGCCCACTACGTGTCCTGTAAAAATGAATGTGTTGTCACTTTATCACTACCCTCCAAAAGAGGGAAAAATTGTTGACATAACACGCGTCTATTAAATAATTGAGTCAGTCAAAAGATGAAATTAATAATGCATGTGACGATGGGACCCAATGTGTACCCGACTTGCATTATTAAAAGAATATTATCAAGTTGTCGGCCATTAAAAATTAAGGCCACTTAGTAGTGTCATTTTGGTCTTTTTAAGTCTTTTATTTTGCCTATATAAGGGGTAGTAGTAAGAGGTGAAAAAGGTGTGAAAAAATAGTGGAAAGAATAGAAGTTAGAGAAAAGTTGTCATACTCCCTCCATACTTCTTCCATCCTCCTTGCATACTCCTTTATGCACCAAAAATCCTCATTTGTATATTAAAGTTTGTGAAATAAATATAAGTGTGTTTGTGTGTAAAGTTTTTGAAAGCTTTTTCAAAGTCCTTCGGGGGTTCCCGAAAGGAAAACCTCTCTCAGTTTATCATGTAAGTTTTATGATGTTTACTTTCCGAAATTTCCCCCAAAAAATATATGTTATCTTTTTATGAAAATTTTAGTTTGATGTAAATTATTGTATATGTGTTAAAAAATTTACCCTTAGTATATGATTAGCTTCCTAATTTCTTAACAACGACTATGGATTAACCTGTAAATTCCTAGGATTCTTGGCTTTATAGTCCGCTTGATGAAAGGACAAAGTTGCTGCCAGTTTTCATATTCGGGGTGTGGTTAAAGATGAAATTGTTAAGAACAAAGGTTAAGAAGAAGAGATGAACTGGGTAAGATAAAATCCAAAAACAAATATAAAAAATAAAAACAAAAATAAAAAGTTAAAAAATAAAATAAAACATGGGGAAAATAAGGATTTAAGTCATAAATTAGCATAATTAAACTAAATGAGAGAGGGAGTACTGAGTAGGACTTACAAAATATTTGAAACAAAGCCTAAACACGGAACAACTTGCAATATCTTGCCATACTTACCCGTACTACTAAATTATATTAATTATCTAGTTATTATTATATATATTTATATACTAACTACTATATTACATTATATATATATATATATATATGCACACCAACGAGACAGGATCGCAGTAGACAAGCGGTAGTCCGCGCTGTCATCTTCAATCTAGCTTGTCAACATCCGAGTTCAAGGAATCCAAATCGAAATACATATAAATTTTTATATCGTTTTGTGGCTGTATAGAAGGACTAAGTCCTTTTACCCAAGCAAAGGGTCTGTCAAGATCTGAATACGTATTGTTATTAAGCCCATATATCTAGCAGTTCTAATCGGGTATAGGACACCCTTTTTCTCAACTTATTTATCGGGCTTAAAACCACGACTGACTAGATACAGCCAATAACGTATTGCATCAAATCTGACTGTACCACTATCTCGGAACCAAGTCAAGAAACCATATAGAAATTTATTTATATTTAGATAAAGTATAGATCTTTCATGATAGATATAAAAATGAAGTTAGATATGCGACATAGATATGATTTTTTTAGCCGGACATAGTCACGACTCTAGATTGGAGATATAAAAAGTAAGAGAAAGAAATATAGTACCTGAAACTAAGGGCCAACTGCAGGGCCTATAATAACTTCAAACTTTATTAACAAAGTTCGGCAAGTATTCCGGCAAACTCAGAACTTACAAAATACAAGAAAGAGAGAGCTTTACAAGAAAGAGTAGAGAGTGTTTTCTAAAACCTGTCTCTCTACGACTACAAGTGACCTTTATTTATAGGGAAAGAAAAACATCTATCTACAGTAATGAGTCTTTATCAAAGGGCCCTAGTAACAGTATATCTACTGTAGATGAACAACGATTCTACTGTAGATGAATAGTGTTTTTACTGTAGATGAACAGTGTTTTGACTATTGATAGTGCTTATCATTATTCTTGATCATCTTGAAAATAATCTTTATACTTTTTCCTTTTTCTTCAATTGTTGGAGGAAATCTTCCGCCTCTATTAGCACATTTATCGCTGGATCTTCTTTCTCAAATGGTTGAGCTTCCTTAATATCTTCCCGGATATCATCACTTGTTTCACTCCTCATAGAAGTGTTGGATTTTGCATAATTTGTGATATTAAGGAGTAGACTTTTCTTAACGTCTTCCAAATACTTATTAATCATTTCTTCTTGATCTCCATCTTGATTGGAGATTCTTCTAGCTATGACCTTCATGGAACTATCAGCAATTATTTCTGTGAGCGGAGAAGCACTATATTCCTAGATTTTTTCTAAAATAAGATCCAGAAGTTCTTGTCCGTGTAAGAACTTTGTTTTGGGATCTTTTTTCATCAATTTGTCCCAAATGCTGTTGTAATAGGTGCGACATAAGCATGGAATCTATTCTTCGGTAAACCTACTTCTGGAGTCCACTTTTGAATCCATGGAATAGAGAATTCTATGAAGAAATAGATTTGTTCAATTTTTTCAATATAGCAGATATGATCTGCGTGATATAACTTAATAGATTTGTTCAATTTTTTCAATATAGCAGATATGATCTGCGTGATATAACTTATTAAGGTCCGATGAAAATTTAATCCATTCTTTGTACAATTTTAAAAATGGTTAAGGCAATATTTTCACCGTCGGACCATGGTATGACCACCAGTTTAAGAACCAATTCGGGATTGGTCCGGCAAATATCTTTGAACAAACCTTAACGAACCAAGTATGTTTGTGTCTCTCATTGTTGTAGTATAGGACTTTACTGAAAGCATTAATGTAATCCCAATAAGTGAAATTCGTAGTAACGTTATTAAGGCTGATCTGCCCTTCTTTCATTGTGGAAATACCCCAATCTTCAATAGATATAATCTGTTTGATAATCATTTTGGAGAAGTTATAAACATTCTCGCTAGTATTATATCCTGAGAAATGCTGAAATTCAACACTTCCTATGCTCATCAAGATAGTTTCATAGTATAAACGGGTTTTGTATGACTAACCCGGAAAATATAATCCATTAATTAAATAGCGTTGGAATATCTTCCAAGGTTCCTCTTTTCTCTGGATCTCAGAGTTTTCCAAAAGAAATACCATTTCTTTCTTTCCTACCTTTTCGTATGACTTAATATCGTCAATATCATCTTTAGCTATGGAAGCAAAGGTTTCACCTTTCTTTTGAGAGAGATACTCTTGTAATTGTGCATATAACGAATTGTTTTCTGGAATATTATCCAGATGAATAGAAGAATCTTCTTTGGAAGAACTTTTCAAGTTCACCAAACTCATCCCGGCTCGTTGTATAATAGGAGAATTAGATGAAGAGAATCCATATGAAGATCCTGATGCTCCTGGGATGATCTTCCCCGTCCTCTAATATAACCCGATCTTCCTCGAACCTTGGTCACCCAAGGAGGATCCATCCTACAAACAAAACATTTAGCTTTATTCGATGTCAATGTCATAATAATAATTATAGAAATCAATAATTTCTTCACAAAAACAAATCTCTGCAATGATGTCTCTCATCATGGCATCTACAATTTTGTATATAATTATTCCTTATACATCTCTATTAAGAGGTACAACCTTTTTGATAGTAATCAACATTTTATCTGAAAGCAAAGGAGATAAAATTTCAATTAAGACGATAGGTATTCTCTGGATGAGAAATTCGAAAGAAAGTTATCACTTCCCTTTTTATAATGAATATCAAAATCGAAAGGAGCTAACTGGGCCTGCCACCTGACAAACATTAATTTCGAAGCATCATGTTTGAAATATTTGTCAAACAAATATTTCACTGATTGAGCATCTGTTTTTATCAAAAACTTTTGGTTGTATAAATAATCTTGAAATTTTAATACACATTTAACAATGGTTAGCATTTCATGAGCTACCGGAGCGTATTTTTTCTGAGCATCACTCCATTTTTCTGAATGAAATCGAATTAAATATTCAATTTTATCGTAAGGATTAATCTGTTTTAGAATCCCACCATAACCAATATTAGATGCATTGGTTTCAACTATTTTTTGCCAAGTCGGGTTTGCAAGAGTTAAGCAAGGTAAAGATTGAACACGAAGTTTTATATTCTTTACCAAAGTGGTATGATTATCTGTCCAAAGCGATTTATGATCCTTTTTTAACCTATCATATAAAGGAGCTAAGTGTCATGTCCCTCCAGTTCACAGTCAAATTTTGCATTCGGATAGGGGCAGAAGAGTCTAGAGTTATGGAGGGGTTTATAGAAAACTCTAGAAGCCCTTAGATATTCTCCTTGGAAGGCTTACATTGGAAGAAGAATAGTCCTTGGTAGAGTATTCTAGAGAAGTATGGATATTTTCGAGGAAGGTTATGGAATTACATGGAAGGTCCTTGGAATATTCTAGAGTTGTAGAGAATTCTAGAATAACGACTAAAGTGTAAATATGTAGGGACTTGTGTAATAATTTTTATTTACACTTTAGCCCCCTAGGAAGTAGTATAAATAGAGGGGCTCTCATTTGTAAAGCAACCAAGCAAGCAACCAAGCAAGTTGTAAGCAATCCTCCAAGCAATACAAAAATCCTTCTTCCAAAATTTCTAAGTCTTTTCTTTCATTCTCTTAGCGATCTTAATCCTAAAGGCTTACTTGAGCTTACAAGATCTTGAAAGAATAGTGAGTAAGTTGTCAAGTGCCGCATGGAGCTTTAGCCAATACTCTAAGTCCGTGACAAGTGGTATCAGAGCGAGATTTTGATACTAAGAGAATGGTTACCGAAGAAGACGTGAACGCCGCTAGCACCACCAACGTCCGTATGGATGTTGGAAAAAAAAGCCGCAAGGGAAAAAAGCACCTTAAGAGTAGTGAGGAAATGCAGCTCGACCCTACACCAAGCAATGCGCTAACATCTCACCCACTAAAACAAGTAACGATGATCATGGCAAGGATCCCATCGACGTCACACCCGAAGAGGAGTGGATCGCAAGGGTTGAAATGGCGAGGCAGGCCGTGGAAATCTTAGGCAGACGCTTGAACAAGGTCGATGGTAAGTTCAAGACTCTGGAGGACTTTACCTTTGAGGAGATTGATAACATCCGTAAGGAGTTGGAGGGACGTCAGCGGGCTGAGTTCGAGATGAAAGAGGCTATCACTTCCTTGGAGTGTCGGCTCATGGAGGCGTTAAGCACGATTGAGACCATGAAGGCCGAGATGAAAGCACTCAAGGAGGGTGTGGAAGTTGGAGGATCATCGTCGCTTGACCGAGATAGGGAGGCCAAGGTCGAGGCTCCCAAGCCACCTATGTTCAAAGGCGTCCGTGACGCGCAAGAGGTGGAGAACTTCTTATGGCATTTGGAGAACTACTTCAAGTGCAACAGGTTGAAGAGCGACGAGAGTAAGATCAACACTGCTGTGTTGTATCTTTCGGAGATGGCTATGCTATGGTGGAGGCGCAAAGAGGCCGAGATAGGGAAGGGGACGTGCACCATCAACACCTAGGAGCAATTCCGGGAAGAGTTCAAGAAGGCCTTCTTCCCTAACATCGTCATCTATGAGGCGAAACGCAAGTTTAGGGAGCTGAAGCAAACGGGTAGCATACGCGCATATGTGCAGGAGTTCACCACCCTCACGCTTCAAATTTCTAACCTCACGAATGATGATATGTTGTTACACTTCATGGATGGGCTGCAAAATTGGGCTAGGACGGAGTTGGAATGTGGCAGGTCAGGATTATAGATGAAGCCATCACACAGATCGAAGCTTTGACAGACTTCAGGCAGGAGAAGCCCGACAGAGCCAGATGAGAGGAGATAAGAGGTAGTCATGACTATGGTAGGGGAGATCGTGGCAAAATCAAAGAGCAACGACCACATCCCAAGAAGCATGATACCTATAACTCCGATGGCAAGAAGTCGGGACGTCATGGCGACACGAAGAGAAAGGCAGAAATGGCCAAAAGAGGTGGTTGCTACATATGCGGTGGGCCGCATGGCTATGCAAAGTGCCCTGAACTGAAGAGCCTTGGTGCTATCCTGCAAGAGCACAAGGAGAAAAACGCACAGGAGCAAGGACAAGGCGCAGAGACGACACAGTTGGGCTTGATAGGACTATGCGGAGTTGTCACCAAGCAGCCAGGTAAGCCAAAAGGATATGACGCGCAATATGTTAACCTCTTGATTAATGAAAGACCGGCTTGTGCTATGGTCGACACGGGTGCAGAGGTCAATATCATGACCAAGACAGCAGCGAAAAGGTTAGGGCTGAGTTACAGTCCAAGTAACGCCCAACTCAGGACGGTTAATGCACCACTGATTCCCGTGTGTGGAGTGGCGCATGGAGTAAGCATCATGTTAGGCCAGTGGCAAGGTAATACCAACTTCACTGTCGCCCCTTTAGATATTTTTGACATAATTCTTGGGTAAGAGTTCTTCCAGCAGTACCACGCGGTGATCGATCCTTACCTCCAACAACTCGTGGTCTTGGAGCAAGGAGGATTATGCATGGTGCCCTTGGTTAAGATACCAACGGTAGAAGGACGAGTTCGTCTAACAGCCATGCAGCTCGAGAAAACCCCTAAGAAGAAGGAGTCGACGTTAATAGACACCATTGCAAGTTTGAAAGAAGAGAATGGTGTAAAAAGGTCCTTGCCACCATGCATGAAGAAGGTTCCAGAAAAGAACAATGTCGTGTTGCCAAAGAAGCCGTCAAGGCGCGCGCTTCCTAGGAATGAGGTAGATCATGAGACCGAGCTGAAAGATATCAAGAAACAACTGAAGACGTTGCGCAAGGGCATTGATCGAGTTAATGGACTATTGGCCACGCGCACGAGAAGGCAAGATTCGGTTGAAAATGCAGTGACGATGCGACGCGGTCGTCGCATCAATAGGTGGGGGAGAGTGTCATGTCCCGCCAGTTCACAGTCAAATTTTGCATCCGGATAGGGGCGGAAGAGTCTAGAGTTATGGAGGGGTTTATAGAAAACTGTAGAAGCCCTTAGATATTTTCTTTGGAAGGCTTACATTGGAAGAAGAATAGTCCTTGGTGGAGTATTCTAGAGATGTATGGATATTTCCAAGGAAGGTTATGGAATTACATGGAAGGTCCTTGGAATATTCTAGGGTTGTAGAGAATTCTAGACCAAGGACTAAAGTGTAAATATGTAGGGACTTGTGTAATAATTTTTATTTACACTTTAGCCCCCTAGGAAGTAGTATAAATAGAGGGGCTCTTATTTGTAAAGCAACCAAGCAACCAAGCAAGTTGTAAGCAATCCTCCAAGCAATACAAAAATCCTTCTTCCAAAATTCTCTAAGTCTTTTCTTTCATTCTCTTAGCGATCTTAGTCCTAAAAGCTTACTTGAGCTTACAAGATCTTGAAAGAATAGTGAGTAAGTTGTCAAGTGCCGCACGGAGCTTTAGCCAATACTCTAAGTTCGTAACATAAGTCTCTAGATAAATTTTTATAAAAGGGAGATATATAATTTAAACTTCCTAAAAATCTTTGTAATTGTGTCCGATCTATAATAATGTCGGGAAACTTAGAAGCGAAGTCAATAGATCGTTGAATAGGGGTTACCTTCCCCTGACAAATAAGATGTCAATAGAAATCACCAAACCATTTTGTATAACAATCTTCCTGAAAATATCTAAATGTTTAATATGCATTTCAAGAGTCTTTGAATAAACTAAAATATCATCAATATAAACTATGATAAAATCCAAATATGGATTAAAAATATCATTCATAATTTTTTGAAATTTAGAAGGTGCATTTTTCAAACCAAATGGCATGACATTCCACTCGTATTATCCAAATGGAACATTAAAAGCCGTTCTATAAGAATGTTCTTTAAAGATTTGAATTTGCCAATAACCTGATTTTAAATCAAATTTGGAGAAAATATTGGCATCATATAATCTAGACAATAAATCCTTCTTATTCGAAACCGAATAACGGATCCATTTTAAATATTTATTTAATGGTTTGTAATTTATTACTAACCTGGGGACACCTCGTTCTATTTCAGCTGTATTGTTAACATAAAAAGCAGTACAAGACCAAGGAGATTTTGAAGGTTTAATCAAACCTCTCTGTAATTAATTATCAATTTCTTTTTTGCAAAATTCTACCAATTGGGCATTCATCTGACAAGGACGAGATTTAGTGGGAATATTATCTTCGGAGAAATTATCTTCATAAGGAAGAGTGACAATATGCTTTTTACGATTCCAAAAAGCACTAGGGTGATCTGCGCAAATATCAACGGTCATTTCTTCAGAAATCAATTTAATTTTTTCCTGTATTTTAGTGGATTTCAAAGTGTCAAATATATTCACACTAAATAATTCTAATTGTAAAGAATCAATATACTTTTGTTTCATTTCAATTAAAACATTAATATCACGAGAAATAGGATCAGTGATTAAAGTATAATTCATATCCTTATTTTCATAAGTAGCCGAAAAACCTTTAGCAGTTACGCTAGTAAAAGGGTATATAGAATTTATAAAAGGAGTTCCAAGTATAATAGAAGGGTATAACTGATTTTTTACTAGGATAAAGAAATGTGGAATGCAAACTTTATTTTGACAAATGCGTGTATTAGGCAATTTATACTTTATATCTAAAGCATGTCCTGATGTAAATTTAACCATGTGAGTTGTTTTTTCAAAGTATTTAGTAGATATAAGTCCTTTTTGAATGCAACTTACATCTGCTCAACTATTAATCATAGCAATGTTAGTTATAGAAAAACTATTATCAATTAAAATGGTGTATTTAACATATCATTTATGAGCAGTTACAATTTGCATTAGTCCTAAAAACATGCCTTGTCTAGGATCAATATTAAGCGGTTTTGCTAGAGTATTTTCTTCAACAATATTTTTCCCTTTGTTATTAATAGTTTCAATCTGAGTAATACGATAATCACAAATCATTTGATTTTGTTTAATGGATTTAATTTCATTTTTTAAATTTTCAATTTCATTCTTCAAATCATCAAAAGAAGAATCTCTTGTAGAAACAGTCTATTTATTAAGTCTATTATGAACTTCAGATATAGAATAAGGAGCAGAATAATCAAATTCAAAATCATTCTTTTGTTTAACAATATTTTTTGAAGGACTAGAAGAACTAGCAGTATTACTAACAACTAATTGAATAATTTTTTCACGAAGATTATTGTCAGTGACTTCTTTTAAAGTTCAATTACATTATCAAAAGTAATAATGTTAAGATTTAAATCTTCAAATTGAGATTGCAATTTATAAAATTCATCGTTTTCGCAAGAACACTTATCACCTTGACCGAATTTACAAGTATCACAGGCATTAAAATTGACAGGCTGAGTATTATTAGGCAAATTATTATCTACAGAATCATAACTAGACTCTGAATCATAATATGATTCCAAACCAGAAGTATACAAGAAACTATACACCTTATCATGAATATCTTCATCTAATTCTAAAGTCTTAAGTTTTTCAAGCTTACAATTAGGAGCAATATGTCCGAAATTACCATATTTATAACACTTAATTTTAGCAAGTTCTCACCTAGACCTATTTTTGGTAAACTTGTTAGATTTTTGAGATTTCTTTTTCTCATCCCGCTCTTCCCTAGACCTTCGTCTATGTCTCATTTTCCTATAAGGTTTATCGGGCTTGTGTCTGTCATACTCTCTATGTTTGGTCTTGCTAGTACTTGGAATCTCAGGTAAACCAAACTGGGTACAAAAATCTCCTAATTGGGATTTTTCTCTAAGCTTATCTTCTTTAATCTGCTTAGAAAGTTTTAACTCATTGCACAAATTTATACCTTCTTGAGTACAAACTCCTATCAACTTACCATAGGTATAACTACCGTAAGGGATTTCACCGTGCTCATTTTGAAGGATCTTTTTCACCCTAAGTGCGAATAACGGAGGAAGGCCATCTATAAACTTAGCTTTTCAATGTTCATATTTATTTTCAGGTAGTTCCATAACTCGACTTAGATAAGTATCTTTATACCACCTGAATTCTCCTAAGGTTCTGCAACGTAGACCGTTTAACAAGGTTCTAACAGTTTCAAACTGATTGGTAAATCTACCATTAAAATGTTCTAAAATAGTTAAGACTAAGGTATAGACCGCGTCTTCTCTATTAGCAGCAAGAGTCATACCAAGGTTATCAATACCTTCTTTGGTAGAAATGGCATTTATAACTGCCGTTTTTTGTTCAATGGTCATATAATTATCCCATCTGCCATGAAGTTGGCCAGTAAAACCTGTAATAATCATTTTACAAGTATTCTTATCGGTGTTTTGAACATTTTTGCATATAGTTGCATAATAAGCATTCTATGCACAAGAATAGTAAGCTGTCTATCAGTCAACCCATCCAGATTCCATTCATAAATTTCAGAACCGCTATAAGACGTATTAGTCTGATTCCAATCTCGTTCCTCTATAAGCACATCTTACGGAGTTGGTCTAGAATAATAATAGGTCTGCATATTAGGCTTATTCGCGACTTTAGTATTACCACTATTCTTTTTAGGATAACCATGGAGTTTATTAAACTCTAAACAAATATGTTCTTTAAAATCAAAAGTATTTTCCATTTCATCAGCAAAATTTTCAGATAAGTCTAAGGGACTAGCTTTAAATTCAAAAAACTTTTTAACAAGAAGTTCTTCCAGATCATTAAATGATTTTAACTTAAAGTCAGTAATTTCCAGAGGTCGCTGCACCGGAGGAATCATAATGATAGGTTCGGAGCTAGAAAAAGAAACTTTATCAGAGATTTTTAAACTATTTTTAATCTGAATTATCAAAACAGTTAGATCATCTAACTTTTTATCAAGAGAACCAATATGTTCACCTAGCACTTTAACATAAAGTCCCAAATAATTATTTTGAGAAATAAGATTATTAATTTCATTGATGTTGTGTCACGACCCGATTTCTCAAGCCATGATGGCACCTACTATAACCCACCAGTAGGTAAGCCGACCCGTAACCCGGAACAACAAGTAATGGGTCTGAGGGCAGAAACTAAACAAGAGTAGACAAAATTTAATATAATAATAAAACAAGCGGGCGCAAACCAAAACATATACAAATAAAGATACCTCCCAAAACCTGGAAGTCACTAGTACAGAGTACTACTAACATAAAGAGTACAAGTCCCAAAAGTTACTTCTCCGGAGCTTTCCCTTTTCGAACAGCCTCGAAACGCTGACACGCTATCAAAAATAGAGTCACAACGTTATTACGGTCGTTTAGACACCAAAATCGCAAGAAACGGAGACGAACCAATTTCGGGGTCAAAACGGGAAAAGTGGGGCCCGCGCTGGAAATCCCGAAATTAACCTCAAAAATAGGTTCTTAAACACCTCTCCGAACTTGTGTCCCAAAATGGAGCACAATTCGAGGCTTGGAACAGCCCAACACGACATACAATGAAAAACACAAAATACACTAACAATGAACAGTAATCGCAGCAGCTATTCACGAGAAAATACAAGAAACGAGGGGTCTACAGTGAAATCTGACAACACCACAATGTTCTCCTCGAAAAATCACTCAAGTTAGCCTCAAGAATTACTGAAATCGAACCTAAAACGAGTGAGAAATCAGTTTCCAAAACTGCCCAAAAACTGAGCCCGAGAATGTCTATGACAGCAGCTAAAACACAACTTTTTACCTCTAAGGAAGCTTTGAATACGAAATCTAACCACACCGAAGCGTTCCTTGCGAAAAACCACACAAGATGCACCTTTGGATCACTAAGTTTGGACTAGAAATGAGAGAGTTATGCCCTTTGAAAGATTGGAAAAGTTGCTGAAATTTGCTGCAATTTCTGCATTAAAAAAAACTCCGACGGGGTACTCGATATTCGTTCGGGACCCGATAAAAATAAAATAGATATGCTACCCTACAAAACTCAACATTCCAGACTCAACGGCGCAGTCGAAATTTCCATCAGAGGTCATCTCGATAAAAAGTGGGTCCCACTTTCAAGAGTCATATTCACCAAAATCCACCGAAGGGCTTGAAATGAGTCCGGAGACCTCGGGAGTCGAACAAAAGGTTGTTCTAGACCAAACTCAACATTCCGGAGCTAACCACGCTGACGGAATTTTCATTCGAGCACGTTTTCCTAGAATGTTGACCAAAGTCAACCTAAGACCAAATTTCAAAGGCTAAAACGCCTAATCGCACTGACTCACACTAAAAACCTCGGGAGTCATGCCGACCATGCTACTAGCCTAAAATGACCCTTCCGAAGCTTATGGAACTGTCAGAATTCCATTCTGAGGTGGTCTTTTTGAACTTTTGATCGAAAATGATCGTTCAAGGTTCATAAGCTCCAAAATACTAAAACTTACACCAAAACCAAACGAACGACCAGGTGACCGAACTGTCAGTCCCAGCAAGTCATAAATGACTTGGGGTCGCTATAGGAATGCTCTAAACGACACACAGAAGGCAATATACAGAAATGACCATGAGGGTCATTACATGTTGACTGCCGCAACATCTGCTTCTACAAATTTTTGAAAAACAGTAAAAGTAATACCAGTATTATTAGGTAAAACAAAGGTTGATTGAGGTGGATAAACAGCCTTGATAATATTACCAGTTCCGTCTTTATAAGATCGTTCCGAAACATTTATAAATAATGGTAAATAAGTGGTTATAAACCAAGGTACAAAAGACATAATTTGATTATGTAAAGCACAAGTTTCATAAAATTCTTGAGAAATATTATTCAGATCATCTGTACTATAAGTGTCAAAAAACCAAGTTTTAAACTAAGACCATTTATCACTTAGGAACCCATTTTGAATATATTTTCTAGCCAGAGAACCTGGGCTAAAATCTATTTGATGCACATTCATCATTAAATATTATTTAAATCAAAATCTATTTCGGACTGCGAAGGAATATCTTTATCAGAAATGTCAGAAGCAATATCATTAACATGCATAATATTTAATCTAGGATTAACTTTGATTTTATTAACAATTCTATCATTTTGATCCATAGATATAACAGATGGTATAGTATGCAATGAGGCTGCTCGATTACGAGCCGGACCATAAACTGGATCAATAGGTGAAATATGATGCATAGCAGGAAGTCTTCTATCAGAAGAAAATGAATGTCTACTGAAAGGAATATCATTAAACTGCATGCAAATTCTTCCATCTAGATTATGAGTAATATGAGAATACTCTGCATTAGTGACTGCATCTGCCATCTGACTTGGAGGAATAACTGATTCTAAAGTCCAAGTAGTAGGAAAATTAATTTCTTCCCATTTTATAGGTCTTCTAGTAGTAACCTTAGATCTACTAAAATTGTTTCAGCAGATGTATCATATAACTTACATCTTGGGTTTAACGTAGAGAGCAATTTAAAATATATCCTATAAGACAAGCAAATTAATTCAGATCCAGGTGCATAATTATAACCATGCGTTTTAACATTTAAAGTCAAAGCATCAAGGATATTCGCATCAGTTAAAGATAATTGCAGATTAGGTTGAGTATTAAAATAAACTGGACCATATGCCACCGTAGATTCTATCAAACCCTTTAATGATTGTCTAAAATTTAAATTTCTAGCATCTCGTAACGCAGCTAAAAATGTTTCAGGTAACCCTTTAAGAGTTAACGGCTTGAAAGCAATCTGTATCATGCCAATATGCAATAAATTATACTGTAATTTATATATATCAATATCTCTTTTACTCAACAAACGAATAGTCTGTTTTGAAGAATTTAATGCCAAAGATTGTTCAGTTGTTTTAATCAGCTGTTTATTAGAAATCTTTTCAAACCAACCATAATCATAAATAATTTTTATATTAATTTTAGGAATAGTCCATTTGTTTAACAAATCAAGGTTTTGGGGTATATCTACCTCTTTCAATCTAGTACTTTTGGTACTGGTTTCTCCAAGATCCATGAAGAAAAAGGTTCATATCTATGTCGTATACTTCACATCAATCTCATATTTATCATGAAAGTTCCTAGGTTTTGGTACTATATACGTATTACTATTATATATTATATATATTATTAAGTACTACTACTATATATTATATTTATATATATATACTATATAAGTACTACTACTATATATTATATATACTACCATACCTAAGATATATATATAATATTAATATATACTGTATTTACTGTTTTATTTATTTTTTACTTTTACTGTATTTACTGTATTTTTATTTACTGTTTTTACTGTATTTATTGTATTTATATTTACAGTTTTTTTACTGTTTTTACTGTATTTATATTCAATCCAACACAAACTAAAATAAGCTCATATTTTATTTTAAAAAATAGTTATTTCTCATCCCTCCAATCAAACGAAAAGTAAAGACGAAAATTAAAGAAAACGATGTTTCTAGACTTCTTTTGTCAAATGTTTAAATAGAGCAAATAGCACAATATATAAAGAATAAAACATTCACCTCTATGTATAGTTTATTAGCAATATAATTAGACATATCTATAACCGTTAATATTCTATATAATAACATTTTAATAAAATGATAATTTTTTGTTAGATTCAACTTTCATATTATGTTATATTCAGATAACCGACATTGTTATAAAAAAATTTCTACTATATTAAAACCTAGGGACTTCTCTTTGATCATGGAGAGATAATCACCTTGGAACAAAAATAAGTAGTGTCTCCTCCAGGAAATAAAATAATATCAGGAAATTGACAAGTCAATTGGAAGGTTCATTGAAGTAGATCCAAAGTAGAGAAAAGAACAAGAAACGATGGACAATAATAAATTCAATTCAATTTCAATTTGAGCTACTGATACATCGGAATTCCCATGGCTTCATCGTCGTTTCTCACCGGCGAGCGAGCTGTGGTAGCACTATTCATTTCTCGGATTGTTTTCTCCGTCCCTCAATCTCTCCTCTCTGAATCTCTCTCCCTTTCTCTCCTCTCGCTTCTCGCCCTCTCCGTCGAGATCTCCGTCGATGCTTCTTCTTCAGTTCCCCTCTCTCACTTCTTCAAAACCAGGTTAGTTTTACTGCAATTATTATCCTGAATGAAATGATTTTTTAGGTGAGCGCGGGGCGGAAATATGAAAGGTAGAAGAGTTTGGAAGCGAAACATTTGAAGTTGCAACCACTGGGCTGCATCTTCAATTTACAATTTTACTTAGTTTTTCCCTTTGATTTATGTTGTTCATTAAATTGGAAATTTGGGGTTGAGCAGGACTTATTTCTGAATTGGGTGTTTTTTGCTTGTTAAATGTACAGTTTTGGTTTATATACATAGTCTTGGTACTGTTTTTCAGGCCTGGTGCTTCATCAGGGATATTTTTGGGGGCAGTAACGCTGCCTGGTGTTATGGTATCGAAGTTGATTCAGATGTCAAGAGCAGTATCTTCAAATCAATCTGGTAGTGAAGGTAGAGCACTCTTTTTTGAGTAGATTGAGCTTTTGTAGTTTGAGTACTTTGTATTATATCGGGAGCAAATATTTTCCCCTCCCCCCACTCCCGAGAAAATACTGAAAGGAGTGGACCACGACATTGTCATTAACAAGGCAATCTACATTGATCAGAAATTTCAGAAATGAGCTCTTCCTTTAAGGATTCATCCTTCGTGTATTACCTCAAAGCGCAAACCCAGTTTCTTAGTTGTACAATAAGACCAAAAACAATCCGGAAGAATTTTGTTGATCTCATCAGGATGGTTGAGCTCAAGTTTCTTGGATTGGATTTGGTTGTGTTGTGGGAACCCATAGCAAAGGTGAATTCCTGGAAAAGGATTGTTTGCTTCCGTTAATATCCAATCTCCTTGGTTATGCTATTGTTGCTGCCTCCACCACTGTTAAACTTCCTCAGATATTGAAAATGCTGCAATGCTGAAGTGTTAGTGTTGTGAGCATTGAGCTTGAAGTAGTTGGTTATACCATTGCTTTAGCATATTGTCTTCACAAAGGACTTCCATTTTGAGCTTTTGGAGAGAATGCTTTTCTTTTGATTCAAGCTATCATTCAGGTTGCAATCATCTATTATTTTTCTCTGCCTTTGGGAGCGAAGACATGGATTAGAGCATTATCATATTGTGCTATAGCCCCATCTGTTTTGGCAGATCAAATTGATCCCATCCTTTTTGAGGCCTCATATGCCTCTCACAAGCAATTTTCTTTTTGCTAGTATGCCCAGATCTGGAAGAGTTTTAAGAACAGAAGTACTGGGGAGCTAAGCTGTTTAACCTTTTTTAATGAACTTTGGTGGTTCCATGTTAGATTTTTACCAGTTTTGAATTTGTAATTGTTGCATAAATACCATGACATTTGGGTAAAAGAAAGTACTTATTGTTATTTACCCTCCATCTCTAAAATGCTACATTCGAATCACTTGAAAAATCTTCGTAAACTGGTTCTTGCAAGGATAATTCATTGACGAGCAAATGAAGCACTGTTTTTTTTTTTTTTTTAAAAATTTAATTCAAATGAAGCAGTAATGACAGTGAAAGTGCAGTATGAAGAAGGATAACAGTTACTGTAAATTGATAAGTTTAGAAGTACTATTTTCTGTATTCACGTAGCTAACTATTGAATCTCCAATCTTATATATTGTCAAGTTACTTTCCATCTTGTGATGTTTCTACATGGAGAAACCCTGTCTAGTAGAGGAAATGTGTAATCTTGCTTCTGCTTGTATAGCTGAGAACTAGTTTTTTTTTATTTTTTATATATATTTATTCACCTAATAGATTGATTTCCATCAGTCACTTCAAAGTATTGGCGAGTTTGTATTCAGGAATTATGTTGAAGCCTACCTTGCCTCACCTGTATGATTGACTTCTTTTAGTTTTGACCTTTTAACAGAGCTTGAAATCCTGCAACTACTGTATTGGGTGACATCTGCAAGTTGCTACACGGTGCTAGCTTCCCTCTGCTTCATTTTTTACCAACAATCAGACTGCAAGAATTGTGCTACTTCTCGATGTAGCTCAAGTTGTATAGCATTGTATTTTGTAGTCTGCTGTGTCTCTTTTGCTGTGAAATCTCATAGTGGTAGGTCAACTTCTCTTTCTTTATATTCACTTTTTGCTTCATTGGTCAACCTAGTAAGTTGCTGACAGCTATGTACTCCTTAACAACTCTTTTGGTGAACTTCTCCTGCAGGGTGGTATACAGCAGCTATCTTATTGTGGCTATTCTCTCATGGATATGCAGCAGTAAAATTAATTCAGAATATTCTCCACACTTTTCCGGCATGCGCTTCAATTGGTTGGTCATGTTGCTATATTTTTTACTTTACTAAATCTCTAGTATTGCAAACTACTAAATTGCACACTTGATATGAAGGTCCACTCTGTTGTGCGGAAATTCAGTTCACATTCACTCTCCACTAATCACAACAAAACTATGATTTTTCGGCATGTTGCTATAGACAATATGAAACAACAACTATTTATCTAGAGCTTCATTCTGCCCATTTACCTGTTTTTCTTATTCTTTTCTCGTGATATCTTGTAGTTGATCTTTCAGAAAGGAAAAGCCTAAAATCAAATTTTTTTTTAAAAGTTGACAGTTAAATTTAGGCTTTTTAAACTCTTTTTATGTGCTTAATTTAGGGCTACTCATATTTTGGGTTCTGTTAGTGAGAGTTTAAACTATTTTTTGATAATAATGATCTTTTTTTGTTTTATATGTCATCTTAGATTTGCATTAAATGATATATACAGATTGATTTTCTTTAAGAAAGAAGTATGGTTTGTGTTGAATGTAATATGTTTTTTTTATTTAAAATTTGTATAATGGCTCTGAACCTTGATATTTATTTGGAAACATCTCTCGCCTATTAGAGAAGATTAAAGCTACTTGGGTATTGTAGTGTCTTTCTGTTGCAGGATTGGGTTCTATTCATTGATTTTATCTTATCTGACATTTGAAAGAGAATTCCGATATATTTTATGTCCAATCTAAGGGATAAAAACCCTCTGATAACTTATCTCTGATTTGACGACTTTGAACAATGTGCCAGATATTAAGTTGCACTGTTAGAAGATATGTTCTTCCACACAATCTTGCACTGTTAAGAGCATGTTTTAATTCCACAATCTTTATTTCTTGTTATTTCAGAGATCAGAGCCTCAAAATCATTTGATATGTTCTATTGGGTTTGCTTTGTTTGATGACTGGTCCTCCAGTCCTCTGCACAGTTGTTTATGTTCTTATTTCTCTTCTTAGGAGAAGCGCTACTGGTTACTGTTGGTCTTGTTATCTATTTTGGGGACATGCTAGCTTGTACTGCTGCTAAGGTTAGTTTCTCACATTTTACTTTCTCTGATAGCAGATGATATAGATACCTAACAAGCAGTGCTTTTTCCGTTAACAGTCCCATGGGTACTTTACTGCATCTAAGTTAGTGACTGTACCATATGGAATCCAAAGAAGTGAAGTTAGCGTTATTATTCAGGTCTTATACATGCTGTTAACTTTCTAGTTCATTCTCCTATTTCTGTGATATAGAGTAAAAGGTTTCTGATTCACGGTATGTGAAATGTAACACTATGTTCCAGGGATTGATTATTGGCCTTCTTCTTTTCCCTATGCTGTTCAAATACATGCTTCAATTTCTTGAGCGAGTCAGCTTGGCATCTTCTAGAGATACCGCAGATAATCATATGAGGCGATCTTGTGTGTTCTACATTTCCCTCGTGGGTGTTCTCATTATAGCTGTACCATCATGGATGCAGCTTGTTCAAGATTTTCATGTGCACCCTTTCCTATGGTAAGCCTCCCTTCAGAACTTAATTCTTTTGGATAATTGCACATATTATGCTGGATATTGTTATTATGTTGCGTGATTTGGTTAACGGAGGTTTAGCTGGATGATTAACACTTGTGTTAGACAATTAGGCTTTTTAAACTGGATGTGCAAGCATGTGATAGACCTTGAAAAACATGTGGAGATTTGATCCTTGATAAATATAATTGCTGCATGACCTCTGGTCAGGTCTGTGAGTGTCACCCTCGTTATGCATGTAAATTGTAAGTTTATGTTGTTCTAGAGGTCAATCTAATATTCAAATGTTGAATATTGAATAAACAGTTACCTGAGAACCCAAGGTATGACTTAGTGGTCAATGAAGTGGGTTGAGAACCATGAGATCATAGGAAAAATCCCATTGGAGGCAAAAACACTGGGTGATTTTCCCCAAGCTAGGATAGCCTTGATAGACAGAGTAACCCAGTGGGAGGTAGCTAGTACCTCGTGGAATTAGTCGACGGTTGGAAAAAAAGACACATACATTTACCTTTTTTTTTTTAAAAAAAAAAAACATAGTTTACCTGTTACCTTATATGATGCAAGAAGTTGTGTGAGACATCTAACTAGTAGGTAAATAATACTTATTTAAAAAACAGGTACAGAATGAGAAGATAACAGGGTAGAGAAGAACTTTGCAGTGTCTAAATTTTCAATGTGTTCAGCTACTAGCTCTTTCATTCATACAGTGACTATCTCATATCACATTACTATGAATTAAATAACATATCATTTACCTCAAGACATATAAATGATTACTATCGTTTGTTTATATTTTGTGTCTTCGATTGCTGCAGGGTATTAGATTTTGTTCTGTCAGAACCACTTAAAAGGTTGTCGCTGTGTATCTATTGGTTGGTTGTTATTTATGTATCAGTTATCAGATTTTACAATATCTCTAACAGCAGTAAGATTGAGAGGATTCTTCTTCGAAAATACTACCATTTAATGGCTGTTTCAATGTTTGTTCCTGCTCTCATACTTCAGGTGATTTGAGTTGAAATTCTTTAGGAAGTCTTTTTCCTTCTTTTGGGCCTATTGTTTATTTTTATAGGAGTTGTTGACCATCTGTATCTTTCTGCAGCCGAAGTTTCTTGACCTGGCTTTTGGTGCAGCTTTGGCTGTTTTCTTGATGTTGGAAATTATACGAGTAAGGTTTCCCTGCACTCTCATTTTGTTTCTGGATATTGCAATTCAAAAGACTGTTCAAATTAAAAGAACATTCCCAGTTTTAATTGGAAAAAAACAACATAAAACAGAATGTCTGTCACATAGATCAATTAGGGTGGTAAAGATTGTATTCAATTTCAAACTTATGCACACTTCTCAAGTGAAGACAACCTTGCCAAGTAAACCTATCTTATATTCACTTCATTTTGACTTTGATGAAGCTTCTGGACACGTTAAAGAGCAATCAATCAGTAATATAACTGAAGTCTGAATAGTTTTGTTGCACTTACATTTCAGACATGGAAGTATGTATATATATACTTGTAAATGCGACATGTTCTAATGTTGTTTTTCTTTTTCAATGTTACCTAAGTTCTTGGTAACTTATTATAATTTCTGGCACTACTTAAACAATTTATGATACTTCACAATATTTATCATCCCTTTTGAGGCAGATATGGAGAATCTGGCCCTTGGGACAGCTTGTGCACCAATTTATGAATGCTTTTACAGATCATCGTGACACTGATCTTCTTGTTGTCAGGTTTGAAATAGTTCCTCCATAGCATGAAATTAGTTGCAGCATATACATCTTCTTGACTCTAACAATTTGCCTTCCTTCCACTTTCAGCCATTTTTCACTCTTATTAGGATGTGCGCTTCCTATCTGGTTGTCCTCTGGTTTCAATGACCGACCATTAGCCCCTTTTGCTGGGATCTTGAGCCTTGGAATTGGAGATACAATGGTAAAGTCGCTATTCTTTGCTTGTCCTGACCTTTCTCAATGCACTAGAACCCACTTGATGCTTGCTTGGACCCATGTGAATTGTGAATTGTGAATTGTGCAGGACAATGAAACCTACCTTACAATCTCTCCATATCTGCTCATATATAAACTTTAATTTTTTTTCCAAGACATGAATAATATTTGATAATTTGGGCATTAGAGAATGAACTTACAGCTGTTGGAATCATTATTGATTTGTCATTTATGCACTGTAAATTTTAATTGTAATCTTCTATGTAGGCATCAGTGGTTGGATACAAGTATGGGGTCCTCCGCTGGAGCAAAACCGGCAGTATATCTCTGTTCCCTCTCTTGTTTCGTCATTGCTTCTTTTGTATCCCCTCACCATCTGAATCTACAAATTCTCTTTGTAGAGAAAACAATTGAAGGCACTGCTGCTGGTATAACGTCTGTCCTGGCTGCATGCTCCATTCTACTTCCACTTCTAGCGACAACCAGATATGTTCAGGTCTCTCTCTCTCTCTCTCTCTCTCTCTCTCTCTCTCTCTCGGCATGTATACCCATTCAGACCAAAAAAGGCTTCCATAAGTGCGTATTTATGAGAAAAGAAAGTTACATGGTCATGCAGTTATGCAGCTTAAATTTATTTTATCTGATGTTGAAGAAGCAAATTTCTGTGATCACCTTAAAATGAACCTCCTTCCTTATGAATAATGAACCTCATTTTAATTCTTTGATGGCCCCTAGTTATCCAAATTCATGTCTACTTAGGGAATTGATGTAGACACTGAAACACGTGAACTTTGCGCAACCTTTCAAATTTCCTAATATAAAATTCAACTATAATCAAAAATCTCGTTCATTGAACTTTGTGGCTGATCTTTAATAATGTATTGGCAATTATGCAGAACTGGTTCTCTCTTCTTTTTGCGGTGACAATAAGTGGTCTGTTGGAAGCCTACACTGCCCAACTGGATAATGCCTTCATACCTCTGGTGTTCTATAGCCTCCTATGTCTGTGAACACCTATCTGCTGACCTGAACTTTAAACTATTTTCTGGGAGACAACATGCTGATCTTTCAACAGTACTGGTTTGAGCGCACACATTCTTTTTGTAGATATTACAGCTGTAGAGTTAAATGACATGTACAATTAGATGGTAAACACCCAACACCTCCAACCCTTAAGGTTGTAGGTTCGAGTCACCAATGAAACAAAAAGGTGGGAGCTCCTAAGGAGGGGTATAAAAAAGGTACAATTGGTTGATAGGAGAAAAAACAAGAAGCTACTCTTTTTGTAATCTAGATGTAGAATTTATTTCCTATAAAAGCACAAGACAGACTATTTTTGATATGTTTTAGCTTTAACTTTTGTCTTGCATACTTTATCCTCCTTCCCACGGTATGGATGTAAATGAATATTACAGTAATCTATCAGAGTTTGTATGGATGTAAATGAATATTACAGTAATCTATCAGAGTTTACAGACACTAGGAGAAATGCCTGATCTGTTAACAGTTTATGTGAGGAACTTAAGCAGTAGTGAACTTGTTGGATAAGTGCCTCCTGAAATTTGTAGGTTCCTCAAATGGTTTGATTTGATATTTAAAATACCAACGATAATACATAAATTAGGACAGAGGGAATGCTATATCTTAGTAAGGATTACATAAAATACGAAAAGACGTTTATTGTGTGCCACCACGTTAGAATTGTTTTTTTGGGGTACACCACCATGTTAGAATGCTCCAGAGTACAGACTAGTACACTGTTACTCCTCGTGGATTACTATTTATGAACAATTTTTTCAATTATTTTGTATTGTTGATTAGACTTTAAAAATAAACTAATTTAATAGTAGTACTTCTTCGAAACTAATTTAATATCAATCTTTTGATCATGAACCTTTTGCCCTCTTTACGTCGTTCATCAGTTGGTGACGCCACCACAAAAATCAAGTTAAAAAATAAAAAGCCGGAAATTGACTGATTTTATTTCTTAGTTCGAATTAACTAAAGCAATATATCCTTTAGTTGAACATCTCTAGGGATCATGAAAGATGTTGTACTATTTATCTATAGATTAATGATGAATTTTTTCAGCTAAAGTCTTATTTTTTCCTTTGTAACATTTGTTTGAGGTTCTGCAAGTTCAATTTTTACAGACTAAGTTTTTTGAGTTTTTGAAAGATTTGAAAACTAAAGGTTGGAAATTATCTTTGATTTTTTTTTTTTTTAAAAAAATAAACACTACTGATATTACTACATAGTAGAAGAGTCTGCAAGCAGGCATGTCTTCGTCAACATGCCTGCTTGTATGACAAGGGTATTTTTGGAATTTTCTACTTTTTCCATCATTAAGCCTTTGTAATCTCTTGCTTTAAAGGTGGACCTTTTCTTTATTAGACCAAAAACCCAATTAACATTTACATAATGACTCATAGGTCCTATAAAAAAATTACTACTCCCTCTATTATTTTATGTCATCCCTTTCTATAAATAGTTGATTCATAATACATGTCATTTTATAAAATCAATGTATAAATTACCATATTGTTCCTTTTTACCCTTGTGAGTTATTAGCCTTGAAAATATACATTTGACCAACTTAGAAAAGCTAAGTAAATGATTCATGTTCATTGGTTAAATTAATTAATCAAAATAAATTAATTCATATTCATTGATTGAAAATTTGAGTTCCAAAAAAATTAAATAAGGATAGAAGGATAAAGTTATATTATTTTTTTATGGAAATATAAAGTAAAAATGTGACAACGAAGGAAGTACTGTTTTGTTGACTGTGTGGGCCCAACTCATGGGCTCACTTTTCTATGTCATTTGCCTCATTCCTTTTTTTAGTTTAAACATTTGTATATGTAAAAATCATACATTTTGACCAGTGGCGTAAACTAGAAGAAATCCGCAGACCGTGTGAACTAGGAGGAATTGGGTGGGTTTGGCGCGCACTGGGTTTTTATAGGCTGTTGAACTGTCAACTGATCTACGCAGTGAACTTGTCAACGGATTTTCCTTTTTTTTTTTTTTTTTTTTTGTTTTTTGGATTGCATAAAGCCCTTTTTCAAGATGAAAAGTTGCATGTTTGGCCCTACGTCAATATTGATCAGCTAAATAAATAAAAATAATATTATTTTATAAACAAATAAATAAATATTATTTTAGTAAAACATTTATACAATGTAATTTTCCTTTTGAAATGAAGAAAATAAGTAATATTACTCTTTTTCCCCATGTGGTTGGCAATCTGCTACCATGTTAGTCTTCAACTAAACACCCTCCCTCCGATCCATTTTACTCTCGTCATGTTTTTTTTTTGGTACTTCTCTTAAGACTATGCATATAAACCAAAACTGTACATTTAACAAGCAAAAAACACCCAATTCAGAAATAAGTCCTTCTCAACCCCAAATTTCCAATTTAACGAACAACATAAATCAAAGGGAAAAACTAAGTAAAATTGTAAATTGAAGATGCAGCCAAGTGGTTGCAACTTCAAATGTTTCACTTCCAAACTCTTCTACCTTTCATATTTCCGTCCCGCGCTCACCTAAAAAATCATTTCATTCAGGATAATAATTGCAGTAAAACTAACATGGTTTTGAAGAAGTGAGAGAGGGGAACTGAAGAAGAAGCATCGACGGAGGGCGAGAAGCGAGAGGAGAGAAAAGGAGAGAGATTCAGAGAGGAGAGATTGAGGGATGGAGAAAACAATCCGAGAAATGAATAGTGCTACCACAGCTCGCTCGCCAGTGAGAAACGATGATGAAGCCATGGGAATTCTGATGTATCAGTAGCTCAAATTGAAATTGAATTGAAAAAAATCATACATTTTGACCAGCGGCGTAAACAAGATGAAATTCGCAAACCGTGTGAACTGGGAGGAATTAGGTGGGTTTGGCGCGCACCGGGTTTTTATAGGCTGTTGAACTGTCAACTGATCTATGCCTTGAACTTGTCAATGGATTTTCCCCTTCTTTTTTTTTTGGATTGCATAAAGCCCTTTTTCAAGATGAAAAGTTGCATGTTTGGCCCCACGTCAATATTAATCAGCTAAATAAATAAAAATAATATTATTTTATAAACAAATAAATAAATATTATTTTAGTAAAACATTTATACAATGTAATTTTCCTTTTGAAATGAAGAAAATAAGTAATATTACTCTTTTTCCCCATGTGGTTGGTAGTCCGCTACCATGTTAGTCTTCAACTAAACACCCTCCCTCCGATCCATTTTACTCTCATCATTTTTTTTTTGGGTACTTCTCTTAAGACTATGTATATAAACCAAAACTGTACATTTAACAAGCAAAAAAACACCCAATTCAGAAATAAGTCCTGCTCAATCCCAAATTTCCAATTTAACGAACAACATAAATCAAAGGGAAAAACTAAGTAAAATTGTAAATTGAATATGCAGCCTAGTGGTTGCAACTTCAAATGTTTCACTTCCAAACTCTTCTACCTTTCATATTTCCACCCCGCGCTTATCTAAAAAATCATTTCATTCAGGATAATAATTGCAGTAAAACTAACTTGGTTTTGAAGAAGTGAGAGAGGGGAACTAAAGAAGAAGCATCGACGGAGAGGGCGAGAAGTGAGAGGAGAGAAAGGGAGAGAGATTCAGAGAGGAGAGATTGAGGGACGGAGAAAACAATCCGAGAAATGAATAGTGCTACCACAGCTCGCTCGCCGGTGAGAAACGATGCTGAAGCCATGGGAATTCCGATGTATCAGTAGCTCAAATTGAAATTGAATTGAAAAAAATCATACATTTTGACCATTGGCGTAAACCAGAAGAAATCCACAGACCGTGTGAACTGGGAGGAATTAGGTGGGTTTGGCGCGCATCGGATTTTTATAGGCTGTTGAATTGTCAACTGATTTACGCCTTGAACTCGTCAATGGATTTTTCTCTTCTTTTTTTTTTTTTTTTTTGTATTGCATAAAGCCCTTTTTCAAGATGAAAAGTTGCATGTTTGGCCCTACGTCAATATTGATCAGCTAAATATATAAAAATAATATTATTTTATAAACAAATAAATAAATATTATTTTAGTAAAACATTTATACAATGTAATTTTCCTTTTGAAATGAAGAAAATAAGTAATATTACTCTTTTTTCCCCATGTGGTTGGCAGTCCGCTACCATGTTAGTGTTCAACTAAACACCCTCCCTCCGATCCATTTTACTCTCGTCATTTTTTTTTTGGGTACTTCTCTTAAGAAAATATTAAACTAAAGGTGCAACTGGTTAAATTATACTTGTTTACTTTGTAATTTCAATTAAACACTATTCTTGTTTTCGCTGTGTTGATCCCTCCACATTAATTAAGATTAAAGGTAATAACTAACCATTAATTATATCTTAATTTTTATTAAAATGACAATTATATTTAGTAAGCACTACAACTAGAATGGACCAAAGGAGTAAGGAATAGTTTTCTTTTAGAGAAGTAGATGACACGCTAATCATACAAGGTTTATGAAATTTGTGAAAAAAAGAACCTCCCTGCTCTCAATTGCCAATTTTATAAGCAATAAACTCCATGAAACTGAAACTGAAACTGAAACTGAAGTTGCTATAGTATAGCATCTATTTGTAATCCTTTCTGTTTTGGGTACAGCGGAAAAATTTGTGAACAGAGTGGTTTTTCCTGATACAACACTTAAGCAGAATAAAAACAAGAACTTTGTATGCAACAGCCATAACAAATAGCACCAGTAAATTTTTCCACTTAGAGTTGCTGTCATCAGATATATCATATACATTTCCCAGAGCCTCATAACCAGATATGGTTCTCACCTGCCCCACTGCAAAAGAAGTTCCGATGTACTCGTTCTCCAACAGTCCCTGGTAAAAGAAATCCATTAATATGATTTTCCTGATAGATAACCCGTGATCAAGAAACTGTATGCACTTAATTATGACTTCAAGCCAAGTCTCAAACTTACCTGGATAGAGTAAGTATGAAAAGCTATATAAGAAATGGGGTACATCCATGCTGGTCTAGGCAAAGCACTTCTGATTCTAAAAAAGCCAGCGGAAAGCATCATTATCACCTGAAATACGAGATAAGATAGCCGCTGAATGAAAAAGTTTGGACTCTCAACTCAACATGAAATGATAATTAAATGATACTCCTACTACAAGAATCCTATATAACACTAGAATTGCATACATTTCAGATACCCAACTTCCTTGATTCCCCTTACGACACAATAGGAAGACACACAGCTACAATCACTGCATACTTTCCAATCAATAGAATATGAAAATATTACACCAAAGGGAAAGGGAAAGAATGTAACTCATCCAATAGTAAATCATATATTGCAAATTTAGATTTCAGGCAGAACTCACATGTATGGACACAAAACTTAAGATGCTCCAGAAGATATTTTGACAAATGGAAGCAACCAGCAGCAGTAGACCCTCATTTACCAATAGACACGCAAAGAAATTCAGCACAAAGTACATCAGCAAGCTGAACTCATCTCGCAGTCCAATTAGAAAATAGAAGACCAGACTTGATGAAATGGAAATGAGAAACAAGAAAGGGATGCTGGCAAAAAGCTGCCCAAGTAGGAAAACAAATTCCCCAGAATGCTGGTTTGATTCTTCATAGGTGTATATCTGCAAAGTCATCGTGATGTTGATTAGATTGATTTTTGAACTGGATGAGGATACCAGTAATAACTCATTATTAGGGCGAATAACAAAACCAAAGTTTATTAAAGCAAGTAACAATAATAAATTGAAAAGTTCACTTAATTTGAAGGGAACACTCACTAAGTACTCTAAAATACAAGACCTAGATGTCATTGGGATATCAATTTGTTGCCTTTGCTAGACATCGTAGTGTATGATTAGGTTATTACTGAAAATTAAATCCATAGCACAATCCACATTAAATACAATGCTAATTGTGAATGGCATATCTTAAAAATAAAAGCTGATATCAATATTGCACCTCATCAAACATCATACTAAAGGTTCCCAGCTTCTTAGAGAAATCAAGTTCAAAGGCTTACTTGCCAGGACTGATGAGATTGAAACAGGAATATGATTTAATAAACCAAGCCAGAAATGTCACATTTCTAGCGATAAGTCCAGATATTTCAGCTATTGGAGAACCCTAGTCCTGAGAATTTGTCACTTCAACTCCGTATATGTCTACATTTCACCCCACTAATTTGAACTAGAAGTTTGGATGATGATACAATAGTCCTTTGGGCGACAGAAAAATTACAGCAAGAGTGCAATATATAGATTATGACACACAGGGTTAAGGGGAAACTGTAGTTCGTGAGACTGAAGAAAAGACTAGAATGAGGATCACATTTCTATGAAGAAGGTGTATTGTCCACTCTCAGCCTACAGAACAAACCTTGATTCTTAAATACACACATGTACTGGATTCATTCGAACATGGTGTTCACATATATTAGTTTCACAGAAGCATGCTTGTGCATTATACAGAGGAAACACAAATAAGTTGCTTGCATCACCTTGATCTCTTTCAACTGTGAAGGTACACCGGCGACGCCTAGCAGAGAGGTGAACGAAACAAATACAAATATTGCTGCTACTCTTCTCTGCATGGAAAGAAAAATATCATAGTTTGCATACTGAAAACAAGAGCTAGTAATGGCAAAAATTTACCATGAGAAAAAAAAAACAGCAATATCAACTGAGTCCATGATATAATCATGGACTGTGTAACCAGAAAAACTGGAGGTCTGGTGCACAAACATCATATTGATGGACAACTGCATTAGAGTTTAGACATGCAAAAGGAAAGAGACAGGTTTTATTTTTTAGTTATTCGCTTACCATGACAGAAAACAAGGAATGCCCCAATCCAGAAAACACAGTGCCAATACAGAGGGCAAGAAACACATAAAGAATCAATCTTAGCCAATAATATTTCCACTCCCTTGACATAATCAATAAAGATCTCCAAGTCAAAACTGCAACTCGTGTTGCATTTCCTGCCATTCCCTTTCTTTTGAGTGATGGACCTTCCTGAAAGGCCAAAATGCAAGACGTCAGACACTATATTGAAGCTCAGGCCGTAAGTATAGTCGTTTGACCACTAAAACTTTTATTATTGAACACTCCGAGGATTTCTAAGCCATTTTTTCTACTTGACAATGATCTTATCAAATATTCCTTGAACTAGTTCTAATTATAAAAGATTGTGACTTCCAGTACTTTTTATGTAATTGTTTTCTTGAATAAAGACTTTTTATGTAGATTCACAATAGAGTTTTTAAAGATTATAAATCAATGTATGAAATAGACGTAAACTAAATAGTATGACCCTCTTATTCTAAATTTTGTTATTCTTTTTCGAATAGAGGGAGTAATGCATTGAGTTCAAAAATACTTCAACAGGCAGTCAAATTGCCTCTACTGTTAAAGAACTTTGGTATTGCAAGTAACAGAGATTGGAGGAAAGTCTAACTTGGATATTGGCATAAATAGCTCTTTATGGGGGTACTAACACAATAGCAAGGACTATAAACTGTTTTAAATGACCAAGGAACTAAAATTAGTAGCATTTTTTGAAATATTGAAATGGACAGTGACAAAACTGCTGCTCCATTCTAGGCTTAAAGAAACCAAAAACTTCAGTTCACTCAAGAAGATAATGATAATTGAGGACAACGTAGTTTTTCAAAACAAACCAAAGCCAATAAGAGCATCCTTCAAGAGAATACTCGAATGATATTACTGTCCAGAGCACGCAGGCTTAATAACTTATGAGTTTATGTAGTTAGTTCATATCAAAATTGGAATACTTCCTACTATCTAGTGGTCACACTAAAGTATGCATTGCCTAGATCTACTTGACACTTAGAAAAGTTCTTGGAAAAAAATTGAGCAAAGTTGATAGTACTATCCATGATGTCAACAGTGACAACAGTGACAACAGTGAAAAAACATACCTTCTTGGTAAGTTTCATTATTACAAACATATTACACACCTTCTCTTTTTCTATGATAAATGTACCTTCTCAGTAAGCTTCACTATCATTGATTCAACAGCAGCAGCATCTGCTGATGATCTATAAGTTGTTTCAATGGTACGTATAGCGATGGCAGTATCCATGCTCACTGATGATAAGTTTCCATGATTATCCTGTTGAGATGAGAAAAGCACAAACTTTAAGGAACATCTTTCCTTTTTGTGTTGTGAAGGGGGAGGGGATAGGGTGGCCAGAGAACAGACAAGGATCTTTAGGCTTTCATTTTGAATCTTATAGCAAAAGAATTTCTTTTTGTTCCTTTCTCAAAGAGCTTTCCCAGGCACAATAAAACAATAGCACAAATACGGAGAAAAGAGGTATACAATGAGCTGAGTTAGAATTGTTCCAACATCCTAACAATTTTTCAACAAATCAATCACTATCTTTAACCATTAGAGTTGAATTTTTAAGGGGAAAACCAGAGCTTTGAATGCTTATAGGCACATACCTGCCAGCTTTTGCACATCGCAATAATCCTGTCAAATTCTGTGTTTATAGCACGCAAGAAGTGATCAGAAGGACTTTGCATAATTGGGCAAGGAAATCCAGCATTTGAGAAGTGCTTCACAATTAAATGATATGTTAGTCTCTAACAGTTAGTAACATAAAGAACAAAGTATGATATAAAACATAATGAACAGAAAATAAACATTTCAAGTGTTATGCATTTCTAGTAGTTTTTCACAATTGTGCACACACTTGGGGAACTGATCTTCCTCCATGCCCTCTTAAGTAAGTTTGTCCAGTACGAATCCCCGTTAACATTGACTGATCTTCCACAGGAACCCATACTCTTTTTCCAACCACTATCCATGGATTCTGAAACATTTAGTCCATTGGAAACTTTGTCAACACTCAACAGTATTTCTCTAGAGAACTTCCTCCTTGTCAGAAACCAACAAACTGAACTTTTGTTGATTTATTCCAGTGTGTAGGGAAACCGTATAAGAAGCTATACCTTTGTAGGGCAATAAGCTTCTAAGTAACAACTTGGACTATGAAACCTGGACGCTCGCACTTCAAATATGTCCTAATGACACAACCTTATCCTGCAAGACTTCACTCCAATAAAAGACATGTTCCCTACAGAGTAACCATCCTAACTTGAGTAAATATTTACTTCAACATTGCTAGACTGTTCTTGGCTTCTTCAATGCAAAATGAGAATAAATAAAGAACTTCAGCCAAATCAACTGCACGGACTCATTTCTCTCTTAAAATGGATATATCTGACTAACAATTGACTTCTTTCTATTCAGATAAACCACAGCCACTTCTGGGTCTCTCTTATTAAAGGAAAACCCAACAAACCCATATTGCAGGAAAAAAAGTATCATTCATTATCCAATGCCTTTGTTTGATGCAGGCATGACTGTTAAGAAAACCAACGCCTTCCCCTGAACCAAGATGGACAGTGTAAGGAAGCATACCAAAGTAAAATTACCTGTAAGCAAGCCAAAGTTTCACCAAAAAACAATGTCTTTCCATTTGAGAGGAGGCAAATTCGGTCAAAAAGGCCAAATACTTCAGTACTGCTTTGGCAAATGGTGAATATCAGAGTGCAGCCAGAGGTGGCAAGCTTCTTTAATGTAACCATCATCAGAAGTGCAGAAACGCTGAACATAACAAGAACTAAACATCAGCTAAATTACAGTAGTTCATAAGTTTTGACAGGAAGAAGATATCCAAGAGCATCAAGTCTCAACCATAAAAAATAACAAGTCAAAAACACGAGAATTAATAAGGAAAATTTTAGAGAGTATGGAACCAGGATATTCATTCACTTGGAAACCTACAGTTCATTTTGAATATGCTACAAAAATATCAATTTCCAGAACGTCAAATAAGAAAATCACCATCTATCACATGTTCTCTCCCTCAACCCTTAAATTGATGTACATGTATGACCCGGGAACCATGTAAAGATATGGCACTTGTGCCTAATTCAACCCCAAAAGTTAGCTCATAAGGGGAGGATTACCAAGTCCATATAAGGAGACCACAAATCTTCTGGTAACCAACTCCTAGAAGAGACCTGCATGCACTAAGCTAGCAATCCTAAGTTTAATTGGCAGGTCTTCCCAAAGAAAGCTTGTAGCCTTTTAATATTAACACAGTTTGCCCAAAATGCTGAAATATTTACTAATTGACCTTAATGATATGGTCTTTCTCAGTCACCACATGCACATACCATATAAGACAAGAAAATCAATCTTTACGACTAATTAACTTGTCAAACAAACATGGAGCATTAGTATCTTTTATGCTTTTATTGGACAGAAAAACTAGAACAACCAAATATTTGGCTGTTAGCTATTTTAGTAGCTACAGAGCATAGTACACAATTTGACAGCTATTTTGTGCTACTAATTCAAGTAATCTAGTCACTAAGAAGATCACAAATGCAGTTATGGATACTGAATATGTCAATGTAAACTCAATGAACTACAATAAAAATTGTTGTGATTTTAAAACGAGAAGTAAGAAGAGCACCTGTCAAGATGATAAAGGGGTTCATCAATAAATAAAATATGTGGTCTCATAACAAGTTCCCGGGCAATGCTGACACGCCTCCTCTCACCACTTCGAAGACCTCTCATGTAACAGTTGCCACCTATAAGTTTATTAGCATAATCTCCCAGTGACATAGCATCTATAGCATCCTCCACCACACTCCTTCTCTGACAAAAGAAACCAGGAAGCTGGAGCAAAGCTGAGTAGTATAGGAATTCACGCACAGTTAATGATCCAATAAGAGTAGTTTCTCTGTCAACATATCCCTGCAAATGAGTATATTTTACATGTCAGAAGGCACAACCTGACAAAACAAGGAAAACTAGTGCCCTCTTTCTAACTACTTCCTCCCGTCCAAATTAATTGACATTTTAGCTTTTAAAAGTTGGTTCAAAATAAGTGATGTTTCACAAACCCAAGAGGTTATTTAATTATTATTTTTTCCAAATTTGACCTTGCTAATTATGTCAACCTAAAAAGAAAATCAGGTATTTTAGTCAAAATCTTCCTTTTTTAGGAGTGAGTGAAACATTTGTCCAAGCCTAAAGCATCAATTATTTTGGACCTGAGGGAGTACTTGATTAAATTGAAGTTTTCTTCCAAAAAGCTCAGAAGTACAACACTTCTCAACTCAAATTCAAACCAAATAAACTAGTTGTACCTTATGTATTTTAATATTAACATGATTTTCAGCCTAACGCCTTTAACGTTTGAGCTATTATTTTCAATGTCTATATTTAATGATGTAAGTATATGATTGTAGATGTGCTCAAACCTATTGAAAATACGGTTTTCAGATCCCCTTGGGCAAGAAGGACCATTGGTTGAGATGAAAAGAATGATTTTAATCTAAAGCTTAGGAATTCACAGGCCTAAATTCATACCGGCAACTCCTAACGCAACCAGGGAATAAGCCATATTGCGCTACTAAAAAGGGGTAAAAAATGAAGAAGGGATTTCCAAACATCAGTTACATGAAATTATGCCACATGATCAGAAGCAGTTGCACGACTGTTTTGCCTCAAAAGGTGACATCTTCTTGCCAAAGGGACACACATATGACTTCTTGTAAAAGAGCCAAAGGATTGGTCGATGAATTAAAGAGAGAAAACAGGGGAAATCAACTCACTAAACCAGTAGTCATTACTAGGAGAATGATTATGCTTTTATATTCCAAAGATCAGTTCAGAGTGAACAACAGCTAATATATTTTTGTAAACTATAAAACAAAGCTATCAAAGTCCACAGTCCAGACCTATATCTTTTCGTATTAAGAATACAAGCATGACCACAAATGACAGTAAATGCTTACAACATACATAGGAACCATACGGCATGTGCCTTCTTGTCCCTTTTACAAACACCTCACCATACATTCTCGTTGAATCAGGTAACCTTCCTAAAGAAGAGAAAGAAATCTAGCTCAGATCCATATATAAACAACTGGATGTTTTTCTATAAACTGACTTCAAATTGAATCCACAAACCTGCAAGGGCTCTCAAGAGTGTTGATTTCCCTGACTTGGCAGGACCCATGATGACAGTCATTGTTCCAGGTAATGCATAACCATGCGAACTCTTGACCACCTTATCAGAATATTTTCTTTTTCCCTTTATAGTTACAGTCAAGTCCTTCCATGCAATAGAAGCTCCTGCAATCTTCCTTGTAACAACTTCCCTCTCTATTAAAGAAGGAGATGGCAAGGAACCACTATTGATCTTTGACAGAGAAGGGGAGGGTGGCGTAGTCGCAGCATTAATAGAATCACCTCCTTCGTCCACTTTGACCTCTATATCTGTCTCATCCCAAACAGGTGAATCTTCAAATGAAATTGGTTCTCTAAGTGCACCAGGTTTCCTCGAGTAGAAGAAGTTACTTGATGGCACCCTATTAGCTGGACTGCTCATTGAAGAAGATGGTGACCTATAATGATCTGATTGGGATTGTATTTCTTCCATTCTTTGGAATTCTCCAATTCTGTCTAACTACTCCAGAATGGAACTCTGAACTGAAGGTTCACAAGGAAATCAACATATCATAACTGATTCCTCCTTAGACCAACTTCACCAGTTTATAAAACGTTTTCCAACCCTGTAAAAACAGCAATAATTAACAAGCACCACATATAGCTCGTCATGAAAAGAACAACAAAAGACCATACATTTAAAAGAAATTCACAAAATTTTAAGCACCGGGACAAATTCTCCTTTTGAGCCTTCAGCACCAACTATAGTTGCAAAGGATCAAAATATATTAATCAATCAATCAATCAACTACAACTCAAACCCAGGTTAGTTGGGATCTGCTATAGGCTGGCTGTCACCCTATTTTTAGGTTAGCCAGATCCTGCGGCAATCCTCCTTCTTTCCTATGCGTTGATGAGGCTCACATAGGCCAAGTTTAGAAAAATCAAAAGATATTGAAGAAAAATAAAAACAAGTACTGTCTATCAGAAGCTGATGACCTACATAAATAAATCCTACATACATGAAAACATTCGTATTAAAGAACCCCTTTTTCTCTTTCTCTCTAACAACTCAAAGCATAATTTTGTTCATTTGGGAACTTCAGAGAACTTAAAGCACACACCTTTTCAGCTCCAACAAACACCTTTCACAAACAGAACATTGAACTCACTTAACTCCATAAAACCCGTTAACCCCAAAAGAGAAAATACAGAAGCACACAAGAAAAAAAAGAAAAAGCTTTAGCACTGCAAATGCTAACAAGCACCATTGAACTACTGAAAAAAAAAAAGCTTAAAACTTCATACGATAAACGACAAAAGCTGCAAGTAGGCTCGAACTTCAAGATAGTACGTCCAAAAAAATAAAAACAAGTGAAGTTGTTGAAGAAATAATGAAGATGGAGAGCAGAAAGCACGACCCTGGATCGAAATCGCAACAAATGATGAAGGCTGGTAGTGGAAAACAGACAAGTAACAAGGAAGAGTGAGACTGAAGTGTTGAGTACAATTATGAGATTGATGGATCCTTTTTGACCCGAAAACAAACAATGCGGTGCTATTTCTACACAATATATATTTGGTCCAATTAAGAATTATTTTTTCTTTTTAATAATTTTTCTTATTCTTTCAAGAAAAAAGAGAGATAGTGACAATTGAACTTGTACGCAGTGCACTATTAATAGATTTTCAGTTTCTGATATAAAAATAAATAAATTCAATTTGATCATCAGTTTTAACTTTTAACATTAGAAGAAAATATAATTATTTCTTAAAGAAGCGCGTAAAATTTAAAATAAGCATATATGAAAGTAAAAAAGGGAATATTTTATATTACTGCTAGATGAGATAGCAGGTATAAACTTTTAACTTAAATCGAGGAAAATAGTATTTTTAGGTTCTTTTTCTCATATATAAGATTCTTATTTAATGACACAAAATAAAAGAAAAATAAAATTATATGTAACTTACAAAATCAATTTCCATAAAACATATTCAAAATTCAATTACTATTTTGATAGTGGCACTTTATTTTTAGTTTACCAATTCGGGAAGTTATAATTGGTGGAGTACCGTGTTTTTTTTTCCTTCGATGTTTGGTGTTTAGAGTTCGACTATTTTAAATTTGTGTCACATAGAGCCTTATTTAAAGATTTTTTTTTATTTAAAGCTCGAATTCAAAACTTTTAATTAAGAAAGGAATAATCTCATCTGCTACGCCACATACAAAAAAGTAGCATATTTGACAAATGCCAACTCAAATAAATGCGTAATAGTCCAATATATATTGTCAAAATATCCTTTTCTCTCATTGTCTTTTTCCATGTGTTCATTTGTTAGGTGATTCTTTTTCGGTGAATTTCAATTATCTACCATATATTACTAGTATAAATAAAAGTTCTTTATATTATAGTAGGTGTTATTGGTTAATTGCCATATTTATCTGGTTAAAAATTCTGGAATTTCTGTTCACATTCATAGGATATCATGGGTCTCTGATGGGCAGACATGGCAATGTAGGGAATATGCAAATAATTGAGACCTTTCTTCCAGCTTATTTTTAGAAAAAAAAACTAGTTATTGTTTTGTAAATCACTTTGAGAATAGAAGTTTATCGTCACTTTACACTTAGTATACTTTGATAAAGGTCAAATTCCATAAATTTATTTGCATGAATTCGTAATATAGAAGATAGCATTACAACATCATAAATATTATCAATTTTCAATTTTCAATTAAAATATCAAAATAGTGGGTTCATAATGTATATTTGATCTCCTTTTCTTTGTTACTTAGACAACTAAAATATTGTCCAAATACAGAACACTTTTTTTTAACCCACCGAAATACGGAATACACCAATTACCTACATTATAAAATCCTCCAAAAGCAGGAAAATACAGATAGAACGCCAATTCGTATTTAATTTTATCGTGTTTTTTTTTCTCCGTTTAATAAAATTGGTAATTCACTTCTTCCATATCTCTTTTCTTGCACTCATTGTTCTCTTCTCCAGCAAAACTCCAGTTTCTCTCGGCTGCTCTACCCTAATCTAGATCTCTGAAGATGACTAACCAGGCGGAGTCATCTGACTCGTAAGTTCTCTCTATTCTCGATCGGTTGATCTACTGAGTTGTTTCAACTTTGAAAATCGTTTCTAGAAAGTTCTGAGATTTGTATTGTATTGTGATTACTGATTCTTACTTTTTTTGTTTTCAGAAAAGGTGCGAAGAAGGATTTCTCTACGGCGATTTTGGAGAGGAAGAAGTCTCCTAATCGGCTTGTTGTTGATGAGGCGGTCAACGATGATAACTCTGTTGTTGCACTGCACCCTGATACTATGGAGAAGCTACAGCTCTTCCGTGGAGATACAATTCTCATCAAGGTTTTCTAATTATCCTACTTTTTGGGGTTTTCGCCTAAATCTCGTGTTTTTAGGGTTTCGATGTGGATAATCTGATTGCATAAGGTTTACGGTGAAGATCACTTTGCTAGTAGTTGATTTTTTTTCGTCGCTTAGGTGAATCTGGTGGATTGAGTAGTTTTACACTTGCCAATAGATTTGAGACATAGGATATTAGTGTTTCTACGTTTTGAGGTGGTGACTTTGTGACAGTGCGGTGTTTGTTCTGCTTGTTTGATGAGGGGACCGACAATTTTATGGGTTATAGCTGTGACATATATTTGTTTAAACTGAAAAGCAACTTATTATTTATAGATGGTCACAAGCTGTAGAGGTATTCTTTTGAACTTGGTTTTCTGCTTCAAGGGGAGATCAATAACTAAGATGATCCGTCAAGAAAGAGTGACAAAATTATTCACGCTTGTTCTAGTCACTGGTGGGGATTATCTGTGTTCCTAGCTTATGCTGTGTCATTGAATTATACTCTGTTAATCCTTGATGAGCAGATGCCAGTAGGTTCTATATGTCAATTGCAATTGGCTATATTACATAATCATGGAAAAGACGTTCTGAATCATAGTAATGAATGTACTCCCTACATAGAAAGAAAAGACTCTCAAAATCATAGTAGACATATACCACTTTGACAATACTGTTTGAAGTCATGAGATATGGCGTAGTTATGCTCTAACTTTAAATAAGTGTGGGCTCAATCAAACACACACTATATGATTCCAATGAGAAATAGTTGGTTCTTTGAGCCTTAGTAATGAGGAGTTAAATTAATATTGTGAACTATTGTATGTTGGATGTTCTAATTAGTTACTTCAATTGAAATTTGATTATAACTTACTGCATTCTTACACATGTGTGTGTCGCCGGCTTGGCATGCTACTTTTAATTTATCAGAAAATTGTGTGCTTCACTTTAAAGAAAGCATGTGCTTTACTTGTCACTTCAACCCCCAGTGGCCCACCGATCTTGTTGCATTTTTCTTTTTGTGCTTTTTTTTACCTGTAGAAACAATGTTGTAATTTTCTCATGGTGCATGTGGCTTAATTTTAACAACTATTTAAATGAGGTTACCTTTATGAATCTGTTTGCATGTTTGTCTGCCTGTTTATCCAATTGACTCAATAGTTTTGTGCTGCATTTTAATCCAGGGAAAGAAAAGGAAGGATACAGTTGTCATTGCGCTTGCTGATGAAACATGTGATGAGCCGAAGATTAGGATGAACAAGGTTGTCCGTTCAAATTTGAGGGTCCGTCTTGGAGATGTTGTGTCTGTGCACCAATGCCCAGATGTTAAGTATGGAAAGCGTGTCCACATACTTCCTATAGATGATACAATAGAAGGTCTCACTGGGGATTTGTTTGATGCGTTTCTGAAACGTAAGTGTACTGACACATGCAATTTGTTTCCAATTGAATAGCTCATGCATGGTTTTCAGTTTGGCAATTTCAAGGCTTTATTCTCTGTATTGTTGTGGTATAGGAATTTCCAATTCATTGAACTTTTCATCAAATCTAAAAATTAATAAGGGTGGGTTGAAGGAACAGGGTAGTAGTGATAACGAAAAAAGACTGTCAAATATCATTGATATTTGATTTTCACAATCACAAACAATACATCTTACTTTCTTTGTCTGGTTTTAGTTTTTATTCATTGTGATTAGATTTAAATTCTGAGTTCCCTGAATCAAGGAGACAAGCCTGGGTGCCTAATTAGTATCTGGCACCATAATGCTGTCAACAGAATTTGGTATCGTTGCTTCACAGTATGTATATTTAAAACCTAATAGCTCTTGAAGGTAATTGTTCTTTCAGTGGTACTGTCAAAAGAGACACCATCTGTTAGTGCGGACTTTAAGTTAGATAATTTGTGCGCAATGCAATTCAACTGGTTTTGGACAAGTTGAATATCAATAATTTGATTTTTCCATCAAACAACTTGATAACTCTGGGTATATTGTTGTACTTGGGAAACTCGTTATTGATGGGCCATAGTGCGATTTTAAGTTTGTATCTTATAGAACTATAATTTCTGTCTTGTTCCTTCTGGTGATAGTACAACCTTTGAGATGATAGTCCAGGAGAATTCTGGGTTTTTTTTGGAGAATGTGGAGTTGCAGAAGTTGTTATTGTGCATCTGTTTTGGGATTATTCACAGTCTTTCCTTGATTTTGTCAATTGGCAGTGAAAATTAGAGGTGAAGATTGTCGTCTTTGTTAGTGAATTTGTATCCACCTTCTCTGTAATTACTGTCTGTGTTGCCCTCAATTTTAAGCATATTCCTTTTTGCAGCTTACTTTTTGGAAGCATATCGTCCTTTGAGGAAAGGAGACAATTTCCTTGTTAGAGGAGGGATGAGAAGTGTGGAATTCAAGGTCATTGAGACTGACCCAGGGGAGTATTGTGTTGTTGCTCCAGACACTGAAATCTTTTGTGAGGGGGAGCCTGTTAAAAGGGAGGACGAGGAGAGACTGGACGAAGTTGGCTATGATGACGTTGGTGGTGTGAGAAAACAGATGGCTCAGATTCGTGAACTGGTGGAATTACCATTGAGGCATCCTCAACTTTTCAAATCCATTGGTGTGAAACCACCAAAGGGGATTTTACTTTATGGACCCCCTGGTTCTGGGAAGACCCTGATAGCCAGAGCAGTGGCTAATGAAACAGGTGCATTTTTCTTTTGCATTAATGGACCAGAAATTATGTCCAAATTGGCTGGTGAGAGTGAAAGCAATCTCAGGAAGGCATTCGAAGAGGCAGAGAAAAATGCTCCATCTATTATATTCATTGATGAGATTGATTCAATTGCTCCCAAGCGAGAGAAGACACATGGTGAAGTTGAGAGAAGGATTGTTTCACAGCTCCTGACTCTGATGGATGGACTGAAATCTCGTGCTCATGTCATAGTTATGGGAGCTACCAATCGTCCTAACAGCATTGATCCTGCTCTCAGAAGGTTTGGTAGGTTTGATAGGGAAATTGACATTGGTGTTCCTGATGAAATTGGACGTCTTGAAGTTCTTCGTATTCATACCAAGAATATGAAGCTTGCAGAAGAAGTAAGCCAACTTATTGAATTTCCTTGTTCTTTTTCGGGATCAAATTGTCGTTGTGGCATAATGGCGAGTATTTGATTCTGCAGGTTGATTTGGAAAGAATATCAAAAGATACACATGGTTATGTCGGTGCAGATCTTGCTGCTCTTTGCACTGAAGCTGCACTTCAGTGCATTAGAGAGAAAATGGACGTCATTGATCTGGAAGATGATTCCATTGATGCTGAAATATTGAATTCAATGGCTGTCACAAATGAGCACTTCCAAACTGCTCTAGGAACAAGCAATCCATCTGCATTGCGTGAAACAGTAAGTAGCCTATTACGACCCTGTTATGTAATGTAGCTTGCTACCTGATCATGTGCAATGTTCTTGTTGCTTATGATTATCCTGTCCTTTTGTCTGTATGGGGTTTATGGATGGAATAGATGGGTTGTGTTTTTTTAAGTTAACAAATTTATTGGGTTCTTTCGTGAAAATTATGTGCAGGTTGTTGAAGTGCCTAATGTCTCATGGGAAGATATTGGAGGTCTTGAAAATGTCAAAAGAGAGCTTCAAGAGGTAATTGAAGTCAATAACTTGGTCTTGATGCATTCATATACGCCACTAAGTTATGTCTTAGGAGGGTTTCAACATTGTTCTTGTTTCATATTATGTAGACTGTTCAATACCCAGTGGAGCATCCGGAGAAGTTCGAGAAATTTGGTATGTCACCTTCAAAAGGTGTTCTTTTCTATGGTCCTCCAGGATGTGGGAAAACTCTTCTTGCCAAGGCAATTGCAAATGAGTGTCAAGCCAATTTCATTAGTGTCAAAGGACCTGAGCTGCTTACCATGTGGTTTGGAGAGAGTGAGGCCAATGTCCGTGAGATTTTTGACAAGGCTAGACAATCTGCACCCTGTGTCCTCTTCTTTGATGAGCTCGATTCTATTGCCACTCAGGTAAGATAGTTTTCAAGTTTACCAAATTGTTTGTTGTAAGCAACTGCAGGAACTCTTTGACAGATTATGTGGACTTAGACAGCACATATTTCCTAATTAGGCAATCAATTAGATAAATCTGTAAAAAGGAGGGAAAACAGGAAAAAAGTAGTTATCTGTGTATCACTGCTTACAAAGATTGTTGTTTTTTTTTTTTTGCAGAGGGGAAGCAGTAGTGGTGATGCTGGTGGAGCAGCTGATCGGGTTCTGAACCAACTTCTGACTGAAATGGATGGCATGAATGCAAAGAAAACTGTTTTTATTATTGGGGCCACAAACAGGCCTGATATTATTGACCCTGCACTTCTGCGACCTGGCCGACTTGACCAGTTAATTTATATCCCACTGCCAGATGAAGACTCACGCCATCAGATTTTCAAGGCATGTCTTAGAAAATCTCCCCTATCAAAAGATATTGATTTGAGAGCTCTTGCCAAGTATACTCAGGGATTTAGTGGAGCTGATATCACTGAGATCTGTCAACGGGCATGCAAATATGCCATAAGAGAGAACATTGAGAAAGTAAGTCCTCCTCCTGCTCTTAATTTTATAAATTTGGTTTTGTTTTTTTAGTCTTTGAGGTCACATCATCTGTCTTTGTTCTTACAGTTTTTTATCTGTGTTGTTTACTGTCGTACATCTACTGATACTGGGGTCTTAAAGACTCTAAACTAGTGGGTGAAAGTATCACTCCACCTTGTTGCAGTGAGTGTGGACTTGGTATAAAGTTATATCAAAAATATATTCATACTCTGTGTGCTTGTGTATGCGTATGCACCAGCACATGCTGCTGCTAAGATGGATCTGCGACTGGTGATACTTATATTGGACAATGTTTTAGTTGCTTTTGTGTCATCATCTGTGCTGAAATATTGAAATAATGGTGCTCTTTGGTACTTTGTTAATGGTTTTTGTTGTCTTCAGTTTGATGGTTGCCAAACTAAATATCTGAATTCAAGTGTTTATCTCCTCTCCGTTTCTTGAAAAACAGCTATGTGCTGTGTATCTCTTGCTTTAAACTCCGTGTTAACTTGCTAGCTGATCTCTTATGTCAATGTTTGCAAGGGTTGCTAACCTTTCTTTTTTCAGAATTAAGTTAAATGGGCATGGTTAACATCTTAATACTTGTCAAATGGCGTTCTTGTTACAGGATATAGAAAAGGAAAAGAGGCGAGCAGAGAATCCTGATTCTATGGATGAGGATGCTGATGATGAGATATCAGAGATCAAGCCTGCTCATTTTGAGGAGTCCATGAAGTATGCACGACGAAGTGTGAGTGATGCCGATATTCGTAAATACCAGGCATTTGCTCAGACCTTACAGCAATCTCGAGGTTTTGGAACTGAATTTCGGTTTTCTGAGACCAGTGGTGGGGCTGCTGCATCTGACCCCTTCACAACTTCTAATGCTGGAGCTGATGATGACGACTTGTACAGCTAAAGTTATGGACCATCCTGTTATTTTGCTGCGACATCCTTTCTTTTCCGTTGTTGCTATAGAGTTTCCTAAACAAAAATGTCTTTGAACTATTACTTGGTTTCTGGAAGCTGTAACGCTACTCGCCCAACTGTTGGTTATTATTGCCCACTCTTTAATGTTGTTATCTTGAGGTGTTCTGTGACATTTTAAAGAAACCTCAATAGCTTCGCTAATATAGTGGACCTTGGTTATTTATTCTCTTCTTCACCTTTCCCCTTTTGATGAATCGCTTTTCTTGTTACCAGGCTCTAATCTGCTTTTGTATATTAGGTGTTAATTCAGTTGAAATTGCTATAGTTTCTGTAAATGAGCATCTAATTCAATATTCCCTTGATTCGTCTAATTGCAGGGGAGGTTTTGCTGAAATAACTTGGTGTATGTTTGTGAAACAAATAGACAAATTATGTAACTTAGTTACGTACTAACCTTCCAAAAATGCATGCAGAATTTCATGTTTTAGGCTTAGCATTGAACACGATACTTAAAGAAATCATATCGAGTTGAAAATGTCAGAAATTATGTTCGACCCTGTTTCTGCCAAATTACGTAAGATTACTCCTATAATGTTTCAACTCCAAATGAAATCTTCCTAACAACTTATAATCTGTCAACATGTTTCTAATTAGTAAATCTAATGTTAGTAACAATCGAGACCTTAGAAAAGAAATTCACAGTTTACTCTGTTTAAGACTTGTACATGCAAGTAAACCTACTATAACAAACACAGAAACAGAGTGCATAATGTAAGTTTTTCGTCTTTCTTTCTTGATAAGTCCAGTAACGTAAAATACAGAAGTATAAATTGAACTCCACTATAGTCAATTTAATAAAACAAAACATGAATTATTATACTAGATAAAAAGAATAATACCGCTTATTCGTATAAACTAGTTCATCAGTTATTCTCATAACAACATTGCTGGGCTAGTCAATTAAGGTTGCTTGAAATGCTTGTCTTGAGAACATCCAATTCTAAGTTCACCAAATATGTGACTGTTCACATATCTGCTTGGACCAGATGCATGTCTGAACCCTTTTGTTAAGCAATTCTTGATTTCCTTCCCATGAAAAGAAGGACGTTTATTGTGACGATTCATCAACTCGGGCTTCATTATCATGTATTCTTCAGATAATTGACGGACTCCTACAGTTTCATTTATTAGAGAAGATAGCAAAACAAGGCAAAAAAGATATAGTATAAGGAAAATATGTGTATTGGAAGCTGCATTTGTCATTTTAAAAAAGTTCTCTTGTGTGGAGTTTCTGTAGAACTCTGTGAATGTGGAAACTATGATGTATGGTTTATAACAAGTGAAACTATAAATAGGCTCGTGAGGAGTAGAGGCGGCAGATATAAAGTACACAGCTCATTGCAAGCAGAGTACAGACAGTACAAACCATGCAACCAAAAAGTTTTAATTTTGTATACTCGTAACGCATGGAAAAAAACAGTTTGGTGTACAAAACATCTAGTCTTAGTGGACTCATTATTTTTATATGGTGGCCCGTGATTGTTGGGCATTAATTGCTAGTATAAAATCATGAACTTCTCTCTTAATTTCTCACATTAATACATTTTTACTTTCTCTATGAATCTTTAGTACGTCTTCGTTGTTGCTTCACTTCCATCATTTAATATTTCGACGCACCTTATTCATTTTTCATTAAAAGAGTATGTATATTAAATGAAGTATATTTGGGACCGATGGATCGCCATTCTTAATTGCTACGATCTATTTTTAATTTATGGAGTTAGAAATATGGTTTTCATTAAATTTCGAATTTCTTCATTAGACATTATTCATGATTGCTACCATCTATTTTTAGTTTATGAAGTTAAGAAATATGATTTTCAAATTAAATTTTGAGTTTCTTCTTCAGGCATTTTATATATATATATCCAGGTCCATAATTGACTATATGTCCGTGATACCATACTAAAAGTAAAAACCTAGTCAGCAACACAAATAGATTAATTGTCACCTATTTCCTACATTACCATATCTAATGATCTGTCACGTTCATGTGTTTTCCATTATTATTACAACTACAATCTATCAACTGATTTCAATGTTACCTATGTGTATTTCGATCAATTTCTTGAATATTTTATATATTTTCTTTGAATCTATAATCCACAACTGTTATTCTTGGGGTGTGTACTGAGTAAACCCGCTCATATGTAATAGCTCACAAATTACCACACGAGAAATGTAAACTGCACTAGGTAAACATAGTGTGATGAGCTCGACTAAAAAAAGTTTTGAGGAAATCGAACTCTAACGATCTTTATTGGATACCACATGTTACACAACTCAACCACCCTTAAGGATCTAATGTTCTTTCAACCACCCTTAAGGATCTAATGTTCTTACTCCGTACCTTTCACCAATTTTATGAAGGCCGCGGATACATAAGGCCGCTGCTACCTTAAATGATGCACCAGCTGTTGGGTAAACTATGTCTATTATATTATTATTATTATTATTATTATGAGAAATTTGTTGCTATAAGATTTAGATGAAAGTAAATGCTTACAATTTATTGTTCTACTAGTCTCTCTAGCTGAACAATTATATCTCTCTTTTTTTCTATTTTTTCAACTTGTAAGATTAGATTTTTTACGTATGATATCAGGTGGTTAGAATTTAGAGAAAAGTGTACCAGCAAATTACATTCTATTTATATTCATTCAGTTTTATGAGAGATCAATGCTAGGAAAAGTGGTTGAAGGGCTTCAAATGTAGTGGTTTAATTTGTAGGAGAAATAATAAAGGCATATATCTCCCTTTATCTCTTTTTACTCGTAAAATTTTGATTTGACTCATCTATTAAGAAAATCTTGATTGTTATAGTGAGTTTATCATTTTGCCCTTATTAATTGATAGGATCTCAAATATCTTTACTCACTACATTTTTCAAAAATATTAACTTAATGTTAATAAATTAAGGATATAATAAATAAAAATAAAATTATCCGTTCTTGATTTTTCAAAAATGATAAATAAAAAGGAAAAATTGGACAATTAAAATAGGACCGAGGGTAGATATTAAAGGACAGACCAAGAGATTTGGGTTTTATCTGTATTAATGCAATTGCAATTTCAAGTTTAATGAATCGGAGATACTGAAATTACTGTACCAACTTCTTGTTATATAATCCCAAATTAAAAATTAAGGGATTCAATCGTTAAAGTTTTAACCACTAAATCTTTTCTACTTTCAAACTAACGGATTTAGGATATATATATATATATATATATATATATATACCAGTACACTTAACCGCACAAAGCGCGGTATATTAGTAAAATTTGAAAAATGATCTTTTATAAATTAATTTGTAACTGATGAAATAGTTTGTTTTGCTTAGACCCATAACTTTTTTTTACCTGTTTACAAATGATACAAAAAAAATTAAAATGAATCTTCAAATAAGTTAGAAACACCATAAAAAATTATTAGAAGAAAAGATAATTGTCTTTTTGAATTAGGTTTTCCCCATAAAAAAAACACCGGACTATGATCCTATTAGGAATATTTATTTATTTATTTGAAGACGTGTTATATATTTAAATTTTAATTAAAACTAATTTATTTTAAGTGATACGTTTAATTAAATAGTGCAATTATACTTATGCATGACAAGTATCAAATTGAACTCATTTTTGTTCTAATTAACTTTCAAGAACAAAACAGACTAAATTAAGATATAATGTAAATTTCAAGTCCTTTACATATAGTTAATTTTAAAAAATTTAATGTTAAGATAAAATATAAAGTTGAGCACGATAACTCTATACTTCTATATGATAAAAATAAATAAAGTTGTTATAATATGACTTTTCTTCCGCCAAGTTATCCTAAAAATTATGCTCTTTTTTTTGGAAATAATTCTTTGTTTTATTGAGAACCAATATATGATTATGAAAATTTCAAATCCTAGTTGAAGTTTTATTTCAATTGTATTTTTCATCCAATTTATTATTTTTGAAGTTGTATTTAACTACATTCAAATATAAATATTATTTCAAATATTTTTTGCAATATGTATAACAAAACACATCTCAATTTTTCTAAATATCAAATAACAAAAAAAATAAATTGAAATCTATGTATGAACACCTACTTAAAATATGAAAAGGTCATTTTAAGAATGTCGAAATTGTGAAACGACTTTACATATTTAATATCATATCTGAAATAAAGAATTTTGTAAGAATGAAGTTTTGCATCTTCTTTACTCATTATGTTCTTCCTTTTTTCTTATTTGATATCACATCAATTGCACATTGAAACTCAGTTTAAAAACATCGTAACCTATGAAAAATCACCATTACATACAATTCAAAATTAATATTAACAAAACAAATAAAGTTAGTGATGGCAGAATGAGACGATCTAAAAGAAAAAAGTATTGACAAAAAATTAACAATATAAATATAGCTTTATTATGAAAAACATAACGGTTATTTTCCTAGTTATACATATAAAAATTGAGCAATGAATGAAAACACTTATTATTATTTTTAAAATGATAGAGTAATTTTATGTTTTATGCAATTAATTTAAGAAACATACAAGATAAATTATTTTTGACAAAAATATATAAATATCTATGTCGGGCTAAGGAATGATCTAACAATTATAAGGAAAAAGGCAAAATCAAATTCGGTAAAAAGATTGTCATTTTTATATAGTTATAATAATTAATTTTTAGAAATAAAAAATAAAATAAATGAAAAAGTACAAAAAAAAGGGAAAATAAGTAATTTAAGGAAATAATATAAACAACAATAATAATGATATTAAAGGAAGGAATTAAAAGAAATCAATAGCATTGATGGTGATAAGAATTAAATATGGTCATCTTTCATATTTTATAAGATTTTAAGTTTTTTAAAATTACAAAAAAATGCGAAAAAAATAAAATAAAATTTGAGGCACAATTTTTTAGGAAAGAGTAATCTCAATTTTGAGCAATTATTTTAATAAGAATGTTAGAAAGAATATTTAAAAATTAATAAAATTAAATAAATACGATATTTTTGTTTATAAAACATATAATTATCAATGTTAGACTAAGAAATGATCTAAAATTTATAAGAAAAATGTCAAAATCAAATTCCGTAAAAAAAACACTACAATTCTTACGTAGTTATAGTAATTAGATTCTAGGAATAAACAAATAAAATAAAATAAAAAGTACAAAGAAAGGAAAATAAGTAATTTAAGGAAATAATATAAACAACATTAATAATGAAATTAAGAGAAGAAAGTAAAGAAAATTAATAGCTTTGATGATGATAAGAATTGAATGTGGGTCATCTTTGATGTTTTATACAAATTTTCTGTCTTTTAAAATTAGAAAAAAAAACTCCAAAAAAAATAATTAAAAAATTCGAGGCATAATTTTTTTGGGGAAGAGTAATTTCAATTTTGAGCAATTATTTTAATAAAAATGCAAGAAAAATTGTTTAACATTAATAAAAATAAATAAATATCAATATTGGACTAAAAATATCACATCACATCTTCTATTTTAGCTTTACTATCACATCTAAATATCTAAATAAATAAAGAATCAAATTCTGTAAAAATATATATACAATTCTTATAAAGTTATAATAACTAATTTGTTGAAATAAATAAAAAGAAAACAAGTGATTTTAGGAAATTTATGTAAATAACATTAATTATAAGATTAAAGGAAGAAAGTAAAAAATAGTAATAACATTAATGATGAAAGAGATTAAATATGATCATCTTTTTAAGAAAATTTGGACAAAGTGCAAAAATAAAACACCAAAAAATAAATAAAATTTCAGGCATTAGAAATTAAAAAATATATATAAAAACGTTAATCTAAAATAAATAATAAAAATAAAATAAACTTTAATTCAAGACACAAAAAAATCAAACAAAATAAAAGAAGAAAAAAATTAGTAGACTAAAGAAGAAGAAATAATGCCGTTAGTAAATTTTAAGTAATGCAAAATAACAAAAAATAAAATAAAGTTTAATTAAAGATATATACAAAGAAATTAAGACATAATAAAATAAGAATGGAGTTAGTAGAATACTTATTCTCCTCCTAAATTTAGTCCTAATTTTCTAAATAGATTGATTTTTTTCTCTAAATAAATCTTTTTATCCTTTGAAATACTAATCACTCTTCCTATAAATTTCTCAATCAATATGAATTTTTTTTCTCTCAATATAGAAGGAATCAACATTCTTTCCAAAAGACTTCTATTTTGAAGAGAAATTTTTGTTACATAATCTTTCTCTTTTCACCAAAATCTTTAGAAGGTTCGTGAGATAACCTTTCTTTCTTTTTTCTTGAAAAAAAATGACAACGCCTACAATTTCACTGGACATCTCAATAATTAAATTTAATATCCGTATATTCATAATCACTAATATCTTTAGAAGTTTCATCATCACCAATATCTTTAGAAGGATCATGAGATACTCTCTCTTCCCCTTTTCTTGAAAAAATCACAAGGCCTAAAAATTCGCTGGACATCTCAATATCAAAATCTGATACCCATATACTCATCATCATCATTAGAAGAAGAAGAAGAGAGAAAGTGAAGGATTCCACTATTGTTAATTACAATACTCAATTTTTTATTTTATTTTATAGGCTAAATAATTATAAACAGTTATGAAAAATGAAAAAGTTTTTATCTTTTCATATTCCATTTACTTAAATGTGTATTAGTATGATGGAAGTTTTAAAGGAGCGTGATGTAATGCATTAAAATATTTTTTAGTTTTTTTTTTTCGAAATTAAAAATAAAAAATAGAAAACAAAAATAAAATGTCAAAAAAATAAGTTAAAAGATAAATAGAAATGATGGTCACAGAAAGGTGCCACATAAGATTTTTTATATCCAACTTTATATATATATAGATTAGTATTCTTTGCGGACCACATATATCTATATCTTGTGCGGCGGTGTTTACAATACTAGATTCAGTTGAATGAATGGCTTTGAGTGTTTGGGATCTGAATATTCTTGACAGGTTTGGATTGCAGAGTAATCTGGATTAGTAGTACTATTTTATAGGTAAAGTACAGGTGAAAAATAGTAGAAATTTATTGATATGTAGTAATGAATTTAACCCTTATTTTACACGATTTACTGTTACCTATGACCTACGTAGATAGAAACCAAACCAAACCAACAATAATTATAAAGAACAGTGTTCATTAAGAAGGTTGGTATTGTGATTCTTTTGTTTGGTGAAATAATGATAGTCTAGTGTTAATTCTCAACAATTGATGGTCCGGATGGAAACACACGAAGGACTAATCGACCAGCGGATTGATCTACATATGAATCATTGAAAATAGATTTAGTTCAATCTTCTTTTTTAATTTTTCGATATTTATGTTCATCTTTTGAAAATGCCTTTATGGTTAAAGCTACTATTGTTTTTTTAAAAAAATAAATGAAATAAACCAATTCTTTGCACGTCCACTTCGTGACGATTTTCTCATCTAGCTACTAGGGAAGCCTGACGCGTACATAATTTTCATATTTTGTGTTTATGTTAAATTAACTAATTAAATTTTATTAGTTAAAATTTAAAGTTATAATAATTACACTTAATTATTGGTTGAATATGAATAATTGAATATGTCTATGAAAGGCATATTATTTGTATTTTTTTTTTTTTTTTTGATTTGGTATAAATAATGAGCAAAAAAATACATACAGATACTAAGTTAATTTATCAAGTAATGCAGATGTAATGAGCCAAGTCAACTGTCCCACAGCTTGGGACTTAAAAGCTGTACCCACAATGACTTAAATTGTCCCTGTTTTACTTTCACTTGTTCATGCACTTTCTTTTAAAAAGATAATAAATAAAATATATTTTTAATTATAATAATAACTATAATTATTAGTATTTCAAAAAAAAAAAAAAAAGGTAGAAAACTAATTTAGAAAGTTAGTATTAAATATTAATAAAAAACAAGAAAAAACAAATTGTCCTTTTGTTGATATGATAAAATTTGATATCAAGTCAAATATCTTTTGATTTAAAAATTTAAATTGACTCTTTTTTCACACTTTTTCACAGGAAAAAGAGAAACATAATTCACTCTAAGTTCACTAAAATGCATTATTTTTTTACTCCTACTTGAGTTATCAATACTTTACGAGTTAACGTGCGTTGAATTGTCAATTATATTACACTTAATTTTCGATTTCACTCTAAGCCAACTAATACTTTCCATATCCCTGTACAAACTGCTGCTAATTATAAACTATAAATGGTATGAATCTTTCATATCAATTTAATTAGCCACTAGACGAAGAAAAACAATTCACGTCCTATTATAAACCAACTGGAATAAAATCAAGCCCCATCTTAGAAGTCAAAGTTTTAATTACAACTATAATACACTTTTGAATCTGAACTCTGTAAAACAAAGGCCATTGGCCCTAGAATATTCTTTTAAACAGACAATAGGAAACATCACAATGTGTAATATATATATATATATATATATGCGTCAATTTAAAACCACATGCACCTTAGTAGATTCCAGCGTATCGACAAGCAACATCATTTAAGAAAAACAAAAACCAACAAAAAAATAAAAATCAGGACATATTTTGCTTATTGAGACGACTCAGCTCATTATACCTTCAATTGAATCAAAGATTGACGATCATCAATCCGATCAGACACGATTCGGTGTCAAATTTGGTGGAGTAGGTGCGGACCCAACACGCTTGCCACGCTCCGATCGGCTGTTTTCGGCGAATTTCAAGGCATTTTGGTGCATACCTTTTTGCCTCTCGGCCTCGGTGTACTCTGAAGTATAATAATGTTCTTCGCTTCCCTTAACAGGATCTTTTGTTGGTGGGAAAAACATGCTTCCCCATTGTGGGAAATGACAAAATGTAACAGGAAGAGTGCATCCTATGATCATGAGTCCCATGTAAGTTAACCCTGTCGCTGTCGAGTACTTTGAGCTCGTGAAAAACAGCAATTGTGTCAATCCAGAACCAAAATTCCCACCTGCACCAGTCATTCCAGAAATAATTCCTAATGATCGTCGAGAAATGAAGGGAATAATACCAAAAGTTGCACCACAAGCGGCTTGAGCTCCGATTGAGAAAAGGATCATGAATGTTACGGCAAGTGGTAGGGAATTTGAACGACCCAAAAGAACACAAAATACTCCTCCAAGTGTTTGTAGAATCCATAAAACCCAAAGTCTCCCTCTCATACCGATTTCTTGGCTGCATAATCAGAAGAAAATCCTCCAAATGGTCGAGCTAAAAGGTTAGCCATACCAAATGTCGCTGCAATGATTCCCGCTGTGTGAAGCTTTAGATCAAACCTGTCGAAGAAGTACTCAGCAATCACGTTGTCTGTAGACAGTTCAACTCCCATAGAGTATCCGTAGAGAAGGACAAAGATCCATGTCCTGTAGTTTGTTGCAGCATACCACAATATCTGAAATTAACAAACACCATATAGAATTAGCAAAATATTAAACAGAGAGGTACAAAAATATATATTATTAAGTGTTGGGGTGTAATTTGGACTTACGTTACCGAATTTATCTTGAGTAACAGTACCCGTCTTCTGTAAATCGGTACGATTTCCGTCAGGTAAATCTTGGCCAAGAGTCAACACTAAAATACTCATGACCACATGAAGCCATCCAGGAATAAAAAATGCAATTCTCCAAGCAGTGAACGGAGTAGCACCCGCCCTTCGAATTATGTCATAAAGAAGTGGCATAATGAGTTGAGTTGCACCGCCACCCATATTACCCCATCCAGCAGCTGTTCCGTTCACCAGCCCAATAATCTTACTATTAAACATAGTACTCATCCAATATTGACATGACACAAATGTGGCGAGTGAAAACCCAATCATGAACCGGACAGCTACGTAGCCACCAGCGGACGAAACAAAGCTCATACAAAAAACAGTTGGGGCTGACAACATGATAAGAAAAGCGCACCCATACCTCGGCCCCAACAAATCACAAACCGCACCCATAGCAAGCCTAGATAAAATACTTCCCGAAACGGAAGCAACCCCAGCGTTACCAACATCCATTTTGGTCAAATTAAGGTTGTCCCTAATAATAGGGACTAAAGGTGCAGCAGCAAAAGTCGAAACGAAACAAGTAAAGAAAGAAATCCAGGAGAGCTGGAACGTTAATCCATGAGGTTTCGAAAATGAATAAAATTTAAATTGTTTGGCCTTGTGTTCAGAATCCACCGGTACTGAAAACTTGGCGGTGGTGTCAGTAGGCACCATCGGAGAAGCCACCGAGAAAGCGAGAACGGGTTCTCTTCCGGTGACTCCATGCATAGAACTCCCCGGTGATCCTTCTACATCAGCCATTTCTTTGATCAATTAAGGAAATACTTAACTGATTAATTAAACAAAAGATTGATTTAAAATGTGTTAAGAAGTAAAATTGATGTGTATTACTTTGAGAATGTTATGTTTATATAGGTATCAAAGCGTTGACAATGTGCAATTTGGGTAATTTATTGGTGATTCCCAATGGTTACGTCTCTTTTTTTTTTTTTTATAAGGAATCCATTACGCCGCATCTAAATATAAATGAATGTGTGTAATAACCCCCTTATGGTATATCCCAAAGGTTCACTGACCATTTTATTAGTATCTTCATTTATTAGTTGTAGTATACTATATCTAAACGTTACCCCTTTTGACATACTAGTGTTGAACAAGTCTTTTGCAATAATTTGGTGAATAATTTATCCTGAAATTAAGTTGTTCGCACTGCTAATGTATTCAGGGTTAATATCAGTTGTGTTGGGTATTAACGGTTCTGGAATATAAGTCCTAACACGGATGTAATCAAGTCCACACGATTTTTCCAGAAACGCTTCACACTACTACGAATATTCAACATCTTATAATATATAATAAGTAACTCTTTTTTTTTTTCTTTTCAACTATCAATGTGAGACTTTGTTTGCATACCCAATAATCTCCCCCTCGAAGTAAGTTTCATATGATTCATTACCATAATTCACAGGTCAGAGATTCAATGTGTCTGTGTGCCACCTAGACTGAGTATTGACGGGTAAATGTTGTAATATAGACGGACGGTAAATAATGTTGCAAGTGGTTATATCCTGATTGATGGACTTATTTAATAGTATCATATATTATCCTAGAAACGCCACTTAAATTTCTTGTTTTGATCAATTAAATTTTCTTTTAATTAAAAAATATATATTTAGACGGACAATGGCACTAAGCCAGGCTCCATGCCACACTCCACCATCTTCAAGCTCGCCCAACTAAATTATTAGTTTTGATATCAATTATTGGGCTAAAATGTTTAAAGAATATTTTTAATACAATGTAATATTGTCCACTATGAACCAAATCAAACGATTTTCTAGAAAAAGGCCCACACTATTTACAAGAATATCCAACACCATATAAAAAAAAATTCAAGCTACCAATACTTTGTTCCCACAATTTAGAAAACAAGGTTGAAATTACTATTGTGTTAGCTAAATAAATTTCATCTAAAATATTTGACGTTTTAGATAAACAAGAAATAATTATAATTATTTTTTAAAATTCACTATTACAGCTCTGTGAGACGCTAAAAAGAAATATTAATGGCAGGTTATAACAAAAACCTTTCATTGATAAAAATTATTATATATTCAGTTTACAAAATGTACAAGAACTTTAACATATTTGTCCCTCTAATTACCATCGTTCACTATTAAAAATCGCTATTCCTCATTGAATTTTTGATGAAAAATGTTTAACAATTATTTTCACATACATTTTGATTGGATTTGTGAGAAAAGAAAATATAGTAATGTTTTCATATGAAAAAATTAGAAAGTTTTCCATTATTTCAGTGAACATATGTTTCATACCATTATTTCAATGAACACATCTATTTCATACCATGCATTTATATATATGTATTTTTTATTTTATTTTATTTTATTTTTTTTCAAATTTTTTTTTGAGGTGGAAAAAACTTTGTTTCTAATGCGGTGCGTGATTGAAGTATCCCCTTTATCCAAAATTAAATGAACTTTTTTTAAAAAATAAATCACCAATTTTTTGCATGCTGGTCTTCTTCACGTTTTCCTCACCTTTCCAACTATGGAAACCAGACGTGTATTTATTCATATTAGTGTTAATATTAAATAATTAAATCAATTTTATTTGTTAAAACTTTTAGTTAGAACACTTAATTATTAGTATTAAATATAAATGTGTATGGAAAATACATAACTTAATTACATTTTTTGATTTGGTAAATATAAATATAATAACAAGTAGGAATAAACTTTTATCCCAAGTAGCCTAATGAAATTAGTTAATTAATCAAGTAATTCTGATGTAATGAAACCAAGTCAACTTTCCCTCAACTTTGGACTTAATGGCTGAAATTTCAAATTAGCTTGGGTGTGATTTGGACTTACGTTATCATTAGGAACAGCAGCTGTTCCGTTCACTTGCCGGTTTAACCCTATTATTTTTCTTCTTTTATTTTTTTTTTTTAAATTTCCAGGATTGTGACCCTGACTATAAATGTATAAACGAAGTAGAAGCACAACAGAATAGGTGGAGTTCGCCTTAACCCTAAATATACATCAGCGATTGTCAAGCAATCCTCGAAAAAAGGGTAATGTTTAAGCCTTTTACTATTAAACATAGCATTCATCCAATATTGACACGACACAATCGTTGCAAAGGAAAATCCGATCATGAACCGAACAGCTACGTATCCACCAGCGGACGAAACAAAAGGCATACAAAAAACAGTTGGGGCTGAAAACATGATCAGAAACGCGAACCCATACCGTACTCCCACCAAATCAAAAACTGCACCCATAGCAAGCCTAGATAAAATACTTCCTGAAACGAAAGCAACCACAGCGTTACCAACATCTATTTTGGTCAAATTAAGGTTGTCCCTAATAATAGGGATCAACGGTGCACCAGCAAAAGTCGAAACGAAACAAGTAAAGAAAGAAATCCAGAAAAGCTGGAACGTTATGCCATGAGGTTTCGAAAACGAATAGAATTTCAATTGCTTGGCCTTGTGTTCAGTAGGCACCATCAGAGAAGCCAGGGATAATTTGCAATTTGGGCTAGTGATTGGTGATTCTCAATGGTTACATTCTGTTTTCTGAGAATTTAAATACTTCTATTTGAATAAGGAATCCATTTCGCCGCATATAAATATGAGCGTGTGTAACTCCCTTATGGTATATCCCAAAGGTTCACTGACCATTTATTGATATTTTCATTTATTAGTTGTAAACGTTACCCCTTTTGACATACACGTGTTGAACAAGTCTTTTGCAATAATAATTTGGAGAATCATACGCCACAAATGAAATGTATTTAGGGGAAATATCAAATGTGTTGGGCTTAAAGTACGGTTTAAGAATATAGTCTTAAAACAGTGTGATAATCAAGTTCAGTTCTTTTTAAAAATGTTTCACACTATTAAGAGTATTCAACACTTTATAAGTAACTTATTTTTTTTTCTTATAAATTATCAATAGGAGACTTTATTCACACGCCCAATAATCTCAGTTACACGTAACTAATTAACCACATGTCAGAGTATTGACGGATACCGAAGCCTGTAGATTGCTGATGAGTCTTTGAAGCTATGGGTAAATGTTGTAAACATATAGACGTACAAAGGCACTAATAAGATGGGATCCATGCCACGCTCCACCATCTTCATACTTGTCCAACTAAATCATTGGTTCTAATATCAATTATTTTATTAAAATAGTTTCAAAATATTTTTAATATAGTGTAATATTGTCCATACACGATTTTCCCGAAAAAGCTCATGCTATTAAGAATATCTAACATCGCATACCCGACATGATCATGGATCAGGATCTTTATATATTGATAAATAGATGATTTGACATCTTTTTTCCTAATTCGATTTTTGGTTTTGAAAAGTGTAACCCAATTCGAACCAAAATAAATTTGATTTGATTTGATTTTTCTCTTTTTGGTTATTCAATTATGGCAATATTTAGAAATATAATAAAAGTTATATTTGATATTTGAATATGTATTATAACTTGGCATCAAGCTGTAATATTATATATATATATATATATATATATATATATATAAAATATAATATAAAATTTGATTTTTTTGGTTTTTCAATTTTATTTTTCTAAATCCGAAATCAAATAAAAAAGCCAAAGAAAGTAAATTATTAATCAAAACTCAAGCCAAAAATCAATCCAAATTAAAATTCGGTTCGTTAACATTTGTTTTCGATTTAATCCAAATAATACACCCTCCTAATGAAAACACTCTAAATAATATAAATATGTGTATGGAAAATAAATAACTTACATTTATTAATTTGGTATAATTAACTATAACAAGTAGGTATAAGCCTTTATGATCTCAAGTAGCCTAACAAAATTAGTTAATGGGAAAATGCATAAGTACCCCAAATCTATGTCCGAAAGCTCAAAGACACACTTATACTATATTAAGGTCCTATTACCCCTTTGAACTTATTTTATAAATAATTTTCTACCTTTTTTTGGCCTATGCGGCACTATCTTCTGGGCCTAGCTTGTGTTGACAATTTTTTCAAATTATCTGGTTGATAGTGCCACGTAGGCAGAAAAGGGGTAGAAAATTATTTATAAAATAAGTTTGGAGGGTAATAGGACCTTAAAATAGTATAAGTGTGTCTCTAAAATTTCGGGCATAGATTGAGGGTAGTTATGCATTTCCTTTAGTTAATTAATCAAGTAATGCTGATGTAATGAAGCCAAGTCAACTTTCCCACAACTTGGGACTTGATGACTTAACATAGCTTATTTTTGGTTGTTATTATGCCTGAATATACTAGAAACAGGATCCATTATATAGTGGGAATTGAAAGCCAAGTTGTAAGATTATTTGATGCACTCTCTTTTCTAATCTGTTTTATTTTTTGAAAATTATTTATTCTTACATCCTTATTTTATTTTTAACTTGTTGAAAATTACTTGATATAGTAGTTAATTCTACTATAAGGGAGAAAAGATGAAATAGATCTACGTGTAACTCTTAGCACAACTTATTTAAAAGGACTAATTTTCATGTTTTGTAGATATTTAAATTACATGTTAAAAATATTCAGGTAATACCTTTGATATATAAGAACTTCATACTTCTCCCTGCACAAATTGCTAGCACTAATTATAATAATAATAATTGATTTCTCATATCAATTTTAATCAGCCACTAGGAGAAGAAAAGCAATTCAGAAACTTCTATAAACCAACTGGAATAAATTATGTGGACCCTTCTTAGAAGTCAAAAGTTTTATTATTAATACACTTTTGAATCTACACACTATAAAACAACCACCATTGGCCATCGAAAATTCTTTTGAAAAAAGCAATAGGAAACATACACAATGAGTATTATATTATATATACTTCGTTAAGAAAAGCAATACACCTTAGTGGATTCAAGGTATTTGTCTCGAAAGATCAACAAGCAATATCATTAAAAAACAAAAACAAAAAAAAGAAAATAAGAAAAAGAAAAATCAGGATAGATTTTGCTTATCGAGATGATTCAGTACATTAAGCCTTCAATTAAATCAGAGATTCACGACTATCAATCCCTTACAAAGATTACAAAGATCATCAAACGCGATTCGGTGTCAAATTTGGTGGAGTAGGTGCGGACCCAACACGCTTGCCACGCTCCGATCGGCTGTTTTCGGCAAATTTCAAGGCATTTTGGTGCATACCTTTTTGCCTCTCGGCCTCGGTGTACTCTGAAGTATAATAATGTTCTTCGCTTCCCTTAACAGGATCTTTTGTTGGAGGGAAAAACATGCTTCCCCATTGTGGGAAATGACAAAATGTAACAGGAAGAGTGCATCCTATGATCATGAGTCCCATGTAAGTTAACCCTGTCGCTGTCGAGTACTTTGAGCTCGTGAAAAACAACAATTGTGTCAATCCAGAACCAAAATTTCCACCAGCACCAGTCATTCCAGAAATAATTCCTAACGATCGTCGAGAAATGAAGGGAATAATACCGAAAGTTGCACCACAAGCAGCTTGAGCTCCGATTGAGAAAAGGATCATGAATGTTACGGCGAGTGGTAGGGAATTTGAACGACCCAAAAGAACACAAAATACTCCTCCAAGTGTTTGTAGAATCCATAAAACCCAAAGTCTCCCTCTCATACCGAATTTCTTGGCTGCATAATCAGAAGAAAATCCTCCAAATGGTCGAGCTAAAAGGTTAGCCATACCAAATGTCGCTGCAATGATTCCCGCTGTGTGAAGCTTTAGATCAAACCTGTCGAAGAAGTACTCAGCAATCACGTTGTCTGTAGACAGTTCAACTCCCATAGAGTATCCGTAGAGAAGGACAAAGATCCATGTCCTGTAGTTTGTTGCAGCATACCACAATATCTGAAATTAACAAACACCATATAGAATTAGCAAAATATTAAACAGAGAAGTACAAAAATATATACTATTAAGTGTTGGGGTGTAATTTGGACTTACGTTACCGAATTTATCTTTAGTAACAGTACCCGTCTTCTGTAAATCACTACGATTTCCGTCAGGTAAATCTTGGCCAAGAGTCAACACTAAAATACCCATGACCACATGAAGCCATCCAGGAATAAAAAATGCAATTCTCCAAGCAGTGAACGGAGTAGCACCCGCCCTTCGAATTATGTCATAAAGAAGTGGCATAATGAGTTGAGTTGCACCTCCACCCATATTACCCCATCCAGCAGCTGTTCCGTTCACCAGCCCAATAATCTTACTATTAAACATAGTACTCATCCAATACTGACACGACACAAATGTGGCGAGTGAAAACCCAATCATGAACCGGACAGCTACGTAGCCACCAGCGGACGAAACAAAGCTCATACAAAAAACAGTTGGGGCTGACAACATGATAAGAAAAGCGCACCCATACCTCGGCCCCAACAAATCACAAACCGCACCCATAGCAAGCCTAGATAAAATACTTCCCGAAACGGAAGCAACCCCAGCGTTACCAACATCCATTTTGGTCAAATTAAGGTTGTCCCTAATAATAGGGACTAAAGGTGCAGCAGCAAAAGTCGAAACGAAACAAGTAAAGAAAGAAATCCAGGAGAGCTGGAACGTTAATCCATGAGGTTTCGAAAACGAATAAAATTTAAATTGTTTGGCCTTGTGTTCAGTATCCACCGGTACTGAAAACTTGGCGGTGGTGTCAGTAGGCACCATCGGAGAAGCCACCGAGAAAGCGAGAACGGGTTCTCTTCCGGTGACTCCATGCATAGAACTCCCCGGTGATCCTTCTACATCTGCCATTTCTTTGATTAAGGAAATAACTGATTAATTTTATAAAATATTGATTAAAATGTGTTGAGATGTAAAAGTTGATGTGTATTAGTTTGAGAATGGTATGTTTATATAGGAATTAAAGAGTTGACAATTTGTGATTAGGGGAAGTAATTGGTGATTCCGAATGGGTATTTAGAATATTTAAATATTTGATAAGGGAATCCATTCCGCCGCATCTGAATATTTATGAATAGTGTTAACCCTTATGGTATATACCAAAGGTTCACTCACCATTCTTTATTAATATCTTCGTTTATACTTTATTCCATATGTAAACGTTACCTCTTTTGACATATGGACAAGTGTTGAACAAGTCTTAAATTTGCAATAATTTGAAGGATTAATTGATTTTCTTATTTAGGCCACTAAATCATACTTGACAACTACTTAGCCATGAATTTAAGTCATTATACATTGATAATCTATTCAATGGGGAAGCTAAAAATTCTGTTAAACGCGTTCAGGAGTTAATCATATGAATAACAGACATTTTTCGTGAATGTAAATTTAGATATTTTACACATGCAGTGTAGTTAAGTTAATCTAATGTAACACGTGAGTTACCATTTTATCAGGATATGTTTACAACTTCTTAATTAATTGTCAACTTGAATTATTTGCAACTAATTGCAAGCTGTGCATGTTAATACATATTTATTCCGGTTACTTTTATCCACTTAAAAAATAATGATTCATATGAATATTTTATTGCAGTATCTATATTAATCGATGTATAGTCTTGAGAAATGATTTGAAAAATGAGTAATTATAATGTTTAGGGTCGAAATATGAAAGAAAAATCTCTTGATATGTTAATACTCAATAACTTGTAAAAATAAATAAAAATATATTTTTAATATAATAAACAAGTAAAAATGAACAGAGATACTGTATTTATATGGTGAGCAGTGAGATGTTCTTAATTTCTTCGTTTCTTTTTCAAGAAGCAAAAAGTAATTAATATGTCTTTTCAATACTTTTGAAAGGAAGAAAAAAGGCTTAAGTTAGCTGTGATCTCAAGACATTTCGGCTTTGTCACCAAAGTCCAGAAGGATATGATTGCTGCAGACCTACATAACAAATTAATATGTCTGCCAAATATTTTGGATAATTAATATGTCTGTCAAATATTTTGGATCAAAAAAAATTTCAAAGCTAAAAAGTGACAAATATAAAGGACATAACGGAGAATTTTAGTAATCTAATTAATTATTATCTAAATTTTTATTTTATTGATGAGAGTTCAATTTTATAAGCGATTCTCTTCTATTTCCCTTTTCCTCTCCATTGTATTTTTTTTTTTTGGTAGTAATATATAGTTAATATTCTCAACATATATAATTAATTATGAAGCACGAGGGTCTTCAATGTTTGGTACAGAAATTGAAATAGGGGTATTCCTCATATTCGAATAGTAGTTAGGTTCAAAACTATTTAAGATTACATTTCTATCAAAATAAGTTCGGCTTTATCTGTTTTCATGGCTTCAATAGCACACAATGGCGAAGCTTCAAAAATATTAGGAGTAGTTCTATTCTTCGCTCATTATCCTTCCTTAGTGAATCCGCCACTCTATAATCTATTTAAAAAGACCTAAAGAAGTACAATAGTAACAGTAGCATTATATACCAATATAAGTTGTGGTCTAGAGGTGAAACTGTTTCACCTTTAATCAGATATTTTGGGTCGGTTCTGGATATGAAAAAAATCCGAGAGTGTCACTTCCCAATATGAGCCTTGCAATGCGTGATCTGAATATAATTAGGCTTCTATGTAGACTCCATACCTGAGTACGAAAAAAAAGTATGTAACATTATATATTTTTAATGTGGGTTGAAAAAATCACTAATTTTCATACATTGAATTTAGTAGAATCTATCTCCATTAAATTTGGGCATGTGGATATCTTCATCTTGTCTTTTCCTCAAAGCATATCCATCCAACAAGGTAGGAAAAGTGATAAAAAAGAATGGCTCATATTAATCTCCATTTTCTACCGTTAATTAAAACTAAAGTATACTTCCTGTCCCTAATTATTTTGTCTATTTTTTTATGTTGTTCCTAATTTTTTGTCTATTTTGATAAATCGAGAAAGGATAATTTTTTTTATCTATTATATTCTCAATTAATTACTTTGAAAAAAGTAGAACTTTTTTAAAGTCTTCAGTTTTTAATTCATCTACTTCATAATTAATATGGGTAAAATGATAAACTCAATATGTTAATAATTATTTTATTTATAGGTGTGTCAATTAAAAATGGACAAGTAATTAGGATATGAGACTATTAATTAGAACTTTTAAACTATCACAAAAGGCAAGTGTAGACAAAACACTAATTGCCGCTTACAAAATGGTTGGTTTACTTAGCAGTCAAATTAACTACGCGGTGTACTGGATGAAATAATAACACACTTTCTTAGAGATACTATTACATAATTAGTCTTCTTAATCACGTAATTCCTTAATTAATTAATTAATTAAATTCAAAGAGATCTCCAACAACTAGTTCCAAGGTCAAATGGCAGACTGGCACACAGTTTGCTAATATTATAATTAGCGTATGCTAAGGAGATGGAAACAGAAACTATTATATCATCTTTTTAAAAATTAATTAATTAAAATAATATCATGTTATTTTACCTTATAGCCTTTGAGAAGGTCCTAGAGTTATATGTTTAGGGTAATTAATAATTTACTAGGCTCTATAATTTAAGACGTATGACCTGGTAATATCGTTGGAAATCAAGTGGGGTGACACAATTAATTAAATATAGTATATTATCATTCATTATCTTATAAAATATGTTTCACAAGATTCAATTATTATTGAATAGTCCTCTCTCTTATCAGCAAAGCCAAATAAAAAATAAAAAAATCAATGAGGATGGTGATGAGATAAATATGATTTCTTAATCCCTCATCAGATGTTTCAGTTTCTAGTTTGAGTATGGAAAAAGGAAGTGTTCTCGGTCTTGTACGAATTTAGATCAATCAGACTTCAATATGAGTATTAGACATCGAGTGAAAACGAAAAAAAGAAAATAGGGCACCATTATAAGTCCTAGACATGATGATCAGACGGATGGGTAGGAGTTAGGACTTAGGAGACAGATAAGGGAATGTTTGACAACATTATTGGAATAATATTTAATTTGGTTAACATGTTGATTGCATATCTATGATGAGATGCAAGCTCACTGATTGCTCATTCAAAATTAGAAAAAAAATAATTGTTAACTATATTCCAGTTTTTTTTTCAGTTATTCGAATGGACAAATCTATATATACTATATATAGTAATCTAAAGATTTTAGATAATTAAATAAATACAAAAATAAGGATGAAGTCGGTCGCTTATCCACGTCTATTTAATTTATCTATTGAAAACTGGGATGTGTGAGCATGTCTTTAAATAAATTCAAAGAAGAGTTATTTTACTACTATATGGTAAAAGTAATAGCAACGAAATCTTTATAGGATTAATTTCTTCTATTCAGATAGTAAATTAGTTAATTTGTACTATCCCTCAAAATTAACGAGGAAAAAAACTAGTCTAATTTGAAATTATTTTACCTACATAGTACATATATATGTCATGATTCTATATCTTAACAAACTGAACAGGGAACAATGAACAAGTTTACATGTAATCATTTCTGTGTTTAGTTTATTCCCAGTTTGAAATTGTCCATGCTCGAAATGCAATTATATATTGGTAAATATATTAGCTTTTTTTTATATGAGTATATGTTATTAGGACTCGTTTGTGCTTATCTATTGTGTAGACGACAACTCTTGTATACGATATTTTAAATTATTTTATCTATTCTGAAATTAGATTCCAAAGAATATGGCATTAGAAGAAGGTTTCATCAATAACTATGAGAAAATATTAAAGATTAAATAACTTATATGGTTTCACAGAAATTGAGTTTCATAAATAACATTCAAGTTCATTGTATCTTCTTCTCACCCGTCCAACGTCAATTCTCATCCCTTCACCCTGTATGTCTGGTTACCACCACATACCACTCCACCCCATAATGTTTTACTTTTGTAGTTCAATATAAGTGAATTTTATTATTGATGTATGACATAGTTTTTGTTTAAAAAAAATATTTAAAGACATTAATTAAGGAACAATTTATCAATATTATTCTTTTGATTAATTCAGATTCAGGCAATGTAAAATTATTAAAGAAAAATAAAAATTCTTCCCGGATTTATTTTTTTCATTTTAGGACTCAAAGCTAGACCTTTAATAAAAAAATCATACTCCATCCTAATACAACCCTCGATGATAAAAAAAAAGTCTATCTTACTCAACTAGTAAACTCAAGTATGTCATACTTGGTTCCTTTTTTCTTCCAAGTCCTTTTCCCTGAGCAGTTCAACAGCTATTGAACTCATACTAATAGATTGACGAACTAAGCATTCAGTTTTTTATCTTTAAAGAAAAAAACGTTTTTTTCCACAAATAATTGCAAAGTCTAATGTCCTTTCAATCGATGCAAAAGTTAGCTGCAATTGATGTTCACATGAGGAATATTTTTTAAGCTCTAGAATTTGGATTTCTACTTTTATCCTATCCATTTTAGTGCTAAAATTAGCTTGTATATAATTTAGATACTGACTTTGATGCAATTGGAGCTTATTGAAAATTATCGTTAGGTAATTAACGTGGCGTTTCTGACAGGGGATTGATTATAAGCCGTGGCGGAGCCAGAAAATTTAATAAGAGGGTTCAAAATCTGAGAAGTAAACACACAAACTAGTGGAAGGGGGTTCGACATCTATTAGACATACCTAAAAAATAATGTTAACCATGTATAAATAGTAATTTTTTTCGCTAAGAGGTCGGATGACGCCCTCATTATATGCTATGCTGCCTCCGCCACTGAATTTATAAGGACGGGTGAACTTTAAAGACAAATTAAAGCGTCTAGACTGACATGCTTAAAATGTATTCCACCTAATATTCACTTCGACAATATAAGATGTCTATACATGGTTTAGGTTTTTTTTTGTTTTTTTAACTTGCTTTAGGTTCAGAATTCACAATTTTGGGTGTCAATATATATTATATATTACCTACACTTTCCAAAATTTGAATAGTTTTCATTGGGTAGAGTCTTTTTTTAATTGGGTATGTATCTATAAGATCATTAAAAATATTTCAGCAAAAAAAAAAAAAAAGAGATCATTAAAAATATAAAAGGAGATAAAATGTAGAGTAAAAAATTATCACTCATCAAAAAATTAATTTTTTTCGTAATTGTGATTTTCATGTTAGTAGGATGAAATTTTTTTAATTTCTTCTTTAAAAATAACAGTTATATGACTTTGATGAAACAAAAAACATAATTTTGTGAATTTCTCATAAAATATACCCCATATTATAGTTTTTTATACAAATTTATTAAAAAATGGATAAAAGACTAAAATGAATAAATATCTTTTAAAGACTTGTCATATATTAACAAATCATGTTATATAAAATCAAATTTTAAAACCGCGACTAAAAGATGACTTATTAACATTTGAAATAAACAAGTATTCCTTTGATTTTTATTTTTTATTTTATTTTTTAAGAATAAACAGTTGACCCAAAAATAAGCTGACGACATCTCTATATAGTTTTCTTTTTGCTTTTTTTTCTTTTGTATGATGACGATTTGAAATGACAGTATTCCTAAACTATATGAAAAAAAAAAAAAATTAAGTCAACTTTCATAGATGGTGTGTACTTGTGTCCTTTGAAAGCTCCCTAAGGCCTAAACTATAGATGATTTAATTTATCTTTTTTCTATTTGATTTCACTTTTTTACGAGAATTTTTATCAACGTATAAAGTTATTTAAGACCTCGATATTATAAAATTTAAAAAAGGCCTCAAAAGTTTGATTGTGTCTCAATTAATCAAATCTATGAATATATGGTATGTATATTTTTATCTACATTTTAAAAAAAATATCTATATAAAATGACAGATAAATAATATGTATGTTTTTTTTAACTATGACTCTTATAACTGAATAGTTTGAATTACTATACACATTGTATTATTTTTCCCAATTTTACCTTATAAGCCAAATTGACGTGTCAAAGCAAAATCTTACCTACACTAGAGGACATGATTAATATTGATAATACATTGTTTATTTAAATGAGACAAAAGAATAAAGAAATCAATAAAATTTTCATTACCTAATCATGAATAAAACAATCCGTATACATACCGTACTTTTCTTCTTGTTGTTTTGTTTTGTTTCTTAAGCAAACAAATATCAAAGTCATAAGTAATGAATCGTTAAAAATCAATTAGGGTACGTACACATGAATCAAAGGTTATGGTAATAACTAATATGTCTTCATAATCTCAAAAGAAAATAAATTGTTGCTTGTACAATTACGTGAGATGTTTTTTTCGATTCTTTCCCAGTAAATAGCATTAAACTACTTCATATTGAGAGTCCATTTTTTTCAAATCGAAAATTTTCGGAAATAACCTCTTAATTTAATTCTCAAAAGCTAGGAATCCTTTCAGACTTTCTTTGTGAAATTTTACTGATCATGTTATTATATTTCTATATTGAAATCAAATTTCATTTGAGTGTATCATCGTATGAGAAACCTAAATTCTATCAACATTTGAATCATTAAATCATTCAATAGAATTGAAAGACAATTTTCATTATATATACATTTCTACAGGTTGAAGGTCCAACAATAAAAATATTGACTGCTGTGTAATAGATTGCCCATAAAATAAAATTGTATAAATGATTTTTTTCAAATAAATTTTAGGGACAACTTATATATTTTCACTTTTCTGTTTTTGCTTGATCATCAAATAACTTACATGCATGACCACATTGTGGACAGTCCAATATAATAAAGGAATATTATCCAAAACACAGTCACAACCTATGATGCGGATATCAATATGAATTTGTGGTGGAATTATTCAGATTTTCTTACTCTTAATTAAAGATATTGGGTTAAAGTGCATGAGAATAGATAAAATATTTTGGGGACGCTACCCCTAGAAATGAACCCTATAATACGTGAATTCAGATTTATGTAGGCCCCAATATTGTGGATACTAGATACGAATAAAAAATTATTAATTAAATTTTTTTTTTATTATGTGTGAGTTGTGTCAATTATATTGATTTTTTACAAATTAACAAACCAGGACTAAACTTTTAGTAATTAAGTTGACCAAGATATAATATGCGTATATAGCTCATCATCTCCAAATTGCTAATCATTTCATCTATTTTCTATAGGGTTTATGCAATCTCCATTAATGGAGTCACAACTTTTGCTTATTTAGTTAAAAGAAATAATACTTAATAATTCAAGGCAACTTTCAATTCTATGAAGAGCTAAACAAGCAATTAATTATACATCTTACCTTCACCTATTATTGAGATATGTTATTAGAGAAAACCAACAAGTTTTTTGCTTCATTATCGTGTGAATTGAAAATATGATCTCATTATATTTTTATTGTAGTTCCCTTTATTTATTTTTTTCAATTGACAAAACTTCCATAATTGAGACCTTTTTTATTTTGTTATTATTTTTATGATCCATAATTGAAACCTATTGAGAAAAGTTGACAAAAAAATTCAGTGTTTGCGATTAATTATTTTTCTCAATTGACAAAAACTTCCATTATTGAGAATCAATTAGACATTCTGTCGACACTTCCTGTAGGATGACTATGTAGTTAATTAACCTTTCAATGGTTCGGAAGGCTCTATTTATTTTAATTATTGTTGTAGAGTATCACGTCAAATGAAAAAGAAATGTGTGATTCCTTATATAGTTTGAGCAGTTCTTTTCTCGTGAGTTAATTGTTGGAGTTGAATAGGCTTATTTTACATGATATCAAAGATCATTTTAATTATTATTTATCAATGTTGGTCTATTGTCCACACTCTAGATGTCAAAACCTGAGCTTAAGGTGGGGTGTTGAAGAGTCCGTTTTCCTTATATGACCCGACCCTATATTGAATTGTCCATGTTCCAGATGTTCAGCCCTGAGCATGAGGTGGGTTGTTAAAGAGTTTAGTCTCCTTATATGACCTTGAATAATCTTCTCCTCGTGAATTAACTTTTGGGTTGAGTTAGATGGAAGGTTTATTTTTTAGCACCCCATCTCACGCCCAGAACTACCTATATACTTCGATTGTATATGTTATATATATACTACCTTTACAGTGCTTACATATTTCATAAAGAAAAAATTAAATAAATGACATATTTAAAAGTTGATATTACTAGTCCTAACACGAACGTCGTAATACATACTCTGGCTTAATTACATAATAGATATCGGGTAATTTTTCCTTTCATAAACTAGATGTCGCTAAGGCATTGTCCCGTAATTTTCCCCAACTGAAAGAGATATGGGCCGTATTGATCCAATTCTAGTTGAGGCCCATTGGCCTGTATTGCGAGTTCAAATGCAAGAGATCCAAATGGGATAAGGTTCCAAGCCTACTGCATGGTAGATGTAATTTTTGCTTAGACTGTATTGTTTGTTACTGTTTAATAACTTTTTTATTGTTTGGTTTGATTGTATCGTACTATATTGTAATTTATAAATTTACTAAAATATCCTTAATTATTATAGGATAGGAGGTTTGACTAGAATTAAATAATATAAGGTAAATGGTAAAATAGTATTATGAAATATTATGTAAAGATATAATTGAAAAAAGAAATTAAGTAACAGTGGTAACACACCAAATCGGTTTTTCCATAAAATGGGGGTTTTCATTGTTACGTAACAACGAAATTTAACAATACAATACAATATATTTTAAGTAACAATCAAAACAAACATTGTAGGTATAGTGACAATACAATGCAATACAATGGGTAACAATGATCCAAACAGAGCGTTAGACTCATCTAAATTATTTCATAAAATGAAAAAAAAAAAAACACATAAATAACGCATTTTTTCCCTTCATAAAATCACACATTTTTCTCTTTATAGGAGTTGGTATTTAACTCAATCACATATATGCATAGATTTTTCAGAAATTAAAGTTAAGTTCGAACATAATAGATCGGATATTATAATACCAATTGGACTCTATTATTTTTGACTTGAACTTTATCTATGTACTATCGAATAATTTTAATCCATATATGATGTGTATAGTAAAAAAAAAAAAAGCAAAGAATTAAAGAAAATGTGGAGATCATTTTCTATTTTCCTCTTCACAGACTAATTTCATATAGCAATTTTCGACAGAGTTTAAGACAAATTAATTCCAGTATCGTCTTCTTGAATTCTATAGAGCCGTAAATGACAACTTAATAAAAAAAGACCGTTTACATTTAATTGCTTTGCTCATCAAGTCTTAATCATGGGATTAGTTATATATTTTTATTAATCACTTGTTCTTTATTTAATAAATTATATAATTTTGTTGCTTACGTTTTTAGAGAACGTACGATGAGTCTTTTAAGTAGTTGTTCCAGATCTTGTGCTGTGTCTACCCAATTTTGGAATCTTAAAAAAATTAAGGTCAGAAGTTAGGTTTAAGATATCAAATTATAATATATGTTAGGTTTAACATATTTAAAAGTTGATATTACTAGTCCTAACACGAACGTCGTAATACATACTCTGGCTTAATTACATAATAGATATCGGGTAATTTTTCCTTTCATAAACTAGATGTCGCTAAGGCATTGTCCCGTAATTTTCCCCAACTGAAAGAGATATGGGCCGTATTGATCCAATTCTAGTTGAGGCCCATTGGCCTGTATTGCGAGTTCAAATGCAAGAGATCCAAATGGGATAAGGTTCCAAGCCTACTGCATGGTAGATGTAATTTTTGCTTAGACTGTATTGTTTGTTACTGTTTAATAACTTTTTTATTGTTTGGTTTGATTGTATCGTACTATATTGTAATTTATAAATTTACTAAAATATCCTTAATTATTATAGGATAGGAGGTTTGACTAGAATTAAATAATATAAGGTAAATGGTAAAATAGTATTATGAAATATTATGTAAAGATATAATTGAAAAAAGAAATTAAGTAACAGTGGTAACACACCAAATCGGTTTTTCCATAAAATGGGGGTTTTCATTGTTACGTAACAACGAAATTTAACAATACAATACAATATATTTTAAGTAACAATCAAAACAAACATTGTAGGTATAGTGACAATACAATGCAATACAATGGGTAACAATGATCCAAACAGAGCGTTAGACTCATCTAAATTATTTCATAAAATGAAAAAAAAAAAAACACATAAATAACGCATTTTTTCCCTTCATAAAATCACACATTTTTCTCTTTATAGGAGTTGGTATTTAACTCAATCACATATATGCATAGATTTTTCAGAAATTAAAGTTAAGTTCGAACATAATAGATCGGATATTATAATACCAATTGGACTCTATTATTTTTGACTTGAACTTTATCTATGTACTATCGAATAATTTTAATCCATATATGATGTGTATAGTAAAAAAAAAAAAAGCAAAGAATTAAAGAAAATGTGGAGATCATTTTCTATTTTCCTCTTCACAGACTAATTTCATATAGCAATTTTCGACAGAGTTTAAGACAAATTAATTCCAGTATCGTCTTCTTGAATTCTATAGAGCCGTAAATGACAACTTAATAAAAAAAGACCGTTTACATTTAATTGCTTTGCTCATCAAGTCTTAATCATGGGATTAGTTATATATTTTTATTAATCACTTGTTCTTTATTTAATAAATTATATAATTTTGTTGCTTACGTTTTTAGAGAACGTACGATGAGTCTTTTAAGTAGTTGTTCCAGATCTTGTGCTGTGTCTACCCAATTTTGGAATCTTAAAAAAATTAAGGTCAGAAGTTAGGTTTAAGATATCAAATTATAATATATGTTGTTGTATAAATGGAGACAACACAAATATGTTGCTGTATATACTTGATTAATTATTTTCCTAACCTTTCAAAGCTATGAGAGTCTCTTTAGAGGTTTTAATTTTTAAGTACCTACTAGCAGAAGTTTTTGGACACTATAAATATTCTCACGGTTATTTTTATTTGTCTATTTTAAACTTTGTATATTTGTTAAGAAATAATACTTAACATAAGTATTTTATTATATATTCATATTAATTAATATTTAGGGTTAAGTTTGAAAATACTTTGAATAATTAATATTAAGGATAAAACATGAAATGTAAATACCTATTTATTTTTTTTGGCAAATAAAAAATTTTATTTTCAAAAAGTGTTGAACTTTCCGTACAAACTGTTGGTATGGCAACCAAGCAGTTAACAAGTTTTCCAACCATTACATCAAGATCTACTTGGGCAAAATAACTTAAAAGGAGCTCTAGGGATAGTAATTAAGCTCTGCTAGTTTGCTGGCAAGTCTAAATTTAATGATCTCTTATAAAATAACTCCTGCACTACTTTTCTGGTAATTATTTGTGCCTCAGTGTATTTAGTTTGGAAGACCAATTTTTAATATAATTGATAAGTAAAAGTAAATGAAATAGTAAATGATTATGAAATCATGAGAGAATGTTAAGGTCTGGTTCTTCTCATTTTTAATCTTTAAATTTCTCGAATGATATCCCTAAAAAAGAGATTTACTTTACCTATCTTTAGAGAATCATCGAGTCTAAGCTGTGACATTTTAGTTATATCTTTATGTTTGGTGGGAGGAATATAATTTTTCAATCTTAATCTTACTCTCAACTACTCTTGAGAGTTGAGAATAGTGATCATTTTATAAGCTAAGTGATAATTATGGGTCTAATATAAATTAGGAAAAAATAAATATTCTTGTTAAATTTATTAAATTTCTCCGTACTTTAAAATAATTACATATACTCTAAGCTAATTACATAACCACTCATCTTTCCTCCTCTTCCTCTCTCCCTCTCTCCCCCTCGCTATCTCCTTCTTTCTCTCACTCCCTCTCTCTCTCTCTCTCTCCCTCTTCTTTCTATGCACGAATACACTAATAAATGTATTATTGTAATTATTTGATACTAGAATCTTTGACACCGTATATATATACATATATATATATACTAAATAAATGATAGTATGATACCACTAATGAAATTGATATGAGATACATTGGATGAAATTGATTGTGGATACATAGATACATGAAACTGATACTGGATGCACATACACATAAAAATTGTAGAACTTAGAACATTCTGAATATATATATACATAGCGAGAGAGGCGAGCGAGAGAATCAGTGTATCCATAATACATGTGAAACAAGTTTGGTACAATGTATTTAAAACAAATTACACTTAATTTGATATACATATATTTAAGATTGTATCTAAAACCGTCAGATACATGTATCTAGTAAACAAAAATTAATATTCAAATTACCGTATCTTGACAAAATTACAACGTATACTTAAATGATTTGTGTTGTTTCCTCTTATAGATTATCAAGGTAAAAAGGCACCAGGCTCAAATAGTCTTTAGAAGATAAATGAATTGATGGGCTTGTAATGGATTAAGGTTTGGCCCAAACCTAGATATAGATGCATCAAACATTCCTAAATTGTATTTCAATTTATTATGATGAAGAGAAGAGAAAGCGCGTAACACCCTGCTATAACTAATCTAAATGGTGGCTCATTTCTTCAAAGAACATCTTGGTGTATTTTATGCTGGTCTTTAGGAACATCTGGTAATAATTTCATTTTAAAATAATTTAGGGGTAATAGGACCCCGTGAAGTATAAGTGTGTAGTTGGAAATCCGATAATAGGTTGGAGGCTCATTTGATCATTTTCTCTTTTTATCTCTCATGACATGTAATATTTTTATATTTTTGCATCATAATATTTTATAATTTTGTTTCATGTTCTTGAAGAATATATATTTGGCTAGACATAAATTGGATTTCTAAAAAAAAATAAAATTGAAGAGCACCTTATTTGAAAGACAAAGAATAAATACAATCTTTTTAAGAGATAAATTAAGCAATTATATGATAATTTCTAGCAGTTGCTTATGTGATTATGTTAACTTATGTTCATCGGAAATGTTATTTCTGGTGAAGGAGCTCAAGGCAGCTTATCAACATTTTGTTTTTAATCGTTGATGATTTTTTTTCAAAACATGCTATGAACATTTCAGTTACAAGTCAATTACTAAGTTTTTTTATATTTTTAGTGTTCGTTTGTTTAAGGTGATTGACGTATCATAAATTTTGTAATAGCAGACCAAATTTTTGTACAATGCTATTGGAATTCTTGACATTTCACAATAGTTGAATCATATTATGTAAAAAAAATTGTATACACCCCGGAGGAATTTATGTTTAGATTCATTATTAATATTGTAAAAATTATTGATAAAGAAGGAGCTGTGTCCAACAGATGAAAAGGAGCGGAATCGACTATTTCGCACCAAGAGGCCAATGAACTGATACAAACAATTAAACAATTAAACAATTAAAGCTCATTATTCTAAATTTCCACCCTGACAATGCCCTAAAAAAAGTTTGAACTGTAATCTTGATTGTTTTTATTCTACTATGTATTCACCGGTAATAAAAAAATTTATTTATGAAAATAAATAAATATTATAAAAATTATATAGAAATTTTTTCCTAAATTCAAATTTGTTGAAATTCTTTCTTCTAAAATTGGTTGAATAGTTGAATTTTTAGAGCGGTCTTATTTCTAGTAGTTTTAAGGTAATCAAATATTTCTCTGTTTCAATTTGAAAAGTCTTTATTTAGACATTTCAGTTTATGCACTGGGATTAAATTAACATTCTCAATAAAATTAGTAGTCTAAAATTATATCATGTTTTTAACTTATTGTTTTTAAAAGACATAAAGTTTTACTTGACATGGTAACGTAATTATTACTATTATTATTATTATTATTATTATTATTATTATTATTATTATTATTATTATTATTATTATTATTATTTATAATGATAAATATTAACTAGAATTAATAAGATGTAAGACATGTACTTTCAATACATTGCATTGAATGTTTTAAAAAAAACTTTGTTTATTTACAGAAAAAATTGAGTAGTTTACTTCAAAGTTTTAAAATATTTTTTTCCAAAAAGTAAATGCAAATATTTTTTTCCAGAAAGTAAATAGAAATATTTTTTCCAAAAAGTAAATAGTTTTTCTTTCTTTCTTTTTATATAAATTTATTTTTTATGATTTTCAATATTGTTTTTTTAAAAAAATAAAATCATAAAATTTATTATTTAAAATTCTGGAGGTGTCAAAAATTGTGAAGGCCTAAAGCACCTCCGCCTTCAACCGATAATAATTAAAATTTGCAATTTGAAAAGCTAATTTATCTTTGAAATGAATAGAGTTTGTTTACAAGCTCATTATGAAATGTTATTAATTAATTGTTTTCTTTTATGATTTATTATGTATGCATATACACCCAATAGCTAACCTTAATTTCCAATTGAATTAATTTGTAAAAAAACTGGTTCAATAGTTGTATATTTATCTTTCCTTTTATTTACAACTCTTTGTATGACTTAGTATTTATTAACATGTTCGGGTGTGAAGATAATTATAATAATTAAGGATCTCTTTTTCAATAACTTGTCTCAAACAAAAGAAAAGTCAAACTGTATAAAAATTTGGCTATAATGCATCAAACTAAATCTTTTATTAATTAAAGTAAATAATTGGTTTTGCAGAATGATACTCCTGTGGTTTAAAGTCAATAAATAATCTTTTAGTATTTTTTTTTATTGTTAAAATATGAGTGATTTTTCAAATAATTTTTTTATATGTTTAAACCGGCAAAGAAAAGTGAAAATTTGTTAATCAATTACTCTTGGATTAACGTCATTAATTAACTTCTTAAAATGATAAAAAAAAATATCCGTTTTTTTAAAATGATGTGCTAACTAGTTACTCCCCCTATTTTATATTGTTGGGTATTTTTTTAATGTTAAAAATAATTGAATTGTTCAAAGTTTTAGAGGAGAGAGTTGTTAGAAAAATCTTTTTTTTTTTTGTCCCTTATTTACATTTTCTAGGTGATAATTTCAAGAGAGTTAATTATTCATATGTATGATTTTTACTTTATATATATATATATATATATATATATATATATATATATATATATATATATATATATATATATATATATATATATATATATATAATTTGAGAGTAAATAAAAGTGCAAAAATGCGAAGTGGTAATATATTTATATCCTTTTTTTTTCTTAATAGGTGTGCAATACCTCATAAATCCATTTAATGTAAAATAGAGTGAGTAATTAATACTCTCTTGATTGAACTGTATTTATTACTTCCTCCATTCCCTATTAAGTTAGTTTTTGAGGTATTTTTCATTTTTCAAATTAACTTAATTGTTCAATTTTCAAGACTATTTTTAGAGTGTTCTTCCAATTTTACCCTTCATTAGTTAGTATTGAAATTAGTAATTAATTAATATTTAATTATTTTAATCATAAATTTGACAATAATTAATAAGGGTAAAAATAGAAAACTAGGTTCAATTTATGTCTTAATTTACTTTTTTTAAAAGAGGTGAAACACCTCAAAAATTAACTTAATATGGAATGGAGGTAGTATTTGAACAGCGAAAGTTGACAAATTAAGAAATCTGAAAAACATGGAACTCATCAAATTTTAATTTTTTTTTTTTAAAAAAAGTTTATTGCCAATAAACGTCCTACATGTCTATTGTATTTTAAATTTCTAAAGTGAGGGAAATAACGAAAGAAATAATGCCGCCGCCCAAATGACTAATTAAGTCCATCCAATGGATGAATATAAAACCAAAACTAGCAGTGGGTACCGTGCATATATATTAAACGTTATGATATATTCTTTTGTCATATATGATTTACACGCATATGCATATATGCTTTTATTAAAATTTAAATAAAATAATAATGTTTGATTGGATTCATTTTTGTCTTTGTATATATATCAGTCAGCTTTTTAAAGATGGAATCTCTTTTTACCAAATAATTATCACATGACTAACCTCCACAAACCAAATTAAAATTGTAGAAGCATATTTATGATTTATTGGTAATAAACTAAAGAAAATCATGAAGGACAAAACACTTAATTGTCTTTTCCAGGTAATTTGGTATGTGGAATAAAATAAATAAAAATACCATATGATTTGAAATATTTATATGTCTCAGCTTTTAAATTATTAAAAATCTTGTAACTTCGTAAAAATAATAAAATAAAATTATTATACTTATCTCACACATATTAATAAATAAACTTCTTTAAATGTTGGTAGTTTGCTATATATCGCCTGGCTGACTAGCGATAAAATGGACGTCGGCGCTCGGCTCCCTCTATTCACGTGGCTTGGTCGACTCCATTCTCCAACTTCTTCTCCATTTATTTATGCCGCCGACAACTTTAAAATAATCCTCTTCCGCAGCGCACCTACTACGTACAATTGAAAATATTAATTAATTTTTTTCTTTTTTTTCCCCTAATATAAAAACGACGACGGATTTTCTGCCCCACGAGAATGGAGTGAAATAAGTTTTTATGATACTTTAAGAGATGATCACACAATTTATTATTCTGATAAGTGTTAAATGGATGTGCAATAATGTATGTAGTCGAGGTGTTCTAATGTACGTATCAGTAGATTTTAACCTCAATCTTATATAACTCGATTAATTTGATCACAAATAATTGATTTTTATTATTTAAATCTTTCACAACATAAAAAATAATAATCAAAAGCTCTTGCCTCCTTTTTTATCTCTCAAAGGGATGAATGGGCAAATATGTTTGGTGTCCCCTCGTGTCAGGAATTGGACCTCACAAAAATTACTTGTCATTCATACATGGAATCGCATGTCTGATCTAAAATTTTAGTTCTTTCATATTTCAATAGTAAAATATGTTTTTCATTGCGCTAATGTCTAAAATATGTAATAATAATATAATCTACCATCCAATTATTTCCATTTTACTTAATCTTTCTTTCATGATCACCACATATATTTCCGATTAAGAAATTGAAAATCATTTTTCTTGCTACATGAATTTAATTTTCATTTCTTCTAATAAAATTCATTATGCAATAGCACGTGGTTGTATGTTGCGGAAAAAGGGAAAAAGGAAAATAATAAATCAAAACTTATAAGTTATGGTGTATATATACTTACTTTGCAAGTACTCGTTACCCACACTGTCCCAATGGGGATGGGTGTATTATATTATTCCAATGCAAAAATTAGGGTTTGGGCCATAGAACCTAATGTTCTTCACACAAACCCACGTGCATCCCACGTGAACTCTATTCCCTACTAAATCATATTGATAGAGACTACTTTATCTTTGGCCCTCACCAAATTATTTCCGCCAAATCAATGGTGAACTCCTTTTTCTTACCAACTACTACAAATATTGGGACCAAAAATATCTTTTTTTTAGTACCTATAAATGAGTTTGATTTTATTCACTTATCGTGTCGATGTTTTATTCGCACCGGCCATTAATTTTTTTTTTTAACAAATACGACAAACAAATATGCTCTAATAGTATAAACTAAAATTTATTAATAATTGTTAAGAATTCCCACATCCGAAAAGGGATGAGAATTTGGTCTCCTTATATGGATTTGGACAATCCTCCCTTCATAAGCTAGCTTTTGAGGTTGAGTTAGACCCAAAATCCATCTTTACAATAATATACAAATTTTTACATTGACAATGCAACAAGAACAATAATAATTTATAGAGTAAATTTTAGGTTTAGCAAAAATAAAAATCATATTTGTATGTTATAGCTATAGTTTGCATAATTGCGCTCCATAACAAATTTTATGTTTGCTATGGAGCATCAGATTTGTATAAATCGCAAGAAGGCATTTGTTTGTATAAAAGCGCAACGATTGTATATATATATATATATATATATATATATATCGGTTAGATAATTGTATATATGTAACTACTATGTATATGTATCAATGATTGTGTTTGTATATCTGCATAAATTTGAATTTGTATACAATTGAATCAAAATAAAACATTTGCATATCAAATCTCTCTCTCTTGCTTTATACAACACAAATTATAAATTGTAATTTGTATAATTTGTGTTTGTATAAAGCGAGAAAAAGAGAAAGACAAAAGAGAACTGATAGGGGAAGATCTATATTTATATAATTATAAGTGTATAGAACGAAAATATATGTATTTGTATATACAATTTTCTCTCGCTTTATACAAACACAATTTATACATTTGTGTTTGTATAAAGTGAGAGATGTAAGGGAGAGTGGCGAGCGAGATTATCTGGGGAGAGAGGCGAATGGCAAGTGTTTGCTACATACTACAATAAAATGAAACTATGGTTATAACTTTTAATTTGAATTAATAGTTTGCTATTTTATATAATTTTCCTTAATTTATAGGTGAATCTGAAAAGTTAAAGAATATACAAAATTCATTTTAATTTTTATAGAACATAAATATTATTTTTGATAGACTCTCGAGATCACGACGTACGTCGACAATGCATGCTAGTTAAAGAGGGGTGAGCTTTAGATTCAGTTTGACAAATGCTTGGCCTATAAGTGTAGATTATAGGTGAATCTGAAAAGTTAAAGAATATACAAAATTCATTTTAATTTTTATAGAACATAAATATTATGTTTGATAGACTCTCGATATCACGACGTACGTCGACAATGCATGCTAGTTAAAGAGGGGTGGGCTTTAGATTCAGTTTGACAAATGCTTGGCCTATAAGTGTAGATGCTTTTTTTCTTCTTCTTCTTCTTTTTTTTTTTTTTGTTAATTTTTCCATAAATTTAAGAAAGGGGTCTGAGGTCCACGAAATGAAAGCTCAGACCGTACGGACATGGGGCCGCCATTTGGCCAAGCTGTTCTAAAGATAACTAACGAGCAAATCCACCAGAGGAAGTTGCTCCAATAATAAGTATTGTTCAATTTTACTTTTAAAATTGTAAGTTCAAATCATAAATAAATAAAAAAAAAATGAAAAATTGAGGAAAAAGCAAACAACAAAAAAAATACACTAAGAAAAAATAACATAAATCTCCAAAATATAAAGCTGTTTTAAACGATAAAAACTTACTAGCACAAACACCTACACTCAACTTTATCAATTTAATGTAGGTAAATAATCTAATGAGGTAGAATATATATTAGTTGTCATGGTAAGTGAGAGATACTTTTATACAAATATATTTACATATCACTTTTTCTATTTATTTTTATTTATCATATCTAGATTTGACACACTCATATTAAGAAAATAATAATTTATATAGTTATTTTATCACATTATCTTTATTAATTGATGTATAATATTAGGTCTTAAAAATAATTCGAAAAAAAAAAGTTATTAATGAAATCCTATTTTTAAAATAGTATATTTTTTGGTAACTGTCCTTTCCATTTTAATTGTTTATCCTAATTTTTTTTTTAAAAAATCCGTATATCAAAAGAATGTACATGATTTATTCTTATTAACAGTAAATTTAATGCTTCCTCCTGTTAGACTTCAAAGTAAGTTTTGCGCAAAAGGCAATAACCTCAGAAAAAAACAGAAAAACTCAACAGACATTGCGTCAACTTGAACTTTATATTCCTTTTTCTTAAATTATTGATTATTGATTATTGAAAATTGAAGTATGTTTTCTTTATTTCAACTTCAATTATATATTTTATAGATTAATTATTTTTATTAATAATTTATGTAGCTAATTATTGTTAAAAGGGAGTGGGGTCAACAGATGTCGTAATCTGTGAATTAAACAATGTCTAGTCCAAATACTATGAAAAGGAATTAGTAGTCTTCATCTGATCCTTTCATATCATATCAAATACTGTTTCATTTTACTTGTTTATTTCAATAAATTAAGAGGATTTTTTAAAATATTATCTTTAATATTAAATAGTTATATGAAATAATAATATTCAAATTTAATATTTCAAAATATCATTAATAATATTAATTTAATAAAATAGACATCTAATTACTTTTTAGGAGGACACGTGCTACTTCAACATAGACCAAGTACTATGAAACAAAGGAAGTGCATATATTTTAAGCTGGCTATTTTTTTTTTACCTTATTCATTACTTTTAGATGTATACGTTCTACTTCACCCGCTTCATATTAATTGTCTATGTTATTATAAATAGCTACTCAAATTACTTGTCAATATATAAAATTAAGATAAGATTGTTTTATTTTTTTAAAAAAGCATAAATAAGTTTGTAAAGTTAGAAAAACAGTTTCGGTAAATTAGTAAAATTATCCATTTTTTTTAAATGATTTTTTGTGTTTAAGAGGAAAATAGACAACTAATATGAGATAGAGAAAAATATTTATTTTTCTAAACAAATTAAATAGAGTTTGTTTTTGTTTTCTGAAAATTACGAAAACAGCAGTAAGTAGATTCTAATTGTTTGATACCCTCATAGCATAGGCATAGAGCCACACGTTTAGTCTCCTCCTATATATATGTGGCATATATATATCACAAAATATATACAAATATAGATCAAAAAATGGGTTTCTTACAGTCGTTGTTTGCGTATGTAGCATAATCAAGATTCACATGAAAAGTTGCAAATTTGTTATATAATTGATGAAATTAATGGCTAGCTGTTTGAAACTCATGAGAATCTTGATGATGCTGCATCAGCAATAAACGACTATTGCAACCAAAGCGTTTGAACTATACAGGAAAGATTAGTATGATTCTTGACTTGTCAAGAACGGCATGAATCAAGAAATGATTTATTTATTTCTTAGATCAGGAACTTGTAAGTATATATACTTCTAATTAGTTCTTTATTCGTATGAATCTATTTTTTATTTTTTTTTTGTACTTTTTCGTGTTCTTGTAGCTGAATTTCCTTCTTGTTAATCTGTTTTTTCAAGTTAGAGCTACTGAATTTAGACTCTCTTAATTTTATCCTCTTTTTTTTTTAATATAAAATAATAATAATTAGGCATAAGACTGATTAGAATGAGTTTCAAATTAAACATCATTTTAAAAAAAGAAGTGCATATATCTTTGGTTATTCTCTCAGCAGGTACTCATGAAGGAGATCAATAGAGCAGATTTGAGATTTGAAGTTTATGAATTTTTACGATAATTTCAAATTAGTTTGTAATATTAATTGGATTTACAATTAAATATTTGATAAATTTTCAAATATATTGGATCCGTACGTCCATGAGGATAGGTGATTGTTAAGTGTTAATATCTTAATCTGATTAATTTCATGTCTTTATATAAGGAGGAAAAGAGCTCAAGGCGTTATTGGAATTTGGATGGACACTACTTCTAAGTTAGTACAACCCAGAATTTAAAGAAGAAACGTTAGAAAAGCTAATGGTCTTTCTTTTTTAAAGAACTGACCTAAGTAGCCGTCCGCCCAATTGCTTTAACTAAAACTACGGTCGAATGTATAATATATGTAATTGTGCTGCTAAAAATAAACAGTGAATATTGATTATTTAAACTGAAAGGATCGAGCACATAATTAAGTTTTGCGTTTCCAGCTTACTTGGTCTTTTAAGAAGAAGAAGAAGAGAAACAAACTTTTAGAAGCAATTAATTGATGGTAATAGCCTAATTATCGCTAAATATGCTTTTTTAGAGGTGTTTAACACCTTTTGTAAATGTCTCTAAAATTTAAAGCAACAGTGAATCTATTGACAATTAACTAATGACAATAAAAATTTTAACACTTTTTGTTAATGTACATTATTGATGCGAAAAACTATTGATGTTTGTAGTGTCAATTGCTTGTATCATGGAATATTCTTCCAATTGATTTTTTTTTTTTTTTGTTGTTGTTGAGGATGAAAATAAGTCACACATGTATATTTAGTTATTTTACTTTTGAGGAGTGCATTGACATATAAATCTTAGATTTTTATCAAACATATTCTAAATTTCTCTCTTATCGGCCGGCTAATTATACTGAACTATATAATTTTATTATACCTGTCGCTATACCTTTTTAAAGCAAATATTGCAAGCAAAACTAGCCAACAGTTGTTCCAATTCAGTTCAATAATGGTTAAGCATCTCATGGAAATATTTGCACATGAAAATTCAGTTCAATAAGAAAATATTGCAAGCCTAATAGACAGTCGATACATATTGTCAAAAGATGATCACGATAATAAACTTACTTGCATGGGATGCTTATATCAAATTATTGCGACTTACTATAGTTAAATAATTTAATTAATTTAATATAAATATGAGGCTAGATAAATATTTACCATCTCGCAATATCATCATTCGCGAAAAATCTATTTTGAAAAGCTTCTCAAGAAAGAAAGAGACCTTGAAAGGAAGTTGAAAATTAGTAATCTTAAACTTTTGACTTTGGTTTGTTTCATGGGCAAACTTTTAAGGCCGGTAATTAAACTTGAAATTTTATGGATAAACAAAGTTAAAAATTAAAAATTCAAGATCACTCGCCTTCAATGTCATAAAAACTTATTTGGCAGGGGAAGAGCACAATGAGCTACATTTCCAAAAATGCTACTATTACCCTAATTGTGATTATTCTTAATTTGACCTGAACTTTATGGATTTTTAGAATCATTGGCTAAAATTAAAGACCTAAATCCGGACAATTATCTCCCTGAACAGCTTAACTTCTATACATTGTTCATGTAAAAAAAATCAAGTTATACTATCAGATTTATTCAAAATAATAAGATAGGTAAACAAGTACAAAATATATTAATATTGTGAACAAAATTACACCATCAATCTATGTAAAAAAAATCTCTCGTTACTAGTTTAACTTCTTTACATCGATATATACTTTTATGTCACAATTCCACGACTTTCTACCTCTTTTGAGAATTAAGCTTTATTTGATAATTAGACAAATCCTACTTGTATCTTTTTCTAGTAAATTATCGTGTCATCCTTGTTTAAACTGTCAGAATCAAGATTTTCATTAAGAAAACTCAAATTATAAAATATACATGATGGTTAACTTTTCAGCGAAAAAAGTAAATGAATTCGATTCATGTCAATGTCTCAGACTTTTCTTTTAGATTCTTAATCTGTCTTTTTCATTCCACTTGTTGCCAGATATGTATTTATTAGTAATTTGTTTTCCTCCATTGGTATATCACATTCACTTCACTTTTCAATTAACTCACTCAACTATATACCTAAAATTAGATGCAATTTCCTTCTCTTCCACTTTCCAAATGTCTTTTTTTTTTTTTTTTTTTTTTTTTTTTAGCGAAAATATCCTTAAATTCGACACGTAGTATTAATTTTATTTTTGAACTATTTGACAGTCTTAAAACTATTATTTTATTTGACTAACTGAATTAAATACATTCCGATTTTACAACATGAGTAAAATACACCCCTAAATTCCTGTCAAGTTTAGAGGTCTTTTCAACACTTTTCTCGATTTTTTATCAAAAATTTCATACTCCTACAAGATTTTAAAATCACATTTTGAGATCACTTATTATGTCACGTGGCAGAATGCAGATCACAAATTTCAATTCAATACTTTCTCTTCTTTTTTTTTCCCACGAAATTTCAGAAAACAAAACGTACAATCTTGAAAGAACCAAGTGCTAGCTCCACTAATATGTCTCAATTAATAATAATTCCATGTACCAATACAACAAACGTAGCTTTCTTTCTTTTCTTTCTTTCTCATAATTTCATGAGTTATTCCTTTGATTTTTTCTGCGTGTATGTTTAATTTGGAGGGGGTGGGGGTGGGGGTCACTCTTATTATAATCGACAACGTAACAAAGTAGTCGAGGCAAAAGGTATCAAAGAGACATCATAATATCTTTTTATTGTCCTTTTGACATTTTACGTCCACAAATGTTAACTTTAGAAAAATGAAGGGGAGCTGCAGTAATTAATAGTACTATAGTGGTCCTTTTAAAAGTTTGGTGGTCCATGTGTAAATAAGATTCATGAGGTCCTTATCAAGAATTATCACGCTACACAAATAAGATCAACCTTAATTTATTTTCTGAGCGCATGAATTGATGGCCAAATTAGAAACACGTATTTCCTATCAGGTCCAAGTTGCTTGTTGCTGCATAATAATAATAATAATAATGTGATACATATGACAATTCTCCAAAAAAAAAAAAAAACTATTCCGGCCGTTTCAAAAATAATATTTACTTTCATTTTTAGTTTGTTTAAAAATGGATGATCATTTCCTTTTTTAAACATCATTTTAATTTTAAGATTAAAGGACATTTTGATACATTTAACATAACTTGGATTTAGTACCACAAAATTGATACGTGTTGTTTATTTTGTTAAAGTTTGTGCTAAATCATGTATACTAGATCATTCTTTTTGAAATGAAAAGACTAGACAGTGACATGTTTTCATTTAAATGGAATAAGCACTAGAATTCTTTTATGGAATGGGTTAGTTTAGTTTTGATGTTACACCGTGGTGAAGTTTGAACTCAGGAAGCAATGTTTTAAAAGGCAAAATGGAGAGTCGTCTGAAACTTAACAAGTGATTGATGAGTATTTCTTTTATACTTGTGTTCATCCCATGAATGGCAAGATCATCACACTCCTCATCTACTGAGCCTTCCAAGTTCCAACTCTGTGCATTAGTGCCACAAGTTTAGTTAGAAAACAAAATTATGAAGCAGTGTCATGTGACACCCCATGAGCAGTGCTAATTCCACCCCTGTTTCCAACTGTGTGCATTAAGCAAAACTGAATTCTGTAGTATAATGATCATTAAGAGCGAGCACGGAAAGTATAATGATTTAAATGGTAGACTAGAAGGTATAAAATATTCAGTTAAAAAACCAAAATGTATGATATCAATTTGACATACCTCATCCAGAATTCGTTTGGATCCATCATTAATAAGATCCTCATAACTGCACCAGTATCACTAGGCCAAGCAATGATCCCAAAATGGCCAAATTGCAGATTGATTGATAGGCTTAGCCTTGCCAGTTTGTAGAGGTCCATACAGAGGTGTCCCTATTCTGTTCCAAATTGAATGATCTAAATTGTGATTGCCATCGACACAACAATAATATATCCAGTGTGATCCGACAAGTGAGGTCTAAAGGGGCTTGCCATTGACACTGAATGTGTAAACAGGCCAAGCTTTTTCTACTGATCCATCATTATTCAAAAACTCCATCAGTTTCCGAGAACTGCCTAATTACACATTTTGGTGCCTTACTTCTTTTTGTCAGTTGATGACAATTGATGCCCTCATTGTGATTAACGTTGCTGAGAACGTTGAGTGCATGTAATGGTTGTCCGTTGTGTTTCCTGGCAGAATGTGTAATGATTAACTATGACCATTATAACATTATTTCTGCGTATTAAAATCTCATTATTCTTCCTCCATTCTTGTAACTTATGTAATTCCTAAGCCATTTATTTTCACTATTTACTACTCATTATCTTCCTATTCATTTCTAGGAAGACTTCCACAACTATAAATAGTGGTGGTCTTCATTTGTTTTGAGTACAAGAAAATTGAGAGTGAATAAAAATTAGTCAAAAAGAGAATTCTCATTTGTTGAAAGGAAGGTGTTTTTTTTTTTGTGGAGTTCTAGACTCTACTCTTGTTCAGAGTTTATTGAATTATATTTTGTGATTAGACTGTTGTATCCTGAAGGAATCAAGTTAAAAGACTATTGCTAAACAGGTGAAAAGATTTACTGTGGACTTATATCTCCATAAAAAGAGCAAGATGTCACACCTCAGCTTGAAGTGATTTTTTTTTTGATTGGATTATCTTAAAGGTATTCTCCTGCCAAGCACCTCCGATCCGTACAGCTGAAAAGTGTGGCATGGATGGCTGACATACTTTTATCAACATTTGTATTGTTAATCTTTGGAATCAAATGCTTCTTACGTTAGTTCGATTACACTGATATTCCAGGACTGTTCCGAATATGTTTAACATGTTTTTTTTTTCCGGATTTAGAGTCATCAGTCAGGTACTTTGCAAACTGTTCTAAATGTTTCAAATATTTAAATTATATTTTTTAAAATTTAAAATGTTCTAATTCACAATTAAAATTAAACTATTTGACTTTTGGAATTCTATTAAGGTAGCATAAAAATATATTAAGAAAATAGTGGATTTATGAAATAAGTAATTGTTATTTTTTTACAACTAAAATAATAATTTTTCCATACATTAAAAGTTGGATGTATTTCATGTAGTTATGAAGGAGTAAAATGATGAATTTTCTGACCTAGATATTGGTACAGTGAATTAAGGTTATTCCAAGCCTCAGACTGCACACAAACTGTTTGATGATTTGTTTCAAAGAGCCCTCACATTCAAATACCTCTTATTTGTTCTTTATCTGTTCGTGTTCAATAAAATCTTTAAATGGGTTCAGTTAACCGCATTCCGAGTTCTTATTTTCTGACTTATTATCATTTCAATTTTATCTACAGGTGGAAGTTGGTACCCTGCCTGCTTTACTACATTGAAGACGAATTGTCTATTGTTTGAAGTTTGTGGAAGATGCTTATAAAACGTCTTTTTTCATCTTCACATGCCTTTTCTTCGTCCTCCGCTTCTTCGAATTTGCTTAAAATCGGAAGTGTTTTGAAGCAAGCTAGGACATTTACAGATGATGATGTTCTTGGGTATTCTAAGCTGACCCATGACGCCAATCCATTGCACTTTGATGCTGAATGCGCCAAGAATGCTGGTTTCAGTGACTGCCTTGTTCCTGGGATGCTTGTTGCTTCCTTATTTCCCAGGATTATTGCTGCCCATTTTGTAAGCTTTTTGATTGTTTAGTCTAGAGGTTGATGTAAATAATCTGTTAAACTAGTTAAACTGCAATGTTAATCGTTCATGTCGAAAAGAAGGTACTACTAACCTACTGAAATCGGTTAACCTATGCAGTAGCTTAGCGATCTTTGAACTTTTTTGTGTATATAGCTTAAATAAGCTAGCTAAATATGCATACTGTTGACTGGGGAAGGTGTTATGTAGGTCTAGTTTTATGTTGAACAATCGGTTAGTGTAAATCTAACTATTGTTATTTGTTAATTTCTCCAGCCAGGAGCTATATATGTTTCACAGACCTTGCACTTCAAATTACCAGTTTATATAGGAGACGAGATCATTGCTGAGGTACAGGCAGTAAGCATCAGACAAATCAAAAACAAGTACATGTAAGTAGTACCTCTTGGCTGAAGATTGATACCGACATAAAGTATGTATGTTGTAGCTCCTAATTGTGTTGCTCTTTCTGGTTCAGCGCAAAACTGTCAACAAAATGTATCAAATGCGATGGTCCTCTGGTTATAGATGGTGAAGCAACAGCAATGTTACCATCTCTGGTCATGGAACCACCAAACTTGGCAGTTACTTCCAGCTAATCGGTAACACCTTTGCTTGTCAATTTAAACATTCTAGAGCTGCACGAGCTTCTCTTAAGAGAAATACGAAGGGAATATCCCTGAGTATTGCCAATCCTGGATCATTTGCATTGACAAGTTCTACAGCATAGATGTCATTCAGTTCAAAGTCTTTAAGTTTTCGTAGTAATTAGCAAATGCTCATACTTTGTTCTTACCGATCGATGTTACATTTGACTCTGGTACTTGCTGCCAAACAATGTCCTTGCACTAAAACTTTGTCATTTGAGCGTGAAAGCTTTGAGATGTAAGATCTTTATGGAGTCTTGAATTTCGATTCCTTTTTGACTCCACCAATAGAGATATATTTTGCATAATCGCTATTTAATCATATTAATTAACATGTATTTTCACATGAATTTATCATTTTATTATGTCCAATTAACAGCAAAGAGAAAAAGAGACCAAGTTTGCTATACATGTCTTGCACACTTTTAACAATTCACTTGCGCAGGTGATCAACTTGAAATTTTGAAGCTCCTGTCTACTAACTTTTTCTTCCAAACTCTAATTTATCTTTATCTCCTGTACTGTCAATGATCAAACAAGTAAACCACAGAAGAAACAGTTCATAAACTCCACAGAAAGGCACGTGAATAACTTAAGACTTTATTAATCTTAGAGGGAATTAGTTTACAGCTAATCCCACTACCAATGTACATTTTGTCTGAGCTCACATTACAGCTAGAGAAAATAACATGGCCTTCTCTTTTAGTCCTTGAAGCATGATCAACGCTCATCTTTGTCCTAAGTACCTGACTACTACTGTATAATTATGGGTTACATCATGGGAAGTCCTTGTGGAGGAGCAAATGCTGGTGCATTAGGCATTTTTTTGTCCACGACAATCGCTTGAGTAGTGAGAACCATTCCTGCAACTGAGGCTGCATTCTGCAAGGCACATCTTGTTACCATGGCTGGATCGATGACACCAGCTTCTACTAAATCTTCATACTTGTCAGTCATTGCATTGTAACCCATCTTCCATTTGCTACCCTTTATCTTCTCCACTACTACTTCCCCTTCAACCCCAGCATTCTGAGCTATCAAAGATGCCGGAGCTACTAATGCCTGCAACCACAATTAAACTTTACAAAAAGAACAAAGAAAAAGAAGAAGAAACAAGAAACTTTAATTGATTTTGGTAAGAGATTCATCCAAATGCACACGGTTAAACAGGCTTTCAATAGTTACAAACTATTCCTTCTGCACATGAGTTTTGTTCAATTAGCAACCATAATAAAGGACAAGAAAATTCTAAGATAAAGAAAGAAAATGGCATGCTACTATATATGCAGCAATTGTTCTGTACATTCATGTCTAATTGTGCGTTATCCTGTGTTGTCACTGCTTTCCCGTTCCCAAATTCAAATGATACCACCCGAAGTCATCAACTGTTGTTCAGTGTCTGTTTCCAAATTAGATTATGTCCTAGAAGTTAGGTCATGCCCTAACACATTGCAAGTTCTTGATCCTTCCACCAACAGATAGTGAGTTGGTTAGAAGTTAGCTACCCCTCTCAATATTAGCATTACAGTACTATCCATTTGCTATAGAAAAGTTGCTAAAGCCTACTAAGTCAAGTGATACTGTTCAGCTGATTCTCTAGCACAGATGACTAAAAACCCAAATTTCTCCATTTGGAACAGAATATGACCTGAATTTCTGGAGTACGGTTATTAGCTCACCAATCAGTTATATTGGAAATGGTTACATTACCATAAAAGACTTACCAAGGTGCCATAATAATAGTTTAATAGGTAACATACTCACAAAAATAAAACAAATAACGAGAGAACTTCTTGATTGAAGTCACTTGGACATTTGTTTACCTTCTGCACAATGTCAGCGCCCAACTTCTCATCAGGATCTTCAAGATTGTCCTTAATGGCAGGGACATAATTTGATAGATGAACCAACGCAGCACCACCACCAGGGACGATTCCCTCTTCAATTGCAGCAAAAGTTGCATTTTTTGCATCCTCAATTCTAAGCTTGCGGTCCTCAAGCTCAGCTTCTGTTGCAGCACCAACCTTTATGACAGCAACACCTCCAGACAACTTTGCAATTCTCTCAGAAAGTTTCTCGGAGTCAGACACTGATTCTGACTTGTCCAACTCCTTTTTAATCTGAGAAATCCTAGCCTGTATCTCGTCCTTCGACACATCATCAGCAAGGATGGTTGTTGAGTCCTTGGTGATAGTCACCTTTCTAGCAAAACCTAGTGCTTCGACCGGGGTATTCTCAACAGGCATACACAAATCAGCTGCCTGGTACTCGGCCCCTGCAAGTATACACAACCAGTACTTCAGGAAACTTTCCCTTGTGAGGTTGATGCATTTGAGACTAGAGACATGATGCTTGATACAACAATTCAGTCTACTATTGAAGAAAAGCAGAAAGGATAATATCACTAAGGAGATCGCTTAAAACAAAATTGCTAAATAATCTAGAATATTGTATAAATTCAAGGAGAGTAAAACTACGCATTATCTAAAAATTCTACTGGCTTAACATCCCACCAGCATCGGGTATAACGTCCTCCCCCTTTCCTCCTCAAACACACATCCAAAATAGAAAATAAAAGAGGAAAAGGAAAAACATTTTTTGAAGACAATGTACTATGGTTCCTCCATTAATATAGTTCAATAATATGCTTTCACTTTCTTTTTTTACTTTAAAGATTATTTTGAAGACGCCTAATCATACCAGAATGATGCTAACATTTACAACTGAACATATCCGTTGGACAAATGCCTTGAATATGTGCCTGACAAAACACAGACAGCTTCCAAACAAGTTTACTCTAACCAAATATACTATTATCACTTTATGGGTAGTGGTACAATTAGTTCAGCAAGTTCAACCACCTGTTACAATGGCGATATCTTGGAGAAGAGCTTTCCTCCTTTGACCAAAACCAGGTGCTCTGATGGCAGCAACATTCAGTATACCTCGCAGCTTGTTCACAATAAGAGTAGCCAAAGCTTCTCCAGTTACGTCTCCAGCAATAATGAGTAGAGGGGCTCGTAATTGAGTTGCCTTCTCCAAGAGGGGCATAATATCCTTGATTGCTGAAATATCGTGATCTGTAACCAACACTCTAGCATTCTCAAATTCAACAATTAATTTCTCCTGATTGGTGATAAATTGTGGGGAAATATATCCCTTATCAATCTGCAAACAACGGAGCAAAGTTTGCGTTAACATATATTACAGGCAGTACAAGAACCATAATGGGGTTCGTGGGTTCACCAGAAGTACAGAACCCACAGTTTCTGTCTCAGACCCCATGTATATGCATGATAACCAAGTATTACTTAGAGTTGGATGTGTATATTGTAGCGCACATTCTCAACTCAGAACCCACAACATCTAAACCTTGGATCTCCAACTGATTACAGTTGAACTACCATCCAAATAGAAAAATGAACTGTGGAGAATACATTCTCGTCTAAGTAGGTACATACCTCCATCCCTTCTTCAACACGAACAGTGGTTTCAAAGGAAGAGGATGACTCAATCGATAGAACACCATCAGGACCAACTTTGTCGATTGCATCAGCAATCATGGTTCCGATCTCATCATCATTTCCAGCAGAGATAGAAGCAATAGCTGGAGGGAAGACATTTATTTGCAAAATACTTGTAGCCATCCATTGTAGCAGTAACAAAAGAAGGAAAATTAATTACCTTTGATGTCATCACGACCTTTAACAGGCCTAGCCCTCCTTTCTAGCATTGCAACCAAAGCATTTACAGTTTTGTCAATGCCCCTCTTCAGAGAGACTGGATTTGCACCAGATGTAACACTTAAAAGACCATGCTTAATGATTTCCCGGGCAAGAACGGATGCAGTTGTTGTCCCGTCACCAGCAGCATCATTGGTTAGGCTTGCAACCTTCACCATAAATTCTAAAGTTTCAGTACACAAATCAAGGAATATGATAAATGTGACAATCGTTCTTTTACTGTCTGTCTTTAGAACAATTAACCAGATACAGCACAAATTCAACAATGATCTTCACAGAAGAAAATAACCAACCTCTCTGATAAGGGTGGCGCCTGCGTTTTCCATGGCATCAGCTAGCTCTATGGCTTGAGCAATCGTGACTCCATCGTTAACTACTTTCGGGGTATCATATTCGTCTAAAACCACATTCCTCCCTACAGAAAAGTAACAGGTCATCAAGAGTTCATATGACACAAGCAATACAAAAGCATCATAACAGAGTTGATCAAATAAATGGCTGATTTTAGAAACACAACTGGTATAGCATGAAACCCACAGGATACGCTGATTGCAGCAATGCTGGAGGAGGAAAATCAATTCTGGCTTCAAAAGGAAAGTCTCTTTTGATGAAGAGATGGAAATTTTAACTTGTTATATTTCGGCAATGTCATATTTCTTTGTGCTTTCACACAGGAAGGATGACAAACACATAACATTGATACATCTGCAAAATGTCTCATGCTTGAAGTCTTTGCCTCCAAAAGGGGAAAATAACTTTCCATACAATTATCTTAACTTTAAACTTTATATGTACTTGTTTCAACTAACACTAAGACATTATTATTAATCTCCAATACTCAAAAATTGCATCAAAGCACTCTCCGATTTGCTATGTATTATGATTAATCTGGACAATTACTTTTTCCTAACCAAACACCACTGAGAAATGACTTCACTCATAGCAAAGACACTCTATATCCAAAAAAAAAAAAAAAAAAAACATAACTTCCATTGATCTGGAAGATGAAGCTTAGGAAACATACCCTTAGGACCAAGAGTGACACCGACAACATTAACGAGCTTATCAATTCCTGCTTGAAGGGCAGCTCTTGATTTCTGGTCAAATGCAATATCTTTAGCATTCGCCCTTACTACTAATCGGCTCTTTGAAGCCTTATTGTTGAATTTCTGTCCCTGCAATTGATTCACCCTTCTTACTTTCAACCCCACTTTCATTTAACACCCAATAGACCAAAAAACAGTTAAAGATCACAACTTTAAGCAGATCCCAACAAATAAGAAAAATAACACAAGTATAAAGATTACAACAAAGAAGATGAGAATGAATGTACCTGTTTAGAGGAAGAAAGAAGAATAGAGACAGTGGAGATCCCATTTGCAGAAGCCATTATCAGAATAAACTGTATACTGAAAGAGGGTTTAAGCAGCTGCAATGATATTCTTCTACTATGAGTAAAAGGGGAGCGGAGATACCTTTGCCCAAGAGGTTTCAAGCAACACTCATTCAACAGAAAAATTATATTATATAAAAAGGTAAACTTTTAGTTTAATAAATATATACACAAATATTGATACTTTTTGGACACAAGTTAAATGTTTAGTTTAGAAATTGTGATTTCAAATAACTAAGGAAACAAAAAGATGGACACCCCAGACAGGGTAAAAGAAAAATTCTTTTTCTTTTTTTAAGCAAATTCATTTGACACACAAATGTTTTTTCAAAATGCATTTTATATTAAAAAACAAAAATAAAATTAAACCCACTTCTTAAACGGGCTATGAATCACTTTTTTTAATTGACCAAATGTTACACTAGTTATTTTTTTTTTAATATTCAAAATTAACCAAAAAAAATAAAAATAAATTATATTGCAATTATTTTTGCTTTTGGTTTCTAACGGTTGTCGTGAAGAACGTGCGTTAATTATGAAAACGAGGAGTGCGCTATAGTCGTCAGAATTCACATGCACACAACTATTTTTTTTATCAACAGTGGTTGACTGATAAGCATTCTTTCATTCTTAACCACGAAGCCTCGAGTTCGAGCCCTTCATGGTACGGAATCATCTTTGTTAGGAAGCATTTTACCCTAATATGGGATTTTTTGGCGTGAATTTGAATTTAGTCGGTCTCTAATGTGGGATACCGGACACCGGATAAAAAATCAAAAAAGAAAGTACTATTTTTAAAATAACAAATAAATTGAAATAATTTTTTTTAAATGACTATATATATTTTAAGACAAACGCCTCTTAACAAAGATATCGGATTATTTTCATTATAACAAATTGAAGTAGTAAAAGTTGATTACAAAAACGTACAGTAATAAATAATTTATTTCTTTTAATTTTTTAATTTTGTTGAGAAAGAAATCGTATATATATTATCTCCAATTTTAAAAGACAGACAGGCGCAAAATTCGAACTCGGCCAGTTTGTCCCTTTCCTATATCACCTCCCCGCCGTTTCTTTTCCCCAAAATAAACCACTTCCCATTTTATCAAACTAAACTTTCCAATTTTGATTTTTGAAAAAAATTCACACAAAAATTGTAAGAGTTATTATTTGAATTGATGGTCCTTTTCATGAAAAATGTGTAGACGAAAACAATGGAATTCCAACAATGTCAGCTTTATCTGCTTTGCGATTTTGGTTTTCATGGCGAATTTGGGTGCTGGGCAGCAAACTACCGGCAACAATTCCATGGGAATGCAGCTCCTCAAGGGAGCTCTCGCATCACGCGTCAAAAATTTGACCACCATTATGACCAAAAATATGAAAGGACAATTGGATTTTTGCATCGAAAATGTGTAAGTCATTATTTTCGAACGTAACCTTTTGTTCATTAGGGATTCATAGGGTCATCGTAATTCTCTTTTAATGCTACATTAGGGGATTGGGGAAGGGGAAATTGGTTGGGGATTAAATCGAACCCGCACCAATAAGGTGAATGTTCAGTCAAACAACTACTAATTTAGGTACATTAGTTGTGGTCCGCTATATGAATTCTTAATACTTATATTTTTTTTTTTGTCAATGCTGATTTTTTTTTAATCATAGTATAAGAGATAATAGTGTTGTGATGCATATGTAGTGTCACAAAGAGGTTCTTCTGCTCCTCTGTTATTAACAAGGAAAACCATACCGAATGAGTACAGACAGTTGTGATTCTACCAATATTCTTGTAGTATAGGGGAATGGAATTGTTTTTTCTTCTCCTAAAATTTGTTTCATTATTGTGATGGTGTTTGGCTTTGATGATCCAAATATATGGAAGGTTACGATTTAGTCTTAGTTGATAATGTTTGATTATGTTACAGAGACGCTGAGTGGGATGCTGCTTTCAATTTCTCGGATAACTCAGATTATTTGCAAGGGTGTCTCAAACAGACAAAAGGTACGAGATGCTGGATAAATTTCTCTGAGATACTTATCTTTTCTACTTTGAAATCCGCTTCTCTGTCTAGATTAACCTTTAAACCCTTGCAGAATGATGTTACTATATAGAATTATAGTTTCAGATTGACCAAGTAGGTACATAATATGCCTTGTCTTTTTTGGTAATTTGAATAATAGATTCACTTTTTCGTGACTAATCATCACTTTCTGCTATGCAATAGAGCTGTTAGTGGTATTAAAGCTCCTTTCTAGTCTTTCTGTCTTTATATTCATAATGTCTTTGGTGGCCTGATAGGGGATGTTCAGCAGCGATTGTGTACGGCATCAGAAATAAAGTTCTACTCTGCTAGTTTACTGGAAGCAACGGTTGACAGTGGCGTTGCAAAAAGTTCCCATTACCTGAGACCAAACAGGAACTGTAATCTAACATCATGGAATTCTGGATGTGAGCCAGGATGGGCTTGTAGTGCTGGAAAAGACACGAAAGTCGACTTTGAAAATGAGAAGGAGATTCCATCTAGAGTTCTAGATTGTCAATCTTGTTGTGAAGGCTTCTACTGTCCTTATGGTCTGACCTGCATGATACGTAAGTATCTGGATTCTGGAAGTTAACAATGACCAACAAGCTTACAGTTGCTGAAAAATTGTTTGTTATCCGGAGTAATTATTTATCTCAAATCAGTTGATAAGCAAAACAAAATTTTAGAATAGCTCAAAAAATTCAATTGTTTTTTCTTGAGCTGCTTGGGGTTCATTTGCTGTCTCTAAGGTCCTACAGCAAGCTGTGGATTTTGTTAGACCTTGCTGATTATTCTTACCCTTTACGTTTTATTCATTTGTTTGTTTTGATTTTCCAATTATTTCACTCAAAGCATTTGATAGCAAACCACAACCTAGTATTGCTTAAAAGACAAGCCCATATATACATATATTCAGTTTTCATCTTGAGCTGCTTTCTGCATTTGTTTGCTCTAACAATTAATCAGAATCTCTGAAATTTAGTATACTTTTTGATTGTTCTTCTTCTTTCCCTCTTGTTGATTTGTTTTTTTTGGTTTTCCTTTTCTTCCCTTGAAGCCTGCCCGATGGGTGCTTATTGCCCTCATGCAAAACTCAACACGACCACTGGTGTATGTGATCCGTAAGTTTTGTATTTCCTGCTGGAGTTGTTGTAATTATTATTACTATTATTATTATTATTCTTTTTACCTAGACAAACATACATTCACTTTCTTGACCTGATATTACTGCCTGAAAATATGCAGCTACCGCTATCAACTTCCTAATGGAATGGACAATCATACTTGTGGTGGAGCAGATGTGTGGGCAGATTTTGTGAGTGCTACTGAACTTTTTTGTTCGGCAGGATTTTACTGTCCATCAACTATCCAGAAGAATCCTTGCACTAAAGGGTATTTCTTTTTCTCCTGAAAAGTAGCTCATTTGCTTTTATCCTGCAAGTTTAGGCAGCGGAAATGCATATCCAAGGGAGGTCACCGGGTTCGTGTGAACCCATGCTCCCCTCCCGAGATCATATATAGTAGTGTTATATATTGAAATATAAATGTGTGAACTCACACTCGGAGTATCATATAATGCGATGATGGCTGGGTGCACCTCTCTACTTAAGGTTAGAAATTTGAATTTTATATTTTTCTTTCTAAAATAACACCTCTCTAAGAGGTTATTGGTAGAATTTTTGGAATTTTAATTAACTCCTATATATATATAAATTAATTTTGGACCTATAATATTAAAATTTTAACGGTTTTCAGTAATAAGAACCTAAATGTCGAACCGATCAAATTTATATCTTAGATCATCCTTTTTGTATTAGTGCACGCATTATTTCGAAATCCTGGATATGCCTCTGAGCGAAATGCAGGATGTATTCTAATGCATTTTGTGCATCTTTTTGCTCATAATCATAAGCTCATGCTAATCCCGTTTACTCACCTACAACTAATTTATGTGTTTTTCAGACATTACTGCAGAGCTGGCTCAACAGAACAAACAAGTAAGTCTATATATTAGATAACAGTCAGCTGTATTTCAGTATAGAGCTTTTTATCATCTTTTTGGTTGCTTATTTATATATGAATGTCAGAAAATGAATCAAGTTTGATGCTTCTAAACATATAGCACCGGTGAAAACCACTTGTCAAATCTCTTCCCATTTGTTGTCTCATTTCACAACATATTTCTGATTAAAAAGGAGAACAAAAACATACTGATATTGTTGAGGAGTGTCACTACAACAAAAACAACTTTTAGCGGCATTAACTATTGACATTAATAAAGAGTGTTAAAGTCTTTACCGGCATTAGTTAAGTGTCATTAGAACCAATGTCGCTAAAGGCTTTAGGGACATATACAAAGAGTGTTAATTGTCGCTAAAAATACATATTTAGCGGCAATAAAGAATTAATTGCCGCTAATGATCATTTTTATGTAGTGTGTACAGCTTGTTAGTTCCAACTGAAATACAGTTGGAGGAATTCTTGGATACTCAGTTACAAATTAGGCATGCTGTCATCTCAATAATGGTCTTTCATTAATCTGCTGTCTACCATTGCAATAGAATCAAATAAATTGAAGGTACAATAATAATGGCTGGCAAGATCTAGGGCATGTCAGGATGGTGAAAAAAAATTGATCTGCTTTGCACATTGTAACAACTTGCTTCAAATTTCTTTCTTCTAAGAGAATGGTTTATCTGAGTTCCTTGTGCGGTTGTGGGGGTGAGACTATCTTCTTATTGACGTGCTTTAAAGCATATTATTTTAACTTCAAGACAATTCTACATGTTTTTGCTGCTACATATCCAGTTGACAAATGGCTGTATATTAAGTAAGAATCTTTGCATGTGCTATTTTGTTACATGAACATGCCAAATGATAAAAAATGCATAACAGTTGTTATTCACACGCAGGCTGCTATAGATTTGCAACTTGTGAACGTCAGACAGCAAACCAAAATATCACTTTTTATGGTCTCATGTTTTTTGTAAGTCATCAACTCATTCTTAAGTTATGCAGTCAGTGACTATCCAAGATAATTGTTGTGCTTATGAAAATATTGCTCTTGAGTTGGTTAGCATTGCATGGCTATGCATGTTTTTTATTTGTTAGGCTTGAAGAGGAAGGAAGAAACTGAGAAGTGATTAAGCGGGAAGAGATGGATGAATTTCTTTCATGTCGTGGATGCAGAACTGATAGAAAGAGAACCCATTTCCTTTGAGACGAGGGAGGAGTGGAAACGGGATATTGTATCTTTGCTCTCAGGCTAACCATTTCCTTTTAGAAGAGGGAATAGGGGAAGGGAAGATCAAGATATTCCATCTATCCATCTTTCGTTTAGCTTACTATTTATCTTCATGAGCAGGAGGAAAGGGGAGAGATTCAACTGGACATAATTTGATATCCTTCTATCCCAATTAAAGTGGATAGTTGAAGCACTGAAACCACACAAACAACCAGGAAACATGGTCCCAATATGATATATCTTAAAAAATTTGGTACATATTTCATTATAACACTGACATTCAGACTACATCAACTGAACCATGTGAATATAGAGTTGTTTGGGCCTGGTAATACGCAATGGATGTCTATTCTGTAATTTGGAAGTGTGTTTATGGAATGTCGCAACGTTCTCTTAAGTAATTATCGTACAGATTCTCCTTTTATCTGAAAAAAATGTTGCATCCTCAGATTTGCATACATTTTCATTCTGTAGAGATATTAAATTTCTAATGTAGATGGTTTTCTGTTCAAGCATTTAGCTACAGTTAAAGATGCACATATTTATTATTTATACAGACGTAAGATTCAGATTTTACACAAAAATTTCTCAACTGGTTTTTTCATTTTTCTATAGGGTGCAATCATGCTTGTACTTCTTATTATATACAACTGTTCTGACCAAGTTCTGAGCAGTAGAGAACGAAAACAAGCCAAGTCCAGAGAAGCCGGTGCAAGAAGTGCAAGGGAAAGTGCTCAGGCACAAAACAAATGGAAATCTAACCTTGCTAGCATGGGGTCTCAATTGTCGAAGACATTCTCCCGTAGAAAGTCAACAAGGCAGGACATGCAGAAGGATAGTGATCCAAGTAGACCTGGTAAGGATTCTGGCTTGCCCTTGCCCCCAGGTATGTCTCAGGCAAAAGCAAAGAAGCAACACAACCTCAAGAAGATGATCACTGAATCTGAAGACGGCCAGCCTGATAGTGAAGGTTCCAACATTGAAACTGGGGATAAAAAGTTCAAAAAGGACAAGGGTAAACAATTACATTCAAGGACTCAAATTTTTAGATATGCATATGGACAAATCGAGAAAGAAAAAGCTATGCAGGAGCAGAACAAAGATATGACGTTTTCTGGAGTAATCAACATGGCAAGTGAGTTTGAGATACGGCCCAGGCCTCCTATTGAGATTCACTTTAAAGATTTGACACTTACTTTGAAGGGGAAAAACAAGCATCTGTTGAGGTGTGTAACCGGGACATTATCACCTGGCCGTGTTTCTGCTGTTATGGGTCCATCTGGCGCTGGAAAGACAACATTTCTATCTGCATTGACTGGGAAAGCTGCAGCAGGGTGTACTACAACTGGTTCGATTCTCATAAATGGAAAGTCTGACTCTATTCAGTCTTACAAGAGAGTTATTGGCTATGTTCCTCAAGATGATATAGTGCATGGAAATTTGACAGTGGAGGAGAATCTTTGGTTTAGTGCTCGGTGCAGGTATGCCGCGATAAGCTTTGTTACTATTTACCTAAAGCTTAGTTATTGCTGACTCAATATCTTCCAAAAATCCATATTTTCTAAACGTAAAGCAGTCCTCAATTTCAAGCTGAATTGTGAATCTTTGACTTCTATGAATAGTTTGAAACAAAAAAAGAAGTACCTCTTTTTGTTATCTGGAAAAGAGTTCTTTCTTGCAGTTTAGCTTTCTAGTTTGCAACTAGTAGCTTCACATTTATTCTTATTTGCTCGTCAATGTTGAATCGTTCTTCCAGATTGGCTGCTGATTTGGCAAAACCAGAAAAGGTTTTAGTTGTTGAAAGAGTCATAGAGTCCCTCGGGTTGCAACAGGTGAGAGATTCTCTTGTGGGGACAGTGGAGAAGCGAGGCATCTCTGGAGGCCAGAGGAAGCGAGTAAATGTTGGGCTTGAAATGGTTATAGAACCTTCTTTGTTAATTTTAGATGAACCCACTTCTGGTCTGGATAGCTCTTCATCTCAGTTATTGCTTAGAGCACTTCGTCGTGAAGCTCTTGAAGGAGTGAATATATGCATGGTGGTTCATCAACCAAGGTATTGTTTGCAATCATAGTTTCTTCTCTTCGATCTCCCAATCAAAATGCTATTTGTTTGCAGTAGTAATAGAATAAATTATATTTAGCTATATATCATAACAGATAGTTGTTTGTTAATTGCTGATTGTTGTCCTTGATTTATTAGATTAATTGTGTTAGCCAAAGTTATATTCTCCTTGCAGTAAATGACAGAAAATCTCTTGTTTCAGCTATACTTTGTTTAGGATGTTTGACGATTTTATACTTCTAGCCAAAGGTGGCCTTACAGCATACCATGGACCAGTGTCAAAAGTTGAAGAGTACTTTTCAGGAATTGGAATCAACATCCCAGATCGTGTTAACCCTCCAGATCACTTCATTGATATTTTAGAGGGAATTTATAAACTTCCAGCAAGTATAGGTGTAAGCTATAAAGATCTTCCTCTTAAATGGATGCTTCATAATGGTTACCAAGTACCACCAGACATGCTAGGTCCTTCGGGATCAGCAGCTTCTTCGGCGGGTGATAATTCATCCCATGGAGGAAGTTTGGCAGCTGTTGGTACTGAACAATCTTTTGTCGGAGAGCTGTGGTCGGATCTCAAATCCAATGTTGTACAGAATAAGGACCATATACAGCACAGACTTTTGCCATCAAAGGACTTGTCGAACCGAAAAACAGCTGGTTACCTCCTCCAATATAGATATTTCCTTGGAAGGTACGACTGGCTCCTTTCATTTCCGATAGTATACTTTTTATTTATTCATTGATATGTGCTAACTGTCAATTTTCTGCTGAATGCCTCTCAAATTGAGCAAGTCTTTACATTAAATGGAGAGTAAAAAGATTACACGTCCCTAAAGATCCGTCATTCCTATCCCTAAATATCAGTTATTCTATCTCTATAAATCTATTATTCAATCCCTCTAAATCTGCTATGCTATCCCTTCAAATCAGCTATTCTATCACAATATTTATTTCTCTGATCCTACGACAAATCTATATAATAATACTAATTTATATAGCACTATATAATTACATTAATATATACAATTATTCTCATGCTAACACTAGCAAGTCATTTATTTTGTTCGTTCTTCAATTCCTGTGTTAGAATATTTTGAATCTGTCCACTTTGCTTTCCCATAGTTAAGACTAAACATATTTATATGGTAGCTAACATGCCCAAGAGCCTGACAAGCAGATTTGTGCTAGTATGTTCTTGCTTTTTGAATATTTTAAGTTAGTCTGTGATTTCCATGAATGCCATCTACCAACAATTTAGTATTATATATTGATCAGACTCGGCAAGCAGCGACTGCGGGAAGCGAGGATACAATCGGTTGATTATCTTATACTATTACTTGCTGGGATCTGTTTAGGAACAATTGCTAAAGTGAGCGATGAAAGCTTTGGAGCACAGGGTTACCTTTACACAGTCATTGCAGTTTGTAAGTTAAAACTTTAAAACAGCTGATATATGTAGTCTTATTGTACTGTGCACTTGGTCAAATGACTGCGTAAAGGTTAAAAAAGGAAGTTTACAAGTTTTAGAAGGTGCATCAAATTTTGAGTTCTGCTTGAGAAATTTATGAAATACATATCATGATTTCTAGTAGCAGTTAATCTTTAACTCATCACTAATAAATCCATTTCTTACTTAACAAATTGAAAGGGTTTTTGCAAATACAATATATGCTGCACTTGAAGATTAGCATAGTGTAAATTATCATATCAAGCTGGCAAACTTTTTTCTAGTCAAATCAAGTAATTCGTTGCTGTTTGTTTGAACTTCTTTTCTGCTATGTGTATCCATCCATCAGATTGACATCCAGCCGGGTGAGCGATGGCATCTCCTGTTTACTGATAGATCTGCCACTGCATTACTACTTGCAGGATGAAAGCATCCCGAATCTCAAAAAATTCAAGATACGACAGATACTGAGAAGTATAATAGGGAAGAGAGAGCTTAGATTAAGAACTTGTATTAATGATTAAGCATGGTATCTGTTGCTCTAAAAGTATGTCTTATGCACATCGTATAAAACCATGAAACTTCTGAAAGAAAATTGTGTATATTAGTTCATTTCATTTGATGTTACCTCATTCATTGTGAAATTTTTTAACTGGCAATCCTGAAACTAGCTTTTTTCATTTGTGCTAAAACATTGTTCTGATCTAACATAATGTTTATTCTTGACTTCCAGCTCTCCTCGGCAAGATTGCAGCATTGAGGTCATTTTCTCTAGACAAAGTATACTATTGGAGAGAGAGTGCATCCGGCATGAGCAGCTTGGCTTACTTTCTGGCCAAGGATACGCTTGACCATTTCAGTACAATTGTAAAGCCTGCAGTTTATCTATCAATGTTCTATTTCTTCAATAATCCAAGATCCACCATTTGGGATAATTACCTCGTCTTGATTTGTCTCACATACTGCATTACGGGAATAGCTTATTGTATGGCCATCTACTTTGAACCTGGTCCTGCCCAACTGGTGGGTGTTTTGAACTTAAATGGCTATATAATATGAACTGACTCTTTACTGTGATTCTATACTTACAGACTAATTTTGTCTCTCCAGTGGTCGGTGTTGCTACCAGTTGTTTTGACTCTCATTGCAAAACAGGACGATGACCCACTTGCAGCAAAAATAGGAAATTATTGCTATCCTAAGTGGGCTTTGGAAGCATTTTTGCTTGCAACAGCTAGAAGGTTCGGTGCATTCTCTCTCTTAGTATCTCATATGTCGAAATGGTGTATTTCTTTAATACTTTAGAGTTGTCTTGCCTGGCATGATAAATTCCTGCTAGGTTTACACTTAGCTTGTTATCAACCATCAGGCATTCAGAATCAAATGTATCTGGTTTTTGGCACTACAAATGTTCATTAACCCAAGTCTGGACAATGTTAGACAATGTTAAAGAAGTCGTTCAAGCGTAAAGTTCTGTTCTTTTTTATTTTTTTAAAAAACTATTTTACTTCCAGGTACTCTGGTGTGTGGTTGATCTCAAGATGTGGTTTACTAAAGACAAGGAACTACGATCTTGGTGACTGGTATCCTTGCTTGATAAAGCTCATCCTTGTGGGTTTTCTCAGCCGTTTCGTGGCATTCTTCTGTTTGGTGATGTTCCATAAAAAATAATTCATTTCTGTTCTCTTGTTTCATTGCTTGGCATTCCAGCACAATCACGGTAAAATGCAGGCTTGCAGAATTTGTACAAGAACTTTGTAAATCGTATACGACTATCTTCCATCCACAATGTAAATGGTCTGTGATGGCAAATGAAGTCAACAATTTTGGAAGAAATGTAAATGTACATATGAGCTAATTTTAGTTTCTTTTGGAAGTGTTACCTTGCTTCCTGAATCTTGTTATTGGCTATAACCCTTTAGGAGAAATGGCAGAATGCCTTCTTGTCTACTATACATAATTTTTCTTCCATATCCCTTGAAAGTTTACAAGGTAATCATTGTTCAGCTACTGCTCAAAAATTGGAGGCACAAAGGTACCAAAATATTAATGTGAACTCTGGAAACACTATAGTTATAGTTCTGAGCCAGTGTCTGATTAAATCTAAATTCGCATCGAAAAGTCTCACGCTCTCTAGTAACCCTTCTAGTTAAGGATACTTTATTTTTATATTGCTGTTACCCTACATGTGTGACATGGTTAAATGTAGACCACTCGTGGGGTTTGGATCTTTTTTTTGTTTGGATTCAACTGATTTCTTTTTTTGACTAGGTGAGTTTCTTTGGTCAGCAACTTTTGTATTACTACATCCAAAATCTCATTATGCCATATTTATAAAAGTCCACTTTCTTTTATTTGACCCATAAAATTTAGAAGACATTATTAGAATATTAGATGGAGGCAAAAGTGAAGTGAGAAATGAAACGCATCATCAAATGGGTTATCGTAACATAATTAAACAGTTTATTGGATGACATCTATGTTATAAGTTCAATTTTATAATTTTCAAATTTAAAAGTGTATTATGAATTATTTTTTTCGTGACTATTCTTATCAAAATTTTAATTTACAATTATATAAAAAAAAAGATATATATATTCTACTGAAAACACATCTGAAAAATTTCATAAACCTTAAAAATATTCATGAAAAAAATTAAGATATCAAATATTATCTTTCTCGAGATTAACTGAAAGTACGATTAGACATTTTTGGACAAACTTTTCAAAGAATTTTATGCGTTGGGTGCCGATGGTCCACTTTTTTGCCGCAATTTCCTTAAGTCAAAAGGTGAATAAGAAGAACCTTTTGTCCTCCTTTTCTTAATCATTTAATTACATCTTGACGCTATTTATCATAACGTTTACAAACTTTGTTGTGAGTATATTGTTGAGATTGAATACTACTACTACTTATTAATATTTCAGCATGAAACCTTTTGACAAAATTGGAACTCTAAAATGCCACTGCACTTTTGATAGACATGACATCAAAAAAGGGGAAGACGACTCATATAATTTTGATTTTTCTGTGGTCAAAGTAGTGCATCTCTTAATTTGTAAAGTGTTCCAGAAAATTCTTTGGCGTATTAAATTGAAGTTATAAGGCGTGTTGATCAATTCCAAAACTTTCAAAACTAAGACTTGTATAAAATACTATATAATAATTCCTCAGTTATGCTATATCAACTAGTTGTAGTAAACAAACAATGTTATTTTTATTTAGCATTTGTCATCTTGATCATTTCCAGTGATTCTTCATATGTCAATGAAGTTTATTTTAAGACAGCAAATTGCATTAAAAAAAATAATACAAACCTTAAAGTTTTTAAAAAGTCAAACTAAAATATTGTTGGTATGTTATGCAATAATTAAGACTTCAGTTTCAAGACACTGTATGGGGCCACCTACCGAACAAGGATTTTGCAATACTAGATTGTTTTTGTCCATGCTAAGCACAAGTCCAATTTATGAAATATATTCGAAATTCAACATAGGAAAAAATATTTTAAATAATTATAATTTCAAAAAAACAGAATGACCATCATTTAGTTGTTATCTCCTGTATTTAAATTAGCAAACCAGAAATAATAAAAGATGAAAAGAAAATCACAAAGAACTATCCGAGTCCACAGAACCCACTGTGTGTCCTTAAGAAATTTAATCCCCTCAAGTACCCGAGGTTGCAGATTAATTCCTCCCAAGATAAAATGGATTAACCATTAAAGAAGTAGCGGTACCTCAAACTTCGATAATTTCAACGAACTCAAAATGACAGCAACAAATCACACACACAGACACTATCGATAGATTTTGTTTTGTAAGAAATGTATGCAAAAGAAGGGAAGAATTCGATAATCAAAAAATGAGAGAAAACCTCTCTATTTATAGCCAACAAAGGGTAAAGGTCACAACCTTTTAGAAAGAAGACAACCTTTCAGAAAGAAAACAACCTTTCAGAAAGGTCACAACACTTTGGAAAATGCATAACTTTTCAAACGGTCACAACTCTTCGGGAGAGTTCACAACCCTTCATTTCCTGTTCACACCTTTAAAACCCAACATTAGTAACATATCACATTTTTTAGCTTGCACGATAAAAGAATCCACATTGAATAAGATACAAGCGAGATCCACTATCATTTTCTTTCAAGTTTCGACAATTTGTTCAATATTAAATTGGTCAAACATTTACAATTTAGCATCCCTATTCAAAGCTTATCATATACATAATAAGAAGGCAATCGATTATATTACATAATATTGAATGCACTACAGAAGACCTAGCACACTTCAACGCTATTCTTTAAGAATTGAAAATTTATTTTATGCTATATAATTAAGACTATTTCAAAAGCAACTTCTATTACCATCTCAATTAAATATTAAAAAATATTAGAGCAAATAATGAAGAGAAAGTGACTGTACTCTAGATGTGTGATTAACTTTTGAAACAATAGCTTCTCCAAACCGACCTTGAACAACTACTTTTGTCTTCCTTTGCTCAAGTTCAAGCTCATCATAGAGGACCTTATTTGTTTTCCTCATTTTTAACAATAAGTAAGAAGACACAAATTTTCATAAATCGCATTCGTTAAATGTGTTTCATGCCTTTCATTCTCAACTTTTTCTATTTAGATATCTGAAAAGAGTTTTTTTAAGTTTTCAACGACATGACTTTTTTTTAAAAGATAAATTTAACTTTTCTTGATATTATAAAAGTAATAAATGAAATAGAATTTTTTTTAATAGTGGACAAATAAAATTAAACCGAAAGGGGTAGTATAGTAATTTCAATAAAAAATAAGAAGACACAAAGTTTTATTCATACATTGCATTCGCTGAATGCGTTTTATGTCTTTCATTCTCAGCTCTTACTATTTGGGTATCTAAGAAGGGTTTTTTTCAAGTTTTCAACGACATGACCTTTTTTAAAACCTGATATTATAAAAGTAATAAATGAAATAAATAAATATATTTTAAAAATATTAGACAAATAAAATTAAACATAAGGGGTAGTATAGTAATTTCAATAATAAATAAGAAGACACAAAATTTTGCTCATAAATCGCATTCGCTGAATGTGTTTTATTCATCCATTCTCAGCTCTTTCTATTTAGGTATTTGAGAAGGGTTTTTTCAAGTTTTCAACAACATGACCTTTTTTAAAAGATAAAATATTTATCTTATCTTGATATTATAAAAATAATAAATGAAATAAATAAATAAATTTTAAAAATAGTGGACAAATAAAATTAAACGAAAGGTGTAATATAGTAATTTCAACAATAAATAAGAAGCCACATAATTTTACTCATAAATCACAATCGTTGAATGTGTTTTATGCCGTTCATTCTCAACTCTTTCTATTTAGGTATTTGAGAAGAATTTTTTCAAGTTTTCAACGACATGACTTTTTTTAAAAGATAAAATATTTATTTTTTCTTCATATTATAAAAGTAATAAATGGAATAAATAAATATATTTTAAAAATAGTGGACAAATAAAATTAAACATAAGGGATAATATAATAATTTCAACAATAAATAAGAAGACACAAAATTTTACTCATAAATCGCTTTCGCTGAATGCGTTTTATATCTATCATTCTCAGCTTTTTATATTTAATACATTATTTTAAAAACTATTTTAATAATCAAGATACAAATTTTAATAGAGATCATATTATGTGCCATAATATTAAAAATAAATTTTCCTAATAATCTTTAAAAGATTGTTTAGGAACAATGTTTTTTTATTTTTTTGATAAATTTTTGGTGGGTGTTACCCCAATTTTATTAAAAAATCATAGCAATACAATAATATAATAGTGACCATATGCCAGAAAATGTTAAAAACAAAATAAACAAAAACTTAATGTGTACAATTTGTTAGGACCAGCCCATTTCACCTGTCTTCTTTCCTTTTTTGGAGACTTTCCAAATTCCACTAATTTTGACTTTTTCTTCTCTGCAGGTCGTCCTTTCCCTCAATCAGTAAGTACTTCTCCTCAGCTTCTAGATTTGAACGTGAATTTGAGTTGCTCTCTTGGTTAATACGTCTGCCATCAATTTGATATGTACTTCCTTTCTTTTGTCGCTTTACTAACTGTGATTGTACAATTTCGCACCTATCTCTGCCATGACAAATTAGTGAAATATTTTTCTTCTTATTCATAGAAAAATGGCATTTATGTGTTCTCATGCTGGATGATGATTGATCTTCCTTGTTCTTATCCTTAAAGTTGGTATTTGTTGCTTGTCCGTGTTAATAATCTTCCTGCCTGTTGATGGGAGCTCCTTGAAACTTTGATATTCCACCTTCCTGTCTATCTCTGCTGCATGATTTGCCAAGAAATCAGCTAGTTGATTTCCTTCTCTAAAAATGTATTGTATCTTGACACCTTGCTTAAGAATCATTGTTTTTATCTCCTCCACTGTTTCAGAAATCTCCCAAGGCACTCTCCATACTCCCTTAATGAAATTAATCATAATAAGAGAGTATGTTTCTAGCACCTTCTCTGCATCTACAGTAGTTACCCAGTACCTTAGAGCCTCCAATATAGCTCTAGCTTCAGTCAATATTAACTATTCAAACACATTTTATTATAAATTAGTTTTAAATTTTCTTTTGTAAAATATGTTAAAACAAGCTTATCATTTTTTATTGTTTGTAAGAAGTTAACCAATAGAAACTCTTTATTTTAACACAATTACGAAAATATCATTATGGACCCATCACAAAAATAAAGACAAATATGGATTCTTTTAGATTTTCATTTTGATAATTAATCATACAATTATTATTTTTTTCCTTACATGATGTTAGAATTACTAAAATGTCATTGGTCGTCCTTCTCATGACACTTAGTTAGCACGGCCCATTGATTTAGTTGTTGCTCGAAAATTTGGAGTTTTGCATAATCGTTGAATATTTGTTTCTAATATTGATCAAAATTGTTGATGAAAAATATCTTTAATGTATTTTTCCTTTAAGAAAGACATGTATATGATATGAAAAAAATCCTTTTGGCCAGAATGATATTTTTCCTATGTTATTATATATTTTTAAATATTTTTATTCTTTTAACTTTAATACCTTTTAATTAAAAAATAAAAAAAAAAAAAATTAATTTATTTTAATTTTTTAAAAAATTTCTGGCCAAATTTTCTATCATTTTAAATTTCTACCCTTAATCAGGAAAATCATGATTTCTTTCCGTAAAAATAAAACGATCAGTATAGTAGTCATTTTTATCTGGATTTTTGAGTTGAAACTTTTTAGCCGAAGAGTGAACAGTTCACCAGCCTATGCTATATCAACTAGTTGTAGTAAACAAACAATGTTATTTTTATTTAGCATTTGTTATCTTGGTCATTTCCAGAGATTCTTCATATGTCAATGAAGTTTATTTTAAGACAGTAAATTGCATTAAAAAAATAATACAAACCTTAAAGTTTTTAAAAGTCAAACTAAAATGTGGAATGTATTGTTGGTATGTTATGCAATAATTAAGACTCCAGTTTCAAGACACTGTATGGGACCACCCACGGAACAAGGATTCTGCTATATATACCACCCACAGATGTGTAGCACCAGATGAATTGTTTCTGTCTTAATCAAAAGTCTCAAATTTAAATTTTGAGATATAAAAATTTATATAAATTTAAATTAATTGGATTCAAATATAAATATCGAACACCAAATGGAAAATCAGAAAAAGGATTATGTTGTATATTGAGTACTCATAGCTTACCAATATTTAAACGAAGAGGAGTACTAGTGACAAATATGAAGAACAATCTAAATTGTTTTGACTTTTCAAAAATATTATTATATCCGTATTAAATTTATAAAAAATACACTATTTTTAAAGAATTTAATACCGGATCGGTGATTTTTTTTTGAAGAGTCTAACATGCCTACTAGAAAGAGTCAATTAATAAAAGGTCCTTGCAGATTAGGTGTACTCCTTTCATTTTCAGCCAAACCAGAAAAGTGTAAACTGTTTTCCTTTTAGAATTGGAACCCAATCTGCTAACCTCAAATTATCTACTACCCCACATTCCTAATATATAGTAGCCGCCTCTACGCAACCCCCTTCCCCACTTTAGTTTAATAGACTAATTAATATTATATCTAAACTGGTTTTTCCACCTTTCCGTTTTCATCATTCATCACCAAAACTCAATCCCAATACTTTTGACTTGTTTTTTCATCACATCATTCAATTCTATAGGATAATAATAAAAGCTTCTCTTCCCAATTATGTCTAATAACTATATCTTGTTAAGTTTCATTCTTCTTTTTCTTCCCAATTATTACTATGGTAGATGAGCAATAATCTGAAAAATCATCAGTTTTGTCATACCTTCTTTATGTGTAAAACGAAAATGGCAGTTGATGCTGCACAACCCATTTCAACCCCAGCAAGAAGATCCCGTTATTCAACAACTCCTAAAATCTCTTCTACACAACAAGCACAATCTTCAACATCTTCTACACAGCCACCAGTATCTAAATCGGGTCCATCAAACAGCAGCAATCGGGTCAGTTACACCTCCAACTCCGGTTCAGGGTCAGGGTCCGAATACCACCTTGACACCTCTGTCGCAACCACCTCCGTCTCCAGCCAGGCATCGCTCACTAGTTTCCGAGCATCGTTGCCGGATAATCCTCAAGTTTATGATTTCTCCGATATTCGTGCCGCCACCAACAACTTCCTTGCCAAGCGCTACTCCTCCACCTCTTCATCCCAATCGTGGCGATGCACGCTCCATGGCAAAGATGTAATTATCTTCCAACGAAGAATCCAGAAATCTATGGAGAAAGCTGAATTGAGAGCGAAATTATCAGTGATTTGTAGAAGTCATTACAAAAGTATAATTAAACTCCTCGGTGCATCAATTTCTGGCGATCACATTTACTTAGTGTACGATTTTGTCGCTGGTTCTAACCTTTCTCTCTGCCTCCGGAACCCTAGAAATCCAAGCTATACGGTTCTCTCCACTTGGATGTCACGAATTCAAATCGCTACTGATGTTGCTCACGGTCTGGATTATATACACAACACTACCGGTTTGGAGATCGATCCAGTTCACAAATATGTAAAGAGCAGTGGAATCATCGTCACAGAGCCTTCCTTTAACGCAAAGATTTGCCATTTCGGAGCGGCGGAGCTTTGTAGTGGAAGCGAGAGCAAATCCGTGACGAATGGCGGTGAGATCTACGAGGAGGCACCAGCAGTTTCAACGCCGGGGCGCAAGGGATCCGCGACTAGGACTCGAGAGTTTGAAGGCGTGAGAGGTTACATATCGCCGGAGTTCCAACTGACAGGAGTAGCAACACAGAAGTCCGACGTGTACGCATTTGGAGTTGTGCTGTTGGAATTATTCTCCGGCGAAGAGCCTGTTAGGTTCAAGTACGACAAGACAACCGGAAATTACAGTAAAATCTCCCTTATAGATACGGCGAGGGAAGTAGTTGAGTGCGGTGGCGATGGGGAGGAAGACGGCGGCGTAGTAGTGGAGAGACGGTTGAGGAATTGGGTGGACCGGAGGTTGAGTGACTCGTTCCCGGTCGAGGTGGCACAGAAGGTAATCCGGTTGGCGTTGGATTGTTTACACGTGGAACCAGGTGATAGGCCCGATATGCGCCGCGTGGCGGGTAAGATATCAAAGCTGTATTTAGAGTCCAAATTTTGGTCGGATCGGGTCAAAATGCCCACGGAAATATCCGTGTCATTTGCACCTCGGTGAGACGATAATTTTTTATTTTTTGATTATTTGATGAAAATGTACTTTTCCGAAGAATTTTTGACATAAATCCACTAATTAGTTTAAAGGAGCATATATTTGCTGTTAATTTTGTCATTTTTAATTAAGATTGTGACGCAACTACTAGATGCTACAATAGAAAAGTAGATTCCAGATAATGAGGGAAGGACATGGAACAAATATTTTATAGTAATGTCCTTAGTTGACCACAATTATGAATGTTACTCCCTTTGTTTCATTTTATATGATATAGTTTAACTCGATATAAAATTTAAAAAAAATAAAATTTTTAAAATTCATAGTTCAAAATGAACGATAGAAATTTGTGAGGCTGTAAATAATTTCATTAAGGGTAAAATAAATATTTTATAGTTAAATTGTTATTTTATATAAAAATGTGTCATTCTTTTTTAGACTGACTAAAAAGAAAAATAAATCACATAAATTAGGATAAATAAAATAATAAATATATATTAATTTTTTTTTAGTACTAATGGACAGGAATACATTCGTTATTATTATGTAAGATATAAGAGTCGTTAATAAGATCGATTCGGGTGATTTTTCTTATTAGAGAAATTTAAAGGAGTATAGTTTGTACGTTTTGTTTTAATTTATTTGTTTTATTTTGTATAATAATATTGTTTCCCGGTTTATCAGTAAGGTGACTTCATCATATAGATCACTAACTTTTGTTTTTTATTTACAAATATCTTAATTAATTATGCTCAACCAATTATGATTCTGTATGAATGAAGGCGACTTTGATATAGTATTCTCTGTGCTTTTGACCTTCATTTATATGGCCATTAAAAGGTCTCTCTAGAAGCAAAATTGTTTGTTTGAACCTAATAAATTATCGTGACATAACTTTAATATGTAATCATGTAAAAAAATATTGTGAGCCGTAGAAACCACTTCTTTATCGAATTATTATTATTATTATTATTATTATTATTATTATTATTATTATTATTATTATTATTATTATTATATCGGGAGAGGAGGAGGGAGAAAGGGAGGCGAGAAACGATTAAGGATAAATGCAACTGAGACTCTTTTGGGCTTGTTTTTATGAATGGGTCTACCAGTATTGGCTAAGCAGCCCAACATCAGGTTAACTAGCTATGTGTGGGATTTCAGTTGATAAATAGGGAATTGTGAAAGTGAAATAGATTTATGTGAGTTGTGATTATGATTAGGCAAAGACTGTACTTCTCATCTCTAATTCTCTCTTAGTCCCCTCATATCCTTTATCGCTACTGTTATTATTCGTGTTCTTCATATTGTAATAGTTCTTTTACATATAAATCAAAGCTTATTAGTTTGTTCTTTCTGTTGTTTATTGTTGAGTTGAGAAAATCACAACATTAATTTTAGTGTTTGTTACACTTGTCCATCATCTAAAATAGTGACCCAAGTCTTAATATTTAACAAATCTCATAATATCCTGTAATTGATACGCATCAAATCTTGAATGATTGATAATCTTTATGTTACATAGTAAGTGATATGTCATGTAAAACTTCTTTTGTTTTAATAAAAGAAAAATCAATATCTTTTTTATTTCATGAAATACCACTTATTTTCAATTAAAATGAAAAACTAAAAGTACATTTCATTATGAAAATGGGGTGCGGGTTTGGTAATAGTGCATTGTTTGTCCATATAGAATTGCCTTGATGGAAATATGTGATGGAATGTCTCTTCTAACTTGAATAGATTCTCCTTAGATGAAAATAAAAAAAGTCTCCCTACAGTTTTAGCTTTTGTACGTTTTTTAGCTTTCGAAATCCTTTGCGTACACGCTTAATCAAGTTAACTAGTTTCATATTAATGATTTAGACTTATTTTTGGAATTACAAGTGCTAAGAGAAATTGTATAGTAGAAAATGATAATATTCACCTAATTGATATGCTCTATCAATAAGATGAAAATATTTGATTTCTTTTAAATATTTAAATTGCTTGTAAAATAATGTAAACATTGTAGGAATTATTATTAATTATTATTAATTAATTCTTACTTATGACCCAAGTCTACTTGGAAACCAAGTAATACCATAAATAATATTTAATAAGGAATAGATCTCGTCCGTACATTGGTTACTTGATGGACGTACCAGATTAAGTCATAACCTCTATAAATTGGTCCTCCCTCCACCCATTAGGGTTACCACATATTCTTTACTATAATTCCATCGCTGATGGTTGTGGTAATGTAAGGTTAGGGTAAGGAGGTAGAAACCAATTTACAACTAACGCTTCCGCTTCTCTCTTTGATTATGTCTTCCGCATCAGGTATGTGCTCCTAACGATCTCTATGTAAGATTATCGTGTTCAAGATCTTATAATATTTAATCTTACATGTGGCATTAGAGCCTGGATTGTTTGAACGGATAATCTTCGTATATAAAACTTACGTTGACATGATCCACGATTTTCTTCAAAAATAAAAAATAAAAATTCCATGGGATTACGTGACTGGAAAGCATAAAAATTCCATGGGATTACGTGCTATGCCCATTACATGAGTTTTATTATTATTATTATTATTTTATTATTTTTCTTTTTGTATGAACTAAAGAAAAGAAAACATTGATTTTCAAGTCTTAGTATGGGCATCTTTAATGTTAATGTGAGTGTTGTTTGATGTGATGAAAAATGTTTGAGAAAAACATATTACCTTCAAATTTCAAATATAATTGTTAAGTCTTTCTGATGTTGAATGTTTCCGGTATAGTTGAAGTTTGATAGTGTTTTGTAGTATCTATTTTTGTACTTGATTATTTAAGGTGTTTGGACTCTTAAGTTAATGAAGTTTTGTTAGCAAAGTTTAATTTGCACAAATTCTGAAAATTCTTAATCTTTCCATGATGTAATAGTTATGCTTTGTTTTAGATTGTGCAATAACTTAAAGTGGTCGTTATACTAAGCAATAAATAATATGTGTGTACTTTTGTGCAAAATAGTTTGTTAGTCACCAAAGTGGTCAAACTAGATAAATTAACGTCTACACATATAATATTTATGATCACTTAATGCATGTATTATGTTACTATAGTTTGTTAGTCACCAAAGTGGCCAAACTAAAATGTATAAAATTATTCACATGCACAAAAATTTTATGATACTATGTGTGCATTTGTATTTATATAGTTTGTTAGTCACCAAAGTGGTCAAACTAGTATGGTTAAGAAAAATATGCATTCATAAAATTGTCATTTATCTATGAAAGTTAATTAAATGCCTATATATATTGAAAATAAATAGATAAATTGATTTTCACTATTGCTAGAACTTAAGAATTTACACAAAGGTGAATTAATTATTCTACGAATAGTGAACATTATGAGGTAAATTAATATTTTCAGTCAAACATATATTGTATATCCAAAAATGTCGTATATGTTTGATTAAATATATTTAATTGCCTATTAAAGATTAAAAAAAAAAGGCATTTAAATTATGATAGTGTGTCGTAGTATCTACCCAAAGGAGAATTACGATGTACTTTTATCGTTTTACTGAATTCACATTATTTTTAATTTGTGAGCATGTATATTTTTTTACAGTTATTCCTCTTCATTCGCATGCTTCGTCTGTTACTATATTCAATGGATTGAACTTCTCTGAATGGCATGAACAAGTACAGTTCCACTTAGGTGTAATGGACCTTGACTTGGCTCTGCTGAATGACAAACCTACTGCCATTACTGATAAGAGCAGTGAGGATGAGAAGTCTTTTCATAAATCATGGGAACGCTCTAACAGATTAAGCCTTATGTTCATGCGAATGACTGTTGCTAACAACATTAAGAGTACTATTCCACAAACAGAAAGTGCCAGGGAATACCTAAAGTTTGTGGAAGAACGTTTTTGTTCTGTTGATAAGTCTTTCGCTGGTACACTAATGGCTGAACTCACGACCATGAAGTTTGATGGGTCGCGTAGTATACAAAATCATATCATCGAGATGACTAACATTGCAGCAAGACTTAGGACCCTGGGGATGAAAGTGGATGACGCCTTCTTGGTTCAGTTCATTCTGAACTCATTGCCTCTTGAGTATGGACCATTCCAAATTAACTATAACACTATTAAGGATAAGTGGGATGTTAGTGAATTGTCCAGTATGCTTACTCAAGAAGAGTCAAGACTTAAGAAACAAGAAGGTCATTCCATTAATCTCATAGGTCAAGGAGCTAGTAAAGGACTTAAAGTGAAGGCCAACAAGTTTAAGAAAAAGAAAGCACCGGCTAAAGTTCCACAGGATGCTCATAAGGAACTCAAGGTTGATGTGTGTCGTTTCTGTAAAAAGGAAGGACACTATCAGAAAGATTGCCTGAAATGTAAAGCTTGGTTTGAAAAGAAAGGTACATTTAGTGCTTTTGTATGTTTCGAATCAAATTTAGTAGAAGTTCCTAATAATACTTGGTGGCTTGATTCTGGTGCAACTACTCATGTATCCACTATGTTGTAGGGATTCACTATGATCCAAACTACAAATCCAAATAAGGATTTCTTGTTCATGGGAAATCGCATGAAGGCTCAAATTGAAGGCATAGGGACTTATCGATTAATCTTGGAGACTGGACATCACCTTGATCTATTACAGACTCTTTATGTTCCTTCAGTTTCTAGGAATTTGATTTCCCTTTCAAGACTTGATGTTTCTGTATTTGATTTTAAGTTTGGACATGGATATTTCAATTTATATAAGAATACTATTTTTTATGGTTCTGGTGTTTTTATTGATGGTCTATATAGATTGAAACTTGATAATAATTTTTCTGAATCCCTGCTTACTATTCATCAAAATGTTGGAATTAAATGTAGTTCACTAAATGAAAGTTCTGCTTATTTGTGGCATAAACGTTTGGGTCATGTATCCAAAGAACGATTAAAAAGATTAGTAAAGAATGAAATTCTTCCGAATTTGAATTTTGCTGATCTTGATATATGTTTGGATTGCATTAAAGGAAAGCAAACCAAACATACCAAGAAAGGTGCCACAAGGAGCACTCAGCTTCTTGAAATTATACACACTAATATTTGCGGACCCTTTGATGTTCCATCTTTTGGTGGAGAAAAATATTTTATCACCTTTATCGATGATTTTTCACGTTATGGATTTATCTATTTGTTGAAAGAAAAATCTCAAGCAGCGGACGCTCTCAAAGTGTACGTTTATGAGGTTGAAAGACAATTAGATAGAAAAGTGAAAATCATTAGGTCAGATAGAGGTGGTGAATATTATGGAAAGTATAACGAATCAGGACAATGTCCAGGTCCATTTGCAAAATTCCTTGAAGAACATGGCATATGTGCACAGTATACTATGCCAGGAACACCTCAACAAAATGGTGTTGCAGAACGGCGTAATCGAACACTTATGAATATGGTTAGGAGTATGATGAGTAATTCCCCATTACCCAAATCATTGTGGATGTATGCTCTTAAAACTGCTGTATATTTATTAAACAGGATTCCTAGTAAGGCAGTTCCAAAGACCCCTTTTGAACTGTGGACGGGAAGGAAGCCTAGTTTAAGACACCTGCATGTTTGGGGTTGTCATGTAGAAGCTAGAGTTTATAATCCACATGAAAAGAAATTAGATTCTCGAACGGTAAGTGGTTACTTTATTGGTTATCCAGAGAAATCTAAAGGGTATAGGTTTTACTGTCCAAATCATAGTTCGAGAATTGTTGAAACCGGTAATGCAAAATTCATTGAGAATGGTGAACTTAGTGGGAGTGTTGAATGACAAAGTGTGGAAATTAATGAGGTAAGGGTAAATATTTCATTACCTATAAACGTACCTACTTCCATACCAATAACAAATATTGTTCCTCTTGTTGAAGAACACTTTAACAATGTCGAACAATATTTGGGTGAAACACTTCAAGAAGGAACTAACTCACAAATATTTGACGCAAATGAACCACAAACAGTGCCATTAAGAAAATCTCAAAGAGAAAGAAAATCGGCCATTTCCGATGATTATGTGATTTATTTGCAAGAGTCAGATTTTGACATTGGAATTAATAAAGATCCGGATTCATTTTCATAGGCCATAGAAAGCACTGAGTCTGATAAATGGATTAATGCCATGAATGAAGAGTTAAAATCTATGGAACACAACAAAGTATGAGATCTTGTTCAATTACCAGAAAATTCTAAAAGAATCGGATGTAGATGGGTCTTTAAGACCAAACGCGATTCTAATGGTAATATTGAACGATATAAAGCCAGACTTGTTGCCAAAGGATACACTCAAAAAGGAGGCATTGATTATAAAGAGACCTTTTCACCGGTCTCAAAGAAAGACTCATTAAGAATTGTTTTGGCTTTGGTAGCTCATTATGAGTTAGAGTTACATCAAATGGATATGAAAACTGCCTTTCTTAATGGAGACCTCGAGGAGGATGTTTATATGGACCAACCAGAGGGTTTCAAAATTAAAGGAAAAGATCATATGGTGTGTAAACTAAAGAAGTCAATATATGGACTCAAACAAGCCTCTCGACAATGGTATATAAAGTTTAATAATACCATAACATCTTTTGGATTTAAGGAAATTACCGTTGATCGGTGCATATACCAAAAGATTAGTGGGAGTAAGTTTATATTTTTAGTTCTGTATATTGATGACATTTTACTTGCTGCTAATGATTTAGGCATATTGCGTGAGACAAAAGACTTTCTCTCTATGAACATTGAAATGAAAGATATGGGTGAGGCATCCTGTGTGATAGGGATAAAAATATTTCGTGATAGATCATAAGTATTATTGGGACTGTCTCAAAAATGTTATATCGAAAGAGTTCTAGAGAGATTTAACATGAACAATTGTTCAGCAGGAATAGTTCCTATTCAAAAAAGGGGACAAATTTAATCTCATGCAATGCCCAAAGAATGATATAGAACGAAAAAGAAATGGAAACAATTCCTTACTCTTCTATTCTTGGAAGTTTGATGTATGTTCAAACTTGCAACAAGACCGGATATTAGTTTTGCGGTCGGAATGTTAGGAAGATATCAAAGTAATATTGGAATTGATCACTGAAAAACTGCAAAGAAAGTTTGTGTCATGTTATAAAGCCACAATTCATGCATTATGGCTGCAGAACTTCATTTCAGGACTTGGGGTTGTCGACACCATTACCAAGCCGCTGAAAATTTATTGTGATAATGTTGCAGCAGTATTCTTCTCCAAAAACGATAAGTACTTCATATGTGCTAAACATATGGAATTAAAGTACTTTACTGTTAAGGAAGAAGTTCAGAAACAAAGAGTGTTACTTGAGAATATTAGAACTGATCTCATGATTGCAGATCTGTTAACAAAAGCTTACAACCAAAAACATTTAAAGAACATGTTCAAAGAATGGGTCATGGTTGTACTTATGATTGATGCATTTATGATGTTTTTAACACTCTGAGCTCAAATTATGTGTTTTTGATATACATTAATGAATTTCTTGTTTCTCATTATGGTGTACACATTATTATTTTGAGATATTACAAGATAAGTCTCTATGAGACATTATTGTGGACCATAATGTTATATGTTTTATAGCTTATGAACCTGATATGATAAATTACTAATGTAGTAGTATATGAAAGGAAGTATGTAGCTTAAAATTTATGTACAACCGCCATAACTCGCATTAGTAGTTTGTTATATTGTGGTATGTATGATGAACATTATAGAAGAGATTTATTGTATGTGCAACTAATGTTTATTAAATATTAATGTTATATATGGTCATTGGGCCAAGTGGGAGAATGTAGGAATTATTATTAATTATTATTAATTAATTCTTACTTATGACCCAAGTCTACTTGGAAACCAAGTAATACCATAAATAATATTTAATAAGGAATAGATCTCGTCTGTACATTGGTTACTTGATGGACGTACCAGATTAAGTCATAACCTCTATAAATTGGTCCTCCCTCCACCCATTAGGGCTACCACATATTCTTTACTTTGGTCCTCCCTCCACCCATTAGGGCTACCACATATTCTTTACTATAATTCCATCGCTGATGGTTGTGGTAACGTAAGGTTAGGGTAAGGAGATAGAAACCAATTTACAACTAACGCTTCCGCTTCTCTCTTTGATTATGTCTTCCGCATCAGGTATGTGCTCCTAACGATCTCTATGTAAAATTATCGTGTTCAAGATCTTATAATATTTAATCTTACAAACATTCCTCATAATAATTGCCTCAATTGAAAGATTGGTTTTGCCTCAGTTCAGTGTGCCCCCACAGCAGTAATTATGACCTGATCATGTTAATTAATATTCTTAACAACATGCATGAATCAATATATACATATATATATATATATATATACCCAATAACATAACTTCAATTACAATACCCAAAGCAAGATCATATTGGTATATACACACACTTTTACTACGTACCATGCATATTTACATAAGGTCAAATTACATGGAGATGAACTCTGACCACAGCTTATTCGCATTTACTAATACTAATAGATGTATATATGGGCAATCCAGTCCACAACCCATCCCGCATTAGCAGGGTCTAGAGAAAGACCACATTCTAAGGGGTATAATGTAGACAGACTACCCTAATACTAATAGATATATGTAACATTCATATATCATACTCCATATTTTATATCATATTAAGAGCATTATTTTGCTAGCTAGCTAGGGTTACATATTTTAGACTTTTCCATCATCTGTTTTATCATTTTTAGGAGAAGCACCTCCACCACCACCACCATAATTGTTATTGAATTCTTCCCTACTCATATAATGATGATTATCCATTGTTCTTGTTCCTCCTCCTTCTGCAGGCTGCTGCTCATAATTGTTCAAACTCCTACTTGTAGCCATGCAAGAACTCATCATCATCACCAACATAACAACAACAAAAACAGATCTCATTTTCTCCGCACTTCGTTTGATCGATCTCCTGCATGCCATATGATCAATAAAAATTAAAGAATTTAACTTATATACAAAGACGATATAAAAAATTTCTACACTATGATCCACATGTTATATATATTCTAGGTTACAAAACTATGCATAACATAGACAAGTTATTTAATTTGTTGTTGTTGTAGAAAAAGATCAAAACTATCAATGCATAAACAAGTTAGAAGAATAAACCTAAATAGCCATCCAGCGAACCTCTTAAAAATAGTTAGAGGATGTATGTATACTCCATATATAATATGTGTATATTTAATGTATATCAACTAGGAAAAGTAAACATTGAATCCGATCGACTATTTATGTAAAGTTTCCTAGACGTTAAACGGAGGAAAATTGGAGAAATCTGAAATTACCCGGATTGAGATTAGTAGAGCTAATTAAGGATGCTTAAGGTTAGTTGTGAGGTACAAAGAAAGTTTTAAAGGTGTTTATATAGAAAATAAACGCAGGGTTTCATGTTAATACTGTTTTTTAAAATTAATTTTGAGATACTCCACCAAATGAGGCAATACTAAGTGGGCTTGCCATATTTGCCAATCCAAATGATGGAGCTAAAGGAAATAATGCAATATAATATAAAGAATACCACATTACTGATAGTAGATTTTATGATATACCATATAAGTCAACAAATCACAGTTATTTTACTGTAATATTGCCTTATTTTGATGAGGATAAAATCTCTAAATTGCTTTTTGTCAATTTGCATAATGTGGTATAATTCTAGTCTAGAAATGTGGAACTTAGTGTTTGATTAAATTGTGTCCATTATCAAAGTAATTCAAGATTTTTTTATTTTTTTTTCATCTGGTGTTTAATATTTATATTGAAGTTCGATTAAATTTAAATTTGCCTTGAAATTAAAGTCTCACATTAGAAGTAAAACACTTCCTAACAAGACGACTTTGTACCATAAAAATTTAAACTCAAGACTTATGAGTTATGATTAAAGATAAAAGAGTACTTATTACTCCATTTGGCAAAGTAATCAAAGAATTGCATTCTAAGAGGCATCATGGTGATTGGTGAATAATACTAGACTCCTACTCCACTGGCTGCTGCCTATTTGAATGACGTTTAGGCAGGGACACTACTAAGTAAAAGCAAGTCAAAACCAACGAGCGTCCTCAATTTTATTTTATTTTTGGTAAAAAATTATCTAAATACACAACTTATTTTACTATAATTTTTTTTAAAAATTACCATTTAAAAAAATTACAAAAATCTTTACTTTATGTGATATATCCGTCGAATTCATTACTTTGCGTGATATATCAGTCGCATACATCATTTTACGTGATGTATCGAGATGTAAGCGTGTATCGGGACGTTACTTTACACGATGTATCAATCGGATACATCACTTTATGCGATTATCGAGATGTACGTGATGTATTGGGACGTTGAGTGATGTATCCGAAATCGAGACGCTATGTATCAGGACATTGAAGGATGTATCTGAAACCGAAATGCGTCTATAGGGACGTTTTGGAATGTATCTGGATTCCACAAAATTTAAGGGATTGTTGTGATTTGAAAAAGAATAGGGATATGATGTAATTAACTCTTAACACTATGAAATTTGTATAAAATCTACTTTTTTTAAAAAATAAAGGGAAATATGACAAATATACCCCCGAACTATCATAAATGGTATGGAGATACCCTCCGTCATAATTTTGAGACATTGGTGCCCCTGTCGTCCAAAAACTAGAGCATGCATGCCCTTCGCTCTAACGGAAGACTAAATAGGGACACGTGGCGCAATCTTATCCATCGATAAATGTCGGATCGGTGGATAAGATTATGACACATGTATGTCCGTTAGTATAAAGGGTATATATGCTTTAGTTTTTGGACGGCAGGGAAACCAATGTCCCATAAGTATGACGGAGGTATTTGCATAGCATTTACGATAGTTTGAAGATATATTTGTCCTTTTTCTCAAAAATAAAAACGATCCAAAATTGACAGACTCAAAAAATATTATATACAAAGAAAATATCAACGGACGTCCTTTGATATATCATCGGTTTCTAAAGTCTATCGATTGCCTTTTTCTTAAAAAAAAAAATCATAGAATAACAAATGGAATCCTATTTTGTTGCGTTGGGTTTTACCAATTTTTTTAGGGGAAATCACTTACGTGTATACTTTTTAAAAAATATTTACTATAATTGTCAACATTATTTTTTTTTACCATATAAGACAATTTGGCTGAATTAAATTAAATTCGCTCTTCTAATTCAACTTTAATACAGTGTAATACACTTTTAATTCAAGTTTTATTCATTTTTGCAGTTTGTTGGTTTGATTTGTTATGATTTGATGACTTTTTTAAATCCTTTCTTAATTCACTTTTCTAATTGATTTTCCTGGTTAATTCATAATAGATTCAAGTTTAATTCAATCTATAGAAGACTCTCTCGTTGTTTCCTTAGTTGTTTGTTTAAATTCTTTCTTAATTCGCTCTTCTAATTCAACTTTAATACAGTGTAATACACTTTTAATTCAAGTTTTATTCATTTTTGCTGTTGGTTGGTTTGATTTGTTATGATTTGATGACTCTTTTAAATCCTTTCTTAATTCACTTTTCTAATTGATTTTCCTGGTTAATTCATAATATATTCAAGTTTAATTCAATCTATAGAAGACTCTCTTGTTGTTTCCTTAGTTGTTTGTTTAAATTCTTTCTTAATTCGCTCTTCTAATTCAACTTTAATACAGTGTAATACACTTTTAATTCAAGTTTTATTTATTTTTGCAGTTTGTTGGTTTGATTTGTTATGATTTGATGACTTTTTTAAATCCTTTCTTAATTCACTCTTCTGATTGATTTTCCTAGTTAATTCATAATAGATTCAAGTTTAATTCAATCTATAGAAGACTCTCTTGTTGTTTCCTTAGTTGTTTGTTTAAATTCTTTCTTAGTTCGCTCTTCTAATTCAACTTTAATACAGTGTAATACATTTTTAATTCAAGTTTTATTCATTTTTGTAGTTTGTTGGTTTGATTTGTTATGATTTGATGACTTCTTTAAATCCTTTCTTAACTTTGTTGCAGGAGGTGAAAGTTGGGGAGCAACTCAAGGAGTCAGGTGAAAATGTTTTCGTGGGTGGAAAGAACCGCTGGAAGTAAGTAGAAGACAATCTTTGTTCTAAGTCAGTTTTGCCAAATGGCTGATTCAAATGATGTGAACAGATTCATTTGTGAACTGGGAGCTATGGTGGCCAAACTTTCCGATTTTGGTATATTTTAAAGAGAAACAGACAAAACCCAAGGGACAAATACACTTTTTCCCAGTGATTTTTGTATATTCCCCTTCAAGTTTTTACACAATGCTTAGTTTCTTATGCTGTTGAATCTCTATTGAAACACCCAAATACGAATTGTGAGATTTCCAAACTAAAATTGGGACCGTCATTAACATCATCCGTAGCAGTAGGAGATGAAACTTGACCCCTTATTCAACTTCTTCTATAAACTTTTTGATTCGAAGTACCACCATCACTATGTATTCACGGACTTCTTCTAGGCGATTTTCGTTGACCTTCTTCCATTAGAATTCTATGCTGAAAAATGGGGAAAAAAGAACAACAATACCTTAAAATTTTCGGACAAAAGAGTAGAAAGAAAAGAGAGAGGATATGAGCGAATGGAATGGAGAAGAAAGAACAACAAAACCCTAAAGAGAGAGAGGATATGAGCGTGTTTTAAAATTGTTTTAAGTAACTATTGCTAAAAGTTGACAAAAATGGTAATAAATTAAAAGTATACTTAAAAGTGGTAATTATTAAATAAAAGACCTTCACTTATGTAATTTTACCATTTTTTTAAGTAGTAAAATCGTAAATTTGCTCAATTTGTTAAAGTTAACTAGTCTATCTATTAACACAGTTCACTTTGATCGACCTGATTCGGCCCATCTAAAATTGGGTTAAAACCTCACCGAATTGATCAATAAGAAATCTTTTTAATTTTTTTGGTTTAATTTGTTATATATCATAATAAAGAAGAAAATTACTGATAATCAAACAAATTATAGTATTGGTCAAAATTACTGTCGAACTATTCGAAATAGTTCATATATATCCTTTATTTATGTTTGAGATCAAAACTATTTTTGCCGTTTATGTTTTGAACCACAAATACCCTTAAAACGTTATATTTGTCATATTTGCTGACATTACATTCCACCTAGGCAGTTCAACATGAAAAAATTCCCTTCCTCTCAATCATGTTGTTCTTCCTTGTTCATCTCTATCACAATTTTTTTTAAAACAAAAATATCAAAAACAGTTTTTTCATTGTTCTTGTTTGAGTTATTGTTCGGACTTTGAAATTTCAATTTCGAAGCGCTTTGAAGTTCGTTTGAGATAGTAGTTGTGTGCTGAATGATCGAGTTTATTGTTTGGGTTTTGATGTCATTGAATCTGAGACTGAAAATTAAATTCTCAAGGTTGAAAGATGTTGAAGAAATAGTCATTCTTTTTGTGTTGAAACTCAAAAATAGCCACTCATTTGAAAGCTGGTAGGTGAGAAATTTCTAGCTTTTGTTGGGTTTTTAAGTGCAAAAATTTGAAGAGATTTAATTGAATGTTACTAAAAATTGCTTGGATATTGCAATATAATTGAAGCTGGAATTTGACATTTAACCACTGATTTCTTAGTTTGAAGATTGATATTTGAAGATTTGAGTTGAAATCTTAAAAAAATATACAAAAGAGTTCTTAAAAGCTTAGAAAATCTAAAAATTGTTTTTGTGAATCTGTGACCCCAAAACCCAAACAATGAATTCGATCCTTCAACACGCAATCATAACCTCAAACAAACTTCAGCACATTTTGAAATTGGAGTTCCAAAGTCCGAACAACTCAAACAAGAACAATGGAAGAATTAAATTTGATTTTCTTATTGCGATAAGGATGAACAAGGAAGAACAACATTATTGAGAGGTTTTGTCATGTTGGACTGCCTGGGTGGACTGTCATATCAGCACTAATGACAAAGATAATGTTTTAAGGGTATTTGTGGTCCAAAACACAGACGACAAGGATAGTTTTGATCTCAAACATAATTAAACAATATATATGAGCTATTTCGAATAGCTTGAAGGTATTTTTGACCATTTTCTGTATAATATTTGCAGAATTTGGTAGAAATATTGGGCTTATATCCATTTTGACTGCACATTTATTAACTCCGTTTAATTTGACCCCTTAAAATTTAATCAATTCACCCATTTAATACCCCTATTTTTCGTACTTTAACTCCAATTTAAAGTCTTGGTGTAAAAAAGAGATTAATTACATAATATTAAATAATGAAGCCTAATCCTAATCAACTGTTATTATAGTCAGAGTCCAAAGTAATCTTGTGCCATAAATTTGGCAGAAGACAAGTTGCAAGAGAATATAACAATTAACGAATTAATTACCTAGCTAAAGGTATAGTTGTACACTAAACTGCTTATACTAAAGTTAAAATAGCCGATGGGTGTATAATGACTTATATTTTTTTATTGGGAAAAATGACAAATATATCCCTGAATTATTGTAAATGATATACAGATATCCTCCGTCATACTTTTGGGATATTGATTCCTCTGCCGTCTAAAAACTAGAGCACCTATACCCTTTATACTAACGGACATACACGTGTCATAATCTTATCCACCGACCCGACATTTATTAAATATTGGATCGACAGATAAGATTGTGCCACGTGTCCTTATTTAGTCTTCCGTTAGAGTGAAGGGCATATATGCTCTAGTTTTTGGATGGCAGGGGCATCAATGTCCCAAAAATATGACAGACGGTATATGCATACCATTTACTATAGTTCGGGGTATATTTGTCCTTTTTCCTTTTTTATTTGAAGAATTATATATGACATGATTTGCCTAAAAAGAGATTTAGCTACAACAATGTCAAAGCAACAAATTAAATTGTATATAATGAATGTAATGCAATTAGCTCAAATCATGTCATATATTATTCTTCAAATAAAAATATATTAGCTCAATTGAAGCTATTAAGGAAAAGATGAATTAAGGACAAAATCAAATAAGATATATAGATATAGAGAGAGGTAGACAATTTGCTAGATGGATGGAAAAGAAATGAAGATGAGAATTCAAGCTTGAACTCTAAGGTTATTTTTGTTTTATTTAATAAAAATAAGGTAAGGGTCGATGTTAAATTCTATCGCGATCACCACGAGAGGTGAAAGCCTGAATAGATGTAAATTAAGGGAGTTGTACACGATTAATTAGCTTAGAAATAGCCATATAGGATAAGAAAAATGTAAAAGATGTGAAAATAAAATTCCAGAAGAAGTCTAGCTAGCCAGAAGAATTGATTAGGCATTTAAGCTATTTGTCTTAATCACATTTAAATATTGTGCAAGTAATTAATTGATTAAAACTCTAATTAGAGACTTTTGAAAACAAGTTTTTTTTTTTTTTTTTGGGACTAAAACAACCTTGAGTTTAGTTTATTAAAAATTTTGCTGTGAACGTTTAAAACATTTTGTTCTAGAATTTTTCCAGAAAATTATTTCATTACTTTTTTTCTTCAAAAAATTGTCCAAAACGCCATTTAAGTAAAAGCTGCAGCAGCCTCTATCAGCAAAGCCTAATCTACTTATGCTTTCGTTGACAAGAGTGTTCTCATTTTCAATTTGGTTCTTCTTTCAAAAAATAAATTGCTGACAGTTTGATTGCGGAATTTATTTTATATTTATTTATTTGACATAAACATAAAATACAAATAAATTTTTATTTTTACACATAACTGGTCTATTTTTTATCAAAATAGTATGACGTCATGCGGAAGCTAGCGATTGCAAACTTTGATTCAAAATAACATAGCAAAATATATAATCTCCACTGTAACGTCATCTTTATGTGTTTTAGCAGGTCTATTTCAACATGAATAATGTGTCGTCAATCAAATGTCAAAAATGGGCAATATGTTATATGCATGCATGTGAGAAATAAGTATAGTTGGCAACTTAATAAAAATATACTTAGTAGTTCTTCTATATATATAACTTAAATCCAAATTAATAGCATTTGGCAAGAGAGTAATTTTGGTGGTTAGAGCTACCTAATCCCTATTGCTGATAGGACGTGATAAATACCCGTGGAATTAGTCGGAAAAAAAAGTTGGCAAGAGAAGATTGTCAAAATTACAAGATTTTTTTGGTCAGCTTCATATTACCTTACTCCCCCTATATAAGTATCAATGAATTTACTGAGTTTCCTCATCAACTCACAAAACACTTCTAAGTATAGTTGAAGTTATAATAATATGAATATGGCAACAATAACCAAAATGTTGTTTATTTCTTTTGCTTTCCTTTCAAGTGCATTTCTTGCAAGATCTGGAGAAGTTGGTACGTTAAATGTATTTTATTATTAGAAATAGAACCCTCGAGTGTCTTTTAAAGTTGCAATATTAACGTCTTTTAATCTGCGTTATATCTTTTAGCTGATTTGATAGTACAAATAAAACTTCTTCTACACTAACATATTAGTGAATAAAGTTGTGATCATTTTGGGGAATTGATGTAGATGATGAGAATGAGTTTAGTTACGTTGAAAACGCGGAGAATGGACCAGCTAACTGGAGCAATATTCATCCAAATTGGATCAAATGCAAAACTGGAAAAATGCAGTCTCCAATTGATTTTCCTAACAATAAGGTTGAAATTGTTTCCAATTTAGGAATACTTCAAAAATTCTACAAACCATCAAATGCCACTCTCTTGAACAGAGGCCACGATATAATGGTACGTACGTTTAAATAAAAATCAACTTTGATCATGATTTTATAAATTGAAATTATTTTGTAATAATTGAATTAATTATTAATTTATAACTAATGTAGTTGAGATGGGATGATGGAGGATTTTTGAAGATAAATGGCACTCAATATCGACTTAAACAAGTTCATTGGCACACACCTTCTGAACATTCTATCAATGGAAAAAGGTATATTCATAAAGTGTGTGTATATATATATATATATATATACTGATAGTGTAAATAATTTTATTAAAAATTATTCGTGTATATCAAATGAAGGTTTGATATGGAGGGTCATTTGGTACATGAAACGAATGATGGAAAGAATATTGCAGTCATTGGAATCTTTTACGATATTGGATTATTTCCTGATCTCTTCCTAACTATGGTAAACACAACTTTATTTGTTACGCTATCAGTATAGTTTAACCAGTTTTATATTTATAAAATTTTTGATATTATTATTTATTTGTAATTATCACAGATAGAGAAGGATTTAGAAGCTCTTAGACTTGCAGATCAAAAAGCCATTGGAATTAATTATCCAAATCTAATAAAAATAGATGAAAAAAAATATTACAGGTATATGGGCTCCTTAACAGTACCACCTTGCACTGAAAATGTTATTTGGACTATTGATGGAAAGGTAAATCCATTAAACCCGACTCATTATTATCAAAATTTATATAATTATTTACATTTTCAAAGTAATTTTAATTATGTTATTTTTAAAAAAAATTATTTTCAGGTTAAAACTGTAACCAGAAAACAAATTCAACTGCTCCGAGATGTTGTTCATGATGTGAGTTTCTAACATAAAACTTTAATTATGTTTCGAAAATTTGTTTGGTTATATGTTGTATCGATTTTTCATTTCGAATTTGACATCAGATACTATTTAAATTAAATATCATTCAACTTGTATGTCAAGCGTGTAGTAAAGTTTTTATGAAAGATTTTTCAACCCCCAAAATATATATATATATATATATATATATATAAATAAAACTTTTATTCTCAATTTGTGTGAGTTTGTGACTCAAAAAGGGTGTTTCTTCGATTGAAAACTCAAGAATCTACCAATTTTAATATTTTAAAAATAAAAATAAAAATCTACTTACAAATCATAGCTTAAAAGATGATATATTCTTGATTTTTTCTTCTTCTCAATTTTTATCTCAGGGATTCGAATACAATGCCAGACCAATTCAGCCATTAAACGGACGTCCTATCAAATTCAACAAACCTTGGCCATTTGCTTGATTAGGGAGTATTTAATAACCTTCCCATAAATAATCTAGTTCTATCTTTATTAATAAATCGGTAGGGATCATGTCAAACCCTCATCTGTTACCAAGAAGCTTTATTTTAAGAAAATAAATTAAGTTGTTATATTGTCTATCGATGATAATAACAGTGTTTAGAACTAGGAATATATATGATTTTATGTTACAAATAATTGTATCATAAGTATCTCATTGTATCAATTGTATCAGTAATAAGTATTACTCCTAATATGTTCTGCATATGTTACGTACGTCTGTTGGCACGTTGATTTATTGGTGCTTCATTGTGAAACTAATTAGCAAAATACATCGTCAAACTTTGGAAAACATTAGAAAAATATTTATCTATCTTTTTCATCTCGAATAGTGAAACACGACAACTAACATGGGACGAAGAAATAATTCCTGATTTAATTAGTAGAACTTTTTTTCAGTTTGTTATTACAATATATTCCTATAATAGACTTTAATTTAATAAAAATGGAATGGATGCAAAAGACCAGAATAATTTAGTCTATAGGCTGTAAATTGTAACCAACGAATATATAGCACTAACTAATTTAAAGTGAAACAAAGAAATTAGTCCTAATTATAATTATTTGAGACTTTACGTCATTTCTGTTACCAGATTTAAGCCATAACGTAACATGCTAAGATCAGAATAAGCAAAAGAGAAATTGACAAATTAAAAGAGAGATTTCGTAAGAGCTTTAATTAATCCATTATTACATTGGAAATTTGACTCGAAAAAAAAAAATCATCTTTACTTGGGGAGTAGTCATGTAAAGTGTACACACGTAAAATAGACTTCTTCCGTTCTAATGACACTTTTTTCATTACGAAAATTTAAATAAATTTATCTTTGATCGTAATTTTTAAATATATTTTAAATGTATTGAATTATCAATTATTGTGACTTACAGTACTTTTTATGTAGTTTTCAAATATATAAATACTATTTAAAAAAAACTTAAAGATCATGCCTTAATCCATGATCGATACTAAATTGGTTGACTCGCAAAATTCAAATGGTGTCACATAAATTGAGACAGAGAAAGTAATGAATTTTTGGAGAAATAACCTGTTAATGACTTCAAAACTAGTGATTGTGTGCAAAATATATATATAAATATAAAAAGTATACGATCTATATATATATATATATATATATTCGATACTTTTTTACATTGTAAAGTCATCTTGATGTGTTTTAGAAATGTTTATTTCAACATGAATATATAACCATCGACCTTAATGTATCATCACTCATGTCAAAAATGGGAAATATACATTCATGTGAGAAATAAAAGGAGAATTTATTATCATCAATTTAATAGAATTTCGAATTTTCAATCAGCAATTAAATTCAAGAGAAAATCAGTCAAAATTACAACTTAATTTTGGTTAGCTTCATATAACGTTACTCCCCCTATATAAGTCTATAAATTTACTGAGTTTCCTCATTAACTCACAAAATATTTCAACGGTTGAATATATAATATATAATATGAATATGAATATGGCAACAACAATCAAAATCTTCTTCTTTTCTTTTCTTTTCCTTTCAAGTGCATTTCTTTCAAGATCTCTGGAAGTTGGTACGTTAAATGTATTAATTAGAAATTTTTTTAGCTCGTGTTCATATAAGATGATTTAGTAGTGTGATTTCTTTTTTTTTTTTTTGGGTACTGTCAGTGTACATAGTTCTAAGTTTCTTAATTATGTTTGAGTAATTGTAGATGATACGAGTGATGAGTTTTGTTATGACCAAAACGCAAAGAACGGACCAGCTAATTGGGGGAAAATCTCTAGTAACTGCAATGGAAATTTACAGTCTCCAATTGACCTTGATAACAAAATGGTTGAAGTTGTATCAAATTTAGGAATTCTTCAAAAATACTACAAACCATCCAATGCCACTCTCGTGAATAGAGGACATGATATCATGGTACGTAAGAAAATTGTATCATTATAGTATATAGTAATATATATTGTGGATAATATATCATCACTCATATTGAAATAAAATTTTAAGTTGTGATTATAATATATATTTATGTATAAATGCAGTTGAGATGGGATGGTGATTCAGGATACTTGAAGATAGATGAAACTCAATATCAACTCCAACAAATTCATTGGCACACACCTTCCGAACATAGTATCGATGGGAAAAGGTATTATATATATTTATTGCGATCAGAGATAGAGTCATGATTTAAAGTTTATGAGATTCATGATTCTACTCTTTTTAAGTGATTGGGTGCTAAATCTATTCAATTTGTTATACTTGACTCATAGTATGGGTGTTAAATCTAATGTCCAGGTGTGATTTTAGACATAGATTCTTCAATTTTTGAAATAAAACTGATATATTTAAAAACTATACAAAAAGTAATATAAATTATAATAATTAACAATTTTAAATATTTGAGAAAATTATAATCCAGGAAAATATATCCTTTGACTATCCTTTATTAGAAATATAACGTACACAAAGAGAAAAATTATCATTATTTACACACTCATCTACACTCAACCAAGTTCTTTTTTTTTTTTCGTTTTTGAATAAATATAATTCAGGTATGATATGGAGGCTCATTTGGTACATATGAGCAGTGATGGAAAAATTGCTGTCATTGGAATCCTCTATGAAATTGGATTGTTGCCTAATGATCTCCTAACCATAGTAAATACACAATTTTATTTTTTTATACTATCAGTATAATTTAATCGATCGATCTCATTATTTTTTCAACTTCTTGATATTGTTTGCTTATGTAATTACAGCTAGAGGGGGATTTAATAGCTCTTGCTGATAAAAAAGGTGCAGAAAAAGCCATGGGAATATTTGATCCAAATATAATAAAATTGGATGACAATATATATTACAGATATATTGGCTCCCTAACTACTCCACCTTGCACTGAAGGTGTTGTTTGGACTATTGATGGAAAGGTAGCTAAATTTGCCTAAATTCATTATTATGATGAAAATTAAAAGTAATTAAGTATTCCCATTTTAATATTAATTTTAATTATGTGATTTTTTTCCTCTTTTTCAATTTCATAGGTTAACAGTGTAACGGCAAGTCAGATAAAACTGCTCCAAGATGCTGCAGTTAATGTGAGTTGCTACCCCAAAATTATTTATTTGCCTTTTTCAACTTTCTTTTATTCTTCTTAAAAAATCTATTTGGTTATATATATTTTCAAGTGTAATACATATTCAAACATATAATTTTAATTTATTAGATACTATTTTTCTATTAAACTTCAAAATACTATTTTTTTTAATCACATCTCATTCAATTTATGTCCTAGTACCTATTAAAATTTTCATAAAAGATCATTTAGCATTTTACTGTTAAAATTTGTGTGACTAAAACATGATGGTTCTTCAATTTGAAAAAAAAAAACAGAAGAATCTACTTATAATGTACTCCTTTCAATTCAAAATAAATGAACGTTTAGCATTTTATTTTTTTTGTTTATAATAAATGATTTTTTATCCAAAAGGTCATCAATTAATTTTGTAATTTGTTTATTTTCTTAAAAAAATGTGTCATACCTCCAAAATTAACTTATTTTGGATGAAAGGAATTGTATAAACTACTTCTTGATTTATCTTTTCATGTTTATCTCAGGGATTTGAATCCAATGCCAGACCAATTCAGCCATTAAACGGACGTTCTATCAAATTTAACAAACAGTCGACTAGATTAACTTTAAACTTGTAAACGACGGTTCGCTACGATCGTAAAAAGTACAAAAAAGGTATTAGTTGCCTTGAATTTGTGTTGCAATTGTTCCAACATACGATCGACGAGGAAAATAATACAGCATTGCATGTGTAGGCACGTGGATTACGTCCCTAATTATATACTGTATGAGTTATCTATTTAGCAATAAGAATTAAGAAGTAATATAGGATATTTCTCTATAAATTTTTGAAGGATTTTCTATACAATAAGTTTTTTATTTATTTGTTTTTACTCTTAGCAACTTTTTATTCGAAGCATATATTATCTAATTAGATCACAAATTATAATTGTCTGAGAACAAAAAAATTCAGATGTTTTTTCTTAATTAATTAAGCCGCCTTGTAAAAAATATGAATGAATGGACTAATCATATTTTAATAGAGTTTGTTACGCTACCTAAAATTCATATTTAAATGAATATATGTAACAAACAATTGAAAATTTAACATCATGAAATTAACTTGAAAATTTGGAAAATTGAAGTTAAAGAACTATGGAATTGTTGAAAAGTAAGCTATAATTTCTTGAATCTAATTAGCAGCTTCGGCTTTCAGATTAATGTAATCCTTATGAATTACGTACTGATTAATTAAGCAATAAATTATTGAACTTGATGACTAATTTAGCTGTTAAAAGTTGAACATCATATTTTCTTTCTTGGACTGAAAAACAAGAATTTCATATTTCTCAAAAATTACTTTCTATTTATATATATATATATATATATATATATATATATATATATATATATATATATATAATTAGAAGCTAAATAAGTAGAAACGTTTCTATTAAAAAAAGTGAATTTTATAAATGACAATTATTAGACTAATATTTTTTCACGATCCAGACCGTTGTGATTGATATCCACACTAACACTCCGGTGGGAGAACCACTACTATAACCCAAACCAAGCAACTAATCTAAAAACTAAGACATTTAAGTATATGAAGTAGAAATAATAGCTAAACTGAAGTTCCCATAAACTTTAACAAAATATCTAACAACTAACAATGCGGAAGAAATAACCTAGAATTTGAAAATCAATGTACCAAAACATCTAACAATGAACCAAGTCTAACAAGAAGGGATGCAACCCCAATCTAATGAACTAATCACTAACTAAAACAAATGTCTAAGTCCGAAAATGGTGGACATCAACGAAAGAGAATCATATGGCAGCCTGAAATAATTTGCTCACCCTTGAATTCGAAGCAATGATCATTGATCTCCTAAGCGAGTTTGTCAGTAGCCGCTTGAAGATGCCCTATACTCAACAAAATAAGAGCAAGTGCAGAGTCAGTTACAACCACAGTGTACTGGTAGGATCACGCTGCTATCCCACTAGTGCAACATAAACAAGTCAAACAACATTATAATCACATGCATATATATATCAACATATACAATATTATCAATATTCACGAACAACGAACAACCTCACATTTATATGTCAAATCATTGGTCCTCTTCTGAAACCCAAACCCAAATAGTTAGCATGTCGAAACGTGGCAACCGATTCCATATTTATGCCGAAACATGACAACCGATCTCATATTTATGCCGAAACATGGCAACTGATCCCATTTTTATGCCGGAACATGGCAACCGATCCAAGTTAGTTATGCCGAAATGTGGCAACCGATCCAAGTTAGTTATGTTGGAACGTGGCAACCGATTCCATTCACACACCACAATCACAAACACAAGTATATCATCAAGATCATACATTTTAGTCATGATTTCATGACATTCATCAATTATCTATCTCATTTACAACAAGTGTGATCAATATTGCAACATTCATACATATACACGTATCATAATGAAACAAGAACAAGCATACATCACACAATATTCACCCATTTTATTACGTTCTATGGATCGAAAAACGGATTCGGGGAATGAAAATCTTATCTTTGCCTCAAGAATGGTGAAAAACAAGTAGGAGTCGCATGGGGGTTGTTCCTTAGCTCAAAAAGTCGAAAATTGCATAATGAGGTCGTTTAGGGGTTTATTAACGACTTTAATTCGCGTTGGGCCTGCCACAGCGATGATGCCAGAGCGGCAAAAGTCCCCGCTAGTGATTTGCCCGCCCATGAAAGGAATATCTTCCCAAACGATACCAAGAGGGCTGCCAAAGTGCTTCCATAGAATGCTAGCGATTTGCCCGCTGATGAAAGTATGGTGAATTGTTTCACTTTGAGGGATTCTACAACAAAAGCTTTGGATACTAAATTTTGCTTGATTGGGAAGACATCTTAAATGGTATAAACTTATTCCAGATTCTCACAAGTAAAGGGGACTTTTCTTTTCTCTGCCTTGCTAAGTTCCATGCAGTAGAAGTTGAGAAAGTTCATTTGTTGTTAGGAGTCCAAATAGCAATGTCTGTTGTGTCTTGCTCCCCTATTTTTAATGAAAGAATGATCGGCTAAGAACTCTGGAAAATGCATATGTTCAATATTTCATACCCCATTATTTATAATATCGACAACTTTAGAACTCATAGGAGGATCCTGGAGGTGAATAATATGAGTCATCGCTCCCATGTTAGTCCAATTATCCCACCAAAGATTGGTATTTCCACTATTAATCTTCCACGAAATCCTTTCTTCCATCTTATCTCTACTTCTAAGTATTTTCTTCCAGATGAGAGATTGAGTAGGCATAATCGGCATAGCAATAGGAGATATGAACCTACAATATTTGGCATTGAGAAACTTGAACCATAGAGAGTATGTGGTTCTGAACTTCCACCATCTTTTCATATTCAAGCTTACACTAACATCCTGAGTCTCCTAAGTCCCAAGCCTCCTTCATCAGTTGGATAAGTCATCTTGTCTCAAGCACTCCAGTGATATTTTTGTTTACCCTCTAAAGAACCTTAAAAGAATCTAGCCATATGTCTTTCAATTTCGTCAAATATTTTTTTTGGAGGTTCTATAGCAAACAATAAGTGAATATGAAGAGATTGTAACAGGTGTTTAATAAGAACAAATCTTCCTTCATGCGATAAAAGTTTTCCATGCCAACCCACAATTCTTTTAATGATTTTATCAATCATGTCCCTGTAATAGGTAGTTAGTTGTCTACCAATGTATAGGGGGCATCCTAAATAAGTAATAGGAAATTTTTCTTGCCTGTACCCTATAATATCTTTGATTCTCAAAATTTGATTTATAGTGGCATTTTTACCAACCGAAAAACAACTTTTATCAATGTTAATCAGCCGACCAGAACATTTTTGATAAGCTTGCAGTTGCCCAATAATAGCTTTCAACGATTTCTTGTTAGCAGAAGAGAAAAACACCACATCATCTGCATAAACCAGATGAGTGATAGGAGGAGCTTGTAATGGCATACTAAACCCTTTGAATTGATTAATAAAAGGTAGTTGGTTGAGTAGCCTTGACAATACTTCTGCCCCAAGAACAAATAGAGAAGGAGAAAGATGATCTCCTTGTTTAACACCTTTTGTAGAATGGAAAAAACCTCTCTTGACACCATTTATCAACACTGAGTACCAAACATTAGGGATGGATCTCCAAACCAAATCGATCCATTCCTCAGCAAACCTAAACTTTCTCATAACAGGGATTAGAAAATTCCAATTGACCTTATCGTAAGATTTTGTCATGTCAAGTTTGATCACCACATTTCCATTCCACCTCAAGTTTTCTCGTTAATAGCATGGATGATCTCCTGGGCTAAAAGAATATTATCAGTGATCGATCTTCCTTTAATAAAACCTGACTGATTTTCTGAGATGACTTTAGGTAATAAAAGATTTAGTCTGGTACTCAAAATTCTGGAAATGATCTTGTTGGAGCAGTTACTGAGGCTTATAGGTCTCGTATCACTAAAAGATGAAGGATTTTCCACTTTTGGTAGAAGAATGAGGCAGGCACTTGTATAAAATTTGGTAAGTTTTGCTCCATTAAAAAAATCTTTAATAACACTTATTAGGTCCTCCTTGATAATGTCCCAACAGTTTTGATAAAAGGAACCCCCGAACCCATCGGGGCTAGGTGCACTGTTAGGACTAACAGCAAACACTGCTTTTCGGATCTCAAGTTCTTGTGGCATGGAACAGAACATAATATCATCTTGTTGATTAATACTATGATCAAGACAATCAATATACTGAAGCTCAGGTTCACTATCTTCTTGAAATAGTTGAGTAAAGTGATTAATAGCCTCTGTAGAGATATCATCATCACCGTTAATCCATTGTCCTTCACTGTTTTGAATCCTCTGAATATTCAGTCTACTTTTTTTCTCTTTGATGATTGCATGAAAATATTTGATATTAGCATCTCCTTCTTCAAGCCATCTAATATTAGCCTTTTGTCTGAGAATGGATTCTTCAAACTCGAGTCATTTAGTATGCTCAGCTTGAGCCTTGTGGACTTGTTCCCTGTGATCATCAGTTTCATTGTCAATATAATCAGCCTCCAAGTTTTGCATCTTAGTTTCCCATTCCTTCACGAGATCAAATACATTACCAATGTGTTCCTTTGACCAGTTCAACTTTCTGCTTAAATTCTTGAGTTTCTGTTGAAATTTCCACATGTTGTTCCCCTGGAATTCCATGACCCTGTTAGAAAATGAGATATTTCTAGATGTTTTTTTTGTTTAATTGTTATTTTCTTAAATATTATGTTAAGTATGTAAAGGAAAGGTAGTCCTTGTTTTATGGAATATGTTTTTTAAGAAAGTCAATAGTGGTTGGATATGTATGGTCCTCTACTAACTTTGGAAAAGCTTATGTAGATATGTGTGTGTGTATGCTTTAAAAGTAATAGATGAATGAAAGTTTTGCTGCTGAACATTATTTTTTCTTCTCTAAAAGTTTCAAATCCTAACAGTGGTATCAAGAGCCCTTCTTCTTGAGGGATCTGTGAAGGCAAGAAGGCTAAAGTTTTTTTTTTTTCTCCTTCTAAGGTGAGAGTTGAGCAGCAGTAACATGGCATCCAACAGCTTCTTGGGTGCAGGCCCTCCTATGTTTACAGGAGAAAATTATCACATATGGGTGATAAAGATGAAGGCTTATCTCAAAGCTCTTAGTCTATGGGAAACAATTGAAACTGAAGATGATCCTCTTCCACTTGGACCAAATCCAACTGTTGCACAAATGAAGAATCATGAAGATGCAAAGTCAAGGAAACCCAAGGCTCTCACATGTCTTCATTCAGCACTTTCAGATGTGATTTTCACAAGAATAATGGCTTGTGAAACACCTAAAGAAGTATGGGAGAAACTAAAAGAGGAGTTCGATGGAAGTGACAGAGTGAAGGCTGTCAAACTCTTAACTCTCAAAAGAGAATTTGAGATGTTAAGGATGAAAGAAGGTGATACTGTGAAAGAGTATTCTGCCAAACTTATGGAGATTGTAAACAAAGTAAGGTTGTTTGGTGAAACCTTTCCAGATTCAAGGGTGGTGGAGAAGATGATGGTAAGCTTACCAGCAAGGTTTGAGTCCAAGATTTCAGCAATAGAAGAATCTTGTGATTTGAAGACTTTATCTGTGGCAGAACTGATCAGCAAGTTGCAAGCCCAAGAACAAAGATCAAGTATAAGAGATGAAGAAGTAGCAGAAGCGGCGTTTCAAGCACAACATAAAGGCAAACAGCCTATGAAGGACAATAGAAGGATGGAAGGAGATAAATTAGAAAAGGGAAAACCAAGGAAGGAATCTTCAAAGAGAGGGAAGTTTCCACCTTGCAGCCACTGTAAAAGAACCAATCATCAAGAAAAAGACTGTTGGTTCAAAGGAAAGCCACCGATTCAATGTAGATTCTGTAGAAAGATGGGTCATATTGAGAAAAATTGCAGGGCCAGGCAGAATCAACCACAACAAAACCATGTGCAGCAGGCAAATTTTGTTGAAAAATCTGAAAATGAAGAAGAAAGCTTGTTTATGGCTTCTCATGAAGAAAACACAACCAACAAATCCTCATGGTTCATAGATAGTGGATGTACGAGTCATATGTCACACAATGAGCTCATGTTTCATACACTTGACAAGTCAATCAAAACTAAAGTAAGGATGGGAAATGGTGAGACGGTAGATGCACTTGGAAAGGGTTCAGTTGCCTTTCAAACTACACAAGGTACAAAGTTTATACATGATGTGTTGTATGTTCCTTCTTTAGCATGTAACTTGTTAAGTGTGGCTCAAATGATGTCTAAAGGCTATTCCTTATTTTTTAAGGATAAACATTGTTTGATTTTTGACTCCGAAGATAGTTTGATTGTTAAAGTAAGAATGGTGGATAAAACTTTTCCTTTAGATGGGAGGTTTGATAGTGCAAATTTTGCAAGTAAGGATGAGTCATGGTTGTGGCACAAAAGATATGGTCATTTTAACTATGCTACTTTAAAGTCTATGTATGAAAAGGGCTTGACTAAGGATTTACCTGAGATTTCACTGTCTAAAGAAGTTTGTGAGTCATGTCAGATGGGTAAGGTACACAGGAAATCATTTCCTAAAAGTGCTACCTGGAGGGCAACTGAAAAACTTGAACTAGTTCACACTGATGTGTGTGGACCTATGCAGGCATCATCTTTGGGACACAATAAATATTTTGTGCTCTTTATTGATGACTTAACAAGGATGACTTGGGTGTATTTTCTGAGTAACAAGTCTCAAGTATTTTCAGTTTTCAAGAAATTTAGAGCTTTTGCGGAAAGGCAAAGTGGTTGTAAGCTAAGGGCTTTGAGGTCGGACAATGGTGGCGAATACACTTCAAATGAGTTCAACAAGTATTGTGAAGATATGGGGATTGATCACAAGTTGACAGTAAGCTATTCGCCTGAACAAAATGGAGTCTCAGAGAGGAAGAACAGAACAGTAGTTGAAATGGCAAGATGTTTGCTGCTGGAAAAGAAACTGCCACAAAGCTTTTGGGCAGAAGCTGTTCATACTTCAGTGTATTTGTTAAATAGGCTACCAACAAAAGCTGTGGATGAAAAGACTCCTACTGAGGCATGGAGTGGAATACAGCCATCTGCCAAGCATCTAAAAGTTTTTGGTTCGATATGCTATTCTCATGTTCCTTCTGTCAAAAGAAGCAAACTTGAACCAAAAGGTGAATTGGGGATCTTTATTGGTTATTCATCACAAGCCAAGGGTTATAGAGTTTTCAACTTGCAAACAAAAAATATTTCAATCCGAAGAGATGTAGTCGTGGATGAGCATGCTTATTGGAACTGGGATAAGGAGCAAATTGAGAAAGATAATGCAGTTTTTCAGAACTTGAGCCCGCTGCCTGAAATCAAATCATTTGGGTCTGAAACTCTGAAAGAAGACGAAGAATCAGACAGGGAATTCTCACTTGATTCGCCAATTTTGAAGACAAGATCTCTTTCCGAGATATATGAAAGATGTAATGTTGCAATCTTAGAACCAAATAGCTATCAAGAAGCATCAAGACATGAAGTTTGGATTGAAGCCATGAAGGAGGAGATTGGTATGATAGAAAAGAATAATACTTGGAAGTTGGTTGATAAACCCAAAAACAGAAATGTGATCGGGGTGAAGTGGGTTTATAGAACCAAACTTAATCCAGATAGCTCAGTTTATAAATACAAAGCAAGGCTTGTTGTGAAAGGTTATGCGCAAATTGCAGGTCTGGATTATGGGGACACGTTTGCACCTGTTGCACGACATGATACAATAAGGCTGCTATTTGCTTTGGCAGCTCAATCAAATTGGAAGCTGTATCATTTGGATGTGAAATCTGCATTCTTAAATGGACTGTTGCAGGAGGAGATATATGTTGATCAACCAGAAGGCTTTCAAGTTGCAGGAATGGAGGATAAAGTCTACCGACTTCATAAGGCATTGTATGGATTAAAGCAGGCTCCTCGAGCATGGTACAGTAAGATTGATGATCATCTCATTCATTGTGGCTTCAAGAGAAGTGAAAATGAAGTCACTTTATATGTGAAGAAGGCTAAAGGAGGAGATGTGTTTGTGGTGTCACTCTATGTTGATGATCTTCTGGTAACAGGAAGCAATAAAGCAATGGTGAATCAGTTCATGCAAGAAATGGAGACCAAGTTTGAAATGTCAGATTTGGGTGAAATGAGTTACTTTTTGGGAATGGAGATTCATCAAGCTACTGCTGGAACCTTTATTTCTCAGAGAAAATATGCATGGGATATTCTTAAAAGGTTCAAGATGGAGAGATGCAAGTCTGTACCGACTCCACTGCTTCACAATGAAAAAATTTCAAAGTTTGAAGGAGGTGACAGGGCTGATCCAAGAGTTTATAGAAGTCTGATTGGTAGTTTGTTGTATTTGACAGCAACAAGACCCGATCTCATGTTCGCGGCAAGTCTACTGTCGAGGTTTATGCAAGCTCCAAGTCAAGTTCATCTTGGTGTTGCTAAACGAACATTGAGATATATCAAAGGAACTGCTGATTATGGTATTTGGTTTAAAAGGGAAGAGCAAGGGCAACTGATGGGTTATTCAGATAGTGATTGGGCAGGAAGCGTTGATGATATGAAAAGCACTTCTGGATATGCTTTTACACTTGGTTCAGGCATGTTCTCATGGAATTCAAAGAAGCAAGAGGTGGTAGCTCAATCTTCTGCAGAAGCAGAATACATCGCAGCTGCTGGTGCAACTAATCAGGCTTTATGGTTAAGAAAGATTCTACGTGATCTGGAGCAAAATGACATTGAAGCTACTGTCATTAAGGTTGACAACAAGTCAGCAATATCTATGGCCAAAAATCCAGTGCAACATGGTCGTAGCAAGCATATAAATGTGAAGTTTCACGCTATCAGGCAAGCAGAGAAGGATGGCGAAGTTCAGCTTGTTCATTGCAGCTCAGATCAGCAGATTGCAGACATCATGACCAAGGCTCTTCCTAAGGGGAAATTTGAAGTTCTAAGGGCTAAGTTGGGAGTATCCAAGAAAAATCTCAAGGAGGAGTGTTAGAAAATGAGATATTTCTAGATGTTTTTTTTGTTTAATTGTTATTTTCTTAAATATTATGTTAAGTATGTAAAGGAAAGGTAGTCCTTGTTTTATGGAATATGTTTTTTAAGAAAGTCAATAGTGGTTGGATATGTATGGTCCTCTACTAACTTTGGAAAAGCTTATGTAGATATGTGTGTGTGTATGCTTTAAAAGTAATAGATGAATGAAAGTTTTGCTGCTGAACATTATTTTTTCTTCTCTAAAAGTTTCAAATCCTAACAGACCCAAGCTTCTTGAACCACATTTTTGAACTCAGGTTGTTCTGTCAAAAAAATGGAGGAATTTAAGTATTCAATCCCTCGAAAGTTGGAGTTAAAACATTTAATCAGCATAGGAGTATGATCTGAGCCCGTGCTTGCCAAGTGTTCTATGACACTACTGGAAAACAAGTTAGTCCACTGGTGATTGAAGAATACTCTATCAAGTCTTTTCCAAATTCTGTGAGGTTTACCCCTAGTGTTGCACCAAGTAAATCTGAGACCTGTAAAACCAGCATCTACCATTCCACAATCATCCATACATGTTATAAAATCCCAACTTTTCTCTATTTTATGGGGTTTCTCACCCTTCTCATCAGGGCTCATAATCACGTTAAAGTCCCCATTAATACACCAAGGCCCATTTGTAAGACAACTGCAGTGTCTTAGGCTATCCCATAAAAGAGTTCTTAAGTGGTGTTTTGATTTGGCATAAACAAAAGTGAAATAGAAGATCTCATTGGAGGAAGTGTTGGACAACTTAACAATAGTTTGTTGTTCATCATCCATGACTACTATAACAGTAAATCTCGTAACCCAAAAGAACCAAATCTTACCATTGCAGATTGCCAAACATCCCTCAAAAGCCAAGTTTCTTTTGTATTGCTCTATTTTGCTAGCTCGTACAAAAGGTTCTTGAATCGCAATAAACTGAGTTTTCCCTTGATTTCACCCCTCTAATATTCTAAGATATCGTGCTAATCATTAGCATTCTGGGAGGTCATCATATTTTGATTGGCTTTACCCTTTGCTCTAGTGACAGGGCCTGCTTGATTCGGGAGTTTCTCTTTTGTACCTCTTGGAGGTAAATTACCCGCCATAATAAGCTTGTTTTTCTGTTGGATGATTGCATCTTCACTGGTTTGCCCATGCCATACAGTTTTAGGGGAAAAAGTTTTGAGGAGTCTCTTTAGTAATAACTATAAGGGAGTTGTATAGTAGAAGAGTGCAGGCTGCATCCCGCTCTAGTACTCTACTTAGTACAGGATGTTATAAATTGAGTTATGTCACATATTATTGTATTGTATTAATATATATTCGTTGTTGTATTTTTGAATTCATTTGTATCATCATATCATCATAGTAAGAAATGCCAGTTTCTGGAGAATTTTGTTTAGTATTCAAATTTTTCTTACATTTGTTTCAACATCTGACGAGAAGAACACAATTTGTTTTCATCTATACCCTTAACATTAAGAAAACATTTTTTTAATATTGCTTAATTCTCAAAAAACATTTACGAGTAATGAATCAAGATAACTTAGTAACTCATATTAGCGACAGTTAAAATGGAACGAAGGAACAGATAACTAAAGTTCAACTTTCTCCTATGTGCCAAAAACCCTGAGTCCTCTAAGGGATTTCTTTCCAAAAGCCAAATATAGATCACCTGCTTTTTGGGATCAGAGTTGCAAATATACAGTCCATTTTAACTACTATTATATATGGTCCTCCTCCTACCATAAAATATTATCTTGTATATTCAATATACGCCATTAAACTGGAAAAAACAAGATACATAATATATCTTTCATATACTATAATATTAAAAATGTATAATAATATATGAAAGGTGTTTATGCACAAATAAAAGCTAAAGTGCGCAACTCAAAATATGAGCTGTGTGGCGTAAATATCTCTATAACACAAAATTCAAATTACGAATTAAGTAGTACGAAGTGAAATTGCTTAAAATGTATACTGACACGTCTGCTATGTATGTATACATGCATGTACGTATACACGTCCATTTTCACACTCGTCAGCAGCATTCATCTACTGAATCAATAGCAATGGCAAAGGCAATGGAAAAGGTATTGTTGCAGCACATATGGAGGTTCATCTCCCCTGCAAGATTAATTGTTTGTCTCATCGGAGGGTAGGGGCCTGGAAAAGAAAAAAATACATGTTGCATTCAACGATATGGAAATGAATGTAGAATCAATCCTCTGTTTTCACAGGTCAACTAATGTTTCTCTAAGTTGAGGATTATAACATATTTCGATCGAAGACACAAAATTCTAGTGTAAACAGTTCTGACTACTTCTGATCTTTCTAGGGGCATAATTGGTACTTCTTCTTTGATCACAACAACAATAACGTCACCAATATGAGCATATCGACTATTGACATTCTAAATGAATCTCCCAGCCACCTCTTTCACCAAACAGACAAATTTAACTAAGCAAAAACAGAAACCCTCATGTTTTAGAATAACAAAGTATATTTATCATGTTTCTTCATGACTAGACTAAGGTCATTTTATTCTCTATTTGACATTGTCCTCTTTATTCGATTTGAAGCCTAAATTTATGCTTACATCTTGTCAGAACCAAAACGATCCAAGAAGAGTGAACTAAATTGAGATCAACATTAGACATACTTGCTGCATCAATCATTTAAAAAGGAAGATACGACAATACAATGATATTTGACGATATGGAAGATTGTACTTACCTAGGGCTAAGAAGCTTTGAGAACAACATTGTTGATGTCAATTACTGAATCCTGTCACGCAGAAAGAAATTCCTCATGTTAACCTTACCTATGTAGAAAAACTTAGTGAAATTGAACTTAATAATTTGAGCACATTAACACATTAGAGGAGCCTACTACAGTATTAACATTGCAACAATTTCAGTAAATCGATTTCAAACAAGAGATTTGGTAATAGAAAGATGATACACACAAGATTAAATGACATGCCGCAAAAAAAAAAAACTAGTGAGCACCAACCTATAAATTTGAGAAAGAACTTGCAAGTTGTGATTCAACCCCATTCACCCAAGAGGAAATGAGATGATTAGCAATTGCAAAGGGCCCCGGGATAAACATAGGAGCAAGTTCCCCACTTTCCACATTGAAATCAGAAGACAAGCTCTGTCCTCTTTCTACACCCTTGCACATTTGGTCCACTTTACCAGCAGCAGTCCTCTGTGCCTTCTTGTATTCTGCGATTGTGAGTGCCTTTTTCACATCTTCTCTGCTGTGCCATTTCGCATCTAGATCACAAAGTTGATTCACCGTCACAGAAAGAAAGAAAATTCCCATTATCAAAATATAAAGGTGTAATTCAAGCATTATAAGTCGAAGGGAGTCGATCAAAAATCAACATAATTAAAGATCTTCAAGTTACCTTCTAATTCCTCCTTATCCACATTAATATCCAGTGATTTTGCATACGCGAAGAATCCCACCATAAGTTGGCATGGCATGCTGCTAGGTCCAACTGTAGAGGAATCATACAGTAAAATGATAATCACATAAGCTAAAAGAAAACTGGCATGCAAGAAATACAGATAATATGTTCAGTAACAACTGCCAATGAGGAAAAAAAAAACTCTAGAGACCATTTCAATAAGCAACTGATTGGCGCACAATTAGATCAACAATGCTCAAAAGAAAAATGGAAAGCAGATATGCATCACACCAATATGATGTTTTTTTCAAGATTGGTGGTAACAATTAGGAGCTACTCTATTCCCTGCATTGATATTAAAAGGCATTGCTTTGTTGCTAGTTGCTACGATGCGAAGCAATGGTTATTGCTTCATGGGTGAAGTCATGCACTTCAAAGAATGATTCATAAAGTTATCAAAATGAAAATCAGGATCAGTTCTTTGAATCTCAATAATGGCATTTTCTTATAATGGATGTTTATCATAAATTCTGTGATTCACTTGCTCTTTGAATCTCGATTTTGAGGAGTTGGATTAATTAAGGCATTTTCTTATATTGGATGCTGAATAATCATTAGTACTGAGTTCATGTATGTTTAGTAATTTAAATTTTCTTCATAAATTGCGTGATTCACTTCTCTCTTTCCGCTTCGAGTTCCACCCACCTTGTCACTTTTTGGCACTTTTCCTTGGAAAAAACACTAATTACATAATTACCCTACATCATTAAGAAAAAGCTAGGTGTAGAAAATAAGAACTAAAAGAACGGAAGGGAATAAATACCACAAATCTGTTTCCAAGAACATTACCAGGCCATGGCTGAGAACTATGGTAAACAACTTGTCCAACTTCAATACCGGTCTCCTCCCATGTTTCTCTTCTCACAGCCTCCTCCAAACTTTCTCCTGGCTACTAATAAATTTAGATACTAATTAACATGTTTCATAAATAAATTGTGAATGACAGGATCAAAAACCAATGCTGGCTAATTGTACACCTATTAAAACAGAAAAGGAGACAGCAAACCAACAAAAAAACAAAAAAGAGCTGAAGTACTATGCAGGAAATTGAAATACTCCCTCCGTTCCATATTATGTGACACTCTTTCCATTTCTTGTTTCGAAAGATTGAAAAAAAAAATCATTTTTTTATGATAAGACAGTCATTTTGTAGACCACAAGATGCTAAGGTATGTTGGGATGTGTTAAAATATTTAGCTTGTGTCAAAGCTCAAAAACTTTTTTTTCCTACTCCATACACTGAGAAGGTAATAAAAATTGACCACTGGCTAATAGGAAATAAGTCAAATAACTAATACACTGATGCAGGAATGAGGTTCTAGTGACTAAATCTCTTTTTCACCATGGACAATATCCATAGTGATCAAGACATATGAATGCTATTTTTTAACAAAATTTGGCAACAAGTTATGCAGCAGCTCGAAAATGCATTGCTCAAAATCAAAAGCACGCCACATACCTCCATGAAACCAGCTAGACAACTCCACATGCGAGGCACAAATCTTGACTGCCTACTTAATAGCGCACGGTCATTCTCTTTGTCAATAACTAACATAATCACAACCTGTTGCCAGGACAAGACATGCCAAAGAAAGTTAGGATTCTCATGTAGCATTTCAGTATGCAAGTCCCATAACCTCTTCCACGAAACAAAGAAAAACAAGTAAGTGTACAACCACAAGCAGAATATTAATCAGAGAGAACAAAATCGATCTGATTGACATACTGGATCAACTCGAGGATAGATTTTCTTCTTGCATAACTCATTAGAGCACTGTTTCCGTCTCCCAGCATCAATTAAAATGTTCTTACCACCACAAAATCCACAAAAACGTGATACCGTATGCCATTCTAGTAATGATCTGGCCTGATAAAATTCCAAAGCCAAAAAGTAAAACATTCAGTCAATTGTGGTCGCCATTTTTAGCATTAGACGGTACTAATAACAAATGACTAAAACAGAATGCTACCGAGTGATTGGATATGTGCAGTTCAACATTGACAATAATGTGGAAAAAACCCATATTCATTTGCTTAGAATTAGAAACAAACTTGACGCTAGATGGAATTATCAGGACTCTTAGACGATTCCACACTTTCTGAGACAACCCTTAAAACACTCTTAATATAATTGAGGTTAAGAATCTTAAGATAATAAAGTTTGAAATGCACATTTACAACGTGATGTTTACTGCATAACCAGGTTGCAATTTCATAACAAGAGATCCTCTGTTAAGCAGTTTTAGATAAAGATAATGTAAGATCACTTATGTAGTATTCTAAACATACAACATTTTCTTGCCTACAAGAATCTACATAACTAAAGATAGAACATGAAAAAAGATATTCTGTCTCATTTGGTTGTCTTACTGTCCTTTTTAGTTTGTTTAAAAAAGAATGTATCTTTCCTTTTTTGGCAACTCTGTAATCTAACTTTTCACGAGATTAAAGAGCATTTTGATACACACTATATATCTTAGTCTAAGACTGAAGATTCAAAAGTTTCTTTATTTTCTTAAACTTAATGCAAGTCAAAACCAAACAAAAACAAATTGAAACAGAAGGAGTACATGGGTTCAAAATACCAGCTGGTAGTGGGAAGTTTATGAAAATGATTCACTACATTAATATGCCTAGGTAATTCATATAGCTGGTGATCACAACGCAGACAACTAGAGCAGCGATCCAATTCGACGAGCAATGTAATTGTATCAATGTTATACAAGAATGTAATTTTTGAAATTGAAAAGGCAGAGGTGAAAAACACATACATGACCAGCAATAGCAAGTTGTCCCATGGATGAAGCATTTTCCCAATCAGTGGCAACCATCAGAGTCCTAAGCTCAACAAAGCAAAACTGCTTACTCCCCAATTCTTTAACCAATCCATTACCAGCCTCTGTCACATCAATACCCCAGTACACAACATAAGCCCCATCACCCTCAGAATCAGAACCCAGATAAACCAAAGTATCTTCACTCAAATTAACCTCAGAATTCTCCAAAAAAGCCTTACAATCCCCAAAACTCAACCAACCCAGGTGCCAATTCGGCTCATTCGAACCCCTAACTGAACCAGCCAATGGCCTTCCCTTCCTGAAAGGCAAGATCTTGAAATTAGGGGAATGGGGCTCATGGGTATTTCCTAAAAGAAGGTTTTTAAGGGTCTTGAGAGCAGAGGGTGGTGAAAATGGATCAGTTGGTTTTGGGGTTCTTAGCTTTATGGGGTTGCCTGCAAAGGCGTGAGACTTGAAGAAATTGGTGGACATGGTGGACAACTGTGGGATTCTGAGAATTGGGAATTTGGAGAGGGAGACGAGATGAGTAGCAGCTGAATTTGTGTAGGAAAGAAGAAAGATCATTGCTTGAGTTCAGCTACCATTGCTGTTTTTTTCCGAAGATGGAAGATTTGGTGAGTCGATGAGGATGGTCTATGAAACGATGACATCTGGACTTGTGTGTCCTATGCTCACGTTGCATTATAGTTTGCCACAATTTCATTTGTACACCTTGGACTCTTCTCACAAGGGTGTACACTATTTGCCTAATAATTTTTCTTCCTTGGTGCAAAAAATATTATTCTAAAAATATTTATATAAATTGCGAGAATAGGTAGGGGAGGGGTGATGGGTGTTGTAGTGGGGGAGGTGGGGTATGGGCGAAATAACAGTAGTGCATGGACGATCACTAACGTTCATATTTTATAGCTAATCTATTTTATTATACTCAATTTCAATTCATCAACTTATTCATTTAATTACACCTTTATCGGCTATCGCTATCAACATAATAAAGATAAAGGTCTCACGAGATACATCAAATATATTGAGTGTAGGTCAATATTGATTCCTTCTATCACCAAATTATATGGAAGCTCAATAATATAGTGGTTCTCTTACCTGTTTGAATAAGCTTATAACGTATATGTCGTAAACATAATTCATAATCGACCATCAAAAACTCAATTAGCCCATAGACCTCTCACAACTTTCTGTGGTGATCTTACTGGACACATTCTAAGTGATCGATCCCTAACTTGGAGGGTGGAAATCAAACCTTCTACTTTAGGTAGGGAACCTTTGAATCTGTGCAAGATACTTGATAATTAACCTGCCTTCATTCAGTGTCTACAATGTACTTAACAATTCTTTCAATTTGCCTTGCCCAAAAACTAGTTGCCCTCAGTAAATACATTCAAACTGTATCTTGTAGAAAAGTTATAATTTATTTAATTACCCATGATAAAATGACTTATTTTTTTTCTCTTTATCGTGATTATATAATATGGTTCATCAAACAAAAAATTACTTTGTTTTAATAAATATTTTGACAGGACTTCTTATGGATCAATTTAGACTACATATTTAGTTAAAAGTAGCTCAACTTATAGATTAATCAAATTGGACGAACCAAAACGGATCAAGTTGATAAATATTAACTTGCCAAACTTGGACGATCAACTGAGTGGATCATATTAGGATAGAAGATTTATAGGTAGTGTAGTGTTGGCTTGCTTAGGGTACTTGGTGTTTGCCTTTGTACTAGTTATAGTATTGTAACTCTTGTTTTTAGTATGATCTATCATTGTTTAGTATTGTTTTCAATAATCTATCCTAATATATTGTTTATTATGTTTCGATTAGCAGACATTATTTCTGGCAGACTTAGCATTGTTTCCTTGCTACTTAGCTTGCTATATTTTTTTCACTATCTCATTCTTCTTTGTACCTGGATTTGCTATACTTAAGTTAAGGGTTTTTTGGAAACAACCTCTCTTTCTCCACGAGATACTGATAAGGTCTGCATAAGTTCTATTCTTTTCAGATTTCACTGGGTATGTTGTTTTACTTATTATCTCCATATATCACACATTGTATAGTGGCTCATTCAATAGTAATGTGTTCATATGTAAATAAAGTATAGGACGGTATTATTGTTACTTCAATTATATGCATTGTCATCCCTTTCTTGCCAACCAAAAACTTTGGAACAAAAAAGGAACCAGTGCATGCAGCTGGAGCTGAGGAGTAAATTCAAAAATTCCACTTGCTGATGGCTACTCTTAGCTTGTTGAATTTCATCTCCTTTTTAGTCTAAAATGATAGAGAAATATGAATTATGATAGCTTGTGTCTGACATTTAATGTACCCAATTCCTGTTAGAGGGTCTGCTTTTATTGGGATAAATTCAACATCCTTTTCACCCATCCAATTCAATATAGTAGTACTATCATCATTTCACCTTCAACCAGTTAGTATGGGATTAGATTTAGTGACCTGTTTTTTATAAATAATATAACTATATGATACAGATTAGAATATAGTAATTATTGCTATTACGTACGCCAACCAAGGATTATAGTCCTCCATCTTTAAGTTCGAGTCCTAGGTATGAAGTCGTCTTTGGTAGAGAGCATTATATCTCCAAAATAAGACTTTTCGATACTAATTTAAATTAATCGAGTCTCAACATGAATAAAAAAAAAAGATAGCCAGAGCTATTCCTTATACAGGACCACTTGAAAATTTTAACGAGGCATTTTGGGGCTTATCTGCCTCTTTGTCATTGCATTTTGTCTACAAAATTCACTTTTATCATTTCTGGCTTTGCTTCTCAATTTTTACTGTTACTGTTGACATATACTCCCTCCCAACCTTTATGCTTGTCGCATTTTGTTACATTAGAGTTAATATGATTAATTTATGGAGTTAAATTAGATTAAAATAATTTAATATTTATATTTTAAATTTAGGTGTTGACAAGTATATGAAAAAGGGCTATAACTTTGTAATTTTTTTTATAATAATATAATAAAAAATACATTTTAAAATATTAATCAAGTGAAATGTGACAAGTAAAAGAGATTCGGAGAAGTACTCTCTTTCTGGTGCCAACTCAGTGAGAAATAATCTTGCCGACGCTAATAATTAATAAAAATTCAATAATTTAAAATATATGAAAATATCCACACAAGGCTGCATCACTAAACCTCTAGCTGGTAGTAGAAGAAAAATAGAAAAATGAAATGATTTGAATAGTCATTATCCAAATAAAGTAAAAGCGACGGAAACCGGAAAATGTAGAAAAAAAGATTACCAGAATTGGGAGCCAACAAATGGCCAGAAAAGTGTAAACATCAGTACTCAGTACCAGAAAACTATGTCTTCCCATCCATATTAAATGCATATAATCAACTCATTCATTAATTAATGCAATTACCGACTTTACTTTTTTTCACCTAGTGTTTAGTTTCTGATACTCTAATATTTCTAATTACTTGTCCATTTTAACAAATCAAGAAAGGATAAAAAAAAAATTTACCTATTATATCCTCAATTAATTACTTTGAAAAATATTGAACTTCTTGAAAATCCTAAGTTTTTAATTCATCAACTTCATAATTAATAGGAGTAAAATGGTAAAATCACTATGTCAATAATTATATTCTTAATAGGTGTGTCAATTTAAAAGTGGACAAGTAATTAGGAACAAAGGGAGTATCTCTAATAAAGCCCAATTAAGTTGAATTTAAGCATTACATAATTCATTTCTAAAAGCGACACTCTCAACAAGACTTTTTTAATAACCAACATTCAAACCTAATACACTTTTGTCATCACACCTAAATTCATATTGGTGAGGAAAGAATAGTTACGCAACGGAAAACTATTCCATCCATTTTGTTGTCATGAAGAGGACTGGAAACAAACACTGAATCTAAATATTGTGACCGCTTAGGTTTGATTTATTTTGTCATAAAAGTAAATTGATTTTATGGGTTGATTGATTATTATACCTCCAACATTGATAAGGCCAGGGACTGTGGTCGCTGTCTCCGATTTTCCGCCCAATAAGATCTTGGAGATTGAAGCAAGCTGAGTTGATTTGATTTAATGAGACAATATGAACAATTACGGGGTTTCGAATATCAAATAATTACGTTGATTCTGATAATTTGTCCAATCTATTCTGTTATATATAGATCGGATAACATCTCTTTATTTTTTTTATTTTTTTTCAGAATTACTATTCCCATTTTTTTATTTTTTTCATGAGTTGATAGTAATTATTTTTTAACTGATTTGAAAGCCTTGGAAAAAAAATCCATACTACAAATCATGTATAGCTAGATGTTTTGAACTCTATAGTTTTTCAACAATATAATTGAGCATGGGTTTAGGGTGAAATTAATTTATAGTATAGGCAGTGTGAATAAAAACCACAAGTATCCATTTTTATCTAATTCTTTTTAACCGGTTCATATTCAATTTTATCGGTCCATTAAAAACAACCTATATATATCCAGCCATGCTTATAGCCATAGGGCATGGAGGTACAATATATAAGAAATGTTTTATACTTTTTACATGTGAAATTAATTACCACTAGTGAAAAAAAGTCTCCGTCTCTGAAAACCATCCACTTATTTTTTCTTACCTCATCTATTCTACCTCTATCTTTTCCTCAAATTTTTTTTTCGTTTAATCATTTCGTATTTATAATTTACTGATGTCACTAATCTGAATTCATGTTGAGTCATCGAGTAAGTCTAGTATTAAAAGTTTGGTAAATAAAGCATTTCTTATTTTGAGGTTCTCCAATCAAAATTTTTGATTAAAATAAAAAAATATTAAAAATTGTGACAAAATTATGATACGTTTCTAAAGTTCCACGTTGTGACTTCTATTTAATTTGACTTACAGTACCCCATAACCCACACAGAGTAATACGAAATATGTACGGATACTTTACTACTTGTGAGGCTCATTATTGACAAGTAGTACATATTATTATTATTACTAGTAATAATTTCTGATTACATTAATGCAAATAACAAGTGTCCACATGGGATAATTACACTATTCGTTCTCGTTCACAAATTAAGCATTTAAATACTTTACTCTTGTTCTTATTCAATTCATTAGAGGACTCAAGGATCAACAACCATAGTCTATACATACGTTATAACGTTATAATTTCAAGTAGGTGGGATGTAGGCAGACAGATCTTAGAGCTAATGGTGAGACGAAGGGTTGTTCATGATTATGGTTAAAAAATTAAATTGAATTGCAATTCGAATCAAACCGATTTAAAAAATCAATATTTGGTTTGGTTTGGTTAGGTTCGATTTTAAATTTTGAAAATCGATACTATTTGGTTTGATTTTGGTTCTATTAAAAACCAAGCGCAAAAATAATCAAACCAAACCGATAAATTAGATATATAAATTTTATAATTATTTATATTTTATTGATAAATAAAATATAAATACTTTAATTAACTTAAGTCTTTAACTTTACAATTTTCTTAAGTCCAACACTTTAGCCCAACTATAACAATCCTAAGTTCAAGTCCATCAAAATTCATTTTAGTCTTTATTTACCCTACTTCACATAAAACAGTCACACTTTCTCTTAATTGAATCACTTTGTTCGTGTAATGATAACTCTAGTATTACTTAATTGCTTAATTGAACCGACAATAATTTTTCTGTGGATTGTTCATGTACTAGGTGTTGTGTCTATCGAGATAAGTACGTCCACAAAAAAATTATTACTTCAAACCGAATAAACCAAAAAAATTGAACCGAACCAAACCAAACCAAACCGACAATAACCAAACTGGCGGTTATTTTTTTCGTTTGGTTTTAGAAATTTAAAAAACCGACTAAATTGGTTTGATTTTGATGTTAATCATAATCGATCCAAACCGAACCACGAACACCCCTAGTGAGACAGGGTTTTTGGGAGTGCAGTAACTTTTTCGTAAATCTTGTATTATTTTTTTTAGAAACATATTCATATATCTCTTATGTGAGTTTGATTCATCTTAAGCACACATAATCATAAATTTAAAATTCTGAATCTAGCACAAGAGGGATGGACTTGTGCATTAACAATCTCACTCAAACAAAATTGAGTGAGTATTGTTTTCTAGTTCTTTTTTCTTAATGGTTGTTAATTAGTAAAAGTTTTATAGTATCTCGTTAAAATTGATAAGATAAAGTTTAACCCTATTTGCTTATACTTATTTCTATTGAAGAATTTTATTTTAATAAAATATTGTGGCACAATGTCTAGTAGTATAAATTCGCAAAAAAAAGTAAATTTTTGATGGCTACTTTAAGTGTGTTTTAGTTGTGCTTGGCTAGGTTTTGCCATACTGTTACGCAATACAGATTGTGGATGCACTTGGCAATTTAATAAACAATAATTCTTTATTGCTACTTGTCCAAGGGGCATGGAAGTTATTACTATTTTATTTTATTTTCAAAATTATAATCGCGTAAAGATAACATACATGTGTAGATGTTTCTTTAAATTTTAAGCTTCATATAAGTTAAAAATTTTACTACTATAAAAGGTAGTGTAACTTGTTCCATTATTTATACTAGCAAGTAGTAGTCAAGATACCCATCATTCCCACATAGAAAGAGAAAAAAGAAAAATAGGATATGGAGAAGGAAATAAAACAGTCAAAATTCAAGAGGATTTGTGTGTTTTGTGGGAGTAGTGCTGGAAAAAAAAGTATCTATAAGGAAGCTGCAATAGAGCTTGGAAGAGAAATAGTAAGAAAAATACTAATACTATGTTTCCTAAACTCTCTAATTGGCTTTCATCTCTTTAAGATATTGATGATGATGCATGTTAGCTTATGCGTATACTTTATTATAATTATGTATCGATTATATGAATCATTACTGTGTATACATATCGAGCTATTTATGCCAATTGTGAAAATGTTGTGTTTTTAAAGTTGTTATTTTATTATATTTGTTTGTATAAAACAAAGGTATCAAGAAAAATAGACCTGGTTTATGGAGGAGGCAGCATTGGTTTGATGGGTTTGGTCTCTCAAGAAGTTCATAATGGTGGTCGCCATGTCCTTGGGTCAGTTCTTTCTTCTTCACATATATTTTTTATTTTATTTTTTGAATAACTTAACTTTAAAATATTGGCAACTTACTTTTAAAAATAAGCAAGCGTTGCTTTAACAAAAAAACAAGTTGTCCCAAAATAAATGTTGCTTTAGGAATTTAAGAAAGGAAATAGTACTCACTTCATCTCAAAATAAGTGTCTCAGAAAAACTTACTCCTTATGTCTCTTATTACTCCACTTTTCCTTTTTTAATTGTTCTTAATTACTTGTTCATTTTGACAAATCAAAAAAAGATAAAAATATTTTTACCTATTATACCCTCAATTAATTACTTTGAAAAAGGTACAACTTTTTGAAAATCTTAAGTTTTTAATTCATTCACTCCATAATTAATAGAGGTAAAATGGTAAACTTACTATGTCAATAATTGTTTTCTTAATAATTGTGTCAATTTAAAAGTAGACAAGTAATTAGAGGCAGAGAGAATACTAAACTATACTACATTATAGTATTTATTATTATTCTCAATAAACGTAAAGTGAGCTAAAACGCCAGTTATTTTGTACTAAGAGTGTTTGATTAATCAAGATTTTCACTCCTAAGTTAGGTGCCCTAACTAATTTTTACATGTTCTTTTCTGCAGTGTGATTCCCAAGACATTAATGCCGAAAGAGGTATGCATTTTCGTCACAATATTAAGATGTTAATTTGACTTACATATATACTCGATTATTAGTTTAAAAATCAAGTGACATAAGAAAATAAGAAAACAAATGAAATTAAGGGGTTTTTGTGGTAGCCTCTCATATTTGATGTATTTTCTACCTCATTCTTGTTATCTTTTGTGTGAAGTGTGTTCTAGTTGTTGGTATATGATACAAAAACAGCAAGATGGAATTTTTTGTTATTAGTTTTGTATTTAGTTGTGTAGTATGTTTGGTTTTAATATTTTTGTTTTCAGAATTTTCGTGTTCGATAGCTATCGCTTTCTTTATTCCCTTCCTTCCCTTTTGGTCCCCCTCCTTCTAACACAGCAATTGGTCCTCTTTGGGGACTACTTAATTTAGACATATAAAAAAAAAAAGGGGACATGTTTCCGTTAGGATCAAACCTTATCATTACACCAAAAATTATAGCTAATAGTAAAGGTATAATAACCTTATAATTTTTTAACTAAGCCCGGCATATTCGATCATGACTCTAATTAGGACCACCCAAGACCTTGCGCAAGCAGGATGTTGGGTAAACAAGCTTTGCCATAGGTAGGATTTTGACTTTATCTAATAATAAATACCCCCTTCAAACACGTACCTCATGTAGCATGTTGCTCAATCTTGGGAATCGAATTCATGACCTTGACTCTGATACCAGTTATTGTTAGAATCAAACACTTACCCATGCCAAATACTATAGTTGATATAACTTTATTTCTTAAGAAATCCACCAATAAACGTCATGTTCTATCAAGACTCCTATCCAGGCCACTTCAACCCTCTCGTAGACCTTGTCATAGGCCGTAACATTGTTTGTCTAGATATTTTTTAGTTAAGCAAACACACTATATAATATAACATGAAAAATCAGCTCCACAAAATTAAAGTTCAACCATTATAATATAATGGAATATCGTATATAGAGAATATACATCTTTTTGTAGTTATCTTCCTAAATAAACAGAGATCGATTCATGACAATTATGTATGTGCACGTATTAATCTTTTTCGGAAGTATATATAGAGACGTGCATAATTCGAGCAGAAAGCAATAGATGCAGTTGAACGTGCCGTGTTGCCTAGTATATTAGCATCAGTTACGTACAATAGTAGACTGGAGAGAGGACGACGACCCTGCATAAAGGCTGCAATATATGCATTACAAGCCTCATCGTTTTCTTTTTGTTCTTTTTATTCTTGTTTTATTTATATTGTTATTAAAGACCCCAACCAATTGTTTCTGGAGACAATATGTCTAACTCAGTGACTGTACATATATATCCACTTGGTGCATGTGGGGCTAACAAAGTTGAGTGTCAGTGGACTTGTTGTGTGGGTATTTTTGCATTGACTTGGGTAAAATTACATAACGTATTAATCTAAATCTAGTCAGATAACGTATGTGATTCATAAATGAGAACTTACTTTTTCTTTACGTAGCAAAAGTAGAAGAATAGAATAAACCATAAATGAGAACTTACTTTTTCTTTACGTAGCGAAAGTAGAAGAATAGAATAAACCACAGCTGAAATTTACTAATCGATCATGAATGTCACAATATATTGGAACAATGAATTGCTATATAATGGGTGGACCCGAATTTCCTATCCTTTCAATACTTTTACTGTAATAATAATAGTTGTGGTGCCACATGCAGATAACTGGTGAGACAGTAGGAGAGGTGAAGGCAGTAGCAAATATGCACCAGAGGAAAGCTGAAATGGCCAAACATTCTGATGCCTTTATTGCTTTACCTGGTTCCTCTTCATTCTTCCCCATTTTTCACCATATAATAACCACCTTATCATATAAACAAAATTTTCATCTACTTTATACAAAAATAAAAAATTGTGCCTATTATTTAGGTGTAGAAATATAATTGTCGCTATATGCACTAATATAGTATGAAAATCTATTTATAACCAACACTCTATATAATGTCACTAAAGACTTTAATAACTCTGGATGTAATGACATTAACTCAATTGCTGCTTAAAAGAAAAAAAATTATTGTCATTAAATGTCTTTTTTTGCTGCAATCAATAATGTATGTGAGAAAATGGAATTTACTGTACATATTCACGATGATGGAGAAAATGATCAAAATGGTCCCTTAATATGTAGGTGTTGGTCTATTTTTGTTCTTGATATATTCACTTTAAATGATATGGTCCTTGACAAAAAAAAAAATCACTTTTTTTTCCTTACATTATCGATCTGTTATGATGCATATATGAAAGAAGCAAAATAAACTAACCTCAATATATTATAATTATTTAAAAAAATCATTTTGACCATTTTCTCAAAGATGATACGTTAAATTCTCTTTGAATTCATTACTATTTTATATAATCAGATTAAGGTGACCTACGACAACAGATTATTTTTTATGAGTACATTGACTTAATTATTTTGAGGTCGCATTCACTAATTTATACTAATTCTTTACAAAATACATGAGTACCTTTTATTTGCAAGAAATTAAACTTTGTGGCAACTCTAGTGAAATTATTGGACTAATTGAGTAAATATTACAGGTGGCTATGGAACTTTAGAAGAGCTGCTTGAAGTCATTGCTTGGGCTTATCTTGGAATCCATGATAAACCGGTAATTAAATTTCTAAGTTCCTTTAATCAGCTTAATTTGAATTTTTTTTCCCCATGATTAACAGTAATTTGATTGAAATAATATTAATGCAGGTAGGATTATTGAATGTAGATGGTTACTACAATTCCCTTTTGACGTTTATTGACAAAGCAGTGGAGGAAGGATTCATCTGCCCTAATGCCCCCCAAATTTTTGTATCAGCTCCTAATGCCAATGAACTTCTAAATAAACTCGAGGTAAATGATATCAAAGTCAGGTACATTTCAATTTGAGTTTTTAATCCATGCCCCAGTACTTAATGAGCTTGGGCGTGAAGGGAAATATTAGTTGGAAAATGAACTGGTGATATATTTTGTAGGCTTAGTCAATCCATTCTGAAAAACTGACTTTTGGGGTTGAGTTGAGCTCAACTATCATATCTTTATGATTTAACTAATTCAGATTCATGTTGTAGTTATTATTTGTATATCTGAAATACATGGATATTACTACCATTTTTCAGGAGTATTTTCCCAATGATGCATCAAAACTTAATTGGAAAAATGAGAAGTCAGAATATTCCTCCAAGATGATTCTCCATGCCACCTCATCATGAGAAGACTAATTTTAGAACAATCAGGAATGTAGAACTTATTTTTCAATTGTTTTTTCTTACTAATAAAGTTGGAAACTGAGATGACTATTTCTCTCAATTATGGCCAAGTGAAAATAATGATTATCATGGTTTTTATATTTGTTTTAATCTAGAAACTACTAACTACAATTACTTCCTCCGTGCATTTTCTGTAACGATATTTGATTGAGCATAACATTTTTTTTAATAAAAAAATAGAATTTAAAATAAGTTATATATTATGATTATAATAAATAGGACAATAATATTTCTTTCGAAATTGAGAGAGCAAAGAAGTAGGCAACCATGTGGAAATGCCTCGAGGTTGGGGAAAAAATTAATAATGATAGAGGTCCAATCATGTGATCCTCCATTAATTAATTGATATTTGGATAATGAGTTCATTTTTTTTACCTTTTTACTATCTCTCTCTTAATCATTTCTCTATTCTTTCATTTTTTTTTACTCCTAATAAATATCTAATTCTCAAAACATAATTAAATAATTAATACATTTGATAAAAAAAAAACGATAAATACATTTTCTGTTAAAATAACTTAAACACGTATAAAATTGTTAACATTAAAAATAAACTTATTTTTCAGTATATTTAATAGAATCAAATTAACTCAAAATACAAACTAATTTACTTTAGCATTTAAATTAGATTTGATAAGATTATTTTTGTTTTGATTTTTGATCTTATTTTGAAATTACACATACTTTTTCTTTCACCATAATCATATTTAAATAGAAGAATGACAACGAGACAAAACAGGATAGGGAGTGATGGACTCATAAATGTTTTAAAAAATTTATACAGGTGATGAGGGTCACAAAACGAAATTTAAGTCTTTTAAATTAAAACTTACAATGCTTAATTTATTTTCAAGAATCAATCGATTCCATATAATTTTAAATTAACTACTCATTATATTATTATTACTATTATTATTATTATAATAATAATAATAATAATAATAATAATAATAATAATAATAATAATATCATTCAACCTTAATATTATTAGAATTCATTTTTTATGTCTTCATGTACATTTAGTTATAATATATATTTTTCAACGTTTAAGTATTTTAAAAAATTATAACTTAAATTAAGAAAAATAACTGATACTCTCTATTAAGAGAATGACTATAAATATATGAACTAAAACAGAATTAAAATAACAATGACTATAAATATGTGAACTAAAACAAAATTAAAAAAATCTATGGAAAACTAAATTTGAATTAATTTATTTTTTTAGGTGCTAGTAATTGAGAAAACACTAAATATTTTTGAGTTAATTTGATATTATTAAAAATATTGAATGATATGAGTATTTTAAATACTCAATCCTAAACATATTTTTAGTTATTGTGATAAAAAAAATGTTATTAATTCTTTTATTCAATATATCAACATCTTAAGAAAATGAAGTTTAGAAATATTTATTAGGAGTAAGAAAATAAGAAAATGAATGGAAAAAATGATGAGTAGGAGAGAGATGGTAAAAAAAATAAAAAAATAGACACATTATCAATGAAGGATCACACAACTATTATTGGTTGGACCTCTACCATTATAAATTTTTCCGAGGTTGGTATTACTCCACTTATATATATTCACCTCAAGTACGGCAAGTGATTGACCTGTTCTAATACATTTGTGCCATATATATAAATAAAGAATAATTAGGTACAGTAATTACTGAGCCTAGAATTTCTCAAATTAGTCTCTCATGAGGTAGAGTAAAATTGAGCATACATAATATCAAAATTTGTAGGGTTTAAAATATGAAAAAGTCGAAAGGGTTTAATATCTATTATAATTTTAATTATATATAAACTTTTCATTGAAGGTGGACGGGTTTGGATGAACCCATCAGCCCGACCTAGCTTTGCCCTGAGTATACACTATCATCTCTAAATTTCACTTGTGAAATTATTCTAAAGTTGTTATTGTAATTAAAATAGGTAAGTAATAATAATTTATTTATCACTCTATTTAATTGAATTCCGATCCTTTTCCTTTACCAAACGTCCAAACCTATAATTTTCATTGTTTAACAACTTGTCACATGCTATTAATTTTGAATTAGTCATTACAACATTGAACAACTAAGATAAAAAAAAAAATAAAAAAAAAATATATATATATATATATGCTCCGAAATCTTAATTACACGTTAATTAGAAACTCTCAAGAGAATTCAATTCCTAGTGAAATTTTGAAGAAGAAAAAAAATCCCCTTTTGGATGAAGTGGACAACACCAAATGTGCATTATATGTAATGGCATAGTCAAAATGGGGTTGCCTGTTAAAAGTTAGCCACCTGACTTGAAATTCAATACTAATTAGTTGTTCATTCTCCAACTCTACCTAAATTCCTTTAATTAGGAGTGTAATTTATTTTAGCATGATAAATGGGAGGATGTGAATTGTATGAAAATATTCAGCGTTGACCAAGTAAGTATAGCTTTATTTTGAATTAGACAAACTAAAGAAGCTTTTTGCTTAATTTAGTGTTACTTAAGATATCTACATTGACAGAGTTTGGCAAGAAGGCAATATGTTCAATTGTTCATGTACTAAGCCAAAAAAGTCAATCCTTTCCAACCCTTTTTTAATTTCTCCTCTTATATAAATCTCTTCATTTATACTTAAAACTTTTTTTAGTTTACCTTGGAGGCTTTGCTTTAGCTTAATTTGCTGGATAAGAAATTAAAGGCACATCTTCTTTTTCCCCCATTCATTTCTAATATTTCTTTCTTGTTTCTTTACTTTCAAGGTAAATGCATATTTCTACCTAGCACTTTTTTTTCTTCTTCATATTTGTGTCCTATAGTATGCATTCCGTTTGTTACCTAGTAACTGTTGCTGGTGGGAGGTAGCATGTATCACATATAATTAGTCTTGGTGCGCGAAAACTGACCCGGACATCATGATAGTTTATATTCTTTTTGTTAGCAAGAATTTTGTCGAGGGGATTCACGAAAATCAAGAAGCACCATATCTTTAAGTCAAGGGTATTCAAAATTTTATATATGTATCTTTTAAAAAAATTATGCTATTTACGTTACAATAAATCATGTCTATATAAGTAGTAAAGTACTATAGTTAATATGGATTTGACTTATATACACTGACGTAGTAAATTAATTTAGTCTAACCACAAAGATTAGAGTACCAAAAAATGCAGGGTGAACCTTCTTTTCTGGCAGCAAAGCCGGCTTTTAATTAGTGTCCTTAGTGGGAAATTATAAGAACACTAACCATATAGTTAAGGTAACGCGTTGCTTTATATTATTTGTTTTAAGAGTTAATCCCATGTGACCTTTGCTGCATTAACACACACTTGTCTCTGCTATATATTTACTATTCTTGCCCATGATCCAATGAACAAGCTCATTTTTTCACTTATTTAAGTCTACTTGTATTTATGTGTTGTAGTAAGTATAACAATTTTCTTGAATTGTGAGTTTACTTGTTTTCAAGTATTGTTTTTCACTTCATATATTTTTAGGTGGATAGTTTTCATGTGGATGAACTTTGATGGGTTTAGTTAGGAATCTTGATATGAGAAGTGGAGATTCTTTAGAAGGATTGTTGAGTGACAAAACTAAGATGAGACAACAAAAGGGTGCTTCTTCAAGGGTTGTTACTTTGTTAACTTGTTTACAGTTCATGTTTGCTGTTTATGCTACATTTCTTCTGTATTACATGAGCCCCTCTATAGATTTAAGGTCTAAACCAGACTTTAGTTGGACTACAAGAATTGCTCACCAATGGAAGCAATTCATAATCCCTCCTCATGTCGTTAGTCGTTATAATCAGGAAGCTAATTCAGTTGTTAGAGCTGAAAGTACTCAACCAAGTAGTCCTTCTGAAGTTTGTGAGCATGAGAAGATTGATTTTGTACAGAAGAAGTCAAACGATGCTGTCATGATCAAGTTGAAGACAGAGCTTTATCAAGAAGTGCTTGATTTTCAAAGCAAGTCCTTTGGTGCTGAGACTCTATCTCAACTGATGGCGATGAAGTCCAAATGGGATTTGCGCGGTCCAAACAAGCCAAAAATCACAGTGATTTTGAATCATTTCAAGAGGAAAACACTTTGTGCTCAGCTTGACTCGTTGCTTGGCCAGACCCTCCCATTTCATCATGTTTGGGTACTCTCATTTGGAAGTCCAAATGAAAACTCCCTCAAGAAAATTGTGCATAGATATAATGACTCAAGAATAAGCTTTATCAGTTCAAGCTATGATTTCAAGTACTATGGAAGGTTCCAATTGGCCTTACAAACAGAAGCCGACCTTGTATATATCGTAGATGATGACATGATCCCGGGGAAAAAGATGCTGCAAATGTTAGCACATGTTGCAGGAACAGACAAGTACAAAAATTCTGTTTTGGGCAGCATTGGTAGGATTTTGCCTTTTAGACAGAAGGATTCTAGTTTTCCGAGCTACAGGAAGTTTCGATCCAAGGAAGCAGGGCTTTACTTGCCTGATCCTGCCTATAACATCACAGCGAACAGAATTGTTCAGGTGGATTTCCTCTCTAGTTCTTGGTTTATGTCAGCTGAACTTGTCAAGACACTCTTTATCGAGACACCGTTCACTTTCATGACAGGGGAAGACTTGCACTTAAGGTATGTACTTTAACAGATTTTACTTTTTTGTGCCAAAATATTTCACACAGTAAATCATTTGTACAGTATCAGAAAGTTCATTGATCTGTTCATTTAGGGGAGGATAATAAAATTTGTGAGTTAGTCATATGTTAATGAGTAGATTTCCCATATAACATTTTAAAGAAAATGAACTCAGTTCTACATAAAGTAATGTAACTTTGTTCATATATTAATATAAAAAATGTCAATATTCTAGGACTGCTCCACTTGATAGTACATAGTGTACCACTAGATTGTTATCTGATTCAGATTAGCATTTTGCAAGTTGATCATTAGAATGTCTATTCTTTTCTAGGCACTTAAGAAAAGAATATTCGTCACCTAATAATATTTGATTTCTTAATGATTAACTTTTCTGCAAGAAGTATTATACTATTGGAGTCCTGCATATTCTGTGTCCCTCTTGTTTTATCCTTAAGTAGTCCTCTTTTTAGATTTTAATCTGCTTCATGAAAGTAAAGGAAATTTACAAGAACTTATAATGACTTCAGTTTCATTAAAAAATGCAGCTATCAGCTTCAGAAGTATAGAAATGCTGCTTCATTTGTGCTACCAGTTGATCCAAAAGATAAGGACACTTGGGGTGACAGTGAGCATAGGCTTGCCTATGTTTCCGAAACAACTGTAATTTTCAAGGACGTTGTTCAAGTCCGAGATGATCAGTGGTGGAGGGCACTTTCTACTGGTTACGTGACACAGTGGGCTGCGATGTATCCACAAAAAATAGATGTACTTTTCTATGCCCACTCTGTCGATGAAGTTAAAGCTCTTGCACCTCTTCTGCTAAAGTTCAGTTCAACTGTTGGAAAGAAGGCCTATATCGTTGTCTCAGGAGGCAACTTTTGCCCTTGTGAAGATGCTGCAGCAGCTTTGAAGTGGCCTAAGACAGTATGCAAGGAAAAAAGATTCAAGATTATGGATCTAGGAGTTGGTGCTTTATCAGGAAATTCAAATTCAGAAGTGCCTGTTGTTCAAGCAGTATATGCTAGCATGAAAGGACTAATCAAGATTCACAATCCGAGCTTGGTAATCACAGTAGCCGATACAGACTCTAACGTGAAGAAAGCTCTGAAGATGGCTACTGAAGCTAACACAAACAGTTCGACACTCGTTCTTCTACCTAAGTCATCAGTGTCAAAGGTTCTTTGGATGGCTGATATTCGTTCAACAGCATTGCCAAGTAAGAACTTAAATGTATTTTTACACTAAATACTTCCCTTCTCTTTTGTCTAAATTTATGAACAACGCGTTTTTGTTGCTTCAGATTGGAACCGTATGAAGATTTATGTGAATATCATCACACAAACCAGAGCTAATTCACTTGCAAGGCTTCTCAAGTCTGTAAGTGATGCATACTACCTAGGTGAAGAAGTTCCTATAACTTTCAACATGGATAGCAAGGTGGATGAGGCAACTCTAAAGCTTGTCAACTCATTCAATTGGCCTCATGGACCCAAAATTCTTCGAAGGAGAATCATTCAAGGAGGCCTAATTCGAGCAGTTAGTGAGAGTTGGTACCCCTCATCGGACGATGATTTTGGTCTCTTACTTGAAGATGACATTGAAGTCTCCCCATACTATTACCTTTGGATCAAATATGCTCTCTTATCCTACCACTATGACCCTGAAATATCCCTCCCTGAGCTCTCCTCGATCTCTCTTTACACTCCACGGTTAGTGGAAGTTGTAAAAGAAAGACCTAAATGGAATGCAACAGATTTCTTCAAACACATCCATCCAAACACACCTTATCTCCATCAGTTACCTTGCAGTTGGGGTGCAGTTTTTTTCCCAAAGCAATGGCGGGAATTCTACGTTTACATGAACATGAGATTCACAGAAGACGCAAAGCAGAACCCCGTTCAAATCCCAAGATCAAGAACCAATGGTTGGCAAGCATCTTGGAAGAAGTTCTTGATAGACATGATGTACTTAAGAGGATACGTTACACTTTATCCGAATTTCCCAAATCAAACAAGCTTTTCGACTAATCATATGGAACCAGGAGCACATATTGCAACTAAAGAAAATGTGATCAAACATAACAAGGCTGATTTTGAGGTGCCATTGCTAAAACAGGACTTTAAAAACTTTCTGCCTAATGGGAAAATGCCTGCAGCTACAAGATTGCCTTCATTAAACCTCTTTAATCAGCCTGTTTCTCTGAAAGGCTTAAAGGCAGCTGGTGCAAAACTGGGACAGGATATTCTTAAATGCAATCAAACAGAGATAGTAATTGTTAACCATGAGACAGGTGTACCTTCACATTGTACAAGATTCTAAAAAGTTCATAAATTTTTTTCTTCTTTCATTGATAGAAAGTTTATTTGATAAGTTTTTTCCTTCTTGTTACACATTTAAGTTGTATAGTTTCACATTGTAACAGCCAAAAAAAGGCTTTCTGCAGACTGTATGTATCCTTCTCTTCTTATTTTCACTCTTCCTTGACCCTCTGAATTCAACTTGAAAAGCAACAACAATATATCCCATGAAATTTCACAAGTGAGGTGTAGGGAGGGTAGATTGTACGCAAACCTTATGTTGTTTCTGAAAGACTCTCGGCTCAAATGCGACAAGTCTCGATATAAAGAAGAAGACAATGAAGAGAATCGAAATAAGAAATCGTGCAAAAATAGCCAAAACAACAATGAAATCATGTGATAAAAAAACAATTCCAGAATTTATGAGACTCTCAACTCAGTAACAAAAAAATCGTAATGGCCAGGAACCCGAATTAATTACTCATGTGATCATTTTACTAATAGTTATTATTTTAAAAAGTTTTTTTTTTTTCTTCTTAATTCAATTTTCTTCGATAAAGAAAGTAATTTTCTTAGAGAAAAAAAAATAGTAGACATTTGTTCACTTGGGCAAGTTCAAGAATCACTCCATGCAACTGTCACACATTTTTAACTCATATTTTAATCTAATAAATATCTCCCCCGATTGAATCAAAAGACACGACCAACAAACTAAACAGCTTGTTTTATTCGACTTGTTATATTATATTAAAATGAAAATAATAAGCAAGGATAATAAATCAAGGGCTAGACAATTAAACACATTGTATGAGTCGTTATTTCACTAAATCAATGCATAAATTATAATATTTTTATAATTATATCCTTAATAGTTGATTAGTAATATTTGACCAATCTAGGAAAAATAATAGGTAATTAATGTTCATTGTAATTATTTCATACATTGATTAATTACTCTCAAGTCTCACCATTGCATTACTCTATAAAATTTGATTTTGAAAAAGAAATTTCAACAAACAAACTAAAAATAAAAGAGGGATTTATTTATCATTTGTTGAAAAGTGGACTTTAAAAGAATTAAATAAGGGTGAAATGGTAAACTTATTTAAGACGGTCATGAATGAATGTTATACTAAACTACCCGCCATTTCACTAGAACAACACTTGCTCAGTCTTTTTCTTGCTTGATTTCGAATCATGATTTAAAAGAAACGAAGTGAGTATTAAGTATTGAATATAACACAACAAATATATGAACAAGAAACAAAAAAGAGAAAATGGAAGACTTCACTAGATATTACGGTAATTTTTGTAGGATCAAGAGTGGCATGGTTTAGCTTATTTAATCCATATACGTTGCGTGAGTTCTTGAAATATTGATTTCAATCAATTTATGCTAACAATATTGGGTACAGGTAGTGGTTGTTAACCTTTCAACTTTATGTTTACGCTTAATACATAAGCAACTTCTAAAATTTGTTAGAAAGTTTTATTTGAATACTCAAAATATGATTTATTTCAATTAAACGCATGATAAAGTAAGATTTGTGTCATGGAATTTATGAGAGGAATGAGTTTCCTGGTATGCACTTAAGGTGAAGGCATCAATGTCATGTTTCTGTTAAACACTTTTGGTTAAGATTTTGAAAAAAAAAAATGCCCGAATTTTTAAATGCCTATTACCTAAATTGATTAATTATTAAAAATTATATCACTTTTCTTTTTAAAAAAATTATACACAATTGAGGCTGATGTGCATATAATTCAATATAATTGACTTAATTTCCTAATAGATATTTGAAAATACACACAAAACTTCTAATATTATGTATTCAAGTGAATAATTACAAATAAATCATAATTCGGATGTGTAAATGCGATTTACCCACACATTTAAAAACTATTTATATATTAGAAAAAAATCCTTTTAGCAAGAAAATAATGATCAGAATTTGGCTAGAATGATATATATATATTTTTAATTTTAATACCTTTTAATTAAAAAATATAAAAAAAAAATTAGTTTTATTTTAAAATAAAAAAATATTATAATTAAATTTTATGGCCATTTAACATTACCCTATATTAAGGCTCGTATTTATATCAAGACACCTTGCATTGGGAACATATTTTACTAACAACAAATGTAAGACAAATCATTTAAAAAGAACACAAAGTTAAAAGTTTATGAAGCAATTATGTTTTCATCTATATGGAGCACTTAATTAATCCATAATTCGTTTTCTTTCTTTTGTACTATATAGAAGAATATAGTATATATATATTTTTTTCCAAATCATAGGATGAATGACTATAAAGTGATTGTTTCTTTGGTGGATCACAGGCTGTTTTAAGAAAGCAGGCATGCAATTCCACCACGTGGGGACATTATCATCAAACTTTACACATGTTGGTGTTACACAATACCACATCAAAAGAGAACCCATATTTTAATAATTAAAATAACTATATTTTTTTGAATTCGAAATTTAAAACCTTATATTCACTTTATCAAAGTTTTCAATCTAATCAAGAAAAAAAGAAGAGGCAAAATTTCAAATTCAACAGTGAAAATACAATTGATCATATTGTAACTCAAATTCTTCATGAGATTTATATGGAGCAACCTCTTGATATATATATATATCAATTGTTGGTAACCCATCAGTTATATATGTAGGCAGTGTGTCTCCATTCTTAAACTGAAAAATTCACCATAGCAATTAAAGACTATTTACCCGCTCTCTTGTTTGGAGAGTTATTATTGTTTCAGGATATATTGTCTTATAAATAGTATGTTAAATTATTTTAATTAATACAACATTCGAGTGTATTATATTATTCTTTTTCGTTATATAATATCACACATTAATAATTTGAATAATAAATTTATAAAATTTGAAGTCAGAGCTACTATTTAAAGTAGGATAAAGGATAAAAAAAAGTTTAGATAAAATGAAAAGAAAAAATATTAATAATAAGGCAATTACACTAAACTGATTCAAACAAGACTTTCCGTCTTTAGTAATCGTGAATCTAAATCATGCGATACAATAAAATTTAAGTAACAATTAAATAAACATTATATCTTAATTAACAATATAAACCATCCAAACAAGGAACAAGTCTCTATTCTTTAAACAATGATTTCTTACCATTTTAGGATAATAATTAAAATGAACTTTGAATATATGTGGATTAAATTTGTAAAATTTTAATTATATATACAAGTATGAAAAAGGACAATATGGTACGGGGTGATACATTACACAAATCTTCTTCTGCGGAACAATACTTTTCAATATTTGACATTTCGTCCCACGATATAACCAAACAGTGAAATTTGATACCATCTCTCACCAAGAAATCTCTCTCTATTTTAGCTCTCTCAAACCATCGGGGAAACCTGTAAGACTCTCAAAACCCACTTTTTCTTCATCTGTTCATCAATTATGATCTTTTATATGTTGCGTTTTGCATTGAAACGCACTTGTTTGGTTGGATTTTAGGGCTTTATATTCGGGACTTGATCTCTTGTTTTAGTTCTTTTTTTTTTATGACAACGAACTACATTTTAATAATTTTTTGCAAAATTTTGGGTTTTTATATGGGTATTGAGTTTTCACATTGATTCCAAGTAGCATTTTTGATGTTCTACTCGCGAGTTTAAAATATTGTTGATTAATTAAAGGTATTAGGGTTTTTTTATTGCCCAGATCAATAGTTCAAGTAATATTTGTGTACCCATTTGCTCAGAAATTAGTAAGATTCATAAGTTGAAGTTATAACAGTTCTTAAACTGAAATACAAGTTTAACAACTGTTAAATTGGTCTTTCTTTGAGGGTTTTCAGTAATTTTTTGACTTTCTGTAATTCTGCAGTTGATAATAAACTTTCACAGTTGAAATTGCGGACAGTTTATCAAAACTTTTGTGGGATAAAATTTTAGTGTAGTATGTAGGTATGGATTGTATATACCTCCCCGAGTAATATACCTTTTTCTTTCAGGCATGTCAAGTTTGCTCTTTTGAAAGTGGATGATGCTATATTCATTTCTGGGGTTGCTCAAGGAATTGGTTTCTGCCTAGTGCATGACCTGTTGAGCAACTATTATCACTATGGTAACCTCTCACCGCAGGTTTGTAGACCAAAAGACGTGCCGTTGTAATATATTTTATCAAGTTTTAGTTGCCTTATCTCTTGGTTTTATTTACATTATTAGCTTACAAAATACCCTCTTTGTTATTTAAGGTTCACTGGGGTTTTCAAAAGATCAAATGACAGTGTCAGGCTAATAATAACAACAATCATGGGAATGGTATTTGGATATTTCATTGGCATTTCGTTTCCATCTGTTTCTTTAGCAAAGGTACGTCGGCCCTACTTTGGAATGGTCTCCCTGGTGGAGAGTAATATGCCCTTGTCATTCAATATAATCTTGGGGGTCCTTTGCAGATTTCTTTACCTTCGAGCATTATATCGTCTCTTGATGTAGCCTTCAATGATGATCATCAAAGACTTAGTGGACGTAGTTTTCCTGAAAATCTTGGCAGTATTCCTTTAACACCTAAGGTGCCTATTATTCACTTCAAGTCCTTTAAATTATGTATTCTCCCTGCAGCTTCACTATGTTGACTCACTTGTATGCTTATGAAAAAGGTCTTAAAAGAAGCTTTTTAACACACTTTAACTACTAATGGTGTCAGTTTGACCAGCAAAACAATTTTTCCTTATGGATGGATTCATCTGCATTTTTGTTGCATTTAGTGGTTGCCAAGTAAAATATTTGGTGAAACCAACAAAGTGCAAACACCAATTAAGAAAGTCTCTCATTTTTTTATTCACGAGATGAGTCACACATATTGAGACTCATTTTAGAGGAAAATAAGTTACATAGGTGATACCAATTAATCGAAAATATAATTTAGTGATGTTAATACGTTTATTTTAGGTCCCATACTTTCTAGAAGTCTTATAGTCCTACTAGATTCTTATGCCAGTAAGAAATATGGAGAAATTCTACTTCTCATTTTATTTAATATATTGTTGGCATGAGATGAACTTAAATGGGGAGTGGGGCCATTGTACCTTTTTCTTTCTCGCCTTGTCCCATTCCATGCCCTTTTTTCCTGACACACTTAAATGAAAAATGCACTTGCTAATGCTCAAAGAACATTAGGGACTTTGTTTTTGATCAGTAGTTGCTTGATGGTTAAGATGGAAAAAACTTATTGTATGCAATTATATGTGACACAATTTACTTTTTGTGAACCAACTTAGGCAACTTTATGTTGGAGTTACGCTAGTGAACTCAATATGTACTAATAATATATGAAGATTCAGAAACTATACTGAAAATACTAACCAAATTAAAAACACAATACAAAAGAACTATTGAATGCTACCTTTCAGATCATGGATTGTTAACAAAAGTGTTCAAGAAAATTGTCATCTATGTATCTTGACTGTCAAAGTTGATTTTTGTATCATGTAAATTGAATTTTAAAAAATAATATCATTGAAAATAATGTGCACTACTGATTAGTGGCACATCGTTACAATTGTATGCACTGCTAATCTGAAGTTGCCGAATCGGCTCTATTTATTGGTTTTGTTACGAGCTTAGCTAATTTGGTGATTCTTCCAACTTTACAAAAAAATGCAGACATAATTGCATGATATTTACCATTTAGAAATGGTCTATGATATATGTGCTAATTGCAGAGTAGTTGTGGCATCTAGAGCATCGTGAAGTTCATATTCAATTACTGATGATGTTGAATTTGTTTCTTAGATATATGTTCCAACAAATCCTCGTGGTGCAGAGTCTTTGCCACCAGGGATCGTGGTCGCCGAATCAGATTTCTATCTACGAAGGTTGTGGGGTGAGCCAAGTGAGGTATGATGCAAAGAGTAGCTTGTAGTCATTGAATTAGTCTTATTTGTCCAAAAAGAAAAGAATGTCTGGTCAGTGTAGGGTTTATGATACCTACAATTATTCTGCCAATCCTGAGCTGCTATTGATCATATGGTCACATGTCCATGTTATCAAACAAAATACAAAATAGTTATAAAAATGGTTGCATGTCCTCTTCATCTGCTTCCGGCTCGGTATTATGTCACAGGGAAATGACCAGTTTTACATCTGATATACTTTAAAGGTTAATGTGAATGATTTAAGAACTCTTCATTAGAAGTTCAGTATTAATATCCTTTTCTGGAAAGCTGAGATAGGAGGACAACTCTCTAATTGCATAAAATATTAGTCTTTGTAAGATTTGGAGTTTTTTTTCCTCTTTTTTCTGTGTAGCCTTATAAATTTGGTGGAATTTCAGGATCTGAGGAATAAGCCAAAGTATTTGGTGACATTTACAGTTGGTTTGGATCAAAAGAACAACATTGATGCCTGCGTTAGAAAGGTTACAAAATGAACCTGATCCATTGGATGCGATATCATACATCATTATCATTTTCTTTTTATGTTGTATCCACACTGAATTTTATTTTATGTATGTTGGTTAGTTTTCAGAGGATTTTCAAATTTTGCTTTTTCATTATGATGGTCGAACGAGTGAATGGGATCAGTTCGAATGGTCCAAGCGTGCAGTTCATATCAGTATTAGGAAGCAGACAAAATGGTAAGACTTTCTAGTTTATGCAACAACCTTGGGGATTCTAAATCCCATTAATGATGCAAGAATCAAAAGAAATATGCCTGAGAACTTTTACCAATGCTGGCAGCCCTTTAGCATGTATAACACCTTTCTTTGAGTTTGTGCTGATAAGATGAAGGAAAGGTGTTAAATAGGATTTTAGACTAGTATTTTTTTTTTTTTTTTAGTTCCATAATCTTTTGTGGGTCTTTCTATCTCCTTTAACAGGTGGTATGCAAAGAGGTTTTTGCATCCTGATGTCGTAGCTGCCTATGATTATATATTTATCTGGGACGAAGATCTGGGGGTTGAACACTTCAATGCAGAGAAGTAGGTGTTTCTTTCTGGTTGTTTTTCAGTAACTTCTCATTCTTAAGAGTGAAGGATTCCTCTTGTCACTTTTGTTTCCACCTAATCTAGGCACCTGAATATGACAGGTATATTCAGCTAGTTAAGAAACATGAACTAGAGATCTCTCAGCCAGGTCTTGAACCCAACAATGGTCTAACATGGCAGATGACAAAGAGGAGAGGTGATAGAGAAGTTCACAAGTAAGTCCCTTGTGTTGCTGTCTCCCATCTTTATCTCCCCCTCTTTCTCTGACAGTCCCCATCTCTGGGGCCCCAATAGTTAGGATTGAATCTCTCTATAGATTAGCTCGTGTTCATGCATATTTAGAATTGTTGGTGGCCTGAAACAGGAGTACAGAGGAGAAACCAGGCTGGTGCAGTGATCCACGATTACCTCCTTGTGCAGCGTACTCTCTCTCTCTCTCTCTATCTCGCTCTCTCTCTCTCTCACACACACACACACTCTGACACACTCACAAAGATTTTAAAATGTGCAAGCTGGACACAATCTATACTTATCCACCAACATAGTTAATGGACTTAGGCGCTGTTGATTGATAATTCAGACTGTAGAAATCATTCTTTTAAGGGAAAAAGGACAAATATACCCCCGAATTATCATAAATGGTGCGTCTATACCCTTCGTTATACTTTCGGGTTGTGTATACCCTTACCGTCAATATTTTGGAGCGTATATACCCTTAAAATAAATGGAGGGACACGTGTCATGATCTTAAGGGTATATACGCTCCAAAATATTGACGGTAAGGGTATATACAACTCGAAAGTATAACGAAGGGTATAGACGCACCATTTATGATAATTCGGGGGTATATTTGTCCTTTTTCCCTTCTTTTAATTTTCAGAAGCAAGAAAACAACTATTTTGGTAGACAAAGGAAGATGGGGAAAGTATTTGTATGTTATGAGTTGTCATTTACATTAGCAAGATGTTGAATTGACACCTTCTGTATGTCTGTGGAAGAATTCAAGGGTCTATGCTGTATCATGTATGTTTATATTTTTAGGCATGACTGCAGAAATTTGGAATATAGGTCCTAATTCAAGACTGTAGAAATCACTCTTTCAATTTTTAGAAGCAAGGAAATGACAATTTTGGTAGACAAAGGAAGGTTGGAGAAATTTTTGTATGTTATGAGTAGAACTGCATGCCATTAATGTATTGTCGTTAACTTAGCAAGATGTTGAATTGACATCTTCTGTACATGTTTTCTTCCTAAAAACTTATGATTGAGCAAATAAACCTCTTTTAAATTAATACATCAGGCAATTTCTAGTCAGCAAGTATTATTTTGAGTTTTCTATACATAGCAATTTTTGGAAATTGATTTGTAGAAGGCCTGTACACAAGTGCACCATCTGGTACACTTAGCTTTGGCCTGCAACTTATCTTTTTCCTTGTTTTTTCAGTTTTGTGGAAATAATGGCTCCTGTATTTTCTCGAGAAGCATGGCGATGTGTTTGGCATATGATTCAGGTAGTTCCTTCAATTGGGATATGTATTCATTGTAATCCTTTCAAGAATGCATTTACAGTGGTCATGAGTGCATTAATAAATACACGTGCTATTATAGTGACAGCTCTGCTTTCGTTTGATGTTTTCTTATAGAATGATTTGGTGCATGGATGGGGATTGGATTTCGCTCTCAGAAGATGTGTAGAGGTCAGTAGTTTCCATTTGTGTATCTGTTAAGTGTTAATATAAAAATGAAAGAGGACTTGCACCATGATAAAGGTGGCTGCCCCTTCAGACTTTGATAACATTATGAACCTTGAAAACCGTCCTCTTTAGCATTGTAGAGGTTTTGCTAATTTGAAGTATGGTGGACCATTTAGCAAAACCTAGTTACTTTTTATTTGCTTATGCAGCCTGCGCATGAAAAAATTGGTGTGGTGGATTCACAATGGATAGTGCATCAAGTTATTCCTTCCCTTGGAAGTCAGGTTAGTAAATGTCCATTTCCAGAAAATAAATAGCTGAAATTTTTACTACTATTCCATGTTAAATTTTGTAGTGGCAAGTGCCTATGTTAGTTTTAGAGTATATTGCAGATCAGACAAGAAACAGATGAAGTTAATTTTGTCGTTGGATTGTTCTGCATACACCCCCACCCCCCAAAAAAATAACAGAAAAAAAAAGACCATTGCAGTTATGATTTTGCTGTTAAAGGTTTGATAGATCTAAGAACCTACCACTCTAGCTTGAAGAGTCCTCTGAAGGCGGCAGTTTCATAGGATGACTGAACTTTGTATCCTTAGTCTCTTTAGAGTTCTAGGTAGGAAGGAGATTATTGGCTTACCGAGAAACAAGAATGCCACTTTGTGACATGCTTTATGTGTCGTTAGAGCTAAAGCTGGTTTTGCTTCCCTATATGGTGGATAAATATTCCAAGGCTGCTTTCTGTAACTATAACTCATTGCTCCCTTGTATTTCTTATGACTTGTTATTATTTCTTAAGTTTTTTCTTGATGCAATTTCCGTCACATGATAACATACAGGGTAGCTCGGAGAATGGTAAAGCCCCTTGGGAAGGGGTAAGCAAATCTGCGGCTCAGCTCAAATCTAGTTTGACAAATATCATTCCCCATTTGTTTCGTCACATCTTAGTTACTTCCTTTCTTTTTGTAGGTGAGAGTGAGGTGCAGAAATGAGTGGACAATGTTTCAGGATCGATTAGCCAATGCGGATAAGGCATATTATGCGCAAAATGGGAAAACCAGAGTATAACATCGCCTACAAGTTGTTTGTAAATTGCTTCTTTTACCCTTTTTTACTCCTGTTTTAGGTAAGCCTAATTCATTTTGCCAGTATTTCTTTATAAATATTTGCTTTACTATAGAGCAGCCATATTTCTGTAGACCGTGGACCGTAAACAGTTAAGACATTGGAACACCTCCTGTGCATAGATGATACTACATGAAATCTTACATAGCCCATGATCGTTGTTTACCTTCATCCTTCTCTCTTTGTATTTTCATTTTTGGATTGCCAGCACAACCTGCGAATGCATAATTCCGGTTCATTGCGTTCACTGGAAAAAGAGGGAAATTGGGATTCCGTTTCTGATTAAAATTAGTACATTAAGACGAACTCACATGAATGAGAAGATTATATTATGGCTTTATTTTTTGTGCTAATTAAGCCTAGTTAGCAGTGCATAAATCAATTTATAGTATGGCTTTATTTTGTTTTAATCCAGCCGTTACGTTGACAAACATTGAAGGACCAGATCTATTGAAAGAGTAAACCAAGACAAATTATATGAAAACGACAAACTATGATTGTTAATTGATGACATTGGGAGTTTTTTCTTTTCTTTTGGTTGACTTGTTATGCAATAAATAGTGATACAGGAATTGTGATATCAAAGTCATTATTAATATATATTGTTGAGATAAAGTATTAAAAGTACACCTAAACTATTCCATCTTTTTGAATTTCATATTTAAACTATTGAGAGTGTGAGTTTCATATTTAAATTATCATTTATTAGTTTGAGAAACACCAGTGTTATATGTGTAATGCACTCTTTCTTTTATTTGAAAAAATCTGGACACCTGGCATTCCACATGAACCATACTACAATTATTGTTTGAAATGGCAAGAATCTTGAGATAACTATTATTGGCAAACATAACAAGTACAAATAGAATCGAAGTAATTTATGTTATAAATCAAATTATATTACTAAATGGGAAGTTGAAACTCTGGAGTTCTATATCAGAAAACAAAGATAGCATTCGTATGGTGTTTCATGACTTTGCTAAATAAAGTATAATGTTTCTTATAGTCCATTTCATAGAAAATGAGATAATTTGTAATCACACAAATGTCTGTTGTAAAATAACTGCATGAATTCGGGATGTTTAGTGCATTGAGCTTTCATGTTAAACATGATACACATCTAGCTCTCATATTACTATATTGTTTAAAAAATGTTAGTAATATTTTCATCATCATGTCTCATAATGCTTCTCCGTTTTCACACAGCATTATTATGGTAGACTTTGAACACTATAATAAAATATTAAAATATCGCCCCTCTTTAAATTTGTGTGTCCCGCTAGTATGGGTGGTCACCTTGGAACCATAATTTTCAACTGGAAAAGATTTGTATTACTGTATTCTATTATTCTTGCGGATCTAAGCGACTTTAATTAAAAACAGTTGCATTAAATGATTTGTGTTGTATTGTCAGTTTCTGGACAAAAATATTGTTATAAAACCCCATAATTAACTTGTTCTCATTTATTGTTCGTGATAATGCAATTTAAGTTTTGCCAACTCATTGTTTTTTTTTTTCCTTTGTATGCTTTATTTATCTTGAAAGGCTTCCATAATCCATACGGAGGAAAACCATTCTTATAGTAGAAGATTAGTATAAAAATTGAAATGCAGTGAAAAATAAATAAAAGCATTCATATAGGATTATTAGATTTTAAATCAAATATATATCGTCAACATCATGATTTTGGTGGCGTAAATGTCATTGTCAGTAGGAGATTATACAGAAATGACTTAACTGTCAATTATTCGAAGTGATGCTTTTATGCGTTTTGTTTGGACTGAAAATTTAAATTCATGTTTTACTCTTTAATAAATGCGACTCTATAAATTTAAATTCATGTTTTACTCTTTAATAAATGCGACTCTATATCTAGAGAAGTTCAAATTAGCTACCTCTACTCCCATAACTAACCAATCATTCTATAACTCTTTATTTTTGGTCAAACAGGCTACAACTACTCGTTGCTTCCAATTTAATGTTTTTCCTTATCTTTTTAGTAAATAGTAAATGATTTGTTTCCATATAATATTAAATTGTTTCTGTGACTTTTATGTCCACGTGAAAACACTTAAAATTTATAGAAAATAATACTTTTGAAGCCACGTTAATCGATAGCACATGAATGTACTCAATTCCTTGATTTTAATTTATTTGTCTAATTTTAAATATCCGTTCTAAGATGTATTAACTAACTTTGCAATCTTCCAAAATTCGTAAAATGACAAGAAGTTAATTAAAGGACGACAGAAATACCAAGCTACAAAGTTGTAATTTTCTAATTATTATTTTTTTGTCTTTTTTGTCTACAATATTTTTGAGGGACATGAGAGTCTGAATGTATATTTGAGGCATTATCTTGAAAACATGTTATTTGGTTAGGGGTTCAAATGTGATGGGTTTCCTACCTGTTTATAAATGGCCTATGTGGTGCATGGATATATTAAAAAATGATCTTTTTTTCTTTTAATAGAAAAAAATATTATATATTATTGCTATGATATTTTATTTATTTTTGGATGTAGACAACAGAAGACCAAAAAAAAAAATACTATTCAAACAAGTCTAGAGGAGCTTCATTGAACAAATTAGTAAACCGATATACAAACGAGCAATGGCAGTAGACCTAGCTTCGTATTATCACTTCATTATCTTCATACTCGTTTCGTCAGACTATTGATTATGTAGCATTTACTTAATTAAAATAATTTTAAAATATTCTATGATTAAAGCAGATTTAGCCATTTGTCGGATTTCTCTGAATATAGTATTTTTGGTGCAGTACACAAGCTTATATATAAAACAATATTTACTGAAGTGGTAATAATATTATACATGAATCTATAATTTTAAAGACACAATGAGTTTAATGATAAGAATATTCGTAAAGCTTAACTAAATCTTATATCTATCTCTCTGGAATGTTATCAATTTGAGTCAAGTCTACACGCTTTATTTTATTTTTATTTTTAAATACATTGTACCATTAAGAGTATCAATAGAAAATTTATTTGCACATCTAAAAACTAAATAAACCTATATATGTAATTGAGAATAAATTTCATACTGTGTTACTTGTGTAAAATTGTAATTTTACCTGTACAGAAAAACAATAAAAAACAATAGGAAGAAGTTAAAGATTCTACGTTTATTAAAACACTTGTATCATTGAATATTATCTTTACGTGAACTTATAAGTTTTTACTATTGAAGTGACCTTTGCACTTGTGACTTTATTCACTTAATTTACCACTTTGCATCTTTATTTTGATAATTGGTCCAAATAACTAAAGAGGAAATGAAAGAGACTACCACCTAAACACGTTGTCAAGACATTTTTACGTATATGGGTCCTAATTAATGTGCCTTTCTTTTTTCTTTTTCTTTTTTTTTAAAAAAAAAAACTGAATTTAACTGATTCAACTAGACTAAAATTACGTATAAGTCCTTATTTAATGTGATTTTCTTTTTCTTTATTTTTCAATATTGGGGAAAAGATACAACTTGCTCCTTTTATCATATAAAAATAATCAATTTTATCCTTTATTATACTAGTCCAAAAATATTATTATTGTTATCTAAATGGTTCAAATATAACTTTTTTTTGTTAAGATTGTATAAAATGAACAACATATAATTTCAAGGAGTAGCAATGACATTTTAATAAGGTGAACACCGCGTAACATGTTATCTCAACGTTCAAGTCATTTTATCCTTCTTTTCACTTGTTCTTCCACCACTAACATAAAATCTCTAATTTGTGTGAACTTAATCAACATAAATAATACTATGTGGCCAAAAATAAAAGTGTAGCTTTACTTAACTTAAATCAAAGATTAATTCAAGTCCTAGATATAAATAATCAATCTCACCTTCTGTATGTAATAAAATAATCACATGATTGTGGTATACGCCTTCCTATATATATTAATTGAGATTTTTTTAATTGTTCAAAATAATTAAATTGTACAAAGTTCAAGACGAATATTTAATTTTTTTTATATTTTTCTTTTCCTTTAACAAAGTTTTATATCTTCTATGAGATAAATTACGCTACTTACGAAGTTATATTTATGATTTCACCAAGAACATAGTGAAAAATATAATCTAAATTATGTCCTTAAATAGTTTTCTTAATAAGTGTGCATTGCCTCACAAATTTACTTAATATGGAATTGAGGGTGTAGTATTTATCCTCTAATCTTTTCAATTAAATAAAAATTTTAACTTATAATCTCAAATTAAATATTTATTTAACTTATAATCCTTTTTTTAAAAAAAAAAAAGAAAAAAGGGTAAAATAGTCATAAACTTTTCAAATAATTTCCGCTTCCAAACTTTTGTCTCTCTTACGCGCAAATTCAGTTGCCTTTTTAACTTTTTTCGAGTATATAGTTTGAGAGAAAATACAGAGAAAGAGAGAGCCCATACCGGCACCGGCAAATCAATCATCATACAAAGACATAAAGACTAATGCATTGAATCTCTGATTCTCATTTAAGTTTTCTTCACTTCTTCATTGAACCGGAATTTAGGGATACAAACAATAAATTCTTGTATATGGGTGTGTAAGTGTTGTTTGAACTTTGAAGAATTTTGTTATATAAGTCGGGGAAATTGAAGTGGAAGCGTTATCCTGGAGTAATTCTGAGTAGTGGGTGTTGGATAAATTTTGAAATGGGGGTTTCCCAGAACGATTCTTGTAGAATGGAAGGGTGGTTATATCTAATTCGGCATAATCGGTTTGGGCTTCAGTATTCGAGGAAACGCTACTTTGTTCTTCACGATCTTCTTTTCAAGAGCTATAAATCAAACCCAGTTACAAACATTGAGGTTTATCATTCTCTCACTCGCTCTCTGCATGCTAATGATAAGCAATTTGGGTTAAGTTCAATTGTGTGTTTAAATGGTTGTTTTGTGAACTTTACAGGTTTAGCATTTGATATAAGTAGCTTAAGTTTAATTGATAAGAAGTTCTTGCCAACTTGTAATTTGATTTGTCAGTGTGCTATGTTATTTTTAATTTGATCAGAGGCAAGTAATGCTGCACCCAATTCTTTGTGTTAATGTGCTTGGAATTTTACTTGCACAAACACATACATTGTAGATGCATGTAGCCTCGAGGCCCGAGCTCCATGCTAACAGTTGTACTCCATACGTTTCGATTTGTTTGTGTCGTTTTAACTTGGCAAAAAGTTTATAAGACTTGAGAATCTGGTGGTCTTAAATTAAATCTATGTAGAATGTACCAAAATGTCATTTAATTTTGTGATCTTTAATCATTTCACGTAGAGAGTTGGAATTAAAGAGGTATTCTTCTTTAAATCGACTAATAAGGTAAGTAAGACAAACATATTGAAATAGAGTAAGTATGATTTTTCTGAGTCAGGAAAGTGGGCAATTTTCTTTTTAATGTAGTATTCCTCTGTTTCAATTTGTTTGTCTTAGTTATTATCTCGGGATATTTTTTTTTCAAGCACTTTCTAAATATCTTGAACTGTATATTACTTCATTGATAGTCGGAAAAAGTGCCGGTATAAAATGGTGGTTTCGAAGCTGTCAAAAGCTTTCTTATTTCTCTCCCTCTCCATATAACCATATTAGCGCCAGATATGCTACATCCCATACTTAGTGCTTTCTTGGAATTATTTGTTTGCCATATTATCATGACTCTGTAATATGTCTTGTTGATCTTTTTTATTTTTTTCATAGGATCCTGTTAGAAGTGCTGTTATTGATTCCTGCATTAGGGTGACAGACAATGGGAGAGAGAGCATTCAAAGAAAAGTATGATCCTTATCCCAGTTCCAATACATGGCAGAGACTATTTGTTCTGACTGAGTTTCTATCATTAAATGCATTGACATCTTTACTGATACTTTCTGGTTTTGTTACTTCTGCATTCTCCCAGGGTGTGTTCATATTCACTCTATACAATGCCTCAAATCATAATGATCAGTTGAAGGTGCGGAAATTGTCCTTTCCCCTGTTTCAGCTTTTAATTTTTGAGACCAGTGAGTGTCTAAAGAAAATTTACAAACAATAGTTAGGAGCAAACAGTCCTGAGGAAGCAGCAAGATGGATCCAGGCCCTGCAGGAAGCAGCTTTAAAGGTATATAGTAATCAATATGAGCCAGTAACGTCTCCCTTCGTTAGCAACTGATGATAATGAATAATTGTAGGCAGACACGAATAAAAGAGCTGCAGTTGATCGTCCAAGGCGTGACTTGCAGTCTTTGAGGTATTTTGATTTGGTATATCAATATGTTACTTTGCTAAGGATCTTGCAAATATTTATTCTTTGTACAAGCATCTGTGATCTGTTGCTTGTCTCTTGCTAATTTGTCCTCTCTTTTTTTTTTTTTTTCCCTTTTTACCACACAGGTTAAATTGTTCAAACAAATCTCATCATTTGAATTCCATTGGTTGGACTTTCTGTTCATCCTCAGTGGCAGATGCTACGACATCTGATGTTGTTGCACCGTCGTCCTGGACAATTTTTGGTTGTCAGAATGGTAGGTTCTAATGATTTTTATGTCTGAGAAGCTGAAATTCCATGTAGGATTTTTGCTCTTATGATAATTTTTTCATCCTTGAGGGTCCATTAAGAATTTCTGTTACAATAAGTTCTTTCAATTCCTTATTTAGTTCTCTTGCGGGGAAGGAGACATGGTTGACTTTATCTTAGAACATTTCTCTGATTTTCATTGCTAAATGGTCGCTTCCTCTCCTTTTGTTGTTCTCTTTTGCCAATTGTCCTTAAATCGCTTGGGTATGCAGGTCTTCGGTTATTTAAGGAAGCTAAGGATAGGGAATCTCATGGGAAGGTAACTTAATATTGTCAGCCCCTAAGGCAGTAAATCTACAAGCTCATGTTACTGAACTTGTACCATGCTGTGCAGTGGAATGATCACCCTGCAATAATGGCTGTTGGTGTAGTTGATGGAACTTCAGAGGCCATTTTTCAAACACTCATGTCACTTGGTCCTTCAAGATCGGAGTGAGTTGCAAAGTCTTTAACAAAAAGTCTTCATACATGCTTCTTCTGCAGATACTTCATTGCTACTAAAATTAGTATCTCTTTGCGTTCAAAGTATAACTAAGACTTGGATAAGTATAAAGGGCTGCATGTCTTTGTTCATTAGTTCTTGAAAGAATATGCCTGCATTTCTTTGCTCCTTAGTTCTTGAAAGAATCTGTCTAGCACAAAAGCATATAGCTGCTTAGATGTTAAGTATATGGCATATTGTAAAACTAATCTAAGTGCAGCTTTCATTGCCTTCCTATGCGGGAGACTGATAATAAGAAATAATTGTATCCTTAGAGTATTTTGTATTTTACTCTGCAGATGGGATCTCTGTTATATACTCATTGTATCCTTATAGTGTTATGCTTTTTACACTGCAGATGGGATTTCTGTCATTACAAGGGTAGTGTCATTGAACACCTTGATGGTCACACAGATATTGTTCATAAGCTTCTACGTCGGGATTGGCTACCTTGGTCAGGCACATGTTTGATATTCACTTTCCAAACTGTTTGTACTTTGTTAGGGTTTATATTTGACATAAGTTGTTGCAGGAGTATGAGAAAAAGAGATCTTCTTTTGCAGCGCTATTGGAGAAGGGAGGATGACGGAACATATGGTACCAATGTTTGTTAATTGGTTTTGGCTGCTTTTTAAAACTGCTCGGTCTGAGCATGACCTATCTGTTTACTCTTGCAGTTATTCTATACCATTCGGTGTTTCATCAGAAGTGTCCATGTCAGAAGGGCTATGTTCGTGCCTGCCTTAAAAGTAATGTATGCCTACAACGTAGAGCAAATATAAAGTTCATTTTGTCACTCTAGCTGTTATGGATGTGTAATTTTACATGGAAGAGCTATCTCATAGTGCATGGATCCCTAATTTCTCCTAATGATGCATGGTTGATAATTTTATTGTTACATAGCATCAGTCATATGCTTCTACTGCACATGTTTCTTGCACAAGACTACCCTTTGTACTGCACATTATAGATATACTTTGCTAATCATTGCAGGTGGAGGCTATGTAATAACACCTGTGAATCAAAAGAAGCAGTCAGTAGTCAAGCATATGCTTGCTATTGATTGGAGATTCTGGAAGTCTAACTTACAAACATCTTCAGCCAGATATATAACAATCCACATGCTAGGGAGACTCGCTGGTGTGTTTTTACTGCGAGATCTAGTTTCATATTTGTTACTTTTATTCATGTTTGCACATTATGACTGCTCATGGGGGCTCAACCTGTGATTTACAGCTTTGAGGGAGCTTTTTATAGCAAAATTAGGAGATTGCTCGTCCTCGTATTTTTTGGAGGAGCATGTGAGAGACAAAAAACTGCAACAAATTGAAGAAGTTAAGGTTGAAATACAAACCATAGTGGAAAATGGGAAGAAAATGGCAGATATGGAAGAAGAAGTCGCTAAAACACCTTCTGAACATGCAAGCTTGATGGGGTTAAATGATGCATCAGATCAGTTTTTTGATGTCTCTGAACCACTTGATTATGACCAGTCGGAAAATGGCTGGCCTTCTGATTTTGGCCCAGAGATGCTCTCTCAGGTATTACCTGCTTAAACCATAATCTTTGGGAGCTATTCCATGAGCAGGTTGCTTTTCAGAAATGCAGGAGGCTACATGAGGCATGACTTTCACGATATAAGCATGTCTATATATTGCTACTACTAATGAAAGATGTGAAACTTTCTTTCAACTAACTTCTACTTGAATGGCACCGTATGTTTTTTTGTGGCTAGTTTATGTCTTTATCCGGTTTTTAAAGCATATACACTTGAATCCAATAAATATGCAGTCTCTTATGACTTCCATGTCTTAGGATGTCAACAATGTTAATACAATAAAGTTCATTTTCTTACCCCCACCCCCAAAGAAAAGCTCCATTTCTCTCGAGTAGTTCCTGATTCCCTTCATTAAACCCTAATGTAGTTGTCGTTTTTGACCTTATCCCCTCTTGCCTAGACCCATCATCTTGTTGCAGAATGCAGATCAGTTCCTCTGGGATTTCCTTGAGAATGATCTTTATGGTTTTATTTTCTTGTTTTAGGACACACGGCATGCCAGATTATCATCTGCTGCTGGTTTTGTGAAAAAGTTGCATGATCTGGCTGGTGAGTTTGATCTGTATTGCTATTTCGGAAAACTCAATTAATGGAAATGTTGAAGTTCTGAGGATTGATATTCCTTTCCCACTTCAGTTCACAAGCGGGGTTATGTAGATCTGCAAGAAAAGGCAAAGGAAGATGCATTGTTGTGCCACTATGGGTCCACTCTTCCAAAGGATCCAACTTTTAATTTGCCTTGCAGTTGGGCCCAAACAGATCCGTCAACTTTTCTTATTCGGGGAGAGACTTATCTAGAAGATCGTAAGAAGGTGGGATTTCATAGCTGTCTGATTTTTCCCATAAGCATGTTCTGATTCATTTTTGTGTGGTCCATCTCTGATTCATTTGACCTTGGAAACTGGAAATGCTTTCCTTTGTTAAATTGATACCTGTGGTTTGATGTTCCTGCTGTCTGATTAATTTTTTGAACCTTACCTACTGATCACTCTCTGCAAAAGCCACATCTTGCTGTACCACAATCGAGTGTTGGTTAAATTGCATTAAACAAAACTCCCTGTTTGTGATTCCTGTCAATAAAATATGTCTAAAATGGCTTACCAGCATGGAAACTTTACTTTAAAAAATCTGCAGGCTTCTTGGCTAGTATCTGCTATGATAGCATGCATGAGATATTGTGGGCTCATGCCCTACTCATGTCAAAATTTGTTTAGTCCAAAATTGTATTGCAAAGTTATGTGTGTTGTCCTAATTCTATGTAATTTACTGGTTGTGTGGCTCTGTTACAGATTAAGGCTAAAGGCACGTTGATGCAAATGGTTGCTGCAGATTGGCTGAAGTCTGACAAGCGAGAAGATGATCTTGGTGGTCGTCCTGGGAGCATTGTTCAGGTTGCTTCTCTTATTCTGTGTGAAGACAATGAACATACATACACATGTCGTTTATAAACCTGCTGCTTACCAATTTTTATCTGCAGAAATATGCAGCTAAGGGTGGTCCAGAATTTTTCTTCATTGTGAATATACAGGTATATTCTCTTTCTTCCTTTATATACCTTTTCTGCTTTCCTTTGGAGTTCCAAAGAGTTCATTTAGTTGAACATGCCTTACATTCAGGTACCAGGTTCAACAACATACACTCTTGCTCTCTACTATATGATGGACACTCCTATAGAAAACGCGCCCTTGCTGGAGAGTTTTGTCAAAGGGGATGATGCTTTTAGAAATTCAAGGTTCAAGCTCATACCATACATATCCAAGGTTTGTATTCTGATCATTGAGATTGAACATAGTCACTTTTTTACAAGGTTTAATAATATTTATTTTTATTTAAGTTGTTTAAAGAGTTAGCGAAAAGCTATGGCGTGCCAGCAGTCTTGTGGCCTTTGCGTTGATCCATGCTTTTGGTAATGGTTGGTGGTAGCACTTTTTTCCTTTAATAGAGCTTGCAGATAAATACTGCACAGAAACAAGTTGCTCTCACGAAGAAACTGAACCCTTCTTTGGTAAATATAACTAATAAATCTTTAAGCAAACCCCCAACCCCACCCCAGTTTACTTTCTCTATTCCGAAACAATGATACTTTTTACTTCTCAGTGATCAAATTTTGCAACTACCCAAGAAATTATATTGATGATCATGGAGAAATCCAAAAAGATGGTCAGATGGATACTGCATGCATACATTATTTTCCCAAAGTTCATGTCATCCGAGAGTCAGTCCCCTCTTTGTTGTAATGCTTCCGTGTTTTCTTGTTTGGTTTTTTCGGTTGGACAATGTGCTTTAATCAGCATAATACAAGTATTTAACAATTTTATCATTTTAAAAAGATCAGAGGTTGTGGTATTTACTCCTATTTACTTGCAGGGACCATGGATAGTCAAGCAGAGTGTTGGAAAGAAAGCATGCCTTGTAGGTCCAGCGCTTGAAATTAATTATTTTCGGGGAAAGAACTACTTGGAGGTAAATTTCAAAAGAATTTTTCTACGGAAAATGATGCTTTAATTTTGTTGCATGTTAGCTACTATAGTTAGTGTAGTTAAATGTGCCCATTTTCATTATCTTTGGGAATGAACTGCTTCCACTACTGCAGAAGTTCTATATGTTTTCTTTTGCAAAAGTAAAATTTAACTATTTTTAGAATAATAAGTGAACTTGATACTGCTTGCATTGACATTCAAACCCCTCCATAGTGAAACATCTTTTTACGCCGGAGCTACATAGTGGACCTAAAAAAGTTTTGTGATCTTTCAGCTTGATATCAATGTTGGCTCTTCTACTGTGGCAAGGGGAGTTGTAAGCCTTGTTGTTGGATATCTAAACAATCTTGTCATTGAAATGGCGTTTCTTGTCCAGGTAAACGTTCATGTCCCCTTCTCCATTTAAAGCATATATGGCTTGAATTGTGTAAGGCGCCAATATTGACAATTGCATCGAATTTCAATGAGTATGACAAAGTGTATAGAGTGTCTTCTTGGAACGCGTATTAACCATTTGATATACCTTTATATGAATGTCTTTCTTCACAGGCCAACACCCCGGAGGAGCTACCCGAATATCTTCTTGCAACATGTCGTCTTAACCATCTGGACATCTCTAAAGCTGTTCAAGTAAAACCGTGATAGTTGTTTTTTTTTTTTTCTTCCATTTTATATAAGCTTGCTACAGGCAAAATGGATGATGCCCTATATAGAAAGTGCAAAAGCTTTGCGAAGTGACTATTCTTTGACTCAATCAAATGTCATGCCAGCAGTCTTCTGCATTGGTCTCAGCTGTATAGTTTGCACAATATTTCTGTTTCTAACTATCTGTAAACTCCATTGTGAGAATATGTTTTTTTTTGTTTTCAATTTTACATCTAATAGTAATTTGATGTTCTGAAATCATATTGTCTAGCATATAAAACTTGTAAGTTACTGTTCTTGTTCATGTCATTGCATCAAAAGTACAGAAAAATTACACCAAACAGCAGTCAATGAAAACTGCATTAAAATACCAACAAAATTCGAATCAAAATATTTCAGAGAAAATTAAATAATACAAAAAATTAAGTTCTGAATGTAATAGCACACATTATTTAGGAGTATACATACTAAGAAAAAAATTAAGTGCAAGAAAATAATAAGATACTCTTGTAATTCCATTATGGAGTAGTAATTTATAATTTCGCCATAAATGAGAGGGTCTTCTACGACTTATCCCTTTAGTTAATCCTCTTGTTATCCTATGTGGCGCATTTTTTTTGGCATTCCCAAAAAAAAAATTATTCCGTACGTCTCATATTAGTTGATTATTTTACTAAAAATAGTTATTTCATATTAGTTGTCCACCTTACTAATTAAGCAAATATTAATTAATTTTTTTCCTACATTACTCTTGCAATTAATTCTTTTTTAAAGTATTCACATTTCATTGTAAAATTCTCAAAAAGTTTTTTAAGGAGTGAATTAATAATATTATCTTTTTATTTATGATTTCTTAATATGCATGTAAAAAAATCAACTAATATAAGACCGAGAAAGTACATTCAGCCATTGAAATAATTTAACTTTAAATTTTTTTATATTATTCTTAATTAAAAAAACTATGGCCAAGTGGCATGGTATGGTGTCCTAAAAACTGAGTGGGGTGAATATATATTTTCAATTTTTTATTTTAAGCACGATAAATAGAAGAGAAAATGGTCTAAAATCCCCCCTCAATCTATATTCGAAATTTCAACTACACACTTCAACTTCAAGGTTGTTTTTATATTTCTCTATTTTCTACACACTTAAGTGCTGACCTGTCATAGGAGGTGTTGTCACCTCCTCTAGGCGCGTTAGAAGGTGAATTTTGATGAAAATTTCCTCTTTCTCCAACAGTCATTTTCCCCACCCTTAAATAAACCATTGTTTCTTCTTCCCCAGCATTAACCCTTGTTCCTTTTGTAAAAAAATCATGATTTTCTCTAAAAAAATAAGTAGGGTTTAGTTGTTTATGTACATTTCTATTTCAAATCTTGAGTTTAGGGTTTGTAATTTGCTCTAATTTAAATTTTGAATTTTCTTGAAATTCATCAAAAATGGCAAATGAAAACTTGAATAAGCTAAATCAGTTGATAAACTACTAAGTCAAGTTGAAAATACACAACAAAATTCTTCGATCATCAACAGAAATGCATATGCAAATGGAGAAGGAGATGAAAAGGAGAAAGGATGATTTTTGGGTCTTTTACGTTTTAGGAGGGAAATGGGGAAAAAAAGAGAATTGGGAGTTGAAGAGGTGAGGGATCCGGCGCGTGCAATTACGTTGAACTATTTATTTGTTTTATGTGTTGAGATCAGTGTTTAAGTGTGTAGAAAATAGAAAAATATGAGGTCCAGGGTAATTGGACATCCGTGAACTGAAGTGTGTTGTTAAAATTTCGGGTATAGATTGTGTGGGATGGGCGTGGGGGTGGGGGTTTAGACCATTTTCTCTAAATAGAAGGGGTATCATCACCGGTTGTAGGGCCCCTAAGGCCTGAAGAAAAGCATGAAGGATGAAATAAATAGTGTGTCCCGCCTCTCCAAAACAATCACATGCTCCGCCGACTATCGAAGTTATGTAACGTTTTCTATCTTCATTTATTATTTCACCAAAATCTACAAACCCCCAACACAAATTTCACCTAAAGGAAAAGCTATTTCCTCTGCAAAACCTCCAGAAAGTGCAGTGCAATCAATAATGGAATCCTCAAGGCGGACATTTTTGGACATGCAAAAAGCTCCATCTTTACCCAATTCACCTTCCAACTTTGTAACGGTGTGTTTACTTTTTGTAATTGAAATCTTTTGCCTATTTTCTTCACCTGCATTATTTTCAACTACTCTTTGCGCAGAGAATTGGGCGAAGTTTTATTGAGTAGAGGTAGGAATGTGGGGAGTTTCGGGTATGTTGAGGCCAGAGGGCGGTTCCGTTTTGCCAGGAAAATTGTGAAATTTGAGAAAACGTAGATTTTGTTTTCAATGATATTTGAAAATTCGCAGAGTGTTTGATCTTGAATATAGATTGGAACGACTATGTTCTATAGGCTTGTACCAAGGTAACATTAGCCTTAACTAGATGTCTCGAATTTGAAAACCTCTCGCTTACAGAATCGCCTTTGTTGGGACAAATTCCTTTTGCATGTTCATTAGTGATTAGAAGTGAAAATAATCGTTGTGTATGTTTTTCAAATTTCGAATTTTTTAAAACTTTTATGGCCAAACATGATATAAATCAGGTTTTAAAATTTTCGGAATTTTCCAATCTTAGGACATATCAAGGCTAAAATAAGGTTTGAATACGATCTTGGTGTTTTTTTTTTTTTTTTGGCTACCCGTATCTTTGTGGGATGCCAAATCCGAAACTTATTATTACTTTTAATAAAAATATAATATAATGAGTTTTTAACTTGAGCTTATTTATTCAAAAAAAGTTTTGAGGATAAATGAGAAGATACATTGATACTTAGAATCTAAATAGACTCCTATTTTTGGTAGGAATAAGTAGCATTGATTCTCTAACTTACGTACTAGGTATTGCACACGCGTATGCTTCGTATAATATTTGAATACGTTACATAATAAACCTACACTATATATACATGTATATAGCACTACTTTTTCCTTTTTCTTTAATTTGAACTTAGCAATTTAGGTTTCACATTATTACAGCAGTGATAAAAGGTGAGATATTAGAGACATGGATTATGCATGTGTATAAATAAAGGATACAAATTCTTGTTTGCAAAATTAGACTTTCCATTGGTTGCACATACTTTTTGTAATAGTATATATAGTTCTAATTACTGTTTATTGTGTTGTATATATAACTCAGAAGATTAATATGGTTGAACAAAATTATATGGATGGAATCTCAATGGGGCATGTGGTTGATGAAGACTTTGAGAGCATACTGAATGGTTTGGATTTTTCAATGCAAAATTTGGAAGACGTACTCGAGGAAGATTGGGATGCAACCGTATATGGTGAATTATTTGGGCCAATTCCTTCGGAAACTCTTATGAGTTTACCTTTGGATATTGCGAATAGCTGTTTGGAGGACCATCATATGACCAATGCTCCTGTGAGTTTTAACTTGGCCTTGGTTTATATTTCTTCTTTTTCAAAAAAAACTACTTCGTAGAAATAGAATTTTTTCAAAAATTACTACGTCGTAGTAATAGGTGGCACGGGTGTGATAGTTAAGGATAGGAGTTGGGCGGGGCGGATAGTTAAGGATAGAGGAGGCACGGGTCTGATAGTTAAGAACAGGAGTTGGGCGGGTGTGATAGTTAAGGATAGAGGTGGCACGGACTTGATGGTTAAGGATAGGAGTTGGGTGGGGGGAGATACAATAAATAGTTTTGTACTTCATAGTTTAAATTATATTTTAAATACTTTTAGACTTTAGAATGATTTTGATAGTTTAAATTATATTTTTAAATACTTCTAGAATAATTTTGATAGTTTTAATAGTTTGTGTAACAATTGACTCACTTAAAAGACAAATTTAAAACTATAACCAATAATAACTTATCTAATATCTAAACATTTGTGGGTTTGTGTATAGTACATTAATCTATATAAACATATAAACATACATTTGGAGGTAATGAAATTCTTGCTTGGAAATGCAAAGCTAAAAGCTAATCAAACATACCTCATTCTTGATTGCAAAATAATTTATGATAATATGTTATTACTCTTGATTGCAAAATAATTCATAAAATTAATATGGTTGAATAAAATTGTTTGGTAGAAATTTCACTGTAACATATTGTTAATGAAAACTTTGGGACTAGAGTGATTTGTGTTTGTCTATGTAGTTAGAAAGTTTGGAAGTAGATGAAGTCGGTGAACTTGTGAATATTAAGATGTTGGTGTCTATTTTTTCCGGTGTTTCCCAGGGAGAATGGGGTATGGTTTTTTGGTGAATATTAAGATGATACTAGTGTCTATTAGTATATGTGTTTCGTGGGGAGAATGGGATATGCGGTGTCTTAACATCAGAAACATTTCAATTTCAAATTAATTATTAAATTTAAAAAGATAATGTCTTAACTTTGAAATAACTTTTAATTTTATTTTTAAATACTTATAGAAAATTTTGATAGTTTGTGTAACAATAGAATATAATCCATAAGAATTTATCTAATATCTAAACATTTGTGGACTAGTTACACCCTTATGAATTTACTTTTGGTTGTTTGGAGGCTTGTTGACTGGTTTAACTTAGTTTATTTTATTATTTTCAAAAACTATGTGTGTTGCTCCTTGCTTGCCATATAACAATAAAGCAAGGTATGGGGCTATAAGGACGAGGGTGGGTGAAATGTGATGTGATGGAAGTTGGTTAAAAGATAATTAACGTGGAAATACACTTTTGAAACTTGTTTTCTCTACTTTCTCTTTTTTCTAAAAAAAACTTGTTTTCGTACAAATACAAAGAAAAGACGAGATCTTGATAAGTAATTAATATGTGCTTACCTTGACTACTAAAGCTCCATAGTCAATATATTTTGTTGAATGAGGGCTTACCTAGCTCATATTTTGTTGAATGAGGGCTTACCTAGCTTCATAGTCAATATATTTTGTTGAATGATGATATTATGGGCTTTTAAATCAATATATCTTGTTGAAGGATGACATTGTAAGATTGTATTATATGTACCTATTGGCTATTAATTCTCCTTATTCTCTTTTTGCTTGTCTTTGTGTGACTCAATGAACAATATCTCTCAAAGCGAAGTTCAAAACATATTGAGCTCTTAGCTTCGCTAAACGGATGCTTTAAGACATACTTTTTCATGCTAATGAGTGTAATCATGAAGAGACGATACTTTTGTTATTCATGCGTAGAATGATTAGTTTTGGATCACACATACATATATATTTATATATTTTCTCATATATGCCACACTTCTTTGCTCTTAAATCCCCAACGGATCTTAGAGCAGAAGCCTTTGCACTTTTCGCCTTTGATAACACTTAGTTGTTTAATGTCAAATTTGTTCTCCTCCTTGTAGAATGCTTATGTGAATTTGCAAACCATCACAATGTGTTCAAAATTATACAGTGACAAAGTTGGAAAATTGAACTCTCAAACTTCATTCTTTTGTCTCTCAATTTTTTTGTTTAATCCCTTATAGTCGAGTGGTAGCATTCTAACTCGATGTTATCCTATCAGAATGAATTTCTGGAGGCCCAAGGGAATGCTCTATTCCAGACAGGAAGTCCAATTTCTGTCCTGGAGAACAACCGCTCCTGTTCTGGTGGAAGGAGTGCAATATCCTTCAACTTTGGATCTAAAGGCCGTCGCTCCAAGCGTGCACGATCATCAACTTTGAATCCATGGCTTATGATGGCTCCCATGCCTTGTACAAGTTCTGAAGCCAACAAGAATTCTGATTCCAAAAGTGGAAAGGAAAATAAGAGAAAATTATCAAGTGCCATGGCGTCGTCACCTTTATTTAAAAGGTGCACACATTGTGAAGTAATAAAGACACCACAATGGAGGGAAGGACCATTGGGTCCAAAGACCCTATGCAATGCCTGTGGAGTTCGTTATCGTTCTGGGCGCCTACTCCCAGAGTATCGACCTGCTGCTAGTCCCACATTCATTCCATCTTTGCACTCAAACTCTCACAGGAAAGTCGTAGAAATGAGAAGAAAAACAGTTGAGTCTTCTCCTGAATGTGACAGCCAAAACTTTGTTCCTCTGGGTAGCTATTTGCTAGATGAATATTTTAAAGAGATGACTATAGTTTTAGTTTAGGTGCTTAATTTACTTCATCGTTGTTTTCGATGTACATACAAAAAGGGTAGGTAGGAAGTTAGTTTTCTTCTCTTATGTAAAATCTAAACTAGATGAATATTATTTTTTAGATATTTCATCTTGGAACAGCTACAGTATTTCTTTCTGTGGTGGTCTCCATGGATCAAATTCTTTAGGTCAATATCTTCAAATTCTCTTATCTACATAGACAGAGAATGTAAATTTTATAATATATGATAGGCACCGCAGCAGATCAAAGAAAAACGTTGACAAGCGGGATAGTTGTAGGAAACAAACAAAATAGACAGGAATGGATGGTGAGGAGAAGGAACAAATATAAGAGAGATAAATATGGGCGTATTGAAGGGGAGGTTGATTATCAGGATGAAAACACCTTTGAGGCACTAAGGGAGGATCAGGATAAGGATACAATGGAAAACATGACGGACAAGAAGGAAGGCAAGAGTACTAAAGAATACAAAACATACGGGGGGGGAGGGAAGAAGCAATGAAGGAGCAAAGTACGAAACTGACAAGGAAGGTGCTCTGGTGATTGCTAAAATAAATGACTAGCTATGCAGATGGACAATGATGGGGGAGGTATGGATCAAAATATGGATGACATAGAGAAAGAAGACTTATCTCAAAACACAAGGCAGTGGCAATAGTGAAGTGATATGATTTGGTAATGCCAATGGTAAGATTTGGGCTTTTATTGATGAGATACTTGATAGTGAAGTGATACGAGATGAAGCTCAGATGTTAACTATTAAATTACAGAATCAAGGATTAGGCATTGAAGTCATGGTCTCACTAGTATATGCCAAATGTACTCAACGAGAAAGACTCCAATTGTGGGAATCTATGTATGAACTGTCATGTTCTAGTAGGATACCATGGGTGGGAGGAGGAGATTTTAATGTAATTACCAATGATGAAGAGAAATTGGGGGGAAGGCTAGTAACAGAATCAGAAGTGAGGGACTTTAATCACTGTATTAGCGTGTGTAATCTGGAAGATAAAGGTTTTAAAGGGAGCAAATACACGTGGTGGAATGGCAGAACAGATGATGCTTGCATTTTCAAAAGATTGGACAGAATATTTTGCAATGATCAATTGCAAAATATTTTCCCCGTGCTAGAGGTTGAACACCTAACAAGGAGCGGGTCGGACCATACGCCACTATCTATTACTTTCAGAACTACCAATGAGAAAGTGTATAAACCATTCAGATTCTTAAATTTATGGTTGAGAGAGGAGTCTTTTATGGAGGTGGTAAGGAATCATTGGTCAGCTGATATTGCAGGGGATCCTTTTAGTTTGTTTCACCATAAACTAAAAAGAGTTGAGAAAGCATTGACTCAATGGAGTAAAGATACGTTCGGCAACACTTTCCAGGAAATAGCTACGCTGGAGGAAGTAATAAGAGTCCAGGAGGTGAAATTTGAAACGAATCCATCTGGCGCCAATCGAGAAAGACTTCATAAAACACAAGCGGACCTGAAAAAACAGTTGCAAAGGGAAGAAGAGTTCTGGAAACAAAAAGCTGGAATGGAATGGTTTAAAGGAGAGAGAAATACGAAGTTCTTTCACACTATTGTGAAAGGAAGAAGAAGTAGGCTGCTTGTTAACAAGCCCGCCAGCCAGTGAAGATTATGAAATGCTAAATGAGCTACCACATGTAGTGACTAGTGACAAAAATGAGGAACTTCAACGGATGCCAACGATGGAAGAGGTTAAAAGTGCGGTCATGGGGCTAAATCGAAATAGCGCAGAGGGTCCAGACGGTATGACTGGTGCATTCTATCAATGTGCATGGGATATTATAGGTCAAGACATTCATAATATGGCCAAGGCTTTTTTCTGTGGTTCTGAACTACCGAGATTCATCACACACACAAATTTAGTCCGAATCCCAAAGAAGTCAGTGGTCAACACCTTCTCAGACTTGAGGCCTATATTGCTAAGTAATTTTGTGAACAAGATCTTCTCTCGAATTATTCATGAGAGAATCAAATGTGTGCTACCTCTAATCATCTCACCAGAGCAAGCAGGATTTGTCCAGGGGAGAAGTATTGCTGAGAATGTCTTGTTGGTACAGGAAATAATATCTTAAATAAGAAAAATAGGGAAACCGCCCAACCAAGTCATTAAACTGGATATGATGAAAGTGTATGATAGGGTGGAATGGCTATTTCTCATCAAGGTTCTGAGAAGACTGGGCTTTGGCGACAGAATTATCGATATGGTGTTTTGACTGATCAGCAACAAGTGGTACTCAATGTTGTTAAATGGGCAACCAAAATGTTTTTTCAATTCATCTAGGGGTTTAAAACAGGGTGATCCTCTTTCTCCTACCCTCTTTATATTAGCGGCTGAATTTATGTCACGATCTCTTAATGCGCTAATGAAAAAGAATGAATTTAAAAGGTTTAAAATGCCAAGAGGGAGTCTTAGGCTAAATCACTTGGCATTTGCCGATGACATGATCATATTGTGCAAAGCGGAGGTAGGCACAATGACAATGATTAGTGAGACTTTGCAAAAGTATGAAGAAGTATCGGGATAGAAGGTGAATAAAGACAAAAGTGCAATTTATTTGCATCACAATGTACCAGGAGAAGAGTCAGTGATAGCAGTAGTAGTTACAGGAATTTTGAGGAAAGATTTCCCTTTTACATATCTTGGGTGTCCTATTTTCTACCAGAGGAAACAAAAATCATACTATCACCAAATGATCCAAAGGATTGGCTCGAATATACAAGGATGAAAAGGGAAACTTCTATCTTATGGGGGGCGTGCTATTCTAATTAAACATGTGTTACAAAGTACCCCTATACATTGTTTATCAGTTATGAATCCTCCTAGCAATGTCCTAAATCTAGTGCAAAGAATGATGGCTCAATTTTTCTGGAATAGTTGCATAGGAGGACGAGGCAGACAATGGAGTAAGTGGGGTAATTTATGCCTTCCAGAAAATGAAGGGGGACTTGGATTCAGACTATTACATGATGTTTCAATGGCTTTATTCTGCAAGCTATGGTGGAATTTTAGAACAAAGCAAACATTGTGGAGTGAGTACATGAGAAATAAATATTGTAAGACCACAAATCAAAATTTGGTTATGTGGAAAGTGGGAGGTGGTGGTTCACAAGTATGGAAGAAGATGGTGCAGGCTCGAGAGTTAATTGAACACCAAATATTATGGCAGACTAGAAATGGATCGGCCTCCCTGTGGTACGACAACTGGACAAGACTGGGGGATTTGTACACAATTACAGGGGATGACTTTGAATGGAATGAGACTTACGTCAAGGTAGCAGATCTTGCCACTCAAGGAGAATGGAATGTGGATATTGTGAATGATATTTTACCCTCAGATCTGGTGGAACATATACTTTGTCACATCAAACCACCTAAAGAGAGATGCACTGAAGATAAACCACGTTGGATGTTGGAGTCAAGGGGAGCCTTTACAGTGAAGACTGCATGGAATTATATAAGGCATAAGGAGGACCCTAACAGAATCTATAAGTGTATATAGACTAAAGGAATGCCGTTCTAAATGGCCTTTATGATGTGGCGAATGTGGAAATTTAAGATCCCAGTGGATGATAGGCTGAGAAGATGGGGTCTAGAAGGCCCATCGAGATATTGGTGTTGTGACAAACCTGACCAGGAAACACGTTTTCACGTGTTTCTAAAATCAAATTTTGCTAACAGGACATGGTCGTACTTCTGTTCTTTTGCAGGTTTAAACATCACTGGATTACAACTAAGGGAAGTGATAATGTTGTGGTGGGGGGCCAATATCAAACCACACCAAAAGTCATTCTATAGGGCCATGCCAAGCTCCATAATATGGGAATTATGGAAGAAGAGAAACAAAAAGAAGCATAAGGAAAGAACATCTCCTTACCAAGAGTCATACATAATGTAACTAGAAATATGTTTATGTTGACAAAGGTAAGAAGGCCTAGTATGAAAAGTGGAGGTAGTTGGGCAGAAATTCTAAAGGCAATGGAGGACTATAGGCCGAGAGTGAAGGTTATCCAGGTGAAATGGGAGTATCCACAAACAGGGTGGATTAAATATAACACTGACGGAGCATCTAAAGGAAATTCGGGAGTGAGCTCTTATGCATTCTGTCTTAAGGAACGAGAGAGGAGATATTATGCATGCTGAAGGTGCGTGTATGGAAAATACTACAAATACAGTAGCAGAAGCAAAAGCCATCCTAGAAGCAAGTAAGCATTGTAAGAAATCACATTATAATCAGGCCATCATTCAAACAGATTCTATGCTAATGTGCAAAATGCTAGAAGGAAAATGGGCTACCCCATGGATAATCACAGATCTAGGGGAAGAAATTAAGACAATATTGAAAGACATACAACATACATTTCATCATATAATGAGGGAGGGAAATCAACTTGCGGACTACTTAGCCAACAAGGTGATAGAGAAAGGTACATGCAGATATGAGGATTTTAATAGTCTTGAACCTGATGGAAGAAGAATACTAAACAATGATCAAAGTCAGACCCCATACATACGAATATCACCATTAAGGAGGTAATGGGAAGGGGGAGGATCGAGCCACAGCTAAGGTGAGTAAGTTTCCGGGAAAGGAAAGGAAAAAAGAAGAATTAGGAAACGCTAACAGTAAGGGATTATAAGGAGTAGGGTGATCGAATGGGCTGACTTGATTTATGTGTATTGTTTTATTGGATTTGGGTATTAGACATTGTTTACTCCTGATTTGATAATAATGAAAGGCCTGCCAAAATTTGCTTTTAAAAAAAAGTAAATTTTATAATATTATTTATTTAAAATAAAAAGAAGAATCGAAAAATCATTTAATAGTTACTAAAACATGTAATTATCATGAATGCTCATCCCACCTTTGAGAGTATAGATATTGTAAAATTGCTCCCCTCAATTACTATGCTGATCAAGTAATTACTTAGCAGATGAACTATCCAAAATTACATAACTACAACAATTACATCTAACATTTAATTACAAAATATAACTACATCAATTACATCTAAATTAAGTTACAAATATCCTTCCAAAGAGGATTTAGCTATTCTTCATCATTTTATAAAGAAGCGAACTTACAATAATAAGGATTTAGCTATTCATTCATCATTTTAAGAAGGAGCAAACTTACATTAATAAGTTGAGAGAAAGTGACAAGAGGGAGTTGCTCAGATGGTAAGCACCCCTCACTTTCAACCCGAAGATTGCGAGTTCGAGCCATCAAAGAAATAAATGGGGTGGGAGCTCCTAGGGAGGGTTAAAAAAAAAAGTTGAGAGAGTTGATTTGATTTAATAAATCTATAGCTAGTTTTTTTTAAAAAAAAAAGAAAAATCAGTTCCCAATATATCAATGCTTTGTGTGATTACAATTCATTGGTACTCCTTATATTCCTAATTACTTGTCCGTTTATTTTCTTTTAGTTGTCCCTAATTACTTATCAATTTTGACAAATCAAGAAAGGACAATTTTTTTTTTATCTATCACATGAATTAATTACTTTGAAAAAGGTAGAATTTCTTGAAAATCTTAAGTTTTTAATTCACTCACTTCATAATTAATAGAGGTAAAATGGTAAACTCACTATGTCAATCATTATTTTCTTAATATATGTGTCAATTCAAAAGTGGGCAAGTAATTAGGGATAGAAGGATTATTTTTTCTTTTGGTTCAACATGTTCTCAAATTTAATTTATTCTAGTTATTCAATATGATTTTGTATGTATACATAATACAAACTTAACATAATACATAATTCAATATTTACTAAGGGCATCTCCAACCCTATACTCTATTTACTTTACAAATATAGAGTTCTCTATTTTTTCAGACAATTAACTCCAACCCAATTCTCTATTTTACTCTCTAAAAAAAATCTTTTTTTCTCTCCTCAATATTATATTATTATTTCTATTTCTATTTCTATTTCATTTTCTTATTTCATAATATGAACCCGTTCTTTCTTTTTTCAAAATAATCATCCTATACAAATTTATTTTTTTAAAAAAAAAATCTTTATTTAGTATAAAAATATATTTTATTCTAAATTTTAAAGAACAACTACGAAAAATTGAAAAAAGAAATCAACAAGCACAACCGCAATCACAAACACAACAATTTTCTAGATCATACATTATCTTTTTTTCGAATATTGTTAAATCTAAAAACGACCTACCGGATTACTAAATTATTGTTGTTATTTTAAAAATCATTATGTTATGTATTGTATTGTTATCTTGTATTTAAATTATTATGTCATGTATTGTATTTTTAAATTAAAATTTTCATTTTATCATTTAAATTTGTGCATTCTTCATAGTGAAAATCAATATAATATCAAATTACCACTTAAAGGGACGAAAATTGAAAAAAAAAATATTTAAAATATTGTTAATTCGAGATGAAAGTAGTATATACAGCATAATATACATTTTTTAAAATGTTATATTATATTTAAAAAGAATTACGAATATTAGAAATTTAATTAATAACCTTATATGAAAAATAATATGTTAGTTACAAATAGTAGAAATAATATTAAAATAATGAAAAAATGAAATAGAGAGGTGAATAGTAGTTGGATTTGGAGAACTACTATTCACCTCTCTATAAACAGAGAATAGAGAGTTTTTTAGAAAGTGATTGAGACTCAATTCTCTATTTTACTCTCCAAATATAGTGAATGAAGAGTAAAATAGAGTGGGGTTGGAGATGGTCTAATGCACATCTAAATTCAAGTGCTTGATGAAAAAAAAAAAAAAAAAGATCAACAATGATAAAATAAATTTGGTGGGATTAAGGGCCCATTTGGATTGGCTTAAAAAAATAATTTTTAAATTAAAAATAAAAAATCAGATTGAAATAACTTTTAAGTCAAAAAATAAAAAATATGGGGAGACCTACTTTTGATTTTTGACTTATTTTAAGTCATTCTTGACCTTATCAAACACTTCTCAACTTATTTGAAAGTCATTTTTGACATATTTTAATTTATTTTTTATATTCGCCAAACACTTTTAGAAGTCAAAAACTAACTTAAAAATAGGTTTCACCAACTTTGAAGTCAATCCAAACACCCTCTAATTAAGATAATTTTAGGTAGAATTTTCTACTGTTCTAGATGGTTTATTTTTTACTTTTTTACTGTGATAAATAAGTATATCTGTAGTAAATTGTCTGCGGTAAAAAAGAGGTTACCCATTATCTCGCAGTATGTCAAATATCTCCTGCCCCTAACACGATACATCTTAACAGTTTGTGTCTTTTCTCTTCCCCTTTCTCCCAGTTCTGTTTCAGATCTGAACAGCTACGTTTGTCTCATTTTATTTCTGAAATCATCATGTAGGAGTTTTTTAAAGCTTGAAGAGGGAATTGTGCAGGTTTATTGCACTATGTTTCTGTAATTTATTTTGTTTTTCTTGAATTTGGTTTTTGGTATTGCAAAATTGTAGGAGTGGTGAAATGGAGGTGGTGGAAGAGAAGTGTGTGGACTCTCAGTTTTGGCATGCCTGTACAGGAAGTATGGTGAAAATTCCTCCGGTGAACTCTAAGGTGTTCTATTTCCCACAAGGTCATGCTGAGCATACATTTACAAATGTTGATTTCACTCTACTGCCGAGAATTCCTGCAATGATTCTATGCAGAGTTGATGCTGTGAAGTTTTTAGCTGACACTGAAACTGATGAAGTTTATGCGAAAATTAGGCTTATTCCGGCTGAAGACTTTGAAGATGACAGTGTGGTTGAAAAAACTGAGGAGCCTACTTTCTTTGCTAAGACATTGACTCAATCAGATGCGAATAATGGGGGTGGTTTTTCAGCTCCGAGGTACTGTGCAGAGACAATTTTCCCCAAATTGGATCTCAAAGCTGATCCGCCTGTCCAAGTAGTGAAGGCAAAGGATGTTCATGGTGAAACCTGGAATTTTAGGCACATTTATAGGGGCACACCAAGGAGGCATTTGTTGACAAGTGGTTGGAGTGCATTTGTCAATAAGAAGAAGCTGGTTGCTGGGGACTCTGTTGTGTTTCTCAAGGCAGAAAATGATGAGCTTTGTGTTGGAATTCGCAGGGTAAAGCGGGGTGGTATTGGTGGGCCGGAAACACAACCAGGGTGGAACTCAACTGATGGTAGTTATGGGGGATTTTTGACGGAAGACGAGAACAGTATGATTAGAAGTTGTAGTAATGGAAATCTGATTTCTTATGGTGGGAGATTTAGAGATAAGGGAAAAGTGAGCCCTGATGAAGTTGTTAGGGCCTCATATCTCGCTGCTAGTGGCCAGCCTTTTGAAATTGTTTACTACCCTGGTGCAAGCACTCCAGAATATTGTGTTAGGGCCTCTTCTGTGCATGCTGCAATGAGTGTTCAGTGGTGCTTAGGGATGAGGTTCAAAATGGCTTTTGAAACTGAGGATTCTTCTCGGATCAGCTGGTTCATGGGAAGTATATCTTCGGTTCAGGTTGCTGATCCCATCCGCTGGCCTCATTCACCGTGGCGGCTTCTTCAGGTAATGCAGCCACTTTCAGTTTTCTGTATGAACCAATGTATAACTGCTTATCAATGTCAATTTGCCAGTTGAAATAGCTCTTGGACAAAAAAGAACTGACTCGCATCCGATGTTTACATCAAACCAATAGATGCATGACATTTTCACTTAATGTTGCCTAACTAATGTGTATTCTGACCCTCTATTTAGTATCTCTTTACAATGGTACTTAACTTAGTAAATTCATATTGTGTTATTCACATTCATTTGCTTTTCATTTTTTTCCTATTTAGCTACGGGATATTCAAATAATTGAGAAACCAATACTTATAAGATCGATCTTTATGTTGTGCAGTACTATTAAAGTATCTCCAGTGGTAACACTTAGTTGTAGTTTTGTTTATAAACTTCTCTCTATGATATACTGCAGGTGACATGGGATGAACCAGATTTGCTGCAGAATGTAAAATATGTAAACCCATGGCTTGTCGAATTGGTCTCTAATATGCCCGACATTAACTTGTCACACTTCTCACCACCAAGGAAAAGGTTGTGTTTGCCACAAGAGTTTGCACTTGACCGCCAATTTCCACTACCTTCATTTTCAGGCAACCCCCTCAGGTCTAGTAGTCCTTTTTGTTATCCGTCTGACAACAGTACTGCAGGCATACAGGGAGCCAGGCATGTTCAATTTGGAGTACCTTTATTAGATCTTCACCGTAGCGAAAAGTTGCAGTTAGGTGTGCTACAACCACCCGCTTCTCAACCAGTTGATGCTGATTCTGAAATTCCTATTGGCACAAGTAACGTCCAAAAAGAGAGCAATGAAAATGTATCTTGCTTGCTTACTATGGGTACCTCTAGTCAGATGGAGGAAGCTGATAATGTGAAGACACCTCGGTTTTTACTCTTTGGCCAACCAATTCTCACTGAGCAGCAAATGTCAACTGTCCTCTCTACTCATGCTCCTCAACAAGTCCAAACAGAAAGAGACTCCGATGGGGCACAATTGAAAACTGAAAGAATTTCTCCAGGCTGGAAATGTCTTTCAGAAAGTCTATCATGCACTACATTTCTTTGGAATAAAGGTTATCACGCAGCGGAACTTGGCACGAGTACTGATCACTGCAAAGTATTCCTAGATTCAGAGGACGTAGGACATACTCTTGATCTCTCAGTTCTCGGATCATATGCAGAGCTGTATAAAAGACTTGCAGACATGTTTGAGATGGAAAAATTAGATATGGTGACCCTTGTGCTCTATCTAGATGCAACAGGTGCATCTAGACAAATTGGAGATGAACCATTCAGGTGTATTTATTACTTCCAGTACTTCCTATTCTTGAATTCATTCATGTCAAAGAAATTTTTCTAGTAAAAAGTTCTTATCAATGTTCTCCTCGGAATTCTAATGCAGCGACTTCATCAAGACTGCAAAAAGACTGACAATTTTGAAGAAATCTGGCAACAGTCCTACAAGGTAATTATTAGTAACTGAATACTTCCTCATGCGACTGTTGTCTTTGTACGAAGATTTCGAGAATAATTGTTAGACATATATTGTGCATTTGTTCTATGACGTTCACTACTAAGGGGAATTGGCACATTGTGATTAATGCTTAAAATCTTATATTTCAGGAAATGGCTCACTGACCTGCCAATCCTCAACGTTGTCTAGATTCTTCAAACCAGGCAGGATGAACCCATTAGCATTTTCGAATGAAATTATTGTTTCTTGTCTACGTGAATACGTATCTACCTCCGAGTTCCTAAGAAATCATAGACTGCTTTATGTAATTTGAAAGGCACTAGTGGTAGTTCAGTTTTCTTTATGTTGGAAATAATGTAGTGGTCGTTCTGTTTACCATATTTTGCTAAGATGTAACCACATGTTAGTGGTGGTATTTTTTTTTTATCAAAAACACATCAACTTTATTCATGTGTGAATTTGTTATATGTATTTCTTCCACATCAATACTCTCGTCTTTTGCTTACGAAGTTTAAATTAGGTATTTTCCGTCTTCTGTTGAGTATCATTTATTTGAAGAGATTCAGTCCTCTGTCTCTCCGATTCATAAAAAAACACATGGCTTAATCATAGTTACGCGTATAGTGTTTAACTGGAACAGATTGCCATGAAGAAGCAACAGAAAGGTGAGGACAGGCTTTGGTTTCGTCTCATCAGCACAAGTAATTTATCTAAAACAAACAACCTGACGATTGCATTGCAGGTGCACACGTGAGGGTGTTGGACATGAAGGATTGCCTATTTCAGTTCATTAAGCTTTTGCTATACTTTATTCGAAAAAGAGTTATACTATAAGATCAACGTAAATCAATTTTATTATGTACCTATTAAATCCGTAACTTTATACATTAGTTCTAAGAAAAATTGACTAATCTATACCCATTAATAGCTTATTTGACTTATAAAACTACTTACTAACACTATTAGTTTATCCTCTGAAAATGCAGCTCCTCGTGCAGTAATCTTAATAATTAAGTTTATGAAATAATGCATCATTTATTGGTTATTAATTTGAATCTCATAAGCTTGAACATGATGTTGTCGCCTCAGCATATATAGGAGCCCCTTGTTTTTGTAGAAATGAAACAAACTTTGCCCAAATCAATAAACATTGTAAACAAATACATCAGCAGACAACTGAAAAATGTGATCATAACTATTTCTTTCGTTCCAAAATATTTATCACAGTTAATTTTTTGAGAGTTAAGTCACTTGAATTTTAATTAATATTTTTTTATAATATTGATATATAAGAGTCGCAACTTATGTATTTTTTCTATATATGTAGTTTTTAAATATTAAAATGTTAACTTTGAAAACATTGAATCAATTCAATTAAGATACGAAAATTAATCCAATCAACTTCAAGAAACGAAATGTGAATACTATTTTAAAATGGAAATAGTAGTAGGACTTACTAGATTAATTCATAAAAAGGCTACTCTGTGTTGATTACAACAACAATAATATACCTAATTTAATTCTATAAATTAAATTTAAAGAGATTAGAATACATGTAGATGTTACACTTATCTATAATTTAATTCTATAAATAAAATTTGAAGAGATTAAAATACACGCACATATTACACTTTATTTTTATGGGATGGAGCTAGGGGTGATTATTTCTTTAAACTAAATAGCTAATCTTAGGGGCAAACTTGGGTCAATGGATTGGGAACAGAAGACCATAATATAAGGCAACAATTTTGATCATCCCAATATTTAAATTTTTTTTTTTTTTTTTTTGGGAGGGTGGGTTTGGGGGGGGGGGGGGGGGTTCAATGTGATCCTACAAACACGTTGAATGATCAAACTCCTCATGTAGTCATGTTCTGCTTTAATTTTGTTTCATCAAATTCAGCTCAAAACAATAACATTGTGTTTCCAAAACTATGCCAATTTGTCGTTGAATCAAAGTTATACATGTTTTGTCTCCTTAAGCCACATGAGGGCCAAGTTGTTATAAGAAACATTTGTTTGTATATGCAAAAACAATTCAGAAAAATTTGTTCTAAAATCTTAAATCAAATTACGTCAAATATTACATGTGTATTAATTACAAAAATATATGTTTTCTTACAAAATAAGTGGACTCTATTCTAATTGATGTCTAACATACTTAAGATATAAATTATTTATATTTTATGTATATAATAGTAATATAATTTTTTTATTAAATCGAAAATAATTTTAGTTGAGCTAAAAATAGTCGTTATCTTAATTTTTTGTTATTTAAGATAGGGACCACTAAACGACATAGATTTGGTGACAATTCATTCGTGTGGCGGACCCCACCCTCACCCTATTTTGGGGCATAAACGGCTACACAATTAGACGTGTACGTCTCTAATTATTCTTTTTTCAAAAGATTCTTTTTTGGATAAAGTTAACCCATTTCTCCCGAGATATTGTGATCTCAACTCGCGATATATACGTATATATCTCTTTACCCATAGAATGGTAAAATTCTTGTATTTTTACTGTGGTTACTCGTAACAGGTAATTACGTTATTGTCCTTCAAAGAAAAGGACAGAATATTTAGTTTATGTCAAGTAAATAGTGTTATTGTAAAACACTTCAGACTCAAAATTTTAAAAAGGCTCATTTAGTTACATGTATTAGATTTAGTAAGTCGTAAAATCTTATACGTATTTTAATATATTTTTTGATGACTTGATGATAAGTGATGATGTGTATAATTATAAAAAGAAATATATTTTATGTGATTAACTTATTTATATATTAGTTTGTGAACACACAAGAAAGTTCAATATGACTCAAAAATATTGAATAAAAAACATTATTATGTGTTTATATATTTATTTGAAACATATCATAATTTGAGTATTTAAGTAAAATTAATATACTCACACACTATCCCATTTTTCAAGATATTTGAGGGGGGAGGGAATTTACCTTAGTAGTTTAAGAGTACATTCTCGGGGATGTACGGAATCGTCTGTAGCCCGAATGAAGGGTTACCCGCTACCTATAGTTCTAGCATAATTGAACTCTTCACTTTCATAGCTCCGAGGTAAGATATTCTTGATGATGCTACTTCGGACTAAAGACAGTAAGAATTCAAGCTACTACTTTTGACTAAGCCGACCTGAAATTAATGTATTTAGATTGAGTTACAATCTCAACCTGTGATTTAGAAGTTCCGGCCGAGAACTTGATCTATGATTCTTTCTTTGGCCCTTATCCTGTCCCTATGAATGAATTGGCTTACATATCACCTTTAGACAAAACAGTTATAAGAACGACTTGATTTGAAGAATGCAAGGCAACACAAATTTCTAACTTCAAATAAAAATTTTGTTTCACAACTTCTTGAAAATAAATTTTACATTTCCACAAGTGTATCATTTAGACCTTGTCATCCTACTAAATTTAACCCAATTGCTAGAACTATGAACTATTCTGGCATGTTTTATATATAATTACCTTGACTCTATTCAATCGAAACTCCCACGCTGAATATAGAACAATTTCATCCAATCATAGCATGAGACAGACAAGCAGGACGATAGTCGTTTCAACCAGCATCCCACAAATGTGCCTTTAACTGGATAGTTAGCAAAGAAAGAGTGTTATTGATAATTGAATTAACTCCAGAATCCATACAACTACTACAAGACTCCAAAATTCGAATGAATATGCCATATTGAGAACCAAAATTTTCACTAATGAAAAGGAAACCTGGACAGAGTGGAACAATAAAAAATCAGTAACAACTGTTATCCTTGTGTCGGTCCCAATTGAAACACAAAGTACACTGTACACCTGTATAGTCTCACCAAACTGAAAATGAGTACCCTGCGTATCAGCTGTGTTTCTAAATTCGGATAAAGGTCAACTGAATTCCCCAGTTATTCCTGTACTGTGACTTCTTGGTCAACTCTCCAATAGTTTGCATCATTGAATTCTTGCACTCCTGACCCGCCCTCATCTGTATTATCCTTTTCTGGCATCTTAGGGACTAAGCTCCTTTTCAATGGAGCCGCTTCCCCAACAATCCCCTCCTTAAGAGCATGTTCCATTGCCTTTTCAGTACCCTCTAATTCTACACCAACAAATTCAACATCCTCTTCAAACAAAGAAGGCACAGGGGCTGCTGCTATTTTACTAGAATCAGATCGCGATGAACTTTTGTTAAAATCAGGAGATGTAGATACGCCATTTAGAATAGACTCTCCACCACTGCAAGAAGTGGAACTAATCGAGGGAGTTACTGCCTCCCCTGAATTTGCAAGATTTCCGCTACAGTCACCATTATCTTCAAAGGGATTCACGGATCCACCAACTGAGCCATTTCCCCATGCAACCCATTCAGGTATAGGCCTGTCTCCAAACGGGTCATCACTGTCTGACTTCTCAAAATGGAAGAAACCCCCATCACCTGACACATCTGCTTTATCTTTTTGTTGATTGACGTCTCCACCATTCGCAGAATCGGCTCCACCAACTCCATTAAAGGCATCTGAACTAGAACTGGGCATTACATCTGATTTTCTCTCAGCCAATTCCTCCTCTCCAACTACCACCTCATCATCACTATTGCTATTACCACCATTTGTTGTTCCATTAAGGTTAATGTCTTCCATCACTTCAGTAGGTGAGGTACTCTTGGAATCATCTCCAGTTCTATCATCTCGAAAAGCAAACCAATCTGAATTTGTGAACAAATTGCTGCAAAAGTTTTTTTTAAAAAAACTGTTATACATGATAAAAAGTGCAGATAATACCAGATGCCAAGAAACTGACAGATGATAATAACTTTGTAGCCAGGACAGCTAGAACTCACCTCCCTTGCTCATCTCCCAACCTCAGGACAACTTCAGCAGACTCATCATCAAAGTATACATCCTACAGTAACATGAATGTAGCATTGTGATGAACACTAAGGCATATGATACCGAAAAATAGATAAGTGAATATCACACAAGTCCGTCTTCAGTTCGCCGTGTTATCTAACTATTCCGTTTCATATCAAAAGAGAAGACAAGTTAAGGAAAACATTATTACCTCATCATCTCGATCAAGAGCTCCATGAACCTGTTAACATGCAAGAAAAACCACAAAGGAATCAAAAGCTAGACTAAATCCCAATCCACAGCCCAAAAGCTGAGTTGGGGTTGCAGAGCACTTGTCCCTGAGATCATGGATTCCTTTCGCCCTCCTCTACCAACAGACAACAACACCCCTCAATCCTCAAACTAGAAGGTATACAACGCTTACCTCTTCAGCGCCATTATTATCATATATGGTGTACTGGAAAGCCTGGCTCAGATTATTTGCTAAAGCTGCTACATCATAATCTCTGTTATGAACATCTTCCTCGTCACTGTCTCTTGTCCTATCTAGTAATGCAGTTGGCCGGCTGCTTATACACAAAAAAGAAAGTTGAAAATCCATTCACAGGCGACACGAAATAGAAGACTCTTTAGTATATTAGAGATATAACCATTGGAGTATGTATTATTAGAGAACCCTTAGAGCATTTATGCTATTAAGGATTCACACAGCCAACCATCCCCAGCTAGCTAGGGATTGAGGCATAGTTGTTATTGTACCTACTGCAGGAACCAAGGAAGGCGAAAAAACATAAGCTCATCTTACAATCACTTTATAAGTATATTTCCGAAGGTGCTTTTCACTTCTTGATTTTAAGAAATTTAGTTGAAATCCACTAAACCATTTTGTAAGAGATCTAGGCAGTACTACAACTTATAAAAGGACAATTCATGTCAGCTTGAGACCAACAAAGCACATCTTTATCCCCTTTATTCAACCTTAACCCAGCCATTTCTTATCTGACTTATTTTTCTAAATCCCTCCTAATATTTGAAAATTCAAACATTGAACTACAAAGAGTAACAAAGAGAGTGCTTGTAATGACACCAACAGTATGTCTATTGTCTAAAGAGAAATAATATGGGAGAAATTTTTAAAGTAGTTGCTTACTTTAAATATCTTTGTTCTCTCATACCCTGAACATCTCTTCATTTATTCTTCTAAATTATGTACTTCCAGTATTAGAGGCAGTGATAATATTTATGAAAATATGCCCGGTACGTTTCCCAAGTTATTGCTTCATCCAAATAAAATTTTGTTTCGGTCTGCCTCATTTACAGAAATCAAAATCTAACATCCCAAAAAGTTCAAGTTAAATCAGAAGAGGCAGAAGCATACCCACAAACCCATCGATAGACATTTCCGAGTGTATTACGCTCCTGTAAGACAGTAGTGTGCCAATCACTCCACTCCATATTTTTCTGGAGTAAAGAGAACCCATTAGCAGAAGTGGAGCTGAAACTTGTGCACAAAATCATATGCCAGATGAAAGTAATTGAAGGGAATACCATGTAAAACCATCTTGCGCCAACCCCAGCTACACAATTATTATCAAAAAGCCAACAATAGCGACAGAAAGTGAGAAAAGTAATGGTGTGTACGCACAAGTGGGATCTGGGGAGGGTGGTGTGTACGCAGCCTTACCCCTACCTTATGAAGGTAGAGAGGTTGTTTCTAATAGACCCTCAACTCAAAATATACAGCCATTAAAATAAAATGAGGGTGGATTTTAGTTTAACAAAATGAATATCAACTATTGAAGAAAAAATAAATGCTTGATAAAAACCATAGGAAACAGTACGTCTAAGGTAGGGGTAAGGTCTGAGTATACTTTACCCTCCCCCCGACCCCACTTTGTGGGATTATACTTGGTATGTTGTTGTTGTTGTTGCTTAAATAAAACCTTATTTATAATCATAAATAGTAAAAATCCATGGAACTGCGTCCTCCCCAAGAACGCAAATACAAGCCAAGCTTCAATCTTATATAATTTTTTCTACTTTGGGGAATGGAGTGGGTTGGCCATTGGTAATAGTATGTTCAGAATTATTTGTCCGCATCCATCATGGAGCTCTCTTGAGAAAATAACTGCTTAGATATACATAGTAAGTTCTAACAGTTACAGCTTCAGGACCTTTTGGCAATTAGATTTGGAAATCTTAGTATCAAACTTCCATGAAACGTATAAGTAACAAATTTTAAGGCTATCACCGTAGCACTCACCTCTAGATATCCTCGAATGCGATTGTCATTGCTTCCCAACTGTACAAGTTTGTTAGCAATCTGTGTTAGATGCCCTATGTTACCCAGTCGGGGTGCTTGTTTACCAGTCGCAGGAAAAGTGGGCTGCATCAATTGAAAAGCACAATTAAACATTTTAAATCATTATTTGCAATGAGAATACAAGGTTATTATTGAATATATTTATATTCCATAGAAAAAGTAGAGACAACAATAAAAGAACAAGAGGACATAAATTTGCAAGACCTATAAACATCAAAGAGAAGGAAATCAGTTGCTTCACTAAAATCAACCTGACTTTCACTGCCAGAAACTGTGGGCTGTTTATCCGTTTGAAGAATTTTTCCAAGCAAATTACAGTCGTCAAAAAGATGATTGACCAGGACACTGTTTCTGCTTTCCAAGCATGAGTTTATTATACTCTCTACGTGATGATGCAAGGCATTGTTAAACGCGTACCTATACAGCAATTATCCAACTTGTTAGAACATCAAACAAGAAACAAGTAAGAAAGTGAACAATACAAGATCAATCACTTTTGTACACTGAGTTCGAGAGTACAGGAGCATATGCAGAATCTTACTCAAAAAAGAGATCCAGGACTCTCTCAATTGTCCCAGAACTGATCAATTCATCCTCTGCAACTTCATTGCCAGTTTTTAGCAGCACAGAAATGAATTCCACAATCTACAATAAAGAAGAAAACTGGCCTAAGATACAAACAAAAGAAGAATCAGCCGAGATTATCAACCCAATAAATACAGTCCTTGTGGATGCAGACAGGCATTACATGTGATTTCATGTCAGTATGCTTTTCTCAGCTACTAGCCAAGGATTAGTAGTTGGAAAATACATGACAACAAATCCACCAAGTTTTACAAGTGGACTTTACAACTGCTTGCAACACATAAGAACAGTTGATCCTTGAAAACTATTAACTAACGCCACAACAATGGAACTTCTAGCTTGGCATATCCCTCTCAGGGATTGCTATAAAGTTGGGTATAGATACAAAAACGATTAAATCTTTTTCTCTAAGATGCAAATAAGCAAACCTTTAGTCGATGTTTCCCTAGAGGCGGCCTGAGTTCACCATATGTTGTAGGCAGAATCTTGTCATCAGATGATACATTCAACAGCTTTAGCAAGTTGCCTGTGTCAAATAACATATATTAACTTTCATAATGAGAGATGGGACAGAAAAATCATCAGCAAAAATCACTAATATTAGCAATATGTTTCTTCTGTGGCCTGTTATCTGATGGCTGTGTGTGTTTGTACTTCCTTACTAGTTGCTACCCACACTTTCTACACAATTTTAATACAATTTCCAAAGGGTAGAAAGTCATTTGAACAAGTATGCAGCAATTCAAATATGCGTACATATTTCTAAACAGGAAAGTTACCGAAATTGGGCAGCATTGCACTTATAGTCTCAGGATTGACACACACAGATGACTCATAAACATGCTGGCAGCGGTAAGAATACATCATGGGAGATGGAATTGATCTTTTAGGATCCAGCAAAGATATGCATACAGATAATGAATGGACAAGGGCGGAGTTTGAGTGTGAGTCTTCAAGGGCATGACTGAATATCCTTGCTACAAAACTACACCCAAAGAAAGTTGTAGAACTTATCAGTTATAAATTACTTGGCACAAGTGCAGATGATATTTCATTCTCAGTAGAAATAAAAATGATAATTTACTATCAGCAGCAGTGTAAAAAACTAACTTTTAAGGGAAATATCAAGGGAAGTTCCACAAACCTTGGGCTGGATAGCTTAGTAGCAAGAGGAGATGGTGCGTTTAGGGTTATTGTACATAGAGTCTCTGCTGCATTAGCATGTACTTCTGGAGGACTCTGGACAATAGAACACAACATCAAAAATGTTCTAAGCTAAGTGTGCCAATAGCAACTTAGTAGAAGACTAGATCATTCAATCACATTCAGCCGTCCTGACATCAGGACTGTGATCCACAATCATTAAGAAAAGGATGGCAGAAATAAAGCCAGTTCAAATGATCTACAGTGTAGCTTAAAGGAACATGCAACTAAAAAATTGAGAGGATTTTGTATCTAATTTAAGCGCCTCAGGTATTGGTAATTCCTATCAACTATAGTAGTATGTCCCATCTCCTGAAATCGGATGGAATTTCGTTTAACTTAGCACCTTAAAAGTAGAAATCTATCAACTATATAAGCACATCACCGCTCCTGCTGCTCCCAAGTCAAGGAAGTCATTTCACGCTTTGTTTACTGTTCAGTAAGCAACAAACGAGCATTTAAACCAGTAAATCGAGCAGTAATAGATCACTAGTAAACTGTCAACAAATAACATTAGCCAGGGAGACAACAAATGATAAAATACAATGACAGAATCATGTCAGAAAAATTGTAGGTACTTAATTAATGCACCACAGTCCACATGCGCAATATATAGACAATCTATATAATTTCAACCATAGTATATTATATATCACTATAACCAAAACAAAAAAAAACATTATCTATTTTGGACTTACAGAGGGGCTCAATTTATCCACAATCATTTCTAATAAATTGCTGTCAGCCAGCCATTGCATGACATCCTTAGTGTTCGGGTAAATATCAGCGCCTACAAGTCGCACCAAAACCTATAAGAAAAAGCTCATCAGAGAAAAATGTTTTTTCTTGCTAAGTAATTCTCAATCTATTTTCAAATAATGAAGCATAAATAAAAAAGATAGTAGTCAATGGTAAAATGGAAAACCAGGCTACAAACCTCCATTATGGATGTAATACCAATCAAATCCACCATCTGGCGGAAAACATCATGATGGGTCTGCAACCAAAAAGAAACAATGTAAATACAGGTTATTAGAAGGGGGAAGAGGAAAAAAAGCATAAACACCTAGAATCTATGTGTCATAAAGCTGTGCTCTACATAAAATCAACTTCATTTCTATGTCAGCATTTCTCAAATATACCTCACATAATCAAGAGGCTTGAAGCAAAATTTATTCTAAGAGGGGCTCCATCTATAGTTGTAAGTTGTAACGTAAATAGTTGAGTAAACATTGAAGTCACCACAATTTTTTTAGTGAAGTAATTGAATCATATTAGAAAGGAATCAAGGAGATGCAATGGTTACCACTAAAAATAAAGTTGCTTCAAACATGAAAATAACATGAAGAATGGCATTAAGTTTATAAGTTCACATCACGCTATTTAGTTAACCTTCATCATCAGGAAGAACATGTCTCATAGACAGTCGAGTTATGTTTGACATAAGATCCATGTAGATGTGACGAGTAAACCAATCCCCCAGCCTTCTTTTCAAACTGCTGCCTAACTATATAATCTTAATCTTTATGTGATAGAAATAGAACTAGCTCATCACATCATACTAGTCAAACTTCTTTAACATTTCCCCTAGAGTTTGTTAAAGATTCTATAAGTTAACATCACGCTATTTAGTTAACCTTCATCATCAGGAAGAAAATGTCTCATAGACAGTCAGGTTAGGTTATGTTTGACATAAGATCCATGTAGATGTAACAAGTAAACCAATCCCCCAGCCTTCTTTTCGACTTACTGCCTAACTATATAATCTTCATCTTTATGTGAAAGAAATAGAACTAGCTCATCACATCATACTAGTCAAACTTCTTTAACGTTGCTCCTAGAGTTTGTTTAAGATTCTACATGCATAATCTTCAATTGGCAAACAATATTTTCTTTTGTTTCTTTGCCAGAAAAATCAATCAATTACATATGCCTCAATTCCCAAACAAAGTTAGTTTCTTTTTTTTTTTTTTTTTTGCTTTCGCACACCTTGACTTATCCTTCTACTAGCATATATGTCTTCAACCAGATAAAAAATATCTTAGCAAGCACATTATGCATTTGCGTAGGAAAAAAGAAGCTAAAAATGATCACTACAAATATAAATTGCCTGTACAAAGTACCAAATACATAGAATTTATCATGCCAACCTGGACATAATTCATAAGTGGAATAGTCTTCCGCAACATGAGGCACACCACAACCTGTGTGCATCAAACCCATGTAAAATATCAGCCAAATGACATTTCAGCAACATAGCACAAAGGAATTTTTTTCATACACGGCAGATGTAGATGAATCAAAGTATACCTTACTAAAATACCCAGCAAGCAACGCACAATGAGGACGATCGGTCTCCAAGAACGAAAAGAGCAAATCCATTAGCTGCACCACAATAGAAAAATGACCAAATTATCAGAGCAGAACAACTGCATCTTTTGTGCATAAAATTACATCTTGCGAGTACAGTACCTCTTCATCGTCCACTAAAGTCTTAAGGATGACATCAATTTCACAAGTGAATATCTCACATGCGATGAAAGGAAACCTACAGCATGAAACAGCATTCAGAAGTACTTCCAGATTTTCAAATATTGGATGAACCTGTACATTTAATAAATAATGACATGATAATTGAAGCTTGGTTATGTCATAACTTACTTAAACTTCCATTTGCTATCGGCATCCTCAGAAGGCACTTCAACAATGTATCGCAGCAACTGCTCAACCTGAGCTCTATCTCTCAAACTGAAACCACAAAATCGTAGTCTCTCAATGAACTTCGAAATTATTAATGGAACTAATATTTAGTAAGGATATTAATTACATCCCTGGAAACAGTATGTCAATTAATTATCCAACTGAAACCATCAACTGCACTGCAGATTTTAAAATAATAAGCTAAAGCTGGGAGGAAGTTTACAAATTTATCAAGCGGCTATTCAAAGCTTTGCATTCTTGGATTATCTCTTCTTCATCAAGAAGCTCTTCCAATGTGAAGTTTTCCTTGTCTAACACTTCTTCAACCTAATGTACACGGCAATATATTTTAACAGTTAGAACATCAAGTTTGAATGATAATCAAAGCTCAGAGCCACGAAATAAAGATTGCACTTTTTTATCAGTAAACATAATGAATAAATATTGCAGTTAATTTAACAAGAAGAAAGATGAAAAGACATTTTGCCTAAAAATAAATGGCCCAACATTGAGAAGAATAACGCAACTTTCCATATAATACAATAAAAAGGGCTATAAAATGATGTGCCCTCTCAAAGATCATCGCATATTTGAAAGTTGCATAACGAGAGAATCTGTTGAGCAGGTGACAATTACCGGTGCAATCAAGAATTAACAATTCTGAGAATACTCCATATCCAAACACCTTACTAATAATATAGACCCTCATCAATGTTGTACATTCTAAATAGAAGAAATAGAATATTGGAATTTATCTAATAAACATACACAACAAAACAGTTCTAATTGATTCCTATGTTTGGATTTGAACGTAATGATCTTGAATTCGCTTCATGAAACCATTCTCTTACGAATCCCACAGCATTTTCTAACAAACTTGATTCAGCCATCAACTATTGCTTAACAAAAAAATATCATCACTTCAATTATATTAGAAGTTACGGAAAAGGAAAACACATTACTCAACCAAGTTAAGTGAAGATACAGTAATTAAATATACCGAACACAGAATTAAACAAAACTGAGAAGTAAACCACAAATTTTTACATCAGATTTCTCCCAGTCGTAAATGAGCACAGAGCACGAAAGTTAAACTCGAACACAAGCAACACACGAATCCAACACAAATTGGGGAAAAAAAATACTGAATCCAATACTGATAAAATGCTTAAAAAATTCAAATCTCCAGAAGCAAATTTGTTCGTATAATTGAAATCCAACAAGGAAAGCATTAGAGTTAGATAAATCCATATCCAGTACATACCGGCGAACAGGACAGATGTGTGAGCTTCCAAAACATATTGAACGAAAAACAGATCTGTAAGCCCTGAAGTGAATCGAGAGGGGAGGTTTTGTAGCGAAATAGTGAAAGCAAGTCAACAAAAACCCAGGCTTTTGAAAATCAAAAGGTAGAGATATTGAAGCCGTAAAGATCGAGAGGAGAGATGGAGAGAACTGTAAGAGAGAGAAGAAGAGCTTCTCAGCGGAGAAACAAGGGTAATGATGTTATTGTTTGATGGAGAACTGGAGGGCGGAAAATTCGAAAGTTATAAATTGGAGGGGTCGAAATTCACTAAACTCCAAATATAAAATAAAATAGCCACATGCACTATTTTCTTTGAGTTTTTGTTTTTCTAAGAAAGTTAGGCATCGGTATGCTAATTTATCAAATGTGATTGAAAATAATATATGTTTTATAAATTAGATCACGTAAAAAGTATTGGGTTGTAAAGTTTTTTTAATCTTTCTTTCTTCTTCTGTTTATTTGTGTTCGTATGATATTAATTTTGCATTTAAAATAGTTGAAATTTAAGTAATGAAAATATATTTTATTCTCATCAGGTATATTTTCATAATATATTAATGAATGAAATGTATTAATTCAGAAGATAATGGTACCCTTTTGAACATATTTATGTAGTTAATTATGTATAAAAATATTTTAATTTTAAATAAATCGTTAATTTTTTACATTATTTTTGTTTGAATTGCTTCTCACATTCAACGAAGAAAAAAAAAGGTTATTAGATAAAATAACAATAAGCAAGCTTTGGGTTTACGGAAGAATTTTGCCTAAACGCTAAATTGATTAATGAATAAGAAGGTGTTGTCTTTAAATCTTGAACTTCAAAGTTTATTAACATGGGACATTATCAAATTGATGATGTTTGACAAAGTTTTTATGTTGAAAAAGTAGACAAAATTTTATATATATATTACATATTCGTGCATTTCCATTATAGTGGAAGCATCCATGTTATATATGTATGGCATATAAATATAGAACCTAAAATTTTGGATAAGTTCCAAAACAACAAAATAATAAGTACTAATTAAGCATGATAGTGATGGTTAATTTTTGTAGTGATGAGATTAACTCATATAGGGCCCAATTGATGTGATGCCAATACAATTTTATCCACGCAAAAAGTCATTTGCTGTCACATTAAAACACTTCTAATTTTATTAATTGTACTAATATAATGTTTTACTCAACTTGTAATTAGTACCACTAATAAACCCAAACGGCAAAATCCATGCAACCTAATTTTGTCACTGTAACGCAACGCCATCACAGTTCCATATGCAACGGATCATGCCATAAGCACGTGCATGTAGTAGGTATTTGTTCGTATTATAAAGCCAAATTCATCTTGAACATACATCAGATAACGATCAAATTTCAAATTTAGAGAGGTATATACATAAAATTTTATTTAAACTTAAATTAGTATCAACAATTTTTTTTATTAATTAGTTAATATACAATAATGACAGAGAAATATATATAAACGTATTTATTTTAAAGGCAGTGGTTGTATGTGGTAGAAATTATAGATACTTATGTTGGTTGGGTGGCTTTAGGTGAAAGGTTACTTAAATTTGTGAAAGTGTTTTGCCGCGCCATTAATGTGAGTTTGGCTGTTTGGATATGGTCGGTGTGATCCTAAACCATTGGCAATTGGTAGGGAGAAACTGCCGTATTTTACAAGTTTTCTTAACGAGTATGCATGTTGCTTTCTTCCTATTAATTGACATGCTTCCAAATTTGTTGTTGAGTCCCTTTTGAAAGGAGGTGTATTTTCCCTTTGACTTAAAATGAAAGGTTACTTTTGTTGTTAAGCCCTATGGTGTAAAAGCATTCCACCCTTAATGAATATATATTTATATGATATTTATCTAATTGTATTCCTCAAAAATCATATCTAGAGTAATTTTTAGACAAGAAACTACTATCATTTGCACAGTGGTCAATCCTTCTGTTAAATTTTGTGACCATCGTTTAATTTATACCAAAAGTCAAAAAAAGAATTGCAAACTTTAGGCATACATAACTGCTGAAGTTGAAAATTTGTGTTTGCTTTTAGATTGTTTTGACTAAAATGTGGTCTTGGGAACCCTAGATATCAGACATTTTAATCTAAGTTTGGTATAATTTGTCAAGGTCAACTTCGAACATTTTTTACTTTAACTTATGAACTTGACAAGGAAAAACACAAAATATTCTTTTTTTACTGAAATTGTGGCAAGGCTTCAATATATAGTCTTGCCAAAACACATTTTTGTATAAACTTGTAGCCTTGATGACAAGGCCAAACTTTAGATATTTTTGTCTCAAATTGGAGTTTGAGGGGGAGTTCCACTCATGGTACCTTGAGTGAGTGAAGTTTGATTTTGACTTGGCCTTTCACTCATAGTACCTATTTTGGCTTGATGTCTCACTTATGGTACCTTTATTTTATTTGGCTCATAGCACCTTAATCTAAATTATATATTTTTAATCTGAAATCAACCCAAAAATAAATAAACCTTTAAGGGGATTTTACATACATTATAATAAGAGACATAAAATCTCTGTTACTTTATACCGAACAAAGATTTTGAAGAATAAGCAGAGGATGGGTAGTAGTTGAACTTTATAAAAAAAAATGGTACAAATTAAGCTAGTGTTTGGCTCAAATTTTAAAATATTCTTGTAAATCTTTTTTGGTTGAAATCATCGTATGTTTGGTCATCAATTTTGAAAGAAATATTGAACTATTCAAAAAATATGATCTATACTCATAAGTTCTAAAAATTATTAAAAATATCTTTAAGTTTGTATTGTCGTTTTATAATGAACATGTTCCGTCAAAAAATAACCTTATAACATAATTGATAACAATCAACAACAATAAAATAAAAATATGGGCTAGAGCAATACAATAATTGCACACTCAAACTTGTCATTGATTCATGATAAATTTTTACCCATTAAAAACAAAATGTTCTTTTTTTGTCATGCTCTGTATAGGTAGCAAAGATGATTAGTTATTAGTTATTAATATAGTAATTTGGTAAATAATGTTTGTTGAAATTAACAAATGATGAGTATTTTTTATAAAATATAAAAGATTGGAAAAATTCTCAAATACTATAACTTAGCCCTTTTTTTTTTTTTTAAAGTATTTGTGAACTTGGGATACTTGACAAATATATTTATCAATTAATGACAAGTTATATATATCCAAACACCATTTCTCAATTTTTTTTCTCAAATATATTTGGGACCAAACGGGTCCTAAATAAATTGTTGGCAACTGGACTGGTAAATCATATTTTGTTGGGCTACCACCCATAGGCCCAGTATGGGACGAAACGCTCGCGACTCCTAATGGATATATTGCTATAACAACCCTTTGAACATATTAGTAACTTGTTTGAATTGATTTATTTTAGATAATTTTTAAGTTAAAATAGTTTTAAAGTAATTTTATAGTGTTTGGATCAAATAAAAGAAATACTTATAAACATTTATTTTAAGTTAAAATAACAAAAATAAGTCATAAAGTCATTCAAGCAGGCTTGAAAACAACAATATGATAGGACTTTGATTTGATTTTTAGTAGAGTTATAGCTAGGAACATCAAATATATGTGGTACGTTATGCTTTTTATGTGGACCGGTGCTCACATAAAAAATATATACACATAAGATATTTACTTCAAATTAAATATTCTTTTAGAAAAATCTCAAATGATCAGACATTTAAATTACAAGTTATAAAATGAGAATACAAATTATAATTTAATCATAATTTGTATCTTATACTTATTCGAAAATGACACTCATATAAAAAATATATACACATACAATAAGTGTATATCCAAAATATGTGACATTTATTTGATATATATATATATATATATATATATTTTATTTTTTAATTTTTTTTTTATTTAGGGAAATTTTCGCATATAATCACTTAAAAACAATTTAATTATGCTTCATAGGTATAGCTTGCTAATTACGATTCATGTACATGTTAGAGGGAGGAGAGAGACAAGCAAGATTGATAGAGGGAGGAGAGAGGCGAGTGAGGTTGAGAGAGGGAGGAGAGAGGCGAGCAAGATTGAGAGAGGAGGAGAGAAGCAAGCGATAAAGGACAGAGTGGCGAATTGTATATGTATATCTGTCAAATAATTGTATATATGTAATTGGTATACATACGTATTTGTATATCTGGCAAGCGAGATTGGGAGAGGGAAGAGAGAAGCATACTTACTGTATATGTATATCTATCAGATAATTATATATATGTAATTGATATATATATGTATTTGTATATGTATAAGTGACATGATTACAACTAAAATTGAGTTGCAAGCCGTAATTAATTCAAACTATAAATATATTAGTTAATTAATTAGTATATTTTTGCTTATCCACATAATTTTTCCTTTTATTTATTGGATAGCCATAAAGCAAGAAAGGGCAGGAAGCGTTAAACGAAAGGCCAAGCAGCTGTCTCATTCGTAGTCCATTGTTTGAAGAATCCCATTGTCCACAACTTTTCCATCATTTAAAATAAATCAATCAATCCCCACCCCCTTTCTTTATCAACTTTCCTTATCTATCAACACCTCCGGCTATTCTCCTCTAAACCTCAACACCATTTTTTTTTAAAAAAAAAAAATTTATGAAAGATTAACGTTATGTTTATTTATTGTAGCAGATAATTTGTTTCTTTTCGAACCGCATAAAAAATATAAGTAACTCAAATTAAATATATATGATTACTACAAGTTAACCTTGTCTCCTATCTTTTTCATTGAAATAGTTTACTTGACAGAATAAATAGTTTAGCCCGAGTGGCGAAATCTCAAATATTTTACAAATGGGGTCAAGATATAAAGAGTTAAACACACGAAAAAGTTAAAAAGGAAATTAACCTTACTACATATACATGAAAATTATTATTTTTTTCCGCAAAGAAGCACAAAAACAATAATTTTGAAAAAGATAAGATAGTACGCATACGTTACTAACCATTGCCTCAGAAAAGTAGATTGGTTATTTCATTAGGTTAATTATTAAGGAACGTTTCCCATGTTTTCTCCTGGAGTTTTCATTTCCCTTTTTTGGTATTACATTCCGAAGAGAAAAGAGAGAGAGATAAAAGCCAAAAAAGATTAGAAGAAATTACCTGTAGGACAGTATGAAAGTACCTTCACGATATTCCATATCTTTTGAGTTTTGGAATTATGCTTTTTAACTAAATCGGTTTATATTTGACACATTCAAAGTGAAACACATCAACTTGCTTTTTCTTACCCTATTAAGCAGACAGTTTATTGCTTGACAAGACCACTCATATCTAACTCTATTTCGATCTTTTTCACTTGTCATCTTGATAAAAATATAAGATCCAAATAATTAAATTATCAATTTTCACCTTTATCATTACTTTATGAATGTAAAAAGAGATTAATGTGGTAAAAAAACAATATTAAGCTTAAATTGAGATGCTAAGATAATTTTTTTAAAAAAAGAAACCAGATATTATAAAAAGAAAAATATGTTGCATAAAAGTAAGATTAATTTTTTTTTTCTTCTTAGTATTGTCTAGTGATAAAAGTGAGGTACCTTATTAGTGACACATCGAGGCATCTTCTGATTATTAATAATAGTATCAAACATGGGAGCTCTTTATCTTAGTTAGTGGAAAAGAAACGGCATCAAAGTAGTGGTGTTGAATTATATACGTAAGTATTTTCTAAATCAGGGTCACACCTGTTGGATGTTGCACCCACAAACATGGACCCATAAGTGCAATTCACAAATAATGCATTATACATAATTACCATTATTTGATCTTTGATTTGACATTATATTGATGGAGACGCAATAAAACGTAACCACCTAAACTATCTTAGTTTCTCACTAATTGTACTAATTGATAAGTGTAGATTAGTATCACGTTCGCATGCACCATATTTATGTATATCCAGTCTGTGAACTCCTAATCCTAATCAAAGATAATTAAGGATAAGTTAAATTATAAATCACTAGATAGTCCAATTTAACTTGATCGATCTATATATCTTGTTTTACTTGGTCCAAGCAATAATCTTGGATTAAGGTGAAGATCAGATCCTCACTAGATAGTCAAACTTAAATGGATCGATCTATATATCTTATTTTACTTGGTCCAAAAGGTGAGTATCGAACTGTTGGATCGAGTAAGGTTAGGAAGGTAAGGTGTAAGGCATGCAAACAAATTTAATCGCAGATACTCTTTAGCTAACCTATGTTTTAAAAAAAAAAGTAATTAGATACGCCGTAATCCACTGATGACTCCCTAATCTGAAATTAAATTGATATTTTCGATAGAGTAATTTGTCTTACGGAAAATTAAAACAATATCTGTGGAGTTTATACTGGCGCAAGTGGTTTATGATATTTTATAAGATTTTTTTTTCCTCCTTCGTTGTTTTGTGTTCTTGTAGGACTCCATTTAACTGTAATGTCTCTATCAGTGAACTACTTGACAGAACAAACTCGATTATCCATAACAATGGTGCATTTGTAATCTGACACTACCAGCAAATTTGGACAATATATCAAAAGTTGGATCAATTTTTTTTGTCTTAATTTACTCTCAAAACTTCAAAAAGAAAAATAAAAACTTAACAATTACAAAGCAATGATGGACTTGATATGTAAATAGTCAACAAATCACCGTCAAGTAAAAAAAAGAAAAGGATCAAAATAGTTAAGATTTGAAGAAAAAGTATCAATCCTGGAATCCAGTTTTCTCCCATATAGCATTTCTGACTCTACTCAGATCTCTCCCTTTGAGAGTCCGCCCAATTCCTTCGTGCACGGAAAACGATGCAATTCGTGTCCTCTCTAACTGCTTCGCCAAAAACTCGTGAGGTGGAATCCGATTATCCAAATCATCGTCGTCTAAATCATCATCACTATCTCTCCTTCCGTACTCTCTGTACTCATCCTTCAGTATCTTCGACCAATCCGGTACATTCACCGGCAACGACGCCGCAGTCGTCGTCGCTGTCACCGTCGCCGTCGCGCCGGAACATTTTCGGTAGCTCTTCGTTTCGCGCTGCTTCCTCGAGATCCTTGAACTCGGAGATTTCTTACGAAACTCCGGCGACCGAGAAACCGTCGATGAGTTCCAGACGTCCGATTCGTCGAACTCGAACACCGAATCAGGAGTCATCGCAAGGTCTGGCTCGGTGGAGAGGAATCGATAGTTCGCCGTGGCGAAATAGCTCCTTGAAGCTGCCATTGATGATGGATGGGAAGAAATTGAAAGAATGGTTAATGTGTATACATACAGACACGTGTATGTATAGAATGAATGTGAAGTAGTTGCTCTCTGTTTAAATTTGGAAGGTAGTATTCTTTGTATTCTAATCTCTCTTTCTTATACTCTCAGCATGTGTTGAAGTTATCAAAGAGCGAGGAATTGATTTGCTTTTATAAAGGTTTTTAATAATGGATAAGATTCTTCTCTTTACGTCTCATTTCTCCGTCACTTCTTTTTTCAATATTCACCATTATATCCCTAGAAAAATCATGAAGACGCCACGTAATAATTTGGATTTATCCACTATCGACCCCACTAAAATCTACAGTTCCTCTAAAAATGAACAGTTGCTGATGTGGACTCTTTCCTCTATTTTTCCGTAAAATATTAATTATTCAAATTCTTTTTTTTTTTTAAGAACTAAAACTCAAATTTTTTTAATAAAAATAGAAATAACCATTCTGACCGTGAAATTTCGATAATTCCCTATTCTTAATTACTTTTTATAAATCACGCTTCATTTGCATGAAGTAGCTCGATTTCGGACGTGAATCACAAGTTCCTTAATGCTTTTTTGGCATAAACATAACCACAAATGTATATTTTAATTTAACTTTAGTATTTATATCATTTGATATTAAATGTATAAATATTTAAATCTATGTTAAATAATAAGATGCATATTGTGTCTTATGTGGCGCCTTATATGACAAATTACGTCCTACATGTACTATGAATCTATGATACGTGTGTCTACTTGTTAAATTTAATATTTACTTAAATGTCCACTTGTCCACATTCAAAATTGAAGGATATTACTAATTGTGTCAAGTCAAAATATAATAAATAAATTAAAACAAGAAAAGTAAAAAAACCTTATCTCAAAAAATGACACTTTTTTCATAACACAAAAATTACTCAACTAATGATTATCATCTGATAACGTAACACTTTATTTTATAACAAAAAATCACACAATTTGTCGTTTTACCTACAAAAGAAACTCAAATGATATTTTTTTTAAAATAAAATTGATTATGTATTGGCTTGATTTGTAATTTTCTTTGTAAAAGTTTGAATAGTTATCTTTTTTTGACCAATTTTAATTTTTTTTTATTCAAATATCATATGTTTTTTTTAATATCCAAACGTGCCTACTAATCCACCCCTAGTTTTCTTCTAACTATTCATATTCACCAAAAACAAAGAATAAAAAAAAAACATGTATCCAAAATTTGACTCCTTTTCCCAAGAAATAGAGCAAAAGGGTATTTTGGGAAGATCGTTTGTTTTCACCTGAACCTCAAGACTGTCAGCTACTTTGGCTTGACACGCGGCCCGTTGCAACACAACAAAACTGTCAACTTGTGTCGCTCAGTCACAAGGATATGTCGCGGAGCCTGTGCCAGCTGTTTTTTTGGCTTGCTTCGTTCCACAACTCCACAAGTTCTCGCGCTACCAAAATTTGTATTATCGATCATATTCCGTCCCGGTTCAGTTATATATGGTGTGCAATTAAAAATTTATATTGATAATTAAAAATAAAATAAAATATATTTCCTCTATATTCTTTAAAGAAATGATGTCTAATATTTTTACTTTGTTTTGGAATAAGTACCATTTTATGGTTTAGAAAAACAAATTTTTTATTTGAAATTATCCTTATTTACATAACAAAAAAACTACTAAGCTTGTAATGATAGCGAGAGCCAAGAAGCTCGAGTTAGTGCTTTATTCGTTTACATGTCGATTTACTATTTTTACATAAAGCTTTATAAATACATCATACACGAAAAAGATATAGTCCTTTGAAAATTACAAAACATTATTTTTTGATTGATATAAATATTGTAATCAATTGCCCAACAAGATAATATAAAGATATTATAGTGATACCGAGGAGTTCGACTGTGTCTTTACTCGTTTACATGTTAATTTTAACCTGAAACTTTATAGATGCATACATTTAAAAAAGTACAAAAAACTAGTGGTCTTTGAAGGTTATAACTACACAAACTGCAAACGATATGAGTGGCAAAATATTTAATCTATTCATACAAGCTTATGAGATGTTGGATTATGTGAAAATTAGTTTTAAGAGGAAATTTTTGCGTGTGTGAATAAATTTTCTCATGAATAACTGAATATAAAAGAAAAAATATATAATTACTTCATCAAACTTAATTAGATTCTTTTTTAAAGTAGATATCTTAAGTTGAAGGTCCTATTGCCCCATGAAATTATTTAAATCCACAATAAATACGTCATCACATGGCATTGCCAAACCAACATGAAAAGAGACCCGCGTTTCTTCTTTCCCAAACCACCATTAATAGTTGTTGAGAGCTTTTCTCAACAGTAAAAGTTACGTTGGTTCTTTACTACGCGAAGCGAATTTTCTTACTGTATACTCTATCATCAAGTTCTAGCAATTCATCTTAAGGCATTTTATTAGAAAAATCTACTTAACAACTACATAATACTTAGCCAATTTAGCACCTAGTTTACCGTCATCAAAGAAATTTGAACTCATTTCCCTTCATATAGTTTCCCATGATCAAAAGTATCAAAAATTCTACCTGTACAAATTTTTAAAAAATGTGAAATTTACTTATAGAACTCAAAGCTAGTCTTGATTTTGGAATACCCACAAAGCTAAAAGGGATTCAACTATATTTTGGAGAAAAAATTGAAATCAAACACCAAATAAACAACAAGAACACTGAAAAATAACATACAAAACTTACATAAATATTTATTTACAAAGAAATTCAAAAAAAAAATCTTTTAAAGTGAAGCAAATCGAAAGAATTGGAGTGGGTCACGGTTTTACTCAACCCACTATTAAATAGGTGAGAAAATAAAAAAAATATTATTTGATTTGGGGGTGAAACACACGCACAAGTTATGAGATTGCAAATATTATAAAAATAGTGTATTTAAAATTGTTGAAAATAATTGAATAGGGTAATAGGATCCTGCAGATTTTAGATGTCTACTTCATAAAAAGATACAAATTTAATGAGGTAATTATGTATTTTCTCAATATAAAATAAAGATATACATATATATAATGTACATACATACACATTAAGGGTATGAAGTCTATTGAAAGAAAACAAATGAACTTAGTTGAAAACGAACCATATATCATAACATATTAAGAATCTTTTCATAATATAGCGTTGCCCAACAATAATATTCACATATATTACTAATCTCCTATGTTGTTGGTAAACATGTTATATTTCGTGATAAGGTATTACTTGAGTAGGAGTTGGAGTAGTTCATTGGGTTAGGTGATTTTCAATTGAAATTTAAAGTGAATGATATGCTCAGTTAAAAGGTAGGTAGAGTGACCAACATGGATTAGTGGTGTAGTGGTGAGATTGTTTTCTTAATAAGAGATCTCAAATTTAATTCATGAGTATGAAAAATTTTTTGTTATTAGCACCATTCACGAATGGACCTTGTGGTACGTAATTCAAATTTAGTAGAAACTCTCCGAACACCGAATGAAAAATAAAAATAAAAAGGTAGGTAGAGTAGTATTTATCATATTCAATACTTAATCATTAATTGGTAGCTATCATTAGTTTCTTCAACCACCATTTAGAAAATCAGTCTTTTGTTTCTAAATCGAGACGATCTTATAAATTCCCCACATTTTTAATGTTATCTTAATTTTTTGGTGGTTTTTTAGAAGAAAAAAAGATAGTATGCCGTTCCAAAATAAATGATATTTTAGCTTTTTTATTTTATTCTAAAATAAATAATATTTTAAAATTTCAAAAAAGAATTGTCTTTTTTTAAAAAAATTACCCTTCTTTACCTAATAAAAACCATTAATTAACCCTTTTTAAAATTAGAAAAGGTAATGTTTACATGGTTACCAAAAAAAAAAAATTAGAAATAAGTTAATAAAACATGATTTAACAATGCCAAGTTGGGGGATTGTTGTCTTAAGCTTCTTCCACATTAACGTATCCCGCCCTCAAATTAACCACCTGTAAGGCAGTAACTAAGTAATTTTGGTAAAAGAATATTTCCTACGATGTAATTTAGTGTAAAAGATCTCAAATTGATTTATAAATTTTGAATACCTGATATAAAAAAATTATTTATATGGTTGTATATAACATATTCAATAATATGAAATTAATGATTATAACTCAAAAGTCACTCAACTATTGATATTTTACTTAGAAAGTCGCTCAACTATTGATATTTCACTTAAAAAAATCACCCAATCAATTTAAATGTTTTTTTTGTTGAAATCTAATTTTATTTTAAACTATTTTTATTATAAGAAATAAGAAGATATCTATTTTATTTATCTTACTAATCCACTCCAATTATTTAATTTTTTATTTTGAAAAACGTACTGTAGCAATAGACAATAAGAATCATTTTCCGTTCTAGCAATTGTTTAGTAGAATTAAATAAGCTGAAAATGATCCAAAAAAATGGAGAACATTGGAATTGATTAGAAGTAATTAAGAAGTAATCAAAAGAATGCACAATAGCAATCTTTTATCATTTAAAAATAATTGGTTTAAAACTAAAAATTTACAATTTAATATTTAAATACAAAAATATAATATGAAATTAATGATATTAATAAATATCAAATTTTGTGTAGAATATATTGTAATCCTTGCCAAATTTGGAGAGTAGTTTTCTAAAATTAGTTGACTTAACTATGGTTATGATATTTGTTACTAATATAATATAATTTTGACATTTAAACTTTAAATATGACACATGTCTCTAATCTAGACGTGCACTTGACGAAATGGAGGGAAGGGATAATGGAGGGGAGCCGGATCCCATATTAACCTAACTTTTTAGAAGCTAAAATGGGTTGATCTAATAAATGACTGGATCGATAATCCATCCAAACTTAAACAGGCTGGAGAATTTGGTTTTGCCAATCCTACTAAAACTCATGATATAGACAAAATTTTGACATGTATTGCCTGTTTTTTCCCCAATGGTAGAACATCTCTTTCCCCCAAAGAACGATAGAACAACTTATGGTTTTTAACACAAATATTAATAGGACGGACCACTAGCCTAGCTAGAAGCATGACGCTTGTGGATTTGTCCCTATACTTTCTATGACTTTACAAAAACGTACGAGATCAACATGTGGTTAAGAAACAATGAAGTTAAATAAAGAGGCAACGGACTTTAATCAATCATACATGAAAGGATAGAAATTAAAGTCGTGTTTCACCTGTTTTTTAAGGATAGTGTAAGTTTATAATTATTGATACAAATTGATTTAATTTTTTGTACAATGGCCACATATTTGATGTGTATATACATATTTGATGTGTATATATAATAGTAATAATTGACAACTACTTGAGATTGATAGACTCACATGCATGCTCATCGCGATTGTAGTGTTGCGAATGGTTCATTCGTTGGCATTCTCTTGTAACATATAAAAGTGACGCGCATGCTATTCTCATTTTTAATTTTTCGAGTAATGTCAATATCCTGCTTATAGCTGGTGTTGGATTCATATTTTTTCATATGCCTTGCTTGACGTATACGTCTTTTGGGTATTCAATTTGGTCTTTATGCAAGTCTCTTACGTATGTATATTATTAAATATAGTGTCCAAACTATAACTATATTTCGTGTACCACACATGTTGTGTAGAAGCTGACGGCAATGAACTCAGAAATTTGTTGACCCATTAACCAAATTATCATACAACTATTTCTGTTGGAAGAGTGATGTATAGAACTTACAGGACTATTTTTGAGTCAAATATGACCGTAGTTATAATTCTTGTCTTATTTTCCTAACTAATTATAAAACTAACAAATTTTGTGTAAATGATACATATTGTGATATACTGTCCCATTCAAAATTTTTTACACCATACAATAAAAGTCCACACATTAGTATACATAATACATCTATGATGATTATAGACTAGGGAAAACTATGTAATTAGACAACTGTCCATAGCTATTAAATTTTACTATACTTTAAAATAATTACATAATCTCTTGCTCTTTCTCCCCCCCCTTTCTCTTGCTCACTATCCCCCCCCCCCCCCCACCCCCCGCATTGTCTCCCTCTCTCCTTCTAGAGGAAAATACATTGTATCTAGAAGCAACTCAAATTAGATACTTAATTATCAAAACTATCGATATGTTGAATAATTAAAGAAACAATTACCTATATATACAACTTATTTTACTATATTCTCCAAAATTCCCCATCATTTGAAAAAAATATACAAATCCCTATTCTCTTCAATTTTCGGATACATCACTCTATATCCGAAATCAAGACGATGTCCGAATTCCACAAAATTTAAGAGATTCTTGTAATTTGTAAAAGAAGAGTGATTAAATGTAATTAGTTGGTAACACTATGAGATTTGTGTAAAATTCCCATAATTAAAACCTATATTAATATGCTTTATAAAAATTGCCAACACTAAGCAGATAATCCTTTTTTTAGCCCGCTTGTTAAATTTGATAAGATCCCAAGCCCATCAGAGAGAGAAATGGCTTGGCCCAAATAATGAATGAATTGCTTTGTAGCGTGTGAAAGGTAAATGTCATTAGAAGAGATTAAGCCCAATTTTCAACATACTGGCCCAAGGGTAAATAAAGAAATTTCAAAAAATCTCTACAAAACCCTAGTTTTATATATTCTGTTTCATCACACTCACCACTGCTCCTCCGAAACACAGCAAAACCTCAACCCTAGCTCATTGTCAAAATGCCGCCAAAGTTCGATCCATCTCAGGTCGTGGAGGTTTTCGTCCGAGTCACCGGAGGTGAAGTCGGAGCAGCGAGTTCACTCGCTCCCAAAATCGGTCCACTCGGTCTTTCTCCTAAAAAAATCGGAGAAGACATCGCAAAGGAGACCTCAAAGGATTGGAAGGGTCTCCGAGTGACCGTCAAACTCACAGTACAGAATCGTCAAGCTAAGGTATCTGTTGTTCCCTCCGCCGCCGCACTTGTCATCAAGGCGTTGAAGGAGCCGGAACGTGACAGGAAGAAGACGAAGAACATCAAGCATAACGGTAACATTTCACTGGATGATGTCATTGAGATTGCTAAGGTGATGCAGTCTAGATCTATGGCGAAGGATTTGAGTGGAACTGTGAAGGAGATCTTGGGAACATGTGTATCTGTTGGTTGTACGGTAGATGGAAAGGATCCTAAGGATTTGCAGCAAGAGATTACTGATGGAGATGTGGAGATTCCTCAGGATTGATTGCTGGTTGATGAGATAAGAGGGAATTATGAACTGTTGATTCCATTGATGGAGGTTATGTTCTGATTTTGTTCTTATATTAATTTTCATGTTATTTGATTTTGAGTATGTTATCGAGGATAATTTTGATATAATTATGACGTGTAAACTGTGGGATTCTTTTTGGTTAATGTAGTTTGAATTTTTCTCGATGAATTGCTCTATCTAGTGTGCTATTTTATATTGTCTGCGTTGTTTAGTAGTAGCGTTATATGTATTTTAAGTTTATGTTGCTGTTTTTAATTAGTAAAGCGCCTTTGGAATAGTTATTATATGAATAATGCTGAGGTTCATATTCTAGTAGTCATAATTAGCAATGTTGCTATTTACCCTTACGTCTTACGCCCACAGTCACTATCTTCCTGAACTGTTTTGAAAATTTATTAGCACGTTGAGAGGATACTCTGTATATTGGGTATATCCATTGCACTATACGTTGTAAAACAATTGGTATATTTGCATGAACTGCGGCTAAACTTCCATGTAGCTGAGTATCTATTGAAAACAACCTTTCTGATTCACTGAGTAATGCATAAGCACACTCTAACCTCTCACTTCATGGGATTACGTTGTGTATGTTGCTGTTGATTGTCATCAATCCAGTATAAACCCACATTTTATGGCTTTTGATCGTTTGTTAAACAACCAAAAGAAGTTATTTTAAAAGTACTTCATACTAGGTTTTTCTGTCAATCTCTTTAATTCCCTGGAGAGTAAGTTTTATTGCCCATTAGAAATGTTGATGGGTGCTGGGCAAACCTGCAAGACTTTGCACCTCCCTGCATGGCATAATTTTTACTCCCTTTGTTTCAATTTATTTGACACATTTTGGATTTCAAGATTCTTGATCATAAATTTTTTCATATATTCTTTAAATATTTTGAATTGTTAATTGTTGTGACATAATAGTATTTTTTAGGTAGTTTACAAATATATATGTTTCATTTCAAAAAAATTGAAGATTTTTAGGTGGAAATTTACGTTCAAATTTAAATTGTTGAAAAATGAAACATGTGTGATAGATGGTGTAATTGTTTTCTGCCTGTTCCACATGAAGCACAACTCCAACATTCTACTGCTTTTAAATTCATGGTAAAAGTGAACTAATTCCTAGTAATTGTTTCACACCTTGCAAAGTATGCTCTTCAGGCTTTGGATACCTTAACCAATATGAAATTACTTCAATTCTCTAGTTAGGAATTTTGGCGGCAGTCACCCTCTTAGTCACGTTTTATAGTATTCATATTTCATTGTCAACTCATAGCTAATCTCCTCTATGAGGAACTTACTGTACTTTATTTTGAAGTAATTGAAAAATGCGTAAAGATTTTAAAAGGCAAAAACCACAGAACCTAATTAACCGTACAAACTCACTACAACCTATTTCCATATCTTGCATTGCAGATCATGATTTTTAAGTTTCTTAACATCACTAAATCAAAGTGTCATTAATCATTCTTTTCTTGGATACAGCAACTAACGTGCTCGTCCTTGTTTTAATTTAACTTTAAAATCTAACTCAAAGAAAGGATCAACACATATAAAGGGTCCTGGAATTTCATATGCCTGACATTCATGAACCAGAGTTTATTCACAATAGGGGTGTCAAAAATGAATCCAAACATAGGTAATTCGTTCAATTTGTCTAGAATTTTAAGGGTTGGGCTTAAGATAATTTGAATTGGGTTCAATCTCAATCCATTCAAGCCTAACTCATTTTAAGAGAATCCTCAATTGAGCTCAATTTAATCTGCAATTTCAACCCATTTTAAAATTCTTTATTAAGATATGTTCCTATATTGAAGGTATGAATTATTATTTATTTAGTATCTTTTAGGATTTATCTATCCATTTGTTAATTTTTTTTACTTGAGTTGCAATTCAAATTGTGATTATAAAAGTTATATATCACTATGTTAAAATTATTGAGACTAAACGGGTTAAATTGGTGGGTGAAGACCCAATCCGTTGTTTAGCCCAACCCATTTGAGCGCAAAATAAACTTGGATGGGTCAAGACCTGACCCAATTTTTATTTCAACCCATTTTAATATCTTCAATTTCAACTCAACCCGCCAATTTGACATCCCTAATACACAACTAAAGCTTATGATTAACCAAATACTTGAACGTGAGGTGTGGGTTGTCAGTATCATCAGTGATACTCTTAAACTATCCAAATGAGTCTATATTTCAGACTTTTTCCCTATTTAATCAGTATTGTCTACAAATCAAACTACTTAGAAAAATGCTATAATTTCTACTTTATGCTTAAAAATTGATTGAAAGCAACATTCGCATTTGTCACAACAAATTTAAATATTGTTCGGTGAATTATCAATTATATAAAGTTCAATCAAGTTTAGAGAAGCGCCAACCATGATAAAATTAATGATCACCTTACATATTATTGACTTAAAGAGTATCGCTAACGCAATATGATTTTACTTATACTACATATAACCTAACAAATGAAGCGTGCAACAACACACACACACAAAAAAGAAGAAGATATTTCCAGAAGTACATACGTGTCAATAAAACATAAGACGAAATTTTTTATAGTCAATAGCTCACCCTCTTTCGAACAAACTGATGTGGCCATTCCACCAAACAATAATTCATATTTTTCCACATGCCTTCTTTGGTGCTTCCATTTTTCTTGTCTCTATTTATTGCATTCTACACACGGGGATTCCCTTAACACCGTACACGTGTTCTCTAGTTCTTGATATTTTCAACTTCCTCTTCCTATATAAGAAAAATTTGGTATTTATTCCTCAAAGTCTCTTGTGTCTTATAATAATAATCTAAGGAGAAAGAGTCTACATTTGTACTAACAATAATGGAGAAGAAGATGGTGAATTTGAAGCCTTGGATCGAGGTTGCTCCTTCTCTTTTTGTTTTTCCACAAAAAAATTCACATTCTCCAAAATTGGAGACTATTAAGGAAGATGATAGAGCTGAATTAGGCCAAGATAATGGAGATGATAAATAATTGAAGTTGCTCTCCTTTTTTGGTTTAAGGGGAAGTAGAGGGTAAATTTCACAATCTCAGGCTAAATTAATCTTTATAGCCATGATGAATTGTATTACTAGCTAGTTGTTAATTGTAAACTCTTCTATTTCCATTTGTGGAATACAATGTTTATTTTATATAATCTCAAAAAAAAAAAAAAAAAAAAAATCTCTTTTCTCTACGCTCTTTTAATTTTGCTATATGTGTTTTTCTCCCTTTTATGTCTTCTTCGATATGTTTCGCTTGAGTTGCCGTATTTTGCTTAGTTATGAGGAAAATCTCCATAAAAATTATGAATATATATTATTTCTTGTGGACTCAATTTATGAGATTAGTTGATTATGTTGTTATGTTATCTCATAATATTGGGCAACTGTAAAAGACCGATGGGAAGAATCCCGTGCTATGCACGAGCTCGAGCCAATATGTATTTATTAATTTATTTATTTTAATCGATGTTAATTATTTAAATTTATAATCTAAATTGATGTAGATAAATGAAGAAATTGTCTTCATTGTAAGCAAGCATGTCAATGAATAATATTTAATTTAAGTGGTATTTGATTAAATTGATTATGATTAAAATATAATTTGATAAATGATGAAATTGGCCTCACGATAAAACATGTCAACAAAAAGCCGTCGCAAATGCGTTAATGAGTAGTACGCGAAATTGACGTGGGATCCATATTTTTAGCAAAATCATCTATACAGCTACACACGAAATGACCAAACTGTCCTTGGAGCAACTCACATGTCAACGAAATGACCAAACTATCCTTGGGAGCAACACAAAATGTCAACGAAATGACCAAACTATCCTTGGGAGATATAAAAAATGTCAACCAAGTGGTGAGTGCTTCAGCACAACTCCACTACACTTCTTATAATAAAATAAAATAAAATAATAAAAAGATGAAGATTAAATGGAAAGTCTGCTTCCGCATTTAACATATTATAATAAAATAATAAAAAGACAAAGATAAAATGAAAAATCTACTTTCAGTATATAACATATTATCCTCGAAAGAAAAATCATTTTTCCGATTTGAGTTGTTTTCGTGTTTCGTGTTGATTCAAACATAAAAAATGAATTAACTTCAAAAAATATATTTCTTCGTGATAATAGAAACAGAGTTAGATAAGACCTTCGTGCGAAAATTACCTTATTTATATATAATAAATTTTTCATATCTATAATAGTTAAAATTGTCACTCTATCGCTGCATGGCAAGCACACCGTACCTAAACCGATTGCATGACTCAGAATTGGGATTTATTGATTTGAGAAATGATTTTTAAAACAAAATAAATGTCAAAAAGAAAGTTTCTAGATGGCTGCCCGAATATTGGCTTGACGTAGTAATATAATAAATATAGTATATAGTAATAAAAGACATTTGAAAAATCATCACTTGAAGTAGTAAGTGGTTGCCACTTCCCATCACCTTGTCTTATTACACCTAATAATAATAATAATAATAATAATAATAATAGTAAGGAATTGGTCATGAGGAGATGGTTGTAGTATTTTAGATCCCTCAAGTATTGATAAATTGAAATTTTGTCCTAATTATAAATGAATCAACATATTTTGACCTTTAATTTGTTAAACGGTGTATTTTGATCTATTATATAGGAGATGTGCTATATTTATATTAGTTAAAATTACATTATCATCAAACATATATAATAGTAACATTACAGATTCAATATATATGGTAGTCAAATAATGGATACTTCTAAATTCTAATATATATCAAATTTATGTGGTATCATTTAAATTAAGAAAGTCAAATTAATTTTTTTATTGTAATATTTTCAAATGCATTTTAAACATTTCAATTGTTAATTAATGTGACTTATATTTGTTATAATTTTCAAATATGTAAATTGTAGAGCAAACAACAAAAAATTCTATTAATTATCTTCCGTATTATATCTGACGCATTTAGATACATATATCTCGAATACATGCGAAGCAAATATATCTATCTTTGTATATCTAAAATTGAAATGTAACTTAAAACGCACCCAATTTAGGAGTAAATCACGCGTGTAACGATTCATGATGTCTATCATATCCTTGATTGAAATAAAATTTCAAAATCTACAATGGTTCATTTATTTTGTATTATCTTCCACCGTCATTCACTCCACACAATGAATATGATAAATCCCTTATCTAACTCCAATAGATAATCTTTAAAAGTCGATATAAATTATCATGTATCAGATACATATTTCATTTATATATTATAGGATACTATGAATAAGATACATACTTCATGTATCTGATATAATGACAAGAATATTATTAGATACATATTTTATGTATCTGATATAATGACATCATGTATCAGATACATAAAGCATATATATGATACAACAAAAAAATTTAAACATCAAAATAGCTTATCAAAATACTAAACCAATGAATTTTTAAGAAAAAAACTTGATATAACTATTCAAAATTAGAAGAAAACACTTACTGAAAATTATAGAAATTCATATACATGACTTAAATAATGGATGAATCATTTCAAATCTCAAAATTCAGATATGTAGTGCTTCATTTTTATTCAAACAATGTTGAGCAACTAAAGAAGAACGTTGGAAGGAGAATGGGGAGAGAGATTTCGCTGACGAACGTGGGAGAAAGGAAAAGGCGAGAGATCGAGTTGATTGGGAGTTGGAGGCGTAATTTAGGGGTGTGATTAGGTGGGTAGATGCTTACGGGCTCTATTTTATCACCCTTCTTTTAAAGAGCGATATATTTCAATGTACTTATTCCAAATATGGTATAAAATTATTAAATAATGCAATAACAAGCAATTATTTTAAAATATAGATTAAATTGGTAGATAATGCATGAATATTTGTGTAATTAAGTAGTTTTTTCTAAATTTTATTTTAAAGAACTTAAATATTCCATACTCGAATAATCAAAATAAAACAAGATCAACTTTTTAAATTTAAACAATGCCACATAAATTTAAAGAAAGAAAGCAATATATAGTTCATTAAATTTGTAGACATTGACAAAAGAATGGGATCAAAAGTGCACAATTCTATTAATAAGAGGTAAAAGTTTCCTAGTCCTATAGTAGAAGGCAAATATTTTAATTTGTTACTATTTTAGGGACTATACTGCAAATATACCTAGTCTTAAAAGTCAGCCAACAACTCCTCCTGCCCCTTTTACTTTTCCTTGTTCCATGAGGATTAGGAACGCGTTCTGGACACATTACTTTATATAAGAAAGACCCCAATACCCAATTATTCATCAATATTTTTGGGGGAAAACAGAAATTTCATCATCGTAATGTGTCCTTTAAGATTCATCTTGGTGTTTTTTTCGGCATTGTTGGCTGGTTATTTAGCTTGGAGAACGGTTCGTTCTTCCGATGATCTAGATTTCGCAAATCCCGAAGATGAAACAACGAAAAGCAAATCAGAGGAAGAGAGACGAGAATCTGATTCTGGTGAGGTGAAATTTCACAAGTTTCAGAAGATTCAAAATGGATTTTGGGTTTTTGTGGATATGGCAAGTGGGAAATATTTATGGAGGAATCTAAAGTCGATGAACAATGTTGTTGACAAGACAAATTAGGAGCTCAGGTCCAATTGAATCTTGTGGCGGCTATGGATGAATTGAATTAAAGTTTATTTTGTTTTAATTTGTAGATTAATAGAATGTATATTGAGGATTTCTCTTCCTCTTTTCTTTTGGTGTATTATGCAGATCCAAAATTAATGGAAATCTGTTTTCTGCAATTAACATTCTTTCTTTCTTGCTAAAAATTTGTCTCTCCATATGCCAATATATATCCCTCCGATTGATGTGGGACTTGACAGTATATGAATTGTTTTCATTAATCACTGATTTTTAGTAAGGGATTCCAAAAGTAAAGATATAATGATTGAAAATTGAACTTCAAATATCGAGTAACTTGAACTTTTAAACCATTGAGCTATTCAAAATCTCACTCTTAACACCTTTGTACTTGGACACAAGTTAATTATTAATTTCGTATTCAAACTAAATTCAAGGAAAGCAAAAGCTTTTCTTGAATTAACCCAGGGAGAATCGGTCCGGGTTTCGTCTCGTGCCTTTCCTCTTCACCAGCTCGGCACCGTTCTATGAGTACTATTCTCTCAGAGGCATCTAGGTTGACCGAATTGAACCGGGTCAAGTTTTTTGCACCTCAAAGTTCCTCCTCGTCTCACCCCAATTTTTCCCCCTTTTTCCTACTCTGTGTTATGTGTTACATTTTCAATGTTTAAATTTTGATTCTTGAATGTTGTGAAAGTTGTATAGAAGAAATATATTATCACAAAGTAATGGTTGAAGAGAGTATTAGAGTTATAGTTGATTTGAAGATTAAAGGGGTTGTTTGAAAAAGTTATAGGTTGATAAAGAAGCATTGCATAGAAGTTTAGAATTTGAATATAGGAATATATGCTGTGCTAACAAACTAGCTGATTTTTCTAATGTTTATCAGTAGCTAGTTTCGCCTCATCTATTTGTCCGCCAATGATGAGTATTTCATTTTCTAATGGATCTCTCTGTGTAAGAAAAAGTAAAATGTATCTCCAATATACGGAATAATATTTTTGCACTAGGGTTTAGATCGCGACCCCTAAATCTGCACCAAATTGTTTGAATTCAAATTATTTATCAACTTTGAAAACTCCATCAACGATTTTTTGGGTGCTATATGAGTAACTATTCCATAATAGTTGACAAAGTAAAATTTCTTTTTATTGAATGAGTTATGTATAATAATATATGTTACTGTTACTATGTGTTTGGAAGCTAATGGAAAAAAGGAATAAAGTAAACGAGGCATACAAGTGGATAATTATACAATAATAATGGATTTTGCTTAGCTGAGTACTGGACGGTTCATTGCTGTAACCACTCACTCAATCTATTTTTAATACAAACAAACTTAAAATACTTTGTTCCTTGTTTTTCCTTTTATAGTTTTTTGCTTTTGCAATATAATCTTGATTACAAAGAACCTTTCTTAATCCACTCAGTTTAAACCCTGCCTTTGTAATTACTGCCTCCATTTATGTGACGATGTTTAATATAATACAATTTTTTTAAACAAGCAATTAACACAATATTATTCCATATTTAAAAACCACAATACAAGAAAATGAACAACAAATTACGAGGAATCAGAACAATTTAGGATAAAATGAAGCAACATTAATATAACAAAAATTTCCTTATTTGAAATTTTATCCGTCGCTAATTTTTACCAATAAAACAGCAACAAACAAGTTTCCCACCCGGGTGTGGATCCGGAACGCACAACCCAACCGAAATCCCAACTTTTCTACACGGGCCAACACAATCCGACCTGGTCTTGCAATCGCTTGTGAAAACACAATCCGAAGAAGTATCATCATTGATTTCAACATCACCTAAAAGTAAAAGATAAAAAAATAAAAGATGTAAATAAATAAATCAATTTTTAAGTAAAAACTCAAGATTTTTTTTTTCCCTTCAAAATGGTGTAGGGGATTATAATTTACAATTTAGAAAATTGAATCCTCACAAAACAAAGTAAAAATTCAACCAAATCGACCGAGTTACTAATATTCTCCAAACTTAAAAGATTTATATATATATATATATACATAAAAGAACAACTTTTTTTTAATAGAGAAAAACAAGAAGACAAACTACCTGTGGCATGAGAGGGAACACGACGCAACATGATTAAGAGAGTGACAAATAGAAACTTGAATGAATCCATTTGAGGTTTCGTAATGTTAATGTCTGAGGAAGGTTATTGTTTTGAAATGTAACCATGCTTTTATATCATCATATTTTTGAGACATTAATTGTTATATCATTTCAAGGTTGTCACTATTCAATGAATATCCCTATATTCTTTTTATTTCCTTTTATTTTTACTATATATTCTTATTTTATACCTTTTTTTTCCTTTTAATGATGATTAAATAATCAATGGTTTATTATTTTCTGAATAATTCATTCATTAGATGTTCTTGAGTTATGTGATAATGACAAATAATAATATAGATCTTTAAGAAATTTTTTTACTGTACCTTCAACAATTTCATGATCAGTAGAGAAAACTTGAATGAATACTCAATTAACGTGTGTTGTTTAATCTGTATTAACAAATACTTATAACAATAACTTTGCGGAAACATAAACAACAAAGTTTAAAACATGTACTAAAAAACAACAATTAATAACATAAGCGTAAATTAATGACGGTAAAAAAAATACCAGGATCTGTAATAATAAGATGAAACAGAAAGGAAAAAAATTGCACACGAATATTTAATTATACAGGTTAAGAACAAGAATTTCAAAATTTTCGTTGTTTTAAAATGAGAGGAAATCCCTCTATTTATAGCTAGACAACAAAGGGTAGTGTGAATAAATGTTTATTGTGCCTTATCAGAAAGGCCACAACTCTTTGGAAAAGTTACAACCCTTCGGAAAGGTCATAACATTTCATAAAAGACACAACTTTTCATTAAAGTCGTAACTTTTCATGAAAAAGGAAAACTAATTTTGTAAATATATAAATTAAAAAAGAAATTCCGGTTTGTGGTGGCCACGTAGGCGGGCCTAGGATTCTCTTTTTAATATATGATTTTTGAGATAATGTTTTAAATACTTTCCTCATTTTATTTTTCTCTATATATGTGCTATAACATTGTTGGCTAGATGTTGGGTGTGCTTTCCATAATAATCTCACTTGACATTCATTAGTATTGATCCTATATGATTTTTGAGATAATGTTTTAAATACTTTCCTCATTTTATTTTTCTCTATATATGTGCTATAACATTGTTGACTAGATGTTGAGTGTGCTTTCCATAATAATCTCACTTGACTTTCACTAGTATTGATCCTGCCAAGTGTCAAAGCGTATAGAGGACTAGGAAAAGACAACAGATTAAAAGTCAAAATAACTCCAAGGCAAGGTCAATTAGAAGTTTGTGTATAGTCTAAGCAAACATTCACCTTTTTTGAGGAAAATAAATCATGTCTACTTGTCATTTTCTTTCTCTTGTAAACTAATTGCAGCATATCTTATGTACCGCATGTTGGTTATTTGGCATTTTAATTCAATAAAATCCGTCATTTGCATAGCCACTGTGTGACGTTAGTGGCAGTTTCTTACATATTGTATTGACATATGTGGCGTTACTATTACTATCCTCTCTTTATGTGCATTTAATTTTGGGCTTAATTGCTCATTATTTTGGTGGAAATAAAACGTTGCTGAGAACGTTGGTGGACTGATCATGGGCAGCATATTTGTTGTCCGTTGTTGACATTGGTTAGCAAACATTTATTCCCCATTATTCCTCATTACTTATGTAACTTCTAGGTCATTTATCTTCACTATTTGCTACCCTATTATCTTCTTATTTATTGCTATGAAGGCTTTTTTTTCTTAAAAAATGTCTGCAGCAAATTTCTCAAAAAAAAAGGGTACAAAATGGGTTTTGAACCTGCAACATTAGCCATCTAAAGTTGCCCTCCTACCGTGGCACCACAAGCTAATTTTATTCACTGGGTGACACGTTTTATATTTATATAAATATAATACATATATACCTATATATATAGAGTTTCTGTCGAAGTTCGGGGGTGGCGTGGCACCCCCACTGGCCTTCATAGATCCGCCCCTGTTCACAACTATAAATAGTGACAATCTTCATTTGATTTGGGGAAACAAGAAAATAGAGAGTGCATAAAAGATGGTCAAAAAAGAGAGTTCTTATTGGTTGAAAGAAGGTGTTCTTTTTGTGGAGCTTTGGACTCAACTCTTGTCCAGAGTTTGTTGAGTTGGTTATTAGGTTGTTGTATCATGAAGGGGACAAGTCAAGAGGACTACTGTTGAACCGGTGAAAACATTTGTTGCAATGAGCTTGAATCTCCCTAAGGAGAGCGAGATATCCGTGCTTCAACCTAAAAATATTTTTATTTCTTCATTTTATTTTCAATTGTAATCCTGTAATATTGTAATTTTCACCAACACCACATAACACAATCAATGTGATTTGGGAGTGATAGTTTTGTACCCTATTTTCTATTTGGAAGTCGTATCACTTATCAACAAGTTTTTATATGAGGTACTTGTGCAAATAATAGGTCTCGAACCAGTAAAAGATTTAGATCTTTGTATGTATCACCTCTTTTACGATTTAAACTTTTTGATAGGACATTTCAAAATAATGTTAACTATAGTTGCTTCACTAAAGACATTGTCATCGATAATTTATGTATCATTTTGCTCCCTACTTTTCCACTATGCATTCAAGTCCAAGCAACCATCAATTCATCATTAAATTTCAGCTTATAAAGTTGAACTCAAAATTCCAAACTTCCTCATATTCTTACCTTCAAAAAAAAATAAAATTGAGAAACAAAATGCATTACTAAATAGCTTATTGTGTCTTCTTGCTTGTAGTTCTTTTCTTACCATCCATTATTAATTCTCAAGATAAAACTCTCACTTATGAAAGTTGTGTTCCCTTCTCACCAGAAGCATACTCATTTTCCCACACCGATACTCAACTGCAAAACACTATAAATAAGAATTTGTATGATTCATCACAATCAGATAGTTTTGATAGATTTCCTATAAAAGCATCAAATGTGCAGTCAAATCTTGTATATGAAAGCTATCGCCACCCGAAGGTGGTGGGATTCGACTAGGAGGTGGTGGAATGACTGGATTTCCTGTCGGTCTCATGTTTGCTATGCTTCTAGGAATTGGGATTCTCATTGTGGTTATCACATGTAAAGGCAACTCGACCGAAGCTAATACCTCTCATATTAATGTTTGATTGATATTATGATCATAGACAGATTAAGATTTATAGGTGGCTTCATAAATTCGTCGTAATATATATTTAAATTTTGCATATGGTACCTATGGATCGAGACAAAAGTAGCCGAAGAGACTTTTTCGTCACCACGTCACTGCTCATTTAACACTAATGTTTGGTTTTATTTAATTTTTCTTCGACTTCATATGATTCGGGATTTGAGATGTAATAGAAATATATATACTCTAGTTGAGTCTACTCCCGTCATTTAGCTATGAATTTTATTTAATTCTATGTACTGACGGTAAAGATTAATCCTTTAGACTATCTAATCAGTATCAAGCATGTTAGTATAATATTGACATACTTTTATCATCTAATTAGGTTAATTAGTGGGTACCATTGAAATAATAAGGGCAAATTTGGATAAGTAACCGATTGTGCTAAAGTATTAACCACAAACATATCTCTTCAATTTCACATAATTCAAGGACATATTAATAGAATCGGTTATTTGCTTTTCAACTTATAAATTGAACTCATACATCATAATTATAATTCTTTTTCATTAGGATGAATTCAATGTAATTGGTTCAAACACGTGTGGTAGTAAGTGTTTTTTATCGGATCTTTGTTAACAAAATCAGTCACTTGCTTTGTTGCTAAGAGGTGTAAACAGAATAATGCCGAGTCGAGTGATCATCTTCTTCCTCTGTATCTCATCTCTTCTATTTTTTTCTCTCTTCTTTACTCCATCACACGCCAAAACTCACGACAATGATGAATTCCTCAGCTTCCTCGAAGACTACGAGGATTCAACCGAACCAGACACCCCGAATCATGATCGTCCCGAGGTCCCTTCAGCGCCATTTGATCGTGCCCAAGAGGCAGAGGATATTAATATTGATGATGAGGACGTTGTAGCATTGACTGATAGGAATTTCGATGATTATTTGGAGGATAATAAGTATGTGATGGTGGAATTTTACACTCCCTGGAACGGACATTGTAAGGCTCTGGCTCCAGAATATGCGGATGCGGCAACAGAGCTGAAAACAGAGAATGTAGTGCTGGCGAAGATCAATGCTGCTAAGGAGGTTGAGGCGGCTGATAACTACGATGTCCAAAGCTTTCCTACCATTTTTTTCTTCGTTGATGGTGATCCTGAACTTTACCAAGGCCGAAGAACCAAGTATGTCGTCCAGGAGGCCAATCCAGGATTTAAATTTCATGCGTTGAGACATACTATTTATTGCAATTTTAATCATTTTTGCACATAACTTTATGCTTCTGTCAAAAGTATTGAGTTCAGAACCTATTGCTTTAACACTCCATCCACCACTGATTTCGTCTTATTCAGCACCATCTCTGTTTTATATATACACACATTTTTAGTACACAGACAAAAATATGCATATGTTTGTATTTATTTGTTAACAATTAATGTGTGTAAGCCAATTGAGATGCACTAATTAACAATAACATGCTACATTTTACAAGCATAGGTACTAGTATATATATACAATTGTTTAATTGGTATAAAAACTCAAAGACTTGAATTGTTACATGTATGTTAGCTGATTATAAGCTTGGTATCACTATAATGTTGCTGGTATGGGCAATCAATTACTATGATCTTGCGTTTCATAATCAATTAAAGTTATGACTTTACCTGTAGAAATGCAATTGTCTCTTGGATAAAGAAGAAGATAGGATCCGGCGTTCACAATATAACAACAACAGAGGATGCAGAACGTGTACTAACCTCCGAGGACAAAGTTGTTCTAGCATACCTCGACTCCTTGGTAGTAAGTTGTTGACTGCTACTTGCTTATCAATTTTCTCTTCTAGTGAAAGTAATTGTGTTTTCATTTCTCCAAATATAACATCGATATCTTCTTTTTGTTGTGAATTGCTGTCAATTGTCTATCAGCAACTTGACATTGTTGTCAATAGCCCTCGTATGATTTGATTCCTCATAAGTTTACTAATGTCCAAACATTTTACAGGGTTCCGCGACTGATGAACTTTCAGCTGTTTCAAAACTTGAAAATGATGTTAACTTTTACCAGACGACAAATCCTAACGTGGCTAAACTATTCAACATAGAGGACAATGCTAAACGCCCTGCTTTGGTCATGCTTAAAAAGGAGCCAGAGAAAGTGGTGCATTATGGTTAGCCGCTCCTTTCATCTCTTTTTTTTGATACTGGAATTGAATTGAATCTCAACAGGGAGACATCTTTATTATCTTTTTCATTTTGCAATTCAGATGGTAAATTCAGAAAATCTTCAATAGCTAAGTTTGTTTCTGCCAGCAAGTTGCCTTTAGTGACAACTTTTACTAAAGAAACTGCCCCTTTAATTTTCGCAAGTACAATTAAGAAAAAGGTAAGATTAGATCATTTGTTTAACAACTATTATGATTTTTGTTTTGAAGTGTGTATCTTCCTTGTCTAGGGATATCGTTAACGTGTTGATTTTCCCCTATGTTATATGCAGGTTTTGCTTTTCGCCACATCAAATGATACAGAAAAGTTGTTCCCAACATTTCAAGATGCTGCAAAACTTTTCAAGGGAAAGGTAATGAAGTTTTATTCAGTCTCAAAACATATAACAGCATTGTCATTACTTTTGGAAATAATTACATATAGTCTGGTAGAGTGGAAATACTGTTAGAACGGGTTCCAAAAGAGGTTTATAGACTGAACCGGCGCTATCACCTAATATGTAAGTTTTTTACAAGTAGAATCCTCGTGTTTAGTTTATAACGATTGATATTGGAGTAGATTGATCAATGCTTGAAATCGCGACTTGGAGTACTGTTGTTTTAAGGCTTCGGTTTTAAGTAGGTTGATCAATGTTTGAGATCATGAATTCTAAAGTTTCTGTTTAAGATTTGAGTGTTTTTTCTCTGTTCATTTGTGTGCAATTATCAAGTAAATTATGTAACAGGAACAGATAACTACCTATCTATCATACACCCAAACATACAAAATTATTTTTGATCCCTTTACTTTTGGGACTATAAATTAGTAACTAATAGTGTGTACATTGACAAATGAAGCTCAACTTTGTTTTTGTCAAAACGGACGATGAGGAAATTGGAAGACCAGTATCAAATTATTTTGGGGTCACTGGAGATGCTCCACAGGTAACACTTATTCCACATTATAATGGGAACAACAAGATCTTTTGGAAGAATTGGTTAATGGTTTTTGATTTATTCCTGTAGGTTATTGGATACATAGAAGAAGATGATCGCAAGAAATTTAGATTTGACGGGGACATTACACTCGAGAAGATTAAGGTAGATGGTCACAAATGGTTGTTAGATGCACAAAATTTTGGCTGGGAAGTTCTCTGGACTAACTTGTTTATTGTCTTTTATTCCCCAGGCATTTAATGAGGACTTTCTCGAAGACAAGCTCAAACCTTTCTATAAATCAGATCCGATTCCTGAGACAGTAAGCTGCAGTTTCCTTCTGGCCTATAACTTAACTCATCATAGCTGTGCTGATTTAATTTCATCTGTAATTGTCACAGAATGATGCTGATGTGAAAATCGTGGTCGGGAACAATTTTGATGAAATCATTCTAAATGAATCAAAAGACGCGTTTCTTGAGGTATGTTCAAGAAATGAATTTTCTTCCATTGGTTTTTGTAATCAACTGAGGGATCAAAGTTTTGGTATGAAACTTTATTATCTTTTTTTTGTTAGATCTATGCACCATGGTGTAGGCAGTGCCAAGCTCTGGAACCAATGTTCAATAAACTAGCACACCACTTACATGGCGTTGAGTCTCTTGTTATAGCCAAAATGGAAGGAACAAGAAACGAGCACCCTCGTGCTAAGGTAGTTTATAATAAAATACGTGGTTTGGATTTGAAGAGGACACTATTTAATAGCTTGATCATCACCTTCTGCTTCTTTTATGATCCTTTGCAGTTTATAGGATTCCCGAGTCTCCAATTCTTTCCAGCAGGAAATAAGAGCATTGATCCAGTAAGTGATGTTTATTTTGTTTGTGTTTGTGCTACGTGAACCAAGCAAGATGCCAAATGTCTATGTGATTCTACAAATCTCCAATTCGTTTGAGACTGAGACAGTTATTTTTGTATTTGATCCTACAGATCCTGGTTGATACTGAACCTACTCTAGTGGCATTGTATAAGTTTATCAAGAAACATGCAGCTATCCCTTTCAAGCTTGAGAGACCAGCTTCTTCTAAAGTAGGAGTCAAGAGGGAGAATGGCAACGTAAAAGATGAATTATGAGAAGAGTTTTAACTTCTATACACCAACAGTAGTAGTAGTAGTTTTTCCTTCTACTGTTGGATTGCTTTTCTCTGGAACTATTTACATAACTATGTTTAGGATATAGTAGTTGATTGAAAGAATATTACTAGCACCTTTTATAGATAAAATTAACTTTTTTTTCCAGTTTAGGTCTCAAAAACTGCATTCCATTCAAGTTTGAGGAACTCCAATAATATGTGCTAAAACGCCAAGCTAATTAGATTGCAACCTCAGATTAACCTGACTTTCTAGCTGTTCAAAAAAGAATACCGATGACAATACATTAAAAGTTTCTAGTATCATCATTGCCATAATCTTTAATTTATTGGATCCTTTTATCAATTTTTTTGGAATATCAACTAAGCATCGTTTCTTTTGATGCTTCAGGAGACAGCCAAGTCTCGAATTGTAGAGTTTTCGTGTGCTGTTTCAAGATGTTGTTGCTTAAATTACTGTACATAATAGCTCAAGTTTGTCTAACTCCTGTTATTGTTCAGGATTTTAATTCATTGTTTTACAATCGAAGACTCTTTATGGCAAGTTTTGCCAGCAGTCTGTTTGGTGTACCTTATTCCTTGAAGGGAAAAGGGTCAAATTTTCCCTTCTAACGGGGTGAAAAGAATTGATTGTACCCTTCGTTATACTATTTTTACAAAAAATTCTCCCGACATTAATTAAATAGTTCAGATATACCATCCTCTATTAAGGGTGTCCAAGGTGGACGGACAACCAATCCCAATGAGTTGGACGTCACGTGGCATGACACCTCAATGCCACTATGGGAAACAGAATGATTTTAGTTCCTCTGTAATATCTATTCAATGTGAATTAATACAATACAAAAGAGGGCCTAATTAGAGGTTGATGAATTATAAGTAACCAACAGAAGAGGATGGGCACACATGAATCATGATCAATAACTTTGTTTTTTTAATTTTATTTTTATCATGATCAAGAACTACACTGAATTTAAACAAAACTTCCTTTTTAAGTTTGTGGCAAGCCAATCATAGCCATAATTAAAATTTCTAATGAGTATAAGCAAAGCAATCATAAAATACTTTAAAATTTGTAAAAACTCAAACTTCAGATCTCTCCAAATTTCCTGTGTTTCCAAGCAAACTGTTAGCTGTAATAGTTCCTCCCAACCCCACGTGTTTCTAATCATGGTCAATAACAGAAACTTAAAGATTATAATTAGATCTTCTAATATCTTAAACTTCTACTATTCTGTCATTTATAAGATAATTACAAGTAAATTTCTACGATAAATAGTGATTGTGACTCGATAAAATGGTAACTAACCTGTTATAACATGTTAGAAGTTCAGTAAAAGTAAACTATCTTTACACTGTCGATGTATAAATTAAAACATAAGTCCAACAAACAAAATATAATCTTAACCTCCCACCAAATTGAGAGATACTATACTACTATCAATTGGTTTATACAGTTACTATGATTTCCAACTTCTCACCTACCATACGAAATTTCCTATTTTCCTCTCCATAAAACCCCTCAATTTCTCAAGCACGAATCATCTTTTAAAGTTCAAATTCCCAAGTCCAATTTCTCCTAGCAAATATGATGAGTTATTTTGTTTTCTCTCTTTCCCTCTTAGCAATTTTACTCCATTCTTGCACCCTCACCCTCGGTCAAAATCCTGCCTCTGCTCCCGCTCCATCGGGTCCCACCAATATAACGAAAATACTCGAAAAAGCCGGCCAGTTCACCACATTTATCCGGCTCTTAAGAACTACTCAAGCCGGTGATCAGATCAATACACAATTGAATAATTCGAAACAAGGAATGACTGTTTTTGCACCTACTGATAATGCATTTTCGAGCTTAAAAGCGGGTACTCTCAATTCTCTAAGTTCTCAACAACAAGTTCAGTTGGTGCAATTTCATGTACTTCCTAGTTTTATTTCAGTTTCACAGTTTCAAACTGTGAGTAATCCATTGAGGACTCAAGCTGGAGATACTAGTCCCGGTGACTTCCCATTAAATGTAACGACTTCCGGGAATCAAGTGAATGTGTCCACCGGAATTGTAGATGCTACTGTGGGTAATACGATATATACTGACGGCGAGCTCGCGGTTTATCAGGTGGATAAAGTGCTTCAGCCATTGAGTATCTTTGCTTCTCCGTCGCCGGCTACAGCCCCGGCACCGGCGACTGAGGAAACGTCGAATATGAAGAAGAAGAAGTCTCCGGCAGCATTGAGTCCGAGCTCCGGCAGCGATGATACGCCGGCGGATAAATCGGGTGCTGATAGCGTGAACGGCGTGGCCGTGTTGGGAATTGGGGCTTTCTGTTTTGCGTTTTGGTTGTGACGTTAGAAATTTTTGACGGTTGTGATTGGTCGTGGATAATATTGTTTGGAAAAGATTATGATTGCGAGTTGGATTCGACGGTTGTGATCATCTGTGATTTCCCTCAATTTGAATAATTGTATTTCTTTATTGTTCCCTCCTTTTTCATTTCATGTCTTTTCAATTTGGATTTTCAACTGTAAGATATGAATCAAATTTTGAAGTGGTGTACATTTATATGTTTTTCAATCAGTCACTTCGGCTGTTTATTCTAAAATTTATTTTATATTACTTTACCACCATTACTAGAAATGAAGGTTTTTCTATCGTGAAATAATGGAAAATGTGTGATAAAACATGATTTTCCTACTCATTTTCTATTGAACCACCTCACTAGTACACAATGCATGCTGAAAAACAAATTCGTGCTGAAATATAGAGAAACTTCATAATTTTTCTGTGTGTATTTTTCTTTTCTCATCAATTTAATCAAAATATCGATGATATAATATTGGACATTTTCCATGAAAAAATTTATTGAAAAAAGAGTGTCTTTTTAGTAGTGCGCGAGCACAGTCAAAAGGATGATGTCATATTCTTTACTTGAACAAGCAACAATAAAACACAAAGACATAACACATAAACATAGTCTTTAATTTGGTCTTAACTGATATCTATATCCTCCAACTTTGGATATGCATAAGCAGTTAGTTAAATTTGTATAAAATTAAACAAATAGACTCACATGTCTTATGTGGCATCTCACACTAACACATAGATGCACACATCCTACGTGACGTCTCACACTAACAAATAGGCACACACATCCTTCAGATCTCTTCAACTTTGAGTTTGCACAAGTACATTATCATAGCGGCCAATCAAGTTTAAATGCCAAGCTAAGATTAGATCCTAACTTTCGACCAACAAGAATTAATAGTGAAGGAATAGGCACTAAAATTAAAGAAGTTATAGTGATACACAACAAAAATGATCAATTCATCTTTCTCAAAGCCCAATATTTATAATGGCCCATCATATTGTTGTTCTAGTTTCAAGGAATTTGCTACCATACTTGGGGTATTAGTCCAATTATTCTTCCATTTACAAATTTTGCAAACTCTTCCCAATTAGAGAGGTTAGAATCTTAAATCGCTTAAGAAAAATATGCATTTTGATTTTTACCAACACTTTACTATAGTTCCATAGTTGTAGAGTGATATTCATAATAAAATTAAAAGGTGCATAGAAAATATATAAAAGTATTTCTTCACAAATGCCACTACAAAATTGTTTAAATTTCTTAGGTCGTTGATACGTCTGCATTCGTCAACTTATAAGATAATTACATTTCGTCTCTCACTCACCCAATTTGAATATATATATATATATATATATATAAAATCCAAATTTGCTCTGGAATAATGTAAAATTGTGTAACCAAATATAACCTTTCTTGACTCTTTTTGTATCATCATATTTCCCTCTATTTTTCAACTTAGCAAATATATGCAATACAATGTTATTTCAACGAATAAAGTGGAAAAAGAGAATGAACGGGGTGATATTTGGTATATTATACCTATCTTTAGTTCATTTTATGATTTAAAAATATTTTTTACTTTTTTGAGATTCATGGCAAGTCAAATTATGACAAATAAATAACCGGAAAAAGTGTACAAACATTATTTACCTAACCTAGGCAAGAGAATGAAAGTAAATATATCGAGGCTACCTAATACAAGTAGCCAGTTTTGACTACCTTAATTAAACCAACAGAATGTATTTATATTTTGACAATTATTTCAAAGTTCGAAGCAGTTGAATAGAAAATGTCATAATTATTGTATGCTATAAGGTAGGGGCTAGGGTTTTCTCACTGTGACATACACACACACATTCTCGAGATTCTGTTTAATTTCAAACTTTGATACTATAGATCTCCATGCATAATTTCCATGCACACACGTTCTCAATTAAGGAGAACAAAATTACGCTTAAAAGAATATTATTTAATTGATTTTTTGGTATGAATTTGAATGTCAATTTCATAAAAGTTTGAAGTAAAGTAAATATTCTTGCACTAAATATACTAGCAATTGCATTTATTTAAGAATATTTGAAAAAACGTAAACACATATTAAAAGAAAAAAATATTGATTCTCCAAGTGTACAGAAACAATATCAAATTACAGTATAACTTTAATATATGTTACTCATAATTAATTAAAAAAAATGTTTGATTATAATGAAGGGAGCAAGAATCATTTTTTTTTCTTTCAAATTACAGTATAGCACTTTTTTTACTACTATTAATTTTGCCCTTATGATATATATATATATATATATATATATATATATATATATATATATATATATATATATATATAAACCAGGCTTAGGAGTTGGGAGTTTAGAGAGAAAGAGATAAATTATTGATAATATAATTAATTAAACTTGTCTTTTGGCTCAACTGAGAAATAGCTGGAATGATTTTGATATGTGTATATATCCCAGCATGCTGCCAAAGCAACAGACAAACGAGTTAACAAGTTCAATTTTATAGATGTACATCTCTACAAATCACAACTTATATATATATGGACCTCATTTAACTTAGGTGACCACATTTGCACCCTTATTTTAATTTTAAAGTAAATCATCCGGTAAATAAATATTTGAAGTTGAATTCGAAACCTCTGATTACCTATCCATCACGCCCCTCAACCGGTTCATCCAGAAAAAAAAACAACATACGGATTGATTAGAATGTTTAACTTGATCTTTAGCTCTAAATGAATTTGGCCAAATCAGGCTTTTCGGAGATAATGAACTAATTAGCATAGAAAAAAAAATTTAATTACCCAATGAATAAATAGTAATCAGTATCTCACTTCATATAACTTTGAGGGAATGATAGTCTGACAAAGGGTTTCGGTCTAATTTGTTCGCCCAGCAAAACATAAATTTATAGTATATATTGATAATGTAACAACAACAACTCCGACAATATACCTCGTGTAGTCTTATAAATTGGGATTTGAGAAAGGTACAATGTACATATATCTTATTCGTACTCAAAAAATAGAAAGATTGTTTCCGATAGACCTTCAATTCAAGAAAAATGTCTTTAATAATGCCAGTGTATATAAAAGTTAAAAAGCTTGGTTTCTTGGAACTTTCTTAAAACATACAAACCATTATTCCGTGCTTCTTTACAGATTCAACAACATGCGTACAAAATGATACATAAATCAAACAGATCTTTTCCAAAACTTAAAGAGTAGAATCAAGGAGAAAAACTAATAACTACTCTAAAATCCAATTATGATGGCCACCTTTTTTCACAGCTAAAATAGGAATTAGCAAGGTAAAATTTTGTATCTAAACAAGAAGCAATTTAACGACAGAGGAACTGACTAATGTCAATTTTCTTTTGGCAGTGTTTGATCAAGGTATGAACAACATGATGAGGAGAACAATTATAAGAAACAAAAAGAAGTGAAAATAACAACCAAAATAATTGAAAATTGTAAAAGATTCTGAATATGGCAGTGAGCGTAGAGAGTTCACAGGTGAACATTCAAAGGAAAATAAATTTGTAAAAAGGCAGAAATATTTCTACAAGCAGTAAGTAAACACAATGGAGGAGAAAAAAGGCTGACTTGTGATTGTCAAGTCCCTTTTAACAAATCTCTTCCAACATTCAGTGGTCCCCACCCATCCTTTTTTCTCTGACAATTCACAAGATCTCTCAAAATTGCTGCTGCTTTCTCTCTCTTCTCTCATCAACATTGAAGCTTTTGGCCTTCTTCCAACTTTTTTCTTTTCTCCTCACTCTGAACGTTGTATCATTCCACTATAGTGAAAATCCTTGAAATAACATCTCCCCACAAGTTTGGACCTTTTGAGTCACAATGTGTGTGCTTTTGTTATAAGCACACGTAACTTTTTTGTGCATATGTGTATATAAAAACAATAGATTCAGCTGAACTCAGACTCAGAGTCAATGACTTCCACTATAGTCGCTTAATCCCATGGCTGAACCAGAAATGTTACTGAACTTGGCAAGCTCATTTTTCGATAGAAAAGGCCTACTTTCGTTCCCTCCTACCCCGAGAAAATCTCTGGTTAAACCTCCTTCAATTGCTTCATTTCCACTCAGATTCACTTGTTTTCCTTTGTTGTTACGCGGCATCAAATTGAAAGGATCTGAGTTCTTTCCACTTGCATTACCTTCTAATGAACTCGAATTCATATCCCCGAACAACAGCCTATTTCCTTGATTATTCGCAGCTGTTGATGGAGAGTTCATCATTAAACCGTTAAAATTCTGATCATGAGCAGCAAATTGTCCTTGTCCATTGGTTTTTGAAAAAGACGAGCCCATTAGCCCGAATCCAGCACCAAAGAGGGCCGAATTGCTCCTCGTTGATCCCATTTGGGCTGCTTTTTGTAAAAGTGCAGTAGCCGACATATGAGTAGCTGGTGCTGTTGTTTCATTGTGATGATTGTTGTAGTACATTGAACTTATTGTCTCCGACATATTTCTTTTGTTCTCTTCTTCCTCCTTTAGCAGTACTCGTGAAGGAAGTTGAGACGACGAAGAGCCAATTCCAGAATCATCACCACCACCACCAACACCAGTACCATTAATGAACCATTGTTGATTATTGTTATGTGCCGCGATTTGGACCAATTCATGATGAGGCAAATTGCTAGTAGTAGAACTTGACGATGCTACTAAGAAATCATTACCTGGATTCGGATTCATATTATTGTCCAACCAAAGCGGTATCCTTGGTTTTTGTCCATCGACATTATTGAGCTGCGGCTGATGATGATGACTAATTGCAGGGTCCAATCCAAGTCCCATAAATTCAGGCCTAAACAAATTAGAACCAAATTGGGGATTTCCAGTACTATGCTGAAGATTAGTATTGCCAAATCCCCCATTCAGCAAAATTTCATTTCTGAAATTCAGATTCGCTGTACTTGGAACTGATGTAAATCTTGCACTTTCTTCCGCTAACGCATCACAAAATGCTCGATGTGTTATAAAGCTGTCCTTTCTGTTCAATTTTTTTCAAGTTAGTTGCATTAAATTACACATTTTCTGCATTTATTTCCTCAATTGACTAATCTTAGGACAGTCCATTTATATATATATTCTCTAAAGTAATAAATGAAAATAATAATAATCTATGCTTCATTAATTTGGTACCTGGAGAATAGAGTTCCACAGTCACATTTATATTCCCTTGTGCCACAAATCTTAGTATGAGCTTTCCAATCAGATTGAACAGCATATTTCTTGGAACATTTCTCACACTTCCACTTCTTCTCGCCATGTTTTCTCGAGAAGTGTTTTTTAATACCTGTTAAATCTCCCAGAGCTCGCGATGGATCATGGTGGATACACGTCTTTTCGGGACAAATATAAACTTTCTTCTTGATCACTTCATTTTTGTTCCTTTGCTTTAGCTTCCATGGCAAGTTGTGACCTCTTCTGTGGAGCTGTAAATTCTGGTCCCTCTGAAAACCCTTGTTGCAGATTTCACATATGAATCGATTCGTCGCCATCAGAGACTTTGGTGATAGTGCTATCACTTCTGCATCTGGATCTGTTAATAAAAATCACCAACACCATCACCACCACCAACAACAAACAAACAAACAAATCAATTATGAACCAAAAAAAAAAAAAAAAACTTTAAAGAGAATAATTTTGTTGATATATATAGTAAAAATTGCTAGCTTACCTGGTTTTCCGGGGAGATTTCTTTTTCGTTTAGCAGATGGATGTGAGTTAGGGTTTGGATTATTACTACTAGGGTTTGAGTTTGGATCTTGAATGAAAGCTAATGAAGAAAGTCCGTCATCAGACATCATTTTTGAGAGCTAAGATTTGGAGTGTGAAGAGTTGGAGAAGAAGGAAGATGATGAGTATAAGTGAGAAGGAACCAAAAAAACAAAAAGAGAACAGCTCAGCTTTCAGAAGAAACCAAAGATTTTGCTGAAAACAGCTAAATCCCAAGATTACACAGCATAAGGTTTTGTTTCCAAAGAAACTAGACAAAAACAATGGTTACAACTACAAGATTCCATCCACAGACTATTTTTTCTTCTTCTTCTTCTTCTTAAAGAGGTTTTCTGCTTGAATGTTTAGCAGCTAAAAAACTACTACCATACAATAATTTTCTCTTTCTCTCTCTATCTCTATCTCTATCTCTATTTTATTCCTTATCTCACACGGCTTTTCTCCCTATAGTCGGTTAGACATAGACTCAAGTGGACCACTTTCCTCCCCCACCCCTCCAAATCCCCGGTAAAAAGCTTGAGTTTCACTTGAATACACTAATCAGAAATACTAAGTTTTAATTTGTTTGTCTGATTTTAACTTGACAAGGAATTTAAGAAATTAAAAAAATCATTTAAATTTGTTATTTAGAATGGACTAAAATATCTTGAATATATCATGTGAAAAGTTAGAAATAATACAATGATAAAAGTGACATTTAGCAATAATTAAGTTAATGTGAGGCACAAATGTGAGGGTGAGTGAAGAAAATAAGAGTGTGAAAATTGTGGCTTTACGTGCAAGTGTTTCAATTTATTTTCAACTGAATTCAAAGATTCCACTTTAGAGTACTTATGTTCCTTTTTTATGGCGTTTTCATATTGACGCTGGTAGTTGTCCCTCACAACATACAACAACGTAAATAATGAAGAAAAAGTAATAAAGAAAAAAAGAGAGGAGAGGATCAAAAAAGGGGCTTGCCTTTACAGCCATTGATAAGGTAAAAATGATTATGCCATTATTCCATTTTGGACCCTTAATTGATTACTGGGAAAGAGAAAAAAGGATTGGAAAAATCCAAAAATAAAAGGAAAGATAAAGAGAATAATGCATATGCTCCCTTAGTACGGTGTCGTCCCGTGAAGTCGTAGCCGGAACATACTATTTTCTCCGTTTAAAAAAGAATGACCTTCTTTTCTTTTTAATCTGTTTCTAAAAAAAGGACCTCTTTTCCTTTTATGTAATATTTTAATTTCAGTTTTCCACGTGGTATGTTTAAAGCCACAAGATTGAAGGACAATTTAGTAAATTTGACATAACTTTAATTTAGAACCACAAAATTTAAAAATCTTCTTTATTTTCTAAAATTTCGTGTCAAATCAAATCAGGACACTCTTTATAAAACGGAGGGAGTATGTTGTATTGAGTGGGAGAATTAGGTGGGTACACTGTAGCCCGGCCCATAATCTTCCCTACATACTTTTACTCACTCAATCCCAAATTAACAATTACGTTCTTCATATCATTATTATAAAAATAAAATAGTTGTTTCATATTATTTGTCCATTTTATTAAATTAAAAAAAAAAAAATTCTATATTATTCTTACGATTAATTCTTTTTGAAAGTATTTATATTTATTTGTAAAATTCTCAAAAAAAAATTTAAGGGGTGAATTAAAAAAATTATCTTCTTATTCATGATTTTTAAGCATAGTGCAAAATGAAAAGTGATTATTTAATATGGGATGGATCAAATATTGTGAATTTGAGTCATTAATAGAGTAAAAAAGGTGAGAACTTTTAGGAATGGGTAAAACAAAACAATTACTTTATCTCAAAAATATCATCCCAAAATAATTGTTATTTTAGGAATTTAAGGAAAAAATTGACAATTATTTTTAATCATATTTTTTGAGGTCATTTTGGTTTGGACAACCTTTTTTTTCTGAAATTGATTATATTGTGATTAATCATGTATATTATTTCTTATTATCTGTTTTGTTTTGTTGTATAATTTTAAGACAAAATTATTTGTTTACAAAATATCTTTCAGACTCTTATTATTTATAATTTTTTTTTTTTTAATGAAAAATCTTTTAGAGAAAGAACTTCGTTACTACTTAACTTTTTATTTGGAAAAAGGATTTGAGGGGCCTTAGCTTAGGGGAGGATTTTTGTCATTTTTATTGTTTTATCAAGTTATATATAATTTCAATACTAGTAGTCCACCCTCAAATAGAAATAACTTATCAGATACGAATTATGATGTAATTTATTCCACAATTAGTACTAACCAAAGCAATACTAAATTTTTATTTATGACTATCTATGATTATGCTCTATGCTTGTCAAACAGTACACTGAAAGACCCCTTAATATTAATAAGAATGCAAGTATTTAAGAGGCATAAATCAATCTACTTTTACTAAATAGAGGTCACTTGGTAAATTATAATTTTTTAAATATTTTTTTAATAAGCGTGAAAAAGAACCTAAAAAAAATAAAATTAAATGGGATATAAGGAGTACTCTTTGTTAATTTTAAGTTAACCACTTTTCTTTGTGAAGTCATTTCTTACTATTGGTTTTTTCTTTGTCTTCTTATCGGGGAAGGAGAAGGAAAAATAAGTGACGTAATTATAAAATTGGAAATCAAATTTTCACCAATAAATTGAAAGTATGATTGGTTGTCAATCAATCGATCTATTAGGATTTTCCGTTGTTAATATTAGTCCAGGGAATGTATTGTAGTTTTTTTATATGACATTTAAAATTCAAATTTTGGGATTGAGTTAGACATAATAGTTATATCTTCATAACAATTATGTATATTCCTACATACCATTTTTAGGTGAAAGAATTGCTACTATTATTTAGAGAGTTAAACGATTTTTCATTTCCATATATTTTCTCAAAATCTTTTTAAATATTTTGAACTATATATTATATTAATTTATAAATAGTACTTTTAAAGAATATCAAATTTATTTTAAAAACTTAAAATGTTTTATATCTCATTTCAGATGGAGAGGTAAACGTTTTCACCTTCATATTGTAAATCTCTTCATATAAATTAGGATCGACCGAATATAAATTACAGTTTATTTATTGGATTTAATAAGAAGAAATAGGATCCGATGTAGACGGACAAGAGGTGGCCTGTGTCTCTTGCAATGTCCACTAGCTAATTGGACACTATATATCCAACTACAATCACACACCCCTTTTTTCAGATATTGGTCGTCCCTTTACTTTCCGTTAGCGGAAGCGAAATCACTGTTAAATTTGTCATCGAACTTATAATTTGTTTAAGCTATTGGGTTTGAGTTTGTAATTAAATATTTTTATATATTTAGTTAATAAACTTTTTATTATAATTACCAAAAGTAATTACTAAATTTATATTTAATATTATAATTTTATCTCTGCCTCTGCATTGCGAGGTAGTATATAGTATATAGTAGTACAAGTACAACTTTTTATTTTAACAAACAGAATAGTGACGGATGGTGATGTTGAGCTAATAATTATAAAGAGTTATCGTTGTTGAAATTAAAAAAGAGAGATAAATAAATAAAATAATTCATCATCTGACTGAGTCACCTCACCAGAAAGGCAGAAACTCTTGCTCTTTCGGTTTTAGGGTCCCCCTTTCTGCTCTTTTATTTTTATTGTTGTCCTATACAACACCAGTTACTGCCAAATGCTAATGGACCATCCACATCTTCCTTTTTTTTTCCAACTTCCTACTACTCTTTTTTTAATTTTTATCTTTTACCCCTTGCATCTATCTTCTATGAGTATATCTAATCATACAATTTGAAATCACCACTTCAAATCATTATTTAGATATGTATAATTTTTTATTATGGTTTTGAGTTTTAAAGAAAAAATTGACCTGTAAGAAAAAAGAACCATTATGTTGAAGTGTGTAGAAATAGACTCATACTCAATGTAAAGAGATTGTTTGTACTTTGTGAAAAGATTATATTAAAGAATAGTTAGTTTTGTTTGTTTGAAACTTTGTAATTGCGTACATCTATTTATAAAAGGAATAGGAGATATGTGATTAAATAATGTGGTGTATTATGATATTTTGTTTATGAACTATAGTTTACTCATTGGTAAGATTGTTTAAGAATTGAGATTTTTTTTTGAAAGATTTCATAACTTTACTGCATCTAATAATGTCTGCCAATCTACTAAATAAGCACTATTATTATCACTGAATGATTGTTGTTAATTAATGAGTTTAAGTTATGTACTCCCTCCTCCATGTTGTTATTTAATTCAAATTTTATTTAGCTTTGAAGATTAATTAAATTAACTTTCGAAAATTGAAATTTGATAAATATTCTAAGACGAAAGAAATTCTTTGTTAGTATTATAATTTATTTATTTATTACATTATCAGATCCTCCACGGTAGAATAACTGTTTTTCTCCCCATATATGACAATTACACTTCTCTATGTTCTGTTCACCTAGATCTTATTTGAATTCTTTTACACACGTACGTATCTTTTTCTTTATATCAAAAAGGCAATGCACGTGTAAGATTGGTATATACATTTAAAAAATAAATTTTTGGCTCTAAGTTAAGTTTACGAATTCGTTAGTGATAATCGTTAAAACTTATAGAAGGAGAATAAATATCAATTATTATGGAATTAGGTAAAATTAACAATTTATTATTAGAAAATAACTATAATTTAAAAATATTATAAAATGTGCAATATTTGTTTTTATAGCAAATCCTTCTCCTCTCTCCCTTGCCTCTCCTCCCTCTATCTCTCTCTTTGTTTCTCTCTCTTGCCAATAAGAAGAAATTCATTCAAATGTATTATGTATCAATTGTATTAAATCAAATATAGGTGAGAGTATTGTATTTTATTTTAATAGTATTCGAAAAAAATGTATTTTATATTTTTATATCAATCGTATATGCATTCATACGAATACAATATACGCATTCATCCTCTATATCAAATGTATTTATATCCAATCAAAGAGAGGATGAATAGTTGAATACAGTTGTATTCATTATATTTCAAATACAATTGATACAAAATAAATAAAGAATACAATGCAACATTAAATACAAAATACAATTCTTTGTATTTCCAATACAATTGATATAAAATGAATATATAATACAATATGCAAAATAAATACAAAATACAATCGCCTCTTCTCACTCTCTCGATCTCGCTCGCCGTATTCATTTTGATACAAATAAGTTTGTATTTGTATTGTTTTCTCCAAAATCCGCAAAAAATACACTCTCTCTACTCTCTCTCAAATCTTGCTTGCCTCTCTCGTCTCCTAAAATTTTGCTATTATTGGTAATTAAGCAAACTATAGCCATAAAGTGTCTAATGTTTGCTATTATTGAAAATTTCCCAAAAATATAAGTCAGAGGAAAGCAGTAAAAAAAATAAAAATAAGGGAAAAGCCAATATTTCAGTTTTTATTTACCTATAGTACTGCCAACATCAACTTTAATATGAACCAAATGTACATATATACTAAAAATTCGATAGTAAAGTCACGAGTATTTTTAATAAACAGTAGGTACACATGCAATCTGAAATTTTAGTTGCAGGTTTTGCACATATCTATATAACCAAAGGTATCTCTATCTTTTTTTCTTTAAATAAAATGATGGAAAATAAGCTAAGGGGACCATAGTTTATAGTTTACCCAACCACTTTTGGAATTAAGCTATCGGAGTTTACTATTTTGGAATACATGCATGAATTTATTTATTAAAATTTTTCATATATATAAATTCCTTGTGAATTCTTCAAGAGAAGGACACCCAAACAAACCTCACCTAATCTCATACTCTTTGGATCTTTTACTTAACCCAAATTCTCTTGGGAAAGCCAAGCGTATATTACGAAAATGACTTGACCTAGCAATACACTCACCCAAACCATACAATTATTAAATTTTATTTAAGTTACGTATATTGACGGACCATATAGAGTATTATTTACACTATCAATATATACATCTAATTTAAATTATATAAATTGACAGTATAATTTTCTTAGCGTATATCATTTACTATGTTTTAATTTGTAAATTACTCCTTACTATACTCTTTAGAAAGCTAATCGTTGTTGTTTTCTAAATGAACTGATAGTGTAAAAAAAATTTATGCTTCCAAAGTCATCAAATTATGTTTTATTATAGTAATTATAAATATTTTTTTACACTATCAATATACTTAACATGTAGGAGTAATAGATAACTAGTTTCGTTTATTATGTGTAGTTAATTCAATATTTTTCTATTAGATATTTAATAACGTAAACATATTTTTTACAGTAAGCATATAGAATAAGTTAAAGTGTAAAATGAATGTGTGTATTTTCAAATAAAGACGACAAACATGACATTCCTTGGACCGGAGAAACAATTCCCTCCCATAATAAATCAAACATGTTTGCTACGTTTTATATTATTTTGTTATCTTTGTTTGGTATCTTGTGTTTGGTGACAAGACATGGAAAATAATTCTTTCTCACATGCAACTTAATAAACATATATAGACGAATGGCGATTCAATATAATTGGATACCTTTTCAATTATTTGTATTTACTATACTCTTTTGGCCAAAATCACTATGGAAGTACGTAGGTAGTTGAAACTTTTCACTTCCTTAGATCAGTTCTATATTACAATTAACCTAAGATATGCTTTATTTTGTAGTATTAAATTATTCGAGCCTAGTTTTTCCTTTGTCAAATTGACCCTCCAAAAAAAGAGAGGAGGTATGTTCATGTTAAAAAAAGTTTATTTTTTTAACGTGGGTAAATTTAAAACATCTAGTTAACTTGACACACGACTAACTATTTGTTGCAGTCTGATATGATAATCGGGAAAGTAGAGTTAATAATGCGTACCTATAACTGATATGATCTGCAAATTAAAGATGCTGGCTGGCGTAGGATATAGACAAATAGGATGGGGTTAATCAACGATCTATTTTTTATTCTGATGTTTAGCTCTTTCAAGTACTACTTCCAAAAGCCTATATATATAATCGTAGGCTTTTGACTAAAAGATTTAGGGGAAAATGTTGTCCATTGTGTATGCAAGACTTTGTAATATTTTAAAAATAAATGAGTACACTTTTGAGGTATATCTGTACAAAATTATCAACTCTAAGAGTATCTTTGAATCAAAGTATTGATGACAAAATTCTTTTTTAGGCTAAACTTTAAACGAATGATATTTTTATTCATTTCACATTGTTTTAAAGGAATTTTGATCCTTTTCCAATTCATCAATACTCGATTGATTAATATGAGATTATAAACCTACAAAAATTTGTCTATGCCACTTTAATTTGCTTATTTTTTATCCAGATTACTACTGCTCTAGTGAGGTATTTTCTATTTCAATTTGTTTGTCTTAATTTTTTTTTAAGTCAATTTTAAAAAATGCACATATATATATATATATATATATATATAACCCAACCTTTTAATTATAGTTTTTGACTAGCTCGTTTAAATTTCAAAATTAATACAAAAAGGGAGTACTAAATGATAAAAAATAGTGAAGTACAATTATTTCTTCTCATTACTTTGATATGACCCTGGTCTAATCTATTCAGGGAAAAACTTTCATCTAGACGAGTCCAAAGAGCTGACAAAAAATTACTGACTTGACTGCTTATATCAATGACTTATCTAATTATTACTATTTGATTGGTTGCCACATATTTTCATAATAATACCATTATTGAAGCTGCCAGTACTGTTGCGTCCAAATGAATAAATTAAAGTTAAAGATCATCAGAAAGCTTTTTTCATTTGGGGCAATACTTTCGATGAGAATATGGACTTTCAACTTATGAAATTCCCAGACAGTGGTTGTTTCAATTGCTGTGCTAAAAAGTGATTAGCCCGCGCTATTAATATAAAAAGTTTTACCACAACATAAAATAAGAATCCATTCACTCCAACTTGTTTACAACTTTTTGCTTATCTAAGATCAATGTGAACGCGATGACCTGTGCTGTAGCCTACTATTATTACTTGTATTTTTAGCTTTTAAAAACCGATGTACATCAACAAGGATAATCGGATCAACTCTGTCTACAGGACAATGAGAATGGCATCGATGGTGAAGTGTCCATCACAAAATTAAGAATATCTAATGCAAATAGACAAAAACAGTAAGTAGAAATTAATCAAAACAGCCTCACTTCTTCTGAGAAGCTTTGGTGACCTTGGCACCGGTTGGATCTTTCTTGTCAATGTTCTTGATAACACCATCAGCAACAGTTTGACGGCATGTCCCTCACAGCAAAACAACCTAATGGTGGGTGATGAGAAGGTCTAAACAACCATTGGATTTGTGGGAATCATCTTAACCATGCTGGAATCACCCTGCTAGACCGCATATCAACCTTGGTCAAGATCTCAGCAAACTTGACTGTAATGAGGGAGGTGTGGCAACCAAAGGCAGGGGCATATCCGTTTCCAATCTTGCCAGGATGGCTCATAATGATGATCTGGGAAGTGTTGGAAGCCCCCTTTGGCAGGGTTATCCTTGGAGTTGGAAGCCACAAAATCATGCTTGAGATCCTAAACCACAACATTCAGCAGGTTGAATCCAACATTGTCACCAGGAAGTGCCTCCTAAAGACCTTTGTGGTGCATCTCAACAGATTTAACTTGGATCACATTTTACTTTTTTCTCACGGCCTTGCTCTGGACTCCATCTTATGATTGTTCTCTCTTCAACAATATAATTATCTAAGCATGATGGAGAGGCTGCACAACTTTGTTGTTGCTCAACATCGAGAATTAATAATGTTTTTGCCACACTACCACAAAGACGAAGAGTGCAGTGAAAGTCGGACCAAACTCTCAAGCGACCATTTGCACTACCATCTTGTGCTGATAAAACGAGCACAGCATACTCAGAATGTACTAAAGCGGGATGATGACGATAGGCAACAAAGTCTACCCCATACTGAGAGCCCGATCTAGTCACCCAGTTCTTACTTCTAAGGTGAGAAAAAGCTTTGAATAAGATAGGAAAAGTTTCCTTTTTGGATGTCATATGCTTCCATAACTCATCATTATTCAGTTCAGTGTCGTTGTTGTCAACAACCTTAATGCATTTTAGAGAATATTGAAGGTAAAAAGCTTCTTCCATGGAGAGCTGAAACCATTGCTCATTCTTTTCTGATGTTACCCTAGGTCTACCAAAACATGCACGATTGAGGAGGTCAGTTAATTCTGCATCTGCTTTAAGAAGCACACTCATACCAGAAAGCAGTCCTCTAGAGTTTGAGCTGATCAGAGAATATTGGAGCTGGCTGACTATTTCTGAAATGGGATCTGCAAGAGCTTTAACTTCTGCCCCTTTTCCTTTCCACCTTGACCCCATTATTCACGTTCACAACAAAAAAAAAGCAGCTCTAAAATCACGATACTCTGATTTACACCTGTTTGTTCAACCAACATCGCAACTAAAGAGTGTAATGAACCAGTTACATAGTTATACAACACATTATCAATAGAAAAAAAAACACTATGTATAAAGTTTCAGAAGTATTAAGTAAATTGCATTATGCCACAGCAGACATAAGTTATGCCTATAAAGTTACAAGGATTAAGAGTGCAAAAATTCTTTTAGTATTACAGAATTCATGAAGTGTTGTGTCTTATTATGTCCAACATACTTCAAATTAAATCTATGAAATGGTAGTGCCAGTTTCATTCTAGGAAAGCACTTTGTCATACAACTATTGACCGAAACCACGCAGTAAATCAACTGAAATGATCCAAATAAAGAATCCATTGTGATTCGACGATTCAGAAAGCAATTATATTGCACATTCATCAAATCGTAACAGAGACAAAACACTAGGTAAGTTTTGGTGAACAAAAGTTATCTGTTGCTGGTACGAGGTGGCAGATATCATATGTAATTAGTGGCTCAAGCAGGCCCACACACCATTATCAATTTTTTTTGAAAGTTGTAGATTCAATTAGGTCTACAAATATACTTAGAAGAGATCTAGGTTTTAGAAGTACAAGTATATCAATCGAAAGAGATGACTATATACTTAGCATAATTGAAAGTAAATAATGAGGAAAATGGAGTTTACCTTCTGAAATCCAAAGTAGAGAGCTCCTCTCCTCCTGAATACAAGCCGCCAGAGCCCAGAAGATGGAGAAGCAAATCAAACAAAGTTAGAAGAGGAGGATTTATGAGTTTTTTACCTAAATGCCCTTATCTTTTCTCTTAGGAAAATTTGAGCACTAATGAACTTGTTTTGACTTATTTACTGATTTTATTTTAATTTTTAACAGGTTTGTGTCTACTCCAATGAAACACCACCGTGCTGTTAAATCTATCATTCCGAAGCCTTAGAGTAAAAAATTATTTATATGTTTGATTGATGAAACACCAATTGAAATAAATCGTAAAGTTTATAATAAATCATCAATTTGATTTCATTATACATTCAATCAAGCCGATTATTTTTCAAGTGACATGATATTAACAAGAAAAGATTAAATGATCTGCAAACCGAATAAAACTCTAATTAATAGAGTTTATAGGCATCAATAGAACCCGAAAAGGAAAATCCTTTTTATTCAAAACTCACACTCGCATGACCATCAAAATCCAATCTTAAGAAAGAAAAAAAAAACAAAAAAAGTAGTTCCTAGATTGGCATCTAATAAAATTTCCAACACTTTTTACTAAACAAATTAAACTAATCAAAACCCATGATCATGTCACTGCCTAAGCTCCCCACAATCCTCTCAAAATTGGTCCTCTTCTTCCTCTCTGGCTCTGAAGGCTTATCTTGTGAAGAATCCCACGACGATGCAGACAATATGACTTGTTCGTGTTGAGCATTGGCAATCCTCTTGAGCCTTTTCTCATCAATTCCAAATGCAGCTGCAAATTCTGGCCCTCTTAAGCTCTGCATCAATGAGTTCTTACCCACCAAGAACTGTTGATGATTCCTCCTTGCTGATGTTGTGAAGCCAAAGAACTCAAAATGGCCATTTGTTGAAGCAATTTGGCAGAAAGGGAAGTACCTGGGCACCCAAAAAACGTCCCCTTCTCGTACTCTGGCATTCATTGCTAAAGTCCCATTTGGATACACAATTTGAATCCTACCAGTTCCTTTTAATACTACTCCATACTCTATTGCTGATGGATTAACATGAGGTGCCATCATGGATCCCTACATTATAAAAAAAAAAACATATGTAACAGGTAAGAGGATTTTAATGCGAAGAAAGAGATGGACCACACCATGATGTTGAATTATGTGAGGGTCATTACCGGAGATAGATTGACAAGGTAAACGCCATTGCCAGATTGTTCTAGAGGAGAATAATCAGACGAATCCACATTCTTGCTCCATCCATAATGGTTCTTGAAATTGGGATTCTTCTTGTAGAGATTGTATACTGATGGAGCTTTATGATGATGATGATGATTGACAACATTTTCTCTGTTTACTAAATTAAACAAAAATTTCCTCAATGACCATGTTGATTTCTCCTCTTTTGGGCTAGCTTCTTCCCCAAAATTCACCATCCTCTTCAAGTGAGCTAGTTTTTGGTGGGGTTCTTGGGTTAAGAATTCGGACCACATATTTTTGTGATGAGCACCAGATATATGCACTATTGGACCGGAAGTTTGCCTAGTCAAAAACGCATGTAATTCTTCTGGCGAGACCTGCCATGTTACATAATATTAACTCAATTTTTTTCCCACTGATAAATGTTGTGAGAAATGGTAAAACTCATTTGAATACTTACATTAAGAGCAGTTGCTAATGTGTTATGATCAAATCCAGCAAGGACGGATGCAGGATGAGTTCCACCACCAATGAAGAAGGACTGCAAAATGTTTCAACATTACACAGTTTTTGGAAGAAAAGGAAGCGATTAAAAGACCAATTTTTGAGAAACTAGCTTAGGGTACCTGGAAAGCATGCCATCCCATGGATTCTGAGGTAATATCAATACTGCAAATTATGCGAAGTCTCTGATTTTCAAGTCTATTCTCCAAATAGAAAGCTGATCCAGCAGGAATTGTGTACACATCTCCATGCTTTAAATGCCTTTCCACTAATTCACTGCTATGGATGTGTCCAACTCTTGCTTCCCCTGTATTCATTTCATCTAAAAATGAATATTCTAGCTCGTTAAAGGAAAGGATTTAACTTTCTTAACACTATCCTTATACTTCAAAAGGTAGTAACATACAATATGTCTTATTATTTCCAAGTTACTGATCCGGGAAGATAATCATTTAAATATAGAAGTTTTGAACATTTTTTAAAAATCTAGTGAAAGCGAAGATAAAGTTGAATTACCATGGTGAACAAAGAGGATAAGATTGGAATCAAGATATTGAGGTATGAAGAGACTATTTGGTTCCATGGAGATGAAACCAATATGCATTGGACTATGTAGAAATGAATCCCTTCGATAGCCACCCTTCACCATTCTCATAGACCCTGCATCAGTTTGCACAACATTATGTAACTGACGCAACAAGAACCATTTTTCTCCTTGTGTCCTTTGCTCGATTTCTTCCTCTTCATTGGCACCAACAGAGGACACAAGTCCAGAGAAAAGTACCAGCACTAGAAGCAACAATGTCCTTCTATCTTCCATTTTAACTCGGAACAAAAAAAGCTACCAGTAGTTTTAATTTGTAAATTTAGTTTTTATGACTTGGGTGCAGATTGCAACGATTTATATAAGATAGAATGGTGAGATTTGAGAGGAATTGTTGTCAACCATGCAAAAATTTCAGGATTTCTGATGTGGAATGAACGTTGAGATCTTGAAAAATAATCGGTGAACCAAAGAAAAATCATTTGTTGAAGATTGTAATACAGAATAAAATGATGTAATGAAATAGGAATTTTGATGACCATTTCAAAGGGTTTCTCTAGCGAAACAAAAGGAAGGGCTTAATATTTACAAATAGCAATTCACGATAAACTTACAAAATAATTTACTACATTACAATATCACCAAGTACTTAAAAGCCAATTAATGTGACTATTTATCGTAATTTGTGGGTTGATCAAGTAAAAAAAAATGACAAATGCAATTTGTTCTAAAGTATTATGCAGCATATCTGAATTATATCCATGACAAAATACCCCAAAAGGGCCAAAAAAAAAAAAAAAACTTGCTACCTAAAAATCCAGACTAGTTTGCCCCGTCTAAAATACTAGATATTTTATCTAATTAGTTATGTAAATATCTTCCTTCTTTTAAAAAAAAAAAAATTATTTCCATCCTCCCCCATTGTCAATTTTTCCAAGTCAGGTTTGCAAATTGAAGGCTATACTACTAAAATTCATATGATTATTATCAGCAAATAGGTATTTGAATGAATTTTAGAAAAGAAAAAAATGAATGACGGAAATGGAATGGAGAAATAATTAAAAGTTATTTGGGAGAGTATTGGGAGAAATAATTAAAAGTTATTAGGGAGAGTATTTTAGAGATTACAGAAGATATTAAGGATAATATCATAAAAAGTTTTTGACAAAGGAAAAATATTTATTAAGTACAACCCAATTTCTGACTGATTTTAATTTATAAATTGTTAGTTTTGTTACTGTGTGATTGAATCCATGGAAGCTTGTTCTTCCATGGATGAACAATACTAATTGCAGAAGAGAGAGAGATATTTTTATTATGATCTGTTAAAGAGTTGAATTACAATGAAGAAGGAGTGCCTTCTTTTATAGTTCACACTTTTGCTTCTTGCATTCTATATACTTTTTATGTTTACCAAGCAAGTAAATAAGCAAAAAATATCAATATTTCTAAGCTAATTTGACCAGCTTATAATTTTGTTTTGGTTAAATTCTGTTTTAATTAGGTAGGACTTGTCTTAGTCAAAGCTCAAAACCGACCAAAATATGCTTATTGCTCCTCTTATCGACTCTTGTTGAGTCGTAATGTCGTATAATAACTTTAAAATAAAACGTTATTTATGAGAGTAAATTAGTAAAAGAGATGAGCAAATGAAACTGGACCTTTTAATTTGTTGATCACTTGAATTGTACGTTAATTTATTTGATTCAGAAAAAGATGAATTGCATGTCTAACTCCAACGGAACACTAATCCCTGTTTATATAGGGTCCCAAAACTATATGCTTGTCAAGTGAAATGCTAATTGTAGATAGATGTAGTAGCTTTTACTTGAAGGACAATATCATGTTTTTCATAGATCAACGCCTCTTTGGATTCCAAAAAAACAGTGACAAAACGGAATCACTTTGTTTCAATGACATGAGACCGATGAGAATTAGTATGTTGGATGCTCCCCTCTTTGGTACCACCAGAGTTGAGAAGTGTTACAATCTAGTCTCAAAATACCTTATAGTATATGCTGTAAAATTTACTCACAGAATTACATTTGGCTTTTAATATATGAAGACGATTTTTGAATGATGGAGGATTTACTGTTATGAGCAAATGTATAAGAACTGCATTGCAGCATTAATTCAAATACGATAACTAATATTGACGTTGAAGTTTTGTTGATGAAGTTTAAACCACGATAGAATCCATGTCAAGGAAACCAATCCGTCTTATTCACAGCTCAGAAGCTCAATGTGTCTTGCTTCCAACAAGACGCCATGGAAACAAACTCAGACTGAATAACAGGGGAAGTAAAAAAAATGAAAAGTAACAAAATTGGCTTCGAGCTTTGGTGCCATAATTCAACTAGACCAACGACGCACTAGAATTTCCATAAACTAATAAGAGCCAATGTTCATCCTCAAAGGAGAATCTGACGATGATGAAGGCAAGATGACTTGCTCACGTTGTGCATTGGCAATCCTGTTAAGCCTTTTCTCACTGATTCCAAATGCAGCAGCAAATTCTGGCCCTCTCAAGCTTTGCATCAATGAGTTCCTACCCACCAAGAATTGTGGATGGTTCCTCCTTGCTGATGTAGTGAAACCGAAGAACTCAAGCGGGCCATTTGATGAAGCAATTTGGCAGAAGGGGAAGTACCTTGGCACCCAAAAAACGTTCCCTTCTCGTACTCTTGCATTCATTGCTAAAGTCCCATTTGGATACACAATTTGGATCCTGCCAGTCCCTTTCAACACTACTCCGTACTCTATTGCTCTTGGATTAACATGAGGTGCCATCATGGATCCCTACATTTATCAAGAAGAGAAACATACAATAAGTTATGCGATTTGAGACTATTGGACCAAAGGTCACCACCTATATGAGGCAAGATGATTTACCTGAGATAGATTGACAAGATAAACACCATTGCCTGATTGTTGTAGAGGAGAATAATCAGACTCATCCAATGTCTTGCTCCATCCGTAATTGTTCTTGAAATCAGGATTCCTGTTGTTGAGATTGTACGATGATGGAGCTTCATGATTAACTTTCTTGATAACATCTTTTCTGTGTAGTAAAGTACACAAAAATTTCCTCAATGACCATGTTGATTCTTCCTCTTTTGGGCTAACTTCTTCCTCTAAATTCACAATCCTCTTCAAGTGAGCTAATTTTTGGTGGGGTTCTTGCGAAACAAATTCAGTCCAAATGTTTGTGTGATGAGAATCAGATATATGCACAATTGGCCCAGAAGATTGCCTGGTCAAGAACGTTCTTACTTCTGCTGTTGAAACCTGCAGTTTTACATAATTTTGGTTCAGCTTTTCCTCACTGATAAATGTAGCAAGAAAAATTAAGTTCCCTTGAATACTTACATTAAGAGCAGTTGATAATGTGGTATGATCGAATCCAGCAAGAATGGATGTAGGATGAGTTCCACCGCCAATGAAGAATGACTGCAAAGTATTTTTTGTTACAATGTATTAGGAAGAAATTTAGGACAATTTTGCTGAGAAATTAGCTTAGGCATACCTGGAATGCATGCCATCCCATGGATTCTGAGGTAATACCAATACTACAAATTATGCGAAGTCTCTGGTTTTCATTTCTATTCTCCAAATAGAAAGCTGATCCAGCAGGAATTGTGTACACATCTCCCTGCTTCAAACTCCTTTCTGCTAATTCATCCCTATAGATGTGTCCAACTCTTGCTTCCCCTGTATTTAATTCATAGAAAATGAAAATGACTCATGATATACACCGACAAAATTAATGAATTCTTATACATATTGAAGTTAAAGAATGGAATGAAAGAGAGAAAATGAATTTTACCATGGTGAACAAAGAGGACAAGATCGGAATCGAGGTACTGAGGGATAAAGAGGCTATTGGGTTCCATGGAGATGAAACCAATATGCATTGGACTATGGAGATGCGAATCCCTACGATAGCCACCCTTCACCATTCTCATAGACCCTGCATCAGTTTTCACAACATTATGTAACTGACGCAGCAAAAACCATTTTTCTCCTTGTGTCCTTTGATCGTTTTCTTCCTCTTCATACGCACCAACAAAGGACACTAGTGCTGCTGAGAAAAGCACCAGCACTAGAAGCAACAGTATCCTTCTATCTGCCATTTCAACTCGGAACAAAAAAATAAAATGCTTTAACTTGTAAGTTTTTTTAAATGATTAGTTTTGGTTCACTTGTGACTTAACTGAAGAGCTTAGCTATTTATATAGAGGGAATACTGAGATTTAAGAGGAATTGTTGTCAACCATGCAAGAATTTTAGGCTTTCTGGTGTGTTATAAACGTTAAGATCCTGAAAAAAGAAATTAGTTTGAAATAAAGAAACATCATTTTTCAAAGCTTGTATACAGAGCCAAATGTTGTGAAACTGCAATTTGATGACCACTTCAAAGGCCTAATTTAGCGCAATTTAAAAAATGGATTTAAGAATGTATATTAATAAATTAATAAAAAAGTATTTTTTGTGGCGATGAAGTGTTTGCTGCAACATATTGTTTTGCTTTTAAAAGGCATTCACAGATCACAACTTATCTTTTCTCACCACTATAGCCTTTAAAACTAAATCTAACAACTTTAAGTGGATTTTTCAATAGTTCTGTTTTTGTCATACACATATTCCAACCTTATTTTTTTTTTTAAAGAAAATGTGTTATTTATCAAGCTATATCAATGATAATTAAACAAAATAGTGATGAGCAATTAAGGGCTTGTTAAAGACAAAATTATTTTGACATAAAACAAATTCTTGGATTGATCAAATATCAAACTAGAAAAGTAAATGCCAAGAACTAAATTACTATAAAGGCAATGAACTAGACTAGAAAATAAGAGTGCAAAAGATTAAAGATATATCATGAAACTTTTAAGAGTTATATATAGAACTCATATATGTGTAATTATATTTTTAATACATATTTTTATAGTCTGTTTGGCTCGGTTTCTTAATTATTTTTGTTTAAAACTAAAATCAAATCAAACTAAAAAGATGAGTAATTTTTTCTTTTGGTTTGATTTTCCATGAACACCCCTATTTGGTACATTTAGTGGCAACATATACAATACTCCCTCCATCCATTTTTAGTTGTCACGTTGCGTTTTTCGAAAGTCCATTTGACTAATTTTCAAAGTTAAATTAAATTACATTAATTTGATATTTTAAAAAAAAATAGATATTAAAAAATTGTACGAAAAATACTATAAATTGTAATTTTTTGCATATTAATATGATTAAAAAATGCATCGTAAAATGTTAGGCAAAGTTCTTAATGTTTGATTATTAAAAAAGGAAATCATGACAACTAAAAGAGGACGGAGGGAATACTTCTGGCAGCGACTGGATACACCATTTTTATGAGGAGTGTTTATGTCACCACTAAAAGTGGACGGAGGGTGTAACAACTCCAATTTCACAATAGAAACATTCAAATATCAAAATCACTAAACTCGAAGTTACAACGGAAAATAGAACTAACAAAGAAAACTATGGTAGGAGATAACTAGAAGGGAGATGAGAAGCATAGACTCAAAGAAAGGAGATGAGAGGACAAAATATTTTTTCTCAACAATTTGCATAATCCCTAAATTACATATCACTACCCTTTTTGACGGAACCATTTCATGCCCACTACTCAACCCGGATCCCAAATTAATCCAGCCCTATTGCTCGTTCTCGACCCAATAGCTCTTGTTAGCCCAATAACAAACTTGTATGATATTAGTATCTACATTGGGCTGGACTTGGTTCATAACAGAGGGAGTACTTCTGGCAGCGACTCTATTTGATTGTATAACCACCAAAGGTTGCTGGTGACGATTTCTGGTTGGCACAAAAGGTCTCATTTCCTGTAGTAAGCTATATGCATTTCTCTCCCCTTTTAGTTTCACAATTTCTGGCTTCCCAAAAAAAAATCCTTCTGAAAAATTTGGCAAAATAAATCAACATGGAAATCAAATTTGGAGAATATTAAAAATAAATCAAGATTTTTGGAGTAGAGTTCTTTTTTAAAAAAAAAGTTGCAGGAGACAAACTCTATACTAACATTACTGAGGATGATTGTTGACACCCAATTTTGATTCTCCCCGGTAGAAATTATTTTCAAGCTTCTTAGATTGCAAATGATCTAGAATAATTAGTTTATAAAATATTTTTCACTTGAAGTGATTCAGTCATTGTTATAATATTTAAATAACGCAGAATTCTTATATACTTGTTAATATATTTTATAAATATTTGAAAATCATATAAAAAAAATTTATTTCTTTTTAGCTAAGTGTTTTATTAATTTAGTTTAGTTAAATCATAATCACGAGTTTGGATTGATTAGTTCGTATCTAAATTAATTGTATTATAATTAAATCAATTATTTTATTTCGTTAAAATTAAGAAACTCATAAGTTAATTTTTATTAATTCGTCTTGTTAATTTTAGCCGAACTACCAACTAAATTCAGTCGGCTAAATATTTAATTCAACTTGGCTACAATTTCAACTCAAATTGGTTACGATAGTAATTCAATAATTATTTCATAATTTGCAAAGGTAGTCATTCCTAGATTAAGTTCCAATTCTTTAAGACCCAAAATTGAGCCATTCATTCAGTCCAAAATATTTCCGGCAGCCCACTAAATTCATCAACCGATCTAATTTTCCTTTAAACCAATCCAATTCCATTTTCTCAACAACATTCCAATTTTTTTTCTAATTACAGCAACCCATTACTTCAATACAATGACCAGATCCAGCAACCCATATTTATTACCCCAACCCGGCCCATTTTATGTTCAAAAGAACCCAAAACCCAACATCGACAGCAGCTGGTAAAGGACAAGGTGCAGCTGCGTCTCCAGATGTTCCCAACGTCAGAGTAGCGGTCATACGGCGGAATTCATGGAAAAGCAACCACGTCTGCCCTCACCAAACCTTTTCAGCCCTGCCAGCCACATCCAATCATCCTTGTGGCTACGAGATAGCGCCACGTCAAGCACAAAGACAAGTGGATCAATCCAAGCCGTCTGCGCTTTCTCCCTCATTCGGATATCCTGGGATTTTGGGGAAAATCGTGCACCATAGATAACTTTTCCATCCTTGGGGGAGAATTTCAAATTGGAGGTAGAACTCAAATTCCTATTCTACCCTTTTCCCCTAATTCCGAACCCCGATTCCCCTTCTATAAATAGTTCCTTGTTAGTCACTGTAAAAGGGGGAGGCCATTTGACACTGATATAAGGATAGAGAGAACCATAGTTTATAAAAAAAAAAAAAAGATTTTATAAGGTTGCAGATAGAGAGTTAATATTTGAACAAAAGGCATTGTCAAATAGCATCCAAAAGGACTTGAGTTTTATTTTAGTTCTGTTTCTTATTTCACGCATCGTGGGAGCTCGCTGGAGTTCTCGGAATCTCGTTGTGGTCCTGAAAAGCCGTTTCTCTACTCATTGTTCTCTGTTCGCTGCCTATAAAGAGATGGAATCGGCCCGGGTTCACCATGAACTTTTATTTCCTTCCCCTTGCATTTCAAAAAAGCCAAAAAGGCTCAAATTCTTTTATCATTTGAAGAACAAGTCTTGGGAGCTGATGTAAAGGTCTCGGAAAGCAGAAAAACGGGTTGTATACATCCGATATACACTAATATACAAAAAGTGTATACAAAAACGAGTTTTGAGTAAAACCCAAAAAACTTGCAGCGAAATTGGCCCAAGAAAGGGCCCAATTTCATTTTCACTCTCCTAATTATTTAATTATGTTTGACTAAATTTATTTAACTCTAACTTTAGAACTATTAATTAACCTAATTAGCTTCCCCAAAAGATAAGTTATTTTCTTTGTGTTGGTTAACTTTTATTTTATTTTTTTAGTTTATTAATCAAATATGTTGGTCAAATTATACATTAATTAAGTTAAATCTTTTGTTCTAAAAAATATGTTTAATGCCTCCTCACTTAATCATATTGTACTCATTTTAAAACAGTTTTAAGTTAAAGTATTTTTCTCGAATGAACTTAAAAAATGTCCTCTTGCTTCTTTTTATTTTTTTTACTTAAGTCATTTTCTCAAAAAGGTTAGTTAATTAATTTAAAATGATTTTCATGCTTTAATTTATTAATATTCTAATGAGAAAATGGTCAAATACCTCCCTAACCTATAGTCGAATTTTCAACTACACACTTATATTTTATGAGTGTCCTATTACCCCCTTAAACTATTTTAAAACGGAATAAATGCATCTTAAATGTTGACATGGCGCAGAGAGTGTGTTCACTCTTTTAAAGGCATTTGAGAGATAAAAAACTGATCAAAAAAATATTTTAACTTTTTGTTAAATACATTTTCCAACTTGTACCTTTAATTTTATTTTCTTTACTCTTTTCATTTCTTTTTCCTTTATTTTTTTTTCGTCCTCTCTCTCTCTCATCACTCAACACCCTCACTACCATTGTTGAACCACTATGGCAGCCCTATCTCCTCACCCATCTTCTAATGCATTTTCATAATTTGTCTCACAATTACTCACAATTCAATTTATTGATTTCAAGCTTCAAATCTTATATTTTGTCTTTATAGATTTAAGTTTCTTTGTTGTTTTTGTTTTATTTTTTCTTTTTACCTTTTTTTTCTCTTTTTGTTTTCTCTTCACCGGAGCAATACCGGCGGCCTCACCTCCATCACCAAGTCGCCGCTCACTCCGTCAATCGTCATCTACCTCCATCGTGAATCACCGCGTTCATTTTTAAAGTTGCTAAGCTCTCAATAATTTCAACCGAAATCCAAAACCCACTTTGAAAAATCAAATTTTGAAGTCTCCAAATATTGAACACTATCACTCTTTTTGTGTTCATCACTAATTTTTCATTTAACCCAAGGATGAATTTTCAGATGTTAAGAAGGTTTATGAAGAAAATTTCACTCAATGACTTCTAAATTTAAGCTTGCTTTGTTAGTTTGAAAATAATTTGGTCAAAGTAAAGAAAAAATGGAGCAAGAAAGGAAAGAGAAGAGAAAGAGAAGAAGGATATTATAAAAGGAAAATTAGAATAAAGGAAAAAATAATATTTTTTAATTTTTGAAAATGTAGATGACGTGGCAAGCGCGTGTCATTTATTTTTTAATATAAATCTGGGTGTGAGCTTTTAAGGGGGTATATATTATACTTTTAATATGTTCAGGTGTGTATAAAATAGAGAAATATAAAGTTCAGGTGGGTAATAGGACACCCGTAAAGTTGGAGTGTATAGTTGGAATTTCGAGTATAGGTTGGGGAGGTTTTAGACCATTTTCTCATATTCTAATCACTTGTATTTCAAGTCAAAAGTTTCATTTTGGATCCCTTTCTCTAAAAAATAATAATAATAATAATAAAAAATATATATATATATAAAATGTGTCATTTATTTAATTATTTTTCTCAAAGTTAATCAAATATTGTAAATGATTATTTCTTATGTTAAATCATTATTCCTAAGAATTAGTCAAAAATCATTTTAGTCAAGTCGTATGATAACTGCATGTTAGCGGCTACTTTAAGTGCTAATATCTTCTTAGAGTAGAAATAAGAACTTCTTACCCATTTTCTCTAAATTTTTAAAGGCTCATCTTAAAGTCTTTTGAAATTAAGTTTTCTTAATTTCTTTAAAAAATTAAGTGACGACTCTTTTTTAAGTATTTTTTTTTCTTAGAACATTTTAAAAAGTGATTTTTCCTAATGATAGGAAAATTACGGCACTACAATTGATATTTAGCTGCATTTATTAGTTTTTTCTCACTTCCTATAGTGACCATGTATGGATAATGATATTAGCTTGACCATATAGAAAACTCTATAGGTTTTACCAGTACAACCCAATTAAATGATCATATGCCTGAAAGCTAAAAACAGAAACTTGTGTAATAAAAAAAAAATGGTCAATTTTTCTTGGGAATTTGGAGCTAAAATCAGTTAAAATTTGAAATTTTGTTAATGAGGCTCAAACCACTAATAGAAACTATGTCAAAAATCCAATCCGTCTTATTCACAACTCAAAAGGGCAATGCGTCAATCAAATGAAAGGAAAACAGAAAAGAAAAAATGAAGTTCGAAAAGTTGGCTTCGAGCTTATGCCATAACTCAACTAGCCCATCTAGATACTAGAATTTCCACTAAATTTCTTCTCCATAGGAGAATCCGACGATGATGAGGGCAAGATAACTTGTTCACTTTGCGCATTGGCAATCCTCTTTAGCCTTTCCTCATCAATTCCAAATGAAGCTGCAAATTCTGGCCCGCTCAAGCTCTGCATCAATGAGTTCCTACCCACCAAGAACTGTGGATGGTTCCTCCTTGCTGATGTACTGAAGCCGAAGAACTCAAATGGTCCATTCAATGAAGCAATTTGGCAGAAGGGGAAGTACCTTGGCACCCAAAAAACGTCCCCTTCTCGTACTCTGGCATTCATAGCTAAAGTCCCATTCGGATACACAATTTGGATCCTTCCGGTTCCTTTCAACACTATTCCGTACTCTATTGCTCTTGGATTAACATGAGGTGCCATCATGGATCCCTACATTAACCAAAAAAACATCGATAAAACAAGCGAGCAAGAAAAGAAACATATAAGCAAGAAGGGGAAATCTGTGATCCGTGATCTAGAATATATAATGATTGGGTCATTACCGAAGTTAGATTGACAAGATAGACACCATTGCCGGATTGTTCTAAAGGAGAATAATCAGACTCATCCAATGCCTTGCTCCATCCATAGTCATTCTCAAAATCAGGATTCCTGTTGTAGAGATTGTACGTTGATGGAGCTTCGCCATTTACTCTCTTGACAACGTCTTCCCTGTTTAATAGATTAAACAGAAATTTCCTCAATGACCATGTTGATTCTTCCTCTTTGAGGTTAGATTCTTCCCCAAAATTGACAATCCTCTTCAAGTGAGCTAGTTTCTGATGGGGTTCTTGGGCTAAGAATTTGGACCAAATGTTTAACTGTTGAGAATTAGATAAATGCACGATTGGCCCGGAAGTTTGCCTGGTCAAGATCGTCTTTAATTCTGCTGTTGATACCTGTCATTTTACATTATCTTGACTCAGTTTTTTCCACTAGAAAATACATCGAGAATAAATAAATGAATTCCTCGAATACTTACATTAAGAGCAGTTGATAGTGTGGTATGATCGAATCCTGCTAGAATAGATGTATGAACTCCACCGCCAATGAAGAACGACTGAAAATAATTACAATTTACATGAGTTACTACAAAGTTTTGGGAAGAAAATTTGGACATTACAAGAAATGGATTAAAAGACCATTTTGTCGAAAAATTAGCTTTGGATACCTGGAAAGCATTCCATCCCAGGGATTCTGAGGAAATACCAATACTACAAATTATGCGAAGTCTCTGGTTTTCATTTCTATTCTCCAAATAGAAAGCTGATCCAGCAGGAATTGTATACACATCTCCCTCTTTCAAACTCCTTTCCGCTAATTCATCTCTATAGATGTTTCCGACTCTCGCTTCCCCTGAATTTATTTCATAAAAAATGAATTATTCTGGCTCGTTAAAGGAAATAATTAAACTTTTAACACACTATTTGAACACTTCAAAATGTAGTAGCAGATAATTTGTCTTATTATTTTCCATGTCACTGATTCCACTTTTAGTGAAAATTAAACTATCTTGTGAAAGCGAAGATGAAGTTTAATTAATTACCTTGATGAACAAAGAGGAGAAGATCGGAATCAAGATACTGAGGGATGAAGAGGCTATTTGGTTCCATGGAGATGAAACCAATATGCATTGGACTATGTAGAACTGAACCCGCTCGATATCCACCCTTCACCATTCTCATAGACCCTGCATCAGTTTTCACAACATTATGTAACTGACGCAGCAAAAACCATTTTTCTCCTTGTGTCCTTTGCTCGTTTTCTTCCTTTTCATAAGCACCAACAAAGGACACTAGTGCTGCTGAGAAAAGTACCAGCACTAGAAGCAACAGTATCCTTCTATCTGCCATTTTCAAATTGTTACACTAAAGCAAGTTGTCTTTAATTTGTTTGGTACGATGGAGATGAAGGATCTGTTTTTGTTTATATAGAGGGAATGGTGAGATTTTAGAGGGAGTTGTTGTCAACCATGCAAAATTACTAGGCTTTTCTTGTCTACTTAACGTTTAGATCCTAAAAAATATTTGTTGAAGCTTGTATGCTGAACCAAATGATGTAGCCAAATGTGATGACTAATTCAAAGAGCTACTATGGCGCATTAAAAAAATGTACTATTTAATTTTTGAAGATGTAAATACTATGTTTTGCCCTTGTATTAAGGTTTTCAATAAACGTTTTAGCATAAACAATTCATAAAACCACAACAATACTAATAATACAATTTTGTTAGGATACATAGAGACTTTAAGTTATCTGAACACAGAAAAATATTTGTCATACAAAAAAATTTGAGCTCATGAAGTCTTATTTTTACACAAATAAAAAAAAAAAAATTTAAAAAAGTTTATCTAGGAATGGTTACTCTGGCATGAACTCCTCTCCCATATTAAATTCCAAACACAAAATCAAAATGCACTTAGGGTTCTAACAGAGATAATTGAAATCTCAAAATTATAAATTTCAAACTTATAAATGTAATCGAGTCACCGGCAAAAAAAAAAAATCAGCAAGATGTCCGAGTAACTTCCAAATCAGGAGAATGCGAAAACACAAAGTTCAAACCTAATACTATATATATATATATATATATATATATATATATATATATATATATATGAATGACAAAATGCAGTAAAATACATATTTGAAGGACACTAATGAAAATTGACGCATCTTGGTTTTTTGGGTCAAAGTTTTGGTCAATTCGATTCAACTTGACTTTAGTCAAAGCTAACTGACATATCATATTTTTTTTATTATTATATATATGAAGTTATGAACTGTTGGATTCGGTTACCATTAGAAAAAATGTATTGTATAAATAAAAGGGGTTCAAACTTGATTTAAGTCACATGTGAAAATCTTGCAAAAGTGTCAATGGAACTATTTTAGTAATATTTTTGAGAAATTCATGTTAAAACTATGAGATTAAAATTACAAGATGATATTTTTTTTTTGTTTGTGGTCTAGAGCAGGAACCACTAGAGCATTTGTTCTTTCGTTGTCCTAGTTGTATAGACGTCTTGAAAACGAGTCCAGTAATTTGGCCCGAATCAATGAGATTCTTGAAATTATATGTAAACATCATGATTTGGTTTGTTTGGGAAGTTAGAAATAACTTGGTGTTGTATGTAGAATGTTTCTATTATTGTGTCAAGTCCATAATTACTGTCGGAAACAACATATCTAGACTACCCGAATTTCATCTTACTAATGGTAAAAGAGTTCGAACCATGAACACAATCATGTCAAAAAAAACAACCCGTTTTATTCACAACTCAAAAGGGCAATGTGTCTTAGCTTGTGTCCAACAAGACTACCGAGGATACAAAATCAGATTGCATCAAGGGAAAACAGAAAAGAAGAACAAAACAAAGTTCCAAAACTGGCATCGCGCTTTCATGCCATAACTCAACTCTAACTAAACTAATCAAAATTCATAAATTGCCTTGTCACCAGCTGTAGGCGATGATGATGGCAAGATGACTTGTTCATGTTGAGCATTAGTAATCCTTTTAAGCCTTTTCTCGCCAATTCCAAATGCAGCTGCAAATTCTGGCCCTCTCAATCTCTGCATCAATGAGTTCTTACCCACCAAGAACTGTTGATGGTTCCTCCTTGCTGATGTAGTGAAGCCGAAGAACTCAAAATGGCCATTTGTCGAAGCAATTTGACAGAAGGGGAAGTACCTTGGCACCCAAAAAACGTCTCCTTCTCGTACTCTTGCATTCATTGCTAAAGTCCCATTTGGATAAACAATTTGGATCCTGCCAGTCCCTTTCAACACTACTCCGTACTCTATTGCTCTTGGATTAACATGAGGTGCCATCATGGATCCCTACATTTACAAGACAAAAAATATACAAAGTTACTATACTTGGACATGTCTAGTAACTATAGTTGCCTGAAGCAAATGTACATTTTAGTCAGTGTGTGCAAGCGGTCATTACCGAAGATAGATTGACAAGGTAAACGCCATTGCCAGATATTTGTAGTGGAGAATAATCAGACTCATCCACATTCTTGCTCCATCCATATTCGTTCTTGAAATCAGGCTTCCTGTTGTAGAGATTGTACGTTGATGGAGCTTTATGATTCATTCTCTTGAAAAAACCTTTTCTGCTTAATAAAGTACACAAAAATTTCCTCAATGACCATGTTAATTCCTCTTGTTTGGGGCTAGCTTCTTCCGCGGAATTCACAATCCTTTTCAAGTGAGCTAGTTTCTTGTGGCATTCTTGGGCAATGAAATTGGTCCAAATGTTTGTGTCATGAGAACCAGATAAATGCACAATTGGTCCGGAAGTTTGTCTGGTCAAGAAAGTTTTTAGTTCTGCTGTTGAGACCTGCCATTTTACATTATATTAACTCACCTTCTTTTTTTTTCCACTGATAAATGTTGTAAGAAGTGGTAAATTCATTTGAATACTTACATTAAGAGCAGTTGATAATGTGGTATGATCAAATCCAGCAAGAATGGAGGCAGGATGAGTTCCACCACCAATGAAGAAAGACTGCAAAATAGTTACCCGGAAGATTTGGGAAGAAAAAGGACTTTTAAACCAAAGAGAAATATATTAATTGACCAATTTTTGAGAATGTGACTTAGGGTACCTGGAAAGCATGCCATCCCATGGATTCTGAGGTAATAACAATACTACAAATTATGCGAAGTCTCTGGTTTTCATTTCTATTCTCCAAATAAAAAGCTGATCCAGCCGGAATTGTGTACACATCTCCCTGCTTTAAACTCCTTTCCGCTAATTCATCTCTATAGATGTGTCCAACTCTCGCTTCCCCTGTATTCATTTCATAAAAAAAAAATAAAAAAATATTCTGGCTCGTTAAAGGAAAGGATTTAACTTTTTACACTATTTGTACACTTCAAAATGTAGTTGATCCCACTTCTAATGAAAGATCAACATTTTAACAAAGTTAAACTCTAAAAAATCTAGTGAAAGCAAAGACAAATTTTAATTAATCACCATGGTGAACAAAGATGACAAGATCGGAATCAAGATACTGAGGGATGAAGAGACTATTGGGTTCCATGGAGATGAAACCAATATGCATTGGACTGTGGAGAAATGAACCCGCTCGATAACCACCCTTCACCATTCTCATTGACCCTGCATCAGTTTTCACAACATTATGTAACTGACGCAACAAGAACCATTTTTCTCCTTGTGTCCTTTGCTCAATTTTTTCCTCTTCATATTCGTAGGCACCAACAGAGGCCACTAGAGCAGAGAAAAGTACAAGTACTAGAAGCAAAAGTGTCCCTCTATTTCCCATTTTCAACTCGTTACACAAAAGCAAGTTTTCTAAGCTTTTTTAAAATTTAATCAGTTTTGGTTTACTGATGTATTAACTGTTGGGATTGTGGTTTATATTGAGTGAATACTGAGATTTGAGGGGAATTGTTGTCAACCAAGCATGATTTTTAGGCTCTTCTGGTGTACCATAAACGTCGAGATCCTGAAAAATATACTATATTGAATTAAAAAAAGAAAAACATTTGTGTAAACTTGTAGTAACCAAATGAATTAGAGAAATTGCAATTTGATGACCATTTCAAATACAATAAAAGAAACGATCTAAAGTATAATGTAAATACACTCATTTTAATTAATCAATTAACACTAATTTATTATTTTAATTTCTCTTAATAATTTAATTTTGTCTAAACAAATCTTAGAGAGTTCACCTAGCTGGCAAGCTCAACTCTGTTCTAAGTCAACTCTCTAATAAAACAAAAAGCTTTCTTTTGATTCAACTCATGGCCATGGCGCAAAATAGCAGCTGCCGGAAGAGACCTAATATCCTTATCACCGGAACTCCAGGCACAGGGAAGACGACTACGGCGGCTGCTCTGGCGGAGGTGACGGAGCTCCGCCACATCAACATCGGTGATTTTGCTAATGAGGAAAACTTGACGAACGGTTGGGATGACACCTTCGATTCCTACTACATCAACGAAGATCATGTAAGTCTTTATACATTTTCCTTACCCAAGCTCTAACAGGTCAAACCTATCTAAGTTTTAGGTAGATTTCTTAATTTTGACTTTTTTTACCAATCACTCTATTTTTGTTCAAGTTTTGAGAATTTATGGTCCCTAACCTAAAAGTTGTTGCAATGATTGTTAAGGAAGTTTTAAATTTAATGGACACAAACAGTTAAACATTCAATAGGTGAGATTTAAGGATTAGATAGCAGTATTAATTTGAATTTTGTTTAAGTTGTGCTCTTCACAGTACAACATATTTAGTATGGGAATAAAATGGAACTGAATTGAGTCGAATGGATACTGTATTCACATAGATATACCCAACTAAGTTGATTCGGGATTGAGGTATAGTTGATTGATCAATTGATTTGTACTCTTCAAAGCGGTTTTAACTAAGGATGATCAAGTGATGGAATTTGAGTTTTATATGGTGATTGTGTTGTTTCTCTACCCTGCATTTCGTGAGCTTTTATTCAATTACGATAGGAAGGCAGGCCTGCAGGGAAGAGAACTTTTTTATTTTATAGTTACAGTCTGAAGTTTTTGTATACCAAATTTTCCTATTTCCAGGTCTTGACTGAGGAAATTAGTTTCCTTTGAATATTAAGTAGCATGATGTTGCTTATCCAGGTATGTGATGCTCTTGAAAACTTGATGGAAGAAGGAGGAAACATCGTTGATCATCACGCCTGTGACTTCTTTCCTGAGTGTTGCTTTGATCGTGTGGTGGTACTTCAAACTGACAGTTCTGTCTTGTATGATCGGTTCACTAAGAGGTACTCTTATCAATTGATCCTTACTTTTCGGTTTGTATGCATCTCTAGTATCGCCCTATTGAATATTTCTAGACTGTTTCACTGTCCCAGAGGTTACTCCGATCATAAGCTTGCTAGTAATACTGAATGTCAAATCTTTCAAGTTTTGTTGGAGGAGGTAAAAGAGAACTATCCAGATGATGTTGTGATCATACTAAGAAGTGATTCTCTGGAAGATATTACCAAAAATGTGGAGACGCTGACCAGTTGGATTAGTAATTGGAGCCCTGCCGTATGACTAAAGTATCAAAACAGATGTATTATAGCATATTAAGTCCATAGATAAGGTCAAAATCACTTTTATGTGTATATAATAAATGTTCGGCCATGTATCACTAAGCCTAAACAAGAACATATCACGGCTGAACGCAGGCTTGACCAATACTTTTGTGAGACTATCAGCTAATAGATCTGCTGCATGTACATAAATAACCTGAAGTTACTGAAATTTTAAATTTTCTTATAACTAATACTAACAGAGTTCAAACAAAGAACAAAATCATGTCAAAAAACTAATCCGTCTTATTCACAACTCAAAAGGGCAATATGTCTTGTGTGCAACAAGACTGCCAAGGAAACAAAATCAGATCGCATGAAAGAAAAACCAGACAAGAGGGAAAAAAAACTAAGTTCCAAAACTGGCTTCATGCCTTCATGTCATAACTCAACTAAACCATGTCACCAAGAGTAGATGATGATGATGGCAAAATGACTTGTTCATGCTGAGCATTAGTTATCCTTTTAAGCCTTTTCTCACCAATTCCAAATGCAGCTGCAAATTCTGGCCCTCTCAAGCCCTGCATTAAAGAGTTCCTACCCACCAAGAATTGTGGATAGTTCCTCCTTACTGATGTAGTGAAGCCGAAGAACTCAAATGGGCCATTTGTTGAAGCAATTTGGCAGAACGGGAAGTACCTTGGCACCCAAAAAACATCCCCTTCTCGTACTCTTGCATTCATGGCTAAAGTCCCATTCGGATACACAATTTGAATCCTACCAGTCCCTTTCAACACTACTCCATACTCTATTGCTCTTGGATTAACATGAGGTGCCATCATGGATCCCTACATTTACAAGTAAAAGATAGACGAAATGTGTAAGCAATAAAAAAAGCATACAAGTTGCTATATATACATGGACCAGGTTAACTATGATTTTCTTTCACGCATGGAGATTTGAGTTAATGCGTGCAAATGATCATTACCGGAGATAGATTGACGATATAAACTCCATGACCAGATTGTTTTAGAGGAGAATAATCAGACTCGTCCAACTTCTTGGTCCATCCGTAGTCATTCTTGAAATTGGTATTCTTGTTGTAGAGACTGCACGCTGATGGAGCTCTGTGACCCATTCTCTTGATAACGTCTTCTCTGTTTAATAAAGTTAAAAGAATTTTCCTCAATGACCATGTTGATGCTCCTGTTTGGAGTTAGTTTCTTCTTCGAAATTCATAATTCTCTTCAAGTGAGCTAGTTTTTGGTGGGTTCTTGGGCCAAGAACTCGGACCACATATTTGTGTGATGAGAACCAGATAGATGCACGATTGGACCGGAAGTTTGCCTGGTCAAGAATGTCTTTAACTCTTCTGTTGAGACCTGTCATTTTACATAATATTAACTCACCTTTTTTTCCTCTGATAAATGTTGTAAGAAATGGTAAATTCATTCGAACACTTACATTAAGAGCAGTTGATAATGTGGTATGATCGAATCCAGCAAGAACAGATGCAGGATGAGTTCCTCCACCAATGAAGAAAGACTGCAAAATATTACTTATCACAAGTTACAAAGTTTTGTAAAGAAAGGAATATCGATAAACAAGAAATGGATTAAATGATCAATTTGTTGGGTTTAGGATTTGTTTTCCCTTCCTATGTGGATAAATAAAAATCCTATTAGGACTAGCCCACTTTAGCCCATAACCCAAATATTATGTGGCATATATATAAGGCTTATTTGGTCTTATTTTTCAGAAACACAAGAGAAAAAAAATCAAGAGAGATTCGTTTTAGAGATTGAGAAGAAAAGAGAAAGCCCGTTTTTGCTTCTGGAAATTTTCTGCTCAGGCAGTCCGCTTCAGACAGAGTTTTCGGCTTCGTTAACCGTTGGATCATGCTCAAATTTGAACTGGAAGTTCTCAACATCTGGTTCTTGCAATTCAACGGTGGAGATCGGATTTGGAGGTCTGTAGCTTCTGATTTGAGGGCGTGAACAGTAGCGCGTTTTGGGTGAAATATTTTCTTTAATTCTCTAGTTTTTGGTACAATCTTGATTTGTTGTTGCTCGTTGTTTGGCACTTGTTTTGTGGCCAATTTTGGAGAACAATTTTGTAACTCTTGGTGTTTATAGTGGAGTTTTTGGTCCCGTGGTTTTTTACTCTTCACATCGAAGGGTTTTCCACGTAAATCGTTGTGTCTTGTGTGATTGACTTGTTCTTATCTTATTGCTTTATTTTGGTTGAATACTTGCTGTCCATTCTTCATATTGCTTGATTTGGTTTGTCTTCTCTTTGTTCAAATTGAAAGGGAAAGTTTAGATTTGGGTATTATTCCGCTGCTATCCTGTCTGGCATTCTTGTTAGTGCCTTGTCTTTCCCAACACAATTTGACTTAGGGTACCTGGAAAGCATGCCATCCCATAGATTCTGAGGTAATATCAATACTACAAATTATGCGAAGTCTCTGGTTTTCATTTCTATTCTCCAAATAGAAAGCTGATCCAGCAGGAATCGTGTACACGTCTCCCTGCTTTAAACTCCTTTCTGCTAATTCATCCCTATAAATGTGTCCAACTCTTGCTTCCCCTGCATTCAGTTCATAGAAAATGAAAAACTCTGGTTTGTAGTTTAATTTTATACGATGTCAAGTGAATTTTACCATGGTGAACAAAGAGGACAAGGTCGGAATCAAGGTACTGAGGGATAAAGAGGCTATTTGGTTCCATGGAGATGAAACCAATATGCATTGGACTATGTAGAACTGAACCCGCTCGATATCCACCCTTCACCATTCTCATAGACCCTGCATCAGTTTTCACAACATTATGTAACTGACGCAACAAGAACCATTTTTCTCCTTGTGTCCTTTGCTCGCTCTTTCTCCCTTCATATTCATAGCCACAAACAGAGGCAACGAAAAGTACAAGCACTAGAAGCAACAATGTCCTTATATTTCCCATTCTCAACTCGTTACACAAAAGCAAGTTTTCTTTAATTAGTTTGGTTCAATGGAGATGAAGGATCAGTAGTTGTTTATATAGAGGGAACAGTGAGATTTGATGGAGTTGTTGTCAACCATGCATGCTTTTTAGGCTTTTTTTTCTGGTTTATTATAAACGTGCAGATCCTGAAACATGTATACCGAACCCAAAAAAATAAAAATCATTTGGCGAGCTTGTATATAGAACCAAATGATCATTTTAGCAAAAATGCAATTTGATGACTATTTCAAAGGGCTTATCTAGCGCGCTAAGAGAAACGATTTTATGTTTGCACATAAACACGCTAAACTAATTTTAATAAATCATGAAATAGTAGTCGTATAATAAGGCAGACAGAATAACATTGATATACTGGAAACATCTTAAAGCTAGGAACATTATGCCTTACCCTTCTTATATCATTATGTCTACCTCTTTTGGATTTTCATACTATAATGAACATGCTAATTTATCTTATTTTCTTTTAATAATTAAGGTTTTGTGAACCTATCCATCCGTGCTTCGCGCCGAATTAAATTTGTTGAGATTAAGTTTGTTGTAGCAGTGAACAGGTTTATTGCCAGTTTATGGGCCACTTGGTGAAACATATCTTTTGGGCAAACAGTCTCTGGTCTTGCCATACCCACTGACCTGGACCAATAAAAGACCCAAAATGAATCATTCGGACAAAGCCCATAATAATCTGACCCGGCAGTAAACTGCTAGAGATTTATTGCCGCAGAGGCGTATCCAAGATTTCGAGATGATGGGTGTACTATTATGAAAATGTGGATCTAATCAGTTTAAGATTTAAGTTGTTATCATTGAAAATAATTAAAATTTAAAAATCATAGGTCCAAAATCGAAATGCTTAATTAATTAAAACGCCAAAAGTGCTATCAATCGCCACTTAGAGAGGTGTTACCCAATTTTAGAAAGAAAAAAAAAAACAAGATAGGTATAAAATTCAAATTTATAACCTTACTAAGAGGTGCACCCAATCATTGTCACATTACATGATACTTCGAGTGTAGGTTCACACATCTATATTTAATGAAAAATTATAAATATACGACTATTATATATGATTTCAGGAGGGGAGCATGAGTTCAAGTGAACCTGGTAACCCCTCCTGCATACGCCTCATTGGGTTATATATTCCCATAAATATCTTTATTTTGTATTATAAGTAGTCTTTAATTTTTGCCTCTCCGAATTATGGATCTTTAATTTTTACTTCTCACATCCAACAATGCGCTTATAGTGGACTGGACACCCTGAACGTTAAGTAAATCAATCAAAAAAATATAGATAATTTATATTTAGGGAAAAGGATCTGAAAAATATTCTAATTTTGGCCGAAATTGTTGTTACGATATCAAACTTTGTGGATGACCTTTTACCCCCTGCACTATTTAATAGTGTATTTTAAAGGTATATATGTGTCCACGTGGACACATTACTATTTATAATGATGTAATTTTTATGATGTCCATGTGGACACATATATACCTTTAAAATACACTATTAAATAGTGTAGGGGGATAAAAGGTTCTTTCCAAAGTTCGATATTAGTACAATAATTTCAGGTGTTCACGTGGATACATTACTATTTATAATGATGTAAGTTTTATGATGTCCACGTGGACACATATATACCTTTAAAATACATTATTAAATAGTGTAGGGGGCTAAAAGGTTCTTTTCAAAGTTCGATATTAGTACAACAATTTCGATCAACGTTCAGATATATTTAAGACTTTTTCTCCTTATATTTACGCGTATATGAACGACTAATTTTAATAAATTAACATAAAAAGAATGTACAGAAAGGATTGTCCCTTTAAACATAACACAAAAGGAAATTTTTTTATGTGATTGCACGAGCAGTGTGAAAAGTCATTGTGTCATTTTGATGATGTAACAATGCAATGAAGGATCATCCAAACACTTTTTTTAAGTGGTCAAAACCTAAAAAGTAAAAAGTAAAAAAATGTCGACGGATAGAAGAGACAAATAAATCTAAAAAGATCACCACGGAAGGAAAAAGACGTTCACGGAGGATCCAATAAATTCGGATTTATATATTTTTGTATCGTATGATTCAATTTTGAAATGACACTTTTAATTTATTTTTTATTTTAAAATTTTAAATTTTAAATTTTTAATCAAAGATAAAAAAAATCTAAATAATTTCATCATAATCCTAGCGAGTGCATGGGACAAAAAGTATAATCAGATTTTGAGTGTTTGTGATATTAAACTTAAATTTATTTTGGAGTATGCACGGCATATAGTCAACTTACTATTAACTCATGTCGGTTTTACATAGTGGCAATGTTGTGATCTAAGCTGCAAAATCTAAAACGGATATCAGAAAATGACAAAAAAGAAATCTTACGCTTGGAGATAGATTTGATGTAATAGTTTAACTATACTTTTCATCAGTTGTGATCCTTTAAATTTTCCCCAAAAATACATACTTCTGATTGCCGTTAAATAATTTTACAATATATTTATTAGATGTGAGGAAACTTATAGAAAAGGCTAAAAATTTAACCAAACATTAAGAAAATTCCCTCAAATGCTAGAAATTGCAACACAAAAGTTGCACTAGACACAACACGAAGTAGAAGTCAAACCTCAAAAATATTGTGTCGACTCTAAGAAATTTTATTTTTTGTAAAAAAATAAATACTGTAGTAGAAACGGCAAAATATACATTTTCAAAAGTGACCCCGTAAATTCCTTTTTCGTTACTCTCTGTCAACTAATTAAGAATCTACTATCTAACCAACAAAATTTCTTAATTATTTAAAAATGATCAAACTATTCAATAGACTATTTTAAATCGATCTTTTATGTCCAAACATAATGAATCATTTTCTTTGTTATTTTCTCTAGACTGTGCATGTACATTTGTATTCTGAAGAGACATTGTACACATGACATAGGTAAATGGAATATTGACGAAAAGATATATTGCCAACACGCTGCATGATGAAGATCATTAAAAGATTTAATAATTTCGTTGAAGTGATAGCAGATAGCCGCCCTGCAGCCACTCATGTGATTAAAAATGAAAATAGTATCATTGAGTTAGATATGTATGATGGAAGAAAAAAGACGTATTTATTTGGTTACATTTGAGAATACACGTAAAAGAATAGAATAAAAGATATTTAGTAAGAACACTTTATCATCAATCATAATTTGTATGTGAACGAAATTTACCGACAAATTTAAGAGATTGACAATATATTAAGCCATGACTAATTGACATGCATTCACACTTTAGTTAATAAAGTATAATCGCTTGATTAGATATAAACATTCTGATTATAATTCAAAGGACTTGTTTCTACTTACAGTACTCACAGATAAGAACTTACTAAAGTAGGAAATTTAATTAATTAATTAATCAGTTGATATGCAATTTGACAATTAGTCTCAGTTTTATCATCTACTCATTTTAAGTAAAAAGAACAAAGATAATGTTGATACACGTTTAAGGGAAACATAAGCCATGATTAAACTCAAAAAGAAACAAGAAAAAGTAGGACAAGCGAACGTGCATTCTCGATTTGGAGTTGACAGCTAAATCTTTCTCCTTTCTTATCCCTACTGAGATACCTCCAAAACTGTAAAAAAAACAGTTTACACGTTTCAATTTATATGTCGTATTTTTTAAAAATAACATATTATCTTAAGTATAATTTAGTTTTAAATATTTAATATTAATTATCTTTAATAAGATAAGTTGTATTTATAATTTTAATTCACAAATTTTAAAATTTTATTCGATTCAAACTTTGTATTCAGTCAAATATCAAGAAAAAAGTAGAAGAAGAATTGGATTCGGCCGCCAGAACTTTATTAAGCAATTATACGTGTTTAGCTACGACTCCGACAAAATTGGCGCTTTTTCTTTTTCTAGAATTTGACATCTACTGGATTTTTCAAATTTCATTTAAGATTGATCAGTTAGTAATGTAGGAATTTCTCACATTTCATTCGTACTAAAAAAAAAAACTACTTTCGATGTTCTATCAATTTTAAATTTTGTCAATACTTGTGTAATGTATTTACCATATTCACTCATGTATAATGTATAGTATTGCAGCCATGTAACTTATGGATTGATTATTGTTTGGCATTCGTTGGTTGAGAAATCATCAAATTAGATACTATCAGTTATTATTTGATTATTCTCTCCAATTTATGTTATATTTATAGTTAGAATCTCCAATTTTAAAAAGAAATTTTACTTTTGAATTTCATAAACTTAAACATGTACTATATAGTAATATTTGTGTATCTATAAAACTTTTGAAACTTACTCCCTTAAACATATATTAATATTTATGGTATTATTAAAAAAAATTCAAGTTTTTCCAATGATCATTCAGCTTTGTAGTTATCACACAAAAGTGATAGTTACTTTCTATTATTTTTAATTCATCTTAAGGGTTATTATCACATATAAATTTTCACAATCTGAAGGTTGAAATTGAGGGACGTTTACCATCCAAGTAATTCACCCCTTATCACATAAAAGTTATCTTAACTTTAAGTTCATCACACAATGATTTTTTAGCATACAAAATTATTTAAGTTTGCTCCAGTTAACAAAAAAATAAATTCACCTGAATTTTTATATTTTATATCATAAAATAGGGTTACAAAAAGCAACTTGAATTGGTGTGATATGACATCGTCGGTTAAGTGACAAGACAAAGGTGAACATTCAAATGTGGACAGGTACCGTGGATTTGAAAGACTAAATAGTATTCCCTCCGTCCTATTTTATGTGACATTATTTTTTTTTGATTAATTTCAAAAATAATGTCACATTTCATTATATTATAAGTATTTAAAGGTATAATTCCTCTTTTATTCTTGTTGGTTTCACTTAATCTTAAAGATAGTACTTCAATACATTTATGAGAAAAGATAAAAGTGAGTCTATTTTTTAATATGACTATTTTTTAAAGGGGCAATTTGATAAATATTTTAAAGTCTTTATTTATTTTTTAAACTTTATGTCCGATCAAATATTGTCACATAAAATGGGATAGAGGAAGTAGTAAGTAGTAATATTCAATGTTCATTTTGAAAGGGAATTCACATGGAAAATCAGTTTGATGTAAGCTATTTTAGGTGACCAAAAAGTTTGGCTTAATTAGATTTAATTAATAATATGAAGTGGGAATGGACTTACAAGAAAGAACAAATATAAAAACATCTATCTTTTTAACATAAATTAAACTGGCATTATTATAAAAATATCTATCAAGATCTCGTTCATAGTATATTACAATTGTGTTATCCTCCACTATATATCCTTCTAGGGAGTTAAATCTGCTCCCATGACTATATACATATATATATAAACACAGAGGCAGATTGGTTTACTAGATTCTGTTACATTGCATCTATTATTTTTGACACGAAACATAATATTTAAAATAACACTAAAGTTTTGACATAACCTATAAGATATTTCATAAGTGTAATTATATCAAATTCTATAGATAGTGAAATTTTATTGATAAATCCATATTAAATTTTGGATTAATCCATAAATTCATGATATATTGATCAAGTCAAATTACTGGTTAATAAAGTTGGATTAATATTTAAGTCAAAATATATGACTTAAATAAAATCCAAATTACATTTGGGTCAATCCATTAAGTTGACAAGACGAGCCCAACTCATGTTCTTCAGGCCCAAGGACCAAAATTGCTTGGACAAAAATACCTCTAAAACCCTAGCTCAAGCCTATATAAAGAGGTCTTTATAAGACTAAAAAGGGAGGAAGAAAAAAGAAGACGATACATAGAAATACATAGAGAATCCTTGCTCTTCAGTGCTGATCTGCAAGTCTTCCGCATACAAAGAAGTCTTCGCTCCAAGTGTTGAGCTGCAAGTACAAAGAAGTCTTCGCTCCAAAGGTTGAGCCGCAAGTATTCCATCAAATCAAGAACATCATTGAAGAGAAGAATCAAGGGATTACATATCTTTTCTTAAAGATTTTATAAAAGATTGTAACCTTCGCACAAATTCAAATACAAATACTATTGTTTGCTTGCTATTTTCCTTTCCTATTTGCTGTATTTCAGGGACGAAACTTTAGATGTATACAAATTGGCACGCCCAGTGGGACATTGTTTACCTCTCATCTCTTCTCTTTAAGAAAATCAAAGTTCAAAAACGCCAAGATGACTTTCAAAAAGATCAACTCAAAATCTGCATCTGCATCTAAATTTAGATCTGCATCTGTATCCGCATCTACATCTGCATCTGCATCTGTATCCGCATTTGGATCTGCATCTGCATCCACAAAAACTGATGGATCCAAATTCTGCATTGCTGAGAAAAGCATCCTTGATATTATTGCGGGAAGCATGAGACCTGTCACAAGGAACCAAGCCAAATTGCTACGACAACAAGCCTCCCAAGTGTCGTCCGAATCTGCTTTTGTCTTTGGTTCATCTCCAAAAGGTGTAAAGTCACCTGCAAAAGCTGTAAAATAAGACATTGCTGAAATGGTTGAGAGGGTTCTTGCCTAATTGAACCTATCCACATCTAAAAAATCATTCACTTCAGCCGATAATGATGACTTAAGCACTGAATCTACTCCGCATAACATATCTAGATCTCATGTCATGGAAAATCAACATTATTCTCCATCATCTACAATGGTGATGCAAGCGATAGTGATCGAAACTTCCACTATAGAAGAAAAACTTGCAAATTTGACGAAAGCAATTGAAGGCCTATCAAAGTACATTAAAGGTCAAGACGTCCAAATTACCAAGTTGACAAACATAATGAAGAATATGGAGGAAAGAGAATTGACTCAATTATGTGCAAAGCTTCATGAAACTCAGGAGAAAATAAAGTCCTCCACAAAGAAAGAAACAATTATCAATGAATTTCAAGTGTCTGCTGAAGGTTTGATTCCTATTGACAAATTGAAGGACTTCATAAAAGAGGCTATCAAAGAAAAATCTGAGTGCATGTCCAAGTCTCCTCTCACATATGTAAAGCCATATTCTCAGAGAATTGATAACCTAAAAATACATGTTGGCTATCAACCTCCTAAGTTGTGGCAATTCGACGGCAATGAAAATCCAAAACAACATGTAGTTTCACTTCGTCGAAATTTGCAATAATGCTGGAACATATGGTGATTATCTTGTTAAGCAGTTTGTTAGATCTCTCACGGGAATTGCTTTCGAATGGTACATAGATCTTGAGTCTAGTTTCATCGATAGCTGGGAGCAGATGGAGTAACAATTTCTTAAGCCTTTTTATATCACAAGGTGTGTTGTGAGCTTGATAGAGATTGCAAACGCCCGTCAAATAAATGATGAACAATTCATTGACTTCATAAATCGCTGGAGGAGCTTGAGCCTTAACTACAAAGATCGCCTTAGTGAAACTTCTGAGATCGAAATATGCATCCAAGGTATACATTAGGATCTTCATTACATATTGCAAAACATAAAGCCCAAAACATTTAAAGAACTAGCAATACATGCTCATGATATGAAACTGAGTATGGCTTCAAATGGAGATCAAGAATTGTCCAACTTTGAAACTTACGAAGGAAATATAATTGACATTGAGGATGAGGACAAGTTTTTATCTGAAATTGAAATTGAAGAGCCTATGTAAGTCGACGTGCTCCTTGATGTACGAGCCTAAACTGCAAATCAAAATGTTGATTGGTGCACAAGTCAAAAAAAGTATATGTCATGAAGCACATCAAATTCGAGCTAAGTTTTCAAGTTCAAGAAGTTTCTCAAATTAGAGCAGAATCTTCAAGTCTTAAAATGCTCATCAAATTCAAGCAAAATCTTCAAGTCAAAATGCTCCTCGACGCATGAGCCTAAAATGCATGTCATAAAGTTCATCAAATTATGTTGAATCTTCAAGTTTCAAATCTTATCAAATTCGAGCAAAAATCTTCAAATCATAATGCTCCTCGACGCAAGAGCCTAAAAATATGTCATAAGGTTCATCAAATTCTGTTGAATCTTCAAGTTTCAAAGCTCATCAAATTCGAGCAAAAATCTTCAAGTCCAAATGTTTCTCGACGCATGAGTCTAAAATACATGTCATGAAGCTCATCAAATCCGTGCTAAGTCTCGAGTTTCGAAATTGTTCACATTTGAGCTAAGTTTTCAAATCATGATGCTTTTCAAATGCGAGCCAAGTCTTCAAGTCAGAAAAGCTCCATGAAAATGAGTTAAATCTTCAAATTTTTACTTTTGGACCTCATGAATTTAAATCTATATAGTCCAAAAAATCAAATAGGTTGAAAACCTTGAAATAAGTGGCCTAGAAAAATTAGAAGAGAAAAAAACTCATATGTTTTGCATTGAAGCGTAAAGTAAATGCATTTTATTGCTTCAAAATTGCAAGAATTTTTACACATCATAAGAAAGGGATAAAAAAATGGACATATCATCCCATACAAAAGTCTAAATAGAAAAAAAAAAATCAAGCATAAAGAAGTGGTTTGTCAACTTGTCTTGAATGTCTTTATCAAGTTCGCATCACATCTTCATCAAACATCATTGCTTCAAATATTTTTATGAATCGATGCAGCCATAAGCGAGCCTCTATCTTTGACATGGGGCATAATTTGAAGTTTTATTTAATGAGTTGATAATGTGACAAGTAGTTCCTCTCCAGAACTAGGACAAACTGCGGCAAAATCTCTTTCTCGCCAAAGCAAAAACTATAGAGAAAGAGGTACAAAGTGTGATTCATTGCTAAGCATTAATTTAGAAGAAGATACATTAAGTGTTGTTCTTGTCAAAGCTGCAATTGTAAAAGAAGATGCAGCATATGTGATTCGTCATCGAAGTCACAACTGCAAAAGAAGATGCAGTAAATATGGTTCGTCATCAAAGTCGCAATTGAAAAGGAAGATGCATCATGTGTGGTTCGTCATCAAAGCCGCAATTGTAGAAGAAGAGGCATTAAGTGTGGTTCGTCGCTAAAGTTGCAACCGCAAAAGAAGAGACATCAAGTGTGGTTTGTCGTCAAAATCATAACTGAAAAAAATAATTCATGTGTGGTTCTTTATCAAAGCCACAACTCTAAAACAAGATAATCCACACCGCAATTATAGAAAAATATGTACTAAGTGTGGTTCATCGCTAAAGCCGTAATTGCAAACTAAGAGGCACCAAGTGTGGTTCGTCATCAAAGTTGAAACTACAAAAGCAGAGACATCAAGTATGGTTCATCGTCAAAGCTGCAACTGCAAAAAAAAAGATATTTCATGTGTGGTTCATTATCAAAGCCACAACTCTAAAAGAAGATGATCCACATATGATTCGTCATCAAAGCCGCAGTTGTAAAAGAAGATATATTAAGTGTGGTAATCACTAAAGCCGTAATTGCAAAAGAGGAGGCACCAAGTGTGGTTCGTCATCAAAGTTGAAACTACAAAAGTAGATGCAGCATGTGTGACCGCAAATGCAAAATAAAATGCATCAAGTGTAGTTTATCGTCAAAGCCGCAGTTACAAAAGAAGACGCACTAAGTGTGGTACATCTCCACCAAAGCCACAACTCTAAAAGAAGATAAGCCACGCCGCAATTGTAGAAAAACATGTACTAAGTGTGGTTCATCGCTAAAGCCTCATTGCAAAAGAAGAGGCACTAAGTGTGGTTCGTCATCAAAGTTGAAACTACAAAAGAAGAGACATCAAGTGTGGTTCGTCATCGAAACCGCAACTACCAAAAAAAAAGATATTTCATGTGTGGTTCGTCATCAATGCCACAACTCTAAAAGAAGATGATCCACGTATCATTTGTCATCAAAGCCGCAGTTGTAAAAGAAGATGTACTAAGTGTGGTTCGTTGCTAAAATCACAATTGCAAAAGAGGAGGCACCAAGTGTGGTTCGTCATCAAAGTTGAAACAACAAAAGTAGATGCAACATGTGTGACCGCAAATGCAAAATAAAATGCACCAAGTGTAGTTTGTCGTCAAAGCCGCAGTTACAAAAAAAAGATGCACTAAGTGTGGTACATCTCCACCAAAGCCACAATCACTAAAATATTACACCAAGTATGATTCGTCGTCAAAATCGCAACTACAAACGAAGATGCACCAAGTGATTCCTCGTCAATTATGGATTCATTTTTATGGTATGATATTGAGCCTGTCTTCGGTCCATCGTAAACCTACAAAAAAAAAAGGAAGGAAAAGTGATGTGTCTCATGGTGCCAATTGCACGAAGCTTCAAATCGGTATGGTGAAAATTATGGCATATGCTCTCGCGCTCGTCATGATGAATATGGTTGTATTGACTTAAGAGATTTTTTTTCTTTCTCCATGTAGATGATGACAAAATTCTCAATCAATGTGCGGCTCTTCGGCAAAGATGCAGAGAAGTGAACTCATGGATGTTGTCCAAAGTCAATTGGATCGCTAACTTTATAAATATCAATTTTCGTGAATTCATAAGAACTTTGACTTTGATTTTTGGATAGGTTGTAGACTTAAGAGTCTATTTTCTATCAAATCAAGTCGCTCTCCATTCGAACTCTCGTACACCAAGATGCAAACGTTTTGGTGAGACTCCACAATCTGCAAAACAATAATGACAGAATTGAAAACCAACTTCAAAAAATTATTCTTGTCAATCCATGAAGATTTTTAACTTGATTTTTGGATATGTTGTAGACTTTGATGTCTAGTTTCTATAGAAACAAGTCTCTCGTCATTCGGAATCTCCTACACCAAGATAGAGACGTTTTGGTGGGACTGCATGGAGCTATAAAAAAGAAGAAGATAGATTTGATAGCAAGCTTCAAAATCAATATCCTCTAATTCATAAGGGTTTGGATTTTTAATTTTGAATATATCGTTTCCCTCTGAGTCTAGTTTCTGGAACATCAAACGGATCATGATTTCAATATTTCTACAATAAGTTATGAACTTTCTACCGCAAGCGTGCTGTGCTGTGCTGAAAAAAAAAGTGACGAAAATTGAGTTTTGTATGCCTCAAGTTGACAATCAATCATTGTAAAAGTATGTGTATTTATAGAAATCAAAAGTAGATAAATTGTGTTCCTACAAATTATGAAAAAACCATATTTAAAACAAAATTATGGTAAATTTTCCTAGGAACCAAATTATGGTAAGTTTCTATAGAAATCAAGTTATGGAAAATTCAATTGGAATCAAGTTATGGAAAATTTCCATTGGAATCAAATATAGAAAGTTTTGAAAGACTCCATAAAAAAATTAAATATTTGATGAATGCTTCAAGTTTTGTCTTAAAGGTTGGACAAGTTGGACACCGCAACAAGCCTCGAAGTAGGGGGCATTTGTAGACAGTGAAATTTTATTGATAAATCCATATTAAATTGTGGATTAATCCATAAATTCATGATATATTGACCAAGTCAAATTACTGGTTAATAAAGTTGGATTAATATTTAAGTCAAAACATATGACTTAAATAAAATCCAAATTACATTTGAGTCAATCCATTAAGTTGACAAGACGAGCCCAACTCATGTTCCTCAGGCCCAAGGACCAAAATTGCTTGGACAAAAATACCTCTAAAACCCTAGCTCAAGCCTATATAAAGAGGTCTTTATAAGACCAAAAAGGGAGGAAGAAAAAAGAAGACGATACATAGAAATACATAGAGAATCCTTGCTCTTCAGTGGTGATCTGCAAGTCTTCCACATACAAAGAAGTCTTCGCTCCAAGTGTTGAGCTGCAAGTACAAAGAAGTCTTCACTCCAAAGGTTGAGCCGCAAGTATTCCATCAAATCAAGAACATCATTGAAGAGAAGAATCAGGGGATTACATATCTTTTCTTAAAGATTTTATCAAGATTGTGTAACCTTCGCCCAAATTCAAATACAAATACTATTGTTTGCTTGCTATTTTCCTTTCATGTTTGTTGTATTTCAGGGACAACTTTAGACGCATACAAATTCAATAATAAGAACTTGAAAAGTTGAATCAATCAAATTTAAGTTCTAGATCGGTCTCGATGTGCGCATGTTGTTTGAGGAACATATACGTATATCTTCCTTTTTGATCATGTCCAAAGAGTCTCCAGGGTCCCATAATTGTTGTTTTCATCTAGGAAACTCATGTTATTTTGGGTGGTGGCATGTATAGTACTATTGGTGAACTTGTCCAAAGATTGTTGGGGTGATGTTGGTGGAGATGGTCCCATTTCCATGTAAACAAAAGCCATGAGATTAGCTTGTTGGCATTGGATATTGACAAGTTCAGCTTGTGTTTTGGCTAATTGTGCTTGTAGTTCATTTACTTGTTTTTGAAGTTGACAAATTGCCCCAGCAGAACCATAGACTGGATCCCTCATCCTAGCGGTAGCCTCGTACACCATGCTACTTACAGCATCTGCTCTTTGATATTCCGGCAATTCCTAATTAAAATTGAAAAAAATATGATTTAAGAACAAATCAACCCACGTTCACATAGGGTTCGGATAAGGACCACACACTAAAAGGATGTAATGTGGCTTATATTTAGTCTACCCTCATGTAAACATCAGTAGTTGTTGATTATTTCAAGCTTTGAAATTGACTAAAATGATTTTAGAATTTCCAATTAAGCACTAAACTAGAAAGGGCAATCTGGTGCACAAAGCATTTGGTGCTCCCATAAGGTCCGTTGCACCCTAAGGGTATGTACCGAGACAATCTATTCTGATACAAGCATTATTAGCTGATCAAACTTGTAACTTATAGCTCACACGAAAATAACTTTATCATTACTCTACGGCTCTCTTCAGTAACAATAGTCATTACGTGTCTATACAACAAATGGAACCATAGTATGATTCTTCATTATTTGACACAAGAAGCCATGAGTAGCTGGTAGCAATAAGCCATGATGGTTTTTTTCTTTTTCTTTTTCTGGAGAACTAAGACAAGTCAATGCACAAGCAAAAAATGGAAAAGAACAGTAGTAATTAGGATGTAAACAGGAAAAAGTTTCTTCTTCAATAATTTATAAAGTAGATGTAGTTGTTGGTACTCATTATAATATATTATCCAAATGATTTGAAAGCATGTTGGCCTTAAAAATCAATTCCCTCCTCTACAATTCGAAGAGCAACATTAGAATTTCACTATCAACAATTATGATGTTAGTTTGGATAAATAATTATATAACCATAGGACTATAATTTTTCAAATTGTAGCATTGGACTACATTAAATACTACCACCTAATTGGTCCGGCCATTAAATAATTAAATCGTACAAGTTAAAACATGTCGCCCTATATTTGCCTTTGACCTATTTTTTATTGTTGATATTAAATACAGGGGCAGAGCTAGGCGGCACAAAAGAGTTAACTTGTAATGTTTACCCGGAGGGAGAGTTAGAATTTTGAATTTATAAATTTTAAATTTTAGAAAAAATAACTTATTGAACTATGAATAAATCATGTATATATGTTGCGTGTGTTAGAATCTCACATGTGTAGGATGAGGAAAAAGTAGTATCCTTATATAAACTTGAGCTCATTTTTGGGTTGAATTATGTCCAAAATTCATTTCTTTACCTGGTATTAGAGTAGACTTATCTGAATTTATAATTACCAATATTGGGGCACCATATTAAAATTTAGCACTCCCTCCGTCCCATTTTATGTGACACTTTTCGAATTTCGAGGTTCAAACAAATCTATCTTTGACCGTAAATTTTTCATGATCTTTTATACATTTTGAATTGTAAATTATAGTGTTTTTTACGTAGTTTACAAATATATAAATTTCATTTCAAAAAAATTGAAGATTCCATGAGCAAATTCCCGGTCAAACTTAAACTGTTTGACTCTCGAAAAATGAAAAGTGTCACATAAATTGGGACAGAGGGAGTAAAAATTACATAAATCTCGTAATGTTAAGAGTTAATTACATCAAATTCATACTCTTTTAAATTACAAAAATCCCTAAGAATTAAAAAAAAAAACTAGATACATCCTTCCACATGTGGATACATAGCGCCTGATACACCCCACAAAGGAGGAATGTATCCGAGAAGGATGGGGATGTATCCAAGAAGGGAGGGACGTATCCCAGAAGAGATAGAGATGTATTCGAGAGGAGATTTTTATAATTTTTCCTAAAATGTATCCACGCACCAAATGTTCAATTATTGACATGAGGCGACATGTTAAGCCCACAACGATTATCCTTCCCTAACTTGCTTTTCAGACATAAGACGTATATGCAACAATATATAAAATCTGTTAGGAATACAATTAAAGAATAAAAATATATTCACTCTATCCATTTAAGTTTTTAGATGTGATCACACACACTTCAATTTGTATCAGAGCAGTAACAAAATCCATCCACTTAAATTTCAAAATAAGTGGGGAAATTGACCTAATTAACAAAACCAGGAGCAAGTAACAACTAACAAGTGAAAAAATGTACCTGCAAAAACTTGATAATATTGCTAGCACCAAAAACACGATGAGCAATGGTGAATTTGATGGGTTCACTGGGAGGAAAATAAGGTGCCAACACACATTTCTCCGCGCATCTCCGCCGTAATATCTTACAGGCAGCACAAGGTGTGGCCACGACCCGCGGCAGAGATGGAGAGTTAGATGGCGGCAATACGGAGCAAGGAGACGACGGTGTTGTGGTGGTGATTGTCGTGTTGCTGGACTCCATATTTTTAAAATTAATAAGAAGTGTACCTGCAACTGCAAGGAATTAAGAAAACAGAGCAAAGAGAGTAATAGGGTGCTTTAAAACAGAGTAAGTGAAGTCAATATTTATAAGCCAAGAAACGAGTGGCGGGGGGGAGAGAGTGGGGTGGGGTGGGGGTGACATCATATGAAGTAATATGATATCAACACTTTTTTATAAAAAAATTATAAACTTTTTGTAAAACGAAAAGAAAAAACTTTTTGTAGTTTAAATCAAATATATCGACGATATAAAAGATTTTCGCATTCACAACGGACTCAATATTTCAGCGCCAGTTCAATGATCAATCTATAAATATATCTGAAATCACAATCTTAAAAGTATGATGCTAAAGGTCTTGACGTACTCATAATTTGAAAACATCTTAAATTGACGTTTTTTTGTATTTTACGTAATAACTTGTCATTTACCATGTTTTATCAGATAGCAATTCATATTAACTAATCTTAATTAGTTGCCTATATTTGTTCTTTCTTTTTCTCCTGCATGTGAAAACTGGTTTGGTTTAGCCGATTTTGGTTACTACATTAACCAATTAAGGGTTAATTGAGAGACAATTAACACTTTCTTGTTTTTTGGTTTCTAATGAAAGTACGAAACAAACCAAGCAGAAAAATGAAAATTGGAAATTCATAGTCCTAGTAAATCAATAAAAGCGGTAGCATTCAAGAAACAAACATATAATATTTAATTTCAAGAAAAAAAATTATTATTGGATAGTGTAATAGGACTTGATCATTCTCTTTATGCCAATTAAAATTTAGTTGCGAAATTATTATATATGTTGATAAAGATTATAATACCTTGAACATATATTCTGTTATGTTGCAAACTTAAATACTTTATCAGAAACAATTTTTCTATCATGTAAAGATAAGGGTAAAATTGATGTATATTCAACCTTTCCAGACACGAGTATACTGGAAATATTATTGTTGTTTAGTCAAATTATATGTCCCCAAATAATCTTCTTTATGATAATTTCATAAAAACAATTGATAAAGTGGTGGTCAAGAAACCATTGAAACGAAAGTGCACATTAGGACAAAAAAATAACTCTCCAACTTTCCTGGACTTGAAGTGGCATGAGAAGTCAAAACTACATAAATCTAACTTAGAAATACACTACGTAACTTGGAAAAAATGGGCTCTTTTGGCTTCCAAAATTCCAATAGTATGACCAGTAAAATGCGCTTTAACTTAAATCTTATCGATCAAAATTGAAATTCACCATTTTGAAACTAACTTAATTATCATCTTGCAATTACATTAGGCCACCTGTTAACTTAGATTTTGAATACGAAAAGCGCCATTATGGAAAGTGTTTTTCCTCTTCAAAATATTTGTATTTATCAGTTTATGGGACAATCAATGAAGGACTTTTATCTTCGGAATCATTAAAAAGGACGGTGTAAAAAAATCAAATTTTGAAACGCTCCCAAAAGAATATAAGGTGCTGAAAAATGGTCAATTACTTGAATAGGAGAATCACTATGATTATAGCGTTTGATAATTTTAACGAAGAAGAAAATAATCTATTTAATATTATAAATGGCTGAATACTTGAGTGACTTTTTTTTTGTTACAACCTAGCTAGGATTGATCTATACAGTTTTGTTAGGAGAGGAATTAATTACACTAGAAATTTTAATATTAAAGATTAAATGTTGTTAAGATCATTAAAATAAAAAGTAAAGTTGCTCCTTATTTATTACTCCCTCCATTCCATATTAACTTAAGCTTTAAGGTGTTTCACACCCTTTAAAAAAAGTAGGTTAGGACATAAATTGAACATAATTTTTCATTTTTACCCTTATTTAATTATTGTCAAAAATAACTAAACATTAATTATAATAACTAATTTCAATACTAACTTAAAGGGTAAAATTGGAAGAATATTTTAAAAAATAGTCTTGAAGATTGAAAACTTAAGTTAATTTGAAAAATGAAAAAGGGCTCAAAGCTTAAGTTCATATGGAACGGAGGGAGTATGACTTAGGAAGATAGCTAGGTCATATTGATATCATGTTGTCTTTATAGGTTGATATTATTAAGATAATTGGATCATATTTCCTACTACACTAACCACCACTACATTACGTGTCTAAAAATGGAAAATGACAGAAAAAGGGATCATGGGCTGAAATTGGTGGTTGATTAAGGTGTTAGTAAAAAAGGTCAGCTCGTTTGGCACATGTATTAGAGAAAAAAAAATGTCATTTCTTATTTTTATTTTTTTTCTGACGAACTCATTTTATTTCATTACTCAATATATTGTCGTGATAATGTAACAGAAAAGTACTCTAATAAATGAATAAAAGTGCGTAACATAGATGTTTACCTGAAAATCAAAAGACAGAGATGGTCAAAATACATAATAATAACACTGAATTGATGTTCAAAATGCCTGGAACTGGTGGCCAAATGTCCTATTAAACGAATGCCCTCTTTTGTACTTAACATCTCCTTTTCAAGCCCTCTCTTAACTTGTATTTTTTTTCTAGATGCGCGAGACTTGTCAATATAGGCGGAGGTAGCATGAGAAGTATTGGTTTTATAAAACTCAATAATTTAGGTTTGGATGATGTATATTTGTTAAAAATAATAAATTTTAATTTTAAATGTGTCTCTTCTTGTCAAAGCTACAATTATTGTGTAGATATTACATTTTAATTTAATTTTAAACACACGAAATTAGTGGAATAACTTGATCCACATCTTTATAAAATCATTTTTTGATAAATGTATATATGATTTCTGATGTGGATATTATAATATAATATATCTCCAACACGTAATATAGGAAAGTGAATTCACACACGCAGCTTTCCATATATGCATTGATGATTTGGCTGTGTTTATATTGCTGAGCTACTTGTAAGAGATGTACTTTAATGCTGTTTGCCACACTTTTATTTTTTACTCATAAATTGACCAACCAAAAGAATGTCACACATAATGAAATGGCATTATTTTCGTACTTTATTAGTTCTTGCTTCATTTATTTCTCCTACTCGGTTTATTTTGCTATTTTTTAATTATTTTTTTTGCAGCAATCTTAATAGGTTAGTTGATTGACTATCTAACTTTCACATTATTTGTGAGACTTCGATCCTCAATCTTATAATTCCCTCTCCTCTGCCCCCAATTTTCAAATAAAAAATTATACTTCTTTTGAGCCAAGAATCTATCGAACACAATTTCCGATCTATCCCACAAAGTCTGCTTACATTCTATATATCATCTGCATATTTCACTTGTGACACTACGCGTTGAATATGTTGTTATATTTTAAAAAGTCAAAATGAAAGTTTGAACGAGTAGGTTGCAAACTCAATTAATAGTATTTACTAGCTAGCTCCTCATAGAAGAAACATAATACTAAATTCGATTTTTGATTCTATGAATATCTTGCTGTGATCATTTGAATTTCATTTGCTTTCATAATGAAAAGGAAGAAGCATTTAGTGCACACAAAGGCTATGACCAAAAAAATAAAATTGACTATATATATAGCTATCATTGTCATCAATAAACCCAACCTAATTAGTTGTGCACCTAATTAATAATATATATCATGAGGAGAGTCAGAGACCAATATCATTAAATTTGTTGAAACTGAAAAGAATTGTATATACACTCATCTGTGCTTATCCTTTATGTCTACTTGTACAAATTATTAGATTCCTATAAGATGGAATGTCAAGAGAATCCTATGGTTATATATGTAGTTAACATATTTTTTTTTATAATAAGGGAAATCCATAGCCACTATCCTTTGGGTGTGCACAGGGTAAAACCCCCGCTCCTATGCAATAACTCGCAAACCACATAGGAGAGATAACCCGCACTAGGCAAGCCCGGTGCGACAAGCTCGACCCAAAAGACAAACCCCTTATTTTTCCTGACAAGGGGTTTTGAACTTGAGACTTCCATGTCAAACCATTGGACCACCCCGAAGGGTTGTAGTTAACATATTTTACATGATTACTTATCCACATAATAACAGTGGCAGACTTATGTTGCACATGATGGGTGCTTAAGCACCCATTGCCTTTTGTGACAATGTTATTATTTATATACAATGTATTAGTTGAGCATCCATTCAACATAGCAATTTTTGAGCTAAAAATAGTTGAGCACTCACGATATAAAATTTCTGGATCCGCCACAACATAATAAGCATTTGAAAGCACGCGCAAAAGCTTTCAAAATTTTTGAATCATAAGTGTCTAATATAAACATTTTATGATGTGTTTAAATGCTCAATCAAAAAGAAGTCACAAGTTTTCAGAAATTGTTGACATACTAAACAAATTATGTAACAGTTAAATCTACTTTTCAATGTAAGACTAAAAGCTAGCGTAATCAGTGGACACGGTCTAATGAGTAGATGGATTACAATTGTATAAATTTTAAGTCTCTATGGGACCATATATACTGCTAGAAATATGTCATCTAAGAAAAAAAATTATTTAGTTGCAAAATATAGTGATTTTACTTTGCATAATCCGGAGGAAATTTCCTTATACAAACTTTCAACGGAAAATTACAGTTCAGTGTCTTTGGATCGTCTAATTTATAAAATATGCACAACATATAAACCGAAATGTATAAGATAATGTATGCATCGACCATAGTAATAAACTGAACATTTACGTAAGTTTCCCAATTGGAAATGAACTAAAAATTAGGCGTGTTAAGAGTTGCAAGTTGCAACCATCATGCCGTAAATCGAATTTCATATCATGCTAAATTAATAATTTATTTAAATGTTGATTAAAAAGCAGTGCTAAAGTTGCCTTATTTCAATCTGGACGTACTTCCTGAGAATTGAAAGGCAATTCAACTTCTTTTTGTTCTTCGAGCCAAATAAGTTGAAAACAATGTAGTCAATAACTACCTTTTTGTCTCTACCTTTCATACTAGGCGATGTCACATTCATATTTTACCAATAAAGAAAATGAAGAGAGATGAAAAGATAAGAGAACAATCCCTCATTTGCTTAGTCTCAAGAGAGGAAGTCTTAATACACTAGTTGTGTTAGGTTCAACTTGAGGCAATGGTTATATTAAAATCGACCAAATCGAACCCAAACCGATTATTAAGTTATTAAAAATAGAATCATAGATTTTGATATGAATTTAGAATCGCATTGAATAGTTAGGTTACGTTCTCTTGAATTATAATTAAAACAATAAAAAAAAGTACCAATTGTGTGATACCTGAACAAAAACTAATTTCCTCAATCTGACAAATTGACGTCAGTGCAAAAAAAAAAAAAAAACTGTTATAATGTGGACAAGTTTGTTACAACATACCCTGTGTAGTCACACAAGTGAGTTACACCATACGTAGACCTTACTCCTACCTTTGTGGGATAGACAGGTTGTCTCCGATAGCAAGAAATAGTAGATGTAAGAAACAGTACAACCATTATAGTTGCATTAACAATTATCACCTATTTTAATCTACAAGTAGATTTTGATGTTCCAGTACATTTGTTAAGCTAGAGTTCAGGAATAAAAAATATTGGAGAAAATTAAGTTCATTCTCCGAATCCAGAAAGCAACAAAACCGCTTATAACATAGATTGGAACGAAAGAAAACGAAAACTTACAAGCAACCAAGAAGACTGATACACCTAGTAGCAACTCAACTAGAAGAAACAGATGAAGCAGACTGAAAGTTTTTGAGCTCAGCTGTTACCTTCTGGTCATCAAAGTAATCCTGAAGAGCTGTCATTTTAATCTTGTTGCATTTTAAGCTTTTAATTGCATCAGCAGTGGCCAAAGCACCTGCAACTGTTGTTATCACTGGTATCTTATATGAGAGAGCCATCCTTCTCAGCTTCCGGCCATCAATCTGATCAAGGGCGTCTCCTGAACTCGTGATCACCATCAACTGAATCTGTCCATTGGCAATGAGATCAGCAGCATGTGGCCGCCCTTCATGCATTTTAAGCACTCGCTCCACTGGCATGCCTTCTAGTTCGAGTACACGTGCAGTTCCGGAAGTTGCAACAATTTGAAATCCAAGTTCCGAGAAGGCTCGAGCAATTGTAGTAAGATGGGGTTTTGTCAATTCATTTAAACTGAGGAACAGAGTACCTGAAAGTGGCATTTTCTGTCCAGCAGCAATCTGTGCTTTGGCAAATGCAATTGATGACTCATAGTGGATACCCATTACCTCACCAGTGCTGCGCATCTCAGGACCAAGAAGCACATCACAGCCTTGGAATTTCTCGAATGGAAGAACAGCTTCTTTAACTGATACATGTCTGGGGATAACCTCCTTGGTGAAGTTTAGGTCATATAGGGATTTTCCTGACATGACTAGAGCAGCGTATTTTGCCAACGGGTGCCCAATTGCCTTGGAAACAAAAGGAACTGTTCGTGATGCACGGGGGTTAGCCTCGAGCAAGAACACCTCACCAGAAGTAGTAATGGCATATTGGCAATTCATGAGGCCACACACATTTAGCCTCTTTGCCAATTTTGTAGTCCACGACCTAATAGTTTCCAAGCATGAATCTGAAACTGTTTTTGTTGGAAGCATGCAAGCTGAATCACCTGAGTGAACCCCGGCCTGCTCAATGTGCTCCATTATTCCACCAATGACCACATTACCATACAAATCAGCAAGTGCATCAATATCAATCTCTACAGCATCAGTTAAATACTTGTCAATCAGGACAGGGCGCTCCGGGTCTACCTTAACAGCATTTTCAAGGTATGTCACTAATTTTTCATTGTTGTAAACTATCTCCATTGCCCGGCCACCTAAGACATAAGATGGTCGTACGACAACAGGGTATCCTACTTCTGCCGCAATGGCAAGGGCGTCCTTTCCGCTCTTTGCAATACCCCCTTTTGGCTGAGCGATCTGTAGTTCAGAAAGGATGGCATTGAACCTCTCCCTATCTTCAGCTGCATCAATGTTGTCAGGTGATGTACCCCAAATGCTAACAAAGCCAGCTCCACTTTTGCTCTTAGGCCTTCGCTCATCCAAGTAATTCTGAATAGGAAGAGCCAATTTCAATGGGGTTTGACCTCCAAACTGCACAATGATACCATCAGGTCCTTCCAAGTCAATGATATTAGAAACATCCTCAACTGTCAGAGGTTCAAAGTACAGACGATCACTTGTGTCGTAATCTGTAGAAACTGTCTCAGGATTGGAATTCATCATAATTGTTTCATAGCCTGCGTCCTGCATAAACCAAAAAAATCAAATTTCAAGGTTGAAAAGCAACATGGGAGCAACTTGTAACCATAAAATGCCAACTATGAGAACCAAGAAGAAAGACCAATACATTATTTTGATCTAGCAAAGGATACGTTATATTTCAAATAACAGATTATTGCATAGTGATAAGGCTTGAAACTTTTTCTTGTTTGTTGTTATATTATTTTCCTTGTTTGAGAGCCTTTTGCACTTTTACTGCTAAATGGTTGTAACATCAATTAGTAAAGAATTATTTTAGTAGTTTCTGACTCAACAATTCCATGTGATTGGTCTCTATAAGTCAACCTTATAATTTTTCTAAGATCTTACTAACCAAAAATTATTAGCATTCCGTAAGAAAACAAAAAAAAAACAACAGTAAAAGAATGTGGGAAGTTGAGAATAAACGTTTTCATGAAAACTAAAAACTACAAAATCGAAAAAAATGATAATTGATATGTGAATAACCATTTCTGTGTCAAATTCCACATTACATAGAATGCAACATTTCCTTCTATTAGCAATTTTATTATTTATCCATGCATTTAGTTTGAACATAAATCATCCAAGTCACTAACTAATAATTATATTCAATATTTGTATGAACTTGCACTTTATTATTTAATTTTTATTCGGTTACTTAAAAATATGTTCTAATAAAAAATCTTGTCAGTATGAAAATCTATTCTACCAGTGTGATATCTCTGCTATAGGAGTCTTCTATATTCAAAGAAGATTTCAGTTTATTTGGTAACAACCTTTTCACAACTTACGCCTCTTCTCAGATTATATTCAAGTTATTCATTGGCAGTTGAAGAAAGATAACCTAAAAGGCAATGCAGAAAAATTGGAGCTTAAATCAATTGTCAAGAAACACAAACCTGAAGGGCAAAGGATGTATGACAGCAACAATAATCAAATTCAATGCCCTGTCCAATTCGGTTTGGTCCTCCACCTAAAATCAACACTTTCTTCCTTTGTGTAGGAGCTGATTCACACTCAAGGTCATAAGATGAATACATATAAGGTGTATCAGCCTCAAATTCTGCAGCACATGTATCAACTCGTTTATATGCTGGTTTCACACCCAGAGACAAACGCCTCGACCGAACCTCCTGCTCACTAGACTTTGTCACAAAAGCTATCTGCCTGTCACTAAACCCTCTCTTTTTCACTTCATAGAAATCATCCTTTGTTAAGTCAGACAAACTGTGAGCCAGAAGGAATTGCTCCACATCTACAAGCTCCCTTAGCTGAGTGAGGAACCATTTGTCTATGTAGCTGAGCTCATGAATGTCATCTACCTTCATCCCCCTCTTCATTGCAGCATATACGGCATGGATGCGATCAGGATTAGGAACCCGAAGACTATACTTCAATTTGTCCCAATCCCAGTTCAATTCCTTAACCTGTGCACAGCCCCATCCAGAATACCCGCATTCCAGAGACCGTACTGCTTTTTGGAAGGATTCTTGGAATGTGCGACCTACAGCCATGGATTCACCAACAGACTTCATCTGGGTTGTCAGTATGGCCTCAGATCCAGGGAATTTCTCAAATGCAAACCTTGGTATCTGCACAACTTTACTTTGTTTAGAAAACAAACTGCAGATATATAAATATTGGCGATTGGAAAAAAACAGGACAACAATTTACATCATCTCCAGTATATAATTTATTATAAAAATGCCAATTAAAATATTATCCCACCACCAGATTTTGAAATATTGTATCAAGATTGTAACAACGTTGCATAGACTTTTCAAAAGACTTGCTTGCAGCAAATAGAATACTACCATAATTCAAAAAATGAGTTATAGGAATCAAGCTAATGATAGAGATGCAAGGGATCAATTCTGTTGGAAAGAATACGTTTCTTTTATCATACACTGGCGCTACAAAATCCAGGTTGAAATATTAGCCTTATTGGTCATAGCTAGGACAAACTAATTCACTGTACCAGAGGAAAGAAGCAGTGAATATTTCTTGTTGTCAAATCGCACTAGCATGTTATAGAGATGAGTATGTTGAAGACATAATGGATACATTCATGCAGAACATTGATTTTTAACTTACTAGAAACTAGATACCAGTCTTTCTCCTAAGTAACTGAATCCAGAAAAGCTGAGACAACCGAATGGACATTATAGCATTCATTGAGTAACATCAGTATGTTATAGAGATGAGTACGTGTGAAGGCCATAGACAGGCCCTAATTCTTAACTTACTAGAATATAGATACCATTCTTATTCCTAAATAACTGAACAGAGATAGATTGAAATTAATATTTTAGTATTCTTTCATTAGAAAGAGCTCATCAAAACTCTACGCAGAAAATTAACACAGAAGAGAAACATACTATACAATTCAAGAGAATAAATAAATAAAAAAATATAGCTACTTGCCTTTGTAACTACATAATCAATGGATGGCTCAAAACTAGCTGGAGTCTTCTTTGTGATATCATTAGGAATCTGATCCAGAGAGTATCCCACTGATAGCTTAGCAGCCATCTTAGCTATTGGAAAGCCAGTAGCTTTTGAGGCTAAAGCTGAAGACCTTGAAACTCTAGGATTCATTTCGATTACCATGACTTCACCATCAACTGGATTTACAGCAAATTGCACATTGGAACCACCACATTCAACTCCAATTTCCCTGATGATGGCAATTGAATAATCCCTAAGCCGTTGGTACTCTTTATCTGTCAAAGTCTGAGCAGGAGCCACAGTGATCGAGTCCCCTGTATGGACCCCCATAGGATCAATATTCTCAATTGAACAGATGATAACCACATTGTCAGCCAAGTCTCTCATAACCTCAAGCTCATATTCTTTCCAGCCTAACAAAGATTTCTCAACCAAAACCTGTGATGTCAAACTAGCTGCTAACCCGGACTTACATATAGCCTCGAACTCCTCTCTGTTATAAGCAATTCCACCACCAGTGCCACCCAATGTGAAAGCTGGCCTAATAATCAATGGAAACTCCCCAATTTTACTAGCTATCTCAAAACACTCCTCCAATGTATTGCCAATGCCCGAAGGTGGAGTCTTTATCCCAATATTCTTCATTGCCTGCTTAAACAAATCCCTATCCTCCGCCTTTTTAATCGCATCAAGCTTCGCCCCAATCAACTCGACTCCATACTTATCAAGCACGCCACTCTCTGCCAATGCTACAGCTAAATTAAGAGCAGTTTGCCCACCCATAGTTGGCAACAAGGCATCAGGCCTCTCGTTCTCTAATACTTGCTCCACAAGTTCTGGTGTCATAGGCTCAATATAAGTCCTGTCCGCCGTTTCTGGGTCGGTCATGATAGTTGCAGGATTTGAATTAATCAATATCACCTCATACCCTTCTTCCCTAAGAGCCTTACAAGCTTGAGTTCCTGAATAATCAAACTCACAAGCTTGTCCTATCACTATTGGGCCAGCACCCAAAATCAAAATCTTCTTTATATCTGTTCTTTTCCCCAGTTTCTCCGTTCCAAGAAACCCCTTTTGAACAGAATCATCATTGATTTGCTCATTAACAATCGAATTCACCCTTTTCCGCAAATGGGTGTTGTTACTGAAAACACATGGCCGAGAATGGAGGTGCAAAAATGAGGAGTTTTTGTAAGTAGACTGGGGAAACCGTGGGAAAAGCTGGGTTGTTGATGAATATATTCTGGAAGACGGAAGAACATAGGAAGAAGAAGAGGAGATGAGCCTATATGCAGCATTTTCACAGCGATTCATACAGTAATCCATCTTGATGAACAACTTTTTCAAAAGGATTCAAGAAAATCGTCTCTGGATTTTACAGATTCGGCGAACGCTTTTCCTGCTTTTTGGCAGAGTGGAACACGGAAGCTTTTTAGTACGAGTGGTGGAGGAAGTATAGATGGTGGGTAACTGATGCTAGGGTTTTAGAAGTTGTAAAATAAGAAAATAACAAAAAGAAAAAGATGGACAGGGATAAACTGATTAGCTTTTGAACTAAATATGAAAAGAAAAAGAAACAGAAAATAAATATAAACATCCCCTTTAAGAAAATAAAGAAAAAAATTAAATTTTATGGCTAATCAAAATATTAAATCTTAAATGTGTCACGTGAAATGTAGAATGTACCAAATTTTTTTAAATAATGTGCTTTTCTTACATAACTGTACACGTAACAAAAAAAATTAACAAAATGATTGATTATATATATATATATATATATATATATATATATAACTATACATTGTTTATCTACTAATTTATACATTGCAACAGTTCATCTTCCTCAAGCCGTCTAAATTTTTAAATATGAGTTCATTTCGACATTTTGAGTATGTAGTGTACACGAAATAATTCACGTGTACAGCATGTCGAATTTTAAAATTGAGCTTGAAGCTTTAATGGCTAATGGAGTCTTTCGATCCCGATTAACTCAAAATCTCCTTCAAACAATTTCAAATTTTATATATAAATTTTTATTAATAATTTAAATTTTTTAATATATTAGTCACTCAAAATGAATCATATTACAACATGTCGAATTTTAAAATAGAGCAAAAAAAGGTTCTTCATATATTTATTCTTGAAGTTTTGTCGTGATTCAATACCTGAAGCATTACTTGAAGTTCTTCTGTGAGGTAAGCTCATTTACGTCTTTGTTCAACTTGTCAAGCTTGAGTGTTAGTAAAGAATAAGGAAGAGAATTATAGAATTGTTTCATTCTTAATTAGAAGTTTTGAATTCGAGTGTTGGATATGAATTTTTTTTTTTTGTTAAGAGTATCACCTTCATATAGGCCTGCAATGCGCGATCCAAATTTGGTTGGGGACTCCAATATGAACTCCAGATGGAAAACCAAAAAAGATACCGATGGAAAATTTAAAAAAAAAAAAAAAAAAAAGAAGAAGGAAGAGGATAAAAAATAAAGGGACTAGCACTTCATTGGCAACAATAAATGTCGATTGGTCATTTTATCTAATAAATGAAAATTGATTTATTTTTAGGTAAAAAGTTGAAAATATAAGATTATTTTTAAAAAAGTATTTCTTTTTTAAATGGTTGAAATTTTTTTTTTTAAAAAAAAACAATTTAAAGTGAAGGGAGGAGTTCGGCACCAAAATGGATACTTTTTTAATCTTAAACATTAAAAGGGACCTTCTCTCCTTTATGGGCGAATTATAACTACTATTTTTTAACGTCGTAGTCTCCATTAACTCTAATTTCATCCAAACCAGCATTATACAAATCATAAAAGTAACTATTATTTTTGTTAACCCCGCTCACATGAAATATATAATATCTCTTTCTTCCTCACATGAAGCTATATCTCTTTCTTCAACAATAAATATGGGTTATTCACTCCATTTGGTGCTGGACTCATGAAGGGAGTAAATTTTGAGCCCATTCTGACAATATTACGACTACATTTTACTTTTAATTAAAAAAAATTAAAAAAATTCATCAATGTAAATATGTAACAATTCAAGAGCATAATCGTTTGGCTTTTCCAATTTATCGTCTGACTTCTTTGCCAAATTAGATAGAGTAAGAAAAATTAGAACTATTTTCATGATAAATCTAGTTGGTTAAATATATTTAAATATATGGCAACGGTTAAATAAAATGACATACAGAAATTAATATTATAATGCCTTTATCAGAAAAATATTCACGTAAAATCATCAGTAAAAAATAAATTACTATGCATTAGAATCAAAACTGCACATCAATGGTGGAGTTCAACTGAATTGAGATGAATGAACCATGGCTGTGATTTGGAGCAATACAAAGAAAACTGTAACTTTGATGAAATAAGAAAAATCGATATCCCTTTCATTTACAATTGGAGTATATATACACGTGAATAGTACTTGATTTGGAAGGTTCTAGAAAGAATCTATCTAACCAGTCTAACTAACAACTCCTAACTAATTAGTTGATTAACTAGATCTAAACATGATTAATACATTAATTACAATCCTCAATAATTAGCAACAAAAAAAAGTCAATATAGTAACAAATAGAAAAATAAATATTCAGACTACAAAAGAAACACACCAGAAGAAATAACAGCCTACACAATATTATAAGAAGTCGAATGTTACACAACCAAATTTTAAACGAATATGTGTCTAGATGTTTTTAACAAATTAAATCTAGATCAATAAATTTGACTTATCATTTTTTATTTTTAAAATAATTATGTAAAATTTTATAATATATGAATGATACTCTACTTGATAAAAGTTAAAATTATTAAATGATGTGATTTTAATAGACATTATGGACTATAGTGACATTTAATAGTTTTTACAATATTTCATTTTTTTTTTTGTGAATGATAAAGATGCGTGCAGAATGTCTCAAATATCATTGTTAGATACAAGTTCAAATAGAATATATATAAATCTTTGCATAAGTTCATACCACAGTTTTAAGAAACAATTTTACCAATCCACTAATTTGAATTTTATATTTAGATTGATTATATTATTGTTATTATATATATTGTTATAAATATAAATTTTTCAAAATTTTAAAGCTGAATTATTATGATATTATTCTATATTACACGTATACCTTATTTAGTTATAGTATTGATGTGAATTCTAAATTTTAAAAATATAAAAATATATTTGTTTAGAGGTTATTAGGAAAATAAAGTATGATATTAATCTGATATGTCTGATGGAATACAAAATTAGTGTTGTATCTCTTCAGTTATTATTAAATGTTCTAAATTAACGATATTAATATGAATATGTAGGATGGAATACAATCAATTATTATTAAATGTTCTAAATTAATGATATTAATCTGAATATGTCTGATGGAATTAGTGTTGTATCTCTTTATTTATTATTAAATTTTCTAAATTAACGATATTAATCTGAATATGTATGATGGAATACAATCATTTATTATTAAATATTTTAATTTAATGATATTAATCCGAATATATATGATGGAATACAAGAATTAGAGGATTATTAAATGTTCTTAATTATGTTTAAGCATTAATTAAATGATGTCAACTATGTTTTAAGCATTAATTAATTTTATTTATAATATAAACGAACAAAACATTCAAACCAGAAAAAATTACTCTAAAAGAAAATAAATCAATGATGTTTCAATTTAAAACATTTTTTTTTATTTTCTCGAAAAAAACATCTTGCATGATATAAATAAAAGTTGAACGCCACAAATTATAAAACTGAAAATGAATATATTTGCAGACATTTAACAAAGTAAGTCTAGAGTAATGAAATCTAACCTACCATGTTTTAATTCTTAGAAAATCATGTATGACTAGCAGTCAAAACAAATTTTATGACCATAATTACCTATAAAAATTTGGTTTAAGCTAATTAGGCACAGAAAATGAGGAAAAACTACAGAATATATAGCAAACATCAATTTATATTCAATGTATATAGCTATATTTTATTTTTTAAAGCTATATGGATATACTTACATATTAATTAGCAAACTTAATTAACCATGAATTGTCTTTTTAAAAAAAAAATTATATGTATTTAAACAATTATTAAATATGAAAGATATCACTACACACCTAATAAATGCAATATGCACGTTTTATGGTGCTATGTTCCCCGTGCTTACCTTATTCAATATTTTTCTCTTTCAATATACATGTATCAATGTCTCTTTTTATTATTTCCCCCCAATTTTCTTCTAATTCAAGATCATTTGCATGATTGTAGGATCGATTTTTGTGATTCATGTTCATTGGATAATTTTTAATTGCATTTTTTTCTCGTTTATATGAAGTTTGTATTTGTATACATATATATGTTTCTCAATTTTCATAGGGTTTTGTTTGAAAAAGTTATTTTCACCAACATTTAAACATACAATTTCGTTGGATGCATAAATACATTACATAGATTTGAATGTATATGTATACAACACATCTATTTTTTAAAAAAAATCACTTTGATACAAATGAGGTAATACATGAATACATTTCGTTTTCTTGATACACACATATAATTGTATTTGAATGTTGAACAAAATGAAATACATATACATTTGAGTACTTGTTATTTTTTGTGGATTGTGCAATTGAAAATACAAGTGCATTTGAATACATAAATACATTACATAGATTTGAATGTATACGTATACAACACATCTATTTTTTTATAGAGTGAAATACATATACATTTGGGAAATTATATCGTAGCATAGTTCATTGTCATTTTTTTCTAGATTGTCCAATTGTATTGATATATTAACACAATTGTATTGAGCAATCTTAGGGATACATTTATGCTTGTCATGGAGATCGCGTATTTGAAATCGAAACAAACAAGATTCATTCACAATTACAATAAATCAATATAACTAAAGAAATTTATGTGAAATACATTTATGCTTGAACAAAAACAATAACGACAATGAAAATTTTGTGTACGATGTGTCTAATTTTTTTAAAACTAATTGAAATCCAAGAGAATATGCATTGACTAGGTAATCAAATACATGAATACATTTTATTCTCTTGATTACACACATATAATTGTATTTGAATGTTGAACACAGTAAAATACATATACATTTGAATACTTGTTATTTTTTTATGGATTGTCCAACTGAATATACATGTGCATTTGGATACATAAATACATTACATAGATTTGAATGTATACTTATACAACGCATCTATTTTTTTTATAGAGTGAAATACATATACATTTGGATAATCATATTGTAGTATAGTTCATTGTCATTTTTTTCTAGATTGTCCAATTGTATTGAGCAATCTTAGGGATACAATTATGGTTGTCATGGAGTTCGCATATTTGAAATTGAAACAAACAAGATTCATTCACAATTACAATAAACCAATTTAACTAAAGAAATTTATGTGAAATACTTTTACGCTTGAACAAAAATAATAGTGACAATGAAAATTTGAATACAATGTATCCAAAAAAAATTTAAAAGTAATTGGAATCCAAGAGTATACACATTGACTATGTTTTTTTTAGTTGTTAATGTAATAATGGGAAGTTGAAATTTCATGACCTAATTAAAGGGATTCAATTACCTTATTTAATGCACTATAATCTTAATTGTATCACTATATAATTAAAAAAAAATTACACAAATACAGCTAGACATTCATATAAAATATAGTCATTTTTAGTAAATAACATACTTATAGCTATTGAACTTCAATAATCTTATAAATATAGCCATTTATGTAAGTTGATCTATTTTACTCTGTTTGTTAAATTGAGTTGGACTGTTGGAGTAATTAATATTAGAAGTTCTAGACAAGGCTTGCTCAAGCCTAATAACACTATATATATATATAATTACTTTAAAAGGGAAAATATCACAAATACAATAAAATAATTTTATTTATATCAAATATAGTCAACTTTCCATTTACATTAAAAAAAATATTCTAAAATTAGCGATATACACAAATGCAACAAAATTATTTACACAAAATGTTCATATGTATATGCAATCTATCGATATGTATATGTAATATATTGATATTATATAAATAGTGTATATTTTTGTATAGATGATGTACAACTATATATTAAAAATGGATATACACTTATATACATTATTGATTCAATATACATTGCATATACATTGTTGATACAATAAAGTATACATTGAAGATCAATTTTTTTTCAATCCCAACAACTATAATCTCCTCTAACCAACCCCAAAATTTAGAGAGCAACTTTCACATATAGCAAACATAAAAATCATATTTGTATGTTATAGCAATAGTTTACATAATTGCCATCCATAGCAAACTTTATGTTTGTTATGGCTATTTCGCTATACATATATACAAAAGAAGCAATTGTATAATTTGTTTCGGTATACATACAAAAGAATCAATTGTATAAAATGTGTTTGTGTAGAGCGAGAAAGAGAGAAAGACAAAAGAAAATTGGGCAGGGGAGGATCGTATTTGTATAATAATAAGTGTATAGGACGAAAATATATGCATTTGTATTTGTATATACAATTCTCTCTTGCTTTATACAAACACAATGTATACATTTATGCTTGTATAAAGTGAGAGAGGCAAATGAGAGTGACGATCGAGATCTGAGAGAGGGGAACAAAAATATATGTATATATACAATTTTCTCTCACTTTATATAGACACAAACGCATTTTATACATTTGTGTTTGTATAAAAATGAGAGAGACGAGTAAGACTGCCCAGCGAGAACGAGAGTGGAGAGCAAGATTCACCAGGGAGAGGCTAAATAGCAACAATTTACTACGGGGTATAATTAAATCAAACTATGATTATAGCATTTAATTTGAATTAATAATTTGCTATTATATATAATTTTCCCAAATTTAGATATGAGAATTTCTGAATGTTTCTGAGTTCTTTGCTATATTATTTACTAAAAAAATTGATGTTTGCACCACTTCACTTGCAATTGAAAAGTGCCAAAGGATCATTTTCAATGAAAAAAATAGATTATTTTGGATAAAATTTTATAAAGGAGGAGTCGGTTTGCTTAATTATCTCTATTTTAGATTAAAGCATAAAAACTGAATGTCCGAATGAATCAAGTATGACATTTACATTCTATTTAGTGATAAAAAGTTGAAAACACTACATAATGAGAATTTTGAAAAAACGAAACAAAATATGTACAAAATTATTTCTTACTTCAAACTAGTTTTGAACTATTTATAATACATGAATTATTATTTTTTTGACTTTCTACTTTGTAATAAAATTAAAATTATTATTTTACCCCAAAAAATTAAAATTATTAAGTGATTGAAAATATTAACAGAGATTGCAGACATTTTAAATATTTTTTTGCCCTATTTTATTTTTATCCCGTAAATGATAGAGATATGAGCAGGAATTTCATTTTTTCTAACCTAAAAAGTTGAAATAGATAACTGAAACTTAGTCCGATTAAATTAGTCCAATTAAAAATTATAGTCGGAATCTACTTCAAATAAGTTCAAATTATATCTATTTTCCCTTTCTTTTGAGTTGCTCCGCAAATTCAAAAAAGGGCATACCAGATTCAAATAAGTTTGATGCTGCCATATGAAGGTAAATTTACTTCTTAATATCCTCCAGTTGTATAATGTTTCTATAGCAGCGCCTACCAGGTGTTTTGAGTTTTTGTCCAGTTGAGTTATGAAGCCTTTGTTATTTCGGAAATTGAAGGAAAATATTTTATTTATTCATAAACTGCCGAAGTATTATTGGGAAGTATAAAAATATTGATGTAAATTTGAGTGTATAAAGTATGAGACTCTAATAATATCTACAATTTACGCATAAGGGATATTAATTAGGTGCACAACTTTGGTTGGGCATATTGATGACAATGAACTCTATACGCTCAAAAAATTGTCTTAGCCTTTGTTGCAAGATTTTCAGAGAATAAAAAATCCGAGTTATATAGCGTGTGTTTCATCTAAGAGGAGCTAGATAGGACTATTAATCTAGTCTGCAACCTACTTATTCAATCTTTATCAGGCGGGACATTCTTGTAGGTCAATTTATGACTATGGTACAATGAGTTAAAAAAAAAAAAAAAGTGGAAAGCAACACTAAATCACTAAGGTACATCTCTTAGAATTAGGTAGCAATATAAACACAGCTAAATCATTAATGCATATATGGAGAGCTGCGTGTGTGAAATCCTTGAAGAGCTCCATCTAGGCTTATGGAGAGCTGAGTTCTTTGTTAACTGCTGCCTTTTCTGAATTGCAATATGTTTGCTTTCTTTCACAAGGTCATGATGTGCTTGATGAATTCTTTATTTGGATTATTTAAGTTGTTTTACGACTTCATTACTGCCAATACTTGTATGACAAAGCGCTTAAAAGCATGACCTTTGGAACAACCGTTTCATAGATTTAAGTTGGAGAATAAAGGAGACAACATTTCATGAATTGTATAATACTATAAGAAGTTTCTTACTATTAATACTGGTAACTTTAGCAAAGACTTCATAGGCATATTCTCTACTGTTGCAAAATGCAATTTCATTTATACTTTTGAAATTTTGTACTGTTTTTCTAATGATCATGTGTTATGTAAGTGGTTTATTGCAATTTTTTGGGTGCAATGTTGGTTCTCCAAACAGGTGTAAATCAGAATATTTTGAATTTAGAGTTCCTTTTTTGCTGTGAACGTGAATAATGGGGTCGAGGTGGAAAGGAAAAGGGGCACAAGTTAAAGCTCTTGCAGATCCCATATCAGAAATAGTCAGCCAACTCCAATCTTCTCTGATCAGTGCCAATTCTAAAGGACTGCTTTCTGGTACGGGTGTGCTTCTTAAAGCAGATGCAGAACTAACTGACCTCCTCAACCGTGCATGTTTTGGTAGGCCTAGGGTAACATCAGAAAAGAATGACCAATGGTTTCAGCTCTCCACGGAAGAAGCTTTTTATCTTCAACATTCTCTAAAATGCATTAAGATTGTTGACCACAATGATACTGAACTGAACAGCAACGAGTTATGGAAGCATATGACATCAAGCAGGGAAAATTTTCCTATCCTATTCAAAGCTTTTTCTCACCTGCGAAGTAAGAACTGGGTGGTTAGATCGGGCTCCCAGTATGGGGTAGACTTTGTTGCCTATCGTCATCATCCTGCCTTGGTACATTCTGAATATGCTGTGCTCGTTTTATCAGCACAAGATGGTAATGCAAATGGTCGCTTGAAGGTTTGGTCCGACTTCCATTGCACTCTTCGCCTTTGTGGTAGTGTGGCGAAAACATTATTAATTCTTGACATTGAAGAACAACAAAGTTGTGCAACCACTCCGTTGTATAATATGTGTTTGTGTAGAGCGAGAAAGAGAGAAAGACAAAAGAAAATTGGGCAGGGGAGGATCGTATTTGTATAATAATAAGTGTATAGGACGAAAATATATGCATTTGTATTTGTATATACAATTCTCTCTTGCTTTATACAAACACAATGTATACATTTATGCTTGTATAAAGTGAGAGAGGCAAATGAGAGTGACGATCAAGATCTGGGAGAGGGGAACGAAAATATATGTATATATACAATTTTCTCTCACTTTATATAGACACAAACGCATTTTATACATTTGTGTTTGTATAAAAATGAGAGAGACGAGTAAGACTGCCCAACGAGAACGAGAGTGGCGAGCAAGATTCACCAGGGAGAGGCTAAATAGCAACAATTTACTATGGGGTATAATTAAATCAAACTATGATTATAGCATTTAATTTGAATTAATAATTTGCTATTATATATAATTTTCCCAAATTTAGATATGAGCATTTCTGAATGTTTCTGAGTTCTTTGCTATATTATTTACTAAAAAAATTGATGTTTGCACCACTTCACTTGCAATTGAAAAGTGCCAAAGGATCATTTTCAATGAAAAAAATAGATTATTTTGGATAAAATTTTATAAAGGAGGAGTCGGTTTGCTTAATTATCTCTATTTTAGATTAAAGCATAAAAACTGAATGTCCGAATGAATCAAGTATGACATTTACATTCTATTTAGTGATAAAAAGTTGAAAACACTACATAATGAGAATTTTGAAAAAACGAAACAAAATATGTACAAAATTATTTCTTACTTCAAACTAGTTTTGAACTATTTATAATACATGAATTATTATTTTTTTGACTTTCTACTTTGTAATAAAATTAAAATTATTATTTTACCCCAAAAAATTAAAATTATTAAGTGATTGAAAATATTAACAGAGATTGCAGACATTTTAAATATTTTTTTGCCCTATTTTATTTTTATCCCGTAAATGATAGAGATATGAGCAGGAATTTCATTTTTTTTCTAACCTAAAAAGTTGAAATAGATAACTGAAACTTAGTCCGATTAAATTAGTCCAATTAAAAATTATAGTCGGAATCTACTTCAAATAAGTTCAAATTATAACTATTTTCCCGTTCTTTTGAGTTTGCAGTGGATTCAAGTTAGCTCCGCAAATTCAAAAAAGGGCATACCAGATTCAAATAAGTTTGATGCTGCCATATGAAGGTAAATTTACTTCTTAATATCCTCCAGTTGTATAATGTTTCTATAGCAGCGTCTACCAGGTGTTTTTGAGTTTTTGTCCAGTTGAGTTATGAAGCCTTTGTTATTTCGGAAAATATTTTATTTATTCATAAACTGCCGAAGTATTATTGGGAAGTATAAAAGTACTGATGTAAATTTGAGTGTATAAAGTATGAGACTCTAATAATTTCTACAATTTACGCATAAGGGATATTAATTAGGTGCACAACTTTGGTTGGGCATATTGATGACAATGAACTCTATACGGTCAAAAATTTTTGTCTTAAGCCTTTGTTGCAAGATTTTCAGAGAATAAAAAATCCAAGTTATGTAGTGTGTGTTTCATCTAAGAGGAGCTAGATAGTACTATTAATCGAGTATGCAACCTACTTATTCAATCTTTCATCAAGCGGGACATTCTTGTAGGTCAATTATGACTATGGTACAATGAGTTAAAAAAAAAAAAAAAGTGGAAAGCAACACTGAATCACTAAGGTACATCTCTTAAAATTAGGTAGCAATATAAACACAGCTAAATCATTAATGCATATATGGAGAGCTGCGTGTGTGAAATCCTTGAAGAGCTCCATCTAGGCTTATGGAGAGCTGAGTTCTTTGTTAACTGCTGCCTTTTCTGAATTGCAATATGTTTGCTTTCTTTCACAAGGTCATGATGTGCTTGATGAATTCTTTATTTGGATTATTTAAGTTGTTTTACTACTTCATTACTGCCAATACTTGTATGACAAAGCGCTTAAAAGCATGACCTTTGGAACAACCGTTTCATAGTTTTAAGTTGGAGAATAAAGGAGACAACATTTCATGAATTGTATAATACTATAAGATGTTTCTTACTATTAATACTGGTAACTTTAGCAAAGACTTCATAGGCATATTCTCTACTGTTGCAAAATGCAATTTCATTTATACTTTTGAAATTTTGTACTGTTTTTCTAATGATCATGTGTTGTGTAACTGGTTTATTGCAATTTTTTGGGTGCAATGTTGGTTCTCCAAACAGGTGTAAATCAGAATATCTTGAATTTAGAATTCCTTTTTTGCTGTGAACGTGAATAATGGGGTCGAGGTGGAAAGGAAAAGGGGCACAAGTTAAAGCTCTTGCAGATCCCATATCAGAAATAGTCAGCCAACTCCAATCTTCTCTGCTCAGCGCCAATTCTAAAGGACTGCTTTCTGGTACGGGTGTGCTTCTTAAAGCAGATGCAGAACTAACTGACCTCCTCAACCGTGCATGTTTTGGTAGGCCTAGGGTAACATCAGAAAAGAATGACCAATGGTTTCAGCTCTCCACGGAAGAAGCTTTTTATCTTCAACATTCTCCAAAATGCATTAAGATTGTTGACCACAATGATACTGAACTGAACAGCAACGAGTTATGGAAGCATATGACATCAAGCAGGGAAAATTTTCCTATCCTATTCAAAACTTTTTCTCACCTGCGAAGTAAGAACTGGGTGGTTAGATCGGGCTCCCAGTATGGGGTAGACTTTGTTGCCTATCGTCATCATCCTGCCTTGGTACATTCTGAATATGCTGTGCTCGTTTTATCAGCACAAGATGGTAATGCAAATGGTCGCTTGAAGGTTTGGTCCGACTTCCATTGCACTCTTCGCCTTTGTGGTAGTGTGGCGAAAACATTATTAATTCTCGACATTGAAGAACAACAAAGTTGTGCAACTACTCCGTCGTGCTTGGATAATTATGTTGTTGATGAGAGAACAATCACAAGATGGAGTCCAGATCAAGGCCGTGAGAAAAATGTTAAATCTGACCAAGAGTAAAGTAGGTCGACTGATTCAAGATTAACTCCTACTTTATCTTGTACTAGTTTAGCAATTGTATTGTGATTTAAAAGCACTATGATTACTACTCTGTAAACTGAGTTTAATCCCCCTATTTATTGTAGGCATTTTAGGCTGACTTTATGCACAGCAGAAATGGTAAACAATGCTTTCTTATTGCACTTAAAACAAGTTGCTGCATTGGGAAAGAACTAACCTATTTAAAAAAATCAGTTCAAAGAGAACCCAGGCATAAAAAGTTTTGGAGAATTAATTGAAAAACATACAGAACAACTCATACAAGATATATAGTCAATTTTCTTGGGGGAAAAGAGGGGACAGGTGAAGTATGAGGAAAGCATTTTGTTCTAATAAGATAGCAATGAAAAACATAGGAAAAATACATTACAATCTTTACTGTCTTGTCATGTGGAAGCTCTTAGAAGTGTATCCTGCTTGGTTGAGATTTCTCCATCCTGGTTTCCCCATAAGGCTCGTCATTATCGATCCGTTTGTTGTGCCTAAAGGCTGCTATTGCAACCATATACATAATCACAAGAATGATCAATATGACAATGTTGATGACAGACACTTTCCTCCAACTCTTTTTCAGACTTGCCAGAACACCAGCTTTGCAAGAGTTGCAGTTGTAGCAGAGTTGCTGTTGATAATTGCTCCATCTACCACAATCAGGATCACTTCCTACGATCCCGCTTCCTGGGTTCCACATCGTCTCATTCAGGTAAGTGTACCCACATTCTGTAGGGGGCTTGCAACAACCAGACTGCATAAAAAGTACAAAACTATGTCAGAAAGATTGTTTTTAAGTAACTTTCAAAAGATTTGAACAATGAAAATAGATGGTGAATGTCTGTCTGATTGAATTGTTCAGGTCATGTAGGAACACGGTTCAAGTCTACCTGCCTGTTTACGATGCATAAGCTGCATGGATTACTTAACATACGACTGAAAGTGTAGGTGGTTTATGAATAAGTCATCAAGGATCTTAGCTAAAAGGCGACCAGCTACCTAAGCATTTTGGGCTTCTACAAATGTTAAAGCAAGAATAAGGAAAAATGAGCAGCTCTACCGTATGATCCTCAATTCAATAATGAAGATACACATCGAGGTAAGTGTAAATATTTCAGTGAAACGATACGTCAATCCTAAATTAGTTGAGATCGAATATATGAAACTTATATATTCATCCCCTTCTATTTGAGATCAAATGATTCATCAAGATAGACTATTTTTACTTTCTTCGTCAACCTACAGCTACTTTAGGATTGGTTACATTTTGCGAAGTTCAAACAGACAGAGCTAATTATGTGTTAGACATTTAAGTATCTAGCACACATAGCCTCTCTTGCTCTTCAAAGAGCACATATGTGATGCCAATAATTGGGGGCCCTAACTTTTGGAGCTTGCTGGAAAAGTTAGGCTTCAATCTTTTTCCAAAACAAACTATAGCCATTCACATCAACCTTGTGAACACTATTTTCTTTTGGTAGTGATGTATACTTTTAAGATCATTTAATATTAGACACTGATTGAAGCATTTAAGTGTTTTCAACACCAAAATATCCGCAACAATAAAAATTTATCTGCACCCGATATTTACATCATACCACTTGCAAATTAAGATTGAAGACATACTATAAGATATCTTTTCTTAAAAGTGACATAAACTAGAAAAAGTGTTTTTTTTTTTTTTTTTTACCTTGGACCACTTGAAAAGAGGATATTATACCAAGAGAAGTAAAGCAAAATGAACAAAATCAAGATGAGTCCAAAACAGCTAACATCCAGATTCCAGACTCATAAAACACGCATTTTGTCACAGGTCAAAAGCACCACATTATTGCAGCAAAAAATATCTACTTTTTAAAATTGTGGAAGCATTCATTAGACAACAATAGAAAAGTTGGTAAAATGTCTCATCACTATATATAATAAAGATTAAAAAAAGTGGATAACCATAACCACATTGAAAAGCCAAGAGAGGAAAAGAAAACCCCAGAGAATGTTAATTCTAATTGTCCCACTTTATGTTTTGTCACCAAGGAAGCAAATTTATTTTTTCTCTCACCCGATATCCGGCAACCATTTCGGATTCGTGCCAAGTATGGCTCCATTTGGCGTAGTGCTCATTATCAAGAATTTTAAAATATCCATAACTCGAACCTGATGCCTTTAATTAAGGAAGGAGCAGTCCTAGCCTTTGGGCTACATCCGTTGGTGCTAGTGAGGAAGCTAATCATTTCATTATGCACGTGATTATTATTATTTGTAGAAAAATCATATTAAATTCAATCAGTTGAAGTTGGTTGTTTTTCTCTCTGTTATCTTTTTTCTCTTTTTGTTTTATTTCCTTCTTGGTAGGCTGGAAATTGACAAGAGGCATATCTGTTGGCAACTCACAAGTCACTTATTATAATCTACACAAGATATGTTAACATAATTGTGTATAGTTGGGGCATTAGCGTCAATTCCCTGAAAACAGATGTACATGCGGTGTGTTTGGTCCAAAAGAAAAATATTTTCTAAAAAATTAAATAATTATTTAAGTAATTATTTTTTTATGTTTGGTAAATGAGCAAACTAAAATTCTCTGAAGAGCATTTATATGCTAGCTAGGAAAACATTGCAGAGGTGAGGTGGAGTGGTCAAGGGGCGGAGGTTGGGAACATTGAAGGGCAGAGACGCAGTGGCGGACCTACCTTTGGTCAAGGGGTGTTGAGCGACACCCCTTCATTGAAAAATTACGTGTATATAGTGGTCAAATTTTAGTATAATAAATATAAACATATAAATTGGCACCTCTTGAAATAAATTGAAGGTTTAATCTATTGGTTAGGGGCTTACAAGCGCTCTATTAGGTCATGTGTTTAACCCCTACTTGACTCATTATAATTTCTTTTTACTATAACCATTGACACTCCTTAACGAAAATCCTACGTCCACCGCTGCAGAGAAGGGTCAATAAACTTCAAGTGTCACTTTGAAATATTTGACAAACTAAACATGAAAAAGTTAAAAAATAAAAATACAACAATATATGGAGTGTAATTCAATAAGTGGGGTTTAGAGAGTGTGATGTGTTCAAAGCTTACCTCCCACCTTGTAAAGGTAGAAAAACGACTTCCGATAGACCTTCAGCTAAAAACTTTAACAAAAAAATGAAAAATATTTTTGTCCACACTAAACACACCCGCAATTTTATCCAGTTTACTAATCATATTTTTTTAAATACCAATATTCAAACCAACTTATACACAACTCGACTATCTCGCGGAGAGCCTAATATTCTATAAGCATTCCTATTAAGCTAATCATGTTTCATATTGATGTTAATACAACAAACAAGAAAATAATCAGGAGCAAAAGAAATTATATTTTCCTCTTAAAACATTATTCATATTAGAACTAATCATATACCATAAAAACAGAGTGAAAACTAACCACAAAAAAAAAAAATCTTTAATACTTACCTCAAGAGGACTAAGCCTTCTAAGATTAAACATCTCAACAGGCTCTGGAATTCCTCCATTATAAGTCCTTCTCATCTTACCACAAACATGAGAATCCCTAATACAAGAACTGATTTTTGACCAATAACTCTGACTTGCAACTCTTTCTTCCAACCACCCAGAGTAATCTTGTAAATGGTACTCTGAGTAGACCCGGTTCATAACGGGTCGACCCGACCCTTTATCAGTGACAGCATAAGCAAATATGATAAATCCAAGCAAAGCAGCAATGATAAAAAACATAGCCCAAAGGTAAAGGTACATAAGAAAAGTGTTTCTATAACAAGCACCAGCAAAACCTGCTAAAGAAACAACCATAATAGAAACCCCAATAACTATTAAGGGCCATTGAAGAAATTTTAAGCAATCTGTGTTGTTTGCTCTGCTACTTAACCATATTCCACCACCCAAGATTGGGATTGATGCTAGAAATGTTAAGAAATTTACTAGACCTATTAAATGGTTGCTGGTTCTCATAGTGAAAAAGCTCTGTTTTTTAATTTTTGGGGCTGTCTTGTATATTTATTTTCTTTGGGTTCTTGAAAGTTTTATTTTTTATTTTTTTTGATATGAGAGTGTTTTTGAATGAAGAAAAAGGAAGTGTCTTTCTTTTTGAGTACTGTGGAAAGAACAGAGAAAAGATGAGGGTCTTTCCTATTAACACCTTGTTTGGATGGTTGTTAGCGTTGTATTGTATTGTTAATTTAAATATAACGTTTGTTGATTGTTTTTAAATTTTATTGTATGTTTAAATCATCACTAAGTAGCGATGAAAATTCTTTTTTTGTATAATGACCGACTTGGTGATAATTTTTTTTTATCTTGTCCTTACTCTATCTTTTCATAGTATTTCTATTGTATACTATTTTTTTTGTTAATATGCGACATTATCTAATAACGAAGAACATTACAACCTTTCCAAATATTATATTTATTAAAATAATACTATATAATATATTATGAAGTAATGTGCAAGTGATGGTAAGCGAAAGGGTAAGTGTGAAGTGACAGAAGCACCCTTTTTATTTGTCAGCATCCTACATAGTCCCTGCATTTGACTTGGTACAGTTGAGATGATGAATGGATAAATTTTTGTGCTATGTTTTTTTATAAAAAAAAATAATAATAATTTATGTTTGTTTATGAATTGAATTAAAGAAAATAATTTTTTAAATTTTGTGTAAAAATAGGATTATTTTTTTTAAAGAAAAGGAAGATATAAATTAAAACAGTTTTATAAAGAGATACCGAAAAAAAAATCTCCCAAAATCTCCCCTTTTCTTAAGTGTTACTCTTCTTAATAATAATAATAATAATTAGGGCAAAAAATGGAGTGATATATGGTAAAAGCATAGCATTTTCTTAAAATATTGCAAAATTGTGTATCTAATAACTTATACTAGTTATAGAATGTGGCAAAGTGGTAAGTAGTTCTTCCATCATTAATCAAAGATCTCAGATTCGAGCCCTAATATATAGTCGCCTTTGATTAAAGAGTGTGTAATAAATAAGACTCCATGGTTTAACTTGAGATTAATTGAACCTCAAGACGGATACATGTTTGAAAAAAAAATTATTTTATAATAGAAAATAATGAGATGGTGATTTGCTCTTTTTCTTTATTTTTGGGTTCAAAGGTCATGAGAGGGTGATAAAGGTTGTTACATTGGACGTAATTAGGATCACTAGGACAGTATGACGAATATTTGTCTTTCCCCATACACACCCCAACCATGAACCAACCCCTTCTGTCAATATATGTATAAGATGATATATAGAGATATTTGATATTGTCTTTTTCTTGCCCTCAAAGATTTAAGTGTTTGGTTGAGTGAAGTTTAATAATTATAATTAAGTTGAACAAAGAGTAATTGCATGATGATTAATAGGAGTGTACATGGTCGGATTGGTTCGGGTTTTTTAAATATCAAATCAAATCATTTGTGTCAGATTTTTGAATTTATAAACCAAACCAAACCAATAAAACTCAGGCTTTTCAACCTCTGATTTTTTTCGACTTTTTCGGATTTTTTGAATTTTCATTTTTTTCCGGGTTTTTTCAGTAAAGTATTCGTACAAACATATAATTTACTTGTACTTCAAATATTTCTTTAGTCCTACCAAAATACAAATATTTAAGTGTTTCTTAAGAAAATAACACAAAATATGATATGATTAATGACAATAAAATATTCAAAATAATAATAGTAATGAAATCGCATAAAACAAATAAGCAAATTAATAAGTCATAATGAAAATGATCATATTTTAAAGTACTAAATCATGTTAAAATAAGTTTAATAAGTATTAGTTACATGACTAAATATTAAAGAAAATTAAAATTAGATTATGTATTTTAATTGTCTAAACCTATGTAAAACTAAAGAACAAATATTCAATATTATTGTCATTCTTAGTATTGAATTGATTTTCTTTTTGCATTAGTATTAATTTGATTTTAATTTAAGCTTTATCATAATTATTAATATCTGTAGACCATTATCTTTATAGGGTCATTAAGAATTTTAACTTTCAAACATGAAATAATATATTAAAAAATAAAAACTATGAAAAAGTATAAGAAATATTTAAAAATTATATCAAAGTAAATATTTTTACATTAAAATAAAATTTTTTATATATAATGTCAGGTTGGTTTGGTCTCGGCTTTTTTTTTTTTAAGTTGAAGCCAACCTAACCCAAATATAGTCGGGTTTTTTTTTCCAATACCAAACCAAGTCATATCAAACTACTTGCGATTTTTTTTCGATTCGACTCAATTTACAATTTAATTTGATTTTCGATTCGATTTTGTAAGATAATAAGCCATTTATGGTGTCTTTTGATGAACTCTGGCGGAACCGTATTGGTGAATTTCGTACAAAGTCTTCTATTGAATTAATTAATATTTGAACCTTAAAACTGATAACTTTGGTTAGAAATTAATTAAACTTATCTCATGTATCAAGAATTAGTAGTTACGTACTTAGTAGCTTTGAAAACAACAGCGCTTGCTATTAATTGATGTCAAGAGAATTCTAACATCTCGCCTATAACAAAAAAACATTAGTTTTTACTTTATTTAAGCAATGTAATTTTCGAACCAGAAGGAGCGTAAATTAGACCTCCTTTTAACACTATTTAGTTCCGCCACTTTGCTGAGTCCATATCTATCCATTATGATAAAAGGAATTGTTTTGTGTAGTGTTTTTTTTTTAATTAAAAAATTGGAACCATATAACAAATACCTGAGTTGGTAATAGGACTTAAATATGCAATAAAAAAGATACGGAGAAAGTGTCATGCATGTAAATTAAATATTAAATATGAGAGCACCTAACCTAATTATAATATAGATCTATCATATATGTTTTCTTAGGGAATTCATTATTTTCCCTTAGAAATGACAAGGGATCATTTAAGTTGCGAACTAAATTATTTTAAAATTATATTTTTAATTGTAATTCTGCAATTAACTTAGCCTTATCAAGCTTATCCGGTTTTCTGAGTCCATATATATCCATTATCGTAAAGGACTAGCTTTAATTTATGTAGTGGTTTATCTTTTTTGATTTAAAAATTTGAACTACATATAAAATTTCCAAGTCGTTTTTTTTGTTTCCTACCCGATGTTCGAAGCCCACATTGGAACTCCGACTAAATTCGAATTGCGCTCTGCAGGGCCCATTTGGGGGTGGCGCTCCCAACAAAATTTTCTCCATACCCATGGCTCGAACTCGAGACCTCTAATTAAAGATGAAGCACTCCCACCAATGCAGCACATGAGCCTCAAATATGCAATAAAAGATATTGCGAAAGTGTCATGCATGCAAATTAAATACTCCCTCCATTCCATATAAACTTAAGCTTTGAGCCCTTCTCCATTTTTCAAACAATCTTCAAGACCATTTTTAAAATATTCTTCCAATTTTACCCTTTAAGTTAGTATTGGAATTAGTTATTATAATTAATGTTTAGTTATTTTTGACAATAATTAACAAGGGTTAAAATGAAAAATTATGTTCAATTTATGTCCTAACCTACTTTTCTTAAAGGGTGTGAAACACCTCAAAGCTTAAGTTGATATGGAATGGAGGGAGTATTAACTATGACAACACCTAACGTCCTAACCTAATTACTCCCTCCGTTTAAAAAAGAATAACCTCTTTTCCATTTTAATCAGTTTAAAAAAGAATGACCTCTTTTCCTTTTCGGTAACATTTTAATTTCATCTTTCCACGTAACATGTTTAAGGCTACAAAATTAAAGGGCAATTGTTTTGGTAAGGTATGGATTTTCTGAAAAAATGATTGGGAGGGCGTCGTAGTTCTACTATACAACAATTAACCATGAAGTTTGTCAGCAACCACATCTTTCTTATTTCTTCAGTGTATGCTAGATGTAGCGAGGTTGAAAGACTAGAACTATGCGCAGAATTAGGAAGTATTGCAGAGGATTGTCATCATCCTTGGATGGTGGGAGGAGACTTTAACGTCATTTTAAATTGGGGGGGGGGGGGGGGGGGGGTTTACTCAACAAGAAGCAATGGACTTTGCACAGTGTATAAATTATTGTACTTGTCTGAAGTTCCTATCTTTGGGAGTAAATACACTTGGTGGAATGGACGTATTGAAGAAGGTTGTATATTGAAGAGGTTAGATAGGATTTTGGTGAATAATGAATTTTTGGCAATTTTTCCAGCTAGAGGTTCACCATTTTATTAGACAAGGGTCTGATCATGCCCCTTTGCATGTGGTATGCAAAACTGAAGAGGAGCCTACAATCAAGCCTTTTAGATTTCTAAATTTTTGGACAAAGCATCAACACTTCACAAAGATAGTGCGCCAAAATTGGAATACTGATTTCGTAGGCGAAAAGAGCGTTGGGCATGTGGAGTAAAGAAGTCTTTGGCAATATTTTTCAACAGATTGCTACTCTAGAAGATATGATCAGGATAAAAGAAAATCAGTTCGAGATTAATCCTTTGGCAGGTAATAGAACTGATTTGAGCAGAACGGAGGCTGAATTGAAGAAATATCTCAAGATTGAGGAAGAGTATTGGAAACAAAAAGCTGGGATGAGACGGTTCGTAGATGGGGACAAAAACATTAAATTTTTTCATTCCTACGTTAAAGGAAGAAGGAAAAAGCTACATCTGTCTCAAATTACTAATGAGATAGGAGAATTTCAAACAAATCACCAAATGGGTGAGGCGGCAGTAGCTTTCTTCTCAGCGCAATTCAAAGAGGAAGGAAACAATCAGGATTGGGCAATGCTGAATCACATTCCCAGGTTGATAACAGATGAGGAGAATAAGGAGATGGCAAAGCTACCTTCACAAGAGGAGGCAAAAAGGGTGGTATTCGAGCTCAATGGTGATAGTGCGTGCAGACAAGATGGGTTTTCAGGCCTTTTCTTTCAAAGTTGTTGGGACATTATTAAAGTGGATATTACTAAACTGGTAAGAGCTTTCTTCTGTGGGCATGAGCTTCCCGAATACATTTCTCATACCAATTTAGTGTTATTACCCAAGAAAAAAAAGGTGAAGATGTTCACTGATTTGAGGCCAATTAGCCTTAGTTGTTTTATCAACAAAATCATTTCAAGAATGGTACATGATCGAATGGCAGAGGTTTTACCAAAGATAATTTCTCCCACTCAGTCTGGTTTCATAAAGGGAAGAAGTATCACTGAAAATGTATTACTAGCACAAGAAATTATCAGGGATATTGACAAGAGAAAAAGTAATATTAATGTAGTGGTGAAGTTGGATATATGGCGAAGGCATACGACAGGGTATCTTGAATCTTTTTAACTAAAGTACTGAGAAAGTTTGGGTTTTCAGAAATCATTATTGACATGGTATGGCGACTGGTATCAAATAACTGGTACTCAATTTTGATCAATAGGCAATCTAATGGTTTCTTTCAGTCTTCCAGAGGGCTTAAACAAGGTGATCCATTATCACCGACTCTATTTATAATTGCAGCAGAGGTACTGGCTAGAGGTCTTAACAGACTGCATGATGATAACAATTTTAAGGGATATGCCTACCCAAATGGAGTCCAGCGATAAACCATTTGTCCTACGCGGATGATACTATTTTATTCTGTTCTGGGGATAGAACATCGGTAGTGAAGATGATGGTGGTATTAAGAGACTATGAGAGAATATCTGGTCAGATGGTAAACAAATCAAAGAGCTCATTTTATCTTCATGATAAAACACCACTGATAGTTGCAATAAGAATGAGAAGACTCACAGGGGTAAAGCAAGGAAATTGTCCTTTCACATACCTTGGGTGCCCAGTTTACTATGGCAGGAAACTCAAAAGTTATTTTGAAGAATTAATAAGAAAGATAGCAAGGAGGATTCTTTCTTGGCAAAATCGATTGCTAACTTTTGGTGGAAAGTACACATTAGTATGTCATATTCTACAATCCATACTGGTGTATTTACTCTCAGCAATGAACCCACCCAAGAGTGTAATAGAGCAGATTCATCAAATGTTTTCGAAGTTTTTTTGAGGGAGTACTGGGAGCCTGAAAGGAAAACATTGGGTAGCCTGGGAAGACATGTGCATTCCCAAGGAGGAAGGAGGACTGGGATTCAGGTCCCTACATGCAGTAAATAATGCTTTATTTGCAAAACTATGGTGGAATTTCAGGACATCCACATCACTATGGAGCAATTACATGGGTAACAAGTATTGCAAAAAGAGACATCCCACAGTTTCAAGGAGTGTTAGCGCGTCTCATGTTTGGAAAAAAATGGAAGCCATGAGGGAAGAAGTAGAACATGAGATTTGGTGGCAATTAAAAGCAGGCACGTCTAGTTTCTGGTTTGATAACTGGACAAAACAAGGTGCTTTTTATTACACTGAGGGAGAATCTGCCTGGGATGAGGAAATTGAAGTGAAAGAATTCATTGAGGAGGGTTCATGGAATAGAAGGAAGCTCAGAGACTGTCTCTCAGAAGAGATGACAGAACCCATAGTCAATAACATATTACCTTGCACAAGTGAGATGAATGATAAAGCTTGGTGGATGGGAAGCTCAGTTGGGAATTTCACAGTCAAATCTGCCTATCACTTAGTAAGGCACAAAAGAGAGCAAATAGAATACTGCAGGAACATATGGATCAAAACGCTTCCTTTTAAGATCTCTTTCTTTTTATGGAGAGTCTGGAAAAAGAGAATTGCCATTGATGATAATCTAAGAAGAATGAGAATGAATATAGTCTCTAAATGCTACTGTTGTGAAAGAGGGGAAACGGAAACCATGCAACATCTTCTACTAACAGCTCTCATAGCTCAAAGGCTATGGAGGCAATTTGCTACTTGTGCAGGTATCAACATAGAAGGGCAACAATTACAACAATTGATTCTCCAATGGTGGGAATTTGATGCTAATCCTAAGGTACAACACATAATGAAGGCAATACCCCACGCACTCATGTGGGAATTGTGGAAAAGAAGGAACGCAAAGAGACATGACAAGGAAATTTCATTCAATAAAATGTACTCTCAATGTCTGCTGACAGTACCATCAATTGATTAAAGCCAATTACCCATGGCTAAGAAATGTTCCTTATAATTGGAGTGTCATGTTTGATCTTCTGCAACAGTATAGACCTACTCTTTATTTCCATATAGTAACGTGGTCGGTACCTGAGGAGGGATGGTTTAAGTGTAACACGGATGGGGCAAGCAGAGGGAATCCGGGGGAAAGCTCCTAATGGTTTTTGTATTAGAGATAACAAGGGAGACTTGGTTTACGCAGAAGCGCAGAACATAGGCATCACCACAAACATGGAGGCAGAAACAACAGCAGTTTGGAAAGCATTACAACATTGTAAGAGGCAGGGTATCACACATATCATATTAGAGACTGATTCTTTAAGTCTTAAGAATATGATAAGGAGAGACTGGAAAGTACCTTGGACCCTAATAGAAAGAATAGAGGAGATACAGGGCATTATGAACATACTAAATGCTCAGGTTGTGCACATAGATAGAGAAGGAAATCAACTAGTGGACTGCATTACAAACATAGCCATCAATCATGAAGACAAGCAGTTGTATGCAAGTTTCTACGATCTAACAATCAAGGCAAGAAATATACTTAACATGGACAAGCACCAGATACCAGCAATCAGGATAAGAACAAGGAGAATCACCAATACAAGCAATCATCAACTTGAGGGGTGAAGGAAAGAGTACATATTCACATAGATATTACATTTACAGAAAAGCCAGGGCAAAATAGCTACGCGAATACAAACTAACAGCCAACAAAGAATCAAGCGTTCACCAGTACAAAGCGCAAATCATGGAACCGTATCTGCAAAGCGACCTTGGTGCACAGCTAGGAGAAAATTACGAAGCTATGATGGAGCAATCTGGGTATCCCCATTTTGGGTACAACTGCGAAGGAGACGTGATCGGAGGAAGAGTAGAAGTAGAAAAAAGGGAGAAAAGAAAGGAGCTTACATGGAGCTAAGAAGGCACACGATTGGAACTTCCCTCCGAGTTTATCACCAATGGTTGTATCTACATAGGGAAAGGGTAAGACAAAAGCATTGGAACAAAAAGGAACTGAGAAAAGGCATACCTGTGATAGCTGTTCAAAGAACATTAGACCTCCTCTTGATGATGATGATACAGAAAAGGAGGATGACGAAACTCAGGTCACGCAAACATGGATATTGTTTGCGGTGGAAAAGAAAAAAAGGGAGGAAGAGAACAGAGACCACTTTAGGAATCCCTTATCTAGGACATTTTTGTTGGTCACTTTTGGACCGATTGTGTATATATTGCTTTCCTTTTTTGTCCTATTCCAAATGGGGGGAGCCCATCGGTGGCCCCCTAAACTTGACACCAATTTTCACTTAGACACCTCAAGTAAGCTTTGTTCATTTTAAACACCTCAAGTAGGGGTCCGGTGTATAATTTTGACACTTTTTGTATTTTCAAAATCGCATATTAAGTGCGTACATCCAGACGCTCTTATGTGGAAAAATAAATGAATTGATATGTGACACGTGGAAATTTTAATTATTTTTTAAAGACTCAATTTTACTTTCTTTTTTCCTTTATTCCAAATCCCAAATCCTATGACCTCACCTCTTTTCTTCTTCTTCTTGCGTTTGGATGTACGCACTTAATATGCGATTTTGAAAATACAAAAAGTGTCAAAATTATACAACGAACCCCTACTTGAGGTGTTTAAAATGAACAAAGCCTACTTGAGGTGTCTAAATGAAAATTGGTGCCAAGTTTAGGGGGCCACCGATGGGTTCCCCCATTCGAAATGGGCTTCTTTTGAGTCCATAGATTTTTATGAATAAAATGAACCACGGTCCAAAATTTGATTAAAAAAAAGAAAGACATAGCTTTAATTTAGAACCACAAGATTCAAAAGTCTTTTTTATTTTTTTGAGAGAAAATTACAGAAATCACATACTTTTAAGGCAAAATTATAATTTATCCCTTAACGGGTCGTTTGGTTTGAATTCAAGTTATGATGGGATTAGTTATGATGGGATAAGTTATGATGGAATTAGTTATGATAGGATAAGTTATGCTAAGATTATTTTTTATTGAGTGTTTGGTTTGTTATATTCAAAATAATATATCTTAAGAACAACATATAAATTTACAAAAATACCCTTCATGGATTTGAAAAATAATGTCTAAAAAATGTTTAAAGGGACATTTTTGTCATTTAGTCATTTTATCCCGGGATAAGTTATCTCGGGATTACTATACCACTCATAGAAAGGAATAACTTATCCCGACCTTGCCAACCAAACAACAAATTGAGTGGCACTATAATTTAATCCCGAGATTATTTTACCCTATTCTTCACACCAAACGACCCCTAAAAGTTTATAATTACAGAAATTCTTCAAATGGATACAATAACATAAGCGCTGATACAATAATCTGATGCGCGAGATACATTAATCGTTAAGTAAGATACATTACATTTTATACACGATACACTAATTTGATGTACATTTTATACATGATGCAATAATCTGATGCGCGTGATACATTAATCTGATGTGCGAAAATGAGGAATTTTGGAGATTTGTAAAACTTATAGGGGATTATGGTAATAAGTAAACTAAAATGTGGGATTTCTGTAATTTTTCCTTTAAACTCCGTGTCAAATCAAACTAGGTCATTTTTTTTAAACGGATGGAGTATAATTTAGCACTATCATCATCTAGATAGGTTGTCTAGGTATTCAAAATTTTCATAAAAAGGGTTTAAAAAATCAAATGCAATACATAAAATTTGGACTTGAAACTTCAAAATAATTAATTTTGTATTCAAAATATTTCTATCTATATTGAACTTTTTTTTTTTAACCTTATATTTAACTTCATTTTTTGTTGAAGAGACTCAGGTGAACACCCCTCTAAACCCGCCCCTGATTGTCTTCGGCCATATCCTTATTAAGAAATGACCCTCATATAAAGATACATGAGAATTTTTCTTTTCAAATTTTTAATTGGTGAAAGTACATACTACATAGAATAAAATTAGCGATAAATTAATTTTGTTAGTAGGTTTATTGTTAATTCTATTTAATGACAAATTCGTCATATTTTATCAAAATAAATTGTTTGCTATAAATGATTTGGCACCGAGTTCGTACGTAGTGGTGGAAGTGAATATTATATTTCACACAACAAAAAATATTGAAGGTTTTGCAAAATACAAAATGTAATATTAAATGAGCTACGCATATATCCAAGCATAATGTCCATTTATTTGTAAAAGCTAACACCACGGGTAGATAATTTTTCCAAATATCTATAAAGATTCATTTGTTTATTGGAAGTCGATGTGGGCTTTAATAGCTGGGTGGGCCAGAAACATATATGGTACTGCAATAACCCATACTTATGGGCTTGGTCTGAGCCCAAAAATTATGTTAAGGCCTTGAAACTCCCAAATCCAGCTAGAAGCTTTTCACTTCCAGTTCCAGTTGATACTATTTTCATCACTGGTCCTTTTTTATGTAAAAATATTTTTAAATTTATATTTTTTTACAAGTAGTTTTAAGGATATATCAAATATTTTTACCAAAACTTTTATTGATGTTATCAGTTTCAATACTTCTATTTAAATACACTATAACGTATTTTGATAAAATCGTTTCAAGACCTAAAAGTCATATTTTTCAGAACTTGATGTATATTGTACTCCTTTAAATCAATTTTAATAAAATCGTTTCAAGACCTAAAAGTCATATTTTTCAGAACTTGATGTATATTGTACTCCTTTAAATCAATTTTAAGTGTTTAACCCATAGTCAGTGAAAGAACAAACAAAGTCAAACTAGACAAAATTAAATGACTTTTGTGATACAAAATAAATTAATTAAAGTATTTGAGAGATGAGTAGATGGAATATGACGCAATTTTATATTAACAACTAACAAGGAATGACTTTAGTTAGGAAGAACTGAATGTTGCATATTAGGGTAGAATTAATTCTAGTAGGGGTAGAGAATCGTCTTGTCTTATGACGGTTTAGTGCATGCCATATGACTAATCATGCCTTGATAGTTAATTCTTTTCATATATTGTTTATTGCTTTTCGATTATTACGTTATTTCTCTCTCATATATTTGTGTGCACAACATCCCAGAATAAACTACACATTCAACGTCAGACCTTTCACCAAATTAATTTATTAGTGTTCAAGATAGCAACATTGTTGGATCAGAATTCAACTGGGCGGTGGTTTGCTGGAACATGTTTTCTTCCTACCACATCATAATTCATAAATCAGCAGCTGAGCGGTCTCTGTCTAATAAGTAGTAAATATTAGAACCAATGGATTTGGGCAAAATTCAATTAATTCATTCTATGAAGAGACAATATATGACTGTCCTTCCTATGTTTGACGAATGCCTTTTTTTGCGTCTCTAAAATATATATGCACGTGGAAATTATGAAAAAAAAAAATACGGCAAGAACAGCTGGAACATTATGCTATCGACATGGAAATTGACATTTATAAAAATTAAATTTATTTGTACTATTTTTCGGATAATAGTATACGTCGAAATTTCTTCCCCAAAAAAAAAGAGAATGCAAGATTCAATTTGGTGCGATATATATATATATATATAATATGTGTGGTAGTGGTTGGGGGGGTGGGGTTCCCAGATCCACAGTGAGATCGAAACATAATGTCAATTTACTATACTTAATTTTACGGTATGTTTATGTAAAATCAATTTAACTTGTCATGATTTAAAAATTTAGGTGCAGCGAAAAAATATATATTAATTAATCAGGGTGGTAAAGTGTAAATATAAATAGAGGCGGAGCTAGGTGGAGGTTCATGAGTTCAGACGAATTTAATAACTTTTTCGTAAACTCCATATTTGTACTAGAAAATTAATTAAATATATATGTATATTATTTGTGAACTCCTAACAAAAGTAATGGACAGTTATTACAGAAATTTAGAATCCCCAAACTCTAAATCCTGACTTCGCCTATGAATATAAACATATATATTATATCATCCATAATATATTTATTTATTTGATGTAAACACCGAATAAGCAAATATCAAATGGGAAACAATTCTTGACCGACAATATATTAAATTTGGCTGCAAAATCTTGGTCGTTTTAAAATTTACCACAATTAGTTGTCCAATTTTGAATTGACACACCTATTAAGAAATCAATTATTGCATAATGAGTTTACTATTTTATTCCTATTAATTATGAAGTTGATGGATTAAAAATTTAAGATTTTTAAGAGATTCTACCTTTTCAAAGTAATTAATTGAGAATATAATAGATAAAATTATTTTGTCCTTTCTTGATTTATCAAAATGGACAAGTAATTAAAAATAACTATAAAAAAAAAAGTAGACAGCTAATTAGGACAGAGGTATGATCTTTGTCACGCTGAAATCTCGGTGTGGATTTGGTTAGGCAAGAGAGATCTAAAATCTTAAAATCTACCCCGAGATTGGTGCTCATGCTTCATTAAAATTCCATTGTTTTGCTTAGAAAGAAGAGAATAATCCAGCATATCTCATTATTATTTAATTATTCCATCCTACTCCCATCGTTACTTTTTTTCTGTTTGTCCACGTTGAATATAGCTAGATTTAGTAGATAAAGAGAATTGCTCGAATAATAAACACTTTTCACTTTTAATCTTAAAATTATGAATATTAGTCATAAATAAAGTAAAAAGGTAGAAGTTTCTAAAAATGGATAATAATAATAATAATAATAAAAAGAAAAAAAAACCTAGACTTTAGTGGACTTGAGGAATAATTTGAAACAATTTATTTTTATCTTAATATGATAAAATGGATCAATAAAAATGAAAATTTATTTTTAATATATTGGACAACTAAAAATAAACGGACAAATCAAATAGTAATGTTTCAATTATAAATAAACAATTAAATAAGATCGACCTAAAAATAAGAAACAATCATGATAGCATATCTTGAAAACAAGCTACAGATTTTTTAATTAATAATGTAGCATCATGTGCAGACAAAATAATATTGTAGTACCCACCAATCACCATTATGAAAGAATTCAAACTTTATTAATCATCTATGAAATATCGATGTCTGATTCTGTGAATCAAAGTCATTTTCCTTAAATAAACCAACAAAATTCTATATTCACTGGATGTCTGTCGGTACAAGTAGATTGAAGAAAAATAAATCAACTTTCATTAATTAGTTTGTCAATCCACAAAGAAGACACCTAAAAAAGACATCCCAAAAAAGAAAGAAAAAAATAGAGAGAGATGATTCAAGTGAACCAAATCTCTTTACACAACTCAAGATCATTAAGTTAACGTTCAACTCTAATCTAAGAACAAAATTCTTCTTTTTTTGCTTAGCAAACTCCAACCCTGAAAATAGAGAAATTCCTAATAAAAAACGTTTTTTTATGGATCTTACTCAGCGTGAGTTCACATTAATCACTGGATCTTGTTCAACGTGAATTTAAATTAGTCAGACAGTATACTACATGAGAGGGCTATTGAGAAGTCCATGCCAAGAAGATCCACCAACTCCATTCCACATTCTCCTAGTTGAATCAAAATCAGCCATATTATTTCCTTCTCCATTAATTTGCCATGGAAATCCCCACAAAACTCTGTTGTGATCACCTTGATCTTTAGTCATGTTGCACATCTCTTGTTTGACTGTGGTCATTGTTGTAGATGTTGTTACACCACTGCTTATTTCTTGATCATAATTATGCATTAATCCCATTTCTCGATCGTTGTTATTCACCCCTAATCCACCATTCTCCACATTATGTAATCCCATGTCCCCATTAATAATATTCCCAACTCCATAGTACAAATTCTGTTGATGAATTAATCCATTCATTGGATTATTATTTTCAAGAAATCCAGTATTACCCCTAAGTGCATCAAGAAATATTCCACTTGGATTTTCATTGCACATCATTGAAATATTACCATGGTTCTCAAACCCCAATTGCCCATTTCCTTGTTTTTGGAGCCTAGCAAATGCTAGGCTCAAATCACTAGAATCATAGGAAAATGGATTATTAGGAGTGTTGATAATGGAATGTTGATCTTGGCTACTAATACTACTACTTCTTGATGATGACCTTCTGTTCTTCCTACAGCCTCCTCCTACTGGCACATTTCTTAATGTTCCTCCTTTGGTCCAATATCTTCTACATGATTTGCAAAAGTATCTAGGTTGAGAGAGACTATAGTTGTTGTAGTAGCAAAATTTGGTGTTGGAAGAGTCACATCTTGGACAATTTATTGCTTGCTCTGGTGGCTTTGGCTTCTTTGGATCTTGTTGTGGCTTTGTACTCACCAACATGCTTTCTAGGGTTTGAGAAGACAATTCCTAAACAAAACAATTAACTATAAATATCAGAACTTGATATCACACACAAAAAAAACATTGTTAAGAACTATTAGCAATATATTTTTGCTTCATATATATGCCTTGTATCTTAATATTATTCTATCCTACTTATAATACATTTCATTGAACCGAGCATCTTTTTTACCTCCCAGACTCAACTTATAAGATTATACTAGATATGTTGTTATTGTAATTAGCAACGAAAAGAAACGATTTTATTGTTATAATTGATGTATGAATGCCTTACTTTAACATTCAAAAATCAAATCTTTAACTTGAAAAGCAACATAATTTTCTCAAAGAGATGAGTGACTGTAAATTTGTAAAAAGTTCAGCTAGCATCAATTTAATTTGTTCTTAGGCTATATATCAACAATCGTGAAAGAAAAGATATTTACAAAAATTAGCAAAAGTATTAAGAGTACACACTACTCCCCTAGGGAGTTAGGCACATAAAGTAGGTCTTTTTTGGGGGGTATTTCAATTCATAGAAATAAACTCTTTTTTGGGGTAAAAGACTCATTCCATATCAAGATTGCTAGTTCTAGCTTTGAATTTATTTATTATTACAAAATCTCAGAGAGAGGAAATAGAAAATGAAAACACACACACACACACAAGATAGAAATTGAATCAGAAGAGCTCCAAGAAAATTAATTGACATAACAACAATAGAAATTAAACCATCATTACTACTACTAATACAACTTCATTAATTTACCTGATGATGCTGATGCTGTGCACTAGAGGGATCCATCACTAAGTACAGCTAGAAACAACACAAAACTTAGAGCTTAAATAAAACTTAATCCTCCTCCAAGATGGTTTAATAAATTTTTTTTGGTACTTAATTGATATCTTGAATAATAAGCACAAGGGAAATTTGAATTTTGCTAAGAAAAGTAGAGGAAATTATGAAAAAGCCAAGAGAGAACAACTTGTGGGTGCCTCTTTCTCAAACTCAATATATATAAATGTAGAGAAAGTAGAGGTGGGGGTGGGGGTGGGGGGGTGTTGTTGCTTAAGTACAATGTCTAATTTTATGTGCGAGAGAGAAAAATAAAGCAAAATTTTGAGAAATAAGATAAGGAAATACGTGTAAGGCTTAGGTCTGTTATATTTAGGACACAAAGGAGTGGAAAATCTAACTGTATATGCCCACAATGGGTCCCTTCTTGCTTCAAGTTTCCTAATTCTATCATTCTATTTTCCTATCTTCTTCCTTTTATAATAAGTTATATATAGTATAATCTAATAATAACTAAATTCATAATAAACAAAATGTGCAAGTATTTAGTAAGATTTTGAACATACGTAGGGGATTTCGGGAAAAATTAATGAGTTCATGTAAATCGATAACAAACTATTTAGATTTTCCTAAGTGTTTCGATATAAATTTCAGCAGAAATTAATATTTTCCATGAATTACTCTTTGAACTTATTTTTTGAATTTCAAATTCTCTATTTCAAAATTAAAAGTTGAAATGATGAACTGAATTGATAAACAAATACTTATTTGTATTAATCATTGAATATCTGAAATCATATCTATGGCCAAAGGATACTCAATGTTAAATTAAAATGACAATATATGTTATTAATTTAACCAAGACTAAATAATGAAAGCGTATATGTAAAAAAGTATGATGTCTAGAAAAGTTTTAATTAGAAACTACATATTAAAAGAATTATAAAGAAAAAATAAATGAGCATATGATTGATGTAGAGATCTCATTCTTTGTCCCATTATGTAAGCTCAGCTTGTCCTGTACCTGCTCATGTCATTTCGGTTATACAAACTTTCTTAAAATAAAAACATAATAATTGAGGTGCACTCTGTTTTTAAAAGCAACTTAGTTCTATTAAAAATTTCTTTTAATTTTCATTTTCATGTACACATATTAAATATGATTGAATGATCAACTTAAACTTTGTTCCGTTATCCCCACAAAAAATGGAATAAAGTTTTGGTCTCAAATAAAAATTGAAAATACTTTTAAGAATATTTTGATGTTGGATGCATTTATATATATTTGGACCCAACAACAACAGAAGCCGCGGCAATATATATGTTGAATGGCTACAAGTTAAAGGCTATAGTTGAAATGGACAAGTGATGATACAAAGAGGGAAAAGTGGTCACTTGGATCAGGTGCACCTTTATTTTGCATGTTTAACCCAGAGTACTCTGCTTGCATGTGACTTGTCTTTATCACCCTAATTAGTTTTCATCACTATGTGAATGACATGGAAAGTCCTAATTTGAAGATTAGTTAGATTGAAATATTGATACATATTTGATAAATTTTCAAATATAATTTGTCTAAATAAAAGCTATTGAATTCATCCGAATATGTTTATTAAGTTGATTGTTTAAACACAAAGTTTACGTTATATGACTGCATGCCATGTGTGATGAGACAGTGGTACTAGAGCTATATAGGTGTGAGCTAATTTGTTCTTGAAGAAATGTGTTGACAGAAATATACTGATGTGAAAACAAACATGGAGAATCTAACACTTGTCCACCTAAAATCAGAACTTTCTGACATATGAGTACAACACAATTCTTTTTCTTCAAGATTGTTTCCCCCCCATTAGTTCTGATTAGACTAGTTTTACTAGAGCACTATAAATAGTACTAGATTATAATAAAAAAATAAATTGTATTTCATTTATTTGATTTATTATTTGATTTTAATAAAATAATTTTGAATTTTATATTATAAACTATAGATCTATATCAAAGTATTATTTAATCTACTGAGAAACTTAGAATTAAAGAATTTCTAAAAAAATATTATGGACTAAAAAAGATAAGAAAAACAAATCGAAACATATTAATATTATTTTACTAAGAATATAATTGATGAGCAATTGTTATTATTGTAATTTCCTAATGGCCTCTTGATGAAAATACTCGGTAATATCGTGAAAAAGTAAAAGTGAACGAAATATGTCTTAAATCTGTTAGTTGTAAGTAATAGTAGTATTTGTCATCAAAGTAACAGAACAGGAACATGAAATAATATTCTAAGGTGTCATCATCTGTCATTAACAGCATTTATAATGAATAATCATTTCATAGAAAAAAGCTATCAATCAATCATTGATCCTACCACTCATTGATTATCTTCGGATCCTATGAACAATTTTTTTTCCCTACCTTTTTCATTTCAAAATTTTCATACTCCCTCCCAATTTTGTATATATTTTGCCTCAATTTTTTTCAAAATACTTCTCCACCTCCACTAAGAAAAAAACTATATTTCTTTACCACACAAAATAAAAATATCATTTAATAGCATTATCATAAAAGGTACTCCCTATTTAACTAAAATATTCTTGTTCTGTCATGAATAACTAATTAATTTCTACATATATGTTTTCTTGTTTGGATTAATAAAAGTGAATTGGAGAACGCAATCAAATTTGTTTGTTAATGATTTAAATTTGAACCAAATTTGTTGTTGACAATAATGCTAGCGAAGCTAAAATAATTCAAAAACATGTTATTTTCTCTCCAATCATAGTTGTCTACTTATTAACTTGACACATCTTAAAAAAAATAAATAATATTGAATATATTAAATTTAGTGTTTTGAGAAATATATAAGATTTTAATACTCCCTCCGTTTAAAAAAAAATGTCCTACTTTGACTTGATACGGAGTTTAAGAAAATAAAAAAGACTTTTAAATCTTGTGGTTCTAAATTAAAGTTATTGCAAATATACAAAATTGTTCTTTAATCTTATGGCCTTAAACATGCCACGAGCAAAACTAAAATTAAAATGTTACTAAAAAAGAAAGAGGTTATTCTTTTTGAAACAAAATAGACACAAAACAATAAATTATCTATTTGTTTTTCAAATTGAACAAATATTATTGAATAGTACTATTTTCAATATGGATAATACTAAATGACTAGAAATATAAAAAATCTATCATTTTTTATTTTAAAATAAACTGATCTTTTTTTTATTTTTTAATTAAAAGATATTAAAGTTAAAAAATTAAAATATTTAAAAACATAAAATAATATAAGTCAAATATCATTCTGATCAAATTTTAACTAAATTTTCTAGTCAATTTTTTTTTTTTAATATGGTTAACAAGTAAAAATTAACTTATGGAGTAAAAGTTTTTGAAATCATCTCAATTTAGAACCAATAATCCGTACGAGGCCTCGATTTAATAAATTTTTAGAATTAAACCATTCCCCTCTAGTGGTAGGCACATGGAACAAATGTGGGACAGGATGTTTGATGATGAAGAATTGAATATGACATGGGGATCAGTCAAGTTAGTTGACTGGTCAAAAATTTGGCTTCATTCAAATAAAACACCAACTGACTCAAAAAAAGTGAAAGTAGAGGGAAGTACTGTTGTGGAATGTATAAAAAACAGAGCCTCCATGTAAAAAAAAGTGAATTAGGTGATTTATTTAATTTTGTTTCTATCCGTCTTAAAAATATTTTTCTATTTGACTAAATGAATTTAGATATATTCATAATCTTGCTGTACAAGTGAAGTATATTTCTAAATTCTCGTTATATTTAGAGGTGCATGTGTTTCAAATACTTCTTTCAATTTCTTATTATAAGTCATACACTCCTATAAAAGCTTGAGGCCACTTGCTATGCCGTATAGTAGATGAATGACGTATTTAAGTTGAGTTAGTCAATGTTTTAAGGTTGTCAATAGTTAAAAAATAAAATTAATAATTAACGTCAAGTTTACGAGTGTTTTCAATATTTTTCTCTTTGCATTATAACTTATAATGCAGCAACTCTTTGCGAGTACTACTATCATTAGTACTACAATAATAGTTTTTACTATCTATATGACATGTTTAATATCATAAAATGAAATTAAAAAATATTTTTTATATTTTAAATTTAAAATTATAAAATCTAGAAATCATTCTTATTTTTAAAAAATATATTTCACGTTAAAATCGAACAAATAAATTAATAGTATTAATTTAAGGGAGAAAAGAATGTGCATGCGTCTGGGGTTTTCACTATAATTGTAGTGAAGGAAATAATTTTGTTCAGATTGAAGAGAATGTTCTAATGAGATGAGGAAATCATACACAAGATTTGCCTTGTCCTTCGTGCATGCGCTTTGCTCATTGGGAAACGTCGTTGTATTCACTTCATCAGTTTCGAGAAATTCCTTCTTAAATGTAACCATAACATTTCTTTTTGTTTATATTCACACTATATTTATTTTGGAGTCTAATTAATTTGAATTTATATCAAAAAATTTAAGATAAAGTGTTATCCTACAAAATACGATATTATACTCGAATCTTGAATTTGAGATTTTTACTTACCACAATCTTTGGTGGTGTAAACTTAATAATTCATGTATGTAGTACATAATATTAAAACATGCGCAATGCGTTCTTTAAGATGTACAGATAATTAATGGGTTAATCTTACAAAATTAAGTCTCTATGATTGTCTCAAATCTTTTAAAACACTCGTCATATTGCAATGAGTTGCTTTACCTTTTAAAGTATTAGACTAATTAGATAAGCTTAAGAAAGTTATTACTTCCTCCATCTCATTTTATATGTTACCTTTTTATTTTGCACTTGCATTAAGAAATGATGTAACTTTTACCCTTCTATCCCTATTTAATGTTTTCTTAAGTCAATTTTATTAATAAATGTCGACGAGATTAATTAACTATTCTATCAAGGGTATAATAGACAAAATATGATAATTTATGCATAAATTTTATAAAATGACGAGTATTGTAGTACAACTATTTTTAAAAAGGAATGACATATAAAATGGAACGACGGGAGTAATTAATAGTCCATGCATAAATAGAGTGAAAAAAAAGTTCCCAATAGTAGTCACTTCATCCTAAAATAATGAATATCCGTATTGAAGTTCGACTACCCGGATTCACATAGAATTAGACTATTGGATTCTTTTGATACCCATAATTCATGACATCTAATTAAGAAAAGGAAAAACCAGTCTCAGCTACTACAACACATCCTTTATTAATAGTGAATAACTTCATATTTTTGTTTCCATAAAAATATTTACCCTTAAGTTTAATTAAACGCGAATCAGTTTTTATTCAGTGATTTACGTAGTCAAGTTAGTTGAAGGAAGAAGCAATTTCCGGTGGATTAATTCCTTCAACTGGAAGTATTCACATTTATCCCAACCTTAGGTACGAAGAATATTGATTAAAATTGATTAGGCAAAGACAAAGCCAATTAGATCACAAGAAATTTTACAAGTGCCCCTTTCTTCCAACTACACAATCATATCTACTTTAATTGATTGATTACTTAATTAAATAATTTATTTTACTACGTTAAAGTAAAACATACTAATCCGAAGCAAGTATGATTTAATAATATGATTTCACATATGCCAAAAAAATAAAACTTAACAAGGACAAGTGTAATCATTTTAGTTCTAAGTTGCACCAACCATTTGTATTAATCATAGGACAAATCAACTGTCCAGCTAGGTCTCTATGACTTTTTTTTGTCCAGTGAAATAATTTCAAAAAAAATTATAAATATATACAATTTACTTAACATAGGCGAAATATACGATAGTCAATAATATGTTGTAAACAAATTTCCGTAATATTCAAGGTGGTAATTTCCTTAAAATTAATTGGTTATATGGTCACCTTTTTTTCCTTTTTTGGTCATATGCTATGCTTCATCGTAAAACAAGCTACTACGTACTTAGAATAGGAAAATGGCATTGTTAGCCGTTTGTTTGACATTTGTTTGACTAATAACTAGTGGTTAGTAAGTTGTCCAGCTCTGGCCTCACTTAATTTAGATTGTTTTTTGTTGAATGACTTTACCATTTTACAATTAAAATTGTTTTATATAATGATTATTAATCATTTTACAACAAAAACTGTTAAATTCAAATAAATTGTCAAACGAATCAATGCTATTCGTAGTTCTAGTTAAACTGTTTTATTCTACATGCAAAATATTTGTCATTTGATTTTTTGTATAACTGTTACAATTTTAAATAATTAAATATCAAGTTAATTATTTACATTTTAAAAAACTTCGAGTATATATCCCTTAATTTACTTGTCTACTTTAATCATTACACACCCTTCAAGAAACAATTAATATAAATACTTTATCATAATACTCATATTAATTGATTTATACATAGTCATAAGTCTCGTGAAATGATTTAAAAAATGTATAAAGTAAAGTATATAACACGGAAACAATATGCTAAAAAAAGAAGTAAAAGTTTGATTTTAATATAATGGACGTAAGAATAAATGGAGGAATGTGTGAGTAACGGATATATTATATAAATATTTCCTAAAAATAAAGAGGGAAAGGTGAGAAAAGAGACAAACATGGATGAGTCGGTGGAGAAAAGGGGCCCAGCAGACAATTTAGGAGTATGAACACGCGGCATGCCTATCTAACGAATATTTCAGTTTCAAGGAACAACCATATCATCATCACCTGCGCCTTAGTGGATTGAGGACCCCACTATTACTTCTCCCTCTTCAAGCAAAGAATAACACAATATTTATATGGGTGGATCGTAATCAAATCAAACAGCCCAAATCCGGCCTATTTGTCATCACTATAACTCAACAGGAAATAACTTTAGTATAGGTGTTGATCGCACTTGAGGCTAACGATAGAAATGAAGCAACCAAGAAAACTAACAAATACGATGCCTTACCCACTGATAATTCATGGCTAACCAGAATTGAATTTGCAAGCCATGGTTACCATTTTCCCGAAAAAGTACACTAGTTCAGCTGTTCAGGTACTCAATCCTAAAGATGAAACCAGCTGTCTGCTGAATGCTATGTATGGTGCAAGGAAAATCTACTTCACTCTACCTCCATATCAGAAATAGCTTCATTTAAGACACTCTGAAGTTCTTTCACTCTGCGTTTTGCCAGTGCGACGCAATCCTGAAGAAGAAATTAATGAACTATTAACAGGAACCATTGCAGATCAATAGGGAATAGAATGTAAGTTAACAAATGTCTCCAGAAAAGTGAGTATGACATTAGAAAATAGCATTATTTTAATACAAACAACAACATACCCGGTGAGATCACACAAGTAGGATCTGGGAAAGGTGGGTGTACGCAGACCTTATCCCTACCTTGGGGGTTGAGAGGCTGTTTTCAAAAGATCCTCGGCTCAAGAAAAGTGATTTTCGAAACAGGTTTGGGAAATTTTAGTTTCCTCGTTTGTTTTCTTATGATTTGTTTAACTACCAAACAGAACTGATTAAAAAAATCTTATTTATAATTATCATAGCAATATAAAACATGTTAAACAGAAAAATATTTATTTAGACAAAGTTTCTCAAGAGTCAATTTGGACAACATATAACTTTTAATACAAACCTGAGGCATCCATAAAGAACATGCCTGGGTATTTCTATATTGTTCTTTTCTCAATAGAGCGGGGAGGGAAGACAGTTACGGAACATGCCCATAAACAATTGGAAATCTTAATGTCCCCTTAAATAAGTTTTCCGACAACTACTGACCTCCTTTAGTTACAGTCTTAGATAAATATCAAATGTGCCTTATAAAGAAAATAAGAGAAAAATAAATCTTCTTGTCCGTTTAGTTAAGCATTAGGATTATGATGCAAACTAACCTGGATGACCGATGTATGGGCATGAACTGGTCCGCCTGGTTTATAAAGTGAAACAAGCTGGTAAGATGAATCCAATACCACAGTTACAGCCGTTTCCATTATAGATTCTTCCTCTGCTGTAGGATCTGCTAGGATGTAGTTCTTGTGAAGTAAGCACGTTAAGGAGAATGGTGGAGAGTTCAATTTGAGTTTTCTTTTCTCTGTATTGACAGGCTGCTTCTCCAATTTCAATTGGACATTGTCCTCAGAAACAAGAACTATTCGCCCATCTTCATTCAAAGACACTACTGGAATGTTCACTGCAAAAAATCCACTTCCTATGTAAAATTTCATGCATTTAATAATCAACTTCCCAAACTGCTACGTACAGCTATAAATAACTCAGCGCAGATAACATTGACTTCTTCAGAGGAAAACACTCTTCCCTCATCCCAAAAAAAGAGCTATTTACCTCATGAAATGGGTGCAACCTTAAACGGAATTAAAAATAAAATCACATAACTGCACGTCTGCACCTAACATGTGCACTCTTCTTCATCCCTTCATCTCTTCCTCAATAATGGCTTCAAAAATTTATTGCATGATATTCCTTTAACAAACCAAAACTAAATGGAAAAGATTGCTCTTTTGACGTATTGCTTAAACTAAGAACAGTCCATCCCCTTTCTTTTTATTCTCTTCAAGATTGGCCTTCCTCTAAGGTTTATTACATGACATATACAGGCCAGATTGTTGCAGATACTTGCTCCTTGAACATATTGCTAATTGCTCTAAGAACTTGTGCAGACAGCTGGTCCTCTTTTTACCGTCGCCTGTTTGATGCTATATATATTTTCTGTAATCACAAAAACCATCTTCTTTCTTACCCCTTTTCAACTTTGATATAGAAAACCTTATTTCCCAAAATTTTGTTTTAACATGTGGTCCATTTCCAAACTTCAAAATCAGAAACAGGATATAAAGTACAATATTATGGGACAAGTAATGAAATCAGGAATACTCAAGAAAATCCAATCATAGAAAACTTACAATGCGAAAAGGCAGCAACAGCAGATAGCAATGCAGCGTCAAACAGAGAACCATCAGCATCCAAACAGTATATGTCCTGTATTAATCATATGCCATAGGAATTAATACCAACAACTAGGCCTATGATCTAAAAGCGTTTGTATTAGCATAAAATGAAGAAATAAAGGAGGGGAAGATTCAAAGACCAAAGATGAATTGGTGAAAACTCGTCCAAATCTACGTGTTGAGGGATGGCCTTATGGGGTAACATATTTGAATGGTAACCTAGACACGCCCAAACTTTCCATTGTTTCATATTCTGACGACTTAACTCTTCAATTAATGTAAAATTAAGGAACAAACTTTTCCTTCTTCTACCGACCAGGGAAAAAAGCAAGAAAACAAGATCTTCACATTCGTTAGCACTTACCAGGTAGGCCATCCATGCAGCTTTTCCTCCAATCAAGCACAACTCTTTCAAGTCAATCATGCCAGAACTGCAAACATTTCAATTGCTTATTCAGGAGATTGTACAGGCATACTTATCAGAAAGTGAAAAAAAAAAATATATTAAGAAGATACGCCTAGAGGAAAGACCTACAATAGGAAGAGAAAACAACGCTATGAAGCTAACAATCAAAGTAACTCTCTCTTACTTCTACCTTTAGGAAAACAATAGAAAAGATAGACTTGCTCTACAAACAGTGATACTTCTTGGTATAAAGCTTTTCATAGGAGTAGTATTAACAGATATAATTAAGTTCCAAACAGAGCAAATGAAGTTGGATCATTCATATGGCAGACCACCAACTAGTGTGGGATTGAGGCATGGTCAATCAAATGATGATTAACAACAACACACCCAGTGTAATCCCACAAGTGGGGTCTAGGGAGGGTTGATTGAATGATGATTAGGTGCCAAAATTTTCTGGGAAGAACAAGGATTCATGCAAGGTTATTCTCATGGGAGAAAGCAGAAGAAGAACATTCTGTCTTGTAACATAAAGTTCTTCTAGAAGCAGCTGGTTCTGGTTATCTGGTAGTATCGATTGGCACAGTATGAAAGATCTTTAGATGCACATATTCCTACGGGGGGACATTGGGCGTGGACACAAGGGTCTTTATGACACAATCAACAATTTTCATTTTCAATTAGGCCTTGCCCTAGCTTCTTTAGGGTGTGGTCCCGACTTGATGAGTCCTTTCTTCAGTGATGAACTATTGGCACCAGTCTACATTTTGTCTTAGTAGACCAAGGAGAAGAAATCTTATTTAAAAAGCATAACACTTTTGTGATGTAAATTTCTTTCAAAAACTTCTCCAGGTAATAATAGCTACTACAATTTATTAACAAATAAGTAATAACCCCCCACGAAGACTAGAAACATGGACAAGATGCTTGAAGCAGGAGGATTTTCCCGATCAGATTATTATGTTTGCTGCGAGACCATAAGTGGGTCTAGTTGAACCTTAAATATAACTTGTGTTGTTGACTTGTTATATTAGATTACCAGAGGCTCAGAAAATTATAAAAACAAAACAGTAATTACCAAACAGCATGGTCAATATTAAAATACCTAACATAACGAAATAGATGATGACAAATATTTAGACTCCAATGTCCAATTTCAAATTATTTTAAAAAAAAAAAGAATATTTAGACTGCGAATTTTGGGCAACTGCAAGCTATTTACATACCTAAAGATAGCGTCTGACAGCTGCTTTGAAATTAGTGATGCTGCCTCCGCAGGCCTACCAGGCCGAACCAGGGGAGAACAAATGGGAGGCATGTGAAATTCGATAGCTGCAATCACTATATAATTATATATATAAGCAGAAACTATATGGGTAATAAGATAATAAGAGCTGAGAGATGAGCGATTTTTTACCTATCGATCCCTCATCTGGACATTCAACAGTTGGTGTCATGACTTCCATTTTGATGGCAGCCAACATCGTCTGCGATTGATGCAAGATGATCAATCAACTCAGAAGCAATTCAAGTGAAAAATGGAAGCTCCTGTACATTAAAGAAGCAAGTGATACAAAGGATACACTTACAGTGGATCCAATCTTTGCCAGCGCCGATCCATCAGCAGAGGCAACGGCACCTGCAGTGAAAATACAGATGTAAATTTGGACAACTCCTGAGAAAAGGTAATATAATAACACCCAACAAGTTGAAATGATGATTAGACAAACCAAGTGCAAGTGTAGTATCTCTAGCATTTCCAAGCTTTCGGGCATCAGGTCGGACAGATTTAAGAAGATGCTGCTCATGATAGCGCAAAGGGAAAAGACGTCTAAATGCATCCACCTCCATCTCTGAATACAAGTCACTTGAGCCATTGGCAGCAGCCATTTTCTATACAAATCAAATGTCTTAGCGATAGCCTTACCAATCAGTGATTATCCAACCATAGGAATGCAAATAAATCTCATATTTAAATAAAATTCTAGACCCTAGTATCCTGCTGTTCAGTGAGAATGAAGGTTTTGAGCTTTGAAATTATAATCAAACAAGCAAGACATGCAGAAATGGTTGGTCAATATATAAAGATATGGGAAAGGGGAAGTACTGCCAAAACCTCAATCCCAATGTTATCAAAGGCAAAAAGCGCAAAAAAGCTCTAAGGTCCGTGAGAGCTTTAAGTGCAAAGCGCAAATAAAGCATGAGCTTTAATGAAAAAAAGCGCAAAGGGAGAAAAAAATACAAATGTATATGTTTGGTCCAAGACTAATAATTATAAACATGAATGACAAATATATGACCAAAGAAATTGAAATAGAAATTATGATAAAGTGAAACATCAATTGTATAGTGTCACTTCTTCATAAGAGGCTCATTGGCAAGGAAAAGTTTGTCTTAGAACCTTGATGACGACACTAAAGCGCACATAAAGTGAGGCGAAGTGCTCAACACATTTTGAGCCTCTCTTCAAGGCTTAAAGCGCACCTTTGATAACACTGCTCTACCCAACCATATGAAGTTATCTTAATTTTTATTTTGCTTATAGTTGATAGTTGATTTGTTCTTCTTTCCCATAGGAAAATCAAAAGGAAAAAAGTTACAGAATGTAGCAGTCCCTTCTATAACTCGGTGGAAAATTATTTGTTGGGGCTATCTGTTTTTTCCACTGTGTGGAACTACGCTGGGTATGTTGTTGTTGTTGGGCTATCAGCTGTCTGTTTTCAGTTATCAGTTTCATAACTTAACCTTCAAAAACTTAAAAAGGACACGTCCCACTGTCAATTGTCATCGCATGTTTAGTAACACAATGATAATGTTTATCTACTTGATAAATTTGAAGTCTAAAATATTTGGACTTATAAGATATTAACAGACTATTAATGCAAAAATGATATAGGAGAGTTTTCAGGCCAATGACAAGAATCATTAGATTATTGTCCAGCCATAACAGAAAAACAATCGATTTATCCAACTTTAGTAATGAAAGTGATATCAATGAACCTGATAGATATTCATAAAACCAACTTATCCTTAAAAATCAGTACATGGAATGTTTTCTCATTCTATGTTTGGTTCGCAGTATTCCCTTTTGGTCTTCTCAATTCCGAATATTAGACTTTCAAGTTCCCAACCTTAGATACGTGTCCAGATTCATCTCTGAGTTGCTAGGCTAAGATACATGCAGTTTATAGTACATGCTTGTATGCAGATGAATCTAGACAATTACTTAAGTAACATAAACAATATTTTTTCCAACTGCAATCACACATATCAGTTCAGATGTCAGACAGAGTTGTAAGGACATTCTCACATCACCCAGTAACAATTTGGCAGTCTAATAGGGCCTATAATGTTAAGCCAATCAACATCTGGATAAAAGAGGAATCTTTCCATTAAATAGTATAACAACATAAAGATTGATATGTCCAAACTCAATTAGTTTGGAATTGACGCATAGTTACTAACTAATTAACAGAAATTGATATAGAAATAAGTGTTTCCAATTAGTTCTCTGAAAGACAGTTTCAAAAACCCCAAGGTTGAAGCAAATCTTTTTTAACATACAGTTTGAAATTTCAGCAAATACACAAGCATAGCAAAACTGTTGGAATAATGGGACAACAAATCAGGCCATGAATGGAAGTTCAGATAATAACTAGATGACATGGAGAGCATCTTTTAGCACCACATTTCATGAAAATGCTAAAAAAATAAAAATACAAAATATGAATTGAAGTTAGTGAATACTAAATTTTACAGCCAAAAGTGAATTACTCCATACATTATTTTATTTTATATGCCAATTTCACTAGCTCTGCTAACAGATACAGAGGTTTTTACAAAATCTTCACTATACAAATGGCCACAGACGGTAAGTTTTGGGACAAAGTTAGATATTTGCAAGGAAGAAAGTACTTTCCAGTAGTTTTACTTCTTCCAGAAAATTTAAAAACCAACTCTTGGTGGAACTCGACAAACTTACAGAAATTTGCGGCTGAAGACACGGCAAGAGTAGCTGGCGGAGTGAAGCGAGGGAGGGTTTTACTCGAATCGGAGGAAGGAACGGAAAAGAAGAACAAGACGCGTGACTTGGGCATATATCAGAAGAAAAAATTTAAAATAGTCCCTAATCTTTGCAATTAGACTTTAAAGTCATCATTATTCTCCACACAAAGCATTAATAGTCCTTTATGATACATAGAGCATTAATAGTCCATTATATTATGGTATCAGTGTAGTTTTGGTGTACCCCTAAACTTTTGTCTTTTTTTGGGTGATAGGATAAGACAAGTTCGCAAAGACTCTGTCCTTTCATGTTCTAATATACGTAGCAGAGAAAGAACATGTGTCGTACAAGAGTCATTAAGAGGAATCTACACTTTTTTAGAGAGTGAAGTAGCTTCATCGAAAATCAATATTGAAATGAGTTCATGGTTGCACTTAACACTTCTCAAAAAAGATGTTGCCATCTTTCTTTGTTTTCTTTTAAGAAAGTTACATCGTAGTTCAAGACTTACTTGTGAGGCGTGAGCAGTGAGCGACTGAGAACCTAAGACTGGAGAGCCGAGTAGGTCTGTGCAGAAGTCGTGAGAACTGAGAAGAGTAAGACTCGAAGTCTAGTCTCGAGCAGTTGAGCTTCTAACTTTTGAAATTTGAGCTTCTTCACCTATTAGACAACTAGCAAATGACATTTAAAGGAGGAAATTTTAACACCAATGCAGAATAGGCTGCTACAAATGAACTCCACCATCGCGAAAATCATCCATTAAACCAGAATATAGTACACAAATGCACTGAATTCATATCTCAATCCAACTAGACAACAAACGAGTAACTGAAGCTCAAAGTTTAAACACCATTTACAACAAAGTTACAAAGAACGAAAGAACTACTTGATTTGTTATAAAGATAACAGAAATAAAATAACTTAGAATTAGTAACATCGCTGAAAAGGGCAAGACAAAGGGTGGTTCCACCAACTTCAAACGCTTTCATTGTTAACTAAAAACATGAATTTCAAATAAAATAGAATTTAAACTATCAAAATCAATGAAAAAAACAACAAAAACAAGAAGCCATGAAATTCTAGAATCAGAAGGGACAAGTGACAAACTAGAGGTGCAAAATGAATTGGAAAAAGATATATTTTTTTAGCACTAATCATGAAAATAGTAGTTACCTCGTGTTGCGTCCTCGCCTGAGTGACTGGAGTAGTCGTCGACTCGTCGCCTCGCCGGATTGGAGTCAAGTCGTCGCCTCGCCGGACACCTGAGTGACTGGAGTAGTAGTCGCCTCGCCGGACGCTTGAGTTTTCAACTTGGAGAAACGAGAGCAGCGACGAGAAGAGTTTTCAATTTCAACTCCTAAAAATTAAAAACCCTAGTCCCTAACTAAGAAATGAGAACTGTGAAATTAGAAATTAGGAAAAAAAATAGCGGGTCAGGGTCTTATCGGGGTATTGGGTAGCCCGAGATTTTTCCTTTCCAACCCGAGCCCCGAACCAATTACCCAATATCCCGACCCGTTAGCCCAATAAACCGAAAATTGATTCGGGTTAATGGTTTGATCCGATTTTTGCATAGCCCTGCTTGAAATTGTTGAAGAAATCATCAAAGAATTGTAGGAGTAGTTTGTTTGGTTAAGCGGAAATGAGGATTTGTTTGTTGGTTTTGAAATGGGGGCAAGCGGGGAAGGGCCGGTCCCTAATGTAGGACAAATCACACGTGCCTTGTTCACTCCAACGCCAAATCTGGATTTTTATTTATTTGCCCCTTCCTTTCTTTAATTCAAAAATTGACCACAAAGTCCCGACTTCCTACGTTACTAGAATTAAGTTTTAAATTAAAAAAAAAAAAAAATGAGCAGGAGGAGGTAGTGTTTACACTTTTTTATCACCTAGTTATAGTTAAGTATCACTTAATCATGATAAAATATTAACATTTACCCGAAGGTCATAAGAAATTGTATTGGAAGTCTTTGTTACCACTAGTATTATTTGGATGACAAATATTTTCTACTAGTATTCTTCTTATATGGTTTTAGAGTATGTAAACTTCATTTTAAAAGATTTAACTATTGATATTCGAATTAAAATAGATATGACTTTTCAACAAGATTATAGCTCGAATTATTTGAGATTTGGAAATGTTTTCCTTTGTTAACTATGGGACCATTTGCAGGTTTTGAAGATTCAATGTAGAATGACAGTTTTACGCAATGAATGTCATTGCATCCGAAGATGATAATTCAGATGTAGGAAAATCTTAAATTGTAGTGAAACAATAACTCTCCACGGAGAGAGTTTTTCCTCCTTTTTTTTTTCCCTACAAAAGCCATTCGCCATATGTTTGTGCAAACTTCTATATAGTGATTTCAGGGATGTTCATGCTGGTACGCACGGCATGTGCTCATCTAGTTTGTTTATCTGTTTCACACATTTAATATACACTGGAAACATTCTTCTTTCCGAAGCATAACACCGTAAGTGAGACTGGATTTATTGTTACAAAACGGGAAGGAAAACTTCCCCCATCAAAAATGAATGAATACAACTTGCAGGTATAGTTTTAGAATCAGCAAGTTTTCCTCCACAAAAAGATGTGAAACTCAGAAGATGCAGGTGGTATAAGAGATTCCCTCTTAATACTGACTGTTTGGGAGAATGGGATGAGGATATAAGAAATGAGAAAAATTTACACATCTTTTCCTCAACAGCTAACTAGGACCCTCAGGGTCCTTTTCATACGCTATACCAAAAGATTACGTGCTGCAACTTTACAATTCTATCTTACATAATCTAGCTGCTTTCATCCAAATAAAGTGTGTAAAATGTACCAGTCAGTCAAAATTGGGTCCTTCCGAAATTCTTGTCAGGCTTCTTCTCTAGATGGGAAACTCTTCTTCTCCACAGAATTCCCCAACAGAAAAAAGAGAGAAAGAAAGGCTATGTACTAATCGTCATCATCTACTAATAAGGCAAAAGAGAACGGCATGAATTTATAACCATTCCCATGATAAAACTTGTTTTGGAATTCCACCAAGTGAAGACACAATGCATGAAGGAATGCACTAAGAGTCTCCATCATGAGTAGTATAAAAGCTGTGAGCAAGCAGATTCCATGACCCCAGTCCCCAAACATCACAGCGAAAAGGAAAGGAAATGTAACAATGGTATAAACAGCTGGATTTGCCTCCTGATATTTGGCAACACTGTCGAGAAAAACAGCACTATAAGTCTTTTCTGTTTAGACCAGCATAAGTGCACAACATATGGATATTCATATTCATATATTCTTTCGAGAAACAATTGAAATTTATCTGACGAGCTGAAGCATTGCTAATTTAAGCATTATGTACAACTACAACCAAAAATCATGGCATGTGTTATGTTGAAAAGTAGAATCTTTTCTATTAAGGTTTTATTTTGCCGATAGAAGCTTCAGGCATATGAAAAACACTTTTGAAATAAGTAAAGGTCTTACTGCAAAAATGAGTGAAGCGTAAAATAAAACAGCGGATGCAATAAGTTTTAATGTACCATCTAAAACATCATCAACAAACATGTCTATTTCGAGTCATGACATTAACATCATCTCCCCTTTACATCTTCATAGGATACCAACTTGAATTATGTTGAAGTAATTTCAGATGGACATGCTGCTATCAGTAGAATCAGCGAAAATGATGGAATAGAACTAAGGCTGTCAACAAACATTTTATTCCCATGACCTAACTGCATCAACTAAATCAAGACAAGACAATTATGTCTACATCATTTTCTTCAAATAACGAAATGCTACTGCATGTTTAACTTACCCATACATCAACAATTTCTTGAAATGCATCTGTGAATCTGTTTGTCCTAAAGTATGTTGGAGGTGACTCCACGGCATCCAGCACATGAAATATTATGCCCACTTGTGAACTGCTATCAAATGTTGCACGTTGCAAAGCCTCTTGTATCTAAAATTTTCACTAGTCATTACTTGGTATTTATGTTATAAAATTGTGCATGTTAAAGTTCATATATTCAACTGCTACAAGAAGAATTAAAAAAGAAATTTACCTTGGTCTTTGCAAATATTGGGCACCAGCCCTCACCCACTAGACACTTCTTTGTAACATCGAAATTCAGCATATTTAAAGTGTCATACACAGCCTTTTGTGTTTTAACCTAGAAAATGGAGTTGGAGAAATTAACTCATTTATCAAAACCACAAGGTGCACTTGCGCCAACCAGAAAATAATAAACTACAGTATAAAGAAATAACTCCAACTATTCTATTCACTCTTTTTGGAACTGAAAGATTATACAACTATTCTATTCACTCTTAGTCTCTTACCATGTTTATCCATTTTGTAAGGTGATCCGATAGAGGTCAAAGCTTTATCTCTATGTCGCAGGCCAGCATCCAGAGTGGTTTCTAATTCAGACAGCCGAGACAACACCTATAATCAAGAAGTTTATCTCATTCAGATATCTTACTCGAGAGAATTCAAGAATGAACAATCACAAACAATATATGCTATGTACATCACAGTATGTCTAAACAGATTTGGGGTTGGGACTCATTGAAGTGCAAATACGGCAAATCATGCTGAGGCGATTGTGGAATAAATGTGAAGGCAATCAGACATAGCGCAAGTGCTAGTAGGGATATAACAGAACATTGGCCCATTCATGATGTATATTATGACATTGAATGTCAATCGACACATAAATTGAGGGCAACTAAAACTTAGCTTGCTTACATTAGGCAAAAATACCATAAAATTATCCATTTCCTACTTACAATTTTTCAACAATTATGCATAGATAATTAATACACAAAAAGGTTCAATTGTAATCCTGATGAAACTCCTTCTTTCCATTAGAAACATACTTCTTGAGTAATCTGCCTTCTCTTTGTCGTGTCTTCAGGAACTGGATAGCAATTTGCACTGAATGCCTCACAAATTTTCAGTATTTTCCTTCTAGCCTGCTCACCTGAAAAGAATACTACAAAGACTATTTTCTCAACCTGCAGAAGCAAAATCTATGTTAACTATAAGATAACCTTTAAAATCAGGCAGTTGCCTTTCAGCAAGGATCCAACAAAGAAATAATAATAACAACAATAATAATGCTCCATCCATTTCAAAAAGAATGCCTCTTTCTTTTTTTTTAGCAACTCCTTAATTCAAATTTTCCACGGATCATGTTTTAAGACAATAAGATCAAAGGACATTTGACATGTCTTTCATTTAAGACCACAAGATTTATCAGTCTTTCTTACTTTCTTAAACTACGTGTCAAAAAAATTGAAAAGGAGGGAGTAAAAGTAATAATAGATAAAAGCATATAGATAATTAAAGAAACCACATTGCATAGACAGAGGGAGTTAGAGTTTGGCCATTCCAAATGGAGAGAAATGCTTCTACTCTTTCCTTATTTATTCAAGACTCATGAGTAAATCTTACGCATTTTAGCATTTTCCTTTATTTGGAACTTTTCTTACTGAACAAATTCCTTTTGTGCTGACCCACGTTTAGAAAGATGGCAGTGGAAATGTCCAATAAGAAGGATTCAATTATATTAGAAGTTCTAAAGAAAGAGGATGACCATTTCATTTGACGAAGGATCCAGTATTTCATCATCAGGAACTGCCTGATTGAAAAGCATATTACCCCTTGTAGCACGAAATAGCATTCTTTCAAATTGAAGAACCTTGGACTTGCAGATAATGCCACTAATAAATCTCACTCCAGATTGATTTGACAGTTCTGAACACATCTCCTGCTCAAGTAATGATGCTGTATCTCCATGGTTATCACTGGAGTATACATTTTCATCCAATTCTATTTCCCGGTCAGTTGTATGACTACTACTTGAAACAAGGAAGCCACTAGCCTGGAGTGATAGTGACCAAAAAAATAAGTATCTCTGAAAGAAATGATTACATTGTAAACCCAAAAAAACATAACTTTGGTCCTTCAGGTAATTCTGATAAAGAGTTGATCTGAGAAGCTTTGAATGTCAGTTTACAAGTTCAAACTTAGAAGAGAAAATGATAGGCAAGCATAAACAACTACAACATAGACAGTGTAGTCCCACAAAGTGAGTGAGGTCTGGGGAGGGTAGAGCGTACGAAGACCTTACGCTACCTCAAAGGTCAAGAGATTGTTTCCAATAGACCCTCGTGTATGCGACCCCATTATTGATTACAACAACAACAAAAAAAAAATCTCTGCTCTCTTTAAAGCAGCTTTTTAAGAATTTCAAGTTTCTGGCAAAAAATAAAATGCCTCAAACAACTCAGAATCCACATCATTAATGCAAAATTCATTTCTTACCTTGAATGCTTGAACATTAACAGAATGACTAGAAATCAAGGTAGAAATGTACCTTCTGCAGTACCATCTTAAATTCTAGCAGCTCATTCTATGATTGCCGCAATTTCTCACTATTAGCATTCATTTCAATCAACTCATGTTCATGCTCTGCAAGTTGTATCTGAAATTTATAAGAACCAAATTGTCCATATGAGCTTTTGTTGAATTGGAAAAGCTACTGAATAAATCCATACTTGAAAAAGAAAACGGAGGAAAACTCATTTATCAGCAAGTAAATTAAAACAACTAGAAAGAGACCTCTATTTCTTCTAATTCAGCATCTGGTTGGGAAGCAGGAAGAGGAGACAGCAATAGACCGGCTTTGTGTATCTGATCTTTGAAATATCGTAGTTTTCTTGCCATCTCCACGCATCTTTTTACCTACAAACGTCACCCAAGATTGTAATTAATAAAAGGAATAACAGATCAATATGTACTCATTTCTAGGTCCAATAAAGGCGAGAAAGAGCACTTCTAAGCAGCTCTACTTAATTTCATAAATTATGGACTAAAATTTGAGTAAAAGAAAGTGATCTTCTCTTTAGCAAAGTTCCAGCAAAAGTTAGCAGAGATAGCAGTTTGTCAACAATACAAGCACATTGAAACTTGTCAACAGTTTAAGCTGATTATAGTCACAATTCCACTTTAGTAACAAGCATGTAGAATTTTGAAGATGAATTTACTGTATTCACAGAAATTCGTAGATACCTGGTTTACAAATGTTCTCTGGAAAGGACTCTTTTCGGCATTTAGCTGCACAAAAGAAGTTAGGTAATCAGTTTATTTGCTGGATAATGAATATAAAGCAGCTTAAATGGAGATAAAAGTCAGGATAGCTAGATCATAAAAATATAATAATATTTAAAAGTTTGCCACATCCCTTTGAAGATGACAAAATAGTACTAACAAATATCATACAAAATATTGAAAGGGACAACATTATAATAATGAAAAAATTGACTGCATCTCATCTTCAAGAGTGTGGATAGTTCTCTCTGGCCTTACTCCAACCCAAAAAAAAAAAACCAGCACGGTAATTTGATGCCTTTGAAACCTCACCTCAATTTACCCAAATAACACATTGGATTATTAGAACAACTATATAAGAAGAATGAAATTAAGCTTCCCTTCAATTTTGATAATCTTTGGCACTTAAAAAGTGATTAAGTAAACGATTCTGATTCGAATTGATGTAATTAGATCAATAAATTCATTAACTAACTTCCAAATCCTTCAATTTTGTATGTCTTTTTCAAAATGCTTTGTTATGTGTTACTTGATTTGAGAGTCTTACAAAATATAATTTATCTATCTCCATAGGATAAAAATATATTTATCTAAATTTTACTTATTAATAAATAAAATTATTTTCCTTATAAAAATACAATATATTTATTAATAAAAAATACAATATATTTATTAATAAATAAAATTATTTTCCTAATAAGATAAACTTTTAGTCTAATTTTCTTTTCATAATGGTGTTCCTAAAAAAATAGCATAAACTCGATTTGGCAATTTCATAATTCCTTTTCAAATTATTTTAGATCGATACATTCACAATGAACAATAAAATTCAGCGTGTATTTAATTACTTAAAAGTCAGCGCGCACTAGAATTTTATGCGTATACCTTTTTATCTTTATCCCAATAAAAAGTAAAGTAGGAAAAACTGCGAAATATGCGAGATGCCGACCGAATTCATTTCCATGGCAGTTACCTTTGCCCACTGTTAACGAAACCGCAGTTTAACTAAATTTGCAGTGCGAGGTGCGAGGAGTGTGAGAGACGAGCGTGGTGTCCCTTTCTCAGAGAGTAGATCTGAATATAGATCTCTCTCTGTCTACTAGGTGAATTGTTACCTTTCGGAAAAAAATGGAGTACATAGACAACATGCCGCTAATGGATCTGATGCGCTCGGAGAAGATGACTTTCGTTCAGCTTATCATTCCTGCTGAGTCCGCTCATCGTGCCATCACTTACCTTGGCCAACTCGGACTTCTCCAATTCCGTGATGTACTCATCTCTTTACCTGTGAATTTTTGTTTTTGAAGGATTTTGAAGTTTAATTGTTGATTCAGGATTGATATTGTGGTTTTATGATTTTGAGGTGTCACTCACTATATGTGCGTGATTAATTGGCCTGATTTTTACTCGAATACTTTGTCTTAGAGAGTGATTTTTGGTTATGTGGAATGCAATGTAACAGGAAAGTATTGTTTTTGACTAAGTAACGATTCTGTAGTTTTAGTAGTCTATGCTGTGAAGGATTTGGAAGTTAGTTAATGAATTTATTGATCTAGTAACATCAATTCGAATCAGAATCGTTTACTTAATCACTTTTTAAGTGCCAAAGATTATCAAAATTGAAGGGAAGCTTAATTTCATTCTTCTAATATAGTTGTTCTAATAATCCAATGTGTTATTTGGGTAAATGGAGGTGAGGTTTCAAAGGCATCAAATTACCGTGCTGGTTTTTTTTTTGGGTTGGAGTAAGGCCAGAGAGAACTATCCACACTCTTGAAGATGAGATGCAGTCAATTTTTTCATTATTATAATGTTGTCCCTTTCAATATTTTGTATGATATTTGTTAGTACTATTTTGTCATCTTCAAAGGGATGTGGCAAACTTTTAAATATTATTATATTTTTATGATCTAGCTATCCTGACTTTTATCTCCATTTAAGCTGCTTTATATTCATTATCCAGCAAATAAACTGATTACCTAACTTCTTTTGTGCAGCTAAATGCCGAAAAGAGTCCTTTCCAGAGAACATTTGTAAACCAGGTATCTACGAATTTCTGTGAATACAGTAAATTCATCTTCAAAATTCTACATGCTTGTTACTTAAGTGGAATTGTGACTATAATCATCTTAAACTGTTGACAAGTTTCAATGTGCTTGTATTGTTGACAAACTGCTATCTCTGCTAACTTTTGCTGGAACTTTGCTAAAGAGAAGATCACTTCCTTTTACTCAAATTTTAGTCCATAATTTGTGAAATTAAGTAGAGCTGCTTAGAAGTGCTCTTTCTCGCCTTTATTGGACCTAGAAATGAGTACATATTGATCTGTTATTCCTTTTATTAATTACAATATTGGGTGACGTTTGTAGGTAAAAAGATGTGTGGAGATGGCAAGAAAACTACGATATTTCAAAGATCAGATACACAAAGCCGGTCTATTGCTGCCTCCTCTTCCTGCTTCCCAACCAGATGCTGAATTAGAAGAAATAGAGGTCTCTTTCTAGTTGTTTTAATTTACTTGCTGATAAATGAGTTTTCCTCCGTTTTCTTTTTCAATTATGGATTTATTCAGTAGCTTTTCCAATTCAACAAAAGCTCATATGTACAATTTGGTTCTTATAAATTTCAGATACAACTTGCAGAGCATGAACATGAGTTGATTGAAATGAATGCTAATAGTGAGAAATTGCGGCAATCATATAATGAGCTGCTAGAATTTAAGATGGTACTGCAGAAGGTACATTTCTACCTTGATTTCTAGTCATTCTGTTAATGTTCAAGCATTCAAGGTCAGAAATGAATTTTGCATTAATGATGTGGATTCTGAGTTGTTTGAGGCATTTTACTTTTTGCCAGAAACTTGGAATTCTTTAAAAGCTGCTTTAAAGAGAGCAAAGATTTTTTTGTTTGTTGTTGTTGTAATCAATAATGGGGTCGCATACACGAGGGTCTATTAGAAACAATCTCTTGACCTTTGAGGTAGCGTAAGGTCTTCGTACGCTCTACCCTCCCCAGACCTCACTCACTTTGTGGGACTACACTGTCTATGTTGTAGTTGTTTATGCTTGCCTATCATTTTCTCTTCTAAGTTTGAACTTGTAAACTGACATTCAAAGCTTCTCAGATCAACTCTTTATCAGAATTACCTGAAGGACCAAAGTTATGTTTTTTTGGGTTTAAAATGTAATCATTTCTTTCAGAGATACTTATTTTTTTGGTCACTATCACTCCAGGCTAGTGGCTTCCTTGTTTCAAGTAGTAGTCATACAACTGACCGGGAAATAGAATTGGATGAAAATGTATACTCCAGTGATAACCATGGAGATACAGCATCATTACTTGAGCAGGAGATGCGTTCAGAAATGTCAAATCAATCTGGAGTGAGATTTATTAGTGGCATTATCTGCAAGTCCAAGGTTCTTCAATTTGAAAGAATGCTATTTCGTGCTACAAGGGGTAATATGCTTTTCAATCAGGCAGTTCCTGATGATGAAATACTGGATCCTTCGTCAAACGAAATGGTCATCCTCTTTCTTTAGAACTTCTAATATAATTGAATCCTTCTAATTGGACATTTCCATTGCCATCTTTCTAAATGTGGGCCAGCACAAAAGGAATTTGTTCACTAAGAAAAGTTCCAAATAAAGGAAAATGCTAAAATGCGTAAGATTTACTCATGAGTCATGAATAAATAAGGAAAGAGTAGAAGCATTTCTCTCCATTTGGAATGGCCAAACTCTAACTCCCTCTGTCTATGCAATGTGGTTTCTTTAATTATCTATATGCTTTTATCTATTATTACTTTTACTCCCTCCTTTTCAATTTTTTTGTCTTGTTTTGACTTGACACGTAGTTTAAGAAAATCTTGAAAGTAAGGAAGACTGCTAAATCTTGTGGTCTTAAATGAAAGACAAGTCAAATGCCCTTTAATCTTATTGTCTTAAACATGATACGTGGAAAATTTGAATTAAGGAGTTGCTAAAAAAAAAAAGAAAGAGGCATTCTTTTTGAAATGGACTAAAAAGGAAAGTAGGACAAACAAATTGAAATGGATGGAGCATTATTACTGTTGTTGTTATTATTATTTCTTTGTTGGATCCTTGCTGAAAGGCAACTGCCTGATTATAAAGTTTATCTTATAGTTAACATAGATTTTGCTTCTGCAGGTTGAGAAAATAGTCTTCGTAGTATTCTTTTCAGGTGAGCAGGCTAGAACGAAAATACTGAAAATTTGTGAGGCATTCAGTGCAAATTGCTATCCAGTTCCTGAAGACACGACAAAGAGAAGGCAGATTACTCAAGAAGTATGTTTCTAATGGAAAGGAGTTTCATCAGGATTACAATTGAACCTTTTTGTGTATTAATTATCTATGCATAATTTGTTGAAAAATTGTAAGTAGGAAATGGGTAATTTTATGGTATTTCTGCCTAATGTAAGCAAGCTAAGTTTTAGTTGCCCTCAATTTATGTGTCGATTGACATTCAATGTCATAATATACATCATGAATGGGCCAATGTTCTGTTATATCCCTACTAGCACTTGCGCTATGTCTGATTGCCTTCACATTTATTCCACAATCACCTCAGCATGATTTGCCGCAATTGCACTTCAATGAGTCCCAACCCCAAATCTGTTTAGACATACTGTGATGTACATAGCATATATTGTTTGTGATTGTTCATTCTTGAATTCTCTCAAGTAAGATATCTGAATGAGATAAACTTCTTGATTATAGGTGTTGTCTCGGCTGTCTGAATTAGAAACCACTCTGGATGCTGGCCTGCGACATAGAGATAAAGCTTTGACCTCTATCGGATATCACCTTACAAAATGGATAAACATGGTAAGACTAAGAGTGAATAGAATAGTTGTATAATCTTTCAGTTCCAAAAAAGAGTGAATAGAATAGTTGGAGTTATTTCTTTATACTGTAGTTTATTATTGTCTGGTGGGCGCAAGTGCACCTTGTGGTTTTGACAAATGAGTTAATTGCTCCAACTCCATTTTCTAGGTTAAAACACAAAAGGCTGTGTATGACACTTTAAATATGCTGAATTTCGATGTTACAAAGAAGTGTCTAGTGGGTGAGGGCTGGTGCCCAATATTTGCAAAGACCAAGGTAAATTTCTTTTTTAATTCTTCTTGTAGCAGTTGAATATATGGAGCTTTAACATGCACAATTTTATAACATAAATACCAATTGATGACTAGTGAAAATTTTAGATACAAGAGGCTTTGCAACGTGCGACATTTGATAGCAGTTCACAAGTGGGCATAATATTTCATGTGCTGGATGCCGTGGAGTCACCTCCAACATACTTTAGGACAAACAGTTTCACAAATGCATTTCAAGAAATTGTTGATGCGTATGGGTAAGTTAAACATGCAGTAGCATTTCGTTATTTGAAGAAAATGATGTAGACATAATTGTCTTGTCTTGATTTAGTTGATGCAGTTAGGTCATGGGAATAAAATGTTTGTTGACAGCCTTAGTTCTATTCCATCATTTTCGCTGATTCTACTGATAGCAGCATGTCCATCTGAAATTACTTCAACATAATTCAAGTTGGTAGCCTATGAAGATGTAAAGGGGAGATGAAGTTAATGTCATGACTCGAAATAGACATGTTTGTTGATGATGTTTTAGATGGTACATTAAAACTTATTGCATCCGCTGTTTTATTTTACGCTTCACTCATTTTTGCAGTAAGACCTTTACTTATTTCAAAAGTGTTTTTCATATGCCTGAAGCTTCTATCGGCAAAATAAAACCTTAATAGAAAAGATTCTACTTTTCAACATAACACATGCCATGATTTTTGGTTGTAGTTGTACATAATGCTTAAATTAGCAATGCTTCAACTCTTCAGATAAATTTCAATTGTTTCTCGAAAGAATATATGAATATGAATATCCATATGTTGTGCACTTATGCTGGTCTAAACAGAAAAGACTTATAGTGCTGTTTTTCTCGACAGTGTTGCCAAATATCAGGAGGCAAATCCAGCTGTTTATACCATTGTTACATTTCCTTTCCTTTTCGCTGTGATGTTTGGGGACTGGGGTCATGGAATCTGCTTGCTCTTGGGAGCATTAGTTCTTATCGCAAGGGAAAGCAAACTTAGTTCTCAGGTTAATACTCCTATTGATTTAAGATTCTTCTTTGGAGGGCTGAATTAGAGCAATCATATAATTATATGTTCCTTTTGTGAATCAAATAACTTTTTTCCTGGCAGAAACTAGGCAGCTTCATGGAGATGCTCTTTGGTGGTCGCTATGTACTCCTGTTGATGTCAATATTTTCAATTTACTGTGGCTTGATATATAATGAATTCTTCTCAGTTCCCTTTCACATATTTGGTGACTCAGCGTACAAATGCCGAGATGCTACATGCAGGTATACAATAAGTACCATGCTACATTTTCTAAATAGAAATCGACTACAATTTCTGATTATGAGGAAATAACGTATTCACTTTGTATCAAGTGTATCAACGAATACAATTGTATCAAGTGTATATGTATACATATGTATCAAAGTGTTGTATACTCTTACATAATACGATTGATGCAATATTGTATCTTGACATTACTGTGTGTACATTACAGTGATGCACAAACAGTTGGTTTAATAAAATACAAGGATCCGTATCCATTTGGCGTGGATCCAAGCTGGAGAGGCAGCCGTTCAGAGCTTCCTTTTTTGAATTCTCTGAAGATGAAGATGTCTATTTTGTTGGGTGTGGCCCAGATGAATCTTGGAATCATTTTAAGTTATTTCAATGCACGTTTCTTCAGCAGCTCACTTGATATTAAGTGTGTAATCATTTTCTGTTTGCTCTTTTTTCATGGTTTGCCTGTATGCTGTCATTTATTCTGTGATTGGTTGTTGTCAGGTATCAGTTTATACCACAAGTAATCTTTCTCAACAGCCTCTTTGGATACCTTTCTCTTCTCGTTGTTGTCAAATGGTGCACTGGTTCTCAAGCAGATCTATATCATGTTATGATTTATATGTTCTTAAGTCCTTTTGAGGCTCTTGGTGAAAATAGGTTGTTTTGGGGCCAGAGTGTGCTTCAGGTATGAGGTACCCTTCTATTTCCGGAACATATGCTCTTAGAGGTTGTTTGGTTCTTAAATGGGGTATGGTAGAATTGTACTACCACCAAATTATTGTGAGAATATTGTCAATTAGTGAATTATAAATGGGTTTCTAATACTTGCATCCCACATTTGGGATTTTTGGAGTGGGATCTAATTTTTTTTAATAAAAATGCCTTTGGCATAATTTTTATAAATAATTTGTAATGATTAGTTAAATATATATGTATGTATGCATTAAAGGTCCCATATGCAACTAATAGAAAGAACAAGTAACAAACTAAGAAATATGAAAAACAAAACCATTAATGAAGTTTCTGTTTCTCCATTGTCCGTCACACAATTCGATACCAAACAACCCCTAAGAATATGTCTGCATCCTTGTACCCCTCTGTTAACAATTACTGTTGCAGGTAGTATTGCTGCTTTTGGCACTCATTGCTGTTCCATGGATGCTCTTCCCAAAACCTTTTATTTTGAAGAGACTTCACATGGAGGTACTGTGTTGACTTTTCTGATTCAGAGAAATGATGAAAGTAGTGAACGCTGGAACCCTTTCCAGAAATAACTTTTGTTTTCTCTTGAGAGACATTTTAGTGGCATAGAATGGAGAAACCTTTAAAAAGGAAATTCTAATTTCTATTTTGATTTATTTTTTTTGCTTGGAGAGTGAGGGGTCCTGTTGGCAGGCCATAAAATCTAGTAATAGTCAAGTAGGCTCCTATTGAGTATCTTACTTTATTGAAGATATACTTCTCCTTTTTAAGTATGACTTCACTCTTGATATGTTGCTAGAATGAACTTCTAAATGTACCCTTCCATGATTGTCTGGTTAAATTAATTAGCCTGACAAGTTTTGAGTGTATGGTTTTTATGATTTTATCTAAAAATAGTAGTAAGAAAGGAATAGCCAAAAATATTAGTTTGATATACTAGTGGAGGTATTAATGCTTTCAGTTGTTAAGTAATATCTGCCAAGAGATATTAGGCTTTCTAAAATGGAGGTTTGTGTCATTGAGGTTCTCATATCCTAAGAGGAAGCTACTTCATGGGAAATTTCAGCATGGAATATGCTGTGTAGGTAGGGTGATTACACTATTAGAGCTACTTGTGCCCACTAGGTGACTGTCTGAGATTGTAATCCATATTCCAAATGTTTTTTTCTCTTCCTTTGTTCGGAAATTGTGAGAAAAGTTGGGAAAACTTTGCTTGTTTTCAGAAAACCCCTTTCTAGTGTACCTTTAAGCATCCTCCTTCCCTGTCTCACTCTAGCAGATCCGTTCCGGTCAGACTTTCCATTTTTGCTTTTATTTTCTCTGTTTTAACCAAATATGAGAATGCAACAAAGTTCTTATTCAGTCGAGATCCTACCTAAAATGAACAGGAATTTCATTCTGTACACCAAATGGTTGTCATCTGTTCTGTATAGATGTTGTTTAGGTGTCCATTGATGTTACTTGAATTAGCAAATATGGTTTTATATATTGACAGGATCTGAGGGGAGGAAGGAGAGCCTTATTTACTTTTGTAATTAATTGCGCACAATTTCATGTACTGCCTATCAATATGACTTGGTATCTTGAAGGCTTGATTTCTCTTGCACCTTTGATGATTCTCAGAGATTTCAAGGTCAGACATATGGAATACTTGGAACCTCTGAGATGGGTATTGATGATCAACCAGATTCTGCCAGAGAGCGTGCCGAGGAGTTTAACTTTAGTGAGGTTTTTGTGCACCAAATGATACACTCTATTGAATTTGTACTTGGTGCTGTTTCTAACACTGCATCGTACCTTCGGCTTTGGGCTTTGAGGTAAATCCATCAATTACTTATTTTTTGTTGTCAACTTGAATTTTGTATATTTCTTGAAAATTTGCTGTATATACACACACGTTTATGTTGGTGCAGTTTGGCTCACTCTGAATTATCTACTGTGTTCTATGAGAAAGTTCTCCTCCTTGCTTGGGGGTAAGTTTTCATGTGACATTTAGCTATTTCATTTTCTTCTCACTGGCTGTTCAAGTTTCTCCAGTTTATAGCTATGGTTTTTCTTTTAAAGGAAAAACCTAAATATTGCTATGATTTGATGTAGAATAGTTGATTTTCTTCACAATTTACTCTTGGTATTCACGGTGTTGAATTTATCTGAGTATTGTCATTCTAAGTTCAGGTATGAAAACATCATCATACGACTTGTGGGGCTGGCAGTTTTTGCCTTCGCGACAGCTTTTATACTACTCATGATGGAGACTCTTAGTGCATTCCTTCATGCATTGCGTCTTCACTGGGTGGAATTCCAAAACAAGTTTTATCATGGGGATGGTTATAAGTTCATGCCGTTCTCCTTTGCCTTATTAGCAGATGATGACGATTAGTACATAGCCTTTCTTTCTCTCTTTTTTCTTTTGGGGAATTCCGTGGAGAAGAAGAGTTTCCCATCTAGAGAAGAAGCCTGACAAGAATTTCGGAAGGACCCAATTTTGACTGACTGGTACATTTTACACACTTTATTTGGATGAAAGCAGCTGGATTATGTAGGATAGAATTGTAAAGTTGCAGCACATAATCTTTTGGTATAGCAATATGAAAAGGACCCTAAGGGTCGTAGTTAGCTGTTGAGGAAAAGATGTGTAAATTTTTCTCATTTCTTATATCCTCATCCCATTCTCCCAAACAGTCAGTATTAAGAGGGAATCTCTTATACCACCTGCATCTTCTGAGTTTCACATCTTTTTGTGGAGGAAAACTTGCTGATTCTAAACCTATACATGCAAGTTGTATTCATTCATTTTGATGGGGGAGGTTTTCCTTCCCGTTTTGTAACAATAAATCCAGTCTCACTTACGGTGTTATGCTTCGGAAAGAAGAATGTTTCCGAGTGTATATCAAATGTGTGAAACAGATAAACAAACTAGATGAGCACATGCCGTGCGTACCAGCACGAACATCCCTGAAATCACTATATAGAAGTTTGCACAAACATATGGCGAATGACTTTTGTAGGAAAAAAAAAAAAAGGAGGAAAAACTCTCTCCGTAGAGAGTTATTGTTTCACTACAATTTAAGATTTTCTAACATATGAATTATCATCTTCGGATGCAATGACATTCATTGCGTAAAACTGTCATTCTACATTGAATCTTCAAAACCTGCAAATGGTCCAATAGTTAACTAAGGAAAACATTTCCAAATCTCAAATAATTCGAGCTATAATCTTGTTGAAAAGTCATATCTATTTTAAATTGAATATCAATAGTTAAATCTTTTAAAATGAAGTTTACATACTCTAAAACCATATAAGAAGAATACTGGTAGAAAATATTTGTCATCCAAATAATAATAGTGGTAACAAAGACTTCCAATACAATTTCTTATGACCTTCGGGTAGATCTTAATACTTTATCATGATTAAGTGATACTTAACTACAACTAGGTGATAAAAAAGTGTAAACACTACCTCCTGCTGCTCATTTTTTTTTTTTTTTAATTTAAAACTTAATTCAAGTATCGTAGGAAGTCGGGAATTTGTAGTCAATTTTTGAATCAAAGAAAGGAAGGGGCAAATAAATAAAAATCCAGATTTGGCATTGGAGTGAACAAGGCACGTGTGATTTGTCCTACATTAGGGACCGGCCCTTTCCCGCTTGCCCCCATTTCAAAACCAACAAACAAATCCTCATTTCCGCTTAACCAAACAAACTACTCCTACTTCTTTGATGATTTCTTCAACAATTTCAAGTATCAGAGAAAAATGGAATCAGATCTACGCCTCCTTGAAATCTCCGGCGAAGAAGATTCTCTACTCACGCCACTCCCTGATATGGACACTAATCCCAACGATTTCGCTTCAATTGCAAATTTCATTTCCCCAATGAGTCAGTTCTCCTACTTTTCTTCTCTTCCATTGTTGTTTCTTTCAAGTTTCGCAATGCCATTTTCCAATTTCTATGGCTTGCTCCGTCTTTTTTTATTTTGTTTCAATTCGTTAATTCCCGCATTCATTACCTTGAGGGATTTGTAGCAGTAAGTAGTCAAGGAAGTGCTCAGATGCTGTAAAATGTTTTTTTTTTTCTAGAAGTTTTGGAGGTTTCATCTCGTTTAGATTTATCTAGGTTTTTGTTTTATATGGAAATGAGTCGTAATGAGTTTGTAGGGTTAAGTAGGTTATGCAGTTTTTGCCTACTTTCAGCAGTTATTCAATTCACTGTGTTACTTCAATCAAGTATATTAGGTTCCTGATAAAGGAGGAGATTAGCTATGCGTTGGCAACTAGTGTCTGTAGTCATACTTTGGTGAATACTATGAAACGAGACTAAGTAGAGCGTAAGACCCTAACTATAGGCTTTGAGGTGAATTTGATTGATTGATTTGTATTATTAAGTCCGTCAGTAGAAATTTGATCTTTTCTTCTTTACATTTGGTATTCTGTGGCTCTTCTATTTTGTTGGTTGTAGCATACATTTTTATTCAAAACTTCTGCTTTTCTGTTGGAGATGATATGCATTATGTTCTTCTTGATGGTTCTCATTTGCCTATGTTCCAGCTTGAAGCTGTTTAGTTTTCTGTTTGAAATTTGAAACAGTTGGTGCCTTGAAGTAGAGGGGTAGTTATTTACAGATTTCATCATGTTGCAGGAGGGCTGGAGGTTCGGGTAGATCATGTAAAATCCGGATGTTCATCTCGTAGAGTTTCCAGCAATAAAGAAAATATCAATTCAGACAAAGCAGAAATGCCTAAACTGAGTGTGGAGCCGCTGCACATGAAGAGGAAGAAGAGGAGCGGTGGTTGCAATTTGCGGAAAAGTTTAGCATGGGATAGAGCCTTTTCAACTGAAGAAGGTAATTTTTTACAGTACAATATCTCTAGTATCAATGCAGAAAAATTTGTTAGATACTTCAGGAGATTGATATCAGGAAAAACCTACATTCTTTCTGTTAGGTGTTTTGGATCCATTAGAACTTTCTCTGCTTAGTGGTTCATTGGTTAAAACATGCGGAGAGGCCTTGTTCACCATCAATGAAGAAGAGCGAAATCCAACTTCAAATGACTCTCTACATGATGCTAGTTCAGTTTATTTGAGCCCGAACAAAAAAAATATGTTTAAAGGAATTCGAGCTGTAGCTTTAAAAGAAGAAAATCGGAAGGTCAGATCTCAGCTTAAGACTAGCAATGATTCAACTCATAAAAATAAGGCAATGACTTCTGATGATGCTCATCTTATTTTAATTTGTTGTTTACTTGGTCTTTTGCGTGGTTTCAGGCCTCTACTAAAATACCAGCGTCTCACAATGGTAGAACTATCTGCAAATCTAGTAGCTGTTCTCGACCTTTGTCTTCAGCTTCATATCCTTGCACATGATAGATATATTTGAAATTCAACTATTTCCAAGTTGTTAGTTTTTTGTTTTGCTATATTTGGAGTTTGTACAGATGAAGAGCCTTAATATTATTTTAGACTGAAAAGGCCTGCAAACATGAATCATGGAAAATCTGCGACCAAGGATTCCAAGTTACCAAAATGTCAAGTTTCAAAGCCAAATTCTTGTTCGTTGCCTACAAACTCTAAGAGTAGCATACCAAGAGCAAGTCATTTTAAGCATCAAGTAACTGATTCTGGTAATTTCTTCATTAGCTATTCATCTGGCTTCTGCTGAGCATGATTGTTTCCATTTCTATCATGGAATATATTTAAAATGTGCTGTAATATTATATTTTGCAAAAGTAACTTCCTTATTTGGGTCACAGATTAAAAGAGTACGTCATTTATATTCTAATTTCCTTTCTCATGCAGCTTTTGGTATTCAGAAAAATCTGGGATTAATGAGCTCCTCTAGAAAGTTGAGAAATAGCCAAGAGAAAGCAAAAGCTGATGCTGCACCTTTAAAGGATAAATCCTCATCATGCATTTTGAGAGGAAATGATGTAAGCTTCAGTTCAAGTTTAAGATCAATATTTTAGAAAAAAACTGTGTGGTTAAGAACTTAAAAGTACTTTTAAATTTCAAAGATAAATTTTTATCATGTATTTTAATTTTAAGGAGAAATGACATAAGGGTTAGTTCAAGTTTTGAGCTCAATATTTTAGAAAAATTCGGTGTGATTAAGAATTGTTCAAATTTCAAGAACACAACACTAAAGAATTTAGCTTACATTCAATACATATGGTAGTTAACCAACAATATCAAAGCCCCTCCTTTTTGCTGAATTTTAATTTGTGCAGGAGAAATCACCATCAAAATTACAGGCATCAATTGAATCTTCTCCAGTTAATAATTCTAGCAATACTGGCGTGGAGATGAATTCAGATGCCACACTTCCATCTACCCGAGCACATTCATCTGAAAGTCATGATGTATGTTTACCATCTGTACTCCCTCTTCCTCACAGCACTCGTACTGCTGTTAGCAGTATGCCATACCTACCCGCACAAGCCATGAAACCATCAGGTCTGCGGAGGCCCTCACCTTCCTTGGGATTTTTTCGTCAGGTATTACCAACAACCCAGCACTATTCTGGCAAAGCATTAGGTTCTTTTGTTTTAGGTGAATAGGCTGCTTGATAGGCTGCTTGATGCTCATGCTGTAGCATTTCATTTTAAAGACATGACAACCAATATGGTGATTGCAGACAAAAGCTTCAGATACACATCGCTTGTTGAAAGTCGAGTCTAGTATGTGCCCATTGCGAAGGTCTGGTGATCTGAGGCCACCAGAGACACTAGCAAGGCAAGAAGGCAAGGACGACTTAGCAAATCTAAACTGTAAGGTACTAGGATCTGAATCAGAAAGCTCAACATCATCCTACAAAGTAGTTAAAACAGGCTTGGAAGGAAACAGTGTAGAAAGAGTGAATATTCCAATTAGTGTTGTTAAGAAGCTTGATCTAGTCAGTGATAATTTTAGAGATCATGTTGGTGATTTTGATGAGCAAGTATTGGATCTTATCAAGCATGAAGAAAAGAAGCTTCAGGATACAGAATTGCTGATGAACTGCAAGCAACATCCACCACAAACGGGAAAACTTGAATATATAAACAAAGATGGTAATCTCACGAACTTCATCCCTGGTTTTATAGAAAATAAAGGCTCTGCTGGATCAGGATTTAGAGATTCTCAGTTTCCACAAGCTAGCTACAATTCAGAATCTCTAGTTCTACATAGACTGGAAGATGGCAATCCAAATGAAACAGAAGAATCTGCCATATCTTCAGTAATTGATGGTTTGATTTGTAACTCGCAGTATGGGAATATGATTAATTTAAGCGGGGAGGTGATGAAGGAAGGTTTCATGGGCGGCTGCAATAATTTAACTGGTGGAGAATTTGAAAAGGTCAAGTCCTTCGCAGTTGAAGATGACGGGATCTTTGATAATGATAAGTACATTATGAAGATTAAGAGCAATTTGAGCAAAGTCCAGAGAGAACTAAGGAATATTGGAGGTGGGAACTGTGAGCCCTTGAATCTCACAGGTTCAAACTTTAGTGAAGTAAAGATGGAAATGTCAGAAGTTGCATATCAGCATTCTCATAATCTGAAAAAACCTTTTACCAGCAAGCAGATCACAGACAGAGCACAAACAGGAGGTTTAGTAGCAGATATCTCAAGTGAAACTTTATTTGGTGAAAATTGCGAGACTAATCCTGGTGGGCTTTCAATTTACTCAGAGCATAAGTCCCAGGCTGGTAGCGTATTGCATTCCAGTGGTCAGTCCCTTAGTAAACATGTTTGCATAGATAAAAGCCAAGATGGACAGATTGATGAAACTGGTTTATCTGCTCTTCCATATCGATCAGATGAAAGTGGTTTTGATAGGTTTGATGTAACAAGTGCACAGACAGTGGTTGGAGAAGATCCTGCGGAAATCATGTGTTCTAGCCCTGTCAAAATTACTCTTCCCGGAAATTGCAATCATTCAATAGATGAAGAAGTCAATCATGATAAGATTCTTGCAAGAGATAAATTGGTATCAGATGTACCTGGTTCGATTGGCGAATGTAGGAAACCAATTATAGAGTCTGTATTGGAAGTGGTGGATGAAACTGAAATACACAATTCATTGAACTGTCACAATGAGGGTAATTTAACTTCCTCTATGGAATTTGGTTCATCTTCCGGGGGAACACAAAATGTAATTGGATCTGGTATACTTGGTCCAGTGGGTGAAGGTAACGAATTGATCAACAGTGTGCTCCTCTCCAAAGGAATGGATGAATTTGAAATTCAAGATTCATCAAACAAGCCTAATGATGGTAATCAGACCATCACATTGAAGCTTGGTATGCTGTCTCCGGAAAGCTTGAAAGTAGAAGAGTCACACATGTGCAGCCATGCAGACTTCATCCCTTCCAGTCCAACAGAACTGGGGTGTCATAAGGTTGTATTAGAGAGTCTTCATACTCCTCCAAAACTCAGAGATGCAAGACAAGCAAATGAAGTTGGAAAGACAACAAATGCCCTCACAAATATTATACAGATAGAAGATGCACACGTGAAGACATATAACAATGATGCTCAGTTGTTGCCTAAAAAAGCCCCTATCACTGTGGTGGAAGAATGTGAAAGCAGCAACTCCTTTGAGAATTTTCAAGAAGCTTTTCCAGCACGAAAAAGTGTTGATGCAGGTGGATTAGAAAGCCCAAGTTTTCTGAACCAGGAGTCACCTCTGATTCATGGGAGTGATAATGATGCTGATGATCTGGATGCTATCCACTGTGTTGCGGGTAGACTATCATATCCGGCAGCAATTGAATCTTTATCTTTGGAATCTGATTTATCTGAGGGGACAAGTAAAAACCATACAGCAAGTGTGCCAACTGATTGCATAGAACTTGTTGCAGGGGATCAGACCTCATCAAGAATCAGAAGGAAGGTAGATGACATGTTGAATGAAGATATTCTGGTGAAGGAATCTGAAACTGGTAAACTTAGTGGAAGTGAGAGTTCTCAAAATGAAATTTGCCACGGGCTGGAAGATACTGAGCAATGCACAAATGACGACACCATTTTTCCAGTGTAAGTATTGCATAAACTTTTCTCATTCCAAAGAACTCCTTCATTTTTTGTGGACTTAGCCTTTCACAAATTTCAATTCTTTTGGAGAATTGCTAAAATGCCTTTTGTTGATGGCAGCAAAAATGCTGAGAGCTGTCTGAAGAAAGGCAATCTTTTGATATTACCACCACGGGATGCAGTTCCATTTTCTGATGAATGGTTGGCAGCAATGGAAGCTGCAGGGGAGGTAATTTCTTTTTTTTTGGAAAATGAGCTGTATTCTGTGATTTGTTGAAGCCAAACATAATTAACTTTGAAGCATATTTTATTAATTCCACTCATCTTCAGTTTCCTCAAGAGCATTTTGCTTCCACACCTTTATCCAAATCCTTCACTTATAGCAGGTGGTATTAAAGGAAAAACTGATGAGATATTAGCTGTTCATCATATTTCCTTTAGTAAAATGATAGAAGCTATCATCCAATAATAGGTCCAGAACAATCGGCAAGCTTGACATCCTTAAATGTTGTGTTCTGAACCTTATGGTAGGCAGTGAGACAAAGTTGGATTGAGTGTTGAGCTCTACTGCTCTAAATCTATTGTTGGAGCATGATTTAGCAGAAAAGTAATCAAGTAACTGACTCTTGTGTTCTGATTCTACAGGATATATTAACGATGAAAGGTGGTGCTGTACAAAACTCACCCCAAGAGAAATCCTTGCCTGAGCCAAGCCCATGGTCTCCGGTATGTCACTATCTATACATGCTTCTTTTCTTGTTTGAGGTAGCCTATGCCATATCTAAATGTATGTCACAAGTTAGAATGAGAGTGCATTCAACTTTATTCTTACTTATTATAGTTAAACAGGTTCTATGGCATATGCTACCAATTAAGTGAGAATTGATTCACTTTTGGTTAGACTAGTTACAATATACTCTATGTGGTTTGGCCCTTCCGAGAACCTCACGCTTAACTGGAGCTTAGTGTACCATTTTGTTCCACATAGATACATTTTGGTACTTGCTTAGAGGGGTCTTACCTCACTTGTCTTTTTAACTAGAAATCTTGATCAAAAAGTGATGAATAATGAAGTGGAAAATAGCGTGCTGTTGTATATATTTACATAAACTGGTTCTACCGATTTCATATTAGTTTTATTAAACTGTTATTTTTCTTTGACTTACAGGTGAAGAAGAAAAACAATCAGCTTGGACCTTACGACTGTACAAAGTTCCACCACAATGGGCCTCCTGAGTCCTGATTCTTATTGACTAAACTTGGTCTCTTTCAAATTCTCATTGGTGGAAACTTGTATCTTTATTCAAACGGTAAGCAAAGCCTGTAAATCTCTTGCGGAACTTATTGTATCCATGGTTCTTGAATTGTACTAATAAGTAGAATTTGCCATTCACTGGGTGCATCGGTTGGTTTTTGTTTATATTCTTATACTTGTGGAAGGAGGCAAACGCAAGGTAACACATGAATTTTGCTGATTCCAACAACAACAGAGCCAGAAGACGGTATCCATTCTTTCGACATTGATATTGTCTGGCAACCAAGCTGTCGTTCTCTGAACTAGATTACAATAAAAATCAAATCTATAAGTACATAATTATCAATTTATCATACATATCTGATCTAACTTCACGACATACTGGAACCGTACACTAGTCAACTCATTTCACATTTTTATAGAAAAACAAACTAAACTTTACAAGCATTTACTGTCAAGCAACTTTAGCTTCGAGAAAAATATGATTGTATAGCATTTGCAGTTAAGGAAATACATCTCTGACAGTTGACTTGCTTCCAGAAATTAAAAGAAAAACAAAGCAGCTCAAACCTGTAAAAAGTTCAGTGTCAATTGTTTTGTTCCAACCTGAAATAATAATATGTACTGTAATTCCAAAATCAGAAAGAGTAAAAAGAATATCACACAAATATGAATTAGCATTTTGTAAAGTACAATGTGTATCTTTCTGCATTTTGATCAGTATGAGTAGGCTATAAATGTCAGCATTTCCGTCGGCCTGTTGATCTACATCTTCATTCTTTTCATTTGCCGCGATCCATCTTGATCATTATTCATTAGGTTCTTGTTCATTAGGCGGTTTCATCTCAATCATGATTCTGTTCTTTGCATCTCTATCTTGATCAGCATTTTTCTCATCAGCACCTGCATCTTGATTAGCATTAGCGCCTGCATCTTGATCAGCATTAGCGCCTACATCTTGAACATGATCCTGTCGATTTGCACCTCCAAAGAGAGAATCATGCAACGTTACACGACTCTTGTACATGAGCATGTCCCTGCCACACTTGAATTAACACTTCCCACAAAATATATATAGCTATTTTCAATTTGCAAATTCATAATTAGAAACTTACAATCTCATAAAGAATCTTCCTCTTATGAAATACTTGGACGGTAGGGTGGCTTCCCTCTGAAATAAAATCGTAAACTCTGTATTTAAGAGAGAAAAAACAGAGCAACAAAATCGTCTTGTTATCATGAAAACGAATCTTTAATATTAGTATCTTACAAGTCTCCACCCGAGCAGCATATCACATTGGGTACAGTAAATATTGAGTGTGGTTAGGGTATTTCCATCTTCTTGTTGATGAAATTTTGGTTGGTCGAGTATAACAACATTAAACCTGAATATAATACACAGACCTTTGAAAAAAGCTTAATCAAATCACAATATTTCCGAATTATCGAAATCATGAAACTTACACTCTCTTAAAGTAGCCTCCATAATCTAAGTCCTGCACTGGACAAGAAAATGAACAAATAAGTTGTTCTGTTGTTAAGTCAAGAAAAGGCAAGAGTACAAAATGATGCAGCCAGAATCCTTACACTAGGAATGTAATGCTGGACACGAGCAATTCGAGCTTCGCTATTACTGCAATAGATGTAATCACGATGACCGAAAACTGGTTGATCATATACAGAATCTTCTTGCATTGTATTAACTTTGTGGATCAACCTGTTTCTTCAACTAAGAATAAAGTGGAAGATAAATATGAAAAATGAATTATCAATGGAAAAAAGACTTAACTAATTGTGAATGTAACAAGAACAGAGCTAATGGAAAATGAGAATTCAACAAAGCAAGATAAAAATTGAATTTAATGGGATTGAGAAGAGAGTGTTAATATAAAAAAGTGAGTTCTTGATTCTTGAATCCAAATTGAGAAGAGCTTTGTGTTGACAATTAATTCAAAAAAGGAGGGAAATTCAACTAATTTTTTTTTTCTTGACAGGATTTTACAATTTACCCCTAAAAACTTGTCATATTGACATTATTATGCACCGACTTAAAAATGTGTAAAGAATAAAATACCTTATGTTTTCTTTTCTTTTCTTTTCTTTTGCTAATGAGAAATAGAGTTATGTTTCAATAATGCTACTGCGGTGTGAATTTTGATCTCAAAAATCAGAAATAGATTAGGAGTTGTGTATTATTGTATTTATATATGAACTTTCTGAGTTAGTTTGTACGATTACGAATTTAGTTGAACTTAATAATTTTGATGCAAATTTGATATTTACCTTGAGAAATTTATTGAATATGTACAAATTATTAAATTAGAACGACAAAAATCCTAAATACATAAGCTTAAAATTCAGACTCAATCCCTAATCATAAGTTCATGAAAAAAGGTTTCCCTCCTCCACCTACTGATCCGCAATTGCCCTTAATATCAATTTTTGAGTTAAAAATGTCTCTCCTTCCATTTATTAAAACACGATTTCTCTTTACGGTTTAAAATGTCCTTCTTTCTAACAAAATTATAAAGTGATATATGTGAGATTTCAATTAACTATGTAGATCCCTACTTAGTGTTTTTGCCTGTCTACTTGCCGATTTGCTATCTTTACTCTCAGCTTCAAAGATGTATGCACAAAAAACAAACAAATAATGGGCTGTGATAATATAAATACTCAATTGATTGATGTGAGTGATACACAGTTAATCTCCAAAAACTTTTGCTCAAAAATTCACCTCCCAAATATACCGGGGAACAAAAAGGATGATTTGTGCTAAAGCATATCATTATTTATTTGTCTCTTTTTGGGGGAAACAGAATGGACTGTTACCCTAAATGCATTGGCCTGTACATTAACTAATGGGAAAATAAACATGTTTGTTTATTGCTAAAAGTCGACAAATAAAAAGCCAAAAAAAAAAAAAAAAAAACCAATGTCAGCAATTTTATCTTTTTATCTTGAAAAAAGCCATGAATTGAGATTCATTGCTTGTTCAATGTTTACATAATGAATCCAGGACTATTTCATTTGGACTAATTTCCATCTATTTTGTCGATAGAATCATTCACTTCCTTGTCAACATTTTTATACTCGTACAATGAAGCACATACAACATAACACACAAAGTTCAAAGCTCCTAAAACACTAATTACCCAGAAAACATTATCCAACCTACCATTATTTATATTCTCAGGCAACCATCCTGTCACTCTTTGAACCAAATCCATCACTCCATTCCCTAGATAAAATGCCACTCCCATAAAAACCGCCACAACCGCGGTAGACGTGCTTTTCAACGACCCTGGAAATTCTTGGTAATAAAATCCGACGTATCCTGGAGAATGAAAAGCTAGCCCGATGCCTGAAATAGCTAGTTGTGGTGCCAGCCAGAAGACTGACATTGGCACCACAACACTATTTTGGTGGTGGGATTTGTTCAATTTCATCCTCTTTGACTCTACCAGGGCAGATAGGACCATGCTGACGACTGTCAGCACGTGTCCTATCCCAATCCTTTGGAGAGGTGTCAGAGAAATACAGATGCGTTTAGTCAACAAGGGGGATAGGACTCGGTCCATGAATGTTATTGTTATGCATGTGGAGATCATCGTGAAGACTATAACAGAACCAGCTGGGATTTTGAAATTCGATCCTAAATGCCGGTTCATTTTCAGGGCCTGGAGGATTGCTAAACTGGTTTGTATGACTAGTGGGGTGCATAGAAGCAAACCAGTAGTCCATATTGGAAAAAGCTTTATCAGGATTTTGAGATCTTCTACTTGTTGCACTGTACATAGTCTCCATGGCTCATCAGCAACTCTGTCCGGTTTCTTATCTACTTCTGTGATCAAAGCTGCTCTGTTCAGGAACCTATTAAAGCACGGAACACATTCATTTTTCGACGTTTGGAAGTGATTTTCACTTAGAATATTAAGAGCCAGGACTATAAATCACCTAACACAACAGGAATTAGGTGTATCGACGGTCTCTAATCCACTAATCCTTGTTAATGAGGTATTAACAAAAAAATTCTTAACTACAGACTATTTAGCGATGGGCATTTAAAATTTTTGATAAAGGAATTCAAGAAAATGCAAAGAGCCTAGTAGTTCAGTTGGTTGGTTGGCTATCTGAACTTTCACCTAGTTCGATCTCCCACCTTGTAATGCCCTCCCCCATTTCCCCTGCTACTAAAATCTATATACACTTTGAACCATTATTTAGCGTAGGGAGAGTGTTATACCTGAAGAATTTGCTAGGATTTGTGAGGTCATGAACACTTGTTGAACTGTCCTGTTTTGTCATGCCATGATAATAATCTTCACCTCCCAGTGACAATGGTTCTCTATGTTTCCTAATAGCAGCAACGGCGACTCGAGCCAAACTCATGAAAGGGCTTTCTTGCTGTGCCTCAATATGGCGATAGAAACGGCATCCAGACAAGAAAATAGCCAAGCCAAGGATGTTGAAGGCGACACAGATGGCGAACCCAAGTACCCAACTAACGTTGTCCTCAATATACAGAAGGACAGTGCTACCAATGACATTAGATGTGTAGAGCGCAAAAGTATACCAATTGAAGAAAATCGCGTGATGATTTGGCTTATGAAATTGATTCGCTCCCATTGATCCAATGGTGAAACGTGTTCCTCCGTTTCCCAAATATGCTAGAGCTAAAGCTGCATATAAGATCGTAAGATGGAATGTTGATGCATTTCTGCACTCATTTGAACCATCAAAGCATTTTGGAGGTCTCAATGTGTCGATCACTGCTGTGAAGGTGAGAAGCAACACTCCCTACAAGCCAATTTGAGAAAACAAAACAGTATATGGTACATTAGATTAGTTTAATTTCTATGCGTGATCAGGCTATCTAAAGATAACTATAAGTAACGTCTTATAACAGATATAAGTAAAAAAATAAAGCAAACAACATGTTCTGACAAGCTATATTTTGTATAACGACTATGATATAGCTGATTCCTGAGTAATAAAGCAAGCAACCTGCTACGACATGTTAAATTCTACTCATTAAAAGATGTCGAGCTGGGCCTGTCATACAAAGTTCTATGAAATTAATGCAGAACAAGATATTTTGCAGAAATTAAATTATCCATGACTGAAAAAGGGCAGTTCAGTGCATTAAACTTTTGCTATGTCCGTTGTTTCAGTATAGTAACTAGTAAGCCATATCTCTATGTAGTCCGGGGCGGAGCCAGATTGGGCATAGGGGTTCATCCAAATCTGAGGCGGAAATAGTACTATTATATGATTAACATTGTTTTTATGTATATGTAAGAGATGTATGTTTATTTCTGAGTATTTTGAACCGTCTTACTTGAAATTCTGCTATGCTACTGCATGTAGTGACCTGACTTGGCCGAAACTAATGTTTCTTTGCACCAATAGAAGAAGTACGGTTCACAAAATTTAGTTTGGCGATTCATTAATTTATTAATTCAGCTAATTTTAATTTGGTTCGATACGCTTATTGAACTCTCATTTTGAGACTGCCTATAAGTTCAACTCCTAGCTAGTGCATATTCTGTAAAGTATGTCCTACAGGAGAAATATTATTATTGTGGTAGTACTAATTTGTCATACATTTATTAAAGGTATAAGTGCTTGAATAATATTGGTCGTCAAATCATTTCTCTGTTGAATTTTGTGTCAGTTTTTGTTGTAACAAATTGCTCTACTCCATATATATACACATCAACATGGATATTGTGCTGCTCATGTAGGGTCAGCCCACATCTAAGCAAAAAAACAGATGGATAACTCTGTTGGAAAGCATTATTATTATTATTATTATTATTATTATTAATTAATAATAAGTGAGAAATACGCTAACTTACATAGCAATGGCCTAAAAAGCCGCAAACAAAGCAAGTATGAGTCAGAGAAAAATAAATGATGACGTGGCGCATGTTGAGTGAAAAGAGGCAACTCCAGACGGTTCTTTCTTCTACTGCCACGATTTCACTTCGCATCTCAACATTATTAAAGATATATACTTAATTCTAAGAATTTTAAGTTTCCACTTATGAATATGTGGTGCAAAATAATTTAAAATTCCACCAGGAACTTAAGTTTATCTACAATTTTGATATTCAAAAATTTAAATAGAATATTACATCTCTATGAACTTTTTTTTCTGAATAAATATGAGTAAAATGTTATTAAATATATGGCAAATAAAAAAATATGTCAATTTTTTAGATTTACTAAAAAAAATATTGTATATAGAAAATTCAAAGTATATGTAATGTATTTCAATTAATTAACTGTCTGAATACATGTTAAATTGCTTCTATCGAAAAGTTGACTTAGATTTTGAACGAAAAAAATTTGTGAATCTTCACAAACAACCATTACGGAAATGGTTTAATAACCTAAAATATATTTCCTTTTAATTATATATATCAATATTAATTTAAATATATATGAAGTTTTACGAGTTATTAATTTAATTTAAAATATAACAAATGATAAACTTGTCTATGTTATGGTGTTACATTTGAGAACATGGGCGATTTCTTTTTAATAACTTGATAAAAATACATCACATATATTCAAATGTTCAATCAAAAACAAATTATAATTCAAATATTTTTAACAAATTTTACTCACAAATTTAAAGAATTTTCCACATTTGCGGCTTATAAGTAAACAACTATCTTAGCAATATAATGATGAGATAATAGTGGCTTTCTGTTACTCATGAAATGACGTCTTTTGGCATCAAAGTTACCACACGATTTTATTTTTTAAAAAAAATAGAATTTAATTTTAATTTGCAATAGTAGATTAGTTTTTTCATTCGTTTTTATTTTTAACTATTTTCTTTTAAAATCACAAATTTTAACTAATTTGTATCTCTTAAATTCTGTGTCTAAGACTCTAATCAAATCCTACTACCTAAATTCAGAGCCCATTTGAATTGACTTAAAAAAATAACTTTTTAAAGTGCTGAAAATTATTTTAAAAATAAGTAGTTATGTGTTGGATAAAAGTGTTGCAGTTGAAAAAAAATTGTTGATGTGTTTGGCAAATAAGTGTTGTTAAACACTTTTTTTATCAAAATGTCTGAAATACCCTTGAAATTGTTAACATAATAAAAAATTGATTAATTTAAGATTTTTATTTCTAAAAAAAATTAAAACAAAATTAATTTATATTTTAATTCAATTTCAATAACTTAATATTTAAGTTAATTTTAAATGTGCAACTTATTTTAAATTTCAAAAATATATCATTTAAATAGATCACATAAAAAAATTTGAGAATTGTTTTAAAAAATTAAGGGTAAAAATGTAATATATTTGATCAAAGTAGAATGACTTTTAAGTTAAAAAAATAGGAATCACCCTATTTTTAACTTTTGACTTATTTTAAGTTGTTCTTATAATTGTCAAACACTTTCACAAGTCAAAAACTGACTTTTAAAACAATTTGACCAATTTAAAAACACATCCAAACGGGCACTAAAACGGAATGTGTCAGTCACCATTACGAATTAATTTATTTATAATCACCTTAATAAATATACCTAACCGTATAACAAATATTTACACAGCCGATGCATATATAACTAAATAAAATCCCCAAAACTAGTATTCCCTCTGTCCCACCGCTGTCCCAATATACGTAACATTCCTTTTTTAATATGTTCAATTTTTCTAAAAAAAAACTCTTTTATAATTAAAAAATAATTTAATTCTAAAAATTATGTTTTTTTATTATAAATAAATAATTTATAATTATATACTCAAAACGAAAAAATTTAAACCACAAATTTAAAAAATATTCCTTTTTTTCTTAAATCTAATATCACGTCACTGTCAACAAAATTAAAACGGTGAAAATAGTAAAATTCAAAATCAATAAGCCGACATAAATACTTGGGAAATGAAATGACAAATACTTCATCGTTTCAACTTCCGTTTTACAAAAATATACTTTTTCACATATTAGTATTTTTTTAATTTAATCTTAAAATTTGTAGATATTTTGATAATATATGATAATCTAATATCATAAAATTCAAAAGCTATTTTTTTTTTAAAAAAAATCATATCAAATTAAAATAAGTCAAGAAAATTGAAACAAACATGAAGTATCTTTGAATGAATTTCAGAAACAAAAAAAATGAGGAGAAAGTCGTTACCAGCAATGAGATGAAAGAAGAAATCCATACGACGGAGAAACAGCCCAGAAAAGAATCAGCCACCACAGCCCCCAAAATAGGAAAAATAGTGCTGCACCCATTAGCCATGTTGTACACTTTAGCAGCACTCACACTATTCATATTGAATTCTTCTATCAAATACACAATTAAGTTGTTATTCCATCCTGCTGATGCCAATGATAATCCTGCCATACTCCCTAATCAAATTTCAACATCATCAGCGTGCGGAATCAAAATTTTCACTGTACATATAATAATAATGATTTAAATAAACACAAATTAAAGTTAAGATATTAATCTTATATATACGATATAATTTTCTGAAGATGAATTCAGATCGACGAGAAAAGAAAGAAGACCTATGATGAAGGGAAATGAAATCCAACCGCCATTGTTGTTGTTGTTGGTAGAAGAGTGGAGATGATTTGGTGGTGCTTCATCTACAAACGTCTGGACTGATTTCTCCATTGCTGCATTAATTATTAACTCTGCTACCTCTTTATATATCCTCTTTTTTAGATTCTCTAGGACAACTTGGATATATATGTACCTTTTTTTTATTTGTGTTGTGCTTGTTGCCTTGGTATATATAGTAGCAAAATTAATATTGGCTCCGTCTACTTTTAATTGTTATAATTTAGAGTCAAATTATAAAAAATATGACTAATATTTTATGATGTATTTTTTATTATATTTATATGTAAAAAATTATAATTTATAATATTTTTTATATAATTTTTGAATATCAAATTTTTTATTTAAAATATTAAATTAATATAATCTAATTCAATTTTAAAAATTAATTAAATTGATTTTTAAAAGCGAAATATGACAATTAAAAATGAAATGATAAAGTAATAGTAGTGTGTTCTGTTTCCAAAGTTTGGGGTAAATTAAATTTTATAAGTTGAATACACCTATCTTATCACTATTTCTTTTGGATGCATACGACAAAAGATGCCACTGTTTAATTTCCTCCTCCCTGTCAAATCAAGTATTTGTATTTTTTAAACTGTTAAATAAAAAGAGGAAAGTGTATCTTTTATATTTGGTAAGTTTACAAAATATTTAATCAAAAAGTTTAAGATTACAAAACATAGCAAATTAGATAAATTTTAAAATTTTGAGATTCAAGAAATCTCTCTTTATATTTTGAACTTAATATCTAATTAATAATAGAAAGATGTTTAAATTGTAATAAAGAAAATATTTTTAAAAGTTGAATAAAAAATATTTTTATAAAAGAATTTATTTTATAGTTTCTTATGTAAGTTTTTACCGACTTCCTATAAAAAGAATTGAACTTATTGATAAAGTCACTCAATTTTGTACTTCATTATATTATAGTCATTAAATAATCTATTTGTAAGAAAAAAACTATTCAACTTAAATTTAGATAAAATTTTATCTTTAAATATCTACTTAATTATTAATGGTAGAGTAAATTAAGGGCCCAAATCATAGGGATAAACACCTACTACTAACGTCTAAGAGCTGGTTTGGATAGACTTAAAAGTTACATATTTTAAAGTTATTTTTAGCTTTTGAAAGTGTTTGACAAAATTTAAAATGACTTTGAAAAAAAGTTAAAAGTCAAAAACTATTATAAATCTATTGAATAGTGGATTGTCCATTTGATTTATTCATTAATTAGTTGTATTCATGTATGTATATTTCCAAATTGACATGAACCTTTGTGGATAACTATGTACCTACTAGTTTGGGCATTTAACATGGTGACCTTTGGAGTTTGGAGTGATATCTCAACACTATAAATAGGGATATTATTCACCATTTGTAGGACATTTGAATAAGTGGAAAAGTCTTCTCATTCATCTACTTATCTTCTATTATTCTTTTTATAGTTATATTGTTCTTAGTTTGATTTTATAACAAAAACTATTTTTAACTTAAAAGTTCTAAAGTTGACTTTTTAAAAATTATTTTTAAAAAAATATTTTTTTAAAAGTTAAATCAAACGGGCTCTAAGAACATGTTTAGACATGATTTCAAATAATTAGATTGATTGAAGTTGGAAACTTTTCAGACGGAATTTGAACTTTTCATGTTGTATTTCACTAAAAACCTCATAAACTTGAGAAAACTATAAAAATATTTCTAAACTCTTATATAATTTTGTTGAATGAGCAAATTATGATTTATAAATAATATAATTAGCACGAGTCTCTTTCAAAAACATAAATTTATGAGTTAAATTTTAGATTTTAAAAAATTAAAATGACAACTTGAAATTTAAAATTATATTTTTTTTAAAAGAATTTGAGATTAAAGTTGCAGTTGATTTTTGTTTATAACTTTTATAAATAAATGCAAATTTAAAATCATAATTTAAAATGGGACTCAATATTTTATGACCAAACACGTAAGCATCACGAACAGTTAAGAAGAGGAATTGCAAGAGACATGTTATATTGTATATTGGTATTTGAATAAATTAAAGCTAAATGACTTTGATTAGGAAAAAAATGTTCAGCTACGCTGTGAACAATGGTGGTGTTAAAAAAAAAAAAAAATACTTTTGTGATTTTTTTGTGAGATGTGAGTAAGGTGAATGATGGTGGATCTATGTAGATTTAAGGAGTATCACTTGAAACTGTTTCGTCGAAAAATTTAGTAAATGTACATATATAATTAAAGGCAAAAGAAAAAATATCAAATATTTTATATACAATAACACTTCTTGACACAAATATATAATTAGCTTAGCTGGTCAGGCGCCAAAGTTCTAAGGTATAGATTGTGTGTTTGGATCTAGGACTTGTCATTTTTTTTATACATTTGAATTTCTTTATTCACCCTTCTTATAAACTTATTTTTTATGTTTTTTTTTTTCTTTCACCTTCTTTCTTACCAATAAAATTAAGTAAAACAATTTATGAAACATTTAATATTATTAATTTTAAAATTATTTTGAATACATTTTAAAAATGAAAAAAAACTCATGAATTTTTTTTATAATTTTTAAAAAATATTTCTTTTTAGAAAATGTTTAGTATTTAGCCCGAATTGTATTTTATTCATATTTTATTCTTTTTTTTCAAAAATTTATGATGTCACATTATTTATTTATTGTTTTTCATTCTAAAAAGTGATACCCTTACAAAAAAATCTTGCTTATTAATTTAGTAATTTTGATACCGTAAAATAAAAATTAAATCATTAATTATAAAATGAACTTCTTGTAGTAACAAATAACAATGGTAATGGTACAGCCCTACCTTATGATTTTCTAATTTATTTTATTTTATCTCGATCGTTTATAATTATGAGGAACGCTTCCCGAGGCAAAAATTCCTTGCTCGGCCTACCCTGATAAAGATGGTAATTTTTACTAATTTATTTTAACAAAAAAGTTGTATATGTGCCTTTTTCAATGAGCTGCTTAATGTTAATTTCAAAACTTACGTTTAAATTAAACATACATAAGTTTACCATAAGAACATTCTTTTTTTCTTTTTAAATGGCTTAAAATCAGCAGTAGCACATTCTTTTTTTCTTCCACCAGTCGCAAATTAATTAAAGAGGATACACATTATAATGGTATATGCTATCCGATGGATACCGCTTGATATGACATTTTGCATGCTATCGATGACAAGATGCTCCATTGCCAATCAATCGATTAATGGCAGAGCTAAAATTTTAAAAAATATAAAAATAAATAATAAAAAAGTCAAAAAGTTTTATGAAAATTTTAATTTTAATATTGTACATATAATATAATTATTCATTTGAAGTAGGTTCATGTGAATTCTTTGACTCTATTTAGCTTCGCCTTTGCAACCAATCAACTAATCCTATGTAACAATAGTACATTTATATAAAAATTATTGAAGTCATGTAAATTTACGAGCCTAACCTAAGCTTATCTTACTCTAGATCCGCCCCAAAAATGTTTTGTCGTTCTCATATGTGGGATAAAATCACCACTCACTAATTTCCTATTGCGGTGTGTGTAATCCGACATGTTATCTGATCTGACACTTGCACTTTTCTTTTCGGCACAAAGCAATAATCCATGTATTGAATCTGATATATATATATATATATATATATATATATATTATTTTTTTTTTCGTTTTCTTAATTATTTATAAAAATATTATAATCTTGCCGTGAGATATTTCGTAAATAAATACATTTAAGCATTAACTAAAAGAATTATGTGCTTTTAATCATTTATTAATATACTTTTATATAATGAACGTAGCTTTTAATTGTTAATCAATGCGATTATACATTGAAAAACAAAAAACTACAACAACATACTCGGCATAATCTGAAGATGATAGTATGTATGTAGATCTAATCTCTATCTTTGTCGAGGTTTTTTCTGATAGTATGACATGGACTAAATGAGCGATTCATGAGTTGTTTAACGAGATGGGGAATTATTAGAGGAGCTAAGTGAGCATGTAGCTAGTTTGGTTGTTGTGGACTTATCAGGAAAATGACAAAACGAACAATGTTTGTTGTTACAGTACATAATGAGGCACAACATACACTGACATTATCTATCTTCTATATATAGGAAAATACAGCTCTATGGGCTTACGCACCACTACTGTATATACATTCCACGGGGTAGTATAAAGTTTTCATGCATATGATGCGTTATAAATCATGTTTTGAATCTGAAATCAATCAAAGGGCCCTAGCTTTCATAATTTATCGATTCATAAAGTATTTTGAACACATTTCACATGGTTATTTTTTTAAAGATACAAGGGCAAATGTCTTTTAAATTATTTGAAGAATTATTTTCTCTAAAATATCAAGTATATATATGAGCCTCTTAGACGCTAGTTTGTGGTTTAAAATATTAAATTTACGAGTAAGCATTTTGGAACTTCCTTAAATTCCGCTTCGACCGAGCATATATGTTGAAAGGATATTATACAAATTAGTAACTTCTATGTTGAAGTCTTCCACGCCTTGAATTTGGGAGTTTTAGAACGTCCTAAAAGCTTTATATTTTGTATCATCGCCTTAATTAAGGTGCACGACTCACATATAGTTCTGGTATTTGGGCCCAATTAGGTCAAGATTCATGAGATAGAAAAAGAAAAACTAGACATATTTCACTATCATATATACTATTACTATCTACACTTTTAAAATATTACGTATTTTACCATTAATTTAGAGTTTTCTATGTATTTTACATTTACATACATGTATTTTTGCTACCAGATACACAAAATTGGGAGAGAGGCGAGCGAGATTCGTATGTATCTCAGATACATGTGAATCACACTAGATATATGTATCTGTATATAGTTGAAGTGATTCGCATGTACCTAGGATACTAGATACGTAGGAGAATGACGAGCGAGATTTGCTATGTATCTCAGATACATTTGAATCCACTTGAATACAATGTATCTAGAACAAAATACACCTAAACTTTACCTCATGTAACTGAGATACATGTATCTGGATGCATATGAAGGCACCAAAAACTGGTAAGATACGTAATATTGCAAACTAGAGTGTATCTAAGTAATTAATTAAATATTATGTGGAATTTAATTTATGTAAGTCCCAAATAGAAAATTCACAATAACATGGTTCTGGTCAAATTATTACGGATTACACCCAAACTTATTTTGCTCCTCCCATTTATTTTAAAAAAAAAAAAACAACAACAACATAGGTTTATGGTTATGTTTTAAATTCTTAGATCCTAAATTATTACAGTATAGACTTCTTTTCAATTGATTCCATTTATTTGATAAGTGTTTGATGTGTTGGACTATAACGCATTGTTTAGACTACTATTAGCCAATAATCTATTTAAGTGCAAGTAACTCTTGAGCAGAGTTAAGCAATGACCCATTTGTTAATTGAATTATTTTTGCTAAGCTCCAACTCAACTCGACTTATCCCTCCCTAATCCAACGTAATCAAACATATTAAAGTAATTAAGCATAAAATAACTACACAAAAGTGTCCATTTTCTAATGATCAAAGTTTAAAAACAGGTCTGTCCTAAAATTGGATAAAAACAAATCTTAAGTCTAATTTAATCCAAAAATTATCTGTCCAAAGTTTTATTGCTCTTCAATAGTCAATACTGTCCACCAATAAAATAGCTTTATTATGTAAGTCAATAAAAGATCCTGAGTGGGGGGAAACCACACCCTGCTACCTGAGTGGGCGTGCAATCTAGAATTATATAAAAAAAATCACAGACAAAACTAAATGTCAAGATCTAATAGCAAATAATTAAGCACTAAGACAAAATAATGCAAATACACCATGATTAAGTGACAAAGGGATTCCCCAAGCTCCAGGTTAAACAAGTACTAAACACCAAGAGAGGTACTTCCAAGGTTCCAAAATTCTCCCCTTTTTTTTTTTTTTTGCAACTTTACCACTAGACAGTGTCTAGTGGTCTTTTATTAAACATAAAAAATATCAATAGGGACAAGTACAAGCAATGGGGGCTAGACCTTACCTTACTAATCCTAATGAAGTACCTAACTTCTGCTACCTAACAAGCATGAAAAAAATAAAAATTAGAGAGAATTAAGTATTTTCTGATCATCACAGAGTTTCTAATACACTCCATGATGATATTACAAATGAGGATGCTTAAATAATGTAAAAATATGTCAATCAAGAAGAAAGTTGAGTTACCAGTCTCAAACTTTCTATTACAAAAGCATGAATTAAAAAATATTGATTGCCCATCAAAAGTAACTTGAAGTATTTTTCTCTTGTCTTCTTCAAATCTATCCAACAACACTTGATGATTCATACCTTCTTTATGGATTTATTGGATCAAGTTGAACCTATTGATATTGTCAAATAATTTTGCTTTGCTTGTCGCATCGGTAGGTGTCTAGGAACAAACTCCTCAGTTATTTTACCGTCCCAACTATGTTGCCTTCCATGTGTCTTCTTTTTGCTTTTGTTGCTTCCACTTCTTTGTTGCCTAGGTGATATATCTCTTTCTCTAACCACTCTATCAAAGCAAATGTCCAACATATTGTCTTCCTCATCTTCATCAAGAGAATCTTCACTCAAATCCACTCCATTTTCATCAAGAGAATCCTCACCCAAATCAATTGTATTTGACACTAAGACACTTGACTCATTCTTTGCAAGCACACATTTAGGTACAAATACGGAAGCTTCTGGACTAAATTTGCTATTTAAAGCAAGTGGTGAGACTTGTTTTTCTTGGATCAATTTGTGGTCATTCTCTGTTAACCTTACTTGCTTTCCAGTGGTCTTCAATAAAGCATCAAAGCTATTCGGACATAATAGGTCTCTTGAGGCATTGTTAGTATCTTGCCTTTTCTCACTAGTAGGGGAAAGGATCCAACTACTAGTTGATTTTTTGTGTGCAACCAGTGTCCAGTTTTTAGTTGGATTCTCATTTTTAATTTGCTAAATATGCTGCCCAGAATTTTCAGCATCTTTAACATCAGATGTATCCATTAGTTTTTATCCTGAATCCATTAATTTTTGCCCTTAATCAACTCGCGGCGCATCAACCCCAACTCTTGGTGCTCTTCCTGCGTTTTAAGTTGCATTAGATATCAAACTCAGCCCAACTTCTTTTGATTGCACCTCATTAGTAGCAGCCTGTTGGTTATTGAAATCACCTTTGTTTTCGGTAGTTGTTTGAACACCAATAATACTTGTATCAACATCCATTGAGTCTACACGATTTTGCTCGGAAGTGGAAGCAGCCAATTGTCGATCTAAAGAAGTAGCTTTACTTTGATCGACATCTACACTCTTTCTTTTTTCATTTAATATTTCTCTCGCATCACCTTGATACTTTTCACTATCGGTAGTACCTTTTAAAGCACCTTCAATGGTATCATCAATTTATTTGTTATTTTGATTTCTTTTCGAAATCAAACGACAACTATTTTCATCAAGACCTTGGTGCTTATAAAAATTACAATACAAAGGTAGATTATCATATACAATCTCTTGAAAAACCTCAATCAACTTAGCAGATTTTTCATCCACAAACTACAACCTTATACAATTCGGAAAATTTTACATTAGATCAAGTATAACCTTGACTCTAGCCGTGCTAGGTCTTGACTTGATTTGAGTAGCTTTATCTATAGCTATTGGTTTCCCAACTGCTGATGCTATAGACAACAGAGACTTCTTTGCAAACAAATCTGGATATAAGTTCGGTAAAGAAATCCAAACCACAGCTAACGTCGTTTCCTCCTAAGGGTTATATCCAATGGACCATGGAAAAACCCTACATTAGTGCTCCTCTCCATTGTAGAGAAGATAATTAACCGAGCGAAATAAATCTAGTACATAATCTTCATATTGATCAAACCTCAACAAAATTTGTCTTGGAGCAAGCCAATTAAACAAGTGCCCTTGGTACCAAGATGTTTCGGTAAAATTGACCTTAATACCTTCAAATCTAGCGCACCATGAACTAATGTAAACACCACTACTTGATGTAATCCCTCTTCGATCATAAAGTCTTGTCTTTTGAAAATGTGATAGTAGGTTCTCCATGAATTATTTCAATTGATTTTACAATTGTTTTTGAGTTAATTAGGCAGATTGTTTAGAATTTATAGTATTGGAATTGAAAAGGGTGGCGTATGTGGTGGTTTGGGGTGGTGGGGCGGCTGGACAGCCTCGAAAGGAGGCCGTCCAGTGGCCGTAGCAGCCATGATAGCTGCGCAGCTGCTGCCTATGTACTCCTCCTTAATCGTAGTGAGTACCACTTTATTTGTTGTCCTAACTAAGATTAAATAATTCAAAATAATCGTCATTTTAAAAAATTAAAATATAATTAAGTATTTATTTCATTCTTTACCTTTATTCGATAAATGGGAAGAAACATTAACGTTGTTAAAAGAAAGTAGTATTACTTTTACTTTAAAATCAAAAAGTAAATGAGAGTTCTTGAAGGTGCAATAACAATTGCTTTGGGTACCATGTCATTAGTAACTTTCTGTGATAAAAATTCTCACTAGTAACTTTTTTCATATTTTAGGAACTTGTTAACGGACATTTTTAGCCTTTTACTAAAAAAAAATAAATTAACTTGTAATCGCAAATATTCATGACATACTGTCAAAAGATACATATTTTCATGGTCGATAATCACGACATCCATTTTGTTTTCTTTTGGACCCGTGAATCACTCATGAGAAGGAGAATCACTATGATCCACTACTTCCTTCATGCTTTTATACTTGTAAAACCAAGCACATATTACATAGTAACCAAAGTTCAATACTCCCCCTACAACCAATACCCCATACACTTTGTCCAATCTTCCATTATTTATGTTACCTGGTAACCATGTAGTTGTCCTTCTAACAACATCAATTAGAGCAGTAGTCAAATAAAATGCTATACCAACAAGCACCGATATCATCGCGGTCGCCAAGTTCTTTAAGGTTATTGGGAACTCTTGGTAGTACAATGATACTTGTCCAGGAAGATGAAATGCCTCTGCGATACCAACAAGTGCTAATTGTGGCACAAGCCATAAAGCTGACATTGGCACAATAATGGAACCTTGATTGTATTTTGCTATATTTAGCCTCTTTGACTCAACTATGGCTGAGACACCCATACACAAAAAATTGAGCACGTGCCCAACCCCAATTCTCTGGAGAGGTGTCAGTGATTTGCCAGACAAATTTTTCCACGTAGGAAATAGAAATTTGTCAAACAGCGCGAGGAATAGAGCGGTAGAGAGCATGACAAAAACGAGCATGGAGCCAGCTGGGATTTGGAAATTGGGTCCTATATGACGGTCCATTGTTAAGGCTTGAAGGATTGACAAACTTCCTTGTACGCCAATTGTTGTGCCAAGAAAAAAACTACTTGACCATAGTGGTAAAATTTTAATTAAGGTTTTGAAATCTTCAATTTCTTGGACTGAACAAAGTCTCCATGACTTAGCTGTTGAGCCATCTGGTTTAACATCACCTTCACTTTTAATGGCTGCACGGTACAAAAACCTGCATCATAATAAAACAAACAAATTACTAATTAAAACTTGATAATTAAGAGTTTGATGAATTGGGCTATGGTCTCTTGATTCAGTTTATCTCAGCTCAAGTGACTTCTAAACAGAGTTGAACAATGACATATTTATTAATTCAGCCAATTTTGATCCGTTCAATCTCAACTCAAATTGGTAGGTTGAGGGATTGAGACATGCAAGGTCAGGGCCTTTTGGGGATCGGATGGGGCGAGGAAAAAATAAAATAGTTCACATTTTTACTAAATGATATGATTACACAATTAAATCATCAAATCTCATAAACATCGCGTTGTTGAATTGATAATAAAATGTAAAGTTTGCATTATTGATGGATCATATAATTAAGCACGTAGGATATATTACCTGTAGGTTTTTGAAGGCTCAACAAGCATTAGTCCGTGGTAGAAATCTTCACTAGTCGATGGGAGTGGCAGCTTTCTTTTCCTAATACTTGCAACCACAACGCGAGCCAAACTGGTGAAAGGACTCCCTTCTGGCTTAGAATTGTTGTAAAATCTGGTCCCCAATAGAAAAATGGCTGCACCAAGTACATTAGCTGCTACACAAATGATATATCCAGCTTTCCAGCTCACGTTATCTTCAACATACACAATAGCTGTGGATGCTACAATAGTAGAACCAGAAAGGAAGAAAAAGAACCAATTGAAGAAAACCCCTTGATCTTTTGGTTTATCAAATTGGTTCGCTCCCATTGTTGCAAGGGTTGATCGGATACTAGCATTACCCAGAGTCACCAAAACTATGGCTGCATAGAGTACAACATATTGAACATTTGGTTTAGGGGTACATGAGGTTGAACCAACTTCACACGGTGTAGGCCTCAATGAATCAACTGTCGTTGTTAGAGCTAAAAGGATTGCACCCTACATGTACAAACAATAAAACAAATCTTAGGAACGTGTATCAAATTATACTTGGATAACAAAATAAAATTAGCTAGTTTGTACCAATAATGAGATGATGGATGAAATCCAAATGATAGAGAAGCAACCAAGAAAAGAGTCGGCAACAATTGCAGCAACGACAGGAGTTAAGCTTCCAGCACCATTAACCAAATTTGTTATTTGAGCAGCATCAATACTCTCCACATCAAATTCCTTAATCAGATACACAATAAGATTACTCGTCAAACCTCCAAATGCCAGGGTCAACCCTACTAAGCTCGCTGTTTTTGTCAAAATCAAATTATGGATTTAGCTTCAAGTAACTTGTTATAACATATTAAATTACTGTAACAAATATTAAGCCAATGTGCAAGTACATGGATAACATCATAGCATTAGAGCTTTTGATTACTCCATTTTTATTCAACATTGTAATAAATTTGAACAATAAAATAAACGACAAGTGCCTGGCCAAATCGTGTAGGAACAAGGTTCAGGTCTACGGGAAAAGAGAGAGAGATAGAGAGAGAGGAGAGACCTATGATAAAGGGGAAGGTGAACCATCCTCCGGTTCTTCTTGATATCTGTGCCTCCGATGGAGCTTCCATAGTTGAAAAAAAACCAAGGGATAAATAATAACTTGAAACTCCTAGGAGAGCACTTATATATATTATCAGCTCAAAAAATATGGATTGGAAAGATATATTTTGATCAAAAGAAAACTCAACAGTGAGCACACACAAATAAAGTATGAACCCATGCGTTTAGTAGTTGTTTTTAAAATGGTTTTAGTTTCTTTCAGGATATTAAACAAATAGGATACTATTTTCTTTGTTCTAATTCATGTGTTATGATTCAGATTTCCAAAATCAAATCTCTTACTTTTAACCATAAAATCTTTAAAAATAAAAAATATTACAATACAATAATTTATAATTCAAACAATATTTAAAATGACATACAAAACAATGGCAAATAAATAAGGTTATTTGACTCTCAATCGAATGTCGCCAAATCAATATGGATAGGGAGTGCTATTGTATGTTATCATCTGTGGATCTACAATATTTGCCACCAACGCTAAGGACAACACACTTTCTTGTTTAGGAAATTAAATCAAATAGTTGTATTATTCTCCCTGTAACAATTTTGACAATAAATATCTGCACTTTCTCTCACAAATTTTACCATAAATATCTTTACTTTCTCTATCAATTTTGTCCATAAATTTAACCATAAAGTATTTAAAAATAAAATTTATATATTTGAAATAAAAAATATTACTCCTTGGTCTCATTTCACGTGACACTCTTTTGTTTTTAGTCTGTCTAAAAAAGAATGTCACCTCACAAACAATTTAATTTTAAAATACTTTTTTTTTACCCCTAATGAAGTGATTTTCAAACACACAAATATCTAAGAATTATTTTAGACCACAAATTTCAAAAACTTTATGGTTTCTTAAACATCATGCAAGTCAAATATGTATGTATATATATATATATATATATATATATATATATATATATATATATATATATATATATATATATATATATATATATATATATATATATATATATATATATATTTAACTCTTGAAATTCGAACATCATCAAATATATATATGGAATGGAGTGTTGAAGTGTGTGACAACTATCTCATCTAAATACTTAAACTATTAGAGAACACACTTTTATCAGTTAATTATATTCTCAACACTGCACTCACGTGTGAGTTGATTCTTCATACACATATGGGTGGCGCTGAGATTTGATCTCAAGACTATTGCCTGTTCTGATACCATATTGAAGTGTGTGACCATCGAATCTAAAATCTTAAGTTATTAGAGAGCACATTTTATTAGTTAAGTATATTTTCAACATGAATAGTAATATTGTATTTTATTTTTGGATAAACATCACAAATCTCATTAGTTTAAGGTCTAATTATGTGCCTTTCGTCAGTTTTTGAAATTACCATACATGTCAAATTTTGGGTCCCAGATACATGTATGTGGTGCATTCAGATACATGTATCTCGTATACATCAGTAAAAATTAGGTGTAATTTGTTCCAAATGCACTATGTTCAAGTGAATTAACATGTATTTAGGATACACGAGCTCTCTTGCTTGCCTCTCACCTATCTCATTCGCCACGTCATATATATATATATATATATATATATATATATATATATATATATATATATATATATTCTTCACTTTAATATTGGTTGTCACAATTGGCATTCCGATAGAAATAACTCAATTTGCATATAAGAAGGAAATTAGATATTCCAATATCACCTAAGTCTCAATATTATAAGAAGGAAAATCAATATCTCTTGCTGTCGTACGTTGTCCAAACTGTTGAACACATGAGTTATATACATTTCATTAATTAAAAATTACTTATGTCTTTTCCTATTTGACCAACTTCAAAATATGCATCAATAGTGGGATTATCTTTTCATTATTTATCTGACCGAATGAATCATTTCAGATGTAATTAGTGGTCATCGTTCTAATAAAATAAATTCTTAATGACTAAAGTAATCAAAGCCAATAAATTAAGACTGATTCTCCTAATAATTTAGAGTTTTGGATTAACTTTAATTTTCTTAAAAAGTAATTTACGTAGTCGTAGCAAACATGTATGTACATGTTGTTAACAGAACTACTTTTATTGAAGAACAAGAGACAAGAGTTATATTACAATATAATAGAACTCATCTAAATACAAAAGAATAGGAAGGCTATATATAAGTATTTACTAACTAAACCTAACCTAATATGAATCCATTAACTAAACCTATCATAATAGGAATCCATTAAATAAACCTAAACATAGTAACATATAGACTAACATCCCCCCTCAAACTCACAATGCAACGACAATAAGCATTGAGAGTTTGTTACACAAAAACTGAAATCGAGACGCCGATATTCTTGTGATCCTTGTAGAACAGTCCCGTGTGTCATTGCAACACCCCATCCACCATCTGGACCATACTGTTCCACAACAACTGAAACTGCAACTGCATCACCTCTTTCAACATGAGCACTGCATGCCAAAACACCAGGCACATAAACTTGGGTACCACGAAGAACTGCTTCTGCACACTTTCGGCTCACAATTACCTCCTTAAGAGGTTTGCCTTCGTTGTCCCCTTAGTGAATTGCAGCAAATCAAAAACCGAACCGAACAAATCAAAAACCGAACTGAACAAATCAAAAACCGAACCGAACAAATCAAAAACCGAACCGAACAAAACAAAAACCAAACCGAACAAATCAAAAACCAAACCGAACAAACAGGTGACCGCTACCAGATTTTCAACCAACAAATCAAGGAGCATGAATTGATTTACGGTGACCCAACTTTTGCAAACATAAACATTGGCCAGACGGGCAGCATGTATGGGTGCCACCCGCCGGCAGCGGAAGCTCTTTGATTGTTTACCAAGATCGTAGAGGCTTTGATACCATGTTAATAGAACTACTTTTATTGAAGAACAAGAGGCAAGCGTTGTATTACAATATAATAGAACTCATCTAAATACAAAAGAATAGGAAGGCTATATATAAGCATCCACTAACTAAACCTAACCTAATAGGAATCCATTAACTAAACCTATCCTAATAGGAATCCATTAACTAAACCTAACCTAATAGGAATCCATTAAATAAATCTAAACATAGTTACATATGGACTAACACATGTGAAAGAGGATGAGCACTCATAAGTCTTAACTTAAATTACATAAAGATACAATCTAATATTTATATTCACATCACAACTATTAACATTATATTGTTGTCAACGTAAAAATTACCCAAATTCACTTGAACTGTTAAACATGAGAGTTTTTCCAAAAAGTAAAAAACAGGTACTTTTTTAACAAAAAATTTGGGTTAACGTTTTTCCAATAACCCTTTTTAGGTGGTGTTAGTGAAATATTACAAGATAATAAAATTACAAGATTACAATTGAAAATAAAATGAAGAAATAAAATCTCTTGAATGAGGCGTGAATATCTCGCTCTCTTTAAGGAGATTCAAGATCACTGCATCAAATATTTTTCACTGGTCTAGCAGTAGTCCTCTTGACTTGTCCCTCAGGGATACAACAGCCTAATCACAAATATAACTCAACAACTTTGGACAAGAGTTGAGTTCAAAGCTCCACAAAAGAAACACCTCCCATCAACTAATAAGAACTCTCTTTTTTCTGACAAACCTTATGCACTCTATGGTTTCTCTTGTGTTGTGTGTTCCAAACCAATTGAAGACCACCACTATTTATACTACAAGAAGTCTTCCTAGCAATGAATAGGAAGATAATGGATAGTAAATAATGAAGATAATGATATTAGAAGTTACAAAGAATAATGAAGAATAAAGAGTGAAATAAAGTGAGTGCATCCAATGCCACTAATGGGCAGAATGAAGAATGCCACTAACGGGCAGAATGTAGAGTTGCACAATGGCACAATAATGTGCACCAAATGAAAATGTCAGAAATGGCAGAATCAATGTAATTAAGCCTCATAATACATTGTTCCAAGGATGATGCAAAAGAGACTAACGTTCTGGAAATGGAATGTGCATCTTAACTATAATTTTATAATATTAAAATGCTCCATAACCAACAGATGGAACTAGACCGGTTTGAAGTAAATTGAACTTACTAATCCAAAGATTATTTAACCAAAAAACCATTCGCACAGACGTGTTCACCTCCTTTGTGATGGGGGGTTTGACAAGACCCTACCATATTCATTTCACTATATATATATATATATAGTACATAAGTTGGAGGGGGACATCGAGCCTTACCTATAAGAAATATCCTAATAGAGATTATGATCAGAAAAGGATCATAAGTCATTAATCTCCCGTGTGATGCATCCAAATAAAACACCTAGAATGTAGCACACGGAAGATATGTCTGATAAATTTTAGATTACATAAAATTTTAAATAATTCAATGTGTATTTATTAAATGGAAAAAAGGTAAAAAAATATCCTCAAATTAATTTTATCATTTGTTTGCTTTTGGTATCAAAAATAGCAAAAATTTGTCACGCTGAACCAGAACTACCATATCAGATCTCTAAATGACTCAGGTGAACATCCGTTAGTTTGGACTTTGGAGGTATTTGTTGTCCAAAAAATAAACGTGAAGGGTATTTTTTTATACCAAAAGTAAACAAAGCATAAATGTATACTTTTGGATGTACTTTTTTTTTTTTAACCTTCAGTAGAATCATGCATTGCATCTCATTCATATATTTCACCTTGCCCGTTAACCAAACTCGGCCCTTTCTTTGTACGTTAAAAATTAATCACTCCGTTTTAAAAAGAACGACCTCGTTTTTTTTTTGTTTGTTTCAAAAAAAATATTTTTTTTTCGGTAACACTTTAGTTTCAGTTTTTCATATGACATGTTTAAGGCCACAAGATTAAAAGACATTTTGGTACATTTGACATAACTTTAATTTAAAACCACATATTGAAATGTTTTCTTTATTTTTTTAAATTTCATGTCAAATCAAACTAGATCATTTTTCTTGAAATGGAGGAGTACATAACTAGGTACAGACAGTTGAGTGCTGTTACTTTCATGTTCATCCATTTTATTTTCTTTTTGACCGATGAATAACTCATGAGTCATGAGAAGGAGAATCACTATGATATATCCACTACTTCCTTCATGTTTTGATACTTGTAATACCAAGCACATGTTACATAATAACCAAAGTTCACTACTCCCCCTACTACCAATACCCAATACACATCGTCCAATCTTTCATTATTTATGTTACCTGGTAACCATGTAGTTGTCCTTCTAACATCAATTAGAGCAGTAGTCAAATAAAATGCTATACCAATAAGCATAGAAATCATCACGGTCGCCATGTTCTTTAAGGTTATTGGGAACTCTTGGTAGTACAATGATACTTGTCTAGGATAATGAAATGCCTCCACGATACCTGTCACGACCTGATTTCTTGAGTCATGATGACACCTACTGTACCCTGCCAGTAGATAAGCCAACCCGTAACCCAGAACATCAAGCAATGGGAGTAGGGCAAAAACTAGCGAAAACAATAATCTAAACAAGGACAACAAGGCAGAAGCAAACCAACATAAATATATACAGAATCCCTCCCAAAACCTGAAAGTTACTAGTACAGAGCTATCTAATAAAGAGTACAAGTCCCAAAAGTGGACCACAACAAAGCATGTCTCAAAGACAACAAGACTAGCTAAAACAAAAGAAAGAGACTAGACAAACCCAAAACGCCAAGTGCTCGCCCTCGTCTCCGAATCACAGCTGCAAAAGAAGGTTGGAACTACTCATCGCTGGTAACTGGTTGTAACATCCGACAATTTGAAATAGCTATGAAGAAGCTTGAAATTGGAAGTATCCATTTTTGGAAGAAAAAAAAAATACAGAATCTGGAAAATTTGGCTAAGTGTGGAAATCAGTGATTTTTGTCCAACTTTGAGCAGTCGTAACTCCTAGATCAGGATGAGTTAGGAGTAGTTCCAGTTATGGTTGCGAAGCTTGTGGAATGATCTTTCCAACGCCACTGAGATTGCTCGATTTCAAGTTCGTATGAGCGAGTTAAGGCCATTGAAAGTTGGGCAGTTGGCAGGGAATCCGTCCGAAAATTATAAGGGGATTTTGGTCTTTTCCCTAGCCATTTCTTTTGAGGTTATATTGTGTGTTAGGCTGATTCTGGATCATTTTATCCTATTTTTAAAAGAGAAAGAGTTAGGGTTCTTGAGAGTGAAGAAGAGAAGAAGAAGAGAAGAAGAGGAGAAGAAGAGGAGAAAGGAGATCAACAAGTTTCCGTCGTGGATTTTCATCGGGGGTGATCCCTATCAAGGTATGTGAGTTCCTTGTGTGGTTTGATCCTTTCCCCCACACACCAAGCTCATTTTTTTTTTTTTATGATTTGAGAAAAGATTGGATTGGTGTTGAAGTTGTTGAAGTTGTTAGTTGTTGTTGATGTTGTTAGTTGTGTTGTTGAAGTTATTGTTGGTTGTGGGACATGATTGGGTTGTGTATTTGAGTTGTAATTTATTGTATGTTGAGAGATTGATGATCCCTAGTGTTTGGGGTTAAATCCATTGAAGTAAGGGTGGTTTAGAGTTGAAGAAAAGAGGGAGAAAAGTTGGTTTTTTTTTTTTTTTGGGAAAAGGGCTGGCACCTGGCAGAATGCAGAGTGTCCAGCAGTTCCTTTTGAAGCTGAGGGCTGGTGCCTGGCAGAGTGGCCAGCAGTCCCATTTGAAGTTGAGGGCTGGCGCCCCGCGCCTCTTAGAGCGCCAAGGACGCCAATCCTTCCCGTTGCCTTAATTTCCCATTTTTTTATTTTATTTTATTTTTGTTCCTAGGTATTATACATATGTTTCCTAGTTGTTTCCAACACTCCAAGGCACTTCTAAAAGTCAAGAACTCATCCGTAACATGTGAGCAAATACCTTGAATCCAAAAATTCCAATTTAAGGAGAGTTAGTTAGAAGTCAAGTGAAGTTAGAAATTAAGAGTTAAGCTTAGAAACTAAGCAAGTCAAGCTAGTTGTAAAGTTGTTCAAGAGTCTTTATTGAACGTTTTAACTTTATTTTTTTGACTCAAGTGTCAAGTCAAGCAAAGAGCTTAGAGTTTCAAACTAAGTAAAGAGTATCAAGTTTCAAGTTGAGTTCATTTTCTCAAAGTTATTAGGGAACTATGTATTCCCAAAGAAGTTTTAAAGAATTGTCTTTACATTTAAACAAGGTTGGAAACTGAAATTTCCAAAGAGCCTTCGGTATAGTTTTTTTTTTTTTTGAGTAATTATCTCATGTCAGCAGGAAGAAATGTGTTTTAAAAACATAAGAGCCAGTACATTTTTTGGGAGTAGTATCGAGCACCGAATTGGGGGAGCATTCAAAGAACCCACAGCCCCCATAGAACCATGTTAGCCACCATGGGTAAAAAAAAAAGGGATCATACTCTTTAGATGAATCCTTTTCATATTAGACTAGTGGATCCATTAGGCAGTTCATGTCTTATACCTTTGGCCGGGTATAGGATGCTCTGGCAGCATGAGGTTGATCGCTGTATCATCACTTTAGCTCTTATGTGATGGTTGTCGGTTAGAGAAACTCCCACCGCAGTTATTGTATTTTTTATACACGGAAATTATTGTATTTTATATACATCAGTTCAATTGTATTTCTATATACATCTCAGGCTTATTGTATCCTTGTATACACACAGAGTTTATAGCATGTTTTAAACAGTCTTTCTTTATATCACACTTGTTTTAAATTGCCTTATATTGAAAGAAGTCAGTCAGGTTGAGTTGAGTTGAACAAGGTAAACTTTTCAGTTTCTTCCAAATTTCCTTCTAGCCTATGTTGCTTAGTTTTCCAGCTCGCATACTAGTACCTTCCATGTACTGATGTCAGTTGGCCTGCATCGTCTTATGATGCAGATACAGGTACCCCGGATCAGCATCCTGCACGTCGTTGATCCAGCTGAGCACTCCAGAGTCAGTGGTGAGCCTCCTTGCATTTCGGAGGACTCAATTATTTTGTGTTCTTAGTTTTTGTTTTATTAGAATGTTGCGGGGTCTGTCCCAACATCCATCTCAGTATTTAGAGGCTTCATAGACAGTCAGACAATCAGTCAGTTAGTTTGGAGTTTTTCATGCATGTTTATATTTAACTATCCTATTTTGAGACTCGAGATGCCTTGTTGGCAAATTACTTTCAGTTGAGTTGTTTTATAACCTTTCATTGCATTGAGTTATCCTGTTGAGTTAAGTTTCCGCTGAGTTAAGAAAGCCAGGCCAAGGGTTCGCTTGGGGGCCAGCGATGGTCTTCAAGTGCCGGTCACGTCTGGGGTGTATGCTCGGGGCATGACACTGGTACTGGGACCTGTATCACGAAATAGATGCATAGCGTAGCATGAGTACCAAAACAATAGGTATTCAATGGGCATCAAAGGCCGACTAAGCAAAAAGGGTAAAAATAATAAAAAAGGATAGAATCTAGACACAGAGAGGTCAAAACGGATAAGAAAAGGGAGCACACGAGCATGCTGGAAATAAACTAAGTGCAACTAAACTAAACCTAACTGGAACCCCATAAGCCCAATAGGTACACTCGTGCACAAATTTAAATAAAATCTGAACGGACCCTCATAAGTCCGATAGGTACACAGAAAAGCTAAATCTACTGAGAAAGAAGAAAATTAGGCTCCTAGCCCAAAGTAACCAAGATAACCCATCAAACTCCACCCAGCCAGCTGTGCACTCCCAACCTAGCTAGAAAGAGTGACCCAGGAGACACCCTACCAAATAATCCACTCCCAGCCCAGCTAAAAAGAGGGACCCAAGGGTGAGGTTGATATCGCGAATCGTCTTACCATGCAGTCAGCTCTCTACCCAGCTAGAAAGAGCGACTCGGGGACACCCAGCCAACAGCACACTCCCAGCCCAGCTAGAAAGAGAAGCTCAGAGGCGATCACCGAAATCACCGAGTCTACCTAGCCGGCGATACGGTCCCAGCCCAGCTAAAAAGAAGGATTCCGGGGGTAATGGTATCTCCAATAGGATCCAATCCAACAACAACAACTACGGAATGCCGTCCACTCTAATAAATCACAGAAAAGGCTCCAAGCTTATACTATCTCAATCTCATACCTCTAGTGATGCATCGAACCTTCAAAAATGCATTTAAATCGCAAAATTAGATGAAAAAGATACTGAAGTACAACAATCAGCAATAACGCCTAATCTAAGGCTCAACTATCAGACTCAAGTCTGCTACTCCAGTCTACAAGGAGCTAAGTCATTCGAACGACGTCGACAGAAAGTTAAGGTCATCCAGCTTACACGGGTCATAAATCTAAGGCAAGAATAGCTTAATCTAGACTAAGGACATCATGCTTACGGTTAAGGACGAACAAGCATACAACACATAGCATGCGAGTATATAATAACATTTAGCACAGAAGCATGCAACTCTACTAAACCGGTTAACATGATACTACACCCGAAATATGGTCAATCGATCCTAACATGAGGTATCTAATCAAAGTAAATTAGGAAACTGGTACCCACCCTCAATTCACTCCAATCGACATGTTTTTACACAATTAAGTTCAATCTAATAGAAATAAAATCGTAGCCTACCTTAAAGCTGATCGCACGCGTTTCAAATCACTTTGCTAGAGCTTTTACTTCCCGAATGACCTTTGAATGTTGTCATTCTATCAAATATAGGATCACAACATTAGTACGGTCATTTAGACACCAAAATCATAACAAACGAAGACGGATCAATTTTGGGGTCAAAACGGAGAAAGTGGGACCCGCGCTGAAAATTTTGAAATTAATCCCAAAAGTAGGTCCAGTTCCCTGAGTTCATGTCCCAAAATGGGACACAATTCGAGGCTTGGGAACATCACAATATCAGCATGCAACCAAAACCCTGATTTTCTCAAGAACTAGAAATGGGACAGTAGTTGAAATAGTAAATTTACCAGAAATGGGAGGTCTACAGTGGATTCTGACGACACCACAATGTTCTCCTCAAAAAACCACTCAAGATAGCCTCAAGAATCACTGAAATAGGACCTAAAATGGCTGAGAAAACAAGTCTCAAAAATTCCAAAACCAAGCTCACAAAAAGGGTCGTGGCAGCATGTGTTTCACAAAATTTACCTCAAACGGAGACCCCAAATCAGATTCTGAGCTCACCAACGCATTCCTTGCGAAAAACCTCACAAGATGGACCTTTGACTCACTAAAATCGGACCTGAAATGAGAGAGTTACGAAGGTTTGAAGTTTGATAAATGAGGTTGAACTGATGCTTTAAAAAGGCGAAACTAATTGCTAAAAAAACCCAAAATCTGGTCGTGAAAAGCCCTGCACCAGATTTCATCTATTGCTATTTATTTGAAGTCTCCGACTGGGGGCTTGGAATTCCTTCGAAACCCGATAAAGATAAAATTGATATGCTACCCTACTACATTCGCTATTCGGACTCAATGGCATAATCAAAATTTCCATACGAGGTCAGCTTGACAAAAAGTGGGTCCCACACCCAAAAGTCATTTATAGTAAAAAAACCACAAAAGGGCTCAGAAAAAATATTGAAAACCTCGAAATACAAAAGAAGGGTCAAGCTAGACCAAACTCGACATTTCGGAGCTGACGGCGCTGATGGAATTCTCATCGGAGAGCGTTTACTTAGAATGTTAACTAAAGTCAAATTTAGGCTTAAACTTAAAGTTAAAACACCTAATTGCATGAACTCACACTGAAAACCTCTGGAGTCATGCCGACCATGCGACTAGCCTAAAATGATTCTTCCGGAGTAGATGGAATCGTCAAATTGGATTCCGATGTCATATTCTTGAACTTTTGATCGAAAATAATCGTTCAAGGTTCATAAATACCAAAAACACAAAAACTTGCACAATAACCAAATGAACGATCAGGTGGCCGAACTGTCAGTCCCAGCAAGTCATAAATGGCTTGGGATCACTACAGAAACACTCTAAACGACAGACCGAATGCAAAACACAAAAATGACAAGGAGGGTCATTACAATACCATTAAGTGCTAATTGTGGCACAAGCCATAAAACTAACATTGCCACAATATTATAACCTTCATTTGATTTTGCTACAATTAGCCTCTTCGACTCGACTAAGGCTGACACACCCATGCTCACAAAATTAATCATGTGTCCAACCCCGATTCTCTGGAGAGGTGTAAGTGATTTGCCAGTCAAATTCCTCTTAGGAAAGAGAAATTTGTCGAATAGGGCGAGGAATAGAGCAGTTGATATGAGGACAAAAACGAGTATGGATCCAGCTGGGATTTGGAAATGTGGTCCTGCGTGGTGGTCCATTGCTAAGGCTTGAAGGACTGAAAAACTTAATTGCACGCCAATTGTAGTTCTAAGAAAAAAACTACTTGACCAAAGTGGTAAGATTTTAATTAAGGTTTTGAAATCTTCTACTTGTACTGAACATAGTCTTCATTGATTAGTTGTTGAACCATCTGGTTTTACATCACCTTCACTTATAATGGCAGCACGGTTCAAGAACTTGCATCATTATAAGCAACTTCAGTACTCCAATGAAAATAAAAGATATGCGCAAGCTGAACGGACAACGTATCACACTGCTATCACAAAAAAGCAAGTGCACGTGAGCCTAATGTATCAATTGACTTTAAAATATATATTTTTCTTTAATGAAATGAGTTATAGCTACACAAAAAATGAACAAGTACACCTTTTTTTTTGAAACCAACTAAGAAAAAATAATAAGACAAACAAATTGAAACAGAGAGAGCATTTATTACCTGAAGGTGTTGGAAGGTACAACGACAGCTAATGATTCGGGTGCTACTTTACATCCCTGGAAGAAATCCTCACCGGTCGATGGGAGTTCAATTTCTCTTTTGGTAATACTAGCAACAATAACACAAGCCAAACTGGTAAATGGACTCCCTTCTAGCTTAATTTTAGCGTAAAATCTGCTTCCCATTAGGAAAATGGCTGAAGCAGGTACATTTGCTGCTACACAAATGAAAAATCCAACTTCCAGCTCAGGTTATCTTCAACGTATACAATAGCTGTTGATGCTATAAAAGAAGCAGAATACCAAAGCAAGAGGAACCAATTGAAGAAAATTCCTTGATCTTTTGGTTTATCAGCTAGTTGATCGGCTCCAATCGTCGAAAGGGTTGATTGGGTACCACCATTCCCCAAAGTTGCTAGAACTATGGCTGCGTAGAGTACTACATATTGAACTTTTGGTTTAGGGGTACATGAGGTTGACCCAACTTCACAGGGTTAGGCCTTAAATAATCAACTGTAGCTGTTAAAGCTAAAAGGATTGTGCCCTACAAGTATATTGAAAAAAAATGGTTCTATAAATATACAGTTACGTCATACAGTGATTGAATTGAAGAAAAGTATTGAATCTAATAATAATTAAGTAATTCTAACATGTGTTCAAGTAAGAATATATAAATGTAGTAATAATTATTGTTGAAATGGTTGATATGGCGTTAAAGCTATTTACAAAAAAAAATAGTCAAATTAAAAGTACTTATAAACCGAAAATTCAGTGGAGATTTTGTTTCATAATAGTAATTAATACTTGACTTATAATATCTTTTATGTTTAGTAAACAAAAATATATATAAGTCAAAAAAGTGCATATAAACTAGTTTAACGAACAATAAGCTTAGTTTAAGTAAACACAAATAGTGGTAGTCCAAATGGTAGAAAAGCAACCAAGAAAAGAGTCGGCAATAATTGCAGCAAGGACAGGAATTAAGCTTCCAGCACCATTAACCAAATTTGATATTTGAGCAGCATCAAATTCCTTAATCAGATACACAATAAGATTGCTTGTCCAACCTCCAAATACTAGGGTCAACCCTACTGAGTTCGCTGTTTTTTTCAAAATTGAGTTACGAATTTAGCTTCAATATTAATATGTAGCATGTTATAACATGCTAAATTACTGTAACAAATATTAAGCCCATGTGCAACAAATAAAGTACATGGATAGCAATATAGCATTAGAGCTTTTGATTATTTATTTTTTCACGTTGTTATAAATTTGAACAATAAAAGTAAATGATGAGTGTTGGTTCAAATCGTGTAGGAACAAAGTTCACGTCTACCGAAGGAGAGATAAGAGAGGAGAGACCTATGATGAAGGAGAAGGTGATCCAGCCTCCGGTTCTTCTTGGTAATTGTGCCTCTGATGGAGCTTCCATGGTTCAAAAACACAAAGGATAAATAATTACTTCAAACTTTTGGGATAGCACTTATTTATATATGATCAGGTCAAAAAATGTCTATAAATATGGGCCTTCTAGTGGGACTTTGGAAAGATAAGTTTCATAAAAAGAAAACCCACAATGAGAACTAAGAAATAAAGTATGAACTCATATATACGTTGATGTCTTCCCTTTAGAAATTAACTTCTATGTTGCATCTGAAATTATTCACATGGCCTTAAGGTGCACGACGTAATGGTATTTGGGTCCAATTCAGCTCATCTGAGCGTCAGGCTGATGTGGACTAATATATAATCCAACTGAAATTCATGAGAAATATTATTCAATTGTTTGATATAATCATTATAAGAAAAAATATCATGTAATTAAGAAAATTATAAAAATGTAAGCAAGAAATTAAAACTTGATAAAAGTGAGGTGAGTTGAGTTCTGATTCATTATTTAACTCGCTTTAACACAAATTATCCCAGTCATATCCATAAAAGATCATGAGTGGGGGGTGAAAAGCACACCCCAACACCTTAGTGGGCATGCAATCTAATAGAAAATAATTAAGACAAAATGATGCAAATAAACCATGATTAAGCAACAAGGGATGGCCCAAGATCCAGGTGAAAGAAGTAAACACCAAGAGAGGTACTTGTTATCCTTATTAAAACTGAACAATTTAAAATAATTTTCATTTTTAATCAAGATATAATTAATTATTTGTTTCAATCTCTACTTGATTCGATAAAAGGGAAGAAACATAATTGTGGTTAAAAGAAAGTAGTATTACTTCAAAATCAAAAAGTAAATGAGAGATTTTGAAGTGGCGACAACTATTGCATTGTCTGCCACCTCACTATGTCAGTGTGATAAAAATCATCACTAATCATTTTTCTCATATTTTAGGAACTTGTTACAGAATATTTTTAGTCATTTACTCCAAAAAAATAACCACACACTAATTTGTAATCTATATAATCACACATATTCATGTCATACACTTAAAAGTTACATAGATAGCTAGGTACAATACTTTTGTTATTTTCATGGTCGATAATCACGACCATCCATTTTCTTTTTCTTTTGGACCCGTTAATCACTCATGAGAAAGAGAATCACTATGATCCACCACTTCCTTCATGTTTTTATACTTGTAAAACAAAGCACATATTACATAGTAACCAAAGGTCAATATTCCCCCTACAACCAATATCCAGTACACATTGTCCAATCTTCCATTATTTATGTTACCTGGTAACCATGTACTGGTCCTTCTAACAACATCAATTAGAGCAGTGGTCAAGTAAAATGACACCCCTACAACCACTGAAATCATCGCGGTCGCCATGTTCTTTAAGGTTGTTGGAAATTCCTGGTAATAGAACGCGACTTGTCCAGGAAAATGAAATGTCTCTGAAATACCAACGATGGCTAATTGTGGCACAAGCCATAGCACTGACATAGGCACAATATTGGAACCTTGATTGGATTTTGCTACATTTAGCCTCTTTGACTCAACTATGGCAGAGACACCCATACACAAAAAGTTGAGAACGTGCCCAACCCCAATTCTTTGGAGAGGCGTAAGTGATTTGCCAGTCAATTTTTTCCACGTAGGAAATAGAAATTTGTCAAACAGGGCGAGGAATAGAGCAGTAGAGACCGTGACAAAAACCAATATAGAACCAGCTGGGATTTGGAAATTGGGGCCTATGTGACGATCCATTGCTAAGGCTTGAAGGATTGACAAACTTGCTTGTACGCCAATTGTTGTGCCAAAAAAAAAACTACTTGACCAGAGTGGTAAAATTTTGATTAAGGATTTGAAATCTTCTATTTCTTGTACTGAACAAAGTTTCGATGGCTTAGTTGTTGAGCCATCCGGTTTAACATCGCCTTCACTTTTAATGACCGCACGGTTCAAAAACCTGCGTAAGAAAACAAATAAACTAATATTATCAAAGGAAAAATTACAGCGAAATATCATTCCTACATCTGAATATGTACATAATGTATAGATAATATATATTTTATAAGTACTAATTATACATGCACTATACATAAATATTAAAATTTGAGTGTCATCGCTATCCGCCGACAAAATAGTAATATCCCCCCAAAATAAAAGGATCAATTTGAACCTAAGTGAGGAAAAAAGCAGGCGTGAAATCTCTGATACTTTTATTTTAAAAATCACCTAGCAGCCTTAAGAAAGTCATCGTCGAAATAGTATATAATTATAACATTCCTAGTACTTAAAGACTGTTTTTAAATATTTATTAGTACTAATAACATATTTATATTATATAGTGCTCCATGACAGTACTAATATCAAGATTACTTAATAGTAATTCATCATTGAGATTTGAGTCAATATAAAACAATCATTAATGATGCAAATTAATCATAATTAAGCGACAAGGGATGTCCCAAGCACGTGGTCAAAGACATATTAAACACTCAAGAGTGACGTTACTGTCGCAGATTATATGGAAAAACTACATAATTAGACATGTTTACTGCCATATATACTATTACATATTACCTATACTTTTAAAATATTTTATATTTTATCACTAATTAAAAGTTTTTTACATTCTTAAACTTAATTAGATATCTGTAATTTTACTATCAGAAACATAAAAATAGGGAGAGAGGCAAACGATATTGGAGAGGGAGGTGAGCGATATTTGTATGTATTGTGAATCACACTAGATACATGTATCTGGAGTGATTCACATGTATCTGGGATACCAAATACATGGGAAAGTGGCGAACAAGATGGGAGAGAGACGAGGTAGACGA